>CM077008.1:5714000-7142500 GCA_039090855.1 Macrothele yani | reverse complement strand
CCGAAGACCCTGCCGGGTCCCCATGCTCACTGCACGTCATCGTCAACAACGCATGAAATAGGGTAAAGATCATTGGACCGTAGATGATTGGAAGAAAATGGCCTGGTCTGACGAATCAAGAATCCTGGTACATCACATAGACGGCTGAGCACGGTCTGAACATCGTTGCTGGCCAAGTTCGCCCATTCATGGCAACTGTGTTCCCTGCTGGTGATGGCCATTACCAACAGGATATTGCGCCACGACACACTACAGAATCGTCAAGTAGTGGTTCGAGGAACATGCTGGGTACTTTCTGTTAATGCCCGGGCCTCTAAATGCACCTGATATGAACCCAATCCAACATTTGTGGTTCGACTTGAAAAAGCGGGTTCGCGTTAAATCACGACCACCCAGAAATCCATGGAAACTGGATGACCTGCTGTTGACATTATGGTACCAGATACCCCAGGATACCTATCGCCATCTCATCGAATCGATGCCTCGCCGAGTGGCCGCTGTTTTGCGGGCTAAAGGAAGTCTACAGCTTATTAGGTAGGCGGTCATAATACAAGGTCTGTCCGGAAAGTAATGAGACTCATTCAATAACAGACATGTAATTAAAGTTAACTTACATAACATTAAAGTTCCTCGAAATAACATCCTTGAACATCAACACACCGCTGCCAGCGGTTCTGCCACGCCGCGTATGTTGCTTGGAAGTCGGGAACAGGGATTGCTTTCAAAGCACTCGTCGCGGCAGTTTACACGTTTATAACAATCCCAAAATGGTGTTCTTTCAGGCTGGATTTGAGCCGGGGAAACAAAAACAAGTCAGTCGGGGAGCGTTCACCGTTTGTCCGGGTGGTACGAACTCCTTATGGACAACACCTTTACAGTCAAAGAAGACAATGAGCATCGATTTCATCTTCGAATTGCACATTCGAGCCTTCTTTGGTCGATGAGACTCGGGAGTGTGTCACTCTGAGCTCTGTCTTTTCGTCTCCGGCTCGTACTGAAAGACCCATGTTACGTCACCTGTTATCACTTTCTCCAAAAAACCAGGTTCACTCCTCATACGGTCCACAAGATTACGAGAAATCGACACAAGGTTGTTCCTCTGTTCATCGGTCAAAACCTTAGGAGCCAATTTGGCACAAACTTTCCGCATCTGCAATTCTTGCGTGCTGATTTCATGCACAATGGATTTCGCGAGTCCCACATGCTCTGCTACAAATCTAACACTCAGAAGTCGGTCAGAGTTCAAAACCGCTTTCACCTTTTCTACATTGTCCGAAGTGTGAGACGTTGAAGAGCGTCCTGGGCGTCGCTCATCCTCGACACTCTGTCTTCCATCTGTGTGCGTTTTGTGCCACCGAAACACTTGTGCTTTCGATAAAGTATCCTTCCCATAGGCTTTCTGTATCATAGCAAGTGTCTCGGTCGCGGATTTTTCAGGTTTAGCACAAAAATTTACCTCGTATTGCTGTTCGACACTTTTCTGCATTTTGACCGTTACACGACGCTCACACAGCTGTCCACTTCGCAAGCGATCCTCACTCTGTAAAAGCTCAGAGCCAACTCACGAGACATCGATCTTTTACCTAACATACCCCGCCACCCGACACACCCGGAGACTCCGCCCTCCGGCCCTTCTGATTGGTCCAGGAAAAGTGGCCTCATTACTTTCCGGACAAACCTTGTATAATGGCTCATTGCTGTATATTGCTATACTCAAAATTAAAGCAACAACCACAAAAATCTAGTTAACAGAGGAACCATGCCACGAAAGCACATGTAACTGAAGCTGGTTATGTAAAGTAGCAAATTCTATGGGCAATACACGAACAATGGCGCTTTTGGAAGCCACGGGTCAGCAAAATTTGCATATGCCACATGAAAGTAGGCGATTGGAGCGGAATACGTCACAAATCTTATAAGCGATTGGAGCGGAATACATCACAAATCTTGGAATTTTCTGTGCCAGATGCAGTGATAAGACGTCATTAAGTCTCAGAGAGTTAGTTTAGATAATTCAATGCGGTGGAAATCTACAGGAAGATTAGAAGCAGAGGCAGGACAGTCTCGGGCTGAAGTGGTCAGAGGGTTAAATGTGGATCGATCCGTTTTCTGCCGCCCTTGGAGACAATTTCAGGACACCCACAGCTTCTCAAAAAGACCTGGGCAAGGACGTCGGAGGGTCAATTTTGCTGGATAAGACAGCTGATTTATTGGCGTTAGGTGCAATCCAAGTAATACGGAGCGCCAATTGGCTCAGATTCTCATTGCGGTAACTGGGAGAACTGTATTCTCGACATGTGGAGTACCGAACATTTGCATAACAGTAGTCTGTATATATGGCAACCTGTTGTGTGTGTTCACTTGATGCTCACTGCGGTAACTGGGTGAATTGTATCTCGATATATGGTATACCAAAGGTTTGCATAACAGTGGTCTGTATGCATGACGGCCTGCTGTGTGTGTGTTCCATTGATGCTCACTGCGGTAACTATTAGGTGAACTGTATCTCGACCTGTGGTTTACCGAAGGTTTGCATAACAGTGGTCTGAATGCATGACGACCTGTTGTGTGTGTGTGTGTGTACCCTTGATGCTCACTGCGGTAACTGGGTGAAATGTATCTCGACATATGGAAAATGTATCTTGACTAAATGTATCTTGACTAAATGTATCTTGACTATGATCACTTTTTACATAACAGTGATCTGTATGCGTGACGACAATACATGACGTTATGTGACGTATGCATGACGACCTGATACTCACTTCGGTAATTGGGTGAACTGTGTCTCGAACATATGGTATACCGAAGGTTTGCATAACAGTTCTGTATGTATGACGACCTGTTGTGTGTGTTCCGATTCTGGGCGTGGATGATGTCAGGCGAACTCTACCTGCCCACCTGTGTTGTGCCAAGTGTAAAGTTTGGTGGATTGTGCTCTGTGGCTATGTTCCATGGCTTGGGCTGGGCGCCGTAGTTCCAGTGCCTAGGAATCTTAGCTTATAATGTTATTCTTGATAAATCTGTGCTTCCAACATTATGGCAACAGTTCGGTGAAGGCTGTTTCTTTTACCAACAGGCCAATGCTCCCATCCACACAGCGAGATCTGCGCAGGAATAGTTTGATGAGATGGGTGTCGAAGAATTTGACTGGCATGCTCAGAGCTCCAAGCTCAACCCCATGGAACACCTTTGGGATGAAGTGGAATGTCAACTGCAAGCCAGGTTGAGCTGCCCGACCAGACTAATGTTGTTGTGGCAAAACGGAAGGAAACTTCCGCAGCAACGTATTAAAATCTAGTGGAAAGCCTTCCCAGAAGAGTGGAGGCTGTGATAGGAACAAAGGGTGGGCCAATTCGATATTGATTCTTTTCCTCTTACAGGGAGTTTGTAGATAGTTAAATGGACGCATGCTTTTGATCTATGATCACTCTTTTGATCTATGTGTATGCCATTATCAAATCTATGTGTATGCCATTTTCCGTGACTCCCACTAAAAGATAAAAAAAAAAAAAAGGAAAGGAATCTCAATAGTGCCTGTAAAGTAAAACTCTGTAATTAGCTAATAAACCTTCTTTTCTGTTTTTGACGTAGGACCAGAGCCCATTTAAGAGGGGGGCTAGGGGGCTGCAGGCCCCACATTTTCAAGTGGCCCAGGAATTATGCACGATGCTTGAAGAATTGACTGAATTCTACAGGGTTTTTTTTTGTTTTTTTGGCAAATAGCACAGCAAAAACAATAAGAAACTGCCTTGTAATTTTTTTTTTGTCTTTCCCCTTTGTTTAGGAGGAGTCTGCAAAAAGTATAGTCACCCCCTGTCCATCCTCAAATCTTTCGAAAGCATTGCAAATGTTTTTTTGTTGTTTTTTGCACACATCTGTAATTGGGGGTAATTTTCATACATTGAGAATTTGTTTGAATCATGACATTTGGATCATACATACTATTCTGTCCACTACTTTGATATAATTTCAACAAGCTGAACCCGCAGGGGTTAAAGCAGAACTGAACTGGTGTCCATTTTTCAACCATGCATTTCTACATTTTCTTGCGAACATTGATTCATCCTTGAATCATCGGATATCCACTTTAATATGGTGGAGATATTTTTATGGCCCCGTCATAATATTTTGGGAATGTTTTCTCTTTGGTATTTTTGTTCAACGACCCATAGTGAAATCCTAGATGTGCCACTAATACTGGGGCCCCAAAATACTGTCCAGCCCCCGGGCCCCCTGTCTCCTTAAATTGGTTCTGCGTAGGACTACGTCCAACTCCGCGAGTAGTATGGGTCGACTGCCTGTGACAAAATAGATCCCAATCGAAATCATTATAGCGGTAAAAATACGTGCCGCACATTAATCGTGTTAGCAAATTCATAAAGAGTCTGGAGTCCAATTTGCGTACTGCGCAATACATCATGTGCGCGATGCTCCCCTCGCGCCGGGGAGATTATGCAACATTTCTGGGTGTGCCGCCGCGTTTGACTCAGTCTATCTCGGCAACCGCGAGCGCAACACGACTGTTTTTTTGTTTGTTTGTTTTTTATTGGGGGTTTAACGACCAGCGTGAGCAACTCAGTGGGCTATAAGCAGTATCCCGTCCCTAATTAATAGCCACTGGTTCCAGGGAAGGGAGAGAACCAGCGCCGTAAGACAAACACAACATCCATGCCTCACCGGGATTCGAACTCGGCCCCTTCACGGACAAAGGGTCATAAGCCAACGCTTAGACCACTGCGCCACTACGACTGTGTGTGGTATCGTTGTAAAGCTCTCGACGATCTCTATTCAAATATACGAAGAACATTTCGCAGTGGTTGGAACTGAACATTTAAAAAATTGTTTTCTTGTGAACCGGGGAACACTTTGGACAATATAGCTGTTTATCTGGACAACCATGATTGCAAAACGACTGGGCGTAGTATCGTTTCAAAGCTCTCGACGAGATCTATTCAAACATATGAAACACATATCGCAGTGGTTTAAACTAAAATTTTTAAAAATTGTTTTCGTGTGAACGAGTTAACATTTTTGACAATGCCGCGGAATTCGCAGAATGAACGCTAGCAAAAGTGGGGAAAATCAAATCGAGAGGCAAGAGAGCAAATCATGAGGAATGTAAGAATCCCAAGAAGACAGAGGATCATCACGTTGGGTAATTCTTGCACCGATCTGATTTGTGTTCGCAATGTATCCAGCATTATTTGTAAAAATAATGTAAGCTACTTTTCAGATCATTGACCTGTGTTGGCTTTAACAAATTAAATAAACGCTTTTAAACCATACTCGACTAGCTCATTTCAACTCTTCGATCTGCAAATCGTAGTCCTACCTTCCAAACTGACGGCTCAATCAGATCTGAGCTTACCTGTATTTCTCTCTCTCTCTCTTTTTTTTTTTTCAAAACTTAATGAATGTTACAGAAATCAGAAACACAAAAGGGATGTAATAATTTCTTGAAAGCTTAAATTTTCGGTCGTGGCTATGATACCCTGGAAATCAATGTGACTGCCATTTCGCTTTTCATTAAAATTTAATTTAATTAGGCACGACGTGATTAATTCATTAAAAATTAAATCGAATGTCGTATTTTTATGTTATTCAGTATTCAGAATGCTCTTTCACAAGATGCTTTGGAGCTACTGATTTTATTTCTCTGCCGATTGTCTTGTTACAGTGCTTCCAAGTTGACTGAAGCGAAGACCTTCGGTTCGTTGGGATAGGAAGCAAAAAAAAAAAATGTTTTTGATCAACTGAACATCGTATATCAGTGGGGAACGAAAGTAGGAATTAGGATGATATTTAAAAAAAAAAAACTGGATTCAAAAATGGTAGATACAGAGGTTTTAGTGCACGTGTGCCTCTGCACTGAAAGTATCTCCAAAGTGCTGAATCTGAATGCAATGAAAATCGATGTCAAATTCAGTTTTTTTTATTGGAGGTTTAACGACCACCGTGAGCAACTCAATGGGCTATAAGCTGTCGCCCGTCCCTAATTTAGGGCCACTAGTTCCAGGGAAGGGAGAGAGTCAGTGCCGTAAGACAAACACAGCACCCATGCCTCACTGGGATTCGAACCCAGACCCCTTTCGGACGAATGATCAGAGGCCATTGCTTAAGACCACTGCGCCTGGCAAGAGTCTTTCAGCTCTTGCCAAAACAGTGTTGTATGTATGTACGAAATATTCTGAAATGACCACTGCACTTTTCATTGTTTCTAAGGTGTTTCACTTCTTCATCGCCGTTACGATCACTTTTTATCTACACTGTCTTCAAAAGAAGTGCAGCACAAGTTGTCTGTAATTCTTCATGCTTTGGGGGAAAGAAAAGAGGATTCCATCATTCATCGTCTGGAGTTAATTGCAGTTGATAGTATTTTGTAGAACATGCAACCCCCCCAACCCCACCCCTTTTTTTAAAGTCCAGACCCTCGTCGTTTTGGAAGATATGCTAGCCCCAGTTCTGTTTCGGTTTTTACAAGCCATTTCCCTTGATGGGACCGTGCTTTTACAGTAACGAGATTTCACCGGTTTCTTCTTCTTCTTCTTTTTTTTTTTTTTGGTTTTTAACAATTTGGTTTTGTTCTGCACTATTTTTTACATATTTTGTTTACATTTCTGAATTTCTCGTATATATCAGAAGTCAGAATTCTTTATCGTTTTTAAAGTTGCTTCAGTTCCATGTTCAGCATACCTATTGCCTACCTTCCTTCCCCCACGGTATGAATTCAGCTAACTACAAATCCAAATAATAGAGAGATGTACCTCACTGTTTTTTTATTCCGCCACTTGACCGATTCCCATTCTTTTTTTTTTTCTACTTTTTGAGTGCCCACACCTGAAATCGGTTCTATAGAGTTGCTTACTGGGCGTGAAGCAAGCGAATCCGGCGGCTTCCAGTTCCGTAATTTTATGTGCTTGCCTGAAATCTAAATAAATTGTCGAGACGGGTTCTTCATATGCACGGTCGAGTCACATTATTGTGACCATCAGTTAATATCCAGAGCAACCGCCGTTTGCAGCGCGGACAACAGTTAGACGGACTGGGAGTGACTAAATAAGGTACTGGAAGGTGATCACAGGTATGTGGAGTCATGATGACTGCAGTGCATCTGACAGCTGCTGGAGGGTGCGTGGTGGATGATCCTTAAAGCGAACAACACGATCGACGTGGTCCCACAGATGCTCAATTGGCTGTAAGTCTGGGAAATTAGGGAGCCAGGGAAGTACTTTGAAGTCTTCGTCGTGCTCTTCTAACCACTCTCGGACATTTCTAGCTGTGTGGCACATCGCATTGTCGTGCTGAAAGATCCCATCCGCCCCAGGGAAGACAATCAGCATGTATGGGTGTACGTGGTCTGCAAGGATGGGTTCATAACGAATTCGGTCCATAGTGCTTTCCACAGGTATGCGTAGACCCAGAGAATGCCACGAAAACATTCCCCAGACCATAACGCTGCCCCCACCAGCTTGTGTTCTTCCAGCAATGGTTGAAGAGTGTTTGTTCTAAGATGTTTCTCGCCTTATACGTCAACGTCCATCCGTTCGACAAAGCAGAAAACGTGAATCATCGGAGAAGGCAATTTTTTGCCAATCAGCGGAGGTCCAATTCTGATACTGTCGTGCAAATGTAAGCGTTTTCTGCCGATGCACCTTCGTTATCATAGGTGCAGTGACCATCCCTCTGCATCGGAGCCCCATACGCAGCAGGGTGCGCTGAACTGTCGTTTTGGACACACTTCCGGTAGTTCCCTGGTTCATTCGGCCAGTGAGTTGCTCCACTGTAGCGTGTCGATTGGCCCTTACGCATCTTCGAAGCCGATGTTTACCTATCACATCAATGGCACGTGCTGCTCCGCAGTTTCCACGTCGCTTATTCGCAATGGTGCTATTTCTCCAATCACGATACACTAAACCACAGCAGCACGCGAACAGTTCACAAACTGCGCTGTTTCAGAAATACTGCCACCTTTGGACCAAAAGCCAATAATCCTCCATTTTTGCAAATCTGATAAATCGGTCCTTTTATCCATGATAGCAACGAATGATATGTTTTCAGAATGCCTACAGCACACCTTATATACCCTCCAAGCCAGCTCACGACACGTGCCTTTTTTCATTTTCTACGCGCTGTTGACGTCAAAAGTAGGAGGTGGTCATTATAATGTGACTGGACTGTGTATAATTCTTAACGACTGCCGTCAAAGTTTTAAGACTGTGAACACGCACTTTCTTCAGTGACAGTTTATTGAGCTGACAGAAAACCCTCAATCAAAAATTAAAAAGAAATCTTGCGAACTTTGTTTTGGGACATATGGGACATTATCAGGAACATGGAAAACTGTTAACAACGCAACATATTCAGCAGTACTTATAGATAAGCCGAAACCTGCAATTCGTAGAAAAGGAACAGACTGTCGTCAGAAACTGTTCGACCTCCCCGAGAGTCCACAGTGGCAGTTTCATCTTCTGATGGCCCCATACCTGCTATGGCTTTGTTTATTTATTTATTGTTTCTAGGTTTAACGACCACCGTGAGCAACTTGATGGGCTATAAGCAGTCCACTGTCCTTAATTCTATGCCAATAGTTCCAGGGAAGGGAGAGAGCCAGTGCCGTAAGACAAACAAAACATCCGTGCCTCACTGGGATTCGTATACCCTGACCCAACTCAGACGAATAGAAAGAAGCAAAGCCATAACTATGGAGGGGCAGGTGGAGTGGCTGCCCCGGGCGCAGCTTAGGGCGCAAAAATCACTGCTTACAATCTGATCAAAACTGAAACTTTTCCCCCACTTTCAGGTGCACTTGTTTCGCGCCATACTTTGTCATTTGTACATTTACAGAATTTCCTTATAATATCTTTCATCACTTTCGGTAGCCTTGGTAGCTTAAAATTTGCATTTCTTCAAAATTTTCAAGGGAAGTCAGCTGCTTACATTAAAAAATGAAGGCATGGTTTTACGTACGTTGCAAGATAAGAATGTAGTTCGCATTGTTGAAGATTATTTGGGGCTATTCGATCATTACTGCGAACGACGACTGCAAACTGCAATTCGGTTCGTGAAGGCGCAGGTGCACGTACTTTGTAAGATACGGATGTTCTTCGTATTGTTGAAGATTCTTTGGGGGCTCTTCGATCATCACTGCGACTGCGAGCAACTATTGCTATTTGTATTCTGTCCGTTTGATGTGGCACAGAAGGGCCGAACCAGTTGGGAAAAGCCGTACAGTTTGGTTGAGCCACCCACATAAATGTGATGTTAATTTTGTTTTATTGAACGAGGTATATTTATACGGATATTTGTGTGTATGCAAGCGTGTAAAATAGAAAGACAGATGGGGGGGGGGGGACGCAATATTTTGTGGTTTGCACCGGGCGCAGAAATACGTAGTTACGCCTCTGAACAGGAGCCAGCACTTAGACCACTGCACAACCGAAACGGCGGCGTTGTTTACTTGTGAGAAAAAGAGAAATCAGGCTTGCGAAGCAAAACTGCTCAGGTTCCCCTCATCGTTCTCGGAGACTGTTCAAATTCCCGTAAAGAGCGAACGATAGCCGTATTGCTGAATTAAAAGAGATAAACTGATTTTAATAGATTTCTATGTATGAAACATGGCTCGGTAACATCACATTCTCAGTATGCTTCAACACGTTGGCAGGGAATTTTGCGCAAACAAATGATGTATGTCTTTATGGGGACATTTGTGTAAAGTAATTTGAGAATCGTGCAAATAAAGTGCATTTGGGTGGATTTTTGCCATGAAGTTTTCGTGCGGACAATCGCTGTCATTTATATCTATGACTTATATTGCTCTTTTGCCCGGGAGACGAAGTATGTCATCAAATTCACAAGGCATGTTCATATTGTCGTAATGTGCATCGTTGGGCTACGTTGAAGCTCTAAATGCATATGGAAGGTGTAGGTCATGATTTCTTTTTCTTTGTTTAGGAACTAACGGCTCCGTTGATGAGGATCTAAGACCGTAAGGGGGCAGCCCGTCGATTTAAAACCACAAGTTCCAAGGGAGAACCGCTGCGGCTTATTTTCGTGCCTCGATAAGCCTAAAATCGAAGCTGAATAGACAATGGGATATCGTCTGTTGCCAATCAGAACGGTGGCAGCAGTGAGCCTAAGCAACGTTTTTTTTAATTTTATTTTTGGGATTGGATGTTTAACGACCACCGTGAGCAACTTAATGTGCTATAAGCAGTCGTCGGTCCCTAATTTAGGGTCACTGGTTCCAGGGAAGGGAGAGAGCCAATGCCGTAAGACAAACACAACATCCATGCCTTACCGGGATTCGAACCCAGACCCCTTCCGGACGAAGGATCAGAAGCCATCGCTTTGACCACTGCGCCACCGGGCCGGCAACGATTTTGAGATAGAAATATCTAAGGAACGTTTTAGTGCTAAGCATTTCGCACCAATTAGTGTAGGTTTACATACTTCAGTGTCCTGATGTGCGTATTTTTCTTCCTCCGTGATTTCCAGCATCATAACTTCATTGTAAAGGAATATCCGTGGGTTTAATCGATGTATTGGTGGAAGCATATAAATTTCAAAGATGTCAATTAGCCATCAAGCTGGTTCAGTGGTCAAAGCTCAAGTTTCTAACCGTTCGTCTGCGTGGGCCTGGCTTCGAGTCCCGGATGAGTCATGGGTACTGTGCTTGTCTTACGTCACTGGCTCTCTTCCTTCTCTGGAACCATGACACTAAATTAGGGAGCGGTGACTGCTTCTATCCGGAGTTGCCCACAGTGGACGTTAAACCTCGAAACAAAACAAAATTATGTCAATTAATTGTGCCCAATGTATGTTCCAACTTTTTTTTTATTGTCATTCACTGCAATCATATTATCGCCCCGGTGGCGCAGTGGTCTAAGGCTGGCTTATGACCATTCGTCCGTGAAGGATCCGGGTGAGGCATTTAATTTGGGATGGGCGACTGCTTATAGCCCTTTGAGTTGCTGACAGGGGTCGTTAAACCTTCAATCAAAAAAAAAAAAAAAAGTACAATCATAAAATAACTACGCAGAGAGGGAACACCCGAAGATTTCAATGAAACTCTGAAGCCAGGAGTTGATTGCAGCGCACCATCGTCCTGGAACAGAACTGTCGGCAACCGGGCATTCCCGTGAAACCTAATGAAGCCTATCTGATCCGCAACTGTTCTTCATTTGATTGCAGTGATTCGAAGCTTAATATATCAAAATTCTTTATGTTAATAATTTTCGTTAATTTAAGGTTTTATTGCATTTCTATCGAGTTTAATTATTCCTATAGCAAGAAACTGCATTTATCGAAGTGTTTCTATACATACATAGCTCTTAAAAGTTCATTAAAATCTGTGAGTTGAACTTAAAGTTACAGCTCCAATGCCCGAGTGGTCTGAGACCCTGGCTTCTGACCATTCGTCCGAGATGCACCCCGTTTCGGGTCACAGATGGGGCATGGGTAGTTTGCTGGTCTGATTGCATCGGCTGTGTCCCTTCCCTGGAAACAGTGCCGCAGGACAGTGTCGACACTGCTTGTAGCTGTGGTCTCCGCTAGAGCCCCGTCATCCTGGGAGTTGCTCAAACATAAAAACTTGAAACGAATTAAAAATGTTTCTTGAGATTAATAAGTTCATAAAAATTAGTGTCCAACAGAATTGATACATTCGTTAATATTTGATCAGTGAAGAGAAGTAGTTTCTCTTACAGGGATTAACTGCACTGACTTATCAGGGCAATCACTAAGGCGTCAGAAGTCTCGAAATCAGGGTTTTTTTACGCTTTCCAACCGTAGGTTGAAGAAGCGTATATGATCCAGCTTTGTCCGTCCGTCTGTCGGCACGATAACTCGCGTAAAAATGATTCCATTTCGATGACATTTTAGTATGTGGTAGGGTACCACCTGGGCACGAACTCTATTGAAAATGGACGAAATGTGATCAAAGGTCACTGCATAGGAGCGGGATCCGTTCCATTGCCCTTATGCGTCATAACTTGCGTAAATATGGTTCGATGTCGATGAAATTTTAGTATATTGTAGGGAACCACCTGTGAATGAACCCTATTGAGCCGCCCCGGTGGCGCAGTGGTCTAAGGCGTTGGCCTCTGATCATTCGTCCGTAAGGGGTCCGGGTTCGAATCCCGGTCAGGCATGGATGTTGTGTTTGTCTTACGGCACTGGCTCTCTCCTTCCCTGGAACCAGTGACCCTAAATTAGGGACGGGCGACTGCTTATAGCCCATTGAGTTGCTCACGGCGGTCGTTAAACCTCCAATCAAAAAAAAAAAAAAAAAAAAATATGGTTCGATGTCGATGAAATTTTAGTATATTGTAGGGAACCACCTGTGAATGAACCCTATTGAGCCGCCCCGGTGGCGCAGTGGTCTAAGGCGTTGGCCTCTGATCATTCGTCCGTAAGGGGTCCGGGTTCGAATCCCGGTCAGGCATGGATGTTGTGTTTGTCTTACGGCACTGGCTCTTTCCCTTCCCTGGAACCAGTGACCCTAAATTAGGGACGGGCGACTGCTTATAGCCCATTGAGTTGCTCACGGTGGTCGTTAAACCTCCAATCAAAAAAAAAAAAAAAAAAAAAAAGAACCCTATTGAAAATGGGTGAAGTGAGGTCAAAGGTCAGGACAAAGGAGCGGGATGCATTCCATTGTCCTTAGGCGTCAAAACATACGTAAAAATGGTTCGATTTCGATGAAATGTTAGTATGTTGTTAGAGCCTGTCTGGGGACGAATCCTATGGGAAATGGGGGTCAAAGGTTAGGACACAGGAGCGGGATCTATTCCATAGCTCTTATGCATCATAAATTACGTAAAAATGCTTCCATTACGACAAAACTTTATCATGTTATTTCGGAGGTATACTTAAGGTGACCAGATATCAGGACACCGATTTGAGGACAAAAGGGCGTGGCGTCCACAAATCGGTAGTTCATTTGGGGACATATACGTACTCAAAATAAATATGCAAATCACAAAACTGCATTGCTTCAATAAGTGTTATATTACACATTGAAATCTGTGTCTTAAAAGGATATATCTTTTTTTTTTTTTTTTGATTGGAGGTTTAACGACCACCGTGAGCAACTCAATGGGCTATAAGCAGTCGCCCGTCCCTAATTTAGGGTCACTGGTTCCAGGGAAGGGAGAGAGCCAGTGCCGTAAGACAAACACAACATCCATGCCTGACCGGGATTCGAACCCGGACCCCTTACGGACGAATGATCAGAGGCCAACGCCTTAGACCACTGCGCCACCGGGGCGGCGGATATATCTTGTACAATGTTGGTAATTTGTATTGACAAAGCAGAACTATGATGGCGAGAACATATTAGCAAAAGTGAAATGCTTTACTTTAGGTACATGCGCTGAATTAAAATTAGGCTGCACATCATAGTAATTTCATGGCGAATTTTTCATTTTGGAGAAACTCAGAACAAGTACAGTCAAAATTTGACAGCGCCAGTGGTGCATTGACCTAGTGCTGGCTACTGACCATTCGTTACAACAAGGTGGTACGGATTCGAGTCCCAAATGAGGCGCGGGTGGTGTGTTTGTCTTGCAGCACTTGCTCTCTCCTTTCCCTAGAACGAATGTCTCCAAATTAGAGACAGGTGACTTATTATAGTCCTTAGAGTTGCTCGTAATAGTCGATAAACCCAGATAGAAGAAAAAAAAAGTCAAAATTTGTTTTCACAAGAAGCATGTTGTCAAATTAATACAACGGAAACTACTTTTAAGAACATTTTTCATTGGAAATCTAAAGGGTTAATGAGGAAGTGCAAATTCGAGGACATTTGGGGACAAACATTAAAATTTGAGGACAATTTGCGTCCCCAAAGTACCCAAAGGCTTCAGACATTTTTGGGGACAGTAAACTAAATTTTTTTTTTTTTTTTTTGATTGGAGTTTTTTTTTTTTTTTTTTTGATTGGAGGTTTAACGACCACCGTGAGCAACTCAATGGGCTATAAGCAGTCGCCCGTCCCTAATTTAGGGTCACTGGTTCCAGGGAAGGGAGAGAGCCAGTGCCGTAAGACAAACACAACATCCATGCCTGACGGGGATTCGAACCCGGACCCCTTACGGGCGAATGATCAGAGGCCAACGCCTTAGACCACTGCGCCACCGGGGCGGCTGATTGGAGGTTTAATGACCACCGTGAGCAACTCAATGGGCTATAAGCAGTCGCCCGTTCCTAATTTAGGGTCACTGGTTCCAGGGAAGGAGAGAGCCAGTGCCGTAAGACAACCACAACATCCATGCCTGACCGGGATTCGAACCCGGACCCCTTACGGACGAATGATCAGAGGCCAGCGCCTTAGACCACTGCGCCACCGGGGCGGCAAACTAAATTCGAGGACTGTCCTCAAGAATTGGGGACGTCTGGTCAGCTTAGGTATACTGAACCGGTTCTGTTGAATATCATCGAAATGGGATCAAAGGTCATTCCACAGCCATTATCCTCTGAACTTGAGTAATGATTTCTGGTATGTTGGAAAGCGTATTATAATCAATGCATTGCATGATTTTACTAACTTGTTATTTGTCGTTTCTTTCCTACACATTGCGCTTCACATCGGTTCTTTGCCGAAGGCGCCGCTATGCTCTATGCCTCTATCCGCCCAATCCAGAGTTTTGAAAAATTTAGCTTCCATTACGCGAGGACCCTGTCTGTATGTCTACTTATGAGTAAGCAATTGTTTTCTTTGCCTTAAGGAATAACTCAGACTGTGAATACCAAGGAGGTTAGAATACAACAGGAGACGCCCTGGTTCTTCTGCGCAACGTAAAGTTGATGAACCCACTTCCTCCCCCTTCTCCATCAGCTGCCAGTCGGTGGCGGCAATTTTTTTTTTTTTTTTTTTATTGGAGGCTTAACGACCACCGTGAGCAACTCAATGGGCTATAAGCAGTCGCCCGTCCCTAATTTAGGGTCACTGGTTCCAGGGAAGGGAGAGAGCCAGTGCCGTAAGACAAACACAACATCCATGCCTGACCGGGATTCGAACCCGGACCCCTTACGGACGAATGATTAGAGGCCAGCGCCTTAGACCACTGCGCCACCAGGGCGGCGGCGGCAATTTGCATTGGTACAAGAACAGACTCTTTGCGTGCTACTCAACGCTTGCTTGGCTTATTTCTAGCTGGGGTTGCAACGTCAATAAATATCTGCATATTTTATTAAAGCGGTATGGTGTTTAGCTTCACTTGTATTTATGTATACCGTCCAGCCAGAAAGTTTCCAGTTGTTTAGAATTTAAATGAGATACATATTAAAGCCTGGAGTGTAAGTGAAAACGCGAAGAAACAGGGGTTTGTTTACAAATATAATGGCTTATAAAATCCAAACTACTGGGTTGATTTAAATTCTGCAAACAGTTATTTAAAGATCATGAACTAAAGTTTCTTCCGGTATATGTTGCAGCTCCGTAGATTTTTAGCCCGATTTTTAAGGTAGCTAACTAAAACACCAATCTAGCGTAAGAAACATGAAAATAGAAACAAACCTATGAACGCGTACAATTTATATCATCATCATCATCATCATTGTCAACCATTATCAATCCACTGCTGGACGAAGGTCTCCCCAAGTTTCCTCCACAACGGTCTGTCTTGTGCCAGTCTCCTCCATGTCACCCCTGCATACTTTCGAATTTCATCCACCCATCTCCCATGTGGTCTTCTTCTGGGTCTTTTTCCTGTCCCTTGGAATCCAATCTAAAATTTCGGCTGTCCATCGATGATCTGTCCTTCTGGCAGTATGTCCAGCCCATTGCCATTTCAGGGATTTAACTCTGATCATGATGTCTTCCACTCTTGTCATTTTTCGGATCCACGAGTTCCTCTTCTTATCTCTCCTGGTTACACCAAGCATGCACCTCTCCATGCTACTTTGAGTTGTCTGCAGTCTTTGTATATCTCTTTTAGTTAAGGTCCACGCCTCTGCACCATACGTAAGCACTGGAAGGATGCATTGATCAAACACTTTTCTTTTAAGACATAATGGCATATTGCTCTTGAAAATTATGCTGTTTCTTCCAAAAGCTCTCTAGGCAAGTTTTGTACGCCGATTAATTTCTTCATCAATGTGACCCTCACTTGATATCTGCTGTCCAAGATAAACGTACGTGTCTGTTATCTCCAGCTTTTCTCCATCAATCAATAAATCTTCATTTCTTGTAAAAGCATTGAACATCACTTTTGTCTTCTGAAAGTTCATTTTTAATCCCACTTCTTTACTCTTGTCAGCAAGTTCCTGGATCATACTCTGCAGCTCTGATGGGGTAGTTGCAAAAATGACTACGTCATCCGCAAAACGAAGGTGGGTTAGATAATCTCCATTAATCTTTATCCCTTTGTTTTCCCAGCTCAGCGACTGAAAAACACCCTCCAATGTGGCATTAAAGAGCTTCGGAGATATGGTGTCACCTTGTCTCACTCCCTTTCCAATTTTTATGTGTGTTGTATTTTCAAACAGCCGAATCTTTGCACTTGCATTTTCATAGATGTTATTAATAATATTAATGTAGGCATCTTCAATACCGCAGGTTTTCAGAGCCATTGTAACTGCTGATGGTTTCACCGAATCAAAGGCTTTTTCATAATCGATAAAAGCCATGCACAATGGAAGTTCATATTCCTCGCTCTTTCAATTAGTTCTCTCAGTACGTGGATATGATCTATTGTGCTGTAGCCACTCCTGAATCCAGCTTGTTCTCTCGGTTGAGCCATGTCCAGTGTTACCTTCAAGCGGTGTGAAAGAACTTTAGTGAAGATTTTATAAACTACTGATAGGAGGCTGATAGGTCTGTAGTTTCCGAGATCCTCAATGTCACCTTTCTTATGTAGCAGGATCATTGTAGCGGTGTTCCAATCCTCAGGAATCTTTCCTTCATTAAGGCATCGAGTGAAAATTTGGGCGAGTACTGTTTCAATTTCTCCACTTGCTTCTTGTATGATGTCTACAGTAATTCCATCTTCTCCTGGAGCTTTTCCCCGCTTCATGTTCTTGATTGCATGTGCAACTTCTGCTGGAAAAGGACTGGAGGAACTCTGGTACTGGTATCTTTCATGATGTCTGGAGTGCATGTATCATCTCTTTCATATAATTTGGAGTAGAAATCTTTCACTCTTGTCAAAATTTCGCCTCTATTTCTTGTTACAGAACCATCTTCTTTTCTCAGTGCCATAATCTGTTTTCTTCCCTTACTGAGATGTCCCTTTGCTATCTTTAGGCTTTGGTTGTTTTCAATTGCTTTCCTCACTAGTTCACAGTTGAATTTTCTTACGTCTTCAGTGATACTTTTTCTTACTGTCTTGCATAGCTCTATATATTCCACTTTGGAAGTCACATCTTCTTTAGTTGTCCTCATCTCTCTTCTTTTTTGCATCAACATTTTCGTTTTTCCTGATAATTTGTTTACATGCAACTTGTTCTTAGACCCAGCTAATTTTGTTGCTGTTTCCATAAGAGCTTTGGTTACTTTTCTGTTAACTTCAGAGATGTCCACTTCTTCCGATGTTAGGCCTTCTAAAGCTGAGAACCTGTTCTTCAGTTCCAACTTGAAGGTATTATGGTGTTTTTTAAGGTTGGTTATGTCAATAGATTTTGTTTGTCTTATGAGCTTGCCACGTTCAAGTTTGGTGTTGAGGTGCATCTTACATCTCACCAATCTATGGTCACTACCTGTGTTGAACTTGTTTAGCACACTGCAGTCTTCGATGACGAATTTTTTGTTACACATAATAAAATCAATTTCACTTGTCGTCCCATTTGGATGTCTCCATGTCCATTTCCTGTGTGGCTTTTTCTTGAAGAAGGAGTTCAAGATGAAAAACCCTTCTGCCTCTGCAAACTCAACGAGAGTATTTCCACGCTGGTTTCTGTTGCCGTGACCGAATTTACCTACTGAAGTTTCATTCTGTTGCCGTTGCCCTATTTTTGCATTGAAATCTCCCATAATTATTTTCAAGTGCTGCTTACCTTTATTATTTAGATGACAAATTTCCTCATAAAATTCTTCAATTTCTTCTTCAGGATGACTTGTGGTGGGTGCATAAGTTTGAATAATCTGAGCCTGGTATCTTTTCGAGAGTTGGATAACAAGTCGTGCAGCTCTGTCAGAGGAACTTTCAACTTCTACAACTTTATCCTTCAGTTTCTTGTTTATTATAAATCCAACACCACTAGTTCTGCCAGTATCTGTCCCACGATAGTAGAAGAGATGTCCACTTTTCAGTTCGATGAGATCTTCTCCTTTTCTCCTTACCTCACTTAGCCCCACGATGTCCCACTTGATCCTTTGCAGTTCCTCTTCCAATTCAAGAAGCCTTGAATCAGAAGATAGGGAGCGTCCGTTGTACGTAGCCAAGGTCAGCATCAGATGGCAGCCTAGTCCGGTCCTCCGGGGATTCTTAGCACCCTCTGCCTTCATGTCGCACTGGCCGCTGCCTTGGCCAGGTACATTCCAGCTGCCGGAGACTGAGGGCCAAGATTTAAGTTGTGGAATCATTTTGGAGGGGTTTGGCCATAACTCACCACGCTGGCCAAGCGGGTTGGTGAGTGTGGGATAGAATTTCCTCTAATCCCGATGGTATAGTTATACCGCTATTGGCGGTCGTCAGAGCCCCTTTAGTGGGAACAGGATGTACCACGAGAAGGCGGGGTTGACATTTGTCAAGGAGAGGCTGTGATGTTAGCATCACCTGACCTTACATCCCCACCTGACCTTACATCCCATTACAATTTATATATATATATATATATTATATTTTTTACACGTTTCAGCCTGTTAAACTGAAAATTAGTGGACTTTCCCCAATCACTGGCCACCAATCAAAATTGGACTTCATATCTCAGCAAAGGATCCCAATTGAGTTCTATAAAAAAACTTGGGATGTCATAGGAAAAAATTACACTAAAATCATGAATGACATGCTATACACTGCAAATTGCCCAAAATCCATGAAGACTAACCTCATAAAATTGTTATTTAAAAATAAAGGTAATAAAGACAACCCAGAAGGATGGAGACCCATATCCATTCTAAACACAGATTACAAAATATTTGCTAAGCTCATAGTCAACAGAATAACAGCTTATTTACCAAAATTGTTAAATCCCAGCCAAGCTTGTGGTGTAAAGGGAAGATATATACACAATAACATAATTGGCATAAAATACATCCTTAAATATATAAATAAGAAAGGGATTAAATCAGCCATCATTTCCCTTGACCAAAAAAAAAGCTTTTGATATGATAAATAGAAATTTCCTATTTAATATATTGGAAAAGCACCAAGTTCCCAAAAAAATAATCAAAGTATTAAGAGCAATATATAATGGCACAAGCTGTAGAATTATTTTTAATAACAAATTAAGCAATTCAATAAGCACTGAAAGAGGAATTAGGCAAGGCTGCCCACTCTCTCCAGTGTTATACACCATATGTATCAACATGTTTTTGGACATGCTTGACAACAATAAAGAGCTAAAAGGCATTCCAATATCAGGAAAACCACATCAACAAATAAAACACCTTGCATATGCAGATGATCTTATCATCATAGCCAAAGATGAAGAAGATATCAATAGTCCTGATGACGAACTAGGCTTTAGTTCGAAAATTTGACAACCAACTTTCATTAAAAATAACCTCTAAAAGACCCGTAAAAAAAAAAAAAAAGTTATTCCAAAAGAAAACTGTTAAACTGAATTCAGTCCCCCCCCCCTCCAATCTATAAAATCTAGTATTCCCTACATTTACTAGATTTTACATTTTCTTCTGTGTTAGAGGAGAAAAAAAAACTTTTTCTTTTTCCTTTCCCTTTCCCTAATTAAATTTTTTGAAGTTTTTTTTATGTAGTTTCAACAAATTTTTGTCTTTTTAACTGAAAAAAAAAAAAAAAAAAAAGATATTAGGGGGATTAGTTGGTTAGTAGCTCTCACCGAGCACTATTTATGGGGGTGAAGCTTGTTTATAAGTAAGAATCTCTACCCTGGGTCCATCTTCTTAATGCTAGTACTTATGAATTTAGAGAAGCAGGAAATAAAAATTCTGGAAAAAAAAAAAATATATAAAGCTAGGGGACACAAGAGCACACACAAGTTCACTTTGTAAGAAGCTGATAAATAAGAAGTCAGCTTGCTGTGGAAGATAACTTTTAAAGAAAAGATATATTCATATATTGGCGCATCAATTTTGCCCTCGAACAGCCAAAAATAACAAAAGCACTTTTGTGCACAGTCATATCTTAGATGTTATTCTTCCTCTCTCTGTTCATTCCAAAATTTGAGGCCGCCCCGGTGGCGCAGTGGTCTAAGGCGTTGGCCTCTGATTGTTCGTCCGTAAGGAGTCCGGGTTCGAATCCCGGTGAAGCATGGATGTTGTGTTTTGTCTTACGGCTTGGCTCTCTCCCTTCCCTGGAACCAGTGACCCTAAATTAGGGACGGGCGACTGCTTATAGCCCATTGAGTTGCTCACGGTGGTCGTTAAACCTCCAATCAAAAAAAAAAAAAAAATTTGAGATTCACAGGAGAAGGGCACATGGTGCTTGTGAACTTACAGGTGGAGTTTCTTGGATAAATAAATAAAAATTGGTTGATAGTTCCTAGAAATTACTTTTCTCACTGAACACATAAAGGTGGAGTGAAGATCTGTTATTAATTGAAAACTGTTGTTTTCTTCCCAATGTTAAAGAAAGCAAACTATTGTACACACACAAATGAAACTATGTATAAAAAGTTGCTGTGAAAGTCCAAAGGCAAACAACATGGGTAATTCATATATAAAGATTTTTATTTACATATTGATTTACACATATACTATATTTTAGATACCATAGAGGTGTTGATATTTTTTTCTTCAATTCCAGGATTTTCCTGTTTACTTTTAACAAATTTTTAGTGACTCGAAATATATCATTTAAAGCTTGGATCTTTATCTCCTCCAAAGTGTTTCACAGCTACATAGCTGGTGACACCTGATAAATGCATTCCTTGAAACAATATTTACGCTCCAAATACAAGAATGATAGATACAGCTAAAGCATAATGGTTACCAGCAGTAAAAAAAAAAAAAAAAAAAAAGGCACATGCTAATTACCACAAGGAATTCTGGGATTATGTTATTCTCCTCTGCAAGCTATTTCACCTACATGTTAACAAGAATGAGGGACTTTCTGTTCTTTTTCATTTTGACACATACGCATGGTTTCCCTGGACCCGATAACTCGTAAGCTCACGTGCCACAACCCTTTGGGTGTAGCCGATGGTCGTGGTGCAAACACTAAACACATCATTCAATGTAACGTTTAAAATAGGAGTAGACTAACAAACAAACTGTATTTTCATGCAATACATAATCAACTTCTAAGACCTTGAAAATCCCTTAAAAAATGCAACTATAAACTAACAACTTACCATTAAATCTTTGATACTGCAGGTTTTTTGTTCCTAATAAATCCTATCTCTTTTGATCATTGATGTTTTACACTATGAATCCTCACAACAATTAGAAATAGAAATATGAGTGCAGTATTCCCAAGAACATCTATGCACCACAACATTCTATCTCAAATAGTCTGAATTAAAGCAGGAGGCTTGTTGCAACAAACTTGTAGTCTTCAGGCAAAGCATATATAAGGTTCAGATACACTGTAAATAAAAACATCCATAATATATTTGCACAAAATAAGTCTTTGGTTTCACAAGACAAATCACATATTTTAAACCATATAAACAAACAACTTACTATCCCTGAAAAAAATTCAATCAATGCAAAAAATAATTGCATTATTTTTACTGTTCTGTTACTAGGGCAGTACAAAGAATAAGGAAACTGGTAAATTAAGCAGGGCCCTTGCCGAAATTTTGCGTTCAGGAAAATTCGAAAATGAAAAAGGTTGTTTTTAGCTGCAATATGGTAAGATGATACCCAGAGAGCACATTTAAGGAGATGGGAGCCTGGGGACTGGGCAGCATTGTGGGGCCCCAGTATTAGTGGCACATCTAGGATTTCACATTGGGTGGCAGAATAAAAATACCCAGGAGAAAACATTCCCAAAATATTATGAGGAAGCCATAAAAATATCCCCGTCATATTCCCATGATTCATGGACGAATCAATGGTAGCAAGAAAATGTAAAAATGCATGCACGTTTGAAAAATGGATACCAGTTCAGTTCTGCTTTAACCCCCCCGCCCCCTTATTCTCCCAGGGTTAGGTTCACCTTGTTGAAATTATATCGAAGTAGTGGGCAAAAGAATATGATCCAAATATCATGATTCAAACGAATTCTTAATGTATGAAAATTTCTCCCAATTGCAGATGTGTACAAAAAAAAAATTTCTGTAATGCTTTCCAAAGATTTGGGATGGACTGGGGGCGACTATATTTTTTGCGGCCTCCGCATAAAAAAGCGGAAAGAAAAAGAATTTTTTTTTTCACAAGGCAAAACCAAAAAAACCTGCAGAACTCTGTCAATTCTTCAAGCATCCTGCATATTTTTGGGGCCTCTTGAAAATGCGGGGCCTGGGGCTGCAGCCCCCCCTGCTAAATGGACTCTGACGATCTTTGGTGTACTGCAGCAAAACAGAACTTTGTTCAGTCGATTGATTTTGCATTAACTTCAAATTAGATCCACGTGAGGACACACCCACGAATTTATTATGAAAAATGCATTTCCAAATTTCCACCACTGCCAAACATCCATACCATATTTCTTAATCAAACATACATACCATATTTTAGTCCAATATAAAAAATACAAGTACTTACATGTGAAAGGTAATTCTTGGCATTTTTTTGGAAGATCGATTAGTGCAGCCTATAGTAACACATCCTGGCATTTTGCAGGATAAGCCACTATAACGTGATCCTGAGAATTATCCAGATATCAAAACGTCCTAAATTTAATTCCCCAGATTATTTGTTATTGCAGTCGATAACGCCACAACTTTGCTTTTTGTAAATAAAACTTTTATTCGATCCTGAAATAACTGAAATGTGTAAAAACACGAGTCAACAGGCTCTCACACATGCAGCAGAATAGATTGTTTTGTACCAAACAAGATGGCCGCTTTGTGGGTGGGGGTCGCAGCTAATTGGCTTCATGGGAAACTGCGTAGGGCATCTCCTGTTGTATTCTAACCTCCTTGGTGAATACTTACTTATCAAAGGAGCAATTCATCATGAAATAAATACGGGATTACACCATATAATACCAATTTTGAAGATGACAATCCGATTTTTGGTGTAAATGTCACAAGGATATAATAAGTCAGATAATATCCGAAAACTTGAAAATTTCATCGTCCTGGAGCGGAACACGAACCCGTGTCTCCCAGATAGCACCCGGGTATGCTATATTAATGTTACATTGCATTTAAATCTTGTGTACGCCTCTTTACTGTTTATTACGCCAAATAAACGGATTTTTACACGAAACGGGTTCGTGTTCCGCTCCAGGACGATGACATTTTCTTGTTTTCGTATATTATCTGACTTATCATCCTTGTCACATTTACACCAAAAATTGGATTGTCATCTTCAAAATTTGTATTATATGGTCTTTATGGTGTAATCCCGTATTTATTTCATGATTTATCTGCTCCTCCGGGCAATCACGGGATATGATTCTTAACCTCCAGATTCGTTAAACATGAATGTCGGTTGCTTCGACTAGCGTATCTTGTTATGGTTATATTCAAATTAATCGGAAACTTGATCGAGACTTGGTCGTTCTGGGTGGTGTAGTGGTTAGCATACCCGGGCGCTATCTGGGAGACACGGGTTCGTGTCCCACTCCAGGACGATGAAATTTTCAAGTTTTTGGATATTATCTGACTTACCATCCTTGTCACATTTACACCAAAAATCGGATTGTCATCTTCAAAATTTGTATGGAGCAATTCATATTCAGTGTTGAACTAATTATATTATTGGATATTAGCAGGCCTGAGAATCCTGAAGTTACCAAGGATGATCTGGGTCTTTAACAAATCATAAGTTAAGGGAAAGTTAGAAGAAAAAAAAAAAAAAGGAACCTATTGTAAAGACCTAATAAGAATTGAATGCTTGAAGAACTGAAACATTCTGCTTAAAATTTGAATAATTTCTGTTTTGGTTGCAAATGCAGAGGATTATGCACTTCATTACTTGTTGATGTTCCACAGGTAAGGGGATGAACACTTGTTTCACTTTTGATTTGTTTTCTTCTGTGGTGACTGAATTTCAGATAGCCGCCCCGGTGGCGCAGTGGTCTAAGCGATTACCTCTGATCATTTGTCCGTAAGGGGTCCGGGTTCGAATCCCGGTGAGGCATGGATGTTGTGTTTGTCTTACGGCACTGGCTCTCTCCCTTCCCTGGAACCAGTGACCCTAAATTAGGGACGGGCGACTGCTTATAGCCCATTGAGTTGCTCACGGTGGTCGTTAAACCCCCAATAAAAAAAAAAAAATTCAGTTATCTGTAGTCATTTTTATGGGTAGGACCATTCTCAAGTAAGTAACTTATTGGTGACAATACTGTATATTTCCCAAAAGAAAACAGTGTAGAAGAGCAAGTAATGTGATATCACAGAAGGCAATCTGATGCAGAATGGATGGGTTTTTTTGTTGTTGTTGAAGGTTTAACGACCACAATGAGCTACCCAATGGCCTATAAGCAGTCACTCAGCCTTAATTTAGGGTAACTGGTTCCAGGGAAGGGAGAGAGCTAGACAAGCAACATCCATGCACCTCACTAGGATTTGACCCTGGACCCTCCTCGGAAGAATGGCCATAAGGCAGAGCTTCGACCGCTGTGGTGGCAGAAATGGTGTAAATCTACCAGTGTGTGGAATGCTTGGTGCACTAAAAGTGAATGTAGGAACATGTTATTAATGTATTGGTCAGAATGTAAAGATTCGACAATAATTGAACACACTAAAGTTTCATATTTTGGAAAACTTTGTAAAAGAACAAAGTAACCCAGTAGGTTCATTTTGGCATTTTATCTTTTTTGTTTTGGTAAGCAACTCTAAGGTCTATAAGCAGTTACCTGTACATAATTTAAAATCTGTTTATATATTTATATTTGACGTCATGAAAGTGTTATTCTACTTGCAAGCACACATTTATTCTTTTGCATTTCATTGTGGAATTATCTATATATTGTGCAGTGGTACACAGAGAGTCACAATAGGAAACATGAACAAGCCCACTGGCCCATAAAACTTTGGAAGTGCAGCCCTTATTTACTGAGTAATAACCAGACCTCATTAATATATCAATGTTTAATTTAAATTGTAACAGAGCATCTAGAATCACCAACTCATCTTTTAAACTGTGTTTACATCATTGAACAAGTTTACATTAATAACTATACTTTGCAGTATGTTACATCTATTCATAAGTCTTTGAACCATGATAGAGGTTTTACAATTCTTCCAAATCTGTTGGCATCATCATGAGGAGGAGAAGTCATTATACATTCATTACTAAAGTCATTTAATTGAGTCAGTTGAGAGTTAGCATTGACAAGTCCAGTTAGTTCATTATTACATTCATTTAGTTTGTTATTATAGTTGTTTACTCCAATTGGAAAACAATTATTCTTTTAAGAACCACAACATTTGAATGTGGTGCTTACTTCAACTAAATGACTTACCTCTACCATCCTTTACAAGTAGGACTTGGGAATTTGATGTTTACCAATGACTTGACATGGTTCCTACGTATTATGTCTTATCCATATTTCATCATTGGCATGGAACACTGATATTAGGTGCATTTCTGTTATAGCAATAACTTTGTTTGTTTTGACTTCTTATTAACTTGCTCTTCAGATTCTTCTGGACAGTGGGCTGTAGTAGTTTTGAAAGTTTTGTTCGTAGCTGACAACTCGTCAACATGCTCCTATTCCAGCTCTTGAAGTTTTAGAATATTCCGGCAGTGAAATATGAAAGACAGTTCCTGTGACAGCACATTTTTTGAATGATATTTTTTGCAATACCCCCATTCTTTATGCAAATTCATTATATTTTAGATAATGAGGATCACTAGTAATTAAATCAAATCCCCAATCACGTCCAAAATCTTTTGATTTGTAATTTTAACAAGTGAAGAATTCCACGAGATGCAAAAGTCACTTTTAACTCTTTATTATTTCTTCAGTTGTTTCACTTCTTACTAGTATGACTTCAAACCACTTAGATAGTGTGCAACTATCAAACAACTTTTACCACCATATTCACAATATCTGCCACAATTTTCTTAAAGTGTAAAACTGGAAGTTCATGTTAAATATTCTTGACAATTAGATGGCCTTTGTTTAATGCACAAATTACAAGATTTCCAAAGTCTTTTTTTATACCCGGCCATTATATAAAACTTCTGCACGCACCTTAGTTTTTTCTATTCCAAAATGTGACTCAATGTAATGATTTAAGCATTTCTTTTCTGAGACTTGATGGAACTAAAACCATATCATATAAGAAAATTATATAATTTTCTACACACATTTCACTTCTTAATTTAAAGTAAATTTTCATTTCCTTGGGAGCTAATCAATCTTTGTAATGAACATTGAAGTAGATTCAAGGTATGTAAAAGCTTAACATCATTGCTTCGGTATGGGAAGTTCTTTCAAACAGGCAGGTATAGAATCCATGTTAAAACTTCCGATTGCACTTTGTCTTGAAGGAAATGGGAGTAAGCATTTTAGATTCAAGAAAAGTTTTGAAATATATTTAAGAGTGGGGAAAGCTACTAGTCTTGATAAGAAAAGTCCTAGAACCAAAGCAGCACTACCTATGGACAACCTACATTCACCAACTCGTTATCTAAACTGTGTTTATATCACGATACTCCGACTCTAAATGATAATGATACATTAAAAATGTTACATAGTGATATATTACTATATGTTACAATATGTGTTATTAAGGAAATAGTTTATTTTAAATTGTAAGACCTTCATTCTTTAGCATACAATTAATAAGTAGTGGTTCCTTTAGATACCAAAATTTGCACATTATACAGCAAGATTGGTTACCCTGATACAGTGTATACTAACCAGAACTGAACCTAATATGTTGCTAGTTTAGTCTTGGTTAGAATGTAACTAAATTTTGCTGCTTTTTCCTCTGATTATTTTAAACAATGTAAACTTATAAATGTTTTTTTGTTTTTTTCATCAATAGGTGCCTGAACATAATGGATATGATAACCGATCCAGAGTTCATAGATTTTCATTTGACTATGGCTTCTCCTCTGTTGATCCATTGTCAGAACAATATGCATCTCAAACCACTGTAAGACTTCTTTCTTATGTATCAAAATTTTATTTTAGAATTATCATCAGAAAACTTTTGTTAGTTACCAAAAAGAATTACATTTATTGAAGAGTTGTACTACAGTCATCACGTCTTGAAGGAAATGAAAAAAATCTGTGTGGGTTATCACAATATGACATTTGTTTTTGAAAACAGAATACTTATTGTTTTTAGATACACATGTTTTACCAACTCTTCAAAATGACAGACACAAATATTACAATTGATAACTCTAAGAGTTTTTGTTTGTTCTTAAAAATGTCATATTAGTTATCTATTTGTGTTTTGTTTGAATAAGTGAAATCTTCTGTCTTCTGTAGCACTTTTCATGATGTTTTAACAATTAAATTGTCCAGAGTGAATTAAATTAATTCATATGCTGAAATTTAGTGTTTTGTTTCATGCTTCACTGGGTAAGATTTTAATTTCCACTTGCCAATTTTTTAAGACAAAACCTATCATTTGTCAGGACAGTTTTGGTGTTGCCATTCCATTTTAGGGACCACCAACTTCTCTTATCATTTATTGGTTTCATTTCCAAGCTAATAGCAACACCAACTCCCCAGAAATTATTCTGAGGAAGGAGATTGGTATTCAATCCAAATATTTGGCAAGTAAAAATTAAAATTTCTGCTAGTAAATCAAATAAAAAACAACAAATTTTAGTATGGTTTTTTAGGAATCACTTTAATATCTTCTATTACTAAAAATTGATTCTTGCCTAATAACCTGACATGAATGGTTGAGACTGATATATACTTGCAAGTGCACACACTAACATTTCTCTATGTGAACACACACATGAATAGACAGACATGCATATGTAGACCCATACTTTCATACGGGAAGTTCCAAAATGATCATTTTTGAAATAAAAAAGGCTGAGTTTTATTCATATACAGTCAACTCTTAATAACTGAAATTTTGATAACACGAAATTCTTGATAACTTGGAAGAAATAAAATTGCCTGGAAGTGTTATGTCCGCATAATGAAATTTTATTCACAATAGATCAAAATTTATCTGGTAGTGTTCTTGATAACTCGAAAAAAAAATATGCGTTTCAATGTTAAAAAAATGGTCCTAAAATAGCCTGAAAAATGCAAACAACATAAGGATTTGATTCATGACTCGTCAAACAACAGACAGAAGAGTAAAGTATTCCATGCTAACTCTTTAAACTTGAAACAGGGGAGGATCTTATTCTTCCAAATTTAAGCTGGAGATAGTGACTGCTTGCTATGCATCTTTAATTTCCACATGTAAGAGTCTAAAGGTCACCTTTTGTTGACTGATAAGAATTTTGATCACCCCTCTGATCATTTCATGTAATAGATGTGTTCAGCAACAATTTTATTAAATTTGTGTTGTGTGCACTTGTTCTCAATAAATTCAAAAATTATTTCGTTAAATTTTTATTTTTATAAATCTATGGCTTCAAAGTACAAATGAATACATTGTCAGTCACTGGTAAAGTAAAGGTAATTAAAGCTGTCCAAGATGGCAGTAAGAAGAAAAAGAAGAAAAAATAAAATTGCAAATGATTTTGGAATACTGAGTAGTATACTGTCTATTATTCTAAAGAATAAAAAGGCAATTTTACAAAAAAAAAAAAAAAAAAAAAAAATTGACGAAAGTCAAGGCAAAAGAAAAGGAATGAATTGTGCTGAGTATTGAGATATTGAGGAATGCTTCATAAAATGGATTATTCAGTGTAAAGATAAAAATGTGCCACTAGGATTATCCATCATAAGAGAGAAAGGCGGTGTTTGATAAGCAATTAGATCATAATGATTTCAAGCCAAGCAGTGGCAAATTCCAAAATTTCAAAAAATGTCATGAAATCAGACATCATAGGCTCTGCAGGAAAAGCATGAATGGATAATCAAACCTGTTCTGAATGGATGAAGTATCTACCATTTTAAAAGAGTGTGACTCTAAAATGTTTTCAGAGCTGACAAAACAAGACTGTTTTTTAAGTGTTTGCCTGACCATATTATGTCTTTCAATGGTGAAACATCATTTGGTGGGAAGCAAAGTTAAAATCATGTAACATTACTTTTATCAGCTATAACATGAGTAGATTGGAAAACTTTAAGCCATAAATGATATTAAATCTAAAAAGCATTGATGTTTTTCTTGACAAAAATCTGTACATGTAAAATTTCTACCCATTGACTATCATCAACGGAATAAAAATGCCTGGGTAACTAACAAAATTTTGCAAAACTTTTGTAAAACTTGATAGAAAAAATAATGCAGCAGTGGCTTAAAGTAATTTTCTTCATTGATAACTGTACTGTACATAGATGCATTCCTGAAATAAAATCCATAAAAGTTCAATTTTTTTCCCAGCCTATGTGGCATTAAAATTGCAGTCTTTAGACCAAGGAATCATCCAGTACTTTAAAAGATCCTTTGCTGGAAACCAGTTGTGAAAAACATTGCCAATATTGAGGAAGATCGTTAAACATTTTTTGACTTTTTACAAGCAATGAGAAATGGGTGGCAGTGCACGAAAAGAAGTGACAGAAAATATAAAAAAAAAACTTTTTTAGGGAAGCTGGCTTTTTAGCTGATGATGGAGAAAAGGAAAAATTTTGAAGATCTGGCAGAACATGAATCTGATGAAGAATGGAATGTAGTTTTGCAAAATTTCAAATTAAATGAAAAAGAAGCATTTTGAGCATACATAAATATTGGCATTGATGTAGAGGTCTACAGAGATTTAAGGGATGAAAACATCATAGCCTCATTAAATTCTAAATCAGGCAGCCCAAGCAGCAATGAAACATTTTGTGAAACCTTTATTGAAGCCATACTTAGAACAAGTGATGAAACTTTTAATGTGATTGCACACTTGGAAAATGGTGTTGAACATGAAAGGACAGTAAAAAACATGGCAGATTCTATTAACAGATTTTTAAATCAGTAACCAGATGATTCAGTATACTTCATTTATTTTTATTCAATTGTATTACATGAAAAACATTTTGAATACATTTTAAATTATGTGCTCTTGTAAAAAGTTACTGTCAAAAGTGTTAAATAAATGTACATTTAAAGATCTGGTTAAATGTGTAATTAAATTTGAATAAATTTCTGTTCTCTCGATAACTTATAACTTGAATTTTTGATAACTTGAATATTTTTTGCACTCCCATGGGATTTGATTTATCGAGAGTTGACTGTATGTATAGGTAGAAGAGGTCATTTCTTGGAACTATGGCATGTACCTGATATATTTTGTGTAAAACTACTTTTAATAAACAATTTACTATATTCCAGGTACTTTGCATTTCGATTTGGCATTATAAACTGTTAAACACATTTTACATGAAAATACGATTTTTGAAGGCTCAGATTAAACGCAGTTGATAATTTTTTTTTTTTTCATCTTCAGTATGCGAAAAAAGTAACTGCAAAATTTGGACATGTGTCCCACACATTAGATTTAAAAATTGAATTAGACTAGTGACTTACAATAATGGAACTTACACCTTAGAATATTATACAACTTGAAATATTTATTCCATATGGTGTAACAATTTATAAACATACAACGACTAAGTGCCGAGCTTTCACACTCCAAACCGTTCAGAGTGTGAAAGCTCGGCACTTAGTCGTTGTATGTTTATAAATTGTTACACCATACGGAATAAATATTTCAAGTTGTATAGACTAGTGACTTTGAAAAATCTGAATCAAATATTAAAAACAATATGAGTTAGTTTTAAGGAATTGCTTTTTTGTACAGTAATATTTTACGTTACATAATACCACTTCTTGGCCAAAAGGTTAGTGTACTACTTTTTCATTTGAAACTCATGGATAAGTCATTCACAAAATGCAGTTATTCATTTCACTTTTTAGTTTCAGGTATTTATTTTTCTTGAAGTCAATAATGTGAAATTAGCAAAACATAGCTCTTTGTAGTTTTCAGTGCTTATAAGATGGTTCTACTACTGAAACAAAATATAAAAAATGCCATTTGAATTTGTATTAAAATGCAATTTCAGTATGGTGGTATATATTAACAATAGTAATAAAAAAATCCTAAGGATTGTTTTCAATGACTGGAAATGGAACACAAAATTGTACAGCACATCAGGGTGAATGAAATAAACCAGAACATTCTTCAGTCATAAGTTTATAGAAAACTTTGGCTTAAGCATGTCATTTAAACAATCACTAACCAAGTGTATTTTAAATGTACGGAATTTAAATCTCATCAGAAAAACGTTCCTTTAAAATTTCTAAATGGTGAAGAAAACATCAATTATTGAATCTGCAACCCATATTCTGTGTTTTATTTTTTTTATGTGAAATAAAAATTCATCACTGCAAACTAGAGCTGTGGTTCCAACTTAAACTCTGAGAATCCTTTTTGTTAATAAACAAAAAGAAACAAGCAGGAAAGCAGAATAACACTATCAAGCAGCTAGTGTATGAATTCAGTCAATTACACTTTCCATGACATTCAGTATTAAAATTGCAAGTTTAACTGCACAGTACAATGGTCCATATCCTTAATTTTTCATTTACTCATTTTCGTTTTTCAAAATTAGGGTAATTGTACCTAAAAATGAAGAAAAAACAATTTAGTGGAAAAAGCAAGTGCCTGTTTATGTAATGATGTGCAGTTATGATGCAATTAAAATTCAAAGCAGGGCAGGTGTTATAGAAGAGGGCAACATTGCTAAAAAGTTTGCATTAAGTTTGTTGGAGGTGCATATGTTGAGTGGGACTAACCACCATGGATGATATGTGTATTCATCACAACATGCATGTCTGATGGAGGGGTAGATTCTATCACGTGTTGACTTTCATAATGTGTACTGCAGAAGAAAGAGATAACTATTTCTGACACTTTTAAGCTGTCCCAGACCAACACAGATTCGTTATGATGCACTTTACAAATCATAATTTCCCATCCAGTTGTCAAAAAATAAAAGGAATAAATTTCTTTTTTCCCCAGATAATTTCTGGCAAGTTTTCTTTGTATTTTAGTGACACCAAAATATTTTAGTTGAATAATACAGAATAAACAATGACAGGATCGAGTGATGTAAATGTCCATTTTTTTCTTTATTGGTTATTCAAAAGGAAAGCTATGACAGGCTTTATTTTATTTTCCTGGAACATATCAGGCAGCCTCTTGATTTTACTGATAGTTCAGTTATGCAACACTACTTAGTACTGCCATTTTTTAATATTGTTTTCATATTGTGCCCCCCCCCCCACACACACACGCGCATACTTGTTTTTCCCTGTTCTTTTTTACTGTCGTGAAGTTCCTAGCCTTCCATAACGAGTGTGTTAGCAACTAAAACAGATTCATCGGGTTTGACATATGCATCAGGAAGAAATAGATTTGAATCTCTTTGTTGTGCAAGGAAGGCAATATTTCATGTAGTTTTTGCAGTGAAGTGTGACTGTTACTCACATTTTTGGGTATTACAAACTTACAAACAAAGCCAATCAATTAATCTGGATTGTGTTTTCAACAAAATACTATTAAAAAACATGTTAAGTTGTGAGAGATCTCATTACAAGTGTTCCTTCTCTGACAGTTTATTTATTTAGTAACAATTATACAGATATTTTTGTAAAATAAATATATTTTTTTAATTCTAATAATTAAAGTAGCACCACCATCTGTGATTAAGCCAACAGCATATTAAAGCTTCCATATAATTTTAATTTTTTGAAATTTTCTATTGCATGTGTGCATGGAATCCTTATTAAGAAGTTATAATTTTGTATTTATTTGATACATATGGTTGTTTTGTGAGGCTGGAATACATTCCCTGTCTCATTCATATCCATGTTATTTATACCCTTGCTAAATATGGATTTTACTTAATGTAGATGTACCTGGAACAACACATCCTGTCCTTTAAAATAATAGTTACCTTTACTGTAATTTTGGAAGGAATTTCTATTTCTTTATGTATTATTTCTTAATTTTATGCAGGTATGCGTTTTTTCTTTTTCTATATTGTCAAATGTCATTCTTATAAAATTAGACAACATTGATACATTACGAAAAATTTAGTGTCACAATTTTTTTGGTAACATTTGCTAATGAAAGAAAATTAAAAGCATTTCATGTTTTTAAATTTCAGATATTTGAAAACTTTGGGCGAGTGGTTTTACAAGCATTACTTGAAGGTTACAACTGCTGTGTTATAGCATATGGTCAAAGTGGTTCAGGAAAAACTTATACAATGATGGGAATGAAGGTAGAGTAGAATGTTTTAGATTTGCCAGTCTCTGTTTTGTAATTTTAATGAGGTTCAAAACAAGTTTTTAATAAAACTATCTAATCCTGTACATAAATGTTTAAACTAAATTGCTCTTAAATATTAATAAAGCATTATCTCCTCTGCTTCTACCTGTCCCGTAGATATGACGAACGGGACAGGTAGCACAGCAGAGGAGATAATGCGCAAAAAGTTAAAAACAAGGAAGAACATGTACATACATGCTTCTTTGAAACATATAAATGTTTAAAATTTTCTTGATAGGTGCTTCTTGAAGTAGCACCACCATCTGTGATTAATCCTACAGCATATCAAAGCTTTTATATGTGGCAGTGAATGGTAATAAAAGTACCGGGTGTTCAATAAATGACTGAACACTTAGTTTGGGAATAACTTTTGAAATATGCATGAGAGGGCAGCACTATCAGTTTTTTGTCGACCAAGTGTTTATAGGTAATGATTCAGTGTTGGTTTGACTGTGTTTTAGTGCAAGTTAAAAATGGTGTATTCAATTGAACAACACGTTTTTATTGTGAAAACTTGGTATGAAACAAACAAAAGTCTTTCTAAAACATTGAGAAAGTGGTCAACAGCTTACAAGTATATTCAAAAGCCATCAAAGTCAACAGTTCTGGACCTGGATAAGAAATTCAAGTCAACTGGTTCTGTTCTCGATGTTCGTAAAGGAAATGTGGGTGCACCAGGACACTGGAAAATGTGGAACAAGCACAAAGGACTGTGACTGATGACCCTGCCACATCAACAAGAAAATTGACCAGACAACTTCATGTAAGCATTGAATCTGCTCACTCAATTCTAAAAAAGACCTCCAGTTATTCCCATACAAAATTCAAACACTTCAACACCTTAATGAGGTTTCCATGAAAAAGAGGGATACGTTTGCTGATGCAATTGTTGATGTCATTGACAAAAAACAATTGAATTTGGATTGTTTGGTTCAGCGACGAAGCCCATTTCTGGTTAACCGGATACGTTAACAAACAGAATTACCAGATATGAGGATCAAAGAAACCAGTTTTCATTGAAACATGCCCTTTTCATCCAGCTAAAGTTACTGTTTGGGCAGCTCTCTGCAGGAACAGGCTGGTTGGTCCTGTTTTTTTCAACTCCACTGTGAAAAGCGATTCCTACAAAGCTATGCTGGAAAACAAGTTTCTTTCAGAAATTGGCCTTCTGGGAATGTTTGAATGTTTTTTAGTTCATGCAAGATGGTGCACCTCTGCATCACACTCTTGATGATTTTAGGACCATAAGCAGCCACTTTGAACACAACGTACTCGCTCTCAACTACCCCAATCATTACACTGGAGCTAGTGAATGGCCTGGCCTCCTTATTCTCCCAACACAAATCCTTGCAGCTTCTTTCTTTGAGGATACACCAAAGATTTGGTCTATCACACCCTAACACTGTGACTGAGCTCAAAGACACTATCACTGAGGCTTTTACTACTGTAACTCACGATACTCTAGCTCATGCTGGTTGCTAAACTCCAAAAACAGGCAAATAAATAAATGAAGCTGTTAAAGCAATTTAATTCATTGCTCGCCTACTTTTGAAATAAGGCATAAATCTGTGTGAGCATGTATTCAGAAAATGGAGGTATGTAATTTTCCATTATTAGAGTAATTCATTCTTTGGAAGAAAGCTTGACTATGAGATACATAAACTATTGTAAAAATCAAATGCAGCATGGAAACTAAGAAAGACCTGATGCATATGAGAGCAGTGGTGGTTCTAGACAAAAAAAAGGGGGGGGACACAAGTTCCTGAATGTACCGGTAATTAATTAAAATCAATATGTAATTAAAAAAATCTGCTTGTATTTGCCAGCCCTGGCCTAGAACTGCCACTGTATGAGAGAAAGCTTGAAGTGGGCAAATTTAGAGAAATCAAAAACTGCAGAGAACACCAAAATCATGAGAAAGAAAAATGATTACTGTGGCAGTTAATAAACAAAATTGTCTTAGATATCAATGGGAAACAAATCACCCTGAAGAAATAATTCTTCACAAATACGTGGAAGCCAATGCAAATGTCATTATCAGCATAAAGGTGCTTATGTAGCCTCCTCTTCATAAAATGTCGTTATCAGCATAAAGGTGCCCATGTCACCTCCTCTTCATAAAATGTCGTTATCAGCATAAAGGTGCCCATGTAGCCTCCTCTTCATAAAATGTCATCAGCATACAGGTGCCCATGTAGCTTCCTCTTCATAAAATTTAAAAATTGTATTGCCCTGGAGTGGAAATTGAATCCCCATCCCCTGACTTATGTTTGAGCATACTACAATTACTCCACCCAGATAACAAAGTTCCAAGCAACTGAAGCTAAGAAAGTGTAGCTTAGAAAACTGAGCAGATTTCAGCTGGTTGAAGCAATCTGACACATCAAAGTGGAGTCAATGACCATTTCTCATCCAGATATGTAGATCACAAGTTTCAGTATTTCACAGAACATCAAAGATATCAATGGGAAACAAGTCCCCTTGAAGCAATAATTCTTCATAAGTACATAGAAGGCATTATGACCTATATCCATACCTTGATGAGAAATTTTTGTCAATGTTATGAGGAAGCACTGGATGTTTCAACTAGATTTCTAAATTATATCTGTTTAGCTTCAGTCGCTTGAAACTTTGTTGTCCTGGGTGGTGTAATGGAAATAAATCCGGTAATGTAAGCTCAATTCCTGCTCCAGGTCAAAGTAATTTTCAAGTTTTCTGAAGCAGTGCTACATGGGAAGCAATGAAAATATGGCAACTTTGTATTGATAATGAAAAATAAAATTGTGTGCTCTTTAGTATAAAGAGTAAGCCTCTGAATTTGGTTTTCTGCAAAGAAACAAATTCAGAGTACAGTGTAAGAAACAAACATTTCGGGGTATTTTTTTTTTTTTTTACAAAATGACAAAATAGCATTTCTTAAGATTTTTTTACTTCAGAGTACCACGGATACCTAGATTTTTTATAGCATTTTTGGGCTTCTGGTTTAATATTTTTACATAGTAAATGTTAATTGTAGTCTCTGTTTTTATGTTTTATCTTTTGTTTCAGGATGAAGAGGGTTTGACTCCTAAAATATGTGAGGTAATCAAATTAGTTTTTTTCATTCTAAAAATAATGTCAGAACCTAAAATATTTGAAATTAAAATGCATTTAAATTACAAACATGTTTCAAGTAATTCTTAGTAAAATGTTGGGATAAACTTCGGCCTGCAGCTAGTTCCGAAAGCAATAACAGATGACGCCACAGTAGCACTTCACCTATCCTCATAAACGACAAACCATCTTCACACGATATATAAAAGAGTTTTATGATGGAATAAAAACTTTAATGATAGTTAAAAATTTTAAAGCGTGAGACTTTTGTGGTCCTGCCAACAGGTACCCATCCTCAGACGCAATGAACACATACAGTGGAAGAGGCAGCTTATAAATAGATACATGAATGAACAGATGACATACAATCAGTCGTCATGAGGTACATTGCACATGTTCAGTCATTAACAGCAAAAACATAGTCATTAGCTAGTAGAAACTATGTTGATAAATCTGTAAGCAGATATTTCCAAGGTCGAGGGATGTTTCTTGGCAATTCATCATTACAGCAAGTTTCAGATAATTTATCGATGTACAGGCTTTCAGTGAATAACAGTTTCAAAAATATCTTATAGTGATCGATTTAGATCTGCCTCAAAAGGATTATTTTATAACCGTCTTCAAAATGGTGAAATTAAAAGAAGAGAATGGCTATTGTATTCTGAGTCAACTGGACGCGTTTTTTGTTTACCGTGTAAACTGATTGCTAAGCGAGAGAGTTCTTTCTCAAGTATAGGTTTTAATGATTGGAAACACGAAAACCTCATACGAGCAGATAATGTTTCATTTGAGCATGTAGAGTCTGTAAAGTGTTTCATAGCACGTGCAAAGAATAGTGAAAAAATTGATTCTGCTGTAATTAAGCAACTGATGAATGAGAAAAATTATAGAAAAGCAGTACTTTTACGGATTATCGAAGTCATTAAATTTCTGTCTTCCCGTGGATTAGCATTTCATAGAAATGGAGCGAACGACAAGTTAGGGAATAATACACTGGCGTGCAAAAATTAAGGACGAGATGGTTTTTCGAACGTAACGTCGCACAGAAGTGCTGATAAGTGAATTGTACAGTTCTGTAGAACTGTACAATTCACTTATCAAATATTTAATTGATCTCTGGAATAAATTTGATAAGTATGAGGAAGACGGAAAACTTTTGTCTCAGTGCGACGAATATAAGAAGAATATTACCAGAACCCGTCGGAGAAAACTACAATTTCAAGAGATGAATGGCAATAAAGAAACTGTTTTCATTGGAAAGGAACATATGCGAATATGCGTTTTCCATACGATCATTGATAACTTGGTGCAGCAGTTGAAATGTCGACAAGATGCGTATTCCGACGTGGTGAGCATGTTTGGGTTTCTAACGCAATTATCAGATGTTGATGAGACAACAGTATCTCAAAAGGCAAAAAAATCTACTGACAGTTTACTCTAAAGATTTAGGCCCAGAATTTGAACAAGAATGTCTTCATTTCCAGAAATTTTGGAATAAATTAGATAGACAAGCAGTGACAGATTGAAGTGTTAGTGTTCCTGTTGAAGATATGATGAAACTGATTAGGGAAAAAGGAACTTATTCAACTTTTCCGAACATTGATGTTATCCTAAGGATTTACCTAGGTATACCCATCACTAATGCTTCTGGAGAAAGAAGTTTTTCTTTTTTAAAAATCATCCACAATTATTTGAGGACATCTAGTTCTCAAGAAAGAACAAGTGCATTGACAACTTTGTCACTTAATTCGAACATTGTAGAAACATTAACATTTGATGATATAGTAGAGGATTTTTCCACAAAGAAATTGAGAAAAAAAATCTTTTAGCAATGAGTAATTTTACTGTATATAAGTTATGTTCATTAATTTCTTCTATCTCTCAGTCACTTAATCAATATACAATAAATATTGGTAGCAGCACTATCATTATAATATTGATATTTTTAAAAAATTCTAAAATTAATATTGCATACGTTGTAAATTTAAATCTAAAATTTTACAGGCAAATGTTTCAGAAGTGTGTTAAAAAAACAATTTCATTTGTAAATATAAAAATTTTCTGTGAAACGATGTTTTAAAATTAAGCGAATTAAACTTGTGAGAAAACGACATTTATAAATTTTTATTTCAATGCCCAGTTTTAAATAATACATGTGCTAAAAATTTTACAGGGTTAGGTTGTTCTTGAGAATATGCTGATTCTTTGTGTGATAAAAAATCTATATGTAATATGTAATTTAAATGGCTAACCTTCCGAAAGTGGCCCACTCCGATAGATGGCGCCATGGTTGCACTTCTCTCTTCTCGCGCTTTCGCGTAAACCAAATGCGTTATAGCTACTTACGTCACTTTGTTCGCCGTCTCTGCTCCGGTGTTACGTAAGTTCGTTTTTCCGATTTGTACTACTCCTGTGATATGTGGAACTGGAGAAAGTTCTTTAATGAAGTTGGGAAGGATGAGGATACCACTATTTCATGGTGTGAACAACAGGGTTTGTTTCCAACATCCAAAAGATGTTCTGAGGGGCACGTCATGGCTCTACGTGTCGATGCGTCTCATCGTTTAGGACAATTCAGGTGTCGGAAGAAGCACACTTCAGGGAATGACGAGTACTCTTCCCATACACTTTTATGCTCACATTCCTATGGATACAGTGATGATTCTGACGTATTGTTTCGCCAAAGGATTGTCTTATGATGAGGCGATTGAGGAAGCATCACATAGTAATGTTACCACATCCACTGAGACAGTTAGCGACTGGTTTTCGTATTGTAGACAACTAGTCTCAGAGTTTATGGTAGCCTCGCAATGTGGCGAAGGAAGGCTTGGTGGTGCTGGAATCATCGTCGAAGTGGATGAAGCCAAAGTGGGGAAAAGGAAGTACAACTGCGGTCGTCTTGTGGAGGGCACATGGATTCTTGGAATCTTTGAACGAGATACCAAGCGTTTCAGGGTCAAAATCTGCCCTGATAACAAGCGCTCGGCAGACACATTGCTGCCCCTTATCATGAAACACGTAGAGCCAGGAACAACAATTATGACGGACCAGTGGGCTGCATATCGCAACCACTCCCTCAACTTCGTTGATCCCATCACAGGGGCACACACACAAGGAGTAGAGAGCATTGGCGTCCCCTTAAGCATAACTTAACACAGGGGAACCACAAAATGTACTTGGCAGACCATATTATGGAATATTTATTCCGACGGAATTGCCGAATTTAATCAGAACATGGCTTTGAAGTCCTTATTTGTGCGATCAGGCAGTTCTTCCCTGGCAGATAAAGCTTTTCTTCTGCTAGGTAGACAGTTTAAGATTCATGAGGAAAACTCACTCTTCCGTCGTAATAAATATTTTCCACATATGCCAAAATGTACATACATAAAGGCCCTTTTAAGGGCCACCTAAAATCGTTATTATTAACTTCCTTTGCCCATTTCACAACGTCACGCTACGTTTCAGGATTAAGCGCTAACGTGTCGCCATCTATCGTCGCTTCAGAAACTACTTTTGGGCCACTTTCGGAAGGTTTACCATTTAAATATGAAATTCTAATCGGCCTCAAATTTCTTACAATAAGTTTACTTAGGGGCGTCTGATTTTTCTTGGCCCAGGGCGCTGTAATGCTTAAACCCACCCCTGCCTGTAAGTGGTATACATGTGACTTCTGCTATACATGTGGAGAAGTCACATTTGCTTCAAGGAAGTGTGCTTCTTAAGCCCAGTGATAAAAAAAATACTTGTGTTTTGGCTGTAAAGCAGGTGACCAGAACAAAAGCTGGACTCCAGACATCTGCTGCACATCTTGTTTATTAAAACTCAACATGTGAGTGAGTCATAAGGAATGTTCCATGTCTTTTGCAGTGCCCATACTATGGAAGAAGCCAACAGATCATATCACAGACTATTTCTTCTGTATGGTGTCTCCTATTTGGAAAGGAACTGCCAAAAAGAAAAAGTGGACAGTAGTGTACCCAAATATACCATCTGCTCTGCACTCTGTGCTTTACAGTGGACTGCCTCATTACTGAATCCTGTGACAGTTTTTCCATAGACTGTGACATACCCAAAGAAACACCACAACCATCTACTTCAAGAGATCTAGAATTTTTGTGAATGTGAACTCTGCTGAACCACACAAGATCATGCAGAGGGAATTTTGTGATGTCACCAGGGATTTCGAACTGTCAAAGAATAAGGCAGAACATTATTCTGTTTTTACTATGTATCACACTCAAAGATGACAGACCAGAAACCTAGTAAACTAAGGGAGAGTCACGTTCTTTAATGTGATTTGAAATCAAGCTTATTATACAGGTAGCCATTTCAAAGCAGAACTACAACTGATAAGGTAGAGCATTATTTGTTCAACCAGCATTTTTTTTTCTGTTCTGCTTTTTGGTACTGCACTGTTTCCATCTGAATATTATGATGTAATCTATGTACTGTTGGTGTCATTTATGAATTTTTCATGTCAAACTACTACATTCTCTTAAGGACATTCAGCATCACAGGAACATGTGTTACAAGTACACATTGTATTGTAAGAGCATTCAGTATTTTTGGCTATACTGGAATCCTCTTGTTCCTTCTGTGAACTGCTTTAATGAAGTGCCTAAATGACAAATATCACCATAAATATTAAATAAATATCAAATGTTAAGTGTTAAGTAATGCACTTAAATTGTAGTTTCATTCAAAATTTCAGTTGTTTCTGGAAAAAGGTTTAAATCATGATAAAATGATTTTACTCATATTTGTTTTTATAATTCACTCATACTGAAAAGGTATGAGGTCTTGCATCAGAGAAAGTGTGGAATGTTCAGAGTAGTTTTATGCCTGGTAAAGGCTGCACTAACCAAATTTTTGCATTGCGCATGATGATCAGAAAGTATCTGGTTGTTGGTAAGAAAGTTTTTGCTGCTTTCATAGACTTAGAAAAAGCTTAGGACTGGGTAAATAGGATACTTCTGTGGAAGGTACTGAATAAAAATGGTGTTACTGGGAATCTATGTAATAGTGTAAAAGCCATGTATGCTGGCAGTAGAGCTTGTGTTTGAGTGAATGGTGTTTTATCAAAATGGTTTTCTATTGGTGCAGGGGTCAGACAAGGTTGTGTAATGTCACCAATGCCACCTTGGCTGTTTAATATATTTATAGATGCGTGCATGTGTGATGCCAAAATGAACAATACTGGTTTATGTCTTGGTAATATCCGTGTGTGCAGACTGCTGTATGTTGATGACACAGTCCTGTTGGCAGAGAGCAAAAGTGAGTTGCAGAGTATGTTGTCCTGGACGTACAAAGTTTGTATGAAATTCAAATTGAGTATAAATAAGGGAAAAACCAAAGTTATGGTTTTTGAGCAAGTAACTGTTAGTACTGAATGATAAGTCTAAATAGCACAGTGATTGACCAGGTGAACAAGTTTGTATAGTTAGGAAGCGTGTTTGACAGAGAGAACAAATTAGATGGTGAAATTAGTAAGCGAGTGAATTCTTCATTGAAAGTCATAGCTGCTCTAGGAGGTTTTAACAGGAACGATGGGTTCTCAAGAGAGTTCTGAATGGCTGTGTATGAAAGTGTAATTGTTCCTACTCTGATGTATGACAGTGAAACCTGGGTATTGCAAAAGAGACATAGGAGTCATTTGTGTTCTAGAGAGATGTGTTAATTACAGGGAGTTTGTGGCAAGACACTCTCTGATCATGTGCGGAATAAAGATGTGTTGCAGTTGTGTAATGCGAGGCAAAATGTTGTTAGTAATGTTGGGATTAATACTCTTAGGTGGTTTGGTCATGTTGAAAAAAGTGCAATGAGATGCTTACTAAGAAAACATTTTCAGCCCGAGTGGCTGGAAAGAAAAGCAGAGGAAGGCCAAGGAAGTCATGGGAGGATCAGATTCAGGGATGTCTGCATGAGAAAAAGATTATGAGTATGAAGTATAGAAGGTCTTGTGTACGTCATGTGATGGATGTGAGTGAAGCCCGAGTTGTGTACCAAGATCGCTGTAAATGGAGAAGTTTGATACGGAAACAGTAAGTAAATAATCAGTTAAAAATTTATCTGGCTTTGTATTTCTTTGTAGATCTAACCTCTAAATCTCAGAGAATAGCTTAGTGATATGAATGTATTGTATGTACTCTTTTGTAAAAAAATTTCCAAATGATCTGTTCATGCTGGCTTTAATTGAATGCTATTTTAATATTTCCAGGGATTACTTACCAGACTTGAAAATGAAGCTAAACAGAATATAGCTCTTGCTGTTAATATAAGGTAACATTTATATTCTTTATTTAAATATTTTTGATTTTATTATCACTTATTATATTTTATAATAAAAAAATCTTATGTATTGATGCTCTTTTCTCTTTTATTTTAATTTGTAGCTACATGGAAATTTACAATGAACAAGTATATGATCTCCTTCAGAAACCTAATGAAAGACTAAGCTGTAATAAACCAAGTTTACGAGTCAGAGAACATCCTGTACATGGACCTTTTGTTGAAGGCAAGTTCCACTTGTTTAATCTAATCTTTCACTTAAACCATACAAAATGAAAAAGGATGCAAATAAAAAATATGCTAGATTCTTTATTTTATAATAAAATTTGATTTCCTGAAAATAAAATTTGATTTCTTGAAACATACATTGCTAAAACAATGATTCCTGAAATCTGTGAAATCAATTTATTTGTTTTTATATAACATCAAAATCAAATTTCTAGCACTTATTTTTTTCAGATTAAGTTCATAACTATGGAACAAGTACCTAAAAATGATCTTAATGAAGCACATTTTACATGTTGAAATTTCAGTTGTATCAATAAAATAATGTTCTTAAGTACATATCACTAAGCTGTTCTCTGAGATTCAGAGGTTAGCTCCACAAAGAAGTACAAACCAACAGATAAATTTTTAACTGATTTGGTAATCTAATTTCAATTCATACCTACAAAGGTGTTACCACAGAGGAAATCATTTTCGGTATTTGAACACAGACTGATACCCATATGCAGGACGGTGTGACTAAGGTCAGTTGTCTTCTATCATTTAGAGATTTTGATAAGAGAAGAATACACAGTGAATTGAAAGCATCTTGTCGATTGTCCAACACATTACACCTGCAAATGGCCAAGGTGGAATTCAGTATTCATTTGGATATGCAGAGGCAACAAATGAAATCAAAACGGAATTTAGTGTTTGTGTTAATATGCATATGCAGAAGCCCAGATGAAGTCAAGAAAGTCATCTGTGTCTGAATAACCAGCTGGAAGCTTCAAGACAGGATTATCAGCTCCTCCAAAGTTTAAGATTTATTATATGTAAGCTATGAAAGCTATTTACAGCAACAGTAAGTAAAAATTATCTGGTGGTTTGTTTCTTTGTGGAGCTAATCTCTGAATCTCAGAGAACAGCTTAGTAATATGTATATATGTATGAAAACTCTGTGGCTACTATTAAAAAATCGATATCCAGATGCAAGTAATTAATTGAGCTATGATCAACAATGGAACGTTCACTTTAATTTGGTATAAAAGCTTCCCTAACCTAAAAAATTACTGAGTAGTTTTTGATTAAAAATAGAAACTTCAACAGCAAATTAATGTCTCTTTTGTCATAGTATAGAGTTGAATCGTATCATTCAGTCAGAATATTAATAGGAATTGAATCTACCATATATACTTGTGAATAAGCCAAAAGTTTTTGGAAGAAATTCTTTCAAATTGAATGGGTCGGCTTATACACGAGTCAGTTAAAAATAAATAAAGCAACGTTTTTGCATCCCACATACAATTTTGGGAATACAAGAATAGTTGTTGATAACGTGAGACTTGTAAAACCTAATCCCATTTCAACTTGAGGCCTTGAAATTATTGCTCCCAAAAAGTTAATAAGAAGTGAAATAATGTAATTTTCTTAGTTGATTATTTTATTAGTTAGGAGCAAGGAAAGCTCATCTGAAACAGAACACGAGCCTGTGCTTTACTTAACATATTTAAGGGTATTTTCTTAGATTGAAAAAAATAGAGTTAAATATATTTTTGCAAAATCCTGCAAAGAATAAAACATACTGAATTAATAAATTAATATCCCTTGTTGTAAACTAAGAGCAACATTATTCCCCAAAACCAAAAAACAACTTGTATTTTGTTTGAGTGAAAAACATTAACTGGTGCAAGTCATGAGTACAAAATAGTCTTCACAGTTTTGCAGGAGTATTTGAGCATTCACAATTAAGTACACTTCTTCAAGCTTGACTGGCATACAGAAAAAGCACAGAAGTTAGTTGGAGAAAGTGTTTCAGTTATGGGAAAATCACCCTTGCTTGCTTTTGCATCTTGTGTTACTTAATAATGAATTACCAAATTTATGGATCTGAAATTATAACAAAAATTGTAAAGATAAACATAAGAAAAATGAATCGGGGAATTTTGTTACCAAAACCCTTGATAATGATAAATAGATATGCAATGATGACATCTATTCATCCTTATTTAACAAATGCTTTTCGAATATTTTGCTTCTAATATTTATTGAATGATGTGCTTCACGTGTTTGTTTCAAAAATTTTTTTATTGAATTTTTCTTCCTCTGTTTTACTATTTTTGAGCAAAATTTGGAATCTAAAACTGGCGTGAAAGACTTAAACCATTTAGACAATAAAATCCAAGATCATGAATGTCCTCTGCTCACAAGTATAGTGTATGGGAGAAAAGTACATCAAAATGTTATTTTTCCAGGTCAATTTTTGTGATTCATTTGGGACATAATGTTCTTACCCCATTTCTGTGCTTCACTTGCTTGCTGAACTACAGTTTTTATAGTTTTGCCACTAGTTTTTAGCACGTCTTTTGTAAAAAAAGATCGTGCTTATGTTATCGGTTTTTCCTTCCGTCCGTACCCACGGTATCTCTGCAACTATTAGTCTGATTTGAAAAATTGTTTTTGCATTCGAAAGCTTGAAATATGCGAATGATGATCCTTCATTTCGTTTTTTTTTACGATGTACAATTTCGCCGCTAGAGGGCGTAGATGCAGATGCTGTCGAATTCAAAAATACGTTTTATTCCACATATTTGCTTTAAACATCTGATTGAAAAATATCTTTTATCTTTCGATTCCATTTATGTCGAAGAGTATTTTGGATATAGTTTCTTTTTCACATTACGCATAGATTTTCCGCTAGGGGGCGTAAAAGTAAATTGCATTTTTTCTGATAACTCTTCTTCTAAAACTCCGATTTGAAATTTTTTTTTCAGCGGATACATCTCCTGATGCACAATCTTTTGCATATAATTTTGAATTTTTGGTAAAGAATACTTTGGCCACCAGGGGGCGTAAGTGTTAATTTTCGCTTCTGATGTATTTGCCATAAAATCTGAGCTTCTAAAATATCGTTTGAAAAAATTCTTTCGTGGACTGATGCTACTCACATCGATAAACCTTTTCGGAATATTTTCTTCCTAAAATATTCCACAGTTTCTCAGCCAGGGGGCGTAGATGTATATCATAAGTATTTTTGTCAGTATCTCGACTTCTAGGAGTCCGATTTGAAAAATTACTTCTTTGTTGGTTAATGTTTTCCGTGTGACATGTTTTTCATATAATATCAAAATTTTCAAGTAATTCATAGACTTTCCGCTAGGGGGCGTAAAGGTAAATTGGGTTTTCCCCTATATCTCTGCTTCTAAATCTCCGATCTGAAAAATTCTTTCTGCACCGGATACAGCTCCTAATGGGAAATCGTTTGCACATAATTTCTAATTTTTGTAAAAAAATGGTTTGGCCACCAGGTGGCGTAAACCTTAATTTCCGCTTCTGATGTATTTGCAGCAAAATATGAGCTTCTAAATTCTCGATTGAAAATAACGTCGTTTGTAGACCGATGCTACTCATGCGGACAAACTTTTTAGAAACATTTTCTTCTTACAATAGTGCACGGTTTCTCCGCCAGGGGGCGTAGATGTATATCTTACTTTTGTCAATATCACGACTTATAGGAGTCCGATTTGAAAAATCCCTTCTTTGTTGGATAGTGTTTTCCGTGTCGCATGTTTTTCATATAATTTTAAAGTTTCACGTAATTCATAGACTTTCCACCGGGGGGCGTAAAGGTAAATTGCGTTTTCCCCTCTATCTCTGCTTCTAAATCTCCGATCTGAAAAATTCTTTCTGCACCGGATACAGCTCCTATTGGGAAATCGTTTGCACATAATTTCTAATTTTTGTAAAAAAATGGTTTGGCCACCAGGTGGCGTAAACCTTAATTTCCGCTTCTGATGTATTTGCAGCAAAATATGAGCTTCTAAATTCTCGAGTGAAAATAACATCATTTGTAGACCGATACTACTCATGCTGACAAACCTTTTAGAATCTTTTTCTTCTTAAAATAGTGCACGGTTTCTACGCCAGGGCGTAGATGTATATATTTTTTTGTCAAATCTCGACTTCTAAGAGTCCGATTTAAAACATTCCATCTTTGTTGGATAGTGTTTCTAGTGTGACATGTTTTTCCTATGAATTAAAATTTTTCAAGTAATTCATAGACTTTCCGCTAGGGGGCGTAAAGGTAAATTGCGTTTTCCCCTATATCTCTGCTTCTAAATCTCCGACCTGAAAAATTCTTTCTGCGCCGGATACAGATCCTGGTAGGAAATCGTTTGCACATAATTTCTAATTTTTGTAAAAAAATGGTTTGGCCACCAGGTGGCGTAAACCTTAATTTCCGCTTCTGATGTATTTGCAGCAAAATATGAGCTTCTAAATTCTCGATTGAAAATAACATCGTTTGTAGACCGATGCTACTCATGCGGACAAACTTTTTAGAAACATTTTCTTCTTATAATAGTGCACGGTTTCTTCGCCAGGGGCGTAGATGTATATCTTACTTTTGTCAATATCTCGACTTATAGGAGTCCGATTTGAAAAATCCCTTCTTTGTTGGATAATGTTTTCCGTGTCGCATGTTTTTCATATAATTTCAAAATTTTCACATAATTCATAGACTTTCCACTAGGGGGCGTAAAGGTAAATTGCATTTTCCCCTATATCTCTGCTTCTAAATCTCCGATCTGAAAAATTCTTTCTGCACCGGATACAGATCCTGGTGGGAAATCGTTTGCACATAATTTCTAATTTTTGTAAAAAAATGGTTTGGCCACCAGGTGGCGTAAACCTTAATTTCCGCTTCTGATGTATTTGCAGCAAAATATGAGCTTCTAAATTCTCGAGTGAAAATAACATCATTTGTAGACCGATACTACTCATGCTGACAAACCTTTTAGAATCTTTTTCTTCTTAAAATAGTGCAGGGTTTCTACGCCAGGGGCGTAGATGTATATATTTTTTTGTCAAATCTCGACTTCTAAGAGTCCGATTTAAAACATTCCGTCTTTGTTGGATAGTGTTTCTAGTGTGACATGTTTTTCCTATGAATTAAAAATTTTCAAGTAATTCATAGACTTTCCGCTAGGGGCGTAAAGGTAAATTGCGTTTCCCCCTATATCTCTGCTTCTAAATCTCCGACCTGAAAAATTCTTTCTGCACCGGATACAGATCCTGGTGGGAAATCGTTTGCACATAATTTAAAATTTTTGTAAAAAATTGTTTGGCCACCAGGTGACATAAGTCTTAATTTCCGCTTCTGATGTATTTGCAGCAAAATATGAGCTTCCAAAATCTCGATTGAAAAAAGTCTTTTGTGGACCGATACTACTCATGTTGACATACATTTCAGGAACATTTTCTTTTTGAAATCTTTTTTGAAATAATGCATGGTTTCTACGCCAAGGGCGTAGATGTATATCATAATTTTCTCAATATCTCAACTTCTAAAAGTCAGATTTGAAAAATTCCTTCTTTGTTGGATAGTGTTTCCGATGCGAAATGTTTTTTCTATAAATTCAAAATTTTCAAGTAAATCGTAGACTTTCTGCTAGGGCGCACAATGGTAAATTGCGTTTTCTGCTCCTAAAACTCCGATTTGAAAATTTTTTCCTATATCGCATACAAGACCTGACAGAAAATATTTTTCACGTAATTTGTAATGTTTGGTAAAGAATGGTTTGGCCACCAGGGGTCATAAGTGTTAATTTCTGCTTCTGAAGTATTTGTAGCAAAATCTGGGCTCCTGAAAACTCGACTAAAACTTTTTTTCTTGGACCGATACCGCTCATATGGATAAACCTTTTGAGAATACTTTCTTCCTAAAATAATGCATGGTTTTCCCACCAAGGGACGTAAAGTCACATCTTATTTTTGTCGATAACTCTGTTTCTAAGAGTTCGTAAGCTCACGATTCTGTTTATAGCAATATCTGAGGGATTAAAGACCCAATTGAAAAACTTCTTTCTTCCATCAGATACTATTGTTTTCCATACCGGTTCCATTGACTTTGAATAGCTTTGATAAATTTAATTTGCATCAGAACGGATTCAAAAGACGTGCTTATTACACCCGAAAATTCGGTGTCATCTTTCTTGTTTATATTTTGCCACTAGTGAGGATGTCATGAACATCTGAGGAAGCAAAAGTTAAAATCTGGTGAACTGTGTATCATAAAAGTGTTCATCTCTGTTTAAATTTATCAAACTCTAGAATTAATTGCTCAATAGTTCTTTATCTTACTCTCTTGCTCTATAATTTTGCATTGTTCTACCTGATTGTTTGATCTATTAAAATGCTCTGAGCTCACTGAAAAATAAGAGTTCTAATTAGCTCATAATTTAAATACCATTTTTTTTCAAGTTATGTAATGCTTTACTGGAATAAGCATCCAGGTTGTCTGTTTGCTCTGTTTTCTACTTTATATCTCCTCATTTGTGTGGCTATAACATCTAAAACATTTAAACATTTTAGAAATATGTAAACCATGGACAAAAATTTCATTTTTATGATTAAATATGTATAAATATCAGTTGTCATGAAAGTTGCTTAATTTTAACTTCTTTTCAATTGTGCAAATTCAAAATGTTGTTCTATGAGCACATTTTGTTAATTGGCCTAAACTCTTAAGCAGAAACTGCAATTTTATTTTACAATTATTTTTGTAAATCGGAAGAGCACATCAATGTGCCCTTACCAATGCCTAAAAATGTTCTGTATGTTCACATGAAGCGAAATTTGAAGCTGAACAATATTTTGTTTTACTTTCATCAGGACTGTCAACACATGTTCTGAAGAGCAGGGACAATATTTACCAGTTGATCTCAGCAGGAAATGATAACAGGTAAGTTCATCTGTTTTGAAAAAAAAAAAAAGAAAAAACCATTCAGCATTTGTTTCAGAAACACAGTTTCTGTGTGTATGAGTTAAACATATATGTATGTGGAAATGTAGTTCAGATATTTGTGAATTTCAAAATGTTCAATTTATGAATTTTTATTATCTTGGCAATATTCCATGCAACTTCAACACCACAACCTAAGAGGTGTTAAAAGAGCCAGACAAATTTCATTAAATATTATTCTGGTTGCAATGTACAAATGAGTACAAGTGTACTACAATGGTCTCATAGAAAAATTACTTGGGTGCAGTACAAAAGTAAGTATATGGGTTGCTAGATTAGGAAACCTGCAGTGCATTGTCATCCATAACAAGAACAGAACATGCATATGGCATGGCATTTGTTCATATCACAAATTGATGAACTCTGTAAGACTGTTCATAAAATCCATCACTGCAATGGTTGGCTAAAATTTAAAACAATGTGTTGCCACTGTTGTTGTTCAGGAGTGGGTTCACAACATCACATCAAAGCTTGCAAGGAATGCTAACTTCATATAATAGCTTTGGGAGACTGAAGCACAGCTGTATGCTAGCCCCAAGGTAGAGTGTAATTTATGTCATAGCATTCATGAGTTATGTGTTGTTTTTAAAAGTAAGCAAATTAGATATTTCTTATTAATCACTACTGCAAATTATATAAGTTCCTTATACATATATACATATCTCTAAGCTGTTTTCTGAGATTCAGAGGCTAGTTCTTCGAAGAAAGACCATTTGTGACGTTGAAATTTTTAGTGATATTAAATTTTACTTGCTGCTTGATGTAACAAATCATCAGTTTGAATGGTACAGATTTAGACCAAGTGAAGGAGTTTGTTTATCTATCTTGACCCATAACTTGAGCTGCACAGATGTCCATCACGCATCTTACACATGACCCTTTTCACTTCATACTACTTAACCCTATTTTTTTGCAGGCATTTCTGAATCTGGTATTCCATGAGTTACATGGCCTTACTCTGTTTTTCTTTCCTGCCACTTGGGCTGAAAACATTCTCTTAACACCTCCGCACTCATTCCTTCAACATAGACAAACCACCTCGGAATGTATGTCTCCATCCTGTTAGCAATATTTTGTTTCCCATTACACCTCTGCAATGCATCTTCAACATATGCATTATCAGAATGAGTTTTGCCACAGCTTTCCCACAAGCGATATATCTCTCCAGCACACAAATGACTCCTGTGCCTCTTCTGTAGAACACGTTTCATTGCCATACATCAGAGTAGGAACAATATAACACTTTTATACACACCCATTTGAGAGCTTTTGACAAATCACCAGTTCCGTGAAATCCACCTAAAGCAATTATAACTTTCAGAGCTAATTTCACTCTGCCACTAATTTTGCCATCTAGTCTGTTTTCTCTTTATGTTTCATAAATACAGGAACTCCTTCACTTTGTCTGAATCTGCACCATTCAGACTGATCATGTATTCAATACTATCAGTAACTTGCTCAAAACCATGACTTTGCATTTTTCCTGATTTATATTCAGTTTGAATTTCATATATATGTCATTCATTCTGAACATCATACTCTGCAACTAACTTTTGCCTCAGACATCAAGACTCTGTCTTCAGCATGTACACTTGTGCCCATAAATATAATAAATAACCACAGAGACATTACCCAAACTTTTCTAACTCGTGTTTCAGTGAAAAACGAACTTGATGAAACACAATTCTAAGAAAAATGCAAAGTCATGGTTTTGAGCAAGTTACTGATAGTATTGAATACATGATCAGTCTGAATGGTGCAGATTCAGACAAAGTGAAGGAGTTCCTGTGAACTTGATGAAACACATTTCTGAGTGCACAGCCTATATTGTGCTAAGCCTATATAGCGCTAAGCCTATATAGCTTTCAGACATCCTAGTCAATTCTCAGTTTTTGCTGTAAATTTTCAAGACCTTCTACAGAGGCTTCCTGTTTACTTGTTCATAAGCCATTTCCAAATCTACAAAATGCAGCAAAAATTTCAATTAGTTCTTTTAACACATTTCTGTGTTGAACTTCATTACGTGGTTAAAATCTTTATTGTACATATTTGTCAACCATACAGTTGCTATATTGTGTACTGTTTCTTACGTTGTATGAGTGTCAAAGTGCTCGCGGGAAACATTCATCTTTGTCTGGCGCTGGGTTACTATTGTTGAATGCAATTGAACATTAAAAAAAATAAGGTACAATATTATATAAATGAAAGCTGTTACTCACATTTTCGTTTTCTTGGAGAATTTTGGGATAATGAACTTTAACTGAGCGAAAACTTAAATTTCTTGAAGTTTTCGGTAATCACTTCATGACGATATTCAACTTCAAAAGTTGAAACAAGTGGGTAACGATTCTTCTTAATGAATCGTGATTCTAAAAAAGACATCTAAAATAATAAAATATTGAACAGTCAAATCTTTAAGTTGAAGGGAAATCCATCTGGTAAAATATATATACTGTCTTGACGATAGCTTAGACTTCGTTTCCCGCTGCACTAATAAGCAAAAACTTATCAACTGACCAATGTTTTTCATTCAACATACATAACACAAAAATTTGATTAGAACAGCTCTTACCAGGCACAAAAGCACTCTTTACATCCCACACCTTGATGTCAAGCCCTGTACGTTAACAATGATGATATTTCCAAGCACTTTTGCTGGCGCACTCTGCAGGATGATACCACAATAGTTCTTACATCAGTCCAATCACCTTTTCCTGTACACAAAGGAACAATGATAGCAGTCCTGAGGGACAGTTCCTAATTGACAAATTTTAGCTACTAGTCTGTAATGCTATCACTACCATATTTCAACATCTCAGCTGTTATGCCATCTATTCCAGGGTCACTACCATTTTGAAGTCATTTCATATCTTTAGAAACCTATTCTGATGAGATCCCTGCTGTGTTTACTCTCTCTTTCTTGACTTCATGTGCTACAGAGAGAGAAGCACTGCAAATAATCTTTGTTTTCATATTCTAATAACTCACAGAAGTATTCACCCCATCTTTTAATTATCTCTTTAGGATCCCAGATCATCTCTCCAATTTTGCTCTTCACACTGCTTTAAAAGTTTTACTTCCCATGCTTTCTCAATATTTAATGCACTCCCAAAATAAATTCTTGTCTTGCATCCCATAAAAAATGTACCACATGAAAAGCACCAATTGGTTTGGTGCATGCTTAAAGAACAGAAGAAAAGAAGCTCAGTTCTCTGTTAGCTTCAGATTCTTGATTGTGGAATAACTTTTTCACGGGTCTTTTAGAGGTTATTTTTAATGAAAGTTGGTTGTCAAATTTTCGAACTAAAGCCTAGTTCGTCATCAGGACTATGTCACTGGAGTAGTTGCTGCCACTCAATTGGAAGAGACCATCCGCAATTATCGTTAATTGTGGTACTTCTTCTTCTTGCTATTTCGATCCCTTCTTCTAGTTTTCTCTTTACTAAGTTTGACTGGTGGGCGATTATTTTCACTGAGTCCCAATTTATGGAGTGTCCACTTGCTTGTACATGTCTGTCTAGCCCTGTTTTGTTCCCAATGTTCCTAATAGCTGCTTGGTGTTCTTTCATTCGGACCTTAATACTTCTCCCTGTTTCTCCTATATAGCTGAGTCCGCAGTTACAGTCGATGCAGTAAATTACTCCTTCCTGCAATTGGATGTCCAATTCTTTCTGCTTTAAAGCTGGCAAGAATTTCTTTATTTTGTTATTAAGATCTGGAGCTAGCCTGATATTATATTTTGCTCCGATCCTTTTCAGTTTCTCGAAAAGTCCCTTGTGGTACGTAATTTTGCTGGTGAATTTGAAGTTGGTTTTTTCCTGCTTCTTTTTTGGCACTTGTTTAAATATTTTCTCAACATATGGGGAGGGGTAATTGTTTTCTGCCAACATTTCCTTTAATTCTTCTTTGTGAAGATCTTTTTTTGAGAAGCTGAAGAGACCAGGATTTCAATTTTTTCCAAAAATGGATTTCAATTTTTGGAAAAAATTGAAATCCTGGTCTCTTCAGCTTCTCAAAAAGATCTTCACAAAGAAGAATTAAAGGAAATGTTGGCAGAAAACAATTACCCCTCCCCATATGTTGAGAAAATATTTAAACAAGTGCCAAAAAAGAAGCAGGAAAACCAACTTCAAATTCACCAGCAAAATTACGTACCACAAGGGACTTTTCGAGAAACTGAAAAGGATCGGAGCAAAATATAATATCAGGCTAGCTCCAGATCTTAATAACAAAATAAAGAAATTCTTGCCAGCTTTAAAGCAGAAAGAATTGGACATCCAATTGCAGGAAGGAGTAATTTACTGCATCGACTGTAACTGCGGACTCAGCTATATAGGAGAAACAGGGAGAAGTATTAAGGTCCGAATGAAAGAACACCAAGCAGCTATTAGGAACATTGGGAACAAAACAGGGCTAGACAGACATGTACAAGCAAGTGGACACTCCATAAATTGGGACTCAGTGAAAATAATCGCCCACCAGTCAAACTTAGTAAAGAGAAAACTAGAAGAAGGGATCGAAATAGCAAGAAGAAGAAGTACCACAATTAACGATAATGGATGGTCTCTCTCCAATTGAGTGGCAGCAACTACTCCAGTGACATAGTCCTGATGACGAACTAGGCTTTAGTTCGAAAATTTGACAACCAACTTTCATTAAAAATAACCTCTAAAAGACCCGTAAAAAAGTTATTCCACAATCACTATGAATAGAGGTGCCATAAATGTATTTACAACTAGGATTCAGATTCTTGTTGTCCTAAGGTGCAGAAACAGACTCTTGTTTTTGCTAAATGCTGCTTCTATTTTCATTAGAATTCATTATTTCCAACCCTTCCCTGTGAAATCTCAGGAAAATGAAAATATATGAATTTTACTGATGATTGCTTGAAACTCCTAGTGGCAAAATAAATAAATAAATAAATAAATAAATAAATAAATAAAGATTGATGAGGATGAGAATGATAAAGTGGACATAAGTAACATTCACCATTGTAGAAAAGAATAAGGAAACACTTAAAAATGCAGAAAAACTATGAGTAACACATCACCCATCTTCTAGCTTGGATCGTATTAAAAAAACTATGAAAAGTTGGTCACCCAATCTGAACTGTCGATTCAGGTCAAGGCACAAATGTCATACAAAATTAGATCACAAGGTTAACCTATGCTTTGCCATCATTCCATGCCCTGAAAAAAATTTAAGCAGTCAGTAGCAATGATTCCAACCTCACTAAAAATGAATAAGACAATTTTTTAAATAATGAATTTTTAAATACATTTTGTATAAGTGCTGATCATTCTAAGTTCCAAGCTCTTGAATAAAAAAAGCATGACACCTGAATATGGGAATGCATTTCTGTTTGGTTTTATTTCAGTTTATTGTTCTTTCAATATAACTATGTTTACAGTTAAATTCCTGTTGGCTGATTTAAATTATATTGAAAGTGTACTGTTTTCCCCCTTATAAGGAAGCTATTTTCTTTTAAAACAGTGATGATTGGAATTTGAGCTGTGAACTATTATGTTACTGAATTTTATATACAATTATTATGTTTCTGTTTTGAATGATTGCAGATTATACACTGCTTCAGCTTAGGTTCTGGAAGCCAGGTAATGTTTCTATGTAGACTAAGGAAACTTCAGTGTTTAAACAGTTCTGGATGGATTTCATGACAAATCTCATTATTTTCATCAAAAAAGTCCATAACTATCAGCCATGTGGCCTGCTACTCAGAAAACAGGAAAGCTGTATCATCCTGGAATAGGAACCACACTCTTGGGTTTATGGCAAAGTGTGTTACACCATGCAGGGCAATACATTTTAGGTCAAATGAAGCAGAAAATCTGACCAAACACCAATATTGTGCTAGGTGTGAAGTACATACTATCTCCTCATAGCTCCAATCATTCCATCTTGATAGCAGATCCAGACCATAAAGTGCCAGTTCTTTCAGAGAACTTGTGGCACATGAATGAACATTAAATTTTCTTTGACAAAAATAATGAGCTTATTTGCCTGCTATATGATTCAGATATTATTTCCTCATTAATTTCAATGATAATTTCATCACAACCTACATATCTATGATTTTATTTCTTATTAATGTAAAAAAACTTGCATTCATTATACATTGTATGTTACCTTTATGATAGGATTAATTTTACTGTACTGACATGAAATCTTGTGTGTAATGTTTTTTAGAAGGTAGTGTGTATCAAAGATCTGTAGATGCAGACATTTATGCATGTGTTTGTGAAATGGAATTTGTCTTACCTTGAACTGTTTTTGTTCTTTTTGCAATGCTGTTACTCTTGGCAAATTGGAACATACTGGAGTTAAATCCAGGCATCCACAACCTGATTAAGATACAGTGTTGCAGACAACCTTTATCAACCAAGTAGTTCCTCGCAGAAGTTCCATGGACCTATTTGTTTGCTTCTGTGAATTCAAGATGCATAAACATTTCGTCATCTTCGCAACCAAGCTCAGCAATATTAAAACCTACAATGGCTTTCTGTAACTTGTCAAACAGTAACAAACAGCCAAAATAATGAAGTTCTACAATGTCAAAATTTAATTAGAGAACACACAAAGATTACTTCAGAAAAGTGGAACTGTTATATAATTAGCAGGCCACTTTTTATGAAAATATTTTTAAAAATACATTTTGAGGTCCATTCGTATTTAGTAGCTAATGCAACTTCTAATTCTTTATGGAGTTTCTTTGATATATCTGATGGATTTTTTAGAAATATCTTTTAATTCTTTATGGAGTTTATTTGATATCTCTAAATACTTCAGAAATCTATTTGTTATACTTCTAAGTATTTCAGAAATATATTTCTGAACCCTTCAGATACTGAAAAAACTCCATAAAAAGAGTTAAAAGTTACATTTATAAAAAATAATTGTCCTTTTGCAATAACTGAAAAAATAAGTAATTTAAAAAATTAAGTTGAATCAAAAACAGTCATCAAAAGCATTAAGCTAACCAGGAAAGTTACCTAATGTAAAGCTTTATTTGACAAACTTCAGAGAATTAGCAAAAAATTACACGTTTGACTTGCTGTAGGTCTAAGCAATAAAAAAAAAAAAAAAACTTCCCTTACATAAAGGAAAAAGAAGGAAATTCCCTGCTACTAGGAGTAGTCTGCAGTGTAAATAGCTATTGTGTGGGATCCTATGTTGGAGAGAAACTGGGAGACAACTTAAGACCCAAGTAGCAGGACATAAAGCTGCTATAAAAAATATTACCAGCAAAACAGGACTTGACAAACATATTCAATTAACTGAGACTCCGTGAAAGTTCTATCACATCAGCACTTTGTGAAAAAGATCATAGTGAGAAGAATTGGAAGTGAAACATGTAACACACAAAAAATGAGAAGAATTCTTGATATCATCATATCACTCATAAGTTACGTTAAAAATAATAAGTGATGGGACATTTTGGTAGTGACTTCTACCTTCATCAGCCATGGAATGAAACACATGGTATAAGCATCTACTGATGCTTATACCATGTAACTTATGTGTGATATGATGATATCAAGAATTAAAATTTTTTGTAAAAAAGATTTTGGAAGAAGGTATGCAAATTAAAAAAAGAGCAGCCACAATTAATGAACTAAAAAGGCTGGGTATTACTACATGAGTGGCAACACCTACTCTCTCAAGTCAGTCCCAATAACAGGTTGAAGTACAACCCCAAAATTTGACAAACAATGAAAATTTAGCCTAGTGATCCCTGTAAAATTAAAGTTAAATTTAAAAGATAATATGCCACTAGAAGTCACCATGCCTTCACTAATACAAAGTATTCATAAAGAAAATGTAAAATTGAATTTGGAAGAAAATAACTGCCATGCATCTGTAATGAAAGCACTATTTAAGGAACTGAAAAGTGAAAGTTCCTCATATAGAGGAGTAAAATTCACTGAAAAAATTTGCAATAAAGGTTATTCAGAAGAACTGGAAAATCAGTTTGGTTTATGACTTACTTCAGGTTACAATGATAAAATACAATGCTACCTACCAAACAGGAAATAATACCTTTCTGCAGGAGGTATTGATTTAAAATGTGGACTCTTCATGTGATCTTTCATGAATGAGGAAGATGAAGAAGACCCAATAGCAGAGTGCAAATCTGAGATTGAGTGTTGCCCACAAGACAACACTAGATCATTACATGTTGATATGACCAGAAGAGTGTAAATATCTGAAGATAGTTAGCTATCATTCACCTCTTAACAAGCAAACATTAGAAGAGGGACTGAAAACTAAAAAGAAAAAGGAAGCTGTAATCATAGACTATTAATATTAGGTCACCTGTGAGTCGTGGAAATATGCATTGTGTTAGAATTTACTCTGATGAGGGCTAGTTTATAACTCTAAGCCAGTCTAATTATAGTAGTATAAGCATTTTTATAGAAATGAACAAAAAATCCCCCTCCCCCTTTTTTTTTTATTTCTGAGCCATTTGTTATATTCACATGCAATTGGTGTCAGCAGAGTTGCTTTTTAAGTTACAATGCTAAATATCTAAGGTGAATTTGTTAGTAGCTGTATAGAAGTTACCTTTATAAATATGATGTTTAGATCCTTTGTTTTGTAAACTTTTTATTTAGCATGCCCTATTCAACAAAATCTAAGCTACATGAGTGGCTCACTGTTTACTGTTTAGTCACATGAGAGCTAGTCACCTATCCCTAATTTATTATTATTAGCTTCCGAGAAGGAAGTGAACCAAATCTGCAGAAGAAAACTTAACCAACTTGACTTGGTTAAGATACCAAAAAAGAATGAGTGTTAAGATAATTACTTCCAGTATTTATAGAATGGAGAAGAGTTTTATCTGAAAAAATCACAGTACTGTTATATTGTAATTTTGCAAGTACTGCTGAAAATAACTGGACCAAGCATATGTTTTTGAATTACATCTGTCATTATCTTCTTAGCAAATGCAAACTGGCCATAAATTTATTGCTTTTTTCATTATTAACTAAAACAATTCTTTTTATACAGAGTGGAAGAAATATATTCTTCTCATAATATGTGGCAAATATGTCATGATAATTAACACAGCAATCAGACATTGCTAAATTGACAGTAATTACAGTCAATTTAGCGATGTCTGATTGCTGTGTTAATTATCATGACAATTCTTTCTTATTTTGGTGCACTTTATGTAAATTACACAGCTTCATGTGCAGCAGCATGGCTTTAATTCTGCACTTATGATGGATAAGAGTTTCTCATACATAACATTTGAATTCAGTTCTCACAATGCTTTAGGTTTCTTTGAGTAGATGACAAAACTTACAGACACTTCACTTTTGCTTGATTGTCAACTTCCTGAAGTTGAAGTTCTCTTTTCATTGCTTTTGAAAACAGTTGATTGTGCTCCAAATAATTGTTGGATCACCAGAATCTTTTTATACAATCTACTCACTGTTCCTTTAAATTTCTCCTGTATGAGATAGATATGTACATTTATTGGCCCACGTTTGTTGAACTTTCTCTGAAACATTTTACAGACTTAGCAATAAATCTGTAAAATGTTTCTTAGAAAGTTCAACAAACTGGGTAAGCTTCTCAACCAGAATATTTTTCTTGATAGCCAGCATTTGTTAACACCTCATGTATGAAAAAGTGCAATGTAAACAGAGCTTTTACACTAAATGAAGCTTTTACACTAAATGTTATGATCACTCAGTGCAATGTAAACAGAGCTTTTACACTAAATGAAGCTTTTACACTAAATGTTATGATCACTCAATACTGTTTAATGGTAATTTCTTTTTCTGTGCAGTATGAAAATATTACAGTTTTGTGGTGCACTTCAATATTTTGAACTTTTCCCTTTATTGCATGTAATTTCAGGGTAAAAGCTACAACGGATGTTCATGAACAGAGTAGTAGGAGTCATGCAATATTCACTCTCCATTGTTCTCAGGTAAGATGTTACACAGGATATCGACTCAGTTCTGAGATTAAAAGCATGTTCCACAAAATAGCATTTCAGCACTATATACTGTTTTCTTTAATTATCTTTGATAGCATCTATGAAATAGAAATATATATATATATATATATATATATATATATATATAGGGATGTAAGGTCAGGTGATGCGTAACATCACAGCCTCTCCTTGACAAATGTCAACCCCGCCTTCTCGTGGTGCATCCTGTTCCCACTAAAGGGGCTCTGACGACCGCCAATAGCGGTATAACTATACCATCGGGATCAGAGGAAATGCTATCCCACACTCACCAACCCGCTTGGCCAGCGTGGTGAGTTATGGCCAAACACCTCCAAAATGACTCTACAACTTAAATCTTGGCCCTCAGTCTCCGGCAGCTGGAATGTACCTGGCCAAGGCAGCGGCCAGTGCGACATGAAGGCAGAGGTGCTAAGAATCCCCGGAGGACCGGACTAGGCTGCCATTTGATGCTGACCTTGGCTACCTACAACGGACGCTCCCTATCTTCTGATTCAAGGCTTCTTGAATTGGAAGAGGAACTACAAAGGATCAAGTGGGACATCGTGGGGCTAAGTGAGGTAAGGAGAAAAGGAGAAGATCTCATTGAACTGAAAAGTGGACATCTCTTCTATTATCGTGGGACAGATACTGGCAGAACTAGTGGTGTTGGATTTATAATAAACAAAAAACTGAAGGATAAAGTGGTAGAAGTTGAAAGTTCCTCTGACAGAGCTGCACGACTCGTTATCCAACTATCGAGAAGATACCAGGCTCAGATTATTCAAACGTATGCACCCACCACAAGTCATCCTGAAGAAGAAATTGAAGAATTTTATGAGGAAATTCGTCATCTAAATAATAAAGGTAAGCAGCACTTGAAGATAATTATGGGAGATTTCAATGCAAAAATAGGGCACCGGCAACAGAATGAAACTTCAGTAGGTAAATTCGGTCACGGCAACAGAAACCAGCGTGGAAATACTCTCGTTGAGTTTGCAGAGGCAGAAGGATTTTTCATCTTGAATTCCTTTTTCAAGAAAAAGCCACACAGGAAATGGACATGGAGACATCCAATTGGGACGACAAGTGAAATTGATTTTATTATGTGTAACAAAAAATTCGCCATCGAAGACTGCAGTGTGCTAAACAAGTTCAACACAGGTAGTGACCATAGATTGGTGAGATGTAAGATGCACCTCAACACTAAACTGGAACGTGGCAAGCTCATAAGACAAACAAAATGTATTGACATAACCAACCTTAAAAAACACCATAATACTTTCAAGTTGATAATACTTTCAAGAACAAGTTGCATGTAAACAAATTATCAGGAAAAACCAAAATGTTGATGCAAAAAAGAAGAGAGATGAGGACAACTAAAGAAGATGTGACTTCCAAAGTGGAATATATAGAGCTATGCAAGACAGTACGAAAAAGTATCACTGAAGACGTAAGAAAATTCAACTGTGAACTAGTGAGGAAAGCAATTGAAAACAACCAAAGCCTAAAGATAGCAAAGGGACATCTCAGTAAGGGAAGAAAACAGATTATGGCTCTGAGAAAAGAAGATGGTTCTATAACAAGAAATAGAGGCGAAATTTTGACAAGAGTGAAAGATTTCTACTCCAAATTATATGAAAGGGATGATACATGTACTCCAGACATCATGAAAGGTACCAGAGTTCTTCCAGTCCTCCCAGCAGAAGTTGCACATGCAATCAAGAACATGAAGCGGGGGAAAGCTCCAGGAGAAGATGGAATTACTATAGACATCATACAAGAAGCAAGTGGAGAAATTGAAACAGTACTCGCCCAAATTTTCACTCGATGCCTTAATGAAGGGAAGATTCCTGAGGATTGGAACAATGCTACAATGATCCTGCTACATAAAAAAGGTGACATTGAGGATCTCAGGAACTACAGACCTATCAGCCTCCTATCAGTGGTTTATAAAATCTTCACTAAAGTTCTTTCACACCGCTTGAAGGTAACACTGGACATGGCTCAACCGAGAGAACAAGCTGGATTCAGGAGTGGCTACAGCACAATAGATCATATCCATGTGCTGAGAGAACTAATTGAAAGAGCGAGGAATATGAACTTCCATTGTGCATGGCTTTTATCGATTATGAAAAAAGCCTTTGATTCGGTGAAACCATCAGCAGTTACCACGGCTCTGAAATCCTGCGGTATTGAAGATGCATACATTAATATTATTAATAACATCTATGAAAATGCAAGTGCAAAGATTCGGCTGTTTGAAAATACAACACACATAAAAATTGGAAAGGGAGTGAGACAAGGTGACACCATATCTCCGAAGCTCTTTAATGCCACATTGGAAAATGTCTTTCAATCACTGAACTGGGAAAACAAAGGGATAAAGATTAATGGAGATTATCTAACCCACCTTCGTTTTGCTGATGACATAGTCATTTTTGCAACTACCCCATCAGAGCTGCAGAGTATGATCCAGGAACTTGCTGACAAGAGTAAAGAAGTGGGATTAAAAATGAACTTTCAGAAGACAAAAGTTATGTTCAATGCTTTTACAAGAAATGAAGATTTATCGATTGATGGAGAAAAACTGGAGATAACAGATACGTATGTTTATCTTGGACAGCAGATATCAAGTGAGGGTCACATTGATGAAGAAATTAATCGGCGTACAAAACTTGCCTGGAGAGCTTTTGGAAGAAACAGCATAATTTTCAAGAGCAATATGCCATTATGTCTTAAAAGAAAAGTGTTTGATCAATGCATCCTTCCAGTGCTTACGTATGGTGCAGAGACGTGGACCTTAACTAAAAGAGACATACAAAGGCTGCAGACAACTCAAAGAAGCATGGAGAGGTGCATGCTTAGTATAACCAGGAGAGATAAGAAGAGGAACTCGTGGATCCGAAAAATGACGAGAGTGGAAGACATCATGATCAGAGTTAAATTCCTGAAATGGCAATGGGCTGGACATACTGCCAGAAGGACAGACCATAGATGGACAGCCGAAATTTTAGATTGGATTCCAAGGGACAGGAAAAGACCCAGAAAAAGACCACATGGGAGATGGGTGGATGAAATTCGTAAATATGCGGGAGTGACATGGAGGAGACTGGCACAAGACAGACCGTTGTGGAGGAAACTTGGGGAGACCTTCGTCCAGCAGTGGATTGATAATGGTTGACAATGATGATGATGATGATATATATATATATATATATATATATATGAAAATATTAGTTTTATTTTAAATGAAAACAAACTAGTCACCAAATTCTTGATTAGGTCATGGATAGGAATTTATAGAATTAGTCGCTAAAACTGGAAATGTAACTGCGGTATTGAATTTATAGATAACCAGCATTGTAAAATATTTGTAGATTTTATGAGAGGGACAAACTAATCATAGACACTGAGTTAAGTATCTCTTTGAGACTATTTTGAGCAGGGCTGTTGCATTAAGTGAAATTTTAAAGATTACAATCCAATTTTTAGTGTAAATGTGACAAGGATGGTAAGTCAGATAATATTCGAAATTTCATCGTCCTGGAGCGGGACTCGAACCTGTGTCCTCCAGATAGCGCCCGGGTATGCAAACCATTACACCACCCAGAACAACCAAATCTCAAGTTTCTGATGATTGATTTGAATACATGATTTATCTGGTCCTCCGGGCAATCATGGGATAGGATTCTTAACCTCCAGATTCGCTAAACATGAATGCCGGTTGCTTCGACTAGCATATCCTGTGATGGTTATATTCAAATTAATCGGAAACTTGAGACTTGGTCATTCTGGGTGGTGTAGTGGTTAGCATACCCGGGTGCCATCTGGGAGACGCGGGTTCGAGTCCCGCTCCAGGACAATGAAATTTTCAAGTTTTCGGATATTATCTGACTTACACCATCCTTGTCCCATTTTCACCAAAAATCGGATTGCCATCTTCAAAATTTGTATTATATGGTGTAATCCCATATTTCTTTCATGATTTAAGTGAAATTTCAAAATGAATATGACTATTTTAAGAGGTGCTAAAATATGAAAATACTATTAATATTTCTGTTGCATTATTACCACCACTATAAAAAAAAGAACACATTAGATGAGAAAAAATATATTTTTTAGTTAGTTGAAGCATGAAATTAGATCTGTTGATGGTAACATCCTATGTACTGTTTTATGCAAAAAGTTATAAATGGATGCTTTCTAAAGATGCTAAAATTTTTAGGTACTAGACTGCAGAATATATACAGTAACAACTTTGTATGAAAGAAATAAACCAGCATGTGATGAGCAAGGGGGCACATTATAATTCTCCTCTGCTGTTTATCAATTTGATGGCAACTGCATGGTGAAGTATGACTTACTTATTTTGCTGTGCCAACAAATGAAAAAGAGACTAGGTGCAATTACATTAGATTACTGTAACAACTTACAATGGGCTCATATTTAGCAAGGACCTGGATTTAACAAGGAGAATAGGGACCTATTTACTTGGTATATTGCTAATTCAAGGATAATTTAATCAGTTATAGCAAGAAAAATTTTATGAATTTCCAAGATTTAACAAGTGAGAGATCAAAGATGTCCATTTTAATGAACAAAATAACAGAATTTAATAGATTCCTATATTTAAATTCTGTTGTGTGCTGATCTGTAAGGGAGGAATGGAAGTAGTGGTGAGCATGAAGGAATTTTGGGATAATCTGACTATTGAAGAAAAGAATAGAAGCAGTCTTAACAGGTTAATTTTGAAGACACTGTTGTTATTTTTTGACACTACTCTACATATGCAAAGCAAGTGAGTAATCACACAAGAAGAGGAGAAAGTAAACTGCACGATTACACACACACACACATACACACAGTGGCTGAAGTGTATGCATGTATGAGCAAATTCATGGATGATGATTGTAGATAGTCAGTGACAGAATGCTGATGCTATCTGAAGAGAAACAGAAGATAGTTTCTGGAACTGCATCTTTCACACACTTTACAGTTGTTCCTGCTATTGAAAACATTGCAAAATTAGGTGATGCTGTTGCCATGTCTGGCATTCTTTCTCTAGAAGATATTGCAAAGTAGTTAAGTCAACATAAACTGCTGAGGCAAGTAAAGAAAATGAAAGGGATGACACTATGCTATCATTGTATGCAAAAATTGCTGATAGTGCAGAAAATTTCCACTTATTTAAATATTTTTTTCTGAAGCAACAGAACTCAGTAATGATGAGGTATTTATTTCACTAAGTGTTATTTGGTGAAAATTAAGGAAACATTTTTTTCTTTAAATGTTTCCATGTGCTGCCTACTTAAGAATTAAAATTACTGTTTAGGTAAGGTTGTCTAACTGATGCACAGTGCATGTGCACATTTAATTTGTAATGCATACATATCACTAAGCTATTTTCTGAGTTTCAGATATTAGCTCCTCAAAGCAAGATCATCTACCATATCAAAGTGACCCATGGCATTAGATTTTACTTTCTGCTGATGTATCAGAAGACAATCTTGACACACAACTCAAGCTTCGCTAACATCCATTGTGTGTCTCTCACTATATCTTTTGTATTTTGTATTCATCATGTTTTTCTCTTGCAAACATTCCTGAATCTGGACCTCCCATGATTTTCTTGGCCTTTCTATAACTTGGGCTAAAAAAAAATCTCTCTGTTAGCATCTCTTCATTTATTCTTTCTACATGGTCAAACCAGTACAAAATATTTGTCTCCACCTCACTAACAACATTTTTGCTGAACATTATACATTTGCAACCCACCTCTCTTCCACACATGATCAGGACAAGTATTGCCCCATACACACATAAGTAATGCATCTCTGTAGCACACAAGCAACTGCTGTGTTGCTTCTGCAGCACCCAGGTTTCACTACCTTAACATCACAATGGCAACAATTACTTTCTCAGAAGCAGCCATTCGGGACTTTTTGAGAACCCATCAGTCCTGTGAAATCCTCATAAAGAAGCCATGACTTTCAAAGCCAAATTTACTTGCCTACCAACAGAGTAGCAGAATACAGATGTACACTCGTACTATGTACGCGGATAGTTTCCAAATTATTAGCAGATTTTGCAAATAGTTTTTGCTTGTAGATTAAAAAATAAAAATGTTATTTACTACAATTAAAACACTTACTCAAGGCTTTACTCAGGTTAATATATTTAATTCTATTTTAACGTTAGAATGTTCAACTATTTTTCACATCTTCTGAGTTGTTTTGTTTTTACAGACGTTCTTGTCTCTTGATTTTATCAAGGCCTGTTTCTCAATGTGTAGGAACAGTATAAAAATTTCATTTAGACAGAATTTTTTAAAATTTTTTTGCCAGCTTCCTCTTGCAGTTGCCAGTTATTAAATTAAAATCCTTTCCTTATGTATTTTGTAAGTTTACTATTTTTGAATTAAATTCTTGAAAATGCAATTTATTAATATAATTTTTGATGGTTCATTAATGGAACTGTTTTTCTAGCTACAAAAACTTTCTTTAATTAGTCTCTCATTTTTATGAGGTTAGTCCAATATTTTAATATTTTGTCCTAAAGGTCCATTTCACACGCATTGCTACAAATTCAGTTGCAATGTACATATTTTGTCCTCATTGTAATCTGTAATGTTCTAATAATTATTTTTTTATTATTATTTTTTTCTTTAAATTATCTTTTTTTTATTGGAGATTTAACGACCACCACGAGCAACTCAATGGACTTTAAATTATTTTATTCTATTGTTATCATGATTTGCAGGCTTGCAGCAAGTTTTCTGTTTCAGTGGTTGTGTACACAGCTACATTTTGTTTTTATACAACTCTGCCTACCAATTTCACCATCTAATCTGTTTTCTCTGTCAGACATATTTATTAGGGTCATTCAAATGAAAGTGGCAATGGCAGCACAGTGAAAAAAAGCATGTGCAAGGTACAAACAGTTTAATACGATCGTTCAATAAGCAGCTTTCATTCTGTAGCAGTCATTCTGCTTGAAAATATCGTAACATGCAGTACTGCAAGGAAATCTGAGCAGCTGTGAATGATGGATTTGTCCAAATGTGCACAGAGGGCAGTGATTCGGTTTTTAACGATGGGGAGCACAACTCCTATGGACATTTATTGGTGGATGCAGGCCATATAAAAGGGCCAGGAATGAGTGTCAAAATGTACTGTGTTTCAACAGGGATGTGTCTGGACAGCAGATGTCGTGAAGCCAGGATGAGTGAACAGGAAAATCACAGAAGCAAGCATCATTGAGGTTGATGCTCACATTAAGGTGAATAGACAAGTAACCGTTCAACAGCTGTGTGCTGCGTTGAAACTAAACACAGGAATTGTGCACACAATAGTCCATGAACACTTAGCATACAGCAAGGTGAACATGGTGTGGGTTATCAAATTGTTGTCACCAGAACACAAGGCTGAACGAATGGGCTTGTTCTTGAAGAACTTGCTGCTGTACAATAAGGAGGGTGATGAAAAGTTCCTTGACAGAATTGTAGGTGGTGATGAAACATGGTGTCATCACCTGTAGCACAAGCTTGCAGTGGAAGCACCCACCATTGCCTCTTCATCCCTAATCATGCAGCATCTTCAGTGCCGGTAAAGTGATGCTCACCGTATTTTTTTTATCATTGTGGTCCAGTACTGCTGGACTAGGTATCACATGGTGCAACAGTGAATGAGGAACAATCCTGCACAATGCTCGAACACTTGTGGCAGGCAATCAAGTCAAAACGGCTTGGAAAGTTAACACAAGATGTTTTTCTCTTGCATGATAATGCAATGCCACATACCTCTAATGCTACATGTGTTAAACTTACCAAATTGCATTAGGATGCCCTGCCACATCTGCCCTACAGTCTAGATATGTCTCCTTACGAGTAACACATTTTTGGCCCCCCCAAAAAAAACAAAAAACATAAGGATGCAGCTTTGCAAATGATGGTGAGGTCAAACAGTTAGTCATGTATTGGTTTGCCCAGCAGCTGTCTTCATTCTTCAATCATGCCATCCATTCACTAGTGTCAAGATGGTGATTATTTTCAGTTTTGGCTTATCCACGTAAGTTACCATGTTCAGTGCCAGTTTCATTTGAACGAACCAAACAATTTTTAATAATATATTTAATTAAATCTTAATGTATGTGCAGCATGTATATTTATGTATCATCAACCATGCTCAATCCACTGCTGAATGAAGGTCTCCCCTATGCCTTTTCACAACTCTGTCGTGAGCAATTCTCTTCCATGTCACTCTGACATGCTTTCAAATTTCATCCACTCATCTCCCATGTAGTCTTCTTTTGGGTCTTTTCCTCTTCCTTTGGTAATCAGGTCTAGCATTTCAAAATTGTATAACTATACTAATAATCCGAAATTTCTTGGTATAGAATAGAAATAAAACTTTCCAAGCTTTTGAACATCAACCAGAGGGCTTTTTCAGTCTACCTTCCTTGAAAAAGCCATCTGGTTGATGTGCGAAAGCTTGGAAAGTTTTATTTCTATTCTACGCCAAGAAATTTTGGATTATTAGTATAGTTATACTATTTTGAGTATAATTGGTGTGCAGTTCCTACTTATTAAACTTCCAGCATTTCAATTGTCTAACTGTGGTCAGTTCTAGCAATACATCCATCACATTGACAAATTGAGGTCTTGTCTTTTCTTTGATCACAAATTTTTTGTCCATTGTTTTCTGCAAGCTTTAACACAGATCACTTATATTCTTGCCAGTGGTAATTTTTTACTCATTTCAATAATTTACCTTTTATTTATTTTTGTTTTGTTTTTCAATAAGCTGAACAACTTAATCTTGGGAACATCCTTAGTTTAGTATTAAATATTGAATGAGAACATGAAGTCTCCTCAGCTTCTTGTGCATTATTATTTGTATCTTGCTTTAGTACTTTACATAATGTAACATTTTTCATAACTATTCCCAAAGTGATGTAGTGTGTATGTGTCTATGTTTTTTTTCCAACACAAATAAATATATTCATGCATGTGAAATTAAAAGTGAAATCATCCTAGTGTAGCATGTGATAGGTCTCAGTGCATAGCTGTATCTTTTGTAAGCTAACATCTTAGGAATATCATTGCCTTGACTAAAGCACAGATAACCACTTTTTAAGTAAGTCATCTGAAAGCAAAAGAGATGATAAAATGTTCAAAAAAAATAAATATAAATAACAAAAGGAAGCAAAAAAGATGGCATATTACATTATGCACAAAAAAAAATATATGTATATATATATATATATATATATATATATATATATATATATATATATATATATATACATATATTTAAGGTAAGGTCAGGTGATGCGTAACATCACAGCCTCTCCTTGACAAATGTCAACCCCGACTTCTCGTGGTGCATCCTGTTCCCACTAAAGGGGCTCTGACGACCGCCAATAGCGGTATAACTATACCATCGGGATCAGAGGAAATGCTATCCCACACTCACCAACCCGCTTGGCCAGCGTGGTGAGTTATGGCCAAACACCTCCAAAATGACTCTACAACTTAAATCTTGGCCCTCAGTCTCCGGCAGCTGGAATGTACCTGGCCAAGGCAGCGGCCAGTGCGACATGAAGGCAGAGGGTGCTAAGAATCCCCGGAGGACCGGACTAGGCTGCCATTTGATGCTGACCTTGGCTACCTATAACGGACGCTCCCTATCTTCTGATTCAAGGCTTCTTGAATTGGAAGAGGAACTACAAAGGATCAAGTGGGACATCGTCGGGCTAAGTGAGGTAAGGAGAAAAGGAGAAGATCTCATTGAACTGAAAAGTGGACATCTCTTCTATTATCGTGGGACAGATACTGGCAGAACTAGTGGTGTTGGATTTATAATAAACAAGAAACTGAAGGATAAAGTGGTAGAAGTTGAAAGTTCCTCTGACAGAGCTGCACGACTCGTTATCCAACTATCGAGAAGATACCAGGCTCAGATTATTCAAACTTATGCACCCACCACAAGTCATCCTGAAGAAGAAATTGAAGAATTTTATGAGGAAATTCGTGATCTAAATAATAAAGGTAAGCAGCACTTGAAGATAATTATGGGAGATTTCAATGCAAAAATAGGGCAACGGCAACAGAATGAAACTTCAGTAGGTAAATTCGGTCACGGCAACAGAAACCAGCGTGGAAATACTCTCGTTGAGTTTGCAGAGGCAGAAGGATTTTTCATCTTGAACTCCTTTTTCAAGAAAAAGCCACACAGGAAATGGACATGGAGACATCCAATTGGGACGACAAGTGAAATTGATTTTATTATGTGTAACAAAAAATTCGTCATCGAAGACTGCAGTGTGCTGAACAAGTTCAACACAGGTAGTGACCATAGATTGGTGAGATGTAAGATGCACCTCAACACTAAACTGGAACGTGGCAAGCTCATAAGACAAACAAAATGTATTGACATAACCAACCTTAAAAAACACCATAATACTTTCAAGTTGGAACTGAAGAACAGATTCTCTGCTTTAGAAGGCCTAACATCGGAAGAAGTGGACATCTCTGAAGCTAACAGAAAAGTAACCAAAGCTCTAATGGAAACAGCAATAAAATTAGCTGGGTCTAAGAACAAGTTGCATGTGAACAAATTATCAGGAAAAACCAAAATGTTGATGCAAAAAAGAAGAGAGATGAGGACAACTAAAGAAGATGTGACTTCCAAAGTGGAATATATAGAGCTATGCAAGACAACACGAAAAAGTATCACTGAAGACGTAAGGAAATTCAACTGTGAGCTAGTGAGGAAAGCAATTGAAAACAACCAAAGCCTAAAGATAGCAAAGGGACATCTCAGTAAGGGAAGAAAACAGATTATGGCTCTGAGAAAAGAAGATGGTTCTATAACAAGAAATAGAGGCGAAATTTTGACAAGAGTGAAAGATTTCTACTCCAAATTATATGAAAGGGATGATACATGTACTCCAGACATCATGAAAGGTACCAGAGTTCTTCCAGTCCTCCCAGCAGAAGTTGCTCATGCAATCAAGAACATGAAGCGGGGGAAAGCTCCAGGAGAAGATGGAATTACTATAGACATCATACAAGAAGCAAGTGGAGAAATTGAAACAGTACTCACCCAAATTTTCACTCGATGCCTTAATGAAGGGAAGATTCCTGAGGATTGGAACAATGCTACAATGATCCTGCTACATAAAAAAGGTGACATTGAGGATCTCAGGAACTACAGACCTATCAGCCTCCTATCAGTGGTTTATAAAATCTTCACTAAAGTTCTTTCACACCGCTTGAAGGTAACACTGGACATGGCTCAACCGAGAGAACAAGCTGGATTCAGGAGTGGCTACAGCACAATAGATCATATCCACGTACTGAGAGAACTAATTGAAAGAGCGAGGGAATATGAACTTCCATTGTGCATGGCTTTTATCGATTATGAAAAAGCCTTTGATTCGGTGAAACCATCAGCAGTTACCACGGCTCTGAAATCCTGCGGTATTGAAGATGCATACATTAATATTATTAATAACATCTATGAAAATGCAAGTGCAAAGATTCGGCTGTTTGAAAATACAACACACATAAAAATTGGAAAGGGAGTGAGACAAGGTGACACCATATCTCCGAAGCTCTTTAATGCCACATTGGAAAATGTCTTTCAATCACTGAACTGGGAAAACAAAGGGATAAAGATTAATGGAGATTATCTAACCCACCTTCGTTTTGCTGATGACGTAGTCATTTTTGCAACTACCCCATCAGAGCTGCAGAGTATGATCCAGGAACTTGCTGACAAGAGTAAAGAAGTGGGATTAAAAATGAACTTTCAGAAGACAAAAGTGATGTTCAATGCTTTTACAAGAAATGAAGATTTATCGATTGATGGAGAAAAACTGGAGATAACAGATACGTATGTTTATCTTGGACAGCAGATATCAAATGAGGGTCACATTGATGAAGAAATTAATCGGCGTACAAAACTTGCCTGGAGAGCTTTTGGAAGAAACAGCATAATTTTCAAGAGCAATATGCCATTATGTCTTAAAAGAAAAGTGTTTGATCAATGCATCCTTCCAGTGCTTACGTATGGTGCAGAGACGTGGACCTTAACTAAAAGAGACATACAAAGGCTGCAGACAACTCAAAGAAGCATGGAGAGGTGCATGCTTGGTATAACCAGGAGAGATAAGAAGAGGAACTCGTGGATCCGAAAAATGACGAGAGTGGAAGACATCATGATCAGAGTTAAATCCCTGAAATGGCAATGGGCTGGACATACTGCCAGAAGGACAGACCATAGATGGACAGCCGAAATTTTAGATTGGATTCCAAGGGACAGGAAAAGACCCAGAAAAAGACCACATGGGAGATGGGTGGATGAAATTCGTAAATATGCGGGAGTGACATGGAGGAGACTGGCACAAGACAGACCGTTGTGGAGGAAACTTGGGGAGACCTTCGTCCAGCAGTGGATTGATAATGGTTGACAATGATGATGATGATATATATATAATAGCTACTGAATGTGAATGAAACATGCATGGGGATTTTAATGGTTGTCATTCTGAAAATAATCTTGTATTTGGTAATTGTAAAATTTTAGCATTGTATCAAACATTGTTTTAAAAAATGCTTATGGAAAGAGACATGATAAAATGCTACTTAGTGACTGTATTTTGATGAACTTTGTTTACTTCAGTATAATACCCAAAGTAATTTCTGAAGCTAGCATTGTTTTGTTTTAGGGAACAGCCATATGCATTTATTCTTTCAGAGCAGAAAGTCTAGTTTCTAATTATGAGTATTAAATTTACTTCCTTTATTTCAGGCATGCTTGGATAAATCTCAGCCAAAAGAAGTGGTTAGCAAACTACAGCTTGTTGATTTAGCTGGAAGGTATGTATAGCATGTGCATCTCTTGTGGAAATTCCTGCTATGTTCGACAAATTTCTTAACATCTGTAAATGTAGTAAAGAACTTTTTGAAAGCATAATAACTGTTGTTGGTTGGTCTTGATTTGCCATCTTGATAGACATTTACTGAGTATGGACAATTCTAGGTGGAGGGGGGGGTGCCTTTCTTGTGGCCTTGGTCAAAGATGACAGCTTTGAAGAACAGAATGAGTTCCCTTCACTGGTAATTTTAATGCTGGTGATGGAAGCAATGTGTCACAACATACAGTACATCAAATCCTGCTGAACATGGAGCTGTATAGCAGCAGGCCACTCTGAGTGCCCATGCTAACCTCTGTTCCCCATTGAAAGCATCTAAAATGGCCATGCAAGCTTTAAAACTAGACCTTGAATGATTGGAAGAAGGTCGTCTGGTCAGCTGAATCTTGTTTCCTGTTGCACCATGTGGATGGCAGGGTATGTGTGTGTTGTTTCCTGGGGAAGTGTTGGCACCAGGGTAAACCATGGGGTGAAAATGAGCTGGTGGAGGAAGTGTAATGCTTTGAGCAATTTTCTGCTGGGAAACCCTGAGTCCAGTCACTCATGTGAAGGAAACTATGATTTATACTGCCTACCTAAACACATTGTGCGGTCGGTCGTAGTGAGCGATGGGTTTGCCTCCTTGGGGCGCTCCGTGGTAACAATGGCACACACAACAGCAACTAGGGCCTCTGTGAATCTTGGAGAGGTGCAAGCTAGTTCTGTGTGACATTGGCGAAAAGACCCCAACTCACTGGGTTTTGTTCCAGAATCCTTAGGTTGAATGACCAACTGGAACCCTCAGCTGTGGGCTAATCCCCCACACTGATGTACTTACCTGATTAAAAAGACAAAAAGAAATATTAAGAATGACTCAAGTGTGGGATATGGTGGACCTACCACACTTGAGAAGGACGGTCCACAACGGAATCAACCTGGACTTTCTAAATGGCGTATGAGAAAGAAATCTCGGCTGAGTGAATGTAAGATTGGTGTATGGAATGCTAGAGGTATAAATGGCAAGATGAGTGAGGTGATTGAGGAGATGAATAAGTATAGACTGGATGTGCTGTGTGTAAGTGAAACCAAAAGAAGGAAATTGGGGTAGAAGAAGTGAATGGCACGGTGAGTGTGTGGTCTCCAGTATTGGATAATACACTGCTGGACAATTACTAAGGACGGATCATAAACGGCTATACAGCACATAAAAAAGTAAGTGTGGTTGGATGCCAAGTGAAATAAAATAATTTCAGAATGCCAGGACATTACAAGAAAGACAATTTATTGTGCTCTGAAATCCAGAAGGCTTTGGAACGTGTTCAAGGGACAAACAGGCCATTTTGTGCAGAATACGTAAACGTGAAAAAAATGCAATTACCGTCCGCAGGCGTTCCGGCATAAGATGTCAATACGGGATATGGCCACCATGGAGGGCGATGCAAGATTCCACACATCGTGTCATGCTTTGCACAACATTATCAAGCAGCTGTTGGGGTAATTTATCCCATTCATCTGTCAGTGCACGGATGAGGGTGTCCTTGTTTATTGGAGGGCATTGGCGACTAGCAAGACTCCTCCCCAAAGCATCCCACACATTTTCAATGGGATTCAGATCTGGAGAACGTGCTGGCCATACGAGACATTGAGTATCCTCGCTCTCAAGACACTCCTGGACAGCGACTGTTCGATGACATGTTGCATTGTCGTCCATGAAACTGAATCTATCACCGACAGCACCACTGAACATGCGAACATGAGGTAGCAGAACATCATTAATGTATCGTTGGCCAGTCATAGTCCCAGTTGGAAGCACATAGAGGGACGTACGGCCATTGATCATGATGCCAGCCCATACCATGACACTACATGTCAGATATCGGTCCCTTTCCTGTATGTTTGCTGGACAATATGCAGTACCACTATCACGCCAGATCAGTTGTCGTCGACAATCAGACGATAGACTGTATCTACTCTCATCTGAGAAGAGGACAGCAGACCAGTCGTTATCAGTCCAATTGCGATGGTGATGGCACCATTGCAAACGGGCGGTACAGTGACGTCTGGACAATGGGATGCACACAACAGGACGGTGGGCGTATAATCCTCCTTCATGCAAACGTCTGGCGACAGTTTTTCGGGAGATCCGCTTGCCAGTAGCAGCCATAAACTGATTTGCTACCTCACTAGCTGTGCTGCGCCGGTGTCTTTTTGTTGATAGCACTATATACCGATCTTCTGCAGGTGTCGTACTGCGAACACGACCTCCCCCGTGACGTTTGCTACACTCTCCATTTGTTTGAAATGATTTCCAAAGCCTTGAAACAACACTGTGGCTGACATCGAACTCCCTGGCAACATCTGTTATTTTTCGCCCTTCTTCAATCTTGCCAATAATACGGCCACGCGTAAAATCATCTAGGTGATGTCGGGAAGACATACTTAAAATTGAAAATTCGTCAATTGATTCTTTCCCTTTCAACTTTGCGTTTGAACAACAACGGTCAATACGCGTCAAATCCTTTATATCTCTTATCAGCGCTATGACGTCACGAACAAGTTCGGCAATCCAAAATTTGCATACGCACAACACGTCTTACTGTATCCCGCACTTATCCTAATTTCCACATTTTCCTGCCTTCCATTTTATGGTTGCTATCGTTCCTATTGTCATCCGTCCTTAGCAATTGTCGGGCAGTGTATGAGAGGACAGGCTGGTGTAGGTGTGATTTTAAGTGAAAAGATGAAGAACAACTTGATTCACTATAGTTGCATAAGTGAGAGAATTCTCTGGATTCGTTTGAAAGTGAAACTTCAGAGAATTGTAATTGTTGTAGTGTATGCTCCTTGTGACTCGGGACCTTCTGATAAGAAAGAAGATTTCTGGAATGAGCTAAAAGCTGTTTTGAGCCAGTTTGGTGCTAAAGAAAAAGTTATAATAGCAGGGGATTTCAATGCTAGAGTAGGTGTGCAGAATGCAATTTCTGACAATGTTCTGGGTAAGTTTAATGATCCTTGTGTGAATAATAATGGTGAAAGATTAATTGAACTCTGCATTGAGAATGGTTTGTGTGTATCTAATACATTTTTCAACCACAAGTATATACACACATATACTTAGGAAAATCGTACTCTTGGTCAAAAGAGTGTGATAGATTTTGTTGTCTACGATCAGCGTTTGAAACACTTAGTTGTTGACACCCGTGTGATGAGAGGTGCGGATGTTGGTTCTGATCATTACTTGGTAGTGTCACGAGTGAAACTTAATGTTGGTTGGAGGAAAAGGAATAGGAAGAAACCCAGGATAGAAAAAATAAAGGTTGATAGGCTCCTTAAAGATCATCAGTGGTATTCTGACTTACTCAGAGAACGACTGAAGGATCTGAAGTCTGGTGAGAGGGATGTAGAAAAGAAGTGGCAATGTTTTAAGAACTGTGTTGTCACTGCTGCTAAAGAGGTCTGTGGCACCACAATAGTGAGTAACAATAGAGGTGATGCTTGGTGGAATAGTGAGATTGAAGAGGCAGTAAAGAAAAAGAAGGAAGCCTATTTGGGGATGTTGCAAGGTAGAGTCTCTGTGGATGAATATCACCGTAAGAAGCGTGAAGCTGCTAAGCTGGTTCGCCATAGTAAGGCAAAAGATAGGAAGGAGAAAGTGGAAAGGCATGCACTGGCTTTTTGGAAAGATAGAAAGTCCTTCTGGAAGTACATGAGACTCAGGAAAAATAGGGGAAACAAATTAGATTCATTAGCAGAAATTCGCAGAAGTCCTGTAATTTTCTTCTGTTCTTCACGTTTTTTCAAGTTCGTTGAAAACCACGGTATCTGGATTCCTTAATCTCTTAAAACGTTCTGGTGGTATCGTACTGAGGGTGAATGGCTCATTTATTTAAAATACGATATAAAACAACTTATAATTTATTTCTTGATAGAAGACGAATGATAGGGTTAAAATAATATCATTGTTACCTTATTGGTGTGCAGTCTCCCTTTGACCAGTTGCATTCCGGCATACATTCAAGCAACAACAAATCACGCAGTCAAGGTTCCATAAAATGCACGCCCTCCGTAGGCAAACAATGAAATATTTAATGAAGTATTTATGATAGCTAAAACCTCTAAAAAATCTCTAACGAACACATAAAAAGACCCTGTTCTTAATAGAACATGAAAGAAAATAATCCAAAGAATAAATAAAATCCAAGTAAAAAACCTTAATTCAAACCTCAAATTCGACTGATAGTGATATGTAAAACAGTCATCACCGAAGGAATCCAGATCCCGGAATCTCCGACGCGCGTTTCGGCACACTCATTCGTGGCCATTTTCAAGGAGGTCATGTGTAGTACTGTTCCTTGCGTGTTAACTATAACCCAAGTTGACGGTGCTGCCATCTCCATCGTCTGCGTCATCGTCATGCTCATCACGTAAAACATCGCTGACACCATCTAGTGTCAATCTGTTTTTTAAATTTTGTTTCCTTTGTCGACTAGATCTTCTTATTTGGGTTATTCGTTGTTTTTCCTGTTTTATCATATTCAACCATGTTGGCGATAATTCGATCGGGATATTTAAATTGCAATTAAATGCCTTGGTTTTCTCAATTATGATGGCTTCTGCTGTCAGAATCTTTTTATGTGTGTTGTGAGAAGTAACTAGATTTATATTCTCCCAGTCGGGTATGGCTTCATTATTATAACAATATTGTATAAGTGAAGTTCGAATTTCACCTTTATTCCAGTTATTCAAATGTTCACGTAACCTGAGATATCGATATTTCGTTTTGTGCTACCAATGTAAATCATTTTGTTTTCAAGGTTCCTATTTATATTAATAATTGGTATGCTGTATACACCAACTTTACGTAAAATAGAATATTTTTTGTTATTTGATTGTAATAATCTGCTATTGTCAAGTACAGTATCAGCAATAAGTAACCCTGCTTTATGACATTCCTTTTTTATAGGAGCGGATATAGGTGGACAATATGGTAGCTTTCCACAAAATCTGTATGCATCAGTCGTATTCAGCCTCGGTTTATTTTGGTTATTTTGAATTTGTTTGTAAGGATCGTTGATCAATCTCTCCTTATAGCCGAAGTCACTAGCCAGAGTTTTTATCCATTTCAAATCTTTTTGTCTTGCAGTATTATTAGATGAAAGTATAATTGTTTTTTTTAAGTAATATCGGAATGCTGCAGTTTTAAATTTCCATGGATGATTTGAGTTGTAAGGTATTATATTTGGTACAAAAGTTGTTTTTCTATATACCTCGTAGTCAATTCTTGAATATTTTTGGAAAACTAAAAGTACACAAGGACGGACATCCAATGCGACCTATTGTTTCAAAGAAAATTGCTCCAACCATTAATTTAGAAAGAGCATTATTTCATTTTATTAGAAGATATTATGAAGATCACGCATACACAATTAAAAATTCAAATGATGTCGTTAGAGCTATTGAGGCCTATCGGGGACCTAAAGAAATAATGATGGTGAGCCTTGACATTGTCTCACTTTACCCAAATACCCCTACCATTCAAGCTATTAAGTTAATAGAAGAAAAGTTTATAGCAAATAATATACCAACTACCCAAATAGTAGCATTGTATCTGCATTAAACCTAATTAATGACAACAACTTTTTTACATACAACAATACAATTTATAAACAGATCTCAGGAGCACCTATGGGATCACCTTTGTCAGGACTTTTTGCTGAAGTTATACTCCAGGACATTGAGAAAAAGATACTTATTGACAACAAATTTACTAATAAAAATCCAGATCTATTCGTCCGATATGTTGATGATATCTTAATATTTTGGAAGCATACTGAAGAGGATCTGGAAGAATTTGTTAATATACACAGCAACATATATACAACTATCAATCTTACCACTGAAAAAGAAAAAAATAAGCAAATACCTTTTTTAGACATTAATATCATCAATAATTATTCAAGAATTGACTATGAGGTATATAGAAAAACAACTTTTGTACCAAATATAATACCTTACAACTCAAATCATCCATGGAAATTTAAAACTGCAGCATTCCGATATTACTTAAAAAAAACAATTATACTTTCATCTAATAATACTGCAAGACAAAAAGATTTGAAATGGATAAAAACTCTGGCTAGTGACTTCGGCTATAAGGAGAGATTGATCAACGATCCTTACAAACAAATTCAAAATAACCAAAATAAACCGAGGCTGAATACGACTGATGCATACAGATTTTGTGGAAAGCTACCATATTGTCCACCTATATCCGCTCCTATAAAAAAGGAATGTCATAAAGCAGGGTTACTTATTGCTGATACTGTACTTGACAATAGCAGATTATTACAATCAAATAACAAAAAATATTCTATTTTACGTAAAGTTGGTGTATACAGCATACCAATTATTAATATAAATAGGAACCTTGAAAACAAAACGATTTACATTGGTAGCACAAAACGAAATATCGATATCTCAGGTTACGTGAACATTTGAATAACTGGAATAAAGGTGAAATTCGAACTTCACTTATACAATATTGTTATAATAATGAAGCCATACCCGACTGGGAGAATATAAATCTAGTTACTTCTCACAACACACATAAAAAGATTCTGACAGCAGAAGCCATCATAATTGAGAAAACCAAGGCATTTAATTGCAATTTAAATATCCCGATCGAATTATCGCCAACATGGTTGAATATGATAAAACAGGAAAAACAACGAATAACCCAAATAAGAAGATCTAGTCGACAAAGGAAACAAAATTTAAAAAACAGATTGACACTAGATGGTGTCAGCGATGTTTTACGTGATGAGCATGACGATGACGCAGACGATGGAGATGGCAGCACCGTCAACTTGGGTTATAGTTAACACGCAAGGAACAGTACTACACATGACCTCCTTGAAAATGGCCACGAATGAGTGTGCCGAAACGCGCGTCGGAGATTCCGGGATCTGCATTCCTTCGGTGATGACTGTTTTACATATCACTATCAGTCGAATTTGAGGTTTGAATTAAGGTTTTTTACTTGGATTTTATTTATTCTTTGGATTATTTTCTTTCATGTTCTATTAAGAACAGGGTCTTTTTATGTGTTCGTTAGAGATTTTTAGAGGTTTTAGCTATCATAAATACTTCATTAAATATTTCATTGTTTGCCTACGGAGGGCGTGCATTTTATGAAACCTCGACTGCGTGGTTTGTTGTTGCTTGAATGTATGCCAGAATGCAACTGGTCAAAGGGAGACTGCACACCAATAAGGTAACAATGATATTATTTTAACCCTATCATTCGTCTTATATCAAGAAATAAGTTATATGTTGTTTTATTTCGTATTTTAAATAAATGAGCCATTCACCCTCAGTACGATACCACCTGAACGTTTTAAGAGATTAAGGAATCCAGATACCGTGGTTTTCAACGAACTTGAAAAAACGTGAAGAACAGAAGAAATTTACAGGACTTCTGCGAATTTCTGCTAATGAATCTAATGTAATATGCCACGTAATAACGTTCATTAATTAGCATTGAATTTAACGTTTTTTGAAATAATATTAGTATTAGGGGAAACAAAGTTGTAAGTTGTGTGAAGAATGAGATTGGGGAAATGATATGGGAGCCCAATGAGTTAAGTGACAGATGGGGTGAATACTTCTGTGAGTTATTAGATCAGGAGAGCGAAAATGATTCTGAGACAGATGCAGATGATGTCATAATGAGGGATGAAATCACAGGAGGGATCTCAAGAGAAGAAGTGTGTAAAGCTCTAAAATCTCTTCAGAATGGTAAGGCTCCAGGAGTTGATGGCATAACTGCAGAGATGTTGAAGTATGCTGGTGACTCTATAATTGATTGGTTAACTGAAATTTGCCAGTTGTGCTGGTAGTTAGGAATGGTCCCTCGGGATTGGAAGGATGCTATTATTGTTCCCTTGTATAAGGAAAAAGGTGATCAGACTGAATGCAAGAACTATCGTGGTATTAGCCTACTGAGTGTGCCAGGGAAAGTGTTTGGTAAGGTTGTTATTGAAAAAGTACGGGGTCTTACATCATTGAAAGTGTGGGATGTTCAGAGTGGTTTTATGCCTGGTAAAGGCTGCACTAACCAGATTTTTGCATTACGCACGATGATTGAAAAGTATCTGGCTGTTGGGAAGAAAGTTTTTACTGCCTTCATAGATTTAGAGAAAGCTTACGACAGAGTGAATAGGACACTTTTGTGGAAGGTATTGAATGAATATGGTGTTACTGGGAATCTACTTAATAGTGTAAAAGCCATGTATGCTGGTAGTAGAGCTTGTGTACGAGTGAATGGTGTTTTATCAAAATGGTTTTCCATTGGTGCAGGAGTTAGACAAGGTTGTGTAATGTCACCATGGCTGTTTAATATATTTATGGACGCATGCATGCATGATGCCAAAATAGATAATAGTGGTTTATGTCTTGGTGATATCCGTGTGTGCAGATTGCTGTATGCTGATGACACTGTCCTGTTGGCAGAGAGCAAAAGTGAGTTGCACAGTATGTTGACTCGGATGCACGAAGTTTGCATGAAATTCAAACTGAGTATAAATAAGGGAAAAACCAAAGTTATGGTGTTTGAGAGAGGAACGGGTAGCACTGAATGTAATGTAAGTATAAATGGCACTGTGATTGACCAGGTGAGTGAGTTTGTGTATTTAGGAAGCATGTTTGACAGAGAGAACAAGTTGGATGGTGAAATCAGTAGGCGAGTGAATTCTTCTTTGAAAGTCATAGCTGCTCTGGGAGGTTTTCACAGGAATGATGGGTTCTCTAGAGAGTCCCACATGGCTGTGTATGAAACAGTAATTGTTCCTACTCTGATGTATGGCAGTGAAACCTGGGTACTGCAGAAGAAACATAGGAGTCATTTGTGTGCTGGAGAAATGCGTCACTTACGTGGGGTTTGTGGCAAGACACGATCTGATTGTGTGAGGAATGAAGATGTATTGCAGTTGTGTGATGTAAAGCAAAATGTTGTTAGCAAGGTGGAGACCAATATGCTTCGGTGGTTTGGCCATGTTGAAAGAATGAGTGATGAAATGCTTACTAAGAAAATCTTTTCAGCCCAAGTGGCAGGAAGGAAAGGCAGAGGAAGGCCAAGGAAGACATGGGTGGATCAGATTCAGGAGTGTCTGCATGAGAAAAAGATTATAAGTATGAAGTATAAAAGATCTTGTGTACGGCGTGTAATGGATATCAGTGAAGCCCGAGTTGTATGTCAAGATCGCTGTAAATGGCGAAGTTTGATACGACAACAATAAGTAAAAATATCTGGAAGTTTGTATTTCTTTTTGGGGCTAACCTCTGAATCTCAGAGAACAGCTTAGTGATATGTATGTATGTATGTAAACACATTGTGGACCAGGTATATCCTTTCATGACAACAGTATACCTATCTAGTAGCACCTTCTTTCAGCATGATAATACGCCATGCCACACTGCTTGGGTTGTTCGAGAATGATTCGTGGAATATGAGGAAGACCTCCAGGTATTGCCCTGGCTTCCGAATTTCCCAGACATTAATCCAATTGAGCATCTGTGGTTTGTGTTGGGACAGCAAATCTGATCTGCAGCAGCTCAGCCACAAACTTACAAGATAAGTTATTTTTTATCACAAGAATATGTCATAAGACAAGTCTTAGTGATATGTTTATACCGTATGGTTACAGGTTAACATTAGATATGAGATACCTACAAGAAATAAATTTGCAGCACTTAGGATCAAAGGCATCAATGCTCACCTGTAGTAAATTCCAAAATCCTTTTGGATTTTGGAATTTATATATACGTTTTTCTGCAGAGATGCATGTTAAATTACTACAGGTAAGCATTTTGAAGCCTTTGATACTAAGTGCTGCAATTGTATTTCTTGTAGTTACCTCATATGTAATGTTAAACATGTGAACTTACAATAGTTAGAGGATCTGCTGGTATAATGTTGGTACCAGATACTATAAGACATCTTCAGAAATCTTGTAGCGTCCACGCCTCGCCGGGTAAGGGCTATTTTGGTGGCACGTGGAAGACCAACATCATATTAGGCAGGTGGCTGTAATGTTTTGAATGTTCGGTGTGTACCTTGATAATTGAAAATACACAAAAAATAGTATATTTGGCTTTTTATGCTTTCCCTGTGCAATATCTTCAGAATCGCTGGTATGACCAGTAACACATTCTTCTTTTGTTGGTCTGTATTCATTTCTCACTGACCCACCAAAGAGTGGTGTGCTATTATGTCATACAACCACTTAAAGCATAGTGACAATTCATTGTTAAAGTACATGAATGCTTGGAGGAACTTCTGAATTATACAATTTTATGTTTTTACATGCCAAATTAATATCAATTTTTACAAATGAATTAATATTTTATATCAGTATTTCTCCATTCAATTTCATGAAGTTATTATTTGATTAATTAAAAGCATTCATATGATTTGGATTAAGTGAATTTTCAATTGTTATTTCATTGTTCTAAATATGTTCATGCTGTTTTCTCCTGAAACAAACAAACAAAAAACCCCGAATAATAAAAGTTCTTTTTCCCTTTCCCACTCTTAGTGAGAAAGCTGGAGAGGAGTTCTGCCATTCTAGATTAAAAGAAGGAGCTAACATTAATAAGTCTTTAGTTACACTGGGCAAAGTAATTTCTGCTCTTGGTAAGAAAATTTTGAATTCTATTGAATACATATTTATGTAATTTTTCATGTGAGATATTTTTGTGCAGTTGCCTCTGTTGTTTTACAGTTTCATTAATTCATTGTTTCATTAATTCAGCTGAATTAATAATTATTATGCTAAAGCTATACTGCTTTAGAATTCATGTGGATTTATATTTGTCTCAATTAATTTTTTAATCACAAAGTGTATAATAATTATCATAAAAAAATTACTTTTTCAAAGTTTTGTGGATTTATTTTCATATATTACGAATTTTCTCACACAGCCTATAGCATATAATTGTATAGTAATAATTCACTGCTAAACATATTTTGTATGGCTGAAGTGTTTCATAAATGTAGTTGTTGCTATAGTCCTGTGTAATTTAGGGATATAATTTTTGTAGTTATGCTCGTATTTGTGTGTATGCATATATGTGTGCGTAATCAATGTGTAACTACCTAATTATTAGGATAATATTAAAAGCCATTATTCAAGCACATTTAACATGTGCTGTTCATCAATTTGTAAACATGATTTTGTGGAGTATGAAATTAAAAAAATATATATTTTAACTATCAGGTGTGAAGCTATTTCTGAAAGCTGTAAATTAATAATTTGGAATTAAAATGCTAAATTATGAATTCTGTTGAGTCTTTAGTAGTTGTACTGACTTCAGATAGAAACACACATATAAAAATAATTCTTTCCAGTTGCAGTTCGTAATTTTGGAAAAATATGTTTCAATTTTTAAATGAATATATTAATGGCTGGAGTTAAAGAATTTAAAGTTTCAAAAAATACCAAATTTTGTTTAAGTAGTTCAAGTTTTTGAATTTATAATTAAGAAAAAATGTGTCAGTCTTTACAGTAAAGAAACATAGTATAACAAGCTGATAAATTATTCATTAGCAATCAGTAGAGGTAACAGAAAATTATGAAATGCCAGACCCAATATTTTAAAGCTCTTCTGATCACAGGAAAAAAAAATCTGCAACTACACTTCAAGTCAACCTAAGTCAAACTGTTGTGAAAGGTAGGGTATCTGGCTCACAGTGTCTCTGAGGGAACACAAAAATGGTATCAATCCATGTTATACTCTGTTACTGCTGGTGAGTCCTTGCTGTCAAAAATTACTCCCATTCTGATCCCCTGATTTATAGCTTTATGACCTAACCAAATTTCATTGCACCATCATTTCCCCCTCCTTCTCTCCCCTATGGCTGCTTAATTAAGTACACCCCCCTCACATTTCTCTGATCGTCAATTAATCGACTTTGTGTTGCAAATGTTGGGAGAAGTCTTCTATCCCTTATACTACATTCCTCGTATTCAAGTTCTATACATTTCCCAGCTGGACAGCCAGCTGCAAAATGTTCTCGATTGAGTAACATCTCATATTAAATCTGTTTCTGAAATGCTGTGCTATTTTGAAAAGTTGTCTTAAATAGAAGTTTTGCCCGATAAACTGCCAAGCAAACAAAAATTGATTTTGAGCAATAGTTGTGTTGCTTTTCACCATAAATACTAAGGACTACTTTTCATGGTGGATCTGTAGCTGTTTTGTATCTTTCATATTAGCACATTCTTAGGTTGTCAAAGAATATAGAAGGAATGAACATGGAACTGAATACAGAGAAAAAAAGCACATAGTCAGGGTCCACCCAGAAACAATTGTAAAGTGCAAATTTTAATCTAAGAAACTTCTGTAATTATGTAAAATGCGACTTATAGAGGGTAAATAAAATAATTTTACTTACAACCAAATTTTTTATGCTTTAACTGTGGCATAATAAATTAATACAAAAGTAGTTATTACAGTATGATTTACAACATCTACTTCAGCAGAGACCCATGCAATGGGCTAGGTTTCACCAAAAAATTTTGTTGTACAACAATGCACCTCCATAAATCCTGTTTTAAATAATTAAATAAGATTACTTAGATTTAAATTCTAGAGGTAGCCTAGAATTTTGGTATTGCTAGAAGTTGTACTTAATAAATCTTCAGAGATTTGAATTACTAGGCTGGATGGAAGCTATTGAACTAAACTGGTCAGAGACGGATTTAAGGCTTTGCCGCCCCTAGGCCCAGACAAATATGCCGCCTCTTCTCATCTTTAAAATACAGAATCTGATATCTACATTTATATGTAACTCTTATGGATCTAATCCACCACAACCAAAAGGAAATTTGCCCATAAAAAAAATGAACAAAGCACGGTTGAAAAGCGTAGAAAAATTACTGACTAACGGACCAGCAAAATAAATCATTGTTGGAGCAGCACTGGCTCGAATGAACATTGGACTTTTTTTTTTTCGTAACTTCCTCTTATGGTACTGTTAGCATTTTTTTGTTAGGTCTAATTTATTGCCAGAGAAGTTACGAAACCATGCCCCAATGCATTTTTAATTTCACAAAACGCAGTTTTTGCTTAATTTCATCATGTTGGGTATCGATCTGGGCTTAACAATTCCACAGATTTAAAATCCGTTTGAATTTTTTTTCTATGATAACTACGTTCTGAGATAGCATTTTGAACTGGGAGTAATAAAGACACCTGCTCCAATGCAAGACACACACCCTCACGCTGGACTGCTGAGATTGCGACCCGGGAGACAAACAATGCATTATCTGAAAAGAAGGAGGGGGGGCAGCGCTCGAGAGAGAGAGAGGGAGAAAACCAAGCCCAAGGTTAAATAAGCCCAGCTGGTAGGTGTTCTAGCATTTTAAAAAAGACAAAACAATAACCTAAAACATGGGAAAACTGCAGCAAAATATTCCCAAATAAACACATGTAACTGAAAACTTATTTGTAACTTGCATCGGCACTTTACTTTGAATGGATTAAGTTAAAAAAAAAAGTTTTAATAGTAGGTGCAAAATCATCAGAAAAAGAAAAAAATCTCAGAGAATCACCAATCCGTAAAACTAACATTTGCCTGTAAAACCGTAAAACAAGTCACATTTCCGTAAATTTTACGGTTAATCCGTAAAACCGGGCAGGTATGTACTTATGAGCTAATTAAATAGGGAATATACTCTACTAATATTTTATGAATGCGCATTTTTTTCATAAACGATTTTTTTCGTGACTTCAGAAGAACTTGGATGCCCTTGTGCATTGTGCGGCGCCCTCTCCACCCCCTCTTCAACTGCACCTGGTGACAGCGCAAATCCAAACGTTTGTTTGCAACAGTTTTCGCTCATCAGCACGGACACCGATTGTTGAAACTTGAAAACTAATTGACCCTTTATCTCTTAAACACTATGATTTTGTTTCTAGTTTTAATAAATACCATTCTTTTCCCCATTTTTCTTTTAATTCAGTAAAGTAACGAACATATTTTGCATTTGAAATCAAGACAAGTTTTATAATTCTCGAACAAATGCTACACTACATTATTTGAAATTTTAACTGCATCGTAATTTTGAAAATTGCCAAGTTTTAAGGGTGTTCTGAAAAAGAAAGGAAACATACCTTACAACAGTTTTCGTCTTGATTTTTCTGTTGCAAATGCTTCGATGAGATCACTAAAGTCCAATGAAGTCAGCAACTCGCTCTCTATTGTCATGACTGAAAAAGCATTAAGCGTATGCTCTTCCATCCTCGATCGTAAGGAGTTCTTTATTCTTTTTAAAACAGAAAAAGATCGCTCAGCTGAGCAATTTGTTACGAAAATGCAAAGAAATATTCTAAGAGCCAAGTCGATATTTGGAAAAATCGAATACATTTCTTTCTTTCTTAACAAATCACACATTCTCAAAGCTGACACTTTTTGTTCTCTGAGTGATAGCAAATAATTTTTAATATGGAGACATTCGTTGAATAAATTTTCTTCTAAATCATCTTTGTATACAGTCACTAAGTTTTCTGTTGCACTTCTCAGCTGTTCCACAGGAATTTGCATTAAATTAAAAAGAAAATCAAATCTCTCCAATAAAACATTGTAAGATTTACTTCTGCATTCCATTTCGATCCTCAATCTATCTATTATGACTAAGTATGTTTGGATACAAAACCTGTCTCTTCCTGATAAATTCATTTCCTCACGTCTACTTTCGTCATGTCTTAGAGATTTCTTTTTTTCCTTTTGCAGATCGTGTTTGTATTCGGTTTCATCGGAAAGTTCCAAAGCTTTTTCTTCAAACACATGGAACATGTCTCTCAGCGAGTGGATAAATACTGAAAGTGAATTGGACAACTGTCGCAAGGTCGATTGTTTGACTCTGTAATTTTATACTTGTCGTGTTAAATTGTTCGAGAATAGCATTCCATAGTATGACCATGAAAGCACACTCTAGAGACTCTAGATTTTGTTGCAGCCCTCCTGCTTCACTTCTGGTTGTTGGTTTCTCTGTATTATTGGCTTCTATTGTTGATAACAGGTCTAATACTTCAATCCAGTTCTTGCGCAAAGCAAGGCATGCGTCATAGCGAGAGGCCCAGCGAGTAGCAGAAAGTTTTAAATGTTTTACCGTCTGATTTAATGGCTTGTATCAGCAGTTCCCAAGGATGTGTGGAAGCGGAAAAAAAAAATTATAAATGCTCCACTGTAGTAAAAAAGCTAGCTTCTTGACAGCTTTCTGCAGTGCAAACACCTACCAAGTTTAATGAATGGGCTGAACATGGTATATACTCAGCAAGTGTGTTTAGTTTTTTTTATTCATGCTTGTAAGCCGTTATATGCCCCAGACATGTTGTTTGCGTTATCGTATGCTTGCCCTCGACAGTTTTTCAAGTCAATATCATGCAAGTTCAGTGTTTCAATAACAGCATTTTCCATTTCTTCTGCTTCGTGGCCAACATTAAAAAAACAAACACAGAAAACGTTCAACAGGAACTCCCTTTTGTGTCACATATCGTAAAATGATCGATAACTGATCACAGTGGAAAATATCTGGGGTTGAATCTACACTTATAGAAAAATATTTTGCATTTTTTACTTCACCTACAATTACGGTGATGATATGTTTTGCCATTAAATGAATGAACTCGTTACAGATCACTGATGATAGATACGATGTTTTTCCTGAACCTATGGAGCCATAACGGGCAATATGGTCTCTTAGAAAGGAGTCAAACTCTGCTATTAGTTCAAGTGCCATCATGTAGTTTCCATTATGAACCGAACCAAATCGCTCATCTCTACCTCTGAAAGGCAAACCACGGCTTCCAAGTTTCTTATTCACTGCAACTACCCTTTGCAATACATCTCTCCAATAAATTATGCCCTTTTCTATTTCTCTTTTAAGCTGAGAATCAACTCCACCCAATGAATTACTTCTACCTAACATCTGCATCACACATGCGTTATGCTCTTTGGAATTTTCATGTTGCGATAAACAAGCATTTGCATTTTTCCAGTCTGTATATCCACTTATTGCTAAATTAGTCCATAAAGACGACATGGAGCGCAAAACACAGCTCCCTTTTTTGATGAATAAATTAGGTAGGTTCTTTCAAGTACTTTCCCGTTCATTAGTTTGCGTTTAAATAAGTTACTTGTAAAATAATGCACTTTGTCATTATAAATCCTTTTAAAACTTGAAAAGTCAGCATCTTTGTTTTGTTTTATGGCTTGAGAGAGTAAGAAATCAGTGGTATCATCATTTATCTCCCATTCTGCAGGATCGTCACTTACACCACCGCAAGCAATGTAAGCATCAGGCTTCTCTGTATGATCTTAATTTGAACATGCACTTTGATCAGTTTCTTCTTCACGTACTTTTTCCATAGCAATTAAGGAATCAATAACTGCAGAGGTTTCTTCTTCGATCGATGTAGTTGATCCAACGCATTTAACAATGAAATGTTTATCAATTTTTTGATATTGTTGTAGTTCTCCAGCAATTTTTTCTTTTTTTGCAGTAGCTATTTTTTTTTTTTGTAATGAGCTCCACCCAGTCTCTTTCTTCCATCACTCATTGTCAGATTTTATTCTAGAAAATAAAGCTATCTTTTTCTACGGCAGTAAAAACACTATCTAGCTAGTACTTAAAGCTTCAATAGTAGGTTTAGATAGATTGCCGGGAAAAAAAGCATCCTCCAAACATTTGGGGTGCCACTGCTGACTGTCATTGTTTTGAGGGCAAACCCAACTATGTTTTTTGCCTCCCCCCTCCTTCCCCCGCCTTTAACTTTTCTTGGAACTTCTAAGGAGTCATGAAGCACGTGCATGGAAAGTGCAGTGGTCAAGTATAAGCTTAACGAGGGGGGCTGGTGGAGGAACAAAATAACTTATGGTGCTAAAATTCAGCCCCTGTACGCTGCACCCCTACATTGTGTTCATTTGAGGGGAGATGTAATCCCTTTGGGTAACGTCCCTAAGGCGGCACGGCAAGGCTCAAATCTCTTTCTTTCTCTAGTCTAGGTCAGAACTTTTATTGGAGTCGGACGTCAGAAGAACAAAGTTAATATCCCCCCCACACACACACTCGCACAGGAGATTACCAGAATTTGGAAACAGCCTTAGTGTGCATCAGCTTTCTGACTAACTGTTAGTTACATTTTTATTTAAATTTTACATTAAAAAAATTTTTTTTTCATGGGTTTATAACAAATTATTAATTTTCACTACCACTAAAATTGCCGCCCCTAAATTTTGTCGCCCTAGGCCCGGGGCTATTGGGAAATCTGCCACTGAAACTGGTGCCCAAAATGAATTTTTGAAAAAAAAAGAAAGAAAAGAAAGAAATATGAATGTACCATGAAAGGATTTCAAAATTTCATGTAGTGTTTGCACCTGAAAAGTTAAATTTAGCTTTTCAGTAAAACTTATATTGATTGCAATTACATCAATTTAAAATTATTTCATTAAATATATTGTATATAATTTGGAAACAAATATTGCTGATTGTGTGGATCTGCTCTACATTTATACTCTTAGTGTGTCATTGTTATATCTTCTACTGTGCAGTTGGCACCCTGTGCTGATCAAAGATACCCATATTTTTGAGCAATAATGAGTATCAGTAAGAACATAATCGATTTTTAATTAGAATATTCTTTAAGGATCAAATTCTTTAAAAAATAAAAAATGCAAGGTCTCAAGTTGCTTTTATATCCCTTGGTAGTCCATTTAAAATCAATGTAAGTTCTATAGTTACATGACTCATTTTGACAGATTAAGTCCTAATAAAAAATCTATGTATTAGCCTGTTTGACAAACCGTGATTTGCCACTGATCCAAGGAAACTGAACAAACCTACTTTTTTTGGTTTTTCTTCTTCAGGGTATCTGCATCAGTTGTGGTGCATGATTTTCATGTTACCTTTGTTTTTCTTCATTTATTTTCCTACTTGTATTCTCATCAAGCCATCTACCAATTTGTTCATGCTTATGTTAAATGAGAACAATACTGTCAACATATCTAGACAGTATAGCTCACATACAACAAGCCCATATTTAGCAAGATCCTGGATTTAATAAGCAAAACAGGAACTTTGTTTGGTATAATGTTAATTCAAAGCTAATTGGATTGTTTTTAACAAACAAAATGTAATGAAATCCTCAAATTTAACGAGAGAGAGAGAGAGACGCTAAGATGATTACTTTTAGCAAGTGAAGTAATAAAATTTAATGAAATTTCATATTTAGTGAGGCACAGAAATTCTACTACACACTGTCCTGGAGTGGGAGAATAGTAATGGTGGCATACAGGATGAAATTGCAACAGTGTATAAAAATCTGTTTGTGATAGTGAAAGAATGTTGAAAGAAAAGCAATGGGGAATGAGTATACATGAAATGATCAAGAAGTGAGTTGTGCAAGAGACCCTCTCCACCACCAACTCCAAGGTGCTATGCCTTAGCAGGGTCTTTTTTTAAAAAAGGTTTCCACCTGATGTCTGCTTCAGGATTCACAGCTAGTATGTATTCATGTAAAGGCTTATTTTATTTTTATTTGTACTCCTGCAGTTAACTAATGGAATCTTTTACGTCCAGTTATTATGGATATATAATATAAATGTATATGCATGTTTTTACATGGTGGAGTTTTCCTCTCCAAAGCAGATTTATCCAGCGTCTGGATTTAGCTAAGATTTCTGTTGGTTCCGAGCTCCTTCTTATTAGGTAGTTCTACTGTATTTTGATAGCTTTTATCATTCCAAGTTAGGTCTTTAAGGACATATTCTAGTTATGCATTGAAGAGTTTAGGTGGTTAATAGTATTTGTAACAAACCACCTTATACTGATTATAAAAATTGATATTACTTATTTGGTGTCTGAATAGCTGCAATTTTGTGCACTAGTTTGATTTAAATCCATTTGCATTTTTATTCAATCTTAAAAATATGAAAAATGAATTTTTCTTTCTAGTTGAATTATCACAGCATCTTCAAAACAACTCCTCTAAAGGTTGTAAACAACTTTTTGTGCCATACAGAGACTCTCAACTCACATGGCTTATGAAAGATTCATTAGGTGGAAATTCACACACTTTTATGTTAGCAGGTAAATATGCATTATCACATCAGTGGCGGCTTTTAAGGTGAAGTACGTGAAGTGCCTCTTCACCTATTTTACTCAAAATAAAGTTTTATTCAGTATTTTTTTTATAATATATTCTTTTTTGCCTTTATTCAGTTCCAAAATACTCAAAATTTTGAATAGATATTAATTCACATGGCACGCTCAATACGGAAAACAAATCCTTATACGCAAAACAAGTGTAAGTGAAGAGCCGAAATGACAATGCTTGGAAGTCTGCAGTTGTCCGCCGAGTTGCTATGGTAACCGTGACGTCACCCTCCCCAATCTGCTTGCTCAAGTGAAGTGTTTCAGCTTCACGCGCCTTACCTCTGCATCTTTCAGTTTTTGAGCGTAAACGTAAAGTCGTGAGAGATCACGGTGGAGCGGGTGTTAATTTTTTTTTTTTTTTTTTTTTGGCCCTGCTTACTTTTTAGTAATAAACATTCGGCGTGGAATAAAGACGGATTCTCAGATTTATTAAGCGTAACACGGTCACTTCATAAACATCGTGATTCTAGCGAACACCTGAAATGCGGATTAATGTTAAGGAATTTTGAAAAAATTCAAAACACCATTGCCGATGCCCTGAGGAAGAACGCTAGGCTTTTGAAAACGCATTTTAACAAAAACGTTCGTTTAAATAGACTTTTCCTGCAGACAGTGATTGATGCAGTATTAGTATATACTGTATTTGAGCAAACAAGAACTAGCATTCCATGGCCATGACGAAAGCATGGGCTCGATAAATCGTGGAAATTTCATTGAATTACTTTCATTGTTGATATGAAGAAGTTCTTTAGAAATTAAAAATCAATACGAAAGGATAAAAAACTATTCAAAATGAATTAATTGAATGTATTTCTGAATATATAAACGATCACGTCAAAAATTAAATAATTTTTGATTGTTGATTTAGAAGGTGTATTGGTTGAGGGATTTTTGGGTTTCCATGATGTGAATGAAGATGGAACGTCAGGAGCTTTATACAAAATGCTACACAAAATTTTGAAACAGTCTGATTACCAACACAAATAAATAAGACAATGTTATGATGGGGCAAGTATAATGTCTGGACACTTAAATGGGCTACAGAAAAAAAAAGTCAAGGATAAAGCTTCTTAAGCTGTTTTTGTTCATTGCTTAGTTCATCGTTTGAATCTTGTATTACACCAGAGTTTTTCTAAAATTTCTAAGTGTCGAATACTTTTTGCGAGCCTCAGTGGAATTGCTTCGTTTGTTCACCATTCTGCGAAGCGGTCTTATACACTTATATCAACAACCGCAAGATGATTGATTGATTGGAGGTTTAACGACCACCGTGAGCAACTCAATGGGCTATAAGCAGTCGCCCGTCCCTAATTTAGGATAACTGGTTCCAGGGAAGGGAGAGAGGCAGTGCCGTAAGACAAACACAACATCCATGCCTCACCGGGATTCGAACCCAGACCCCGTTCGGACGAATGATCAGAGGCCATCGCTTAGACCACTGCGCCACTGGGGCGGCAAAACCGCAAGATGCAGACCAACCATAGCAGAAACTCGATGGTCCTCCACCTCGAAATTAGTAAGTGTAGTTGTTGAAGACTGGAATAAATTGAAGGAAGTGTTCGGATTTCTGACGAATAGCGAATAATCAGACAAAAAATCAATTCATCTTGCCAAGGGGTTTTTGAATGATATTAACACTTTCGAATTTATATTTTTGGCTCCACCGATCTATTATTCGAACTTTTGAAGAAAAATAACTAAACATAAACTACTGTGTAACTCAAATTAAAACAAAAAAAAAAAAAAGTGAAATTTTGAGCCATAAAAGGAACGATGAGTTATTTGAAGCACAGTTTGGAAAAACCAACAAAATCACAGAAATAAGCACAGGAGTATGCTGCTCTTACACAGGAAACAATTTTTCAAAATTATAAACAATTGTATTTTAAAATTTTGGACCACATTCTTATGGAAATGGATATAAGATTTCAAGACTGTAAGAAACTTCAATTTGTCTGACTTGCTGACACAACCAAATTCGAATAATTTAATGCATGCTTTCCCTCTCGCGCTCTTGAAAATCTACATTTTTACGGAAACATATTTACTAAACATAGCGCCTTAAAAATGAACTGAATCTTGTATATGCCGATGAAAAATTAAGGAATATATTGACTCAAGAACTCCTTCGAGTGTTTCACGGAGACAAAGACATTTTACAGAAGATTATAAATTGGTTTTCCTCAGTTTAACAATTCCATCTACAAGTGTGCCAGTGGAAAGAAGTTTTCTTAAAAGAATACAAACTTGCTCAAGAAACACTAGTTCCCAAGATAGACTTGCTTCTCTGGCAAATATTTCTATTCAGGAAGACATTTTATTGATGCTCACGAAGAAACAACCATCTAACCATCTTATGACGACATAATCGACAAATCTGCAGCTTTAAAAGGAAGAAAAATTGATTTAATATAAATGGCTTGTCTTCCAAGCTTAGATCACCTTTTTTAAACCTGGCAAACCATTCTTGACATGTCCGCTTACCCATAACCATTTCACCATATGCCTTACATATTGAACTGTATGCTTCACTTGCACTTTTCCTTAAATTAAACATGAATAACAAACAGTGCTACAAATGAACTTTATCAACCACTGTGCTTGGCTTCATCTAAGAATTGACAGCACGGGTCGCAGGCCGGTTAGACTCCTACAGTGCCTGCTAGCGGGGGCAGCAAAAACTTTTGCATACACCTAATATTATATGAATATGGATAAAATGCTAGATTTCAGAACTCAGGGTACCTGACTCTATATTACCCATTCTATAACATGCATCTAATAATACACAAGATCATTATTTTCATCATGGGAATGCTGTCCTGAAGTGTAATAATGTTAAAAACTCAGAAAACTTACAAATTATGTTGTCTTAATGTAGGATACATCTCCTAGTTCCCTTCTAAGTATATACTTTCACACCACTCAGGAGGACAATATGGAATGCTTAACCTTTGAACTTGTTACAACATCCAGTATGTATTGTGATAAACTCAGCAATGGCCCTAATCGTGATAACACCTAATAAAGCATGAGATATATTTTGGGGGAAGAACCAGACACACAAGCACAATGGCTAAATAGGTAACATTCAGACTAACACCATCAACAGCCACTCCTATTCTGAATAGTCATGTCTTCAGATAAAAGAACTACTAAACGTTTTGACTCACTATGTTAAGGCAAATCTTAACCAAGCAATGATGTTTGCTACCAGTAGCTTAATATGCTTTCACTATATCATCATCATCATCATCATCATCATTATCAACCATTATCAATCCACTGCTGGACGAAGGTCTCCCCAAGTTTCTTCCACAACGGTCTGTCTTGTGCCAGTCTCCTCCATGTCACTCCCGCATACTTTCGAATTTCATCCACCCATCTCCCATGTGGTCTTCTTCTGGGTCTTTTCCTGTCCCTTGGAATCCAATCTAAAATTTCGGCTGTCCATCGATGGTCTGTCCTTCTGGCAGTATGCCCAGCCCATTGCCATTTCAGGGATTTAACTCTAATCATGATGTCTTCCACTCTTGTCATTTTTCGGATCCACGAGTTCCTCTTCTTATCTCTGGATAATACTCTGCAGCTCTAATGGGGTAGTTGAAAAAATGACTACGTCATCAGCAAAACGAAGGTGGGTTAGATAATCTCCATTAATCTTTATCCCTTTGTTTTCCCAGTTCAGTGATTGAAAGATATTTTGCAATGTGGCGTTAAAGAGCTTCGGAGATATGGTGTCACCTTGTCTCACTCCCTTTCCAATCTTTATGTGTGTTGTATTTTCAAACAGTCGAATCTTTGCACTTGCATTTTCATAGATGTTATTAATAATATTAATGTATGCATCTTCAATACCGCAGGATTTCAGAGCCATTGTAACTGCTGATGGTTTCACCGAATCAAAGGCTTTTTCATAATCGATAAAAGCCATGCACAATGGAAGTTCATATTCCCTCGCTCTTTCAAGTAGTTCTCTCAGTATGTGGATATGATCTATTGTGCTGTAGCCACTCCTGAATCCAGCTTGTTCTCTCGGTTGAGCCATGTCCAGTGTTACCTTCAAGCGGTGTGAAAGAACTTTAGTGAAGATTTTATAAACCACTGATAGGAGGCTGATAGGTCTGTAGTTCCTGAGATCCTCAATGTTACCTTTTTTATGTAGCAGGATCATTGTAGCGTTGTTCCAATCCTCAGGAATCTTCCCTTCATTAAGGCATCGAGTGAAAATTTGGGCGAGTTCTGTTTCGATTTCTCCACTTGCTTCTTGTATAATGTCTACAGTAATTCCATCTTCTCCTGGGGCTTTTCCCCACTTCATGTTCTTGATTGCATGTGCAACTTCTGCTGGGAGGACTGGAAGAACTCTGGTACTGGTACCTTCCATGATGTCTGGAGTACATGCATCATCCCTTTCATATAACTTGGAGTAGAAATATTTCACTCTTGTCAAAATTTCGCCTCTATTTCTTGTTACAGAACCATCTTCTTTTCTCAGTGCCATAATCTGTTTTCTTCCCTTACTGAGATGCCCCTTTGCTATCTTTAGGCTTTGGTTGTTTTCAATTGCTTTCCTCACTAGTTCACAGTTGAATTTCCTTACATCTTCAGTGATACTTTTTCGTACTGTCTTGCATAGCTGTATGTATTCCACTTTGGAAGTCACATCTTCTTTAGTTGTCCTCATCTCTTCTTTTTTGCATCAACATTTTGGTTTTTCCTGATAGTTTGTTCACATGCAACTTGTTCTTAGACCCAGCTAATTTTGTTGCTGTTTCCATAAGAGCTTTGGTTACTTTTCTGTTAACTTCAGAAATATCCACTTCTTCCGATGTTAGGTCTTCTAAAGCAGAGAATCTGTTTTTCAGTTCCAACTTGAAGGTATTATGGTGTTTTTTAAGGTTGGTTATGTCAGTACATTTTGTTTGTCTTATGAGCTTTACCACGTTCGAGTTTAGTGTTGAGGTGCATCTTACATCACACCAATCTATGGTCACTACCTGTGTTGAACTTGTTTAGCACACTGCAGTCTTCTATGACGAATTTTTTGTTACACATAATAAAATCAATTTCACTTGTCGTCCCATTTGGATGTCTCCATGTCCATTTCCTGTGCAGCTTTTTCTTGAAAAAGGAGTTCAAGATGAAAAACCCTTCTGCCTCTGCAAACTCAACGAGAGTATTTCCACGCTGGTTTCTGTTGTCGTGACTGAATTTACCTACTGAAGTTTCATTCTGTTGCCGTTGGCCTATTTTTGCATTAAAATCGCCCATAATTATCTTCAAGTGCTGCTTAACTTTATTATTTAGATGACAAATTTCCTCATAAAATTCTTCAATTTCTTCTTCAGGATGACTTGTGGTGGGTGCATAAGTTTGAATAATCTGAGCCTGGTATCTTCTCGAGAGTTGGATAACGAGTCGTGCACCTCTGTCAGAGGAACTTTCAACTTCTACAACTTTATCCTTCAGTTTCTTGTTTATTATAAATCCAGCGCCACTAGTTCTGCCAGTATCTGTCCCACGATAGTAGAAGAGATGTCCACTTTTCAGTTCAATGAGATCTTCTCCTTTCCTCCTTACCTCACTTAGCCCGACGATGTCCCACTTGATCCTTTGTAGTTCCTCTTCCAATTCAAGAAGCCTTGAATCAGAAGATAGGGAGCGTCCATTATACGTAGCCAATTACTGAAGATGTATATCATTATCAAAGATATCCCAGCTGATATCAAATCCCCGTGATCGTAACACTGAATGAATATCAAAAGTTTTAAATGCTACCTGAAATTAAGTTACATTAAAAACTAAGCAAATTTTTATATTGGGTTGTCAGAAAAGTAATGACATATTTTAGCCATGCTTTGCAAAGGTCATTTATTGATAGAAAGAACAAAGATCAATCAATGATATAATGCCCGTTTTGTTCGATAACCTTTTGCCATCTTTCAGTGAACTGCAGAATTCCTCGTTCATAGAAGGACCTGTCTTTCGTGGCGAAACACTGTACAAGGTGCTGATTTACAGCCTCATCTGAATTGAACGTTATTCCACGCAAGGACTGTTAAAGAGAGCGAAACAAGTGGAAGTCTGACGGCGCAAGGTCGGGCGAGTATGCTGGGTGTGGCAACACATCCCACTCAAGCTCCAATAATTTTTGGCAGGTGATCAAACTTGTGTGTGGTCTCGCGTTGTCCTGATGGAACACAACACCTTTACGATGAACGAGCTCTGGACTTTTCTGGATGATGGATTCATTCAAACTGTCCAATTGCCAACAGTACACATTCGAATTGATTGTTTGGTGGTAGGAGTTCGGAAAAGCACGACACCTTTAAAATCCCACCACACTGAGACCATGACCTTCCACTGACGAATGTCTGCTTTGGATGTCGTTTGAGGCGAAGCAGCACGTCGAGACCAAGACCGTTTGGCAGCACATTGTTGTACACAATTCACTTTTCATCACCAGTTATCAGTCGCTTCAAAAAAGGATACTTTTTCCTCACGTTTAATGAGCTTATCGCAGATGTTTATACGCGCTGTCAAATGGAGCTTCTTTGAGTTCATGAGGAACCCACACATCGAGCTTGCTTACGTATCCCAGCTTCTTCAGGTGGTTGTGAATGCTTGAATGATGGATGTGCAATGTGTTTGCAATCTCTCGAGTTGTGTAACGTGGATTTGACTCGATCAATGCCTTGATTTGGTCGTCATGAACCTCGGTTGGCCTCCTGGACCGAGGAGGCCAACCAAGGTTCGTTGAGGTCAAAATCACCAGCACGGACTTTTGTGAACCACCGCTGGCACTGACGTTCTTGTAGAGCATTATCACCGTACAGTTTACGCAACTTTTCACAAGCTTGACGCGCGTTCTTCCCTTTACGAAAGTAAAATATGGCAAAAATGCACAGTTTGGTCTTCCATCTTCAACTTGATGTCAAATGTCCACAAATCAACCAAATCGCTCACTATTCCTTTTAGACTGCAGCTAGAACTGGCACCTGTCGAATGCTATAGCGATAACAGAGCTGCACATGCCTCTAGTACTTCCAAAACCGCCCAACCGCCATCGGGTGCCAAAATACCTCATGACTTTTCCGACAACCCAATATTTTAATATGCACATTAAAAAATCGTCTTTCTAAGTGGTGCTTACATCCACCTAATTATTGTCATTAATATTTGAAGCCAAATTAAATTGAATCCTATCTTTGAAATTCTGTTTTTAAAAATGAACACAGAGCCAGTTCATAAGACAATTTCACAAAATAAGTCCTAAGCTAAATAGTAAAGTGTAGATACATAAATGTCCTTCCACAACTTCTTAAAATAAAGAAGAAGAAAAAAAAAATCAAACTCTGAGTGAGAAAATCCTCCAAACTGTGAAATGGATAAGAATACAGTTCAGATAAAAAGAAGAAAGTTTACAATCTCCAAAAAAGATGTTTTAAGCATGTAAAGATTTTAACAAAAGCAAACAACATAGACTGTACAAAAAAGACTCAAACCAAAATGACAGCAGTCAAATTAAAATGTTGAAAGAATTTGAATAACTATAGTAGATAACATAGAAGAGAATATGAGGGGATGCTGAAAAGTTCTCGGCCTAACCCACTTACTCTAATTGTAGCATTATTTTGTCACTGCAGCTTGAAAGAGTGTTCTTTTGTATTGTAAAGTGCCAATTTTCAGACTAATAGCTCCTTTTTTCTGCAGATGTTTGACATCCTGAACTAAATCACAGTCTATGCAGAGTGTTGAATTTCCGAATGTGGAACTTCGGGCTGTCATGAAATTTCTGTTCCTGCAGAAGAAAACTGCAAAGGAAATCTATGACTGTGTGAAGCAAACATTAAGTGACAAGTGCCCTTCATATTCCACTGTGAAGAAATGGTGTGCCAACTCTCAGTGTGGAGACTTTGAGACCAAAGATGCAGCAAAATCTGGGAGGCCTTCAACAGCGACAACACCCAAAATTGTTGACGGTGTTCATGACTTGATTTTGTCAGATCAGCAAATCTTGGCTAAAATGGTAGCCAAGACACTGGAGATATCCAGGGAACGTGTTGGGTTCATAATTCATGAGCACTTGGATATGCAGAAGATAATAACAAAGTGGGTGCCCAAATGTTTGAACGCCGATGAGAAACAAAAACAAGTGGGCACTTCCAAATCGGTTTTGCAGCATTTTGAGCAATCTGGTGATAATTTTTTGCTGCTACTTGTCACTGTTGATGAAACATGGTTACATCGCTACAATCCAGAGAAGAAAAAACAGTCCCTGCAGTAGCAGCACTCGGGTTCTCTGTGGCCAAAGAAATTCAAGACTCAAGAGGTCTGCAGGAAAGGCCATGGCAACAGTTTTTTGGGATTCAGAAGGCGTTTTACTGACTATCTCCTGAAGGGCCAAACAATAAATGCTGAATACTATTCCAACTTGCTGTGCTGACTGAAGGAGGCATTGAAGGAAAAAAAGGCAAGGGAAAATGCGGAAAGGTGTTCTCTTTTTGCAGGACAATGCATCGGCTCACAAGGCTGGCAAGACAATGCATGTTTTGAGGGATCTGGGGTTTAAGTGCATAGACCAACCACCCTACTCACCAGACCTTGCTCCATCGGACTATTTCCTGTTCCCAAACCTTAAAAAAAGTTTGAAAGGAAAGCATTTTTCGAATGATTCGGAGGTGATATCAGCAGCAGAGCAGTATTTGAGTGATCAGACTTCAGCATTTTTTTTTGGAAGGGTTAAAGAAACTCCAGAAACACTGTGTCAAGTGTATTGAACTTTGGGGTGAATATGTGGAATAGTCTGTAAGTTTCATGGCTCTAGCCCATTTCCTTCTTGGTGGAGCCGAGAACTTATCAGCATCCCCTTATATTGTTTCTGAAATCCTGTTGTAAAGTGGTACTGGGAGATAAGATAATTTTTTCATGTTTAAATGTGCACATTGAAGAAAGAAAAAAAAAACACCAACATACCAGGTATATGTAGTGCTGTCAGAGAGTTAAATGGAATATGCAAGGAATGCTTATAATGTAGTAAATCCGTTTATTTTCGTGGTGTAAATTTGTATAAAGATTTGCCAAGCTTTCACACTCCACTGGGAGGCTTTCTCAAGGCAATGTAGACATAAAATGCCTACAATTAAAATGGAAGCTCTTGTATGGTGAATTTACATTTGCCCATGATCTCTGACTAACCTGGAAGGCTCCATTAAACTCTAGAGACTTGTAGGTTTGTCTTCAGCCTTTTCAACTCTTTCCAACTGACAGTTAGTGAAAAAAGCTCAAGTTGAGGTGAAAATAAGCATGGCAGCAAGTAACAGATTAAGGTACAATAGACAACATTTAATCTAACATATGGTGGTTTTTATTATTTGTTACACAATACTGTTGATGTATTTCCATTCTACTTCTTGACTTTTATAATGTTGTTAAATCTTTTACATGTGTCGGTTGTTCGGTTAGAAACATAATGCACAATTAACAAAATCCTAAATTAAAACTTGTTTTATATGTATTTCATCAGGGTTAGGAGTTATCCTGAAATTTAGGGTATTTTGCCTTTTGTGTCATGAAAGTCTTTAATTTTTACTATTTTGTCTTAAAAGTCCTGAAATTTTGAAGAAATGATATCCAGTTTTGAAACTTGAGTTCTTTTTTCCCTCAAAAACTGCTGCAATTCGCAATAGTGAAAATGATGAACTTGTCCTGAGTTGGGATGTTATGACTACCACCTGCAACCCTTGCCACTCCTCCTCTTCTTCAAGCAATAACAGGCAACAATAGCCCTGCCACTAAAAATTCAACATTTCTAATGGGCCAAAGACTGGTTGTGAGCTTCTGTGATACATGCCCAAGGGCATGATGGTGACATTTCTCTAAATGTCTGAATAATTTTTTTATGCATAATTCAGTAAATTTTCATTGTGTTGGAGTGAAATTTGCAGGGTGATCTTATATCAACAAGTTACAGTATCTGGAGAAAATTCAACTCTTTTAATTGAAAATTTGGAAAAATAATTTTTTTCATTTTTATCCAGTTAGAAAATTAAAGCAGGAATGGGAAAGGCTCAGAATGAAAAAGGTAAAAGGGGATGGGGCATTGAAGAGTGCAGTCAGCTTTGTTTTTTCTATTTCAGCATTCATTTTAATTGATATGATCTATATATTTCTCATGTTTAATTGATACATCAATAGACGTATTGACTAAACGTCCAATGAAATTTTTTACGGACTTTAATTCTTGAAAGTTGGAAGGTAGGCTGTGGTAGTTCTACAATTCGTTTTGTGTGTGTGTGTGTGTGTGTGTGTGTGTGTGTGTGTGTGTGTGTGTGTGTGTGTGTGTTAGATCTAGACCACTCTGTTAAAATGTAGTGAACTACATGTTTTACCCAATTTAATTTTAGTAGTAATCAAAATGCCACAAAATATAAAATTTTGTTCAATATGGCTGGCAGAGAAAGAAAAAAAAAATGTTGCACTAATCAATGAATCATGTGCTACCCCCTCCCCCTCCCACAAATGATGTATTTTCAGAGATGTGTTTTTCATGCAACAAAAATTGCATTTCTAATATGGGACTTCTATTTATACTTTCACATGCTGATGGCATAAAACAGAAATGCAGTGAAAAGTATGGTCAACTAGCCAATTTTTCAATCACTGAATAATGCTTCAATGTTAGAACAGGATACCAAAACTTCAGAATGGAACCTAACTGAACTGAATGACAAGATTTTGATAGCAGAAGCAGTAACAGTATTAACAGCTGTGAAGAACAATTGTTTGTTTGCATCTTGCAGTGATTAGTGGAAATGCATCAGTTGAAAGCTTTAAAAAAATTAAAAACAGTGGTGTAAAAGTTTAAAAATAAATGATTATATATGTATACAGAGATGCCAAGTACTACGGATTCTCCGTAGTTTCTACGGATATCATGCAACTACGGACTACGGAGAAGGTGTGAAAAACTACGGATTTTCCCAGAAATCTTGGATATTTCCGAAAACTTTTTTTTTTTTTTAATTTGAAAAAAAAAGTCAAGCATAGTCAAATGTAGTGTTTTTTGCGGTAACGTCACGAAGCCGTTACACAGCAAGCATGTTTGGCAGGCCGACAAGCAAGCGGAAATGTTGCAGCAGAGATCGTTCTGTATGATCGAGTGACTTTGTACCTGGCTTGCCGTGGAAAGGCGTTCGTAATGCACGACGTCTGTTAACTTCGGGAAAACCTTAACCGCATCCTGAACTAACGTAAGTTGTCGGAGGATGGAGGTAGACTAGAGTTGATTCCATGTTTTCTGTTCTTGTTGTTAAGTTGATTAGTTGTGGTGTGATGTAAATTGCTGTAGTTATGAAGCGTGCTTCAGTGGTTTCTAGTCCAGTGGTGTGAAAAAAAATAAAAATTTGCAGCAGTACAAGGAATGTTATTCGTTGGAATTTCCATGTTTGCAGCGGTCGTGTGTTTCCGGGAATTATGTTTTTTTTTTTTGCTAAAATGTAATTCAAATAGTTAATTGCTATTGCATATTTGTTTCACCAAAGTAAGAGGCGGGCGGGGTATCAGAAAAAAAAAAATGCTCTGAGCAAATAGTCATCAGATCGAAGGAAACAATTGTGGATCAAAGAAATCCTGAATGTTTGTTTTTTCCGGCAGAGCACATAACTAAGCTACCTGGATGTGTGGACGCTGTTATTGCCTGTTTTTATGTTACCTCCCCGGGAGTTTGTTCTTCGTGCGCACTATGTTCTGCCCAGAGCAAGAGAAAGTCTCTCCATGTGTCTTTGGCAACCAGCCAAAGAAAACGTCTAGCAGCAGCTGCGATGAGACGTTTCTTAGCTGCTGGGTGTGTGCGCACAGTCGTGACCTATTTCCCCACGCTCCTCGCTCTTGGCAGAGAGCTTAATTGTTTATGTTACTTTGACAGATTTGCGAAGTGCAGTTCTTTTTTTTTATTCTCTTGTAAAAATGTTCTGCTAAACAAAGGGATGTTTTATTTTATCCTTTTTTTTCAGAATTTATTGATTTATGCAATTTCAAATACCTTTTTGATTAGTTTTTTCGTATCATAAGCATTTAATGCTAATTTTCTATTTATCCGCATAATAAAGCTATGAAATCTTTCAAAGTTAATTGTTCTTTCTTTGCTCCCATTTTGTTTGTCGTGTACGGATTTACTTGCAAATAGCATCGGGTAAAGGGCCACCTGTCTCTACTAATATTCTTAAATCTAAAACGCAAAAAAGTTGTCAAAAATTCAAGGAGAGTTATTTGCAAAAATTTCAGTGTCTAAAATCGTCTCGAGTATCCGAAAACCATGGGTTTTGTTCCCCGTGTGCTGCTGATTTTTTGATCACACACGGCAGAAAAGACGATTGCGGTCGGCATTTTCAGTCTAAAAAAACAGGAGGAACAACCATAAGTGTGTGGCATCACACACTTATGACATAACATATTTATTAAAAGGTGGAGTTGAAATGGTATGTATTTTTTGTGTATTTACTCAAGTTTTTTTCCCCCATTTTATGGGGACTTAAATATGTTGCAAAATTTATCCAAGTATTGTCCCCGATCGAGATTAATATATTGCTAAAAATGTAGCAGTATATTCTGGGAAATACGTATGCTACCCTGCAAATTTTAATGTGGGAACTTGACTTGACGTCACTACGGAATAACTACGGGCGCCGCGCATATGGGCTACTGATAACTTCCTTCAGATGTTGGCATCTCTGTATATATGAAATAATTTTTGTATGCAAAATTTCTGCATTCCAGAAAAAGACTAAGAGACCCATATTGTATTTCCTAAGATTAAAAAAAAATCATGTCGTGAGATATTTTTTTTATCACTCCTTGCCCTGATTTCATTCACAAATGTTAAAATAGTTGGACAGAAAAAGTACTTTTATATTTTTAACTTACATTTTAAAACGTTTTCATCATTGTATGCAGAAGTTTATTTTGCAAACTTTGTTATTCAATTTGGCTGTACCTTTTTTACACAGCTCTGTAAAATATGAAAGAATGCAATGACCAGAACTACTTATACATATTACACAGATTGGTTTTGTTTCTGTTACACATCTCTTTAAAGTGTAGAAGTGTGCTTCCCTCCTTCACAAACAGAACTAAACCTCGACATTTTCTCAACTAGAGTAGTAATGGCTTCATAACCACTTTACTTACATAAATTCTTTCAATGGATGGTCAAAGTTTTCATGGTACATTAAATATACTCTGAATAAATATATGTTCCATGTTTCTGCAATTCTATTTATTTTTGAATGTCAGTTTTACCTTCAAAGATATATAAAATCTATGAACTGACTGTTTTCCAAAATGTAAAATAATTATACTTGCAGCTGTTTCACCCTCTCAAGAATGTTACTCAGAAACTCTCAGCACTCTAAGATATGCTCAAAGAGCTAAAAATGTCTTGAATGTTCCTGTTGTAAATGAGGTATGTATAGCCATTATTTATTACAAATTGTTTCTTGTGAAATTCAGTTTTAACATTTATTTTAATTTTAAACTGAATATGTATTTTGTTACAGCTGTTGTGTTAATCCTTAAAAACATGCAAAACTATGAAAGAGATTTTTTTGACATTGCAAAAGGTACAACCAGGCTAACTACAGCCGTGTTTGCATTATGTTTAACTTTTAGTTTCAAATTCTGTTCTGATGTATTCATCTGTATTGTTAATTCTAATGTCTACATTAATGTAGAACAGCTATATTAAGCAGCGATAATACTGTTCATAACATATATTTTGTTTAAGTATGCAGGGTGGAGTAGTTAGGTCCATATAATGATATGAAAATACAAAACGAACAATTTATGGTAAAAAAAATTTTTTTTTTTCTTACTCATAATAATTTCGGCATTTTTTGTCACTGTTGCAAATCCTCTGCTCGTAGAACGGACATTTGCTTATTTTGATGAGATACTAGATCTGCCTGAATGGAAGATTCACGGATTAAAAGTACTATTTCAAGTTAAAATTCTATACCTTTGTATAGGTGTTTGCAAGGAATGATGATTAAAAAACGTAAAAGTTAAAAACCCAAATGAATAAAAGAACACAAAGGAATAAAAGATGGACCCAGACTCGACTCACCACCGCAACACACTTTCCAAACATGTTACCTACTCCACCCTGCATACTTAAATAAAATATACGTGACGAACAGTATTATCACTGCTTAATATAGCAGTTCTACATTAAAGTCTTTGGCCACGTAATATCGCGCCATACGTTTTTTGCGTATGGGAATATAAGAACTAATGGCTACAGCTTTCCTTGACGACTTTCATTCAAGTTTTCTTGTGATACAGTGTTCAATTTGTTTTCTTACAGTTTGATAATTCTGATAATTGTCTCATAAATTCCCGGACCTTTATAATGTCACATTCTCCCACACCATTTCAATGCGATTTATTTCCACTCATTACTATATTTGTACCTTCTTATGTTAGAAGTTTATCAATCTTACAGTGTTATTGCAATATTTTGTAAATGCACTTATTACTTATGAATGCATCGCATTTGTTTGTTATGTGATTATAAATTGCTCAGATCAAAATTCGAAAATGGATTTACTGAAAATAAGATCATTTCAATCCCATTACTTAGATTCTGGATTCTGGAAACATACTGAATTTATATAAAAAATAGGGAGGGGGGGGCAATTATGTGTCTTTGTGGCTGAGGAATTTGTTACTTCATGATGCATTAATGGAACTCAGCATACTTGAGATATCTGTATTTTAACATTTGGGTTGTTATATTATACACACATAAAAAAGGTTGCAACTCGCAGATATCTTACATACAGTGTGAGCAGATGTTGAGAGTGAACAGTGGCATGAAACTAATGACATTAACATGGCAGAAACATTTCGTGAGCACAAAGATGCAGTTACACAGAAATATCAGGTGGCAGTTCCTGGGTTCACAGCTCTGAAAGTATTGGTGCTGTACCAGCAAAACATGCTAGAGCAGTCTCCAGTATGAAGTCATGCCACCCTTGGTAGCAATGCAGACATTCCCAAGTATGGCCTAAACCCCTTCTGGCATCATGTAAAACAATAGATTAACTATTGTTATTGTTTCACATGTTATATATTATAATGTCTTCGGTGCAGGACGCTATGCAAAGGAAATGTTGAAGATAATATTGTTATCAATCATTTGAACAACAATTTTGAAAAATGACAGAACTCACATCAGTGCTGCCCAAGTGTATCATTCAATTTTCGACAAAACACTACTCGTATTCACAACATTGACATGCGGGTCTGGTATTCATTTCCAGCCAGTTCTTCAAAAATGGCAGACACTAGCATTTTCATGTTTTAAGGCCGTGTCAATATGGAAGGACATGCATGATGAGCCAAAGTTGCAATTTCAACAATAAAATGATTCGTCAAGACCAATACTTGAATAATGTAGTTGGCAGTTCAAGGCAACTTGCAGACAAGTCCTTATAACTCATGAATTGAATAGACAGATTGAAGTCAGCAATATAAAACCACAGAATATGAATAAAGAAAGGGTAAAATCAAATAAAAATGTTAAAAAACCTTCGAACGTCGAAAGAGCATATTCTACAACCAACACCTAGCTAGATGTGACCAAACTAGTTTCAACAGCATTTATGTCGCTGCCTTCCTCAGTGGTATCACTGCTGATTTTACGTCCAATTCTACTTAGTGCAATACTGATCTTCGTGTAGTTCCCATGAAACATGTTAGGGCACATAGTCATATTTTATGGGCAACTGCTTATAGCCTATTGTTGCATGGTGGTTGTTACCCCCCTCCCCAATAATTTTGAATTTGGCTGTTATTAGTTTTTGTGAGTAGGGAGGAAATAAAACCATGGTAAAATGCTATCATTGTAGATAACTCATTATGTAACAGTATTCATGTATCAGAGAAAGTTTGTGTTATTTAATTGTGTTATTTAAAAGAATCTGTAATAAAAGAGAGGACTTTATTTTCAGAAAACTTAGCATCTTGTCAGTAATACACAGGGCAGCTCATCATTGTTCATTATCAGTAGAAATTGAATAGTAATGTACTATAAAAAACTTTGTTGTGCACTTAAAAAATCCAAATTTAGTGATGTTTATGGAGAAACTATTTACAAGAATTGCCTTCCCCCAAAGGAAACATCAGTTGACATTTTTCATGTCCTCTCTAATAAAAACACCAGTTTACACTTATTTGTGCCCCTTCCCCCGTTTTTTAGTCATTCTATGCCTATGTTCAATAGTTACTGTTATTTTATGATGAAAAAAGTATTTTTTTATTCATATAGGAATACATCACATATGACTCATGGTTTTAAAGAGTCAGTTGACATCATATATAAAGCATTGTATAATGTGTGAGAATAAATGATTCATTCCAAGATGACTTAAGTTTTTTTCTTCTGCTTGTGAATTTATCATTATTTTGCATAATGACTGCAGGAGTATGTTAGTTTGCAGAGAAAGGAAGAAAAATCTAATGCTGTTGTAAGAAAAAAAAAATACAAAATGAGGAAGAGATTTGTAGATTTTACTGACTTTTTTCTGTTAACTAACTGCCTAATTCCTGAAAATTAGGCACCAGTGAACCCAATATCTAGTCTGTGATTCTGAAGTGAAATACAAGTAAATCTCTAAAATTTAGATAAGTAGTCACCAGTTGGTTTTATACAAGTTGCTTAGAGGCCAAATTTGACAACTGGAATTGAATAAAATAATTTTACCTTTAAAAAACAACTTGTAAAACAAACTAATCAGTACATAGGAAATTTAAGTGATCTAAAGTTCACAATATTATTCCATACATGTGATCCAAAGTTCACCATATTATTCCATGTATAATTTGCAAAATTCATATAGAATATTCATGAGCAGAAAAACTATGAGAAATATTACTACTACAAAATTTTAAGAGTTTGTAAAGCATTTCTGTAAAGCACTTTCACTGCATGAAAGTACTTTTGAAATTTATTTGCTATTTTTTCATATATATTGTATCTGAAGTGTGCTTATGATTAGTCAGCAAATTTATTACCATGAATAAATTTGCTTCTACTGGATGATCAGTTTTGCAATACTAACATGACTAAAAACTTTTTTTAAATGTTTTTATCTTCATAGGATAATGCAGCCAAAACAATCCAGAATTTGAGACTGGAAGTAAACAAACTAAAATCCTTCTTAATAAATGCAGATATTTTGAAAAAAGTAAGTGATCTATGTATCTATGTGTGTGTGTGTGTGTGTGTGTGTGTGTGTGTGTGTTTGTGTGTATATATATATATATATATATCATCATCATCATTGTCAACCATTATCAATCCACTGCTGGACGAAGATCTCCCCAAGTTTCCTCCACAACGGTCTGTCTTGTGCCAGTCTCCTCCATGTCACTCCCGCATACTTTTGAATTTCATCCACCCATCTTCCATGTGGTCTTCTTCTGGGTCTTTTCCTGTCCCTTGGAATCCAATCTAAAATTTCGGCTGTCCATCGATGGTCTGTTCTTCTGGCAGTATGTGCAGCCCATTGCCATTTCAGGGATTTAACTCTGATCATGATGTCTTCCACTCTTGTCATTTTTCGGATCCACGTGTTCCTCTTCTTATCTCTCCTGGTTACACCAAGCATGCACCTCTCCATGCTACTTTGAGTTGTCTGCAGCCTTTGTATGTCTCTTTTAGCTAAGGTCCACGTCTCAGCACCATACGTAAGCACTGGAAGGATGCATTGATCAAACACTTTTCTTTTAAGACATAATGGCATATTGCTCTTGAAAATTATGCTGTTTCTTCCAAAAGCTCTCCAGGCAAGTTTTGTACGCCGATTAATTTCTTCACTAATGTGACCCTCACTTGATATCTGCTGTCCAAGATAAACGTACGTGTCTGTTATCTCCAGCTTTTCTCCATCAATCGATAAATCTTCATTTCTTGTAAAAGCATTGAACATCACTTTTGTCTTCTGAAAGTTCATTTTTAATCCCACTTCTTTACTTTTGTCAGCAAGTTCCTGCATCATACTCTGTAGCTCTGATGGGGTAGTTGCAAAAATGACTATGTCATCAGCAAAACGAAGGTGGGTTAGATAATCTCCATTAATCTTTATCCCTTTGTTTTCCCAGTTCAGTGATTGAAAGACTTTTTCCAATGTAGCATTAAAGAGCTTCGGAGATATGGTGTCACCTTGTCTCACTCCTTTTCCAATTTTTATGTGTGTTGTATTACCAAATAGCAGAATCTTTGCACTTGCATTTTCATAGATGTTATTAATAATATTAATGTATGCATCTTCAATACCGCAGGATTTCAGAGCCATTGCAACTGCTGATGGTTTCACCGAATCAAAGGCTTTTTCATAATCGATAAAAGCCATGCACAATGGAAGTTCATATTCCCTCGCTCTTTCAATTAGTTCTCTCAGTACGTGGATATGATCTATTGTGCTGTAGCCACTCCTGAATCCAGCTTGTTCTCTCGGTTGAGCCATGTCCAGTGTTACCTTCAAGCGGTGTGAAAGAACTTTAGTGAAGATTTTATAAACCACTGATAGGAGGCTGATAGGTCTGTAGTTCCTGAGATCCTCAATGTCACCTTTTTTATGTAGCAAGATCATTGTAGCGTTGTTCCAATCCTCAGGAATTTTCCCTTCATTAAGGCATCGAGTGAAAATTTGGGCGAGTACTGTTTCGATTTCTCCACTTGCTTCTTGTATGATGTCTACAGTAATTCCATCTTCTCCTGGAGCTTTTCCCCGCTTCATGTTCTTGATTGCATGTGCAACTTCTGCTGGAAGGACTGGAAGAACTCTGGTACCTTTCATGATGCCTGGAGTACATGTATCATCCCTTTCATATAATTTGGAGTAGAAATCTTTCACTCTTGTCAAAATTTCGCCTCTATTTCTTGTTACAGAACCATCTTCTTTTCTCAGTGCCATAATCTGTTTTCTTCCCTTACTGAGATGTCCCTTTGCTATCTTTAGGCTTTGGTTGTTTTCAATTGCTTTCCTTACTAGTTCACAGTTGAATTTCCTTACGTCTTCAGTGATACTTTTTCGTACTGTCTTGCATAGCTCTATATATTCCACTTTGGAAGTCACATCTTCTTTAGTTGTCCTCATCTCTCTTCTTTTTTGCATCAAAATTTTGGTTTTTCCTGATAATTTGTTCACATGCAATTTGTTCTTAGACCCAGCTAATTTTGTTGCTGTTTCCATAAGAGCTTTGGTTACTTTTCTGTTAACTTCAGAAATATCCACTTCTTCCGATGTTAGGCCTTCTAAAGCAGAGAATCTGTTCTTCAGTTCCAATTTGAAGGTATTATGGTGTTTTTTAAGGTTGGTTATGTCAATACATTTTGTTTGTCTTATGAGCTTGCCACGTTCGAGTTTAGTGTTGAGGTGCATCTTACATCTCACCAATCTATGGTCACTGCCTGTGTTGAACTTGTTTAGCACACTGCAGTCTTCTATGACGAATTTTTTGTTACACATAATGAAATCAATTTCACTTGTCGTCCCATTTGGATGTCTCCATGTCCATTTCCTGTGTGGCTTTTTCTTGAAAAAGGAGTTCAAGATGAAAAACCCTTCTGCCTCTGCAAACTCTACTAGAGTATTTCCACGCTGGTTTCTGTTGCCGTGACCGAATTTACCTACTGAAGTTTCATTCTGTTGCCGTTGCCCTATTTTTGCATTGAAATCTCCCATAATTATCTTCAAGTGCTGCTTACCTTTATTATTTAGATCACGAATTTCCTCATAAAATTCTTCAATTTCTTCCTCAGCATGACTTGTGGTGGGTGCATAAGTTTGAATAATCTGAGCCTGGTATCTTCTCGAGAGTTGGATAACGAGTCGTGCAGCTCTGTCAGAGGAACTTTCAACTTCTACAACTTTATCCTTCAGTTTCTTGTTTATTATAAATCCAACACCACTAGTTCTGCCAGTATCTGTCCCACGATAGTAGAAGAGATGTCCACTTTTCAGTTCAATGAGATCTCCTTTTCTCCTTACCTCACTTAGCCCGACGATGTCCCACTTGATCCTTTGTAGTTCCTCTTCCAATTCAAGAAGCCTTGAATCAGAAGATAGGGAGCGTCCATTGTACGTAGCCAAGGTCAGCATCAGATGACAGCCTAGTCCGGTCCTCCGGGGATTCTTAGCACCCTCTGCCTTCATGTCGCACTGGCCGCTGCCTTGGCCAGGTACATTCCAGCTGCCGGAGACTGAGGGCCAAGATTTAAGTTGTGGAGTCATTTTGGAGGGTTTGGCCATAACTCACCACGCTGGCCAAGCGGGTTGGTGAGTGTGGGATAGCATTTCCTCTAATCCCGATGGTATAGTTATACCGCTATTGGCGGTCGTCAGAGCCCCTTTAGTGGGAACAGGATGTACCACGAGAAGGCGGGGTTGACATTTGTCAAGGAGAGGCTGTGATGTTATGCATCACCTGACCTTACATCCCATATCATCATCATCATCATTGTCAACCATTATCAATCCACTGCTGGACGAAGGTCTCCCCAAGTTTCCTCCACAACGGTCTGTCTTGTGCCAGTCTCCTCCATGTCACTCCCGCATATTTACGAATTTCATCCACCCATCTCCCATGTGGTCTTTTTCTGGGTCTTTTCCTGTCCCTTGGAATCCAATCTAAAATTTCGGCTGTCCATCTATGGTCTGTCCTTCTGGCAGTATGTCCAGCCCATTGCCATTTCAGGGATTTAACTCTGATCATGATGTCTTCCACTCTCGTCATTTTTCGGATCCACGAGTTCCTCTTCTTATCTCTCCTGGTTATACCAAGCATGCACCTCTCCATGCTGACACCATATCTCCGAAGCTCTTTAATGCCACATTGGAAAATGTCTTTCAATCACTGAACTGGGAAAACAAAGGGATAAAGATTAATGGAGATTATCTAACCCACCTTCGTTTTGCTGATGACATAGTCATTTTTGCAACTACCCCATCAGAGCTGCAGAGTATGATCCAGGAACTTGCTGACAAGAGTAAAGAAGTGGGATTAAAAATGAACTTTCAGAAGACAAAAGTGATGTTCAATGCTTTTACAAGAAATGAAGATTTATCGATTGATGGAGAAAAACTGGAGATAACAGACACATATGTTTATCTTGGACAGCAGATATCAAGTGAGGGTCACATTGATGAAGAAATTAATCGGCGTACAAAACTTGCCTGGAGAGCTTTTGGAAGAAACAGCATAATTTTCAAGAGCAATATGCCATTATGTCTTAAAAGAAAAGTGTTTGATCAATGCATCCTTCCAATGCTTACGTATGGTGCAGAGACGTGGACCTTAACTAAAAGAGACATACAAAGGCTGCAGACAACTCAAAGAAGCATGGAGAGGTACATCCCATATATATATATATATATATATATATATATATAATGCAAAACATAAAGCAAAATTTTGAACTAGAAAAACAAAAAAACAAGAAAAAGAACAGCAATCACCAAATCCATTCACCCGAACCAGGCTAGCTTCAAGAAAAGAAAAAATACCGAACATAAGAATGCAGGGAAGCATATTAACGACTGACTCCTTGTCGGCTTTGTCAAGGGCAAGCAACAAGATAATCACTCACTAATCTACTGAGACCAGAGAATTGTGGGTTTCTGCTATTTTAGTTTGCTAAAAGGACCAATTAAATTTAGGGGAATAATGTCAATAAAAGGGATTACTAATAAATAAAAGGGATTACTAATAAAATTATTAGTAATCCCTTTTATTGACATTATTCCCCTAAATTTAATTGGTCCTTTTAGCAAACTAAAATAGCAGAAACCCACAATTCTCTGGTCTCAGTAGATTAGTGAGTGATTATCTTGTTGCTTGCCCTTGACAAAGCCGACAAGGAGTCAGTCGTTAATATGCTTCCCTGCATTCTTATGTTCGGTATTTTTTCTTTGCTTGAAGCTAGCCTGGTTCGTGTAAATGGATTTGGTGATTGCTGTTCTTTTTCTCATTTTTTTGTTTCTCTAGTTCAAAATTTTGCTTTATGTTTTGCATTATTGTTATTTGATCTTTCTCTTATGCAGCCTCTGACACTATGGAATTTCAAATTTGTTCAAAGGTTTTTGTTTCTTCACTTAATTTGCTTTTGCTATATATATATATATACATACAGGGTGCATAGGAAAGTCCCTTTAGCCCCTAGAATAACTTGCAAACGGAGAGAGGTACAGTTATGCAAGTGAGATAACGGTATAGTAAAGCGACTACGCCCGATCGAATGCAACCAATATCAGCACTTCTAGTGGCGAAAGGTGGAAGTTAGCAATTGCATATTGAAAACGAAAAGAGATAGAGCAAAATTTCCAATTTCAAAGTTGTAGAGATCAATTAATTAGTACAAAACGACATTTGTTTCACACGAATAAGATAAATTGTTGCCTGAATACCCTAAAATGTCCGAAATCAATGCACAACCTTTTGTGTGAACGTTTGAAGGGAAGAGGCATAGGTATGAGCAAATACACACAATTTATTGCATAAATGCATACTTATGTCAATACAGTTTGATGACGTCAGACAAAACAAAAACAAAAAAGGCAAACGGGCGCACAGTGATAAAAAGTTGATGTCAAGTATGTTCGAAGAGTTCGCCATTGCCCACGATACACATTTGTATTCGTGAAAGTAACTCTGCATGCACATTCCTCAGCATGGAAGGTGTCACACTATTGAAGGCATCTGTAATACAACGACGTAGATCCAGCAGTGTTGTAGGCGCTGTTGCATACACCTGATTTTTTACGTAACCCCAGAAATCCAAGCTCCCCATTCTCACACAGCGTACGTAGACCTAAACTTCTGATCAGGGTACATCCTCTGCTACTGGTTTTTATATCGTAGGTACGGTACAACGTCACAATCTGCATTTGCATACGGCTACATTTGCGAAATGTGAATATGCAGATTCAAATCATCGCGGATTGATTTCGGACATTTTAGGGTATTCAGGCGACAATTCATCTTATCCGTGTGAAACAAATGTCGTTCTGCACTAATTAATTGATGCTCTACAACTTTGTAATTGGAAATTTTGCTCTATCTCAAATGAAATAGGAAATATTTTCGCATGGAATGGTATATGTACAAAATAAGCTCTCTATACATGCGATAAAAGCAAACCACGCCTTCAATAAGCAAATTAAAATCAATTTATTTACAAATTAAAAGCGAGTTAAAAACAGACTAGCGCTTTCGGGGATCTCCCGTCCCCATCTACTGGTCAATGCGCCACGGGATCCAGCAGAGTCAACCCTTATATACTTGATAACATGACCCATCATGCACCACGTCACCAACAGACCATGATGTCACAGTATAAGCACAAATTATAAAATTTCAATTCCAAATCAATATAACATAAATATAAGAATACAAAATATTTACAAAAATGTACGGTTCCAATGTTTTAAAATTCCTCATGCGTCAAAGTCTCCTGTGGAGCAACCATTTTTCGCCACGGTCTTGGTACAAAAGTGGGGAGATCTAAATTACAACAGTTGCCTCTGTATGCAATAATATATAAACTTTCTGAAAAGAAAACAGTATTTTTGTTGACATCGGAGTTCAAGATTTTAACATTCTCCCAAACAGGGGTGTAACCACCCTGTTTGACAGCCATAGTAAAGGCAGTATTAATAGTTTCTGTCCGGAGGGTGTACTTGTGTTCACCCAACCGGGTATTCAGAGTCCTAATTGTAGAAACTATATAAAATTTGTCAATAACACCCGAATCCTCATGGGCGAGCAGAATGCAGTATACACCATATTTCATGAGTTTGGGTACTTTATCTCTGTCATTTCTCAGTAAAGTAAATACATTTTTTTTTTTTTTACATTTTTTTTTTTTTTACTGAGAAATGACAGAGATAAAGTACCCAAACTCATGAAATATGGTGTATACTGCATTCCGCTCGCCCATGAGGATTCGGGTGTTATTGACAAATTTTATATAGTTTCTACAATTAGGACTCTGAATACCCGGTTGGGTGAACACAAGTACACCCTCCGGACAGAAACTATTAATACTGCCTTTACTATGGCTGTCAAACAGGGTGGTTACACCCCTGTTTGGGAGAATGTTAAAATCTTGAACTCCGATGTCAACAAAAATACTGTTTTCTTTTCAGAAAGTTTATATATTATTGCATACAGAGGCAACTGTTGTAATTTAGATCTCCCCACTTTTGTACCAAGACCTTGGCGAAAAATGGTTACTCCACAGGAGACTTTGACACATGAGGAATTTTAAAACATCGGAACCGTACATTTTTGTAAATATTTTGTATTCTTATATTTATGTTATATTGATTTGGAATTGAAATTTTATAATTTGTGCTTATACTGTGATATCATGGTCTGTTGGTGACGTGGTGCATGATGGGTCGTGTTATCAAGTATATAAGGGTTGACTCTGCTGGATCCCGTGGCGCATTGACCAGTAGATGGGGACGGGAGATCCCCGAAAGCGCTAGTCTGCTTTTAACCCGCATTTAATTGGTAAATAAATTGATTTTAATTTGTTTATTGAAGACGTGGTTTGCTTTTATCGCATGTATAGACAGCTTATTTTGTACATATTGCTCTATCTCTTTTCATTTTTGATTTGCAATGGCTAACTTCTGCATTTCGCCACTAGGGACGCTGCTATTGGTTGCATTTGATTGGGCGTAGTGGTTTTATTATACCGTTATCTCCCTTGCATAACTGTGCCTCTCTCTGTTTGCAAGTTATTCCAGGCTAAAGGGACTTTCCTATGCACCCTGTATATATACATATTTACATTTATATAGTAATTTTTTTATGTTGCTGTTGAATGTCTTGAAATGCTGAGTATTAAAATTTTTTAAAACATGCTTAAGTTATGTAAAAGTTTTAAATGTAAGGAAGCTTTCGACAGATAATTTCAATCTCCATCAGCTTGATGAAGATTGAAGTTATCAGTTGAAAGTTTCCTTACATTAAAACGTTTTACAGGACTTATGCATGTTTTAAAATTTTAATACTTATTATTCACGGTTGTACGTGCTTATGTCCAAATTTTATTGTGATCTTGAAATGCTCTTTTCTATTAAGGCAATCAATGTTTTTTTCTGGGGGAAGGGAAGAGAAATTAGTTCTTACCAGCTGTAGTAATTAACTCACAACTTTGTGATTTAATTTACTTTAATGGTTACCAATCTTTTTTCACACCATTAAAAGTTTTTGGTCATCTGATGCTGATTTAGCCTCCTGTGTTTTGCAAGTAATTATTCCATATAACCCTATTGTACCCCTTCCCCAGAAAAAAAAAAAGATAGGCCTATATTCCACTGATTTCAAGATGCTCTAATATTTTTGGACTTCCACTGCTAATTTAACGTGGGTAGTTATACTTTTGTGGGTAGCAGTAATTATTTCTCATAATCTAATCCAACTGACAAAGGCATTTTTTAGAACAATTCATGACCTTTTTTTTATGCTCTGTTAAATTAAAACCATATTTATTGCAAATAAAGGCAAGTACACTCTTTTCCAAAAAACAAAACAAAAAAAAACAACAACAACAAAGCACCCTGAGAAAGTCATTAAATCCTGATGAAACTCCACATGCAAGTACTGTGGGCTGAATATGCAAATGATTAAAGAATATTGACCAACGACTAAATAGTGACCCATCACAGTACATGGGAATCACATTCTGCACATCGAGGAGGGTATATCAAGAGCAAAGCTCACATGCAGGGACAACTGTGACAGCAGATTGCAGTTACATTAACCTCCATGGACTGTGAGGATGCCTCGACATCGGATCTGTGCACACTACAAGCAGATGAGCAAGTTTGAGAGAGGATGTATAATTGGGCTGAAAGAGGCTTGTTGGTAAAGTCACCGTATCGCCAGACATTTGGGTCAGAGTGACTGGACAGTCGAACAATGCTGGAGCCAATAGGTCGAGGAGGGCACAGCCCAGAAGCACGCTGGCAGTGAACGGCCAAGGGCAATGACAGAACGTGAAGATCGAGCAATTGTGAGAGCCACACAAACAGAATTCAATTTGTCGCTCTCCATTCGTGGCCATGTTATGTCATCTACAGGTACAGAGGTGGCTTATCCGGACCATTGCCAGATGACTTGCGGCATGGGGACTACATTTGAGGAAGCCACTCCAATGCCTACCACTGACCAGTGAGCATTGCTGGTACTGGTTGAAGTGGTGTCAGGCCAGATCAACATGGGATAGTGTCCAGTGGCATCGTGTTGTCTTCAGTGACGAGTCATGGTTTGCACTTGGCACCAATGATTAGCACATACATGTCTGGAGATGAGCCAGCCAGCACACGTGTCCTGCCTTTACCATGGAATGGCACACAGCTCACATACTGGGAGTGACTGTCTGGAGAGCCATTTCCTATGATAGCCAGATAGACACCCTTGGTAGTCTTCCATACTCAACCACCCTGATGGCTCAAACATTACATCAACGATATTCTACAACCTGTTATGCTGTCATTCCTGTTGCAGCATCACCAAGCAATTTTGCAATAGGATAATGCCTGGCCACACACACCACAGCTATCCCAGGCCTGCCCCCGTAATGTTGACACCCTTCCCTAGCCAGCCCAATTATCTGACCTCTCACCAATTGAACATGTTTGGGACATGATAGGATGCCTTCTATGCCCATCCTGGAATGTTGGAAAACTGGCCTGCAGTTCTGGCATGCTATACCTCATGACAGTATCTGTGAACTGTATGTGTCTATGCCATGCCGGGTAACTGCTTGTATTTAAGCCAAGGGTGGCACTACAACATACTGACTTGTTCCACTAGTGTAGCTGTTTTATCCAAATAAAAGACGCAACGGCTCTGGAATCTGGAATTGCAATCATTTCCTTTCTTATATGTGCACATTGCACTTACCAATTTTCATCTCGACTGGATGATTTGTTCTGGGTGCTTCGTCGTTTTTTTTTTTTTTTTTTTTTTTTGGGCAAAGGGTGTATTGTTTGCCTTACTGTACAAAGCAAAGTGTTTGAGCTAAATTAGCATAGTAGATATAGGTTGAAGTGAAAATACAATGTTTCAATACAAATATATATGCATTTGACCCACATTTATTATAGCAGTAACAGTTTCTGTTCGACCTTTTATTTAATTTGGACATTGTTTGTACTATCTGTTACTTATTAGCAACTTATATGTAAAATTTAAGTTTGCATGCATATGTGGCAGGTCACTGATTTTCCCAGTCACTGAAAAGTCCTGGAATTTTTTTCCCCCTAAAAGGGTATGGATTCTGTGAAAACCCTAAAATTAATTTCCTGATTACATTTTCCTATGTAAATTGCAAGCTATAACTATTTAAAATAAGGGTAAGCACACTTTTTTCGGTAATCCAATAATTTAAAATATGAAAATAAAATTGATTATGGTGCTGTGTGCTATAGGTTTTTATTTACTATTTGCAAATAATACTGTGTAAAAAGATTTCGCAGTGTCATGACGCTAATCACATTCTTCGCAATTTGGGAAAAAAAAAAAAAATCACTTTGGCGATGGAAAAAAGGTTTTGGTGAAAATATTGGTGGTTACCTTTTTGTACTATTATAACACATTTGGCGAAAAAAGTTGGCGAAAACTTGAAAAAAGCCAGAGCAACCATTGGGTTTTGGTTTTAATATTTTTCTATATGCTGCTAATTTCTAAGAATGTAAACAACCTACAGCATAATCTCAATCAGCTGAACTCGATGTATAAAAAAATTGCAATTGAGCTTAGTGTAGGAAATTTTGATTAGTAGTTTTAAGTTGAACTCTAAAAGTGATTATTTCACAGTACAGGAAAAGAAGGTAAATTAGGCAACAGAGTTTGATTATTTGGACATGACTATTGATGAGATAAGAAGTCTTGGTAAAGAATCAGACAGTGGAATCAACAAAGAAAGGGAAAGTATTTTTACCAGCTATGTAAAAACATTTCCACAAAGAAAGAGGTTGGTCTGAGTACTAAACTAGGTGTATTCATATAACTGATAAAAGGATAGACCTAGAACAAGGTGGATTAAAGGAGTAAGGTGTAAAATTAGCCATTGATGTATGAGGAAGCAATATGTTAGAGTCAGAAAATCTTGCAATGAACAGAAAGAGATGAACATTTGTAGCAAATCTATATTTCAGCATTATCATTATCAACAGTGAACTGCATGAACGATATGCCTGAGCACTGTCACAGCTAATACGCATGAGATATATCTGTTACTGTACATTTTCAACTTTTAATTGTACTGATTTTGAGTGAAAAACATTGACTGAACATTGAATTCTTAATAAGACACATACACACCTTGCTTTTTCAAAATATGCTGTGAAACATATTAGATCTGTTATTGGTAAAAAAAGTACAATATTCCACCTTCCTTGGAGTTGGGCTTTCACTTTTTTTCCATAGCATACATTTTTTATGCTTTTAAACTTTTTTGTTTTTAATTTTAGCAATTAGCTATTTTACAATATTTTTGGTGGTCTAGGATCCTTTGAAACTTACTTTTCGTATAGAGCTGTTTATATGGCATGTTGTTTCTTTGTAGTGAATCTATGTGGAATTTCTTAATTATGCATTAATGAATATTCAAGTAAATTGTGTTCATATTTTTAAAAACTTTGAAAAACTTAAATTTCAGTTTTGTTTTTTCTTTCTTGTTTACAGAACACAAATCATCTGAACACAGAAGCTTCAAACATTAGAGAAGGTAAATATAATTTTTTAGACATATGTTTGAGAACTGCATTTCACTGTTTTTCATCTTCTTGGTTCACTTACACAGTGTGGCAATTAAATAATAAGACTGATTAAAAAAAAAAAAATCTGGTAAACCATACAGGTCAAGAAGGCAGGTTTTTTTTTTTTTTTTTTTTTTGTAAGTCATTTATCAGCTATGCAGTGGCAACAGCATTTATGCAAGAATTGCGTAAATGATTATTTACATTATGCATGATGTCATTCGGTGAAAGAACATTATCAAAACTCTGTTACGGAGCACAGAGCAAATATCCGACTCTGTTTAGAAATCAGTAAGACTGCATCTTGTGAATCACAGCTCTGTCATGGAGCTGAAAGCAAATATCTGGTTCTGTTTGAAAATCGGTAAAACTGACTATTGAATTGTTGCATGATATGTATGAGGCTAATTGCCTGTCTTGTGCATGAATATTCCGATGGTATGCACATTTCAAGGATAGGTGGAAAGATTTGGAAAATGATGAAAGGCACGGATGCTCAATTTCAGAACTCATTGAGAAAGTTTGCGAAAGGATAAAAATTGATCATTGTGTGACCTTGAGGATGCTGGAATGTGAGTTTGGTGTTAATGAGGAGACAATTCGTCAAATTTTAATGCAAGATGCGGGGGTGGGGGGTGGGGGTGGGGGTTGTGTTCAGTTTGTTCAGCATACTTTGTCAGGTTACTAGAAACATTCACAAATGGAGTATGCAAAAGACATCCTGGAGACTGCAGAAACAAAGCAAAATTTCCCTTAAAGCATTGTGGCAGGTGACAAGACATGGGGTTTTCATTATGATCCTAAAACGACGCATCAGAGTGCTCAGTGGAAGTGACTACAGCTTTCCAAAGAAAAGAAGATCAGGTTACAAAAGTCCAAAATCAAGACAATGCTTGTGTGCTTTTACAACAGCAAGGAAATTCTGCATCACAAGTTCATTTCTGAAGGTACAACTTTCACTAGCAATGCTTACATTCCATTTTAAAATGACTGGGGAGGAGGATTCTTCAAGTGAGGCCTGAGTATAAAAATGGGCAATGGTTCCTTCTTCACAATAATGCACTCGCATACAGGGCAGTCAGTGTGCAGAAATTTCTGGCTCAAAAACAAGTTTGTGTACTCAACCATCCCCTCTATTCTTCAGATTTGTCACCATGTGACTACTTTCTATTCCCTAAATTAAATCTGCCTTTAAAAGGCAAAGTTCTTCAAGACATTGATGGCATACAAAGAACTGTGACATCAGCTCTTCACTCCATACCAAAAAATGACCTGACCTCTGCATATCCTTCCTTTCATTATGGATAGACCACTTTAGCATTTTCATAAAATAAGATAATAAACCTGCACCACGGAAAGTATAACCTGAGAAAACCCACTTCAGATTGCAAACTCTGTCTTGCCCTTGTTTAATCGATAGATAATTTTGTTCAGTGTGTCATGAAAGATTTTTGTAAACAATTCCGTAAATTTTGTTTAAAATTACAACAAATCAAATATGTTGGTTAATGATCTAAATATGTTGTTTTAGCAGCTACCACACTAAATAAATATAAGTATTTCGAAGTTCTTTTTCTTTTCAACAAATTAGGCTAGCTCCAAGTTTAGAGAACAAAGTTAAAAAAATTTTCCCTAAAATAGTTCAAAGAGAAGAAGATATTTAAAAAATGCAAGGAGTAGTTTATGAAGTAAACTGCAGTTGTGGACTATCTTACATAGGTGAAACAGGTTGCAGACTAGAAACTCGTATAGCTGAGCATAAAGCAGCTATAAAAAATTGCTCCAACAAGACTGGATTAGATAGGCATGTTAGAGAAACTGGGCACAGCATGGATTGGAATTCCCTTAAAGTAATCAGTTCCAAAGCAATTTCCAAAAAAGAAAACTGAAAGAAGGAATAGAGATTGAGAAAAATCAAAATTCCATCATCAATGACTGCAAAGGATTTTCCCTGCCTATCATCTGGCAGGATTTGTTGAAAAATAACCTAAACCGTCAAGGTAAACCATAACCGTGATAGTGACAAGTAAAAAGTGACAACAACAAGACAGCCTGAAGAAGGAGAAGAGTTTTCTCCGAAAATTTGCTATTAATGAAAAAATTTCCTAGTAAAATTCCCATAAAAGTTGCTTTAGATGATTAATTCAATTAAACTAGGAAGCCATTTCTCAACATGAGCTTTATTCAAAAAATGGGTATTACAGTTTGAGCATAATTTTTTCATACAAGCATTTGGTCTAGCAATGGGATTGTCATATATGCTAGCTAACTTATTTGTAGGAAGTTTAAGCAAAAAGAGTCCTTCCGATGTATATTAATTTACATGCAAGGTGTGTCAATGGTATTTTATTTCACTTTCAATAACGAGAAAAACAGTTTTCTCGAGAGGAAATTCTGAAGTGTTTCAGTTTTATGGATCAAATTTTTAATTTCACCTTACAAATTTAGCAAAATAATAAAAATTGCCTGAGTCATTAATTTTATTAAAGATGGAAAAATTTTCAATTATAAAAAAATCCACATACACAATTGAAGTATTTAATTATAACTTATACCATCCTAATTAAATAGAGAGGCAAATATAACCAGGCAGTTCAGAGGTAAATGAATTGAATTCAATGGAAGAATTAAAAAATTACACAAAGAAGAACTAAAGATAATTCTTTCAAAAATTATTGCCCAGACTCAATTATGAACAGAAGAAAAAAAATCATATTGAAAAGAAAATGAGACTCAGCAGAAAATTACTTACACAAAGGGCTTTCTGAATCTTTCAAAGAAAAAAAGAAAAAAAAAACAATAAATACCAAGTAAAGCTTAATGATAACAGAAAAATTCTCTGCTGTTGAAGAAGAAGATAATTTTTCCTTTACTTTTCATTAAACAGTATTTTATAGCAGAGACTGTGGACTTACATAGGAGAGTATGGTAGACAACCAAAAACTGGGCAGGCAGAACACAAATTATCATTATAAATTATATCCCATAAAATAGAATTGTGCTGACATATAAGAGACACTGGACACAGAATGATTTGGGAATCAATAAAATATCTTAAAAAGACTTGAAAGAGAGAGAGAGAGAGAGAGAGAGAGAGAGAGAGAGAGAGAGACAACTACAAAAGAAAAAAAATACTTCATTGTCAATGAACACATGGGTTGGTCATGTTCAGAACAATGACAACAAATTCTTAAACATAAAAAAAAATATATCACAAATTATTAACAGCAATCATCACAAAATTTGAACCTTAATTATCAGAGAAGTAAATATCATTGAAAGCCGGCTGAAAAGTGGCATTCACTTTGAAAATTTGTCTAAACTAATTAAAAACCTTTTTAAGATCATGTAAAAAGCTCCTTTGTACACACATATCACTAACCTATTCTCTGAGATTCAGAGGTTAGCTCCACAAAGAAATACAAGCTACCAGATAAATTTCTAACTGATTATTTACTTACTGTTGTCATATCAAACTTCTCCATTTACAGCGATCTTGGCTTCACTGACATCCATTACACGACATACACAAGACCTTCTATACTTCATACTCATAATCTTTTTCTCATGCAGACACTCCTGAATCCAATCCTCCCATGACTTCCCTGGCCTTCTTCTGCCTTTCCTTCCTGCCACTTGGGCTAGAAAAATTTTCTTAGTAAGCACCTCACCAGAAGGACAACATATTTTCTTCAAAACAATATGTTGATGTTTTCTTAAACTTCTAAAAATTACACTGTAAAAGCAAAGCTTGCTGTCTTGGTGGTACAGTGGTCCAAGCACTAGCTTCTGACCATTCCTCTGAAGGAGGTATGGCTGGTATTTTTGTCTTGTAGCACTGACTCTCTTCCTTTCCTGGAACCAGTAGCCCTAAATTAGGAATGGGTGACTGCTTATAGCCCTAAGAGTCGCCCATGGTTGTCATCAAACCTCAAATTTAAGAAAACAAACCAAAAACAATACCTTCGCACAGAAGTCTATTTATAAACCCACCTCTGTTTCCAACCTGATTCTTCGCAGTTCATTCTGCCTTGATTCTTACAAGACAGCTTTAATCCATTCTTGAACTAGAAGAGCCTTTGCCGTCTCCTCCGATGTTCACTCTAAACAATGCAAACTAAAAAACATAATCGAATCGGCCACTGAGGCAGGATATACCTCGAACCAGATGCGAAATTTTATCGAAAAATCCAGGTCCAGCTGTGTTAAACCTTCTGTGCCACAACTTAGCTACCTGGGCTGTATTTCCTACATACCAAGTGTTTCCTATCAACTCAAGAATGTGCTCAGGAGGATCAACTTTGGTGTCGACATAAGGTCTCCTGCATCTTTATATACCATGCTTAAAAGAATTATTGACAAGCTCCCTCTTCTCAATGAGGCAGGTATTTATGCGATCCCTCTACAAAATCCAGATGGCCTCAAGCAATACTACATTGGAATGACCAAGCTTTCGTTCAGAATTAGACTCAATGAACATAAAAGAGAGACAAGGGATGGAAAAGTATCCGCTGCTCTGTTCAGAGAAGTCACGTTCAAGTCAGCTGATCTTATGTGGGATGATATAAAGAAATTAGCTTCCTACTCCATGCCAAAATCTATTGCCATTTGCGAAACCTTAGAGATCATTAGCAACAGTGAGGCTTGCAATGATAGCGCCTCTCTAGAATTGGCACAAGTTTGGTACCAGTTCGTCTAATAATACTGTATTTTCTCTCATGATACCATGTGCCCAACAAACATGACTCCTCGTTTCTTTGAATGAATAATCACATTGGCACCTGTTCATTTATTGTCTAGTCAAGTCAGTGCATTCAAATTGAAGTGTTCTGTTATTCAGTTTGCTGTCTACCTTCCTTGAAAAAGCCATCTGGTTGATGTGCAAAAGCTTGGAAACTTTGATTTTTATTCTACGCCAGGAAATTCAGATCATTAATAATACTTATACTCTTTCAAAAAACAATACCATCATTTTCTAGGTATCCGAAGTTACACAATCGGTCAGGCTTAGAAACTTTCAGAATCATACATACATACATATCACTAAGCTGTTCTCTGAGATTTAGAGGTTAGCTCCAAAAAGAAATACAAACTACCAGATAATTTTTACTTACTGTTGCCATATCAGACTTCTCCATTTACAGCGATCTTGACATACAACTCGGGCTTCACTGACATCCATTACACGCTGTACACAAGATCTTCTATACTTCACACTCATAATCTTTTTCTCATGCAGACACCCCTGAATCTGATTCTCCCATGACTTCCCTCCACCTTTCCTTCCTGCCACTTGGGCTAAAAAGATTTTCTTAGTAAGCATCGCATCGCTCATTCTTTCAACATGGCCAAACCACCGAAACATATTAGTCTCCACCTTGCTAATAACATTTTGCTTCACATTACACAACTGTAACACATCTTCATTCCTCACATGATCAGAACATGTCTTGCCACAAACCCCCCGTAAGTAACACATTTCTCCAGCACATGAATGACTCTTATGTTTCTTCTATAGTAGCCAGGTTTCACTACCATACATCAGAGTGGGAACAATTACACTTTCATACACAGCCATGCGGGACTCTCTTGAGAACCCATCATTCCTGTGAAAACCTCCCAGAGCAGCCATGACTTTCAATGAAGAATTCACTTGCCTACTAATTTCACCATCCAATTTGTTCTCTCTGTCAAACATGCTTTCTAAATACACAAACTCACTCACCTGATCAATCACTGTGCCATTTAGACTTACATTACATTCAGTGCTACCCGTTCCTCTCTCAAACACTTTAACTTTGGTTTTTCCCTTATTTATACTCTATTTGAATTTCATGTGAACTTCGTACATCCGAGACAACATACTCTACAGCTCACTTTTGCTCTCTGCCAACAGGACAGTGTCATCAGCATACAGCAATCTGCACACATGCACATTACCAAGACATAAACCAGTATTATCTGTTTTGGCATTACGCATGCACACATCCATAATTATATTAAACAGCCATGGTGACATTACACAACCTTATCTGACTCCTGCACCAATAGAAAACCATTTTGATAAAACACCATTCACTCGTACACAAGCTCTACTGCCAGCATACATGGGCTTTTACACAATCAAGTAGATTCCCAGTAACACCATATTCATTCAATACCTTCCACAAAAGTGTCCTATTCACTCGGTCGTAAGCTTTCTCTAAATCTATGAAGGCAGCAAAAACGTTCTAACCAACAGCCAGATACTTTTCAATCATCATGCGTAATGCAAAAATTTGGTCAGTGCAGCCTTTACCAGGCATTAAACCACTATGAACATCCCACATTTTCTCTGATGTAAAGACCCGTACTTTTTCAATAACAACCTTACCAAACACTTTCCCTGGCACACTTAGTAGGCTAATACCACGATAGTTCTTGCAGTCAGTCTGATCACCTTTTTCCTTATACAAGGGAACAATGATAGCATCCTTCCAATCCTGAGGGACCATTCCTAACTCCCAGCACAACAGGCAAATTTCAGTTAACCAGTCAATTATAGAGTCACCACCATACTTCAACATCTCTGCAGTTATGCCATCAACTCCTGGAGCCTCGCCATTCTGAAGAGATTTTAGAGCTTTACACACTTCTTCTCTTGAGATCCCTCCTGTGCTTTCATCCCTCATTGTGACATCATCTGCATCTGTCTCAGAATCATTTTTGCTCTCCTGATCTAATAACTCACAGAAGTATTCACCCCATTTTCACTTAACTCATTTGGTTCCCATATTATTTCCCCAACCCTATTCTTCACACAACTTACAACTTTGTTTCCCCTATTTTTCCTGAGTCTCTTGTACTTCCAGAAAGTATTCCTATCTTTCCAAAGGGCAATTCATGCCTTTCCACCTTCTCCTTCCTATCTGTTGCCTTACTCTGGTGAACCAGCTTAGCAGCTTCACGCTTCTTACAGAGTTATTCATCCACAGAAACTCTAATTTGCAACATCCCCAAATAGGCTGCTCTTAATGAAAATTTCACCTGAAATAAATGATTTCATTCATTCAGTTCTGTTTACTGGCTAAAAACTTCTTGTTTAACTTTCTAAAAACACTTTTTTAAACTGCTATTTAGTTTTCTTTGGACACATGTATATATGTGGTTGTATTTTATTAATTTTTCCTTGACCACGAATTCCAACAACATTTGTTATAAAAGTTATGTACAATATTCTTTACATCTTGTTTTCCTTCAGTGAAGTTTTTGCTGAAATGTTGGCTTCTTCATTATAAATCCAAACATTTCTGTTGGGCTCATGTTTTAGTTTGTTTCTTAAATCCAAACATCTCCAGTTCTGGCAAAAGTACAATTTTTGTTATTAATATACTGGTAGCCAGTATGTTTGTTTCATTTGCTTTTTACTTATGGCAGCACTTTTCAGCAACTTTCAGTGAAATTTTAAATAAATTTAATTTAAAATGATAAATAAATAGTTCAGTGGAAAGGAAAGCATATAACAAGTTTAAGGTGCAATTAAATGAACAAATCCTATCAAAACTTATAAAGAATTGTCCATATAAATTGCAGATAAGTACAATACTGAAATATACTCTCTCTGACAGAATGATAATACAAATGCTCACAGACTGGATACTGTAAAAGTATAGAAAAAAAAAAAAACATATACTGAGGCATGAATAAGAACACCACTGACTGGTTATATATATACATCAAACAATTAGTGCATTGGTTTTATTTTAAGTTGCAGGTAATTGATACTCTAATACATAAGAACTAATAAAATTAAAAAGAAATTCATTCCATATTAGAGGCCAATTTACATGTGATGAACAGCAAACATTTTAAACATCATTGTCTTACACAAAGACATATTTTTTGTGCATATTTTAAGCTCTTATAATATTTTTTTGAACTTCGCAATTTGAATGACAGAAAATGATTTCCTCATACAAAACCCTTCCATGATGCAAGGGATGGATGCACATAGATCATTTCATATGCCACTGCACACAATATTTTTTTGTACATACTAGAAGCATTTTAGGCAATGTCTCTCTACAGTCCTATGTAGTCTCTCTGCTTCTGAATGATGGTGCCTCAACATTTTGGAAGGTCCACAATTCCAGTGAGGTCTCTTCTTTTGTTCAGCTGTTGGACATGATGAGTAAGTGCTGAAGAAAGTTCCTCCAGGGAAGAAAATTGCTGCCCACACATGGGTTGCCTGAGCTTGGGGAGCCAGTCAAAGTCTGTAGACTCTTGTCTGGGCTATAGGGTGTGTGAGGTGACACTTCCCACCTGTACTTCTCCAGCAAAGCTGTCACCATCTTCCCCATGTGTGATTTGCATTGTTGTGCAAAATGAGAGGCCCATCTCTGATCAAGTCAGGTTGGTTGCTGTGCATTTTTCTGCTCAAGTTTTGCAGAAAGTCATGGTAATAGGCTGCTGTGACACTTGTTCCACATTTGAATTAATACTGTATCTGTTATGATGATGCCAAGGTGATCACATGCGAAGATCATTTGTTTGACCTGCGATCGTGCCCTTTGGATTGGGGGGGGGGGGAGCATAGACTCCTCCACTAGCTCTACTGCGATTTGAACTCAGTTTTGAAGTCCCTAAACCACGTTTCATCAGTAGCAACAATTCGTAACAGGAATGTATCGCCTTCTGCAGCAATATTGCATCATCCACGTGAATTTGTTTCTGTGGGGCAGTCAAGTCACGAGGGACCCATCTGGCCAAAAGTTTTCTTTTCTGCAAATTATTTGTCAAAATATGGAATACTGATGATGCTAAAATTTGTATAGCTTCTGCAATTTCCTTGCATGTTGCTTGATGGTCTTGTTCAACATAGATCACAATGTTTCACACTTTGCTCATCCTTTGCTGTTTTTGGCCTCCCCGACTTCAAGTCGTTGCTTATGCTTAAACATCCTTCACAAAAGCAGGTAGCACAGCAGGTAATTGTACTCTGGTCTACTGTTTCATCTCCACAAACCTCACACAGAGCACTGTGAATGTCTGTTGCATTTTTGTCATGTACAGTTTCAATCTTGATGTATGATTTGTCACAGTACCTGAGGCATCGATTTCTAACCCTCATCAATTCACAACACCATGCACTGCGGGAGTAATGAGGTCATGTGCAGCTTCTTGAAGTCCCACACTACAACTGATGCAAACGTAACTGAGATTGCATCAACACCATGGTGTTGCCACATTGTGCATTTCATATGAAATGACCCTCATATAGCTTTGCATGAAAAGTAAGCACTCCCCTACGGTGTAGTGCTTTGATCATTCTTTTTCTCCCCCATTTCCTTTTTAAAGTTAACTTGTATTAAAATATTTTAGCATCTTGGAAAGTATTTGTGATAAAATGTTATTTTTATACAGAGTATACTTAACGTACAAAATTTCTGATTTTTTTTTACACTTTCATGCATTATAGGTATTGCTCAAGAAGATGAAAATACAGCATCAGGGCCATTTGTAGAAGAAAAAAATACCACCAATGTGCATAACTGGGATAGTGATCTCAATATCAAAACTAATCATTCTGTTAGCTTATTAAGTATGAAGTCAAAAGAAGGCAGTGACATTTGTATTTCTGACAAATCATCAACAGTTTCATCTGAGTGTATTTTACTTCCAAATGAAGTAGTTTTTTACTCAAAGCGAAAGAGGTGTGATATAAACCAAGCCAATTTTAATGAATCTAAAGTTCATTTAAAAAGCAGTTCCATGAACTATGTAGATGATGCTGGCCATAAAATGTTTAGATCTGTTGATAAGGTAGTCAAAACTTCCAGCACCCCCACAATTCAGTTTCACTCCAATTTTAAAAATGGCATCTTTTTGCTGAGCAGTATCTATAATTCATTGCCACTTCTGAACAATGTTCCTGTTTCTACCATAAATGTACATAATCCACTTTTCAGCCATGGTCAGTTTTCCAGCTTTTCTGTACCTAAAGACTTCCAGATATTGCCTGATACCATTGTCACTGCAGTTGATCCTGAAAAAGAAGACCCGCATTTTGAGGAGATTCATGAGGAAACATGTAAACAAATTAATAACTGCTTTGAAGAAATGGATGTTTGTGAAAAGGAAGTTTATGACAGAGTTAGTACTGTTAGCATCTGTGAAGGAAACACTGAAGTGAGAAACAATCTAAGCAGTGGGGAATTTTCACTGAATGAAAACAGCACTGATTCATGCAAGAGTGGTATTAATATACCATTTCAAACTGATAAAAACACGTCATGTGTGAACATAGACACACATGATAACTCGTGTCCAAATTCTCTTAGTACTTTAGATAATTCCATGAAATGCAAGTTGATCACTAACTGTGAAATATACAATTCAGAAGAAATACAGTTTAATGATAATGTGGCAGAAGAGTCTAATAACTTTGTGAAGTTACTGAACCAAATACAAGATGATTCAGTGGAACCAATTAATATGTGTTTCCCAAAAACAGACTTTGAAATTTTATCTCTCTTGTCTCTGTCATCTAATGACCATCCTCCATTTCAGTCTCTTGATGATATTTATGATGTTATGGAGGTGTCTAGTGAAACAAGCAGCATGAATATGGACACATTACCTGAAAGCAAAGAACCTTATTCAAGAAGTATTAGTCCTATGAGTTCAACTTCAAATGTTATAGAAATGTCAGAATCGGAAAGTTCAGATGCTGAATCTGAATTTGATTACATGGATTTTACTAAAAATATATCAGAAGCTTGCTCTATGTCAGAGAATGGCTTTAATTCATTTCTTAACATAACCAGCAACGAACATCAAATCAGTGGTGTAGATTCAAAATCCTGCATGAGAGAGCAGAACCCATGTGAAAGAGAAGACTTTCCAAAACATGTACTTACACCTCAGAGATCAGTGAATTCAGATACTCCTCCTGCAAGTGTATTGTTTCAGGTTCATGATCAGGTAGAAAATGAAACCACTGATATATGTGAAACCCCAGCAGCAAGTTGTGAACATTTTCAACAACATAATGTATTTTTTCCTGTGAGAAATTTTAGTGGAAAACTACAGGTAAAGATACCTGAACAAAGTTATTACCTGAATCTGCTTCGTAATAAAATAGATGGATTTTCAAACATCAAGGAGGAAGAAAAATATACATCTTGTTTGCAGGGTAAAAAAACATTACTTCAGAAGAGATTATGTGCATCTGATAGCTTGTTAAGAGCACCACAAAATAGTGAAGCAAAGAATTACTCTAAAAGTGACAATCCTATATTTTTTGTCCCAGAAGAATGTGGAAATCATCAAAAATTTTGTGAAGGTAGTGAAAGAAGTAAAGCAGATATTTTGCATACATGCAAAGTTATGTATAATAAGCATGATGAAACAGTTGTTTCAAAAACTAGTGAGACTTCAGATTTGCTAGACTTTTCTATGCAGGACATATTCAATGCAATCAGTGACAAAGGTGGTGTATTATATAATAAACACATTTTAACTCACAGTGAAGAAGAAAAATGTCCAGATGATGGTATACCAGAAGAAATTCAGAAATTTATTGACACTACAGAAATTACTGATGCTAATAAATTAGCTGGTGAATTACATATATTAAGGAAAAAATTGTCCCAGTGTCCACCTTCAGTAGCACGTGAATTTATAGGTACTGATGCAGTGCTGAATGACCAAGATGATCAAATTAAGCCATTGCTGGAATTATCATGTGTTTATGCAAGCACTAGCGAGCAGAACGAGAAAAAATCAGATCAATATTTGGAGGATTCAAAGTGCAAAGTGGATCATGGAAAATCTTGCTCAACAAATTGCCAAGAACAAACACTGTTAAGCATGGAAAAAGGTGTTTTTGATGTTGAGCAGGGTCACGGTATTACTGTTAATACAAATCCTAGTGGTGCTGTTGCATACAAACTAGATGGAATTGAAGATATTGAATGTATTGAGGAGAGTGAAAAATTTCAAGCATACTGTGATAACAAAAATGCAGTAGGGTTTGTCATGTTTAATGAGCATAAACATTTTTTGTCCGATACAAAACTGGAAAATGATTGTGTGGCAAGCATTGGTACTTCAATGTGTGAAGCTAAAACATCATCAGATGTACAACAAATATATGCTTGTATTGATAGCCAACAATCAGAGCTAAAGTCAATTTCATCCTTAAAGCCACCAGTGGAACAAGGTGCTGCCTTATGTCGTAGTTCTCATTTTCATGATTTTGCTTCTGCATATCCCAGTGTCAGTGTATATGATTCTAATTCCCAAAGTAATACTTTCGGAGATTTTGGGGCTTTTGATAATTTAAACATTACTAGCTTAGCTCCAATTCAAGAAAATGCTGATGATGACATGTCAGATATATCAGAAGATGATTCACCAAATATTTCATTTCAGTTTGACTCCCTTGAAAGACCCAAATGCACATCATCAATCAGAAATTGTTCTACAAGTGTTGATTCAGTGTCCACAGCTAATGCTTCAACTGATGAAAAAGTTAATGAAGAGGAAGCACCTGAATCTCAGAAACTCAACTATACTTTGCATGATTCTCCAAAGTCTACTTGCAACATAGATTCTGACTCTTTTGCTACAAATTGCATTGGGATGACAGAGAAAGGTCAAATTGTGAAATTACTTGACTTGGAATTGAATTACAATAAAAATATGAAAATATCAGATGAAACTGTTGAGTCAGAAAGTGTTAACAAATTTTCTGTACCACTGGAATTTGAAGGAACTTCATCAAAATCCTCTGGTGAAACATTACATGAACAAACAAACAGGTTCCATACTCTAGACACAGATTATATTGATGAAAACATTGAATTTTTGAAAAGCAGTGAAGATCTGAAACACTTTGAAGACACTAATAGTTTACCAAACCAACTGTGCTGTTGGGATTCATCATCTTCCACCACTTCATCAGACAGTATTACTTTTGTGTTTGTGGGAAAGGAGAGTCAAGGGAGTGTAATTGATACCAATAGTAGAGCTTTTCATTCCTCACTTTTCAGTTCTGTTTCTTTGGACAGTTTAGAAAAATCATCTGTTCATCAAAATCACGCAGCATGTGTCTCACCAAGAACACTGTCTATTGATTCTTTGGTTGCTGAAGAATTACTCTACCAACTGAGAAACAGTGATACTACCACTCCACCAGTTTCGTGCCAGTCAAAGAAGTATGCTACTGATAATGAAATTACAAACACCACCTTTAAACAACAAGAATTAGTGCCCATAAAGACCACCAGTTTTGCTGCCTCCTTGCAGCGTAATAGCAATGAGCATTTAAAAATGAATAGGTTTGCACAGCGTAGCATGGAAAACAAAAACGTTTTACAAGGTACTGTCATGGAAAAGTTGGAAATTGAGAAACATGAGAGCCAAAGTGAAAGACATAGTAATGATAGTTATCAAGCAATTTCTATCTCCCCAGCTATTTTTTCCTCGGGAAGTTACTGTGAAAAATTTGATCATAATCAGTTTCAAAATTTAAGTGAAAATTTTTCCAGCATTTGTAAGAAAACGAATGGCTACATATCAGCAGAGATGTGTAATTATTCAAAGATTGAGACTTCAGAAAAACATCTATGTGACAAAAATGCACATTATAATATTTCAAATGATTTAAGCAATAAAAGTAATGCTAAAAACTCAGTTGTGGCCAGGAAAGAGGAAAATATTCTGGAAGAAAGTGATTTTGAAACTACTGTTAGCAACTGTGCAGTGGTTCCTCACTACAGCTCAGGTGGTTATCAATCGAATTTTCCAAATAACAATAATAATAGTGTTACACTGAATAGCTATACTTCAACAGAAATTTCTAAAAGTTTGGAATGCTTAATCACGAATCACAACATCAAAGCACCAGAACCAAGTTTATTATCTAACAGCAATTACTCCAGTGAAGAGAGATTTTGTGACAAATATGTGAAAAATGATCAGGATGATGAATTATTTGCAGTAAAAGAATTAACTGAAGAAAATTTAAAAATTTTCAATTTCGAGTTTGAAGAGAATCAAGATGACAGTTTTATTTTGCCTCCTCCATCATCATTTGATGTGTCAGAAGATCTTTTGACAATGCCCAATTCTAGCTGCTCTTCATTACCATGCAAACTGACTGAAAGTGTTTTATCAAAAGGAACACAAACAGATCAAGCTTCTCTTATGCAATATGACAAAGCTGATGAAAGTAATAAAACTCCTGATACTGAAAATACAGATCTAATACTACGCATGATGGATTTGATGGTTGAAACTCTGAAGCTGATGAAGGAACAGTACCGTAGAACACCAAAGAAGCCAGTATACACACCAAGAAGAAAGCTTCACTTTTTGGGTGACTCTGATGAAAAGACAAGCCAGGAACAGATAGCAATAACACAACCTGCCTCTTGCAAAGATGAAAAACATTACTCAAGAGGAAACAGAGTAGGCAGCAAAGTTGAAAAATATTTAAATTCTGTTCTTCCGTCAAGTGATGAAAATGACTGTTCTGAAGAAAATGCAAATCTTGCTCTGCCACATTCAGAAAGATCACTTCATTCAAGAAAAAATGCTAAGGAAAATTCTGTGACTATGGTAAATAAAGAAAGGATTTCTCGCAATTCAAGGATTTCACATTCAGCAGCCAAAAACCCTAATTTTTATACTTTACCATTTGATTTCATTACACGCAAATCTCAGAGTAAAAAGTCTTCTGATGCTGGCAAATTTGGAAATGCTGGTGCTCTAAGTCAAACATCCATCGATTACTTACTAGATCAAGCTAGAAACCCAAATTTCACAGACAAACACTTGAATGATTTACTGACATTTAATTCACAAGGTGGTGCACAAGACAAGTTGTTAGGTTCCAGAGAAGTGTCAGAGCCTCCTAGAAGTTATTCCAGGCAGCATAGCTCAAAAAGTCGTCTAAAACATCTAATTGAAGTTCGCCGCAAAGTTGTGGAAGCAACAATTAATTCTGTGCGTAACAATGATAACACAAATTTTGAAAATCAAACTATTGATCCTTTGAAGTCGTCATCGTCGTCTGAAGGATACCTTAGTTCAGTGTCCAGCCGAGGTCCCATTAGACAACTTTCTGAAACCAGTATGGACAGCCAAGAATCCAACCAGTATACACATTTGCATACAAAACGAAGCTTACCAAGGAAAAATGTGAGAGCTCTTGATTTAAGTGGTCAAGGTTACAGGACAGTTGCTTCACCAGACACAAGGTAAAGCTTCTTTTTTTTTATTGTATGTGTTGTTTTAATTTACAAATTTTGAGGCACATGTACAGTAGATTCTGGATAATTGGGGAATCCATTTATTAGGGACAATTCTTCAAGAACATCCCACAGGAGTTCTTTAGGAAAAAGCTTCACATAATTGGGGCAACTGCTTAGTAGGATTAAAGTGTTTCTAGCCCCAATTAACTGGAATCTATTGTATATCATTTTTTAATTTCTAAAGCACACAGTGGAAGCTAAATCATTTGACAAATGTCATCTGTGTTAAGATGTTTCAGGAAAAAGAAATGAAAATTCTAATAACCTGGAACAGAAATTGAATCCATTGCTCCCAGTTTTCTGTGAAGTATGAATAGTGATTATGACACACTTGACCTGATTTAATTCTCTGAAATGCACTATTCTGTGTAGTGTAAAGACTAACATACTTAAAAGGAAATCAGAAAGTATGAGTCCAGTATCTGCTGTAAGATGATATAGTTTTCTTTTCTGAGGAGTTCCTTACATGGATAACAACTGCTGACATGCTCAGTATGATTCTATGACAAGTAAATTTAAAAGTCATTCCTGAGATCAAATTATTTTCTTTCGTTTCCCCCCCCCCGTTTTTGCTCAGAATATGAAAATAATGACATTCATCAAGATGTTCTTGATATTCCCACCATAGTTTTCCAAACTAAGAACATCTACAATAAGCAAAACCTAAGTACATAGTTGCCATTTTGATAATAAAAAAGCTGCTCTCTGTGAGTCAGCATTTATCGTGTGAGAAATATTTATTCCGTTTGCTTGTGGAAAACTCAAAGCCTCCTGAGCAATTCATTTTGAACACATGATGCTTATATTTCAGGTGTCACAGAGTTCTGTACAAGGACTGAGTTTTTCATTTTGTATAGCAATAAAAAAAATACCATTGTATAGTTTAAATTGTTTCCTCAGAATTCTGGAGTGTGTGTGTGATAAAACTAATTTTCTTCATAGGTAATGTATTCATTCATCTGTGAGAAGAAAAGGCAGCAAAGGATAATGCCTGAGATATGTAAAAGAAAAAGAAATAGGTTAACACCAGCAAAAAAAAAAAAAAATGCAAATGCAATCGACAGATCAAGGGAAAATGTAATACCAGTACGTTCAAAAAAATATTCCAGAACTTTTTATATTAAAAAAGAATGAGTACAGATAATACCTGCATATGCGGTGTTTCCTTCTGAAGTAGTTACCCTGTACAACTATGCATTTTTGCCAGTGCTCATACATATATTTAAATGCAGATTGCAAGCCTTCTTTTGCCACATCCTCCAGCGCCTCCATCGCAGCTTGTTGCACTCCTTCAGAACTTGAGAAGTGTCGCCCCAAATTCTTCATCCGGGGAAAAAGTCACACAGGACGAGATCAGGGCAATAAGCTGGTTGCGGAAGAACGGAAATGTGATGTTTGGACAGATAATCGAGCACCAGGAGGGATCTGTGAGCCAGCGCATTATCGTGATAGGAGCACCCATGAGTAGGTCTTCCAAAGATCGGGTCGCTTGCATCTCACCGATTCTCAGAGACGTTGACATACTCTTGTTTAGTGACTGTACTACCATGTTGAAGGAATTCCTTGTGCATGACCCACTTGCAATCAAAGAAAACTGTTAACAAGACCTTTCCTTTCGAGCGGTCAGCCTTAAACTTTTTTGGTCGTGGTGACGACAGTGATTTCCACACATTTGACTTTGGATTGGGGGTTGTACAGAAAGCACCAAGTCTCATCACCAGTGATCAATCGATTCAAGAGATCAGAATCTGAATCCACGGCATCAATGTTATTCCTGCAAACTTGCATGCACACATCCATTTTTTCTTGTGTCAAGTTTTTGGGAACAATTTGCTGGCACACGTGATGCATGCCCAGTTTCTCTGTTAAAATGGTATGGCAACTTCTGTAATCACTGCAACAGTTTTTAAAGTCATTGTTCGCAATTTCTTTGACAATGGCGATTTGTTTATCTGTTATGGATGTTGAAGGTCATCCTGACCTCTCATCATCCTCGATACTCTGTCGCCCATTTTCGAATCATCGATGCCACTCTTAAACTCTAGTTCGACTCTCACTGTATGCTGACTTAATCATTTAAAAAGTCTCAGTGAAAGATTTTCTGAGCAGAACACAGAATTTTACACTTGAACGCTGTTCAAAATTCGACATCGTTGTCCTCACAACAGGGAGCCTCGAATGCCTGTAATCACGAACTACGCACATATGCTGTACATGTTGGATCTGGATCAAACCGGTTCTGCCTGGTCGGCCACATGATGCTTTTTGCCTGCTCAGCAGGGAATCACATAATTCACTGACATTTGGCAAATATTCAAAAAGTTCTGGAACTTTTTGAATGTACTAGTAGAAGAAACAAAGCAAAAAAAAAAAAATTATTTACTGGAATATATAATGTCGAACTTTAGTGTAAAATAGGTAAGATATTTGCTACCACAGTAAGAAAGGATTTCTAATTTGCATGGAGAGAAAGCTTTTGTGTGACCAAAAATGGCATCAGTTGCACACACCAGACATTATGAATATTCCAGAAAGAGTTTGCCAGTAGTTTTCATGATGTATAAGGCCAACTTTAAAATTTTAGAAGTTAATCAAAAGTCAGCTTTCAAAGGATATAGCCAGCACAGTTAACCATCATCCATGTGGATCAAACTCCTCAGGAAATCTGAAAACCATATCATTCCGAAGTTGGAAATCAAATTATCTGTTGAGCTCCAAATATTTTAGTTACTTGGAAATACTCTGTCCTCGGTAGCCTAATAATAACTGGCTCAGACAGGTATAAGAATGAGTGAATGTCAAGACATGCTGGAGGCCGGCCTTGATTTCTTTTTTTTTTTTCTTTTTTAGCTGTAGCAACACTTGCTAGTGGCCTTATTTTTTACTAACAAATTGCATTATTTACTAGCAAAAGTTTATTAACATTATACAAAAGAAACTTTAACATGTCCCCTTCTATTAGTCAATCATGACAAATTTTGATTTCACCCCTGTAACTGTCATGCTGAAAAGATTACAAATATTTAGATATAACTCACTTTTTCATGACCTGACCGATTAATTCTAACAATTTAATTTGAATGTAAATACCGTATATACTCGCATATAAGTCGACCCCCCACTTTCAGAGGAAAAAATCGTAAGAAATCAAAAACTCACGTATAAGTCGACCCCTCCCCCCCCACTTTCAGAGGAAAAAATCGTAAGAAATCGGAAACTCGAGTACAAGTCGATCCCGGAATGAGAAAAAAAAAAAAAAAAATTCAATGAATTTATTCAAAAACATTTGAAAACGAAAAAAATTATATATATTATACTAAATTTAATTTGCATACCCAAAAACTTCATCAGAACCCTTCAAAATCCGATTTCGAGTCAGACTCGCCAAACAGTTAAAAAAGTATTTCTCCGTCATCGGCGCGTCATCATAAACAACAGTATTCCCATCTATGCCTGTGTCATCAGAATCACTGTCATCATCACTCATAAAAATCTCATCATCCTCTGTGCCATCAAGTTTGTTACTAATGCAACATTTCTTGAATGATTTCACGACCATTTCTGCAGGTATCGCATCCCAAGCATCCTTGACCCACCGCGTAATCAAAACGATATCCGGCTTCTTTAGATTTCCGCCCTTGGTTTCAGTCGGCAAATCGGAACTTATCCAATTTGCCCAATACCTCCGCACATTGTCCTTGAAGGGCTTATTAAGGCAGACATCTAGTGGTTGAAGAACAGATGTCAACCCACCTGGGATGGCAGCAAGAGTTGTTTTTGAATTTTCTGCAGTTTTTTTCACTTCTGCACAACGGTGTGCAACAAACATATCCCACACCAAAAGAGAAGATCTCCTCAAAAGTGCACCTGGCCTTTTGTTTCACACATTCTTTAACCAGTCAATTGTTCCGGATTCGTTCGCCCATCCTTTTTCATGAGCACGAACGAGCACACCAGACGGAAAGACAACGCTTTTCGGCAGAGTTTTGCGTTTGAAAATAATTACCGGAGGTAGCTTACTGCCGTCGGCCAAACAGGAAAGAACAACCATGAAACTGGATTTTTCGTGGCCAGTCGTTTTGTTTTTTTCGCCCTTTTGGTTCACCGTCTTATTCAGGAAGGTCGAAACACATGGCGGTTTCATCCATGTTCCCTATTTGGGAAAGTTCAAAAGCAGTCTCTTTTCTCTTTTGAATTACATACTTTTGAAATTTCATTATCTTTGCTTCGAGGTCACGAGGTAACTTTTGTGCAGTTTTGGTGCGCTGGCGTAGACACAACCCATAGCAGTTCATGAACCTTGTGCACCAACCTGGTGAGGCATGAAAAGTGTTATTTGCAGCTGCAAACTTTTCATCTTTTGCGAGCTTCATTGCTCGCAAATGTATACCAGTTCGTGTTACAATGTAACCATTTTGTCTGCAGCCCACAATCCAATCATTCAAGACACTTTCCAGCTCTGGGAAAGATGTCGTTCCATGGCGCAGCACCTTTTGCGATTTTGGGATTTTCACCAAGTCCGTTTTTTTCTTACGTCAATCTAGAATCAGTTTTTCGTTAATGCCAAATTGACGTGAAGCAGCACAGTTGTTAGTATTTTCTGCAAAAGAAACCACTTTCAACTTGAATCCTGCGTTATAGGACATCCGTTTCTTTACACAATCCGTGTCACCCATAATAGGAGAAGCGAGACACGTGCGGTTAAGAACAAGAAAAACACGTGCGATTAAGAACAAGCAACACCTAACACTGGCTGTCGCATGGCTCCGTTACGTCGAAGATCTGTGCAGTCAACTGGTATTTGGAAGGGAGGAGCTTTCTATGTGTGGCTGTGACTGCGCTGTGGATACGCAAAGCCAGGAGAGAGGAGACTTCTCAAAGCGCAGAGAAATTTGGAGGTTCATGATTTCGTAATTCTACCACATTGGCGTTTTTTCTTTCTTTTTTTTTCTTTCGGAGGGTTGCGATTTCGTAATTAATACCGCATCGGCATTTTTATTTCTTTTGGGATGGATTGCCTTTTGCCTCACGGGAAGAAGTTTTGGACTTACGATTTTTTAGACTCCGCGTATAAGTCAACCCCATTACTTTGAAGCTCTCATTTTATCCCAAACTTCTCGACTTATACGCGAGTATATATAGTATTTAAAAAATCATTTTTTTAATTTAACTTTATTCACAAAATTCAAGAACACTTCAAAATCTTAAGTTATTTTCTGTATGATTTATGATCTGGGTTTCAGGGTCTTTTCATCATACCACTTTAAAACAGCAGGCCTGAGGTCAAACTTGTCTTCAGACAGACCTTCAAACTCAATACTCATGAGAGCATTTTAATGTTTGTAAGTTTAAATTGCCCCTTCAATCATCCTGGATTCTCTTCATGAAACTGAACCCAACGTCACATGCAGAAGTAGATAAGGGAAATATACTGGATATTTCTACTAGTGCCAAAATGTTTTTATAATGTTTGTACTTTTCAAGAAACATTTGTTCCCAGAAAGCAGTTGTCCCTTTTTGTATGTGCCTTAAAATATTCCACATGCTCAATGCAATGGCACTTTACAGTTCACACTAAAACATTCAAAATTTTTCCACTAGCAACTTTTGCTGGAATCACTAGCAAAATGCATTTGCTAGCTAGCAATTCGCTACTCGTCGAAATCGTCCCCTGGTTGGAAGTGAAATAATCTGCACATCTCCTGTGACCTGACACAGATTAATCACAAAGACATACATATTACTAAGCTGTTTTCTGATATTCAGGGGTTAGCTCCACAAAGAAATACAAACTACCAGATAATTTTTACTTACTGTTGCCATATCAAACTTCTCCATTTACAACGATCTTGACATACAATTCGGGCTCATATCCATCACACGCCATACACAAGATCTTCTATACTTCATATTCATAATTTTTTCTTATGCAGACACTCCTGAATCTGATTCTCCCATGACTTCCTTGGCCTTTCTCTAAATTTCCTTTCTGCCACTTGGGCCAAAAAGATTTTCTTAGTAAGCATCTCATCATTCATTCTTTTAAAATGGCCAAACCAGCAAAGCATATTAGTCTCCATCTTGCTAACAACATTTTGTCTCACATTACACAACTGCAACACATCTTCATTCCTCACACAATCAGAATGCGTCTTGCCACAAACCCCTCGTAAGTAACGCATTTCTCCAGCACATGAATGACTCCTATGTTTCTTCTGTAGTACCCAGGTTTCACTGCCATACATCAGAGTGGGAACAATTACACTTTCATACCCAGCCATGTGGGACTCTCTTAAGAACCCATAATTCCTGTGAAAACCTCCCAGAGCAGCCATGACTTTCAATGAAGAAATCACATGCCTACTAATTTCACCACCCAATTTGTTCTCTCTGTCAAATATGCTTTCTAAATACACAAACTCATTCATCTGGCCAATCATTGGGCCATTTAGACTTATATTACATTCAGTGCTAACAGTTCCTTGCTCAAAAACCATAACTTTGGTTTTTCCCTTATTTATACTCAGTTTGAATTTCATGCAAACTTTGTACATCCGAGACAACATACTCTGCAACTCACTTTTGCTCTCTGCCAACAGGACAGTGTCATCAGCATACAGCAATCTGCACACACAGATGCCACCAAGATATATAAAACCAGTATCATCTATTTTGGCATCGCTCATGTATAAATATATTAAACAGCCATGGTGACATTACACAACCCTGTCCAACTTCTGCATCATTAGAAAACCATTTTGATAAAACACCATTCACTCGTACACAAGCTCTACTGTCAGCATACATGGCTTTTACACTCTGAAGTAGATTCCCAGTAACACCACATTCATTCAATACCTTCCACAAAAGTGTTCTATTTAATCGGCCATAAGCTTTCTCTAAACCTATGAAGGCAGCAAAAATTTTCTTACCAACAGCCAGATACTTTTCAATCATCATGCGTAATGCCAAAATTTCGTTAGGGCAGCCTTTACCAGGCATAAAACCTCTGAATCATCTTTGCTTTCCTGATCTAATAACTCACAGAAGTATTCACCCCATCTTTCACTTAACTCATTGAGTTCCCATATTATTTTCCCCATCCTGTTCTTTACACAACTTACAACTTTGTTTCCCCTATTTTTCCTGATTCTCATGTACTTCCATTCCAGAAAGTCTTACTATCTTTCCAAAAAGCCAGTTCATGCCTTTCCACCTTCTCCTTCCTATCTTTTGCCTTACTCTGGCGAACCAGCCTAGTGGCTTCACACTTCTTACAACGAAATTCATCCACAGAAACTCTACCTTGCAACATCCCCAAATCATCTTCCTTCTTTCTCTTTACTGCCTCTTCAATCTCACTATTCCACCAAGCATCACATCTATTATTACCCACTATTGTGGTGCCACAGACCTCTTCGGCAGCAGTGACACAGTACTTAAAACATTCCCACTTCTTTTCTACATCCCTCTCACAAGACTTCAGCTCGTTCAGTCATTATCTGAGTAAGTCAGAATAACGCTGACGATCTTCAGGGAGCCTTTCAATCTTTATTCTTTCCATTCTGGGTCGTTCCTGTTCCTTTTCCTCCAACCAACATTCAGTTTCACTCGTGACACTACCAAGTAATGATCAGAACCAGCATCCGCACCTTTCATCACACGAGTGACAACAATTAAGTGTTTTAGATGTTGATCGTAGACAACAAAATCTATCACGCTCTTTTGACAAAGAGTACCATTTTCCCAAGTATATGTATGGATATGCTTTTGGTTGAAAAACGTATTAAATACACACAAACCATTCTCAATGCGGAGTTCAATTAATCTTTCACCATTATCATTCACACAAGGATAATTAAACTTACCCAGAACATTGTCAGAAATTGCATTCTGCACACCTACTCTAGCATTGAAATCCCCTGTTATTACAACTTTCTCTTTAGCACCAAACTGGCTCAAAACAGCTTTTAGCTCATTCCAGAAAACTTCCTTCCTATCAGAAGGTTCAGAGTCACAAGGGGCATACACTACAACAATTACAATTATCTGAAGTTTCACTTTCAAACGAATCCAAATAATTCTCTCACTTATGCAGCTATAGTGAATCAAGTTGTTCTTCATCTTTTCACTTAAAATCACACCTACACCAGCTTGTCCTCTCACATAATCCAATACTCCAGACCACACACTCACTGTGCCATTCACTTCTTCTACCTCAATTTCCTTTTTGGCTTCATTTACACACAGCACATCCAATCTATACTAATTCATCTCCTCAAATCACCTCACTCATCTTGCCATTTATACCTCTAATATTCCATACACCAATCTTACATTCACTCAGCCGAGATCTCTTTCTCATACGCGGTTTAAAAAGTCCAGGTCGATTCCGTGGTGGACCATCTTTCTCAAGTGTGGTTGGTCCACCATTACCCACACTAGAGTCTGGATATTGATTTCTCTTTGTCTTTTTAATCAGGTAAGTACATCAGTGTGGGGGATTAGCCCACAGCTGACAGAACAGTTGGTCATTCAACCTAAGGATTCTGGAACAAAACCCAGTGAGTTGGGGTCTTTTTGTCAATGTCACACAGAACTAGCTGGCACCTCCAAGATTTACAGAGGCCCTAGTTGCTATTGTGTGTGCCATTGTTACCACGGAACGCCCCAAGGAGGCAAACCCATCTCTCTCTCGAAAAAAAAAAAACCACATTTTGTTTTCAGAGACTGCTTTATGATCTTACTTAAGTAAATCTTTTGCACCCCTGATTTGGATTATTAATTAAAAGTTTGAGATCAAAGTAATCATACATATATATGTATCACTAAGTTGTACTCTGATTTAGAGTTTAACTCTTCAAAGAAAACTCATCTGTCAGATTAGAACTTATAGTGGTAGATTTTACTTATTGTCAATGTATCAAATGTCTCCATGACTTCTTAACTTGGTGCATCAGCATCTGTGTAGCCTGATTTATGAAAGGGGATTATAAGTAATAAGATCATTAGTGAAAATGAAAAAAAATGAAATTAATGTGAAGAAAGGGAAGATTTACGACATGGTTAACTCCCTGATGTAGTTAAGTGAGTCAGTAAAAATCAATGCAGAAATTTCTCGGAGACACGAATAATGAATACCCGAGATGGTGATATAGCATTAATTCTTTCTTCACACACATTATTTCAGCAAGTGACTATCAAACAATAACCATGGTAAAAAAAAATAAAAAAAATTAATGTGCATGTTTCATGTACATATCAGAGAGGTAGGATGTTTATGTGTTTAACATCAGCTAAAAACTGACGTACAACAGTTTTGTATAATGCAAATATCTGGGATTTTTTTTTATTCTGTATTGAATATCCTTAGAACTCTATACTTTTATATCACATGATACAGTTCTCCACATAATTAATACATAAACTTTTCTCCTTTTTCATACTAAGGTGGCTAAATGCAAGTGCTGACAGTGGAGCATTTTGTTTAGACAGTCCAGGAAATGAGAAGAAAGTTAATCCAGATGAATATTCCAGCATAACTCCTAAGGGTAATGATTGCACGAGTTTAATGCCATCTTTAGCCCCATGTTCATCTAAAAGGGTACGTGTGAATATATACTATATACATACATACATATGCTCATGTTTTCTAATTGCTGTAACAAAATATTCACCTACTTTGATATTATATTTATCATTGAAAATATATGAAGAAAGAAGATGGTGGGTCTTGGTAGCAAAATATGTAAAACAAGACAAGACAAGAGTTGCATGCCATGTAATTGCAGTTGTGTGATTAGAATTTAACTCAAATTTCCGTACCAATTTAGTCCTTTCTCAAAGATATTGTTTTATTTACATGCATCACAATGATAATATATTCTTTCCGACCGGTAATAACTTATTTATACCTTTTCTTTTCTGTAACTGGCATGCAAATATCGCAGATCTACTGCCTGTAATTTTGCTTTATCCTGTAAAATCCCTTACACAAACTGGCCAAAATTGGCTATGCACCATGATCATATTTTTTTTTTTTTTTTTTTTTTTTTTTGATTGGAGGTTTAACAACCACCGTGAGCAACTCAATGGGCTATAAGCAGTCCTAATTTAGGGTCACTGGCTCCAGGGAAGGGAGAGAGCCAGTGCCGTAAGACAAACACAACATCCATGCCTCACCAGGATTCGAACCCGCACCCCTTACAGACGAATGATCAGAGGCCATCGCTTAGACCACTGCGCCACCGGGGCGGCTGATCATATTTACTCAAACTTACCAAAAAATTACAAACCTTTTTTTTTTTTTATTTTTTTTTCAAAGTTTAATAACCACCCTGAGTATCTAAGGCTATAAGCAGTTGCCTATCTATATCAAACAGAGGTCATCACTCTTTCCACGTTTATAAGTGAGTCACAGAAAAATTCTCATTGGCTGCCACCGGGAAATTTTCTGAAATTTCCTTCCCGGTGGCGGCCAATGAGAATTTTTCCGCGACTCACTTATAAACGTGGAAAGAGTGATGATTTCTGTTTGATGTTCCTGGTCCACGTCAAATGTCTGTATTGCCTATCTATAACTTTGGGTCACTGGTTTCAGGAGAGGAAGAGGGCCAATACTGTAGAACAAACACACCATCCATGGCTCAGCTGAGACTTAAACCCAAGAGCACAAAAAATTAGCCAGAAGCCAGCACCTCTGACCACTTACCCTCCGGAACAACTTACAAACACAGTAATTAGTAAGATCGCCTTTTGCAAGTGTAACAAGTCAAATGTAGAACAGCGTGAATTCAACAGTTGGAACAAAGAGTCCATGTGAACCATTTCCTCAGCATGATGTGCTTTAGTTGATGCATGGTCATATGCAATAGGGAATGAGGAAAAACAGCTCATTCCAAAATATCCCAAATATTGTAAACAGTGGTAAGGTCAGAGGATGAGGTAAACCACAGAAGGTGCACAAAATCCTCTAAGTGCTCATTCTGCTGATCATGCCATCATCATCACTAAGCTGTTCTCTGAGATTCAGAGGTTAGCTCCACAAAGAAATACAAACTACCAGATAATTTTTACTTACTGTTGCGATCTATATTTTGAGATTACTCACCTTTATTCCCTAAATCTTTTAGGAGGTTTTTGTCTCTACACATTTCCAACACGTATTTTTCTTATTTACATCGTGGTTCAAGGCCGCAAAAAAAAAAAAAAAATATATATATATATATTTTTCAACTCATGCAAACTTCACTCTCTTCCCTTCTTTTCCCTATGACCAAATTCAGATTCAAAATAATCTACCACAAATATACACAATTGAACTCCCTAAAACACATTAATCTAATTAAAACTTCAATCAATAAAAACCTATTTACACATTTCCTAAAACGTCAAAGTTAAAAAGCTGTAACCCAAAATTATTTACAATTGCACATCAGTGCTCAATTAAAATATACCCAAATACCTGACACAACCACTATATTCAACAATCACGGACCTCTCCCCTCAGAAACAAGCATAACAACCAAGCACTTTCAAGCCTCTGCCCAGGGCATTCTCAAGGAGCGGACGCAACAGATGTACCACCCGTCACCATCCACGTTTCGTGGATGGTGACTATACATCGAGAACAGGCCTTGGCTAAAATCAAGAGGCCAGAAACGTCTGTAAAAATCCAAAAGAACCCAGAGGGAAGGAAGATTAAACAAAATTTCTTCAACTGGAACCAGAACCAAATGAATATATCTGGGTAAAGCCTTGAGTAAGTGATTTAATGTATGGTTTTATTTAATGGAAAGTACTGTATTTCATAATTTGGAGAAAAAAATGATCGTAATACAGTTTGCAATGATCTACATATGCATGAAATCATTGCTTGGTATTTTTTTGTAATGCACATTTTTCCTATTTTTAACAGTCTCCTCATCAAAACCAATCAGTACAGCAACAGCAAGTATTGCACCCTTCACTTTTTTGAACCAAAATTGAAGTTCATATTCGGTACTCAATCTGTCTGTGATGGAATCTGAGCTATTTTTGTGACCTAAAAAGTTTTTTTCACAGCTGAGTGAACAATGGAGTAACAATTTTTGATATTCAGTTTCGCTTAAAACATTACTACACACTGTTGAGCAGAGAAAACAACCTAACAGGGAATGAAAAATGGTGACAGAGAGTTGAAGTTCTAATCTCAAACTTAATTATAAAGAAAAGGAAAAAGGCTTGCTTTTTTGTCTGTTGATATAACAAGAAGTGACTAAGAAATGGGAAACCATGTACTTTCACAAAATTAAACTTTAAAAAGTCCTGTTGTCATTTACTCTTGGAAACATCTTTAAATTGAGGGGGGGGGGACACAAGTTCCTGCATGTACCGGTAATTAATTTAAATTAATACGTAATTCAAAAAAAATAAATCCGGCTGTATTTGGGAGAGCCTCATATAAGAACACTGCCACTAGCAGCTTGAATGGCTGCCTGAAGACCCACTGAGTTCATTGTTTCACATGGAGGCTCATGCTAGACTTTTACACTTCTGTCAGTTCAAAACAGCAGGTAGCAACTCTTTTCAGATTTCATGACCTACTTCCATTGGTCCACAATCCAGTTTTTGCATTCAAGGCTGCATGCTTATCATTAACATACGCAGTTTTCACATCATTAAGTGACAAGCCATTCACGAATGTTGCAGCTTAATTCTCACTATTCATGTGAAAGGCATGCTTTTCCTGCCTAAGTGGCACTCAGATATTAGTTGCTGGCCAGAGCTATGCACATTCCAGTGCACTGGACACCAAACCAAAAAGTGATTCTGTTATCATAGCATGCCAGTCCTGATATGGATAGTTTTTTAATTACTGGGCAACCCCTAAACTTTTTAGTTCAGAAAAACTACCGAGGCAGTAACTGTGGAAAGACTTGTGGTTGTGGCTCCATTTAAGTATGCCCTTGATAATAAAGCCTGTTTGAAGCTAGAGATAACCCATTGGCAATGTACAATGTGTGAATTCTATGTGTTGTACTTTGCCACTGTACAACACATAGAATTCATGCATGTCCAGAGTTGATATTTTTGGTATGAATTTTGTTAGATGCTTCTAAATGGTAATTTTGTATTAAGATGTTAAGGCAGTGAGTCCTTCCTTTTACAGTATGGTATAAGAGAGCAACATCTGAAAAATAAAACTGTTTTAAAGAGAAAGACCCATCTGACATATACACAATCATGTCTTGCAGCAGTCTTGGTTTTCATTTGTTGGTCTCATAAAATAGTAACTACTGATGAAAGAACTACCTTAATGTCATAAACACAAAAAAGTTCCTGCAAGAGCATTTGATCTGCTCCAGCTACACTGCAGGTGCACTGGCTTTCACAAATTAAAGAGCAACTGAAAAATATAGTTTTTTCATTGGTGTATTGCATGTAAATCAAAAGGTATTTATAAATGTACCTAAGAATGTTTGAAAAATGGAATATTTTAATTTCCAAAATTATATACATTGTATAAAGTTGAGTGTCACTTGAAATAGCCCAAATGGTTTAAACTGAAGTATAATCACTTCTTGGTAGTGATGTCACGTTCTGTTGATAAGACTGTGCAGCAGTTCATCGAAGCTCTGGAGGCCTGCTGGAACAGGATTCAGGGAAGCGGCCACCAGACTTCTCTGCGAGCAATCGGGTTGGGAAACTCATACAGCTATTCCATACCGTTTATAGTGCTGTTGTACGATAGAACTCAACAAGGCTACATACAATGTTGGTATTATTGCCCTGTACTATGTGGTTGCAGAAGGGGGTAGGAGTATTTAAGATTTCATCCCTGCATCTATGATTAGTGACAGAGCCTGTTGAAAGCATGTACAGATCTGAAAGGCAAATCAAATATTTCTCTCCCCACCATCACCAAGCAGGCAATTGACTGCTATGAAAATAATGGTAATTTCTAGGGGATTCTAGTCTGAAATCTAGGTTGTTTTTTTCATGGGATTGTTAGACCAACTTTGTTGCCACTTGGAAGGATTGGTGTTTGGTCCCTAAATTTGACAAGTGGAAACCAACATCTTTTCTAGCAACAGAAAAACATTTACTGTTGGCTTTACTCACATATATAAGTTATATTTAGTTGAAGAATCCACTTGATTCCTTTTTTAGCAGATGTTTCTGGATTTTTACTGTCTGTTATTTCTTTGAATCCACTTAAAGCTTGTTGACATTGAATGCAATTTAAATTATATTGCCAGATTCCACATAAATATATTGTGTATGCTAACTAAATAAAAAATAGTCACTTGTGCTTCCTAAATGCTAGTTGATGTTTTTAGGCAATTCATTAAGAATGGACTTGTACTTTTTGTAGGTTTATTAATAGCTCCATTATCCCCGATATAATTGCTCTCTTCTGTTGTTTCGAGATTCATAATCCATGTGTTTTCGAATGTTGCACTGTTTTTAATTCTCTGTGTCTTACAGTCTAATGGAATTTGATAAATTGTTTTCCCTATCATGTCCTATTTCTATTTGTTAGTTTTCCGTAATTTGCTATTGGCATGTACTTTATTATTTCCAACTTTTATAGGCTTAGAGAGTTAAGTTGATTTTTTTATTCTTTATTTCCTGTAATGATAGTTCTCTCCCTTAGAAAAATCATTATCAATTAAAGTTAAAAAAAAATTGTTGATTATGTAGTACGAGGGTTGTTAAAAAAATAACGAGACTGATTTTGTATGGGGTAGAAGTGTAATGAAGTAAACATACTTGCATACTTTCGAAGTAGTCCCACCTTTCTATTCACTTCCCGAAGATGTGTTTGAAGCCTTTCCTCGACATGTGGTCAGTATTTCTTTCAGGACTTTTTGGCCGGGGTGGCAAATGGAACCTTAGAGGGGGCAAGTTTTCCATTTGCTATATATATATATATATATATAATTTTAACTACTTTATTTATATATATATATAGAAGTAATTACTCTATGTCTAGCACAGGGGAGCATTTAGAGTCCACCTCCCCACAAAATGTTTCACTTTTTTTTTTGTTAAACTGCGACTTACATTAGGAAAAAATGCATCAATTTACATTAGAAAAAAAAGTGCTTTAATTTTTCTTCAATTTTTCATTAACTTTAATTTTGTTTCAGATGGTGGATTTCAAAACTTCCTTTTTTGGCCCCCTCCAAAGAAAAATTCTATATATATCCCTGATATAGTAATTACTTCTTCAAACATTTCAGGAATAACAAACTTTTTCCAGTAAAGGGGAGGGGGGGCGGAAGGGTCCGCAGGCTTGAAATTTCATCTATTGAAATGCGTTCAACGCACTCTTGATCCTGAATCACGATTCCCAGACAATTAGGTATAATTAGTTTACTTATATATTTTGAAGAATATCATGCCTCTATAACTAGTACGATTAAACTATAACTAGTACGATTTGAACAAATATTAAAAAAAATATAATTGGAGAAATATTTGTAGCATAAAAAGAAACAAAACTTCCTTTTTCATCATAGCCTGAATTTATTAAAATTTGGTTCGGTAACCTAAAATGTCTCGGGGGTGGGGGTGGTGGCGAATGGTCATTCCCTGGAAGGCTTCGCCCCCCTGGATGTATGCCTGAAAGAAACACTGCATGTGGTTCAGAATACCCATCACAGCATTGTTTAATTCAGTATTTAATGCCCATGAAGTTGTTTTTTCACTTCAGGGAATAGGTGGAAGTCACACAGCGCCTGGTGCGCCATCATTTTGATAACATGCTGGGTTAGCAAAGCACATTGTGCAGGGGAAAAATCCAACTAGTTTGTGCATATTCTGGGCATTTTGGGGAACGTTTTTCTTTAAAGGACCTTTGAGAATTTCAGAATAATAGGCACCAGTAACAATTTCCCCTTGTGGGACAACATGGACATAAACAATTCCCTTTTTATCAAAGAAACCTTCCCTGCACTTGCTTTAACTTTTTCTTTCTTGGATTGGGAACTCTGTGGGTGTTTCCATTGAGTGCCCTGTTTTGTTTCTGGATGGAAATGGTGAAAAAACGTTTCATCACAAGTGACAACTCAATTCAAAAGTGTGACTCATGTTGTAGCCAGCACTTCGATTGGCGACAAGCGATAGCACGAATTGCCTTGTGTTCATCAGTGAATAAGTGGGGAAACCAGTTGTGTAACCAAAAAGTTACTGCAATGTCAACTGACATCTGTATCTCATTAGTAACCTCCTCAATGGTCATTCAGCAGTCTTCGTGCAGGAGTGCTTCAATGGTATTAACATTAGCCTCCGTAGTTGATGTTGTAGGCCTACCGGAGCATGGCATATCTTCCAAACTCCACTCAAAAACCCTTGCACGGGACAAAGCATCTTCCTTATATACAGGCTGTTTTAATCATTTCGTGTGTTTCTGTGGCAGTTTTATTCAAACGCACACAAAATTTTATCTCTGCTCTAGTTTTAAATTCGCCCTGGGTTACAGAAACATGTCTGAAATAGCGGAGCGTTGTAATGATGTGATGTCATGTGACTGACCTTGCAGGTGTTCTGACACTGGCAGCTACATGTGTTGGATCACCGTGGTTTTGGCACTATGATGCAAGTCTTGTTATTTTTTGAATGACCTATGTAAATACCGTAAAAGAATCCACTAAACCATTAAATTTTAGTTTAATGATGTTTCAGCTGTTGAATTTAATACCAGTATTTTGATGAAGAAAGTTTTTCAGAGGTTATGGAACACTGCCAGCAAATGTACCTTCTCTCTTCTTCTTCAGACTAAAGCAGCTTCCTCTCCAAAGTAAGCTTCTGGATCTGTCATTTAATAGCCACCTTGATGAGAATGACAATATTCACATAAAATAGCAGTTAATTTAAGTAATACTGAAGGGATAATCTAAGTTTCTTAGAACAGTCATTGCTGAATTTCTCTCTAGGACTTCCAGATTCCTTTATGGATCAATTTAAAAATTCTTTAACCAACCATATGAATATTTCAATTGCCATTGAAGCCAGCAGAAAAAAAAATACATCTTAGACTTCAATAACATATTTTACAAAAATTGACATTTTTTTTCTCTTTCAGTCAATGAGTAGCAGATACTTTTAACTCGTTAAGATAAGAGTGCATTACTGTTTTTCTAATACTTTTTTTTCCCCAGCAGGAAACAGAATATCCACTTCTTCCTGACAGCTACATTTCCAAAGATTTGATCAAACAAAAAGAGAAGTATCTTGCATCATCTAAACTCAAGCACCACAGGGAACCTAGTCACAACAGCAGACATCAGCAAGTATGTAACCACCTCCTCGGTTCTGAAGAATTTGATGAAATTTCTGAAAATGACTTGAACATCTCACTTAGAAAATCTACTTCTGTTAAAAGTTCCTCTAGCAGTGACTTTTCTTTTCATGATAGGAGACCTTCAAGGAACAAGAATGCATCATTTTCAAGGACAGGGGAAAATACTCATAATGTAAACCATTTATCCAGCCAAGAAATACGAAAGCTTTTAGAATCAATTGAGGCTGACAAAAGGCTTCTGAAAGAAATTCAGAGCAGTCACGTGTTTGGAAGAAAATACTGTCCATCTATTATTTTCCAATCCCCTAACTCCACTGGAAGTACTGATGATTTGTGCTATGAGGAGGATTACAAATGTTTGCCCAGTCCTCATCTGTATTCAAAGAACCCTATTTCTCATGCAGCTGAAAGCATTGACGACTTATTTCTTGAGGATGAGTATATGTCTCTTCCTAGCCCTCGCATATATATACGTCCCATTTCCCCATTTAACATATCGTAAATAATTACATGCATTTTTCAGGAAGACCATGTGAAGGTTTGACTCGCCTTCATGGCAGTGGGCAAGGGAATCCACACATTCGACTGATTAATACCTTTGTTGTTGTCCCACAAGTGGATTCTGGCATGGTAAATAAACTGCATTTCACATAAATCAGCAGCAACCATGTGGCACTTTCTTTTTAATAAATAGATTGTGTTCTTTGTGCCCTTGAGTGTTCACTGGTAAAGCAAATATGGAGTATAGCAACTGTGTCACAAAATTGCATTTCATCAGCAGTAGAATGTGATGCAACCAAAAGAAGTGTTTTGGTGGAATACTTTTTAACTCGCAGATATATGTCGCTGCGAGTGGAATGGCTCTTTCAGTGCCAAACAAAACAGCTGGACATTGACGAAGAATGGCACTTTTCCTAGTACAGTGGAAAGGAAAAAAAAATGTTTGTAGGATCACACTGAACTGTGTGTGTGTTTTTCAACTGTGTAATGATGGTTAAAAGTTAACAATCCTGTAAGAATCATAGTTACAGTTAAAATAAACAATTGGGAAGTGAAGTTTATCCATCCAAGTGTCAGTGTAATTTTCATGCAGTTGCCCTACATGCTATAGCCTGGAAAGCTATAGGATCTGTCAGAACAGATTGTGTACTATTCTTACAGCATCCCTCTCTCACTAAATTATATAAATTTGAATTTCATGAAACAAATAGCTTAGTATGTAAATTACTTCTGCTATAGATGCCTAGCAACATGGGTGTTTAGTGATGATGCAGTATGACAGTGACTCCAATCAATATTTTTGCTAAAGTAGAAGCACAATCAGATGCTTAATTTTTTTTTCTACTCTCACATAAAGCTTTGAAATAACATGAAGTAAATGTTCAGTATTCATTCGATATGGCTTACCTACATTTTCTTGAAAACTTAAAAGAAAGGTTGGCCTTCAACATACAGTGCAGACCTCTGAACTACATCCTGTCATGTGGTTTTGAAAAAACTGTATATTGTGCACATATTATTCATAATGTATGAGGATGAACTATCAGAATATGGCATTGTACATTCCAATATACACAAACAACTGTCAAAACGGTTCACTATTCTTTCATTCATCATCATATCTACAGATGCTCTTATCTGTTTCTAAAGGTTTATTTACAATACACAAGCAAATGAAACATTCTCTAAATTATAATAGGAATGATGGCTGTTGCTTCAGGGTCACAAATTGATAGTAAGTGGCTTGACAGGCTGTAAGTTATAACCTTCAAGCGATTTAATTGACTGCAGTATCTGTATTTCCCCATTAGGAAATGCTAAAAAAAGTGCCTAGATGTACCATTTAAAATGATTAAATGAGAAAAAAGTACCACGCCATGTATTAAAAACTTGTAAATTAATTCCACGTATGTACTTATACAACAGCAGGAAGTCATTAAAACTTACTTCATTACTCAGATTCTTCTGGAACATATTATATTGCCTTGATACTGATAATTCAGTTCATCATTATATTATCATGTGCAGAAAGCTACAGTAGATACTTAATTGTAAATATGTACAGTAAAGTGTTTGTCAGAAATTGCATCATCAATGTGCCAGTTAAAAGTTATGCATCCATGAAAGGTTTCCTCTGTTTCAGCAGGAAAATCTTGAATGCCACTCAATGAAAATCATTGGTAATAATGACAAAGAAGTGCCTCACTGAAAAGTATTTTTGCATATGATCTGGTGCTAGACTGCCATGGAACGAAGTGCACAGTTGAGCAATAATAAAAATCATAAGATGTTTACCATGACATAACTTTTATTTTAATAAGTTATGTGTTGCATGTGCAATACTTTAATTTATTGCTCAAACTGAAAATTGTTTTGATATACCTGCCATTGTCTTGTTATACTTCCACTTTTTTTATGTGCCAAAAATAAATATATTCTGAAATCCATTTGATTCCTGTTCATTGACTGACAGCATCCACATCACATTCATAGAAACCATATAACTCCCAGAAGTGAATTCATCATTTTCTTTTTTTCATTTAATGGTAAAATATATTTTGGAAACCTAGTATTTAAAGCTGCAGTATTGCACCATTGTGTCATAAACTCCTAATGCACTGTAAATCTTTTAATATAATTTGAAATTGCTGCATGCATGTAACAGTAAGAATTCATCATCTGCTCTTGCTCACAAAAATTACAAAACTCTAATGATATTTGATGTAACTAGTCATGGCAAAAATCTAAATAAAAGGTAGGTATGCTTGTTTCAAGCTTTTGGATTCTGTTCAGCAAAGAAGATACAACAGAATATAGATCACTTCTAATCAAGCACTGCTCTGCCTTTATAACATCTGTTGATGAAAATGTGATGACATCATGCAGAGCCTGCTCACTTATTTTGATGTATGAGAATTTTTGGTTGAAATGTCTTCCTCAATAGTGATTTGCCAATTGAGCCAAATGCATATTCCAAAACTCCACTTGGTAGTGCCCAGAGTTCCTTAAGCTTCCAGCCACAGTACAAGGGAAATATTGCTTCAACATGTTCATATCAGTTTGTTCTCTTCATGGAACTTTGGCTGCAATGAAAGTTTAAACCAGAGTGAATAGGACATGTCATTGTTTTTTATATTCTATTTTCAGCTCTGGCCAAAGCTGATGCATTTCCACAGTAACCACATTAATAAATTCTTTGCCATGGTAACCCATGCCATACATAGGTGAAAAAACTGCAACTAAAGATATCCTTGTTATCTACCTGAGAAAGGTTTCAGTTAAAATAATAAAAGAAAAATATTTTGTTTCCTGTTAAACTGCTGGTGCTGATAATTTTATAAATGGGTTAAAAAAATATTTTTTAAGGGGCTTAGGAAATTTTGCAATAAACAATGTTTTCTGTATTGTTTAAGAGATTTCCTTGCACTTGCAATAGTTTTAATGTAAACTTTGATTTGTTGTGGATTTCTGTAACTTCACGACACTATGTAAAGTTGGCCAAAAGTCGGGTCCATCAAAATAGATACCGACGTGATCGAAGGTTTGCCTTTGAGATTTGTTGATTGTTGTGGTATAAGCAAGAATTATTGGGAGTCCATGATGCTTCAAAATGCACGGCAGTTTACATCATTTGTGATGACAAATCAATCCTTGGTAGAAAGACTGTGTTGCCACAATTGCATTCAGAAATTATTACAGTTTCAATTATATCTCTGCATAGTGATGTGATTCAAAGGCGTATCCCATTACTAAGTCCTTCCTTTGAATCCAGGTTTCTTAGCAGCATTATTGTGACTTAGAGCACCAACTTATGCAGAGGCATACTAGATGGAGTTAGCTCGTGCAGAAACTCTGAAGAATAATTACTTGCATCATTGGGATCTTCAGAAACATTGAGTCAATGCAGTAGTATATTTCCATCCCTCCTGGCAGTACAGTTATAATTCGTCTATTCATGTTAAGTGTTTCTTTGTTTGCCAACACAATCGTGACATGTTTTGCTGTTTCTTAGAGAGGCATTTCATTCAAATTTTGTCTGTAAACACTGTCACTGAAATTTTTATCTGAAATTATTTGTGGAGGGTCTTCAATACAGAATTGGGGCACACTTGGAACCTCCTGCATATTGCTGCACCTAATGGTGAGCAGCCATTTGTTATGTGCATTGTGTTGCACTTCACATAATGGTTCTTAATGTTTGGCGAAATGTTACCACAATGCACTTCATTTAATGCAGAACTCAATGGCATTAACCCCTATTCCTTGTGCGACGACTGGTAATGTTTGTCCGAAGTCTCCAAAGACGATAACTAACTTTTCCACCAAATGGGGTTGTTCACTTTGCTTCAATTCATATAGATCAATACAGTAAAGCCCATGTTTAGTCAAAATGGAGGATTTATCGATGACGAGTGAAGCTTGTTGAAGTGTTTTCGCTTCTGGCAAATTGGCTTACATTGTTGAGACTGAAGTGTCCAGTAATGCAACAGGTAGCTTGAAGCTACTGTGGATTGCGCTTCCACCTTTTAGTAAAGTAGCAGCAATTCCTGTTGTTGCAAATGAAAGAATTATTGCACTTCTTCTGATAAATGACATCTATGCTCCATAAAGGTAAGTCTTTCTGGAACCTCTAGGACCATCCAAATAGAAGTATTTCTGCATTTCATCATGGTTATACTGCTCCGATGACTTGGTGGAATGCACTTATTTGTTCTGGGTGCAAACTAAAAATCCATCTCTCTGCTCCAAATTTTTCTACAACTAGTTTGTACATTTCAGCTAAAATGGGAATTCCCATTGGCTTTGGCAAACCGATCTATGCATAGGATAATCCATGTTGTATGCAATCATTGTTCTACCATAAGTAATAGAGTGATGTGGCATTGAAAAACTGATCTGTGCATAGGATAATCATGTCATCATTGATATTGTTCCACAATTGCAGTGTGTTTGTTAGCATACAGAAGCTGAAAATGCATACAAATGTTTGCCACATTTAATAAGTGGCTGTCTTTATTCAAACAGCTTTTCCATTCAGCATTTGAATCCTACAAATGATGGTGGAAAACTGCTTCTTTGAATGTTGCATAAACTTTGCCATTTACTGTGCATAAGAATTCAAGGCTGGAAGCTCCCAGAACATAGAGTAATGACATTTGCAAATAGAATTATTTCCAGTATGCACATTCAGGTTTCAATTTTATGTCCCCCTCATTGCCAAGCATTTCCAACATAGTGACAAGCAATATCTGTGTACAGATATTCACGTATCAGCATTTGCATTGAGTTAGAATCATGAATTGAGTTTTACTTATCCAATATAAGCAACTTCTTCCTATTGTCCCATTTAGAGTGAGATGCATTGTTGATATGACAAGTGAACTGGCAGTCCCATTACCGCATGTGAATGATCATGCATGAATGATTTGAGGAGATGCCATGCTGCTTCTTATGCACTTGCATATCTAGCATTATATAAGGAAGTTCTGCTGCTTTTCCCACTGTAGTGTCCATATTTGCACAATCAAATTCTTTGTAAACATTTCATAGCTCAAAGTGATGTACAAACTTCAACTTTGATGTGCACGTTTTTAAGAGGTGATACGGATTATATGGCACCACGAATTCTGTTACCCATTATAACACATATCACTTTAGCTGCGACATCTTGTCGATGATGATACAATGAATACCCTCTGATATTGTGAGCAGTATCATTCCAAAATGCCTTTGGAGATAGATTTTTGCATTTTCTGCCCTCCATACGTGGAGCTTGAGGATTCGCCAAGCCACATAGACCGAGCATCTAGGGAAACTTGTATAAACTCAGAGAACAGCTAAGTGATATGTATGTAACTTTTATTAACTTCTGGAGTTTCAGCACTAAGGAACATTTCTGAATTTCTCATCAGCTTGCAGGGTGATTAAAATGTGTGGATAAGACATTTAATCATTAAAATTGCTGAAATTTGCTTCTGAGATTTGAGTGTGTATACATAAGTGATCAATGTGCTAAAAATGCCATGTGCTGTGAAATCTTAAATGAGCATTTTGGCATTGATTTATATACTCTAACCATTAAGTCACGGTGATCAACTGTTATTCCCCCTGGTTGCAGTTTTTCTGGGATTTCTGGCCAATTGGGAATCATATTGAAAGTAGATATCTGAAGTTCCATATTTTGCAAAAATGGACATTGTGCTCTCATATTTCATGAAGAACCTTCAAGTGATGATGGCAAAATGACTGGAACTCCAGCTTGGACACCTGCCTTTTTGGCTGCAGAACAACATAATCAGCGAGTCTTTAATAAAGCTCTGCTCTAAACTGCTGTTGATTTTAACAGATGAAGTTAAGATTGTAGGCTTCAAACCTGGAGATATGAATCAATCAACTCCTTTTAAGTCTGCTTTTCTGTGTTGATAACTGGATTGAAATCTTCTGATATCTGTTTGTGCTGCCTTGAACTGAAGCATTGAGACATTGGCACTTGTTCTATTTACTTGAGCTCTGTGATGGTATTGGGGTTAGCAATTATAATATGAAATGCACGACACCAAAAATCATGAGTAATATGTATCAGAGATTGAGACAGAACAAAATGTTATAAAGCAGGTATACAGGCTTACCTATAATACAGTGACACACTTCCATCAGCACTACATAAACTGACTGCACAGTTAAAAGTCTTCAGTAGGGGATATGTCCACCACAATACATGTTTGACACTGGTGTGACATATTTAACACCAAGTGGTTTAGAAGCTCTTGTAGTGAATTATCACACTCCTTGTTAAGAACCCTAATAAGAGCTAGAATGGTTTCTGGTGGGGGATTCCTTCCTGCAACATGTCTCCTTAGAACATTCCGTGATGTTCAATTGGATTGAGATCAGGGTAACATGCTGTCCCTCCATCTGACATATCTTCAATAGCCAATACTTCATCCACAGCTGCTTTGCAGTGACCCATTCACATCCATAAAAATAAAATTTGTGCCCAAAACACCACAGAACAGACAAATGTGGTGAAGAATCACATCCTTGCAGCACCAATGCCCAGCAATCATCCCCTGATCCATCCCCTGCAGTTTGGTATGCCCATTTTATTGGGCCACACAATGACATTGCAACCGCTACATCGCTTTCAACGATGTTCCTGGCATCATACACAGTCCCACGTTTCCCCCATATCAACTGCTGCTTTGAATCCGACAAAGACTTAATTCACTATTATTACCCTGGTGCACTTATCTGCAGACCAGTCTGCCATTATCCAAGGTACGATGTACCTTGGATAATGGCAGACTGTACAGGTTTCTAGAAATACAACCCTGCTGCATATATACACCTTGACACAGTTTGCCACAAATTCATACACGTGCTTGCTAGAAGACAACTAGCCCTACAATGCAAGCCAATTCAGTAATATCTCGTGCTGAAAAGTTCCAAGCAAAACTAGAAGCAAAAGCTGTCAAAGCACGATTCACAAAAAACTTTAGTCGAGTTTAAACTGCACGGACAAAAAAATATTTTTTACAATTAAAATCAACTAAAAGACGCAGGCAAGATCTTTCACAGCCGCGACGGACACGTCATCAGGCTAATCAGCAATCCTGGTGTGTAGGTACAGCATTATATAGATTATCACCCCCAATCCCACAATGCACTGCAAATAAAGTTTGGATGGTGAAGAACACTTTGATTAACTAAAGTCTATTATGAATGTAATGCATCACTTTCTTTGCATTTTTAATCGTGTCAACAGTCCTTTCCATATAGAATTTACAAATAATGGCACTTCCTCATTACAGCACTCTACATAGAAATATGCAATGTGTAATGCTTCCGCAAAAAGTAACATCTGTTTATTAGTAGCAGAGGTAAGAATCCTAACCCTGTCCCAGTCTGGATAAAATGTTTCGTTCTCCAGAGTTCAGGTTAAAGATGCTGAAATAGTATTGGAACGAAGGAAGTCTTCACGTTCAGCCATTTGTAGACCAAGATTCCTCATAGTGGATCCTATATAACAGAGGTCGTTCTCTGGTAAAGTAGAATGAAGTGGGATTTTATAAACACCATAATGCTTCTTTAATTACACAGAGTCCCTGTCTTTTTGAATTAGGTCAAAGACATAAGTTGTTCTAATGCCAAAACCCATCACTTCCTCCTTGTAGAAACTCATCAGAATGTTCACAATAGGTTGATAGAAGTTCATGGAGCCCACACAGCGACGTTGAAATGGTATTTGAACATCTAATTATAAGCTTGTTTTGAACATCTCATTATAAGCATGTAGTCATGCTTCGTAGTTTTGGATGAATTAGATTGGAGATCTTTTCCCGAGGGAAGCCGTATTGCCTTGCCAAGTGGTAAATTCAATTAAGTTCTTCATGACACAATCCAATTAAGGATGAGTGGGGAAAAAGCTCTACTAATCAAGAATTGTAAAGGGGCCAAAACAAAATATTTTAATCCCTGCAGTTTAAACTCTACTAAAGTTTTTTGTGAATCGTGCTTTGACAGCTTTTGCTTCTACAGTTTTACTTTAGCCTACAATACATTCCCAACTCTGTTTTTCCATTATAGCCAAGTAACATTCATTCCACTAGCTCATACAGTGGGGATGACCTCCAGCAAAACATCTGGTAATGGTTCTGTTTCTCCTGAATGCTGACCAAAGCAGCAATACCCTACTGCATGCTACTCCAAACTTTCTGGCAACATTGGTCACAATCCAGTCTTTTTTGACTTAGCTGATAATTCAGACTTGTAAAATATTCTATATAATGTCTGCCAGACATCCTTTTGTTACCTCAGACACGCAATTTCTCACTTTGTTGCTGAAACGCACGAAAATCGGAATGAACTTGTATGAGACATGACTCTGCCTCCTGCCTGTATACACCCTTGGCAGTTGTCACACGCTCACAGTAAATTTGCATATCGGCTGCATATTGTGGAATGTCTTCATACATCACGGCACATTTGTGAGCTCATGTTAGTGTCTCTTTTAGTGTCATCGATATAAGGTGGAATTTTTAATTGTCAGATTTAATGTTCATCCCTAAGTTTTGGACAGCAGTATATATAACATCAATACACCAGAAAAAACAAAATTATTCTGATGCAGAATGATAGCACAGTGAAAACTGCGCTCCAGAACACGTTATTTTCAAAATCCAATCTTTATTCCTACACCATTTACTGATATACGAGTATTCATGTAGTATTGCACAAGCAATATAAACTAGGATTACATCTAAAGATATCTGAAATTCACATTTTTTTATTACCTTGATATAATGCTAGTCTAGTTACTCTAACTTACAGAAAAATTCTAAGGAAGACTAGTGGATGCAGTTTTAGCTGCAATTAATTCATTTCACAGCTCCACTGCAAAACTGGTTTTATGATTACACTGCTTGCTAATCACCCTTTCTTCTCTGTTAACTGAGAAAAAATGTTGGCTGCCTTCAGGTTTTGGACCAAAAATAATATTTATTAAGTAGTTTATCACTTGGCATCTTTGTACACAGCATCTGTTCTGTTTAAGTCTATATTTTATGCTAAATATATAAAGTAAGCTGCCAATGGTGAGCTATTTATAGAACTTGATGGTATTCTGTGCATATTCATAAAATGTTGTATTTTTTAACATATCTTTAAAAAAAAAATGTACTTACTCATCACTTTCTCTATCCAACTGCATGAATTTTTACTGACATATTTCCACACCTTTATGTTAGATTCCAAAAACTCCTTTTGCATCAAATAGCAGTTACAGTCAATTCACTTTAATTCGAATTCCTAGGGAACTCAAAAATCCGTTCGTCTTTGAGAAAGTTTGAATTATGGAAATTTTGAAATTATTTAATTTGAAAATGGTCAAAATTGCAAAGCATGTCAATAATTCAGCATAACAGTAATTTATAAGCTCACTCAAATTTCAGATTTTTCAATTGCATTCAGAAGTGTATGAAAAATCAATTTATACCTGTAATTTAGTTCATACTGTCATAAAATCCAAGATCTTCCTTTGTACCAGCTTTGCAGAAGCCATTGAAAATCTTTCTTTCGAGCTTCACTGTCATTTATAAAAACTCGATCCCGTTTTCCTCCTCTAGGTAATGATGAATTACTTCAGTTGCAGCTTTTAGGGTGGGTTTATGGATATCTATAGTCATGGGCTGGGAAGTTAGAACTTGTTTGCCATCTTCACAGTCTGAAGTATCTGCCCTGCTGATTCCCATTGCTCGTTGCAAAATTACTACATCAGTCGGTCAGTTCCTCATTGCATTGCAAGTCTTTGTCCACATCTGAATTCTGCATACTTCTCAAATGTGATGCCTTTATGAATGTCTGCAGTTTTTTTTCAGTTCAGCCAGCAAATGCTCTTCAGTTATAAATTACATTTCTTCTGAACTTGGACTTCAGGCACTGATTCAGCGTTGTAAAAACCAGTATGACTGAAGCAGTTGGTGATTGTTTGGGCTGTGACTGAATCCCAAGCAGCAGCCATGTATACTGCTCTCAGCAAGTTCACTACATATTCCTTGTCATTTTCGACATTGAGAATCATCCTGCCCTGAAGCATTTTTTTATAGGCACGTTTGAAGGACTGAATGACACCCTAGTCAAGAAGCTGTTGTACTGAGGTAATATTTGGAGGCAGGAATTCCACTTTGATGTTACTGAGCCCATTGATAGCTGAATGAGCTGTGAAGTTATCAACACTAAAACAGTGTTCCTGTTTTGTGGTGCCATGCATCGGTTAAATTGTTGCAGCCTACTTTCAAAAAGTTTTCTTGTCATCCACGCATTTGAACTGGTGGCATACTTCATGGGAAGGAACCGCATTCCCTTAAAACACTGGGGGCATGGCAGCTTTTCCAATCAGGAACAGTTTATGTTTATCTGTCTCAGTCATGTTTGTACAAAGCAAGATGGTGACACGAAGCTTTGATTGCTTTCTACCACTGCAGCTCATTTTTTTGAAAGTAAGGAATCTATTTGGAAGCCCTTTATAGAATAGTTCTGTCTCATTGCAGTTATAAATGTCCTCTGGTCGATATCGTCTTAGAATATCTCTCAATACTGTGTCACACCACTTTTTTGCTGCCACCGAATCCGCATCAGCAGTCGCACCGCAGATCTTAATCAAGTCATGCTTCTTTTTTTTTAATTTCTGTATCCAACCATCAGGAAACTTTATCTTGTCCTCTGTGCCCATTTGCGCAGTGAAATCCTCGCCTTTTGTTTTCAGCATGTTGCATTCTACTGGAACGTTCTTAGCCCGCATCTTCCTCAGCTACATGGTTAATGCTTTTTCCAAATCCGGAAAAGCAGCTGCATGCACTCTTTTCAAAGACTTCGGCAAGGTTTACAGGAGCTGCCTCATTGTCCCTCAGGAACTGATGAAAGCTGAAGCAAACCGCCTAGTGGAAGTGGGGACAAAATTCCTAGAAAACCTGGGCAATGTACGTTTCATCAAGAGAATTGTTATGTGCAACCAAAAGGGGGTCTATTTCCGTAATCCTAACTCATAATGGCAGTGGATGTGCCCAGGCCAGCTACCAGAACCTGCTGCCAAACGTGGGCACTTTGAGCAAAAGGTGATGCTCTGCGTCCGGTGGAATTTCGAGGGGATAAATCCATTACGAATTTGTTTCACATGGTCGGACCATCAACGCCAACCTCTACTCTGAACAGCTGGAGTGGATGTATTCCGTTTGGAGGAGAAGTACCGGCACTGGTGAACAGAATGCTCGCTCTCTTACAGCAGGACAATGCTCAGCCTCACGCTGAGCGAACGACCCGGGTAAAACTCCAGGAACTTGAGGGCATCGAACTGATACCACGCCCAGCATATAGTCTAGATCTTGCCCTGTTGGATTATTACTTGTTCTGGTGCATGGCTCACTTCCCTTGTGGGCGGCACTTCAACAACCAGGAGGAGGTGGCAGCTGGGGTGAAGGAGTTCTTCACCTCGAAGGACAAGAACTGGTACCACGGAATCGAAGAACTGGCAGACAGATGGCTAAAGACAGTGCAACATAATGGCCTATACTTTGAATGCTAGTCAGCTTTCGCCTTAAAGGTACATATGAAGACATAAAGTGATCCAAATATTGCAAAACTTTCAACTCGCCCTCTGTAGTTGTAATAGTTTCTAGGCCTGGATTTTTTTTCTTTTTTTTCCCGAAACATCTTGCTTTTATAATTTCTCTAATGTGGCCAGGTACCTTTCCTAATATTTCAGTTGTCTGACACACCACAATATACACTGACAGAAAAAAAAATCCCAACACCAAGAAGGGGTTGTGTTAGATAAATGACAGTTGGTAGGCAGTGAGAGTACATCTGTAAGATGACGTCTATGCAAATTTCGTGCTTGGCGCACACGTATGGCGCTAGTAGCGCCCCTCGGAACATGCAAAGCAGGTTTGCTGTAAATACGCGTTGTAACGTTTGTGAGCGTTAGTTATCGTTGAGATTCGACGTAGGGTGTTGATGTTAGTCAAGAATGCCTTTAAGATGACGAAGAAGCCATTATCAACAGCTCACGGAGTTTGAATGAGGTCATGTAATAGGGCTACGAGAAGGTGGATTTTCTTTCTGCAATATTGCAGAACGACTTGGCAGGAATGTAGCCACTGTGCATGATTGTTGGCAGCGGTGGTCAAGGGAAGGTACTGCCTCAAGAAGACCGGGTTCCGGCCGGCCACGTGGCACTACTGAGAGGGAAGACTGCTGTGTACGGCGTATGGCCGTGGCGCATCGTACCGCGTCTGCTGCAGCAATTCGAGCTGCAGTAGCCACCACAGTGACAAAACGAACTGTTACGAATCGGTTACTTGAAGGACAGCTCCGAACCAGACGCCCTGTAGCGTGCATTCCACTTACTCCAAACCACTGCCGTTTGCGACGTCAAGCTAGAGCTCATTGGAGGACGGAGTGGAGATCTGTTGTGTTTTCTGATGAAAGCCGGTTCTGCCTGGATGCCAGTGATGGCCGTATGTTGGTTAGAAGGAGGCCAGGTGAGCACCTGCAACCAACCTCTCTGCCGCCGAGACACCGCGTCTGCGGCAGCAATTCGAGCTTCAGTAGCCACCACAGTGACAAAACGAACTGTTACGAATCGGTTACTTGAAGGACAGCTCCGAACCAGACGCCCTGTAGCGTGCATTCCACTTACTCCAAACCACTGCCGTTTGCGACGTCAAGCTAGAGCTCATTGGAGGACGGAGTGGGCAAGGGAAGGTACTGCCTCAAGAAGACCGGGTTCCGGCCGGCCACGTGGCACTACTGAGAGGGAAGACTGCTGTGTACGGCGTATGGCCGTGGCGCATCGTAGTAGCCACCACAGTGACAAAACGAACGAGCTGCAGTAGCCACCACAGTGACAAAACGAACTGTTATGAATCGGTTACTTGAAGGACAGCTCCGAACCAGACGCCCTGTAGCGTGCATTCCACTTACTCCAAACCACTGCCGTTTGCGACGTCAAGCTAGAGCTCATTGGAGGACGGAGTGGGCAAGGGAAGGTACTGCCTCAAGAAGACCGGGTTCCGGCCGGCCACGTGGCACTACTGAGAGGGAAGACTGCTGTGTACGGCGTATGGCCGTGGCGCATCGTACCGCGTCTGCTGCAGCAATTCGAGCTGCAGTAGCCACCACAGTGACAAAACGAACTGTTACGAATCGGTTACTTGAAGGACAGCTCCGAACCAGACGCCCTGTAGCGTGCATTCCACTTACTCCAAACCACTGCCGTTTGCGACGTCAAGCTAGAGCTCATTGGAGGACGGAGTGGAGATCTGTTGTGTTTTCTGATGAAAGCCGGTTCTGCCTGGATGCCAGTGATGGCCGTGTGTTGGTTAGAAGGAGGCCAGGTGAGCACCTGCAACCAACCTCTCTGCCGCCGAGACACCGCGTCTGCGGCAGCAATTCGAGCTGCAGTAGCCACCACAGTGACAAAACGAACTGTTACGAATTGGTTACTTGAAGGACAGCTCCGAACCAGACGCCCTGTAGCGTGCATTCCACTTACTCCAAACCACTGCCGTTTGCGATGTCAAGCTAGAGCTCATTGGAGGACGGAGTGGAGATCTGTTGTGTTTTCTGATGAAAGCTGGTTCTGCCTGGATGCCAGTGATGGCCGTGTGTTGGTTAGAAGGAGGCCAGGTGAGCACCTGCAACCAACCTCTCTGCCGCCGAGACACACTGGACCTACACCTGGAGTTATGGTCTGGGGAGCAATTTCCTATGACAGCAGGAGCACTCTCGTGGTTATCCCACGCACCCTGACGGCACAGTTGTATGTCGGTCTGGTGATTCAACCTGTTGTGCTGCCATTCATGAACAGCATTCCAGGGGTGTTTTCCAACAGGATAACGCTCGCCCGCATACCGCTGTTGTAACCCAACATGCTCTACAGAGTGTCGACATGTTGCCGTGGCCTGCTAGATCACCAGATCTTTCACCAATCGAGCACGTATGGGACATCATTGGACGACAACTCCAGCGTCACCCCCAACCAGCATTAACCGTCCCTGTATTGACCGACCAAGTGCAACAGGCATGGAAATCCATCCCACAAACTGACATCCAGCACCTGTACGACACAATGCATGAACGTTTGCGTGCTTGCATTCAACATTCTGGCGATTACACCGGTTATTAATGTACCAGCATTTCACATTTAAAATGGCTCTTCTCGCGCTTACATTAAGCTGTGATCTTGAAACCTTAATCGACTAAATATGTTACCTATACAAATGTATTGCCGCCATTTCATTCCTCTACAACTATTTTTTCGTGGTGTTGGGATTTTTTTTTCCCGTCAGTGTATATACCTAAGTTATCAGTCCTTCATCAGGAAACTCTTTAATAAATGCCTTTAATTTGGATGTTATAGTTGATTTAATTTTGGGAATGTTGATTTACTTAACAATTTGAAGAGGAAAAACAAACTTCTAACAATGGTGTGAACAAAATTATTTAGGAAGAAACTGGACACAAAACTATGCATGAAATGACTCAGTCTGCTTTCCTTATCTCATATCTGAGATGAAGAAGCAATCTGGCGCCGGTATGGTGCTGGCATCTGTCGGCTTTGATGTGCTACAAAACTTGAAAACGCGAAACTTATCGTTTGCTGGCTCACAGGTTGCTACAACAGAAAATATTGGGAAGTTCTGCATAAAAACTGGCAATTTATGTAAAAATATTTTAAAATAATGTGAAATATGTAATATACGTAGTAAACCAGTAAATATGTATAACAGAAAAAATGTCAAATATGTAAAAACATTTAATTGCATATTAATCCCAGCCCTATTCATAATTATACATTTCCTCACCATACACTTATCAGGATGTTGTGTAAATCCAAAAGAATTTGTATACATCTTGCTCTTCATCTCATCATTGAAAAAATAATTCCTACTTGACCTTCATTTTAATTGCATACCTGAATTCACCAGCTGGTCATTCCATTTTTCAAAAATTCTGCTAAAACTAAAAGCCAGTGATTTTAATACATCTGATATCATACCGGCATAAAAACTGACTCTCACGTTAGTGCATGAGGCAGTCCCCAACAATCAGTGCAGTGCTGATTAGTCCAAAGAGTACAATTGGTCCAGCAGACTAGTCGTCAAATGGTACAATTAATCCAATGGTAATTCGCTCAATGGTACGATTGGTCCAACGCTGATATGTCCAATGGTACGACTGGTCCAATGCCGATCTGTTCAATGGTACAACTGGTCTAATGATATCATCCTATGAACAGCCATTTCTTTTATTTTTAAGAGAGGAATAATAGGTAATTTTTCTTTGTATATCATTTCCAAAAATGATTTCCATCCTCAAAATTTATGTTTTATCCAGATTTTACAGTTTATAAATTAATTTAGTAAATATTCAAGGTTCAGTGTCTAACATTTTAAATAATAAAATAGTTCAAATTATCAATGCCTGAAAAACATAAATTTCATACATTAAAAAGTTCTCATCTACTGCTTTTTTAATAACTCTATTTTTCATTCATTTCTCTCAGTGATTCCCCCCCCCCTAGGTATCAGGCCTTCCTCATTAAATGTCAAAGATAAATATGGAGAAGGGATGAAAATGAGGGCTGAATAATTGTAGCCTGAAGCATTTTGACAAGTTGGTTGTCACATTGTCTAATAATATTGTGCAATTACAAATGCTACATGATGGTAAATGAGGGTTAGGATGAAAGCTAAATGCAAATGGATACACTTTAAATAAGCAAAGATTCATTAGTGTTGTTTATTTAAATCCTTAATGTTTGTTTGTTTAGAGATTTAATGACCACCATAGTGAAAAACTCATTGGACTGTAAGCGGTCATTCATCCCTAATTTAGTGACGCTAATTCCAGAAAATGGGGAGCCAGCACAATAAGATAAGCAAACCACCCCTGGCTCCCCGGGATTCAAACCCGGACCCACCTCGGATCAATTGTTAGAAGACAGGGCCAAGTTCCACTTGTCCACCAAAGTAGCTCTGAATTTTGCTCCTTGTTTTTATCTCACTAGTCTACTTTGAAAATGCTTGTTCTATTGAGTACATAAATATTTCAGCCAAAGGTAAAAGTGCACATAAACACGAATGAGAATAGAATGAGCACATGTTTTGAACCAAAGAAAATGCAAAAGTGTAAAAAATGTAGTGATAAACATTTATTGGCATGTGAAATCTTATATTAAAGGCTTTATATCTCCCAAAAGTTTTGCAAAAAAAAAAAGACTTCCGCTGCAGTGGAAAATCGGTGCAAATATATGGTCGCAGTTAATTATACCTGAAACAAAGTAAAGGGTGATTCACTCAGGACTTTATCCCAAAAAAAGTGCTATAATTTTGAAAGGGGAAAACATTTCAAGCTGAAATTGAAGATGAAGTGCCTTACCTTTTCACAATCACATCGATATCAAAGAAGATGTTGAAAATATTCACCATTTGCATCCAAACAGAGATCAACTTGTTGCTGCATATTGTTAAATGTATGCCTCAGCATGTTCGTATTTATTGCTTCAATTTCCTGTGTGATGTTTTTCAGCTGCCGGATAGACCTAGGCTTATTACTGTATACAGTACCTTTCCGATGACTTCATAAGAAATAATCGGGTGGAGTTTGATCTGGAGACCTGGGTGGCCACAAACCTTTGGAGACAACCCAATCCCCGAAGAAACTTCGAATCTCAGCCATGCTGCCATTGGAAGTGTGAGAAGTTGCACTATCCTGTTGGAAGAAGCCATTCTGCAGTTCAGTATCATCCAGTTGATTCATGAATTGCATAAAGATATTGAAATACACTTCTGTGTTGACAGTCTGTTCAAAGAAAAAGGGGCTGATTATGCAGTTCCGTGAAATGGTGCACCATACACCAATCTTTATGAGATGCATTCTTTCCCTGTGAACCGGATTCTCACTTGCCCATACCCGTGTATTCTGTGAGTTCACATAGCCTGAAGAAAGGTGGAACCAAGCTTCGTCCATGAATCATGTAATGTCTAATATGCCTGGATTTTGACTGACAAATTCCTTAAACCACTGGCAGTAATGCATTTGATTTGGCATGTCAATTGGTAACAGCTCTTGAACAACTGTAACATGACATGGCTTCAGTTTCCCCATTTTTACAGCCCTCTGGCAGGTAGAATATGACAGTTCTGTTTCTTGGGACAGCCTGCATAATGATTTCTTTGGAGACTGTAACAATCTCTTTTTCACATACTGCACAGTGTTTTCTGACATTGCAGGCCGCCCTCCTGAATGTGTATCAACAAGGCTTCACGTTGTCTCAAGTTTCTTCATAAGATATGAAATCATTGGCTCCATAGGTGGTTCCCGACTGGGAAATTTCTTCTTAAACTCTTTCTGACACCCCTTGAAAGAGCTGGAATCCCAGTAACTTCAAACGATAAGCACGTGCTCAGCAATCGTGAACACCAACTGAATAATTGTTGCATATACAAAAAGGGGAAATACAAAAGTGAGTTGTCAGTTCCAAGAGATGGCGATAAGACTTGAACAAACAGAAATACCTAGAACCTGCTGGATATGTGTTATTCAGAGAGCCCATGGTCTTTAACTTCTTCCAACAAAAATACTTTATCTCATACTGTCCTGTGCTTTTTCACAGACTTTCAGTTGACATCAACATAACCAATCAAGTAAAAGTTCTAAGCACTACATCATGACTTCTGGTTTTCATACAGCCAGTTAAGAAAAAAATAAGTACTTTTTAAGTAGCTTTTGGAATATTTTTTTAAATCAAGGACTTTTAAGCACCTTAAAAATATTAAATACTTTTTAAGTATTTATAAGGATCATGGGAACCCTGTGACAGAACTGTGCTTTGTAAAATGTGGGAAATGTATGTAAATATTCCCCAGAGCAGAAGCTACCCAATCCAAAAAGAATTTGTCAAATCACCCTTAAAAAGCAGAGTTCACGAGGGAAATTGAATATATAGCATCGCTTCCTAGTAGGACAACTGTACATCATTTGAAATAGAAAATTTAAACAAAATATTCATCACACTGAAAGTACTGCGATAAAACCAAGTAGGTTAGAATAAATGGAGTAAGGATGACGTCACAAACTTGAAGCACTTTGAGCAGACAAATTCAATGCTCAAACGTCTCACCAACTGTGATTGGCCGCGACTCGTCTCAAACGTCTCACCAACATGGCAGCAGAGGCTGTGATTGGCTGTGACATCATGATCGTGACGTTTCGGTGGCTTCACTTTGATTACACGAGGGAAATGGCTGGCCCTTACTCCATCTATTCTAACCTCCTTGGATAAAACTTGCACTTTAATCGGAGTTTTAGTGGCACTCAGTGAGATTAACACTGGGTGCCTCTAAACTCTATGACATTAACACTCGCATATAAAGGTAAAAAAAATCACATGGATTTAAACAACTTATGGGCAGGCTTGTGCATCAGTTAAAAAAAGGAAATATGGATATGGATTTTTTATTTCCAGCCACCCATAAGTAGAGTAGAAAGAATGTTTCTGTTATGACTTGGAAGTGCACAGATATGGTGGCCACAAATGAATGGACATTCTAACAGCACAAATTTTTACTTACTTCCCATTCCCAAAAGCTTGCTAAAGTGACAAATAAATGTCTTATAAATTATACTTCTTAAATTAATGCTAAAATAAAGTAAAATACCATGGATGCAAATCTTAGCGATCTTGAACTAGATCAGTTTACTAATATGAAATATAACATATAACATTTTCTAAACATTTTAAAGTGAAAAGATGCACCAGTAAAACTGACTGACAGTAAAAATTGTACAAGATATGAAGAACCCAAAGAAATAAATGTTATTATATTATATATTCTGTTGCTTCTTGGAAAAGTTTTCACCTCATGTCAAAAATTTCATTTATGTGAAATTTCATTTTCTTGAAAAATTTATTAAGTGACTTGACTGGGTTATTACACATAATTAAACAAAAGAAACTGAAAAACTTCAAACAAAAATAACCTTTCAATAATATTTTATGAAACCAAAACAAATATTACTTACTGCATGTATACTGCAGACTACTAAAATAACTTACAGAGCTCCTATTTAGACTTCTTGTACCTTCGCAGAGATGTCATTAAAAATTATGAAATTAAAATGAATTTGAAAAACCCCCACAGAGGTATAAATACTGTGTAAAAACTACTTACTTTTGCACTTAATGAAGAAATAATTGAACACAAGAATAAAGATATGTTTAATATTTCCATTTAATATGACTGAAAAGTTGAAAATTATTTTCCTGCAAGATTCCTATTCAATGACATAAACATACATTTTTTTCTAGTAGGCTAAAGTTGCACTCTCAGCATACACATGTGAAATGATTTATGCCGAAATGACAATGAGGAAATGATATTTTTAATTAAACTATAATTTATGTTATTAATTGAAATTTAAAATTTTAAGTTGTGGGCCATAGCAAGCAGGAAATCTAGCAGTTCATATTCTTCTCTTGCCTGGAATATTGATAAAATCCTGTTTTCTCAGTATATGTCTTTTTATTTTAGGCTTGGGCGATTTTCTTCATGAAGAATGCACTCATTTTCTCCTTTTGTTGATTTTTGTTCTTTCCGAAGCTCTGTAATAATTTTAAGAACTACAGCATGAGGGGCTGCAACTAAAACTATGTAATGACAATGCCAAGCTTTTTTTTTTTCTTTATTGAAGGTTTGAACACCGTGAGCAACTCAATGGGCTATAAACAGTCACCTGTCCGTAATTTAGGGCTGCTGATTGCAGGGACAGCCAGTGCCATAAGACAAACACAACATCCATGCCTCACTGGGATTCGAATCCGGACCCTTCTCTGACGAATGGTCATAAGAACTGCGCCAATACAATGCCAAGCTTCTACTGAGGTTTGGGTTCTTCGGATGCCCATTTCCATTCTGTTGAATATGGGCCCAATGGATGGTGGGAAGAAGGGTGGATATCTTACTGCTTGATAGCGTAATGTTTGGCAAATTTCTTCTTGCAAATAGTTTTCCTTAAAGTATTATGCGATAGCAGCACCTTGTGCTGGAATTTCTGCTTTAAATTGGATCCAGGCTTGCTCAATCTCATTAGTAAGAAAAGCAAGGGCTAACATTTGCTTTATTTTTAGTGAAAAGTTCTTGTCAGCAGCATACAATGTTTTCAAACCAGACAAAATGACCTTCCTATATGTATTATGTAGTTCAAAAGAAAACAACTTCCAAACACAAATACGTGCTAAGTACAGGGTGTCCACAATGTCTTGTCTCCCCCCCGCAACAAGAAATGTAAGTGAGCTATGTATCTGTTTTTCTGTTTTATGATGTATATGTTGAGTTATGGTCTGTATTGTGTTTATTTACAGATTAGGTATCGGAACCATGTGTGATACCAGCGAATACACCCTGGAACAGCGGATTGTTGTCAGTGTCTGGGTACACAAACGTCCACACACAGGGAAGACAATGCGTGACGTGCGTGTCGATTTTCAACAAAGAGGCCCCTCTAAAACAGACTCTTCTGCGGTGGGAACATAAAACTTCGAAGCAGGCAACATCAAGGATAAACCACGAACGGGAAGACTATCAACCAGAGTGCAACAGTGTCAAGCGGTCGAGGAATCAGTTATCAGGTCACTGACGAAGTCGCTCCGCAAACGACCGGCGAAGCTTGGAATACCACGACCAACATTGCATAAGCAAATGAAGAATGACCTGAATTTGCACGCATATCACCCGATGTTCATTCAGGAGTTATCAGACATCGATTTAAACCACAGATGGGATGTATGTGCAATGATGCTTCAGACATTTGCAACAATCCCAAAACGGAAGGTCATTTTCAGTGACGAATGTGCGATATACCGCAGCTGTCGATCATGGAACGTTGTGTTCTGGTCCAAGGAAAACCCACATTATGTCGAAGAATTGGAACATCATCCTCCGCGTGTCATGATATGGGCTGCAATGAGTATTCGACATCTGTTTGGACCGTATTTCTTTGATGGCCCAGTGAATCAAACAACTTATCTGGACATGCTGCAAACCTGGTTTGTGCCACAACTAGGAAATCTTGGCATTCTGAATGATGTATGGTTCCAACAGGATGGGGCACCTGCCCATTACACAATCGCTGTTCAGGAATACCTTGGTGAGGTCTTTCGGGATTGTTGAATCGGCCTAGGTTCGGCAGTGCTGCCCGCTCCACTTGGATGGCCATCTCGAAGCCCAGATCTCTCAACGTGTGATGTCCTTTGGGGTTTCATAAAAGAGGTTGTTGCACAGCAGCACTACCAAACCACTGATGAACTTAAACAAGCAGTGAGACTTGCTTTCTCTCGTATCACCCTGCAACTGCTTCGGAAAACGTCCCACAGAACATGGCGTAAAATTATTCTCTGTCACGAGAATGACGGAGCCCAAATGGATCCACTGGATGTTTAAGGATGCCTCAACATATACATCATACAACAGATACATAACTCACTTACATTTCTTATTACAGGGGGGGTAACAAGACATTGTAGACACCCTGCACAATTGCATAGAGTGACATAATATGTTCACTGAAACACTGTTTCTCACGTTATTTATATTTAGGAACAAAAGGGATATTTCAACATAAAGTACTACAATTGAAAAAGAATGTCAGTGTTGACCAACTACTCGCACGGCGACTGGACTCTGGGTGAGTTAGTGGCTACCTAACACCAGAAGATACAACATGTCGTTACAGCCACTGAAGATGACTATAATTACAGTAGTCGAAGCTAGTCTGGTAAAGGACAAGAGAAAGAATTTAGTGTTGTCTTATGTGATTCGAAAGTCATTGCCGTTGTCTGCTTTTAACTTCAAAAGAACTTCTTAGATGTTTTTAATTTTCAATTTGGAGTTATGTCCTGAGTTATGCTTCAATGGTTTTTTATTCCTTCAAACATTCCATTCAAGGTTAGCTTTTGAGATTTCATTCTTATAAACACTTCATTCAATTAATGCATTTATATCTTACAAACGACTATTGTATATTTGCAGCATTAGTTCTATTTGGTTCAATAGCAATACAACATTTCAACTTAGTGATGTGTCCAAGGTCATGCTTTTAGGTTTTATTCGTTCAAAGTTTGCATTCGTGATTCCTTCCTTTTACACATTTTATTCAATCCATGCACTTAATATCTTACAAATGACTATTACATCATTTGCAACTTTAGGTCAGGTAGAGTATTCGGTTCAGCTAAGATACAACATTCATTCACGGGTAAGCCTTTTTATGTTCTTTTTGAACTAGTTGATCAACACTGGCATTCTTTTTTAATTGTATCACATTATGTTCAAATATCCCTCTTGTACCTAAATATAAATAATGTGAGAAACAGTAGTTTCAGTGAACATATTATGTCACTATATGCACTTCCTATATGTGTTCTGTCCAAGATGAAAGGAGCAACCTCTTTGAGCTATGGAAAGAAATACTGCTTTACTTGAATTTACAGCTGCCAGCTCAAAGCCAGTGATGATCATAGAAGGATCCAGGACAATTTGTTTTTCATCAGCATAGCTCACGAGATCAAGAAAGAACTGTTTCTAACATTTGGAATTTTACCACGACATTAGGATGCAGACAAGTGGTAAAATATGGCTGTCATCATCTGGATCAACAGGTGCATGTACTGTGTACAGCTGTGTGAAAACTCTTGGCATGGTCTTGAAAATCCTATGCATAATTCACAAGTGAGACATTTTTAGTTTCTTTAGATTAGGAACTGTTGTAAATATTAAAATCTTGTCATTTCTGATATATATATATATATATGATTCTTTCACTAAAAATATATCTCCAGCAAGTGTTTTCTCATATTCATCAGCAATTGTAAAATCCTCCATACTTTTTTGGCTCCTTTGGGTCATCTTTTCATGCTCATTTTATTGCTTTTTTTTTTTTTTTTTTTTTTGAGGAATCCTTTCTGCCAATATATTGCTTTGGCAGTATGTGTGTGGCTTCACTCTAAGAACAGCAGCTTTCGGGTCAGTGAAATGTCACTCTTTTACTCAGACACCAAACACATTGATTACAAGACCCTAGGCCTAGGCTTTTAAAGCAATTTATAATTCGTCATGCTCGTATTAATAGGGTTTGCATAATAAGTTAATGTTGTTGTGTTTTTACTTAGGCATCAAACATTAATAATAATGCCCTAAGCCTATGCCTTTTAGGAAATATTTAATATGTGCAATATTGTTGACTTGTTATGTAAACATCATACATACATATCACTATAAGCTGTTCTCCAAGATTCAGAGGTTAGCTCCAAAAAGAAATACAAACTACCAGATATTTTTACTTACTGTTGTCTTATCAAACTTCTCCATTTACAGCGATCTTGACATACAACTCAGGCTTCACTGATGTCCATTACACGCCGTACACAAGATCTTTTTATACTTCATACTCATAATCTTTTTCTCATGCAGACACTCCTGAATCTGATCCACCCATGTCTTCCTTGGCCTTCCTTCCTGTCACTTGGGCTAAAAAGATTTTCTTAGTAAGCATCTCATCACTCATTCTTTCAACATGGCCAATCCACCAAAGCATATTGATCTCTACCTTGCTAACAACATTTTGCTCCACATCACACAACTGCAACACATCTTCATTCCTCACACAATCAGACTGTGTCTTGCCACAAACCCCCCGTAAGCAACGCATTTCTCCAGCATACAAGTGACTCCTATGTTTCTTCTGCAGTACCTAGGTTTCACTGCCATACATCAGAGTAGGAACAATTACTGTTTCATACACAGCCATGCGGGAATCTCTAGAGAACCCATCATTCCTGTGAAAACCTCCCAGAGCAGCTATGACTTTCCAAGAAGAATTCACTCGCCTACTGATTTCACCATCCAACTTGTTCTCTCTGTCAAACATGCTTCCTAAATACACAAACTCACTCACCTGGTCAATCACAGTGCCGTTTATACTTACATTATATTCAGTGCTACCAGTTCCTCTCTCAAACACCATAACTTTGGGTTTTCCCTTATTTATACTCGGTTTGAATTTCATGCAAACGTCATACATCCGAGACAACACACTCTGCAAATCACTTTTGCTCTCTGCCAACAAGACAGTGTCATCAGCATACAGCAATCTGCAAATAAGGATATCACCAAGACATAAACCACTATAATATATTTTGGCATCACGCATGCAAGCATCCGTAAATATATTAAACAGCCATGGTGACATTAAACAACCTTGTCTAACTCCTGCACCAATAGAAAACCATTTTGATAAAACACCATTCACTCGTACACAAGCTCTACTACCAGCATACATGGCTTTTACACTATTAAGTAAATTCCCAGTAACACCATATTCATTCAATACCTTCCACAAAAGTGTCCTATTTACTCAGTCGTAAGTTTTCTCTAAATCTATGAAGGTAGCAAAAACTTTCTTACCAACACCAGATACTTTTCAATTATCGTGCGTAATGCGAAAATCTGGTTAGTGCAGCCTTTACCAGGCATAAAACCACTCTGAACATTCCACACTTTCTCTGATGCAAGACCCCATACTTTTTCAATAACAACTTTCCCAAACACATTCCCTGGCACACTTAGTAGGCTAATACCATGATAGTTCTTGCATTCAGTCTGATTACCTTTCCCCTTATACAAGGGAACAATAATAGCATCTTTCCAATCCTGAGGGACCATTTCTAACTCCCAGCACAACTGGCAAATTTCAGTTAACCAGTCAATTACAGAGTCGCCACCATATTTCAACATCTCGACAGTTATGCCATCAACTCAGGGAGCCTTAACATTCTGAGGAGATTTTAGAGCTTTACACACTTCTTCTCTTGAGATCCCTCACTGTGACATCATCTGCGTCTGACTCCGAATCATCTTTGCTTTCCTGATCTAATAACTCACAGAAATATTCACCCCATCTTTCACTTAACTCATTGGGCTCCCATATCATTTCCCCGATCTCATTCTTAACACAACTTACAACTTTGATTCTCCTATTTTTCCTGTGTCTCGTGTACTTCCAGAAAGACTTCCCATCTTTCGAAAAAGCCAGTTCATGCCTTTCCACTTTCGCCTTTCTACCTTTTGCCTTACTCTGGCGAACCAGCTTCATGCTTATTTGAGCGATATTCATCCACAGAGACTTTACCTTGCAACATCCCTAAATAGGCTTCCTTCTTTCTCTTTACTGCCTCTTCAATCTCACTATTCCACCAAGCATCCTCTCTATTGTTACCCACTATTGTGGTGCCACAGACCTCTTTAGCAGCAGTGGCAACACAGTTCTGTAAGCCTTATGAATATATTAGCTCAGCAGATTAAAAATTGCTAAAATAGCCTAGGCCAAGGATATATTAATTAATGTTTTGTTCCAAAGTAAAAGTGCAACACAATTAACTTGACTTTCTATTTCAGTCTTATGAATATGAACATGACGGATTGAAAACTTATGAAGGCCTAGGACCTTGTGATCAATGCTTTGTACCTTGATAAAAGTGTGACTTTGCTTTTATTTTCTATATAAACCTCACTAAGATAAGTACTGTGGGTTAAAAATTGCTGATACGGTCCAACCTAAGTCTCATTTTATTCAGTGTCTGGGTAGAAATGCAACATTATGAAAACCTAACTTGAAACAAATAATTTCCTTTCCCATTTCACCAACATGGAATGAGGTGACCGCAATACAATTGTTATCTTTACAGGTGGTTAACGGGGAAGTGAAAACAGTCAAATCCAAAGTGCGAGTTCTGCACAACCCCTCTCCCCCAATGGTTTTGTGATCAGCTTACATGGAAGTAGACATGAAGAAATCAAAAATGCAATTTTTATACGGCCCCTAATGCTTTTGTAGCCAGTGGACCACCTTGCCTTTTATCCAAAAAATCTCTTAATAATATCTTCTTATTAGATTATTAAGAAAATCTCTTAATTTCTTAATAATCTTAATAAGATATGAAGAGAAATATTTTTGTACACAGCAATTATTCATGTAGGAAGAAATATAAAAACACTATATATTTTTATTTAGAGGAATTTCATGGCTCTCAAACTGCATGTGTCCAGTGGCCACTTGGCCGAACCCCACTCATGCTACAAACAGAAACTAATCTTTTCCACTACTTAATGCAAAAGAGAAACACTGAAGTTGATTGACTGGTTCATACATCAGTACCTTCATAAAGCTGCGAGGGCAGTACGATTCTGAAAAAAAAAAAAAATCTATGATTACATTATGTATGAAATGTATCATTATTTTACATTCTTTGGACTACCAGTACTTTCATACATCATCAGAATGGATAAGATTTGTTTTGCACGAGCACTTTGGACAGATTGAAATTAATTGCACCAATTGCCATTGGACCAGTTTACCATTTGTCAAACTGGCATTGCCCCAGTCATACCACTGTACAAATCAGCGTTAGACCTATCATACCATTTGGTGAATCAGCATTGGACCAATCATCATTGGATGAATCATACCAGATATGTATGATGTGCATCTTTTTATTCTATTTAACAGAGACTAAAGATGATTGGTTACGTCTGTAGCAATATGTCATTAGCTATATAATCAAACCTCCTACAATGGTTTTAATCCATTCCAGAAAAATCATTAAATGGATGTGGTTAACTGGATATAGATTTACCTGTAAAAGCACTAATCTGTTACAGATTATCAACCTCCTGACATGCAAACAGCCTATTTTTAGCACTTGTTCAATGGATATTTACTATGTATGCACAGTACACTATACATAATGCAGAGACTGAGACAAAAGAATTAGACTATTTACAGTTGAAGCACAAAATATTTAATTATGTATATGTGTTCTCTTATCTTTTTTAAATATGTATATATATATGGTTATATTTACACGAAAACAATTAGAGGTATTAAATATTCTTCAGGAAGACGCTTTGACGTCTGCAAGTTCTGTTTTACACGTTCTGTAAAGTGGATACAGTCTGTGGTGGTGCATTAAATTATTCAATTAAAATATAAATCGGTTAAAAGTCCTAAAGATGTTACTCACGGAAGTGTGTGTTCAGTCCAACGTCAGTAGTTATTGAGTTTCTTTGTCCAAAGTTGTATCTTTCTTCATTAAGGTCAGTTGTTAGGGTTAGTTCGAGAGCCATTTCTTCATAAGTTGTACCCTACTTCGGATATTTCCAGATGTTAGGGTTAGCTCCGTTCTGGCTGTGTCGACATCATATTGAATGGGTAAAGGTTTCCAGATAATAATTAAAGATTCTTGAGTTAAGAGTTACTATTTACATACCACTTGAAGTTCCACGTCTTACTTGGCCTTTAGGGCTATCTCTTCAATGCTGCACTCTCTTGGAATTGCTGAGGAAGTCTTCAAGTTTGGTCAGGTTCATAAAAAATTTAAAAGCTTTAAAAGATTCCAGTTTAAATCGTTATATACACTACCTCATACCGTACACAGTCTCAATCATCGGACGCGCGTTTCACCTAGGCTCTACCCTGGCGTTTTCAACGGAGACTTCACACCCTCTGTCGAAGTCTGCTACTGAAAGTCTCTTGTCCACAGTACGCATGTTCCTCATTTAACCCATTGCCAATGCCATCTAGTATCAGGTCACATCATCTTTATCTTCATCTATGTCATTCTTACCCTTCCTTTTTCTCTTCCTCTCTCTCCTCTCCCCATTCCATTTCTTCTCAGTTTCCTCCAAGCGTACGAAAGGTCGTATGGACTGTATTATTGCAGTTAAATGGTTTGGTCTTATTTATTAATACTGCTTCTGCTACTTGAATTGTTCTCATATTATTCTGCTGGTTTAATATTGTAATTCCTTCCCAATAAGGTATACATTGATTATCCAAACAGAAGTCAATAAGTGCTGTTTTATTCTCTCTTCTGCTCCAGTTCTTCATGTGTTCGGTCAATCTGATTTTAATATTTCTTTTTGTACTGCCTATATATTGGTTGACGATTTTATTTTGATTATTTATTACTGGTATAGAGTAGACACCCGCTTTTTGTAAGATTGGGGTCTTTCTGTGATAGTTACTAAGAGATTTCGTTATATCTCTCATTCATACACCAAAATCTAGGTCTAATTTTTTACATGTTTTCTTCATAATAGTTGTGATCTCCGGTATATATGGTAATGATCCACAAAATTTTATTACCTGTTGAGTCTGTGTACTCCTTTGTTGTTTATTTATACACAGACTCAACAGGTAATAAAATTTTGTGGATCATTACCATATATACCGGAGATCACAACTATTATGAAGAAAACATGTAAAAAATTTGACCTAGATTTTGGTGTACGAATGAGAGATATAACTAGCTGTACAGTTATTCATTATAAGAAAATAATTAGTGGATTCAATCATTCAAGAAGACTTAACAATACTATGTAGCTAGAAAAGTCATACATGCTACACAATTATTGGTTTCTGTTTCCAACTGGCTTTCTCTGGTAACATTATAGAACTCTTAATGAATCCTCAATCATTATCAGAACCTCTGACTTTAGCCTTGAACCACATATTATTCACATGACTTGAAGATCAAGTTACAGTTCAGTGAACACTTCCCACCTGGTAGCTATGGTAAAAACATGCAGCTGAAATGAAAGCATTTCAGCAAACATTTAGGGGGGAAAAAGAGGGAGGGGGCTAATTTCCGTGTATATCAGGGATGGCCAAAGCGTTGACCGCAGGGTGAAGAATGGTACCCCTGCCGGGGAAAAAACATATTATTTGCTGCATTTTAGTCTGGTCACGTTTCTGAAGGCAACTCAAACATGGAATCCAGGCCTTTAGAAATGCAACAAATTTTCTTGGTTTATGGAGCTCTAAAAATACATTGCGACTCGGCAGCGGCGATGCCAAATTTCCCCCTGACTGCTGCGCGCTCGCAATGCGCATGTGCGTTGGAGATTCAGCGTTGCAGTGGACTACCGTTCAGTGGAGTCAGTGATGTAGTTCTAACAAAAAAAGTGTCTTAGCGGTGAACGGGTTAGGTGAAAAAAACCCAGAAAGGAACTTAGAATTTTAAAAAGCAATTTAAAATTCCATTGATTGTTTTTATCAGTTAGTATTTTAATTAATTTTATTACTAATTGTTTTTTATCAACTTTTATTAAAATTGTTTAATTGGAGTAATTTTAAATAAAAGATAAAAGTTACGTGGGAGTCACGTTCTAAGAATGTTAAGTTTCTCTTTAGATAGTGAATAATATGTGTAAGTCACACTGAAAACATGTAACTTATATGCCGCTCATGTTGAGATTATGGTGTGGGAGTGGAGGATATCTTTTGTGTGTGTTCTTTTCTGAGTATAATGACCACTGCAATCATCTAGGGCCATAGTCACTGAACCCTAATTTGAAGCCATTAGTGCTGTGGGGTGGGCGCACAGCCCATGCCTCGCCCACAGGTCGAGCACATTTCGAGCGGTTGGCCAGAAGCACTCGAACCCCCGAACATCCTTTTGCGTTACTCACGAGAAATCACAGAATGGGCTCAGGTTATTTTTTTTAGCTGAAATACCCTTCTCAACCATAAAAAAAACTTGCCACCTTTGGAGAGGGGGAAAGGGATTAACGGCCATTATGAGGAACTTTAAGGTATACATTTCATCCCTAATTTAGGGTCACTGGCTCCAGGGAAGGGAAAAATGCAGTGTTGTTAGACAAGCACACTACCTGTGCCTCGACCACAGGCACACCCAGACGAACAGTGAGTAGCAGCCGCTGCTCGCTCTGTTTACATGGATGATCATGCCTTGCAGCGCGAAACTACAGTTTAGTATCACCCATGCAATACAAACGTTCTGTTAAGGTACGAGTATGCTTTCATATAAATCGGTGTTTTTTTCCATGATCACCTTAAAAACATTTCTTTGCCCTGCTTTTCTTCCCAACTAACCACAAAAAGTGCCTTAGCGCCGCTAAGCCTGCAGGAAAAGTGCCTTAGCGTCGCTAAGCCTCTTCTACATCACTGAGTGGAGTGTATTGTTCCTGTTTGTGGTACTCCGAGTTCCACGTTATTCGGTACACTCTGACCAATATGAGTTCAACAGGCGGTGGTAGTAGTAGTAAGAAAGCAAAAACTTATCACCATCACAGTGAATGGGAGGAAGTTTTTATTATTTATTATTGTTAAAGATAAGTGTGTTTGTCTTATTTGTAACTCCAGTGTTACGTTGCCTAAGAAAGCGAATGTAGAAAGACATTTTAAAACTGTTCACAAAACAGTCACTACGAGTTTCCCAAGTGGTAGTGAACTTCGAAAGACTAAAGTTTGTGAACTAAAGTCGCCTACATCTGAAAGACAAATTTATTATTTTTTGAATGTTATTTCAAAAAATTAAAAACCATTATTCTGTTATTATTTTAATTGCTTTGTTTGGTTTCAAGTTTTATTAAAGGAAGCTTGTGTATTAACGGAGTTTAATTTTTTTTAAAGAGATATGCCTGGAAAGTAGTAATGTAAGGGAACTTGCACATAAAAAATTCCCAACTTTTTTACTCCGTTACAGTTGCTGCAATTTCTCCATTTTTAATTTGAATACATTCCCTCTTTCAAGTTGATTGAAGAGGAGTTTCATTATTCTTTTTTGTATTGTTTTAAAATGCATTTTTAATGCTTCAAACATAAGTAATTATTTCATTATGTGGTGTTTATTATGATATCCCCCCCCCAAAGAATTTTGTCAGTTAATTCATTAGTCGACCTCCAATGTGTACTAAGATCGAAAGTAGTCCCAGGACCCAAAAAGTTAGGCCATCCCTGGTATATATCATAGTTCATATATGCATATCTATGGCTAGAACTTATATTACGTGGCTATAAAACATGTGGGACTATGCCTGACGCCTGACCAGTTTACGTTGATTTTTTACCATGGTTATCGTTCAAGGTAAGCCTAATTACATTTGAACTACATATCTTCTCATTATCGTTATACAGTATATATCTTGCTTGTTTCTGACCTAATTATATGTAACCTCCCAATTATGGCAATTCAATATATAACGTGAGAGCAACAATAAAATTTGACATACAATGTATATACTGTCAATAAAACTAATGGGCTAATTTCTGATCATAAAAACTTTGAAAGGTAATGAAGAAATTGATGTAAATAAAATTTTAATAAATCAGGTCAATTAAATCCCCTGACACTTTTTTTACAAACTGTTTCTACACAGCACAATTCTTTTCAAAGTCACATACATATTCATGCTCAGCACATGATAATTTTGTTAATAGTTTACATTATAATATTATTGAGAACACTGCATTTTAATAATAACTTCCAAACTGTATATTTTTTGTTCACTGGAGTCTTATTGCCAAATTTAACTGAGTTTTATGACTTGAAAAAAGGAGTTTAATTGAATCCAAATATATAAATTAAAGTATTATGCGACACAAATGTATGACAAATAATGAGTGACTTTGTAGAGCATTTTATTTTCCATTAAATATTTTTTTCTTGACTTTGGGTAATTACTGTTCCTGCGCATATTATCTACATAAATACATACAAACTCAGTATGGGTACTTTCACACTGTGTGAAAGCTTAGTAATTTGATAAATGTATCACAATATGCTTCTTCAATTTAAAGTTAATTCACAAAAATGTATGTAAGAATATATATTTATATACATCAGACAATATTTCATCAACAATATGCATTGTTATTCAGCCAAGTATTTTTGTGAAAATAGCATGAGATTGTATGGTTTTCCAGAACAAAGCATTTATTAATGTATGTGTAAGAAAAGATACTGAATAATACATTGCTTTTCCACACATCTTTAAAAAGTTAAATTACACTCCACATTTGTTTCTCTTATTGTGGAAATATTCTCAGGTAAATGCCTTATACTGTTAAAGATTACAGTCTCATGCTAACTTTATTCACGTACGTGGCTGAATTTACGTACATAAATACCATTACAATATATTAATCATGTATAAGTAAATGAGATATTTAGACGTGTCTGCAAAAAAGTAATACACATACTCTATGCAGTTTTAGTATAAAACATTTACTATTACACAAATGAAAGTAAAGAGTTTGAGTATTTAATGGCATATTAGATGCCCTAAGAAAGCAAAGATACTTTACATTTACAATTTAATGTACATTATTGTCCAACAGCTTCATTCAGTTCCACATACTATTTTGCATATAATAAGCCATTAACATCAGTGTTTTTATACCCACGAAAGCCATCATAATGTGTGATAGCTGATCATAATTTTGGAATTTGAACAATTAATAATGCAGATGATATTAAGGGACTTAGTAAGATATAAAAAAAAATAGCAGAGTAAGACATTTTTGAGGACAGAAAGAACTTGTTTACTGATGTCAAATACCTCTCTACTAGCTCAATCCTAGAATTTTAATTTAATTTTGAGTACTTTTCCTGGAGAGAAATACATGCGGCAACAGTGCTGTCATATTGTCAGAATGGCTGACTAACAACTGTAAACGCATGGTGCTGCTACAGGGTCATGTTGTGGATGAATGCAGTTAGTCTAACACTTGGATGAAAAATCAGTCAACCTCTCAGTATAGCCCTTAGACATGCACAACACGTTGGAATCGAAACAAAGTTACTGGATCTAAATCTGAGTTGCACATGGCTTTGATGTTCACATGTGCTGACATTGCATGCAGGAAGCATATGCTGAAGTCTACATTAGGTATATGGGTTAGGCTTAGCTGCACTGAACTGCAAATGGAACCTTCAGTAATGTTTATGACTGCTCTGTAACTTGTTAAGTCTACCATGGATGCCAGACTATATATTTTTCCAAAATTGTGAATAGTTTAGGAAACTAAACCAATTACTTGGTATGTAAAAGCACTTCTCCAGTATATGAAGACATGGCACACAATAAGCAATGAATAAAGACAACCCATGATCACAGATGTGGGCAGCTCATAAATTCACTATTGGCCATAGTCAGGTGTTTAGAGATTTATGAATTGGCCACGATGTGTTGGCATAAGCTGTTATTGAGTTTCTCACATCATTAGAGACAACTTTAGGCTGTATACCGGGTTCAGCCACATCTTTAAAGAGGAGCAAAAATGGCACAAGTATGCAGCTGCTAAAATCCATCTTCAATGAACTACATAAAATCTGTGGTTCTTTTATCTAATTATTTATTCCTATGGCTCAAGCTGATTTTATACATATTTGCAATTTGTTGGCACTCTTGTATATTTTGAAAACCTGACTGTTGCACCAGTCCTTCTTAATAAACATCTCCAACAATTAAGAAGGGAACACATGACTGCACTACATCATAACTTTAGGCATACCTGCACATAAATTGAAACAACAGTTGAGTAAGTGGTACCATCATGGCTCTCCACGACAAAAGAAACTGTCAGGAAAGGTCACATAAAAGTGCTTGTGATTGTGTCTTATGATAATGATGGCATCCTCTTTTACCCTTGAGGTCACACAGTACAGCAGCCCATTTCTAAAGCATCTCCCATTTCAAGATGACAGCCTCTAGATATCATTGCGAGTTTTCCACCACTGGTCTCACTAAATAGCAGCACACATGGAAATGTGTGTGCTGCCCTTTATAAAGTGAAGCATGTGAAAGGCTTTTTCACATAGTGACAGTGGGAAATGCTATAGAATTCTTCCAACTCCTTAGATGTGGGTCCGTATCAATTTAATTCATCCTGGAAAGTGACAATCCCTTAGAAGCAAGCAATTTCACATTATGCCAGAGGTGTACTGCAGGCAGTAAAGTTGTTTCACGCAACTACTCACAAAAACTGATCAGCTGATAGCATCTGTCACTTTCCACAGATGGCTCATTGCATAACCAGTGATTATTTATCAATCTATGTAATACTGTTTACATTGAAACGGATCTTGTCTTGGTATTACCAAGAACATGCTGCCACTACTTTTTCTTCTTCTTGTGTAATGAAATACCACTGAATTTCATGTGACAGGGGGTAGTTGACATGCAAAATTGCTGAATATTATTGTTTTACAACACACAAATACCAAATACTATACAACATGGAAGGTTTGCATATATAATAATCTTACATTCTTATTCAGATGAACAACCACATTCGGCATTTGAAAACTACTATTTTTGAATCACTAAATAATTCAAAAAACAGTTTAGGTATATGTAACATAATAAATGAGGTTTAATAACAATTTGTAAGTTTAAGATTATATTAAAATTTCACACTTACCCTACTTAATTTGTAAGATGTTCACCATTTTATGCATGTTTTTTTTCAACCAGTTATAAGATGAAAATCTTTTACTCAAACATTATTAGATTCTTCAAAGATATTCCAATTTTCTTGCTAACCTTTGTTTGAAAAAACAAACAAAATGACAATAAAATAATAATTTTAATGCCTAATGAATAAGTGCTAGTATAGTTATTTTCATTAACTTAAGCATGTTACTGGTGGGAATTATACACCACTCACCCATTATGCAATGCAAACTTTTAGCATTTAAAAATTCTAAAATTTATGCACTTAATCAGTACAATTAAAAAAGCCTGAAAACTATCAAAAAGTACTGTGGTCACTTTTCAAACATTAACATCTTGAAACCAGCTTTTGGTAGCCCCATTATCGACAATATTTTTATCTGTTCACATACACCCTTTGAATTGCAAATGGAAAGAGCTTCACCTCATCTCAACAAAACAGTAATATTGCACATGCATTCTGCACATTGATATCACCATTGGTGCGGTGAAGCACTTACCATCTGCCTTTCAAACGGGGTCTATGAACACATGAAAACGTCGCTGATAATTGTGCTATGAGGGTTACCAAAAACTAGTTATCAGGTGTCAAGATGTTAATGTTTGGGAGGTAACCTCAGTACTTTTTAACAATTTTTAGGGGTTTTTAATTGCAGTAGTTAAATGCATAAATTTTATATTTAATTGTTAAAAGTTGGTGACTGCATAACAATATACAGCTGCAAACTATATTTTATTATGTAAATAACTATACTAGCATTCGTTCATTATGCATTTAAATTTTTTAATTGTCCTTCAATATTTTTTTAATAAAAGTCAGAAAAAAAAAATTTTTAGTTGAAATATCTTTGAAGAATTTAACAACTGAGTACAAGAGGTTCATCTCTTGAACGGATGACAAAAACGTGCATAAAATAATGAACATCCTACAAATAAAGTAGGGTAAGTGTATGATTTCAATAGAATCTTAAGCTTACAAATTGTTATTAAATACTCAGCACGTCACCACCAATTTATGAAACCACTTTTACAGTACCTTGCAACACAACATCCTTAATATCCACATTTTTCGATAACTTTGTTTTGAAAATTTTTCTGAACTGTGCAATGCAGCAGAGGATTTGTGAACAAATAGTGGCAATTCTCATGACATAAACATTATGCTACTATATAAATACAAGAAATATTCCTTTTCATTGTTCTTCAACATTTTGTTTGTGCTATTCTATTACTGTGTTGAAAATTGCTACCACAATGATTTTTTGATTAGAACTATTAAGTATTAAGTGTAACACGACAGTAAATGTGTGCGACTTTCTCTCTCTATATAGAGACATTTACTTGGCTTTGGTTAACATTGCAATATTAGGCTTTGGTTAACACTGCTAGTCTGTTGCTTTGGTGCAAAAGAAGAATAATTGCGCAAAGATTACACACAAAGAAAACGGTTTCAGAGCTTTCTCCAAATACAGAATGCTGAATAAAATTCAAAATAACATTAAAAAAAAAAACATGGTTTAGACAATTTTAGGAAAGTGGAGTCTGACCACATGTTGTCTTAAACTTCCCCTTAGAAATAGCAAGCTAAGAGGTTAGGTTAAGGGAAAGAAAAGGATATAGAAAAATGTTAGACCGTGAAATGGAACTGCACAGTTAGCCGGCTGTGCATCGAAAAATAGGAACAGAACCCACAGGGACCAAACAAAGATACACCACTGCCAATGGAAAACACTTCGGCAGGCACCAGCACCCTCCCCTTACCCAGTTGTGAATGAAACATACACAGGAGCTCGTCTCACATGGAACTTAACTATCATCTTTCCACTTAAGTACACCATAGTAACTGCTGAAATCCAACCCTTCCTTCTCAAGACATTCTTCCTTTAGCGATAATATTATCTGTACTGTGATTATCCCTCTTGCTGAAATACAGAAAGAACTCGGTAAAATCCTAAAGGAAAAGGTATGTGTTAAATCTCCTTCAGGATTGACTAGGGTGTCCGCTGGCAGCTGCTGAGAAGTTTCATGGTTCAGAGATTATCGTTAATGTCAGTCCTATGGCAGCTGCTCAAAACTTGCAGTTTCTCAGAGGTTACTGGTGTTTGGAGGTGTCCGTTAATGGAGGTTTCACTGTATAAAAAAAAAGGGGGTGGGAGGGTAAACATTTTTTGCTCTCTAACCAAGTTAATACAAGAAACTAAAAAATGCAAAACCAGTTTATTTTTTTATGTGTAATGAATTTACTATTTAGCAAAAGAAAAAGAAAATGCTGAGTATGAAAATATGTTACTTCTAATATAAAGTATGAGGAAAAACTAGCATTATGGAAAGATTTATGGATCAGCTATCACTTTGGGCTGATCTTCCATCTCTTCTTGTATTCCAAAAGAAATATGTTCCAAACCATAATACAGCATAAGCCTCTGATGATATTTGCATTTCAAGATCAGAATCCTGGAGATTCCCTTAAAAAAATAGGAAGAAGGGGGGAAAATGGATGCTTTTTACACAAATGTATCCACTAAAGATACAAGAAAATGCTGCAGTGCTGTTGCAAATGATCAAAATTTCAAAGAGGAATTTTGCAGGATTATGGAAGAAAATGCAACAGGGATCTCAAGAGAAAAGGTATTCAGACTGAATGTAAGAACTATCATGGTATCACCTCTTGAGTGTGACAGAGAAAGCATTTGCAAAGGGCATTATCAATAAGGTAAGAGATCTCACATCAAAGAAGGTGTGGGATGTACAGAGTGGTTTTATGCCTGGTAAGGAATGCACTAACCAAATTTTTGCATTAGGCATGATGATTGAAAAGTACCTGTCTGTTGGTAAGAGTTTTTGCTGCTTTTGTAGAAAGTTTACAACTGAGTAAGTATGATGTTTCTGTGGAAGGTCATCAGTAATTATGGGATAACTGGAATTTGTTTGAATATGTGAAAGCTAGGTACACTGGCAGTAAAGTGTGTGTTCGTGTGGCTGATGTTTTATCAATATGGTTTTTATTACCATAGGAATCAGACATGGTTGTGTAATGTCACCATGGCTATTCAGTATATTTATGGATACAAACATACATGATGCCAAAGTAGACAATACTGGTTTATGTCTTGGCAATGTGTGTGCAGATTGCTCTATGTTGATGACACAGACCTGTTTGTCAGACAGCGAAAGTGAGTTGCAGAGTATGTTATCCCAGAAGTTTGTATGAAATTCAAACTGAGTATAAATAAGAGAAAAACCCAAAGTTATGCTTTTTCAGCAAAAAACTGTTAGTACTAAATGCAAGATCAGTCTAAATAACACAGAGATAGACCAGGTGAATAAATCTGAATATTTACAAAGCATGTTTGGCAGACAAAACAAATTAGATGGTGAAATTAGTAGGTAAGCAAATTCATTTTTGAAAGTCATAGCTGCCTTAGGAGGATTCCATAGGACTGATGCATTCCCCAAAAGGTCCCAAATGGCTGTGTATGAAGGTGTAATTGTTCCTACTTTGATGTACAGCAGTGAAACCTCGGTACTGCCAAAGAGACAGGAGTAATCTGAGTCCTGGAGAAATATGTTACTTATGAGGGTTTGTAGCAAGACACTTTCTGATCATGTGAAAAATGAAGATGTGTTGTCGTTGTGTAATGTGAAGCAAAATATTGTTCGTAAGGTCTTAACCAATAATCTGGGGTAGTTTGGCCATGATGAAAGAATGAGTGGTGAGATGCTGACAGAGAGTTTTATCAGCCCAAATGGTTGAAAAGAAACTTAGAAAAAGGCCAAGAAAATCACGGGAGGACTGCATGAGAAAAAGATGATGAGTATGAAGTACAAAAGGTCTTAGAGTAACAAATGTGATGGATGTCAGTGAAACTAGAGTTGTATGCCAAGATCGCTGTAAATGGAGACGTTTGATACATCAACAGTAAGTAAAATCTAGCACCATTGGTTATAAACTTTAATTTGGCAAGTTAGCTTTCTTTGAGGAGCTAACATTTGAATTTTAGAAAACTTAGTGGTATGTAGGGAAGAAAGTGGCCACATATTTCATCACATCAAGCTCGTAACTGTTTATCAAAGTGCCACTCTATTCACACCCCAAAGGTGAGAAATCTTTAGGGCTTCAGGCTGGGAAGCTCTTTGCAGTAAATGTTACTTAGCGACTACATCACAGAATAATCAAGCTACTTACATCACAGAATAATCCAAGAAGCACTAGAGAGTCATAGCTTCCTGCAATATGGAGAGTCAAAGAAATGCTGTCCAGAAGAAAAATTTTGGAAGCTGGTTAGCTAACATTTTGAACAGCCTGGGCAGCATTACTTAATAATCTTAGTGATTTTTATAAAACAATTTTAAAAGATTCTGATATACTTTAAAGCGATGCTAATTAAGAATTCTAATTGTGCTGATGAAAAAATGTTCTTAAAATTCAACAACTCAGTAAAAACTATGTCCACTGTTTTTGCTAGGAATTCAATGGACCACTCTGCAATGCAACTTTCAAAAACCAGTCAGTGCATTAAATTCAGGTATGTAGCACTCTTATTTATATATGCCAAACAAAAACATATCCTTTTGGAAAACAAATTGAATTATCTTGTATTCCTTTTAATGTTAAAATTCCTATCATTATGTCAGATCAAGGAGCAGAGTTTTAAAGCATAAGCATCAGAAGAAGCTAAAAGGTATGAAGCATAAAATCAGTGTGAAAAGTTGATGATCAGCCATTCTGTCAGGCCATCGAAGTGCTACTCTTGTAACAACAAACACACACTAGCTGCCACCTCCTGTGTGGTCATACTACAGCATAACTTACACAGTTAAAGACAACTTTTCAATGAAACACATGGTATTAAAACAACAAACAGGAAAGCTTGTACACATCTGAATTATCACAGGACCAAGATAAGAAAGATCTGTAAGAAAACTGACATAACACTGTTACATAAATACAGAAAAATATGAGGTTTTGTTAGAAAAAAGATATCACTTGACATCCTCATTAAAACTGGCACACAACTTCTATTCAGGGACTGATCAGAAACATTTTCAAATTTCATCATCACAATTGTATAAGAAGACATTAACAGAAGTTCACTAAAAAAACTCATATTTTCACACAAAACAACCATGCAAAATAAATAACAACAATCCAGCACATTAGATTTCAAATAAACTCTGAACTATATAATAGGAAAAAAAAATCAAAATTGATATAAATATCTATTTTTACAGAAAGCATCAATGGTGTAGTTTTTGCACTAGCTTTTCCAGTATTGCACAACTTGATTCACTGCATCACAACAAGGACTGAAATTGACATATCTTCCCATATTACGAAGAAGCTCTCAAAAATTATAAACTTCTAAAAATCCTATTCAAGAACAGTTGCTTCTTTAAGTGCTAAAATCCACCTGAAAAAAGAAGGCAAAAAGAAACTTTATTTATGCAAATGCACATATTTTTATCAGAGTAAACCTTGGTTAAACAAACAATGTTAAACACTCAACTACCTAATAAGGAAGGGTTTCTTTTACTTTTTACAAAAGTATGTGCACAGTCAGGGGCATTTCATTTACACTGCATGAATTTTAAATTACTATAATTGAAACAATGATATTTTGAACATTTCCCCAGATTTTCCATAGTACACAAAGTAGATATTATACATTTTACATATAAACAAAAATTATAATCTATGGTCATCCATTTGTGCATGTAGTTTTTCCTGGAGCTCTTTCAATGCTATGAGACCTGAAAAGTAAGTATGAGGGACCTGCCAGTGAAAAATAGATGAAAAAGTTACCCTCCCAAGTCACACACAATGATTACTGATTGGCAATGGAATTTTCTTATAATATCACTCATACATTGTGCAGAAGAGTGGTTTCATATTTTTTAATTAATTTTTCTAATAAAAAGGATTTTTTTTTAATTCCTTAGGTCTTTTCTAGCTATATCAGTCAAGAGAGCAAGGAGTTTCCATGTGTTTTTTAATCAAAATTAAAGTTCAAAATTTGTACTTTACCTGCCATCTTCCACAACCCTTCAAGTTATTTTCATGGTAGAATGAACACAGACAGATAAGTTAAAATTTTATTTTTGCTATTTAAAAAAAAAAAAAAAAAAATGTGAAAACTACTTGCACTACTGATTGCTATGAGACTTTTAAATAATGGGAACATATGCATTTAAAGTGAATTCAAGTTAAAAAAATTAGTTCTGCCCCTGCTCACTCTGCCATGAAAGCAACATTGCAGACTACTGAAGATGGAGCTGGTTCTTTTCTAATTCTAATTTTGTACTTTGCACATTTTTTTTTAAGAATAATATTTTGCATTGTTCATTGAGATAGCAAAATGAGATTGCAGAAATAGGCTAAAGAAGAAGCCAATCAATCCACCTGAGAACAGTCTCTACGATGATTCTCTGGCAAAACGCTATCATAACCAGCCTTCCATTTGTAAAGTGGATGAAACTAACATTAATTCTAAAATAACACATCCACTTACACGGAAACTTACAAAATTGCCAGTTAAGTGTGAAGAGATCAGGATGTACAAGGAAGAAACCAGTAAGAGACAGAACTAGCCAAGCAATGGGAAAAATTCAATTTAAATATGGTTATGCATCACTGAGGCCATAAGAAGCATGTCAAAGGAGCACATTCTTGGCGGTGGATTCAGCATGATTTATTCTGAGATAAAGATGAGTCACACAACAGCTGGCGTCACACTGGCCTTCAGTAACTGGCAGATTCAGTGTGCATACATGAGACTGATGAAGAAAAAAAGCTGAACTTTTTAACCAGGTAAAAAATCAGAACACACTGTTGTTCACATTTATTTATGTAAATATTAAATTGGAGCCCATCGTTCTATTCAAAATATAAAATTGCTGATATTTAACAACACAGGATAGAGGGAACATTGCGGCAGGGATAACGATTCCATGCGAAATCTGCGCTCCATCTCGCTTCTGTTGTCGGAAAGTTTTCCTCCGTTTTCAAGCTGAAATACAAATATTTGTGCAATAAAATGATATTTAATAACGATACTGAGCAGAAGGATATTACGAGAAAATAAAATTATGATTACAGGAGAAATCATCACTCTGCCTAACTTCTAACGTCAGATTTTAAAAGTCGGAATTCTGTCCTATGAGAGAAAATGACCACACCCCTCCCACACACACCACAACCACCACCATTGCCAAATTCTGTTCAGTTATGTATTCATCTTGAAAACCGCACAAATGGTAGAATCTCATGCCTGAAGATTAAAGGACAATTTTCGGGCTTCCTAACTTCCGTTTTTAAAAAAATTTCCTCTTTTTTCAAGCTAAAATACAAATATTTATGGAAAAAAATCATATTTAACAATCTTACAGGCAGAAAAAGTATTGTGAGAAAAATAAATTACGATTACGGGGGCAATTTTCACTTCGTTTAACTTCAGTTTTCTAAAGTTTTGAAACATGAAATATCGTCCCCTGACGAAAAACAAAGTCCTTTCCCAACTAAGCCTCCCAAAATTTCTCTCCAGTTTTGCATTGATCTCGAGAATGACCCAAACGACGACGAAAAAAGTGGAATTCCGTGAATCCATGGAAGAAGTACGAGTGTGATTTATTCTGTGATTAAAGATGAGTCAAATAGGCAAATTCAGCATGAATTTATTCTGAGATAAAGATGGGTCAAGCAACAGCTAGTATGGCACTGCTTTCAATAATATAACACCTTTCAGGTGGCTTAGTGTGGGACTTGTACAAGAATAAGTTGTATGAGCTGTTTTCAAACTGAAAAGAATGAACATGAAATGTAGTGGCAGTATATGGATCAGTAGAAGGCTGTAGTTCAAAATACATTCCTTTTATGAGGATCTAGATATTGTGGTCTAACTAGATTAAAGGAACATTCTATATTCTTCAGAATTTGAACAGTGAAGTTTACAATGATTTGATTTATTGTGAACTACTATTCAAATTTTGAAGAATATTTCACAAGAGTTCACAATGACTATTTTCCAAGCTATGCTTGCTACAGCCACTGATTTGAATATCTGCCTCCAACTGTTTATGCTACTGATTAAGCCTTTCCAGCAATAATTTTGTCCTTGAAAAATTCAATTTACATAATGTAGACCTTGCTTCTTACTCAACCTTGTATTGATCCTGAAAATAGACAAGCAGGACCTTTACCTGTGACTTAAGTCACCAATCTGCTGATACTCCAACAAGGATTCTTGATAAACCTTACATTCTCACCCTTCCCCTGCTTCCAGCAACAGATAGTCAATTATGAACTTGCTGTTGTTTCACTCTTGGATTCATGTGATCATTCTTGTGTGAAGGATTCATTAGCAATTACTGCTGACTAATGACAAGTGCAGAATTATAAATTTACTCCAGTGAGAAGACCTCAGAAATTTCTGATGCAAGTTTTTTATGGTTTGAGTTTGTTTTTCTTACACTCAACCATCCAGCTGTGTTCAGAAAGTTACCAATGTACTAAATGTGTAAGGAAAGCTTTTATTTGCATCTGACATTTTTTACAAGAACAAGATTAAAAAAAAAAAGTCCACCAAAAACCAGCTCCTAAGCTGTGGTCCTCAAAAACAAAATTTTTCACAGCCAAAATACAATATCATTACTCACCTTCATCTTTACCTCATTTATATATCCAGTACAGGGCATGTGCCACCCTGAACATATTTACTTCTAGCCTTGTATTACATGAAATATTTTTAACGAAAATATTTTTTCTACATCACATTACTCGCAAACAAAATTTTAACCCGAGAATAACATAATGTAACTATAACTTTGTGTAAGTACTATCAGTGGTGCGTGCCCATATGAGTACTTTTAGGGGGAGGGGGCTAAGAAAAATCCTTACCTCTTTCAAGGCTGTCAAACATTTCAGTAAATATACAAGATACTAAAATACAACAAAAATAATTGATACAATAAATCATTAATATCTTATTATTTTTAAAAATGCTTTAAAAAAAGGTTTGGTCTATTTTAGTGCTTTAAATTTAGCAAAAATTTGGCTATACCAACCAACAGCTGGGGGTGGGTGGGTGTTGTCGAACAAGTATCAACCACCAGGACACATACAAATGTTTATATAGATCACTGCCAGAATCAGTAAATCATAAGAAACCTTTGTTTAGTTTTTCTTTACAAAAAAAAAAAAAAAAGAAAAAAGGAAATTTAGCAGGCATTTTTTTATTATTAAACATTAATTTGCGTTTATTCATTATTTAGATTTTCATTTATGTAATTTCACCATTGCCTACTATAATTGAAATATGTGTGCTACAAAGGTATTTTAATTTGATCATTAATTCTACATTTAAATTCATTAATATTTACAGTAACAAACTTCATTTTTGGAGATGCATTTCAAAAATACCATTTCAGTTGGAATTTAAAAATATGATTCCACCTAGATCTGATGTTAAAAATTCATATTCACATCATTGCAATATGAAAGAATGAATATGTTTTTTTTTCAATATTTTAAAAAGCATGTTTTTTGAAAATTTCAAGGTGAAATTTTTTAACAGTGACCTTGAGTTTTGACCTGGTCAGACAGTCATGTAACATCAATTTAAAGCCTTAAATGTCAAAACGATATTTCATTTATTATTCTATCTCATCTCTTACTCAAGCTATTAGCAGTATGATTATCAGTACGGTCAGAATAACAAAACTCTCTACATTTTAAGTCACTGTAAGTACTTAACAGTCCAGAGAGTACTGTTAGTTACTTTGAAGCTGGCACTGCATGACTACTACAAAATGGGTACAACATTTGTACTCAATGATGGCTAATATGTTACTTGTACCAATGGGGGTGTACATTGACCCAGCTCCGCGACCTAAGGTCTATTATTGTGCATCTGGCTAATATGTTAAATAGGATAATAATTTTTTTTAGGCTGCATGTCATGATTTGATATATAACGAAAATGCATCTGAAACCTCAGATGGGAATCATGAGATGAAAGGTTGAGAATCAGAAGAAACAAAATGCTAAACTAGAGTTTTTAAAAACAGGAACATATTTTTACAAAAATGATTTAAGACAAGTAACACATTTTTATACCTTTCAGCAGATCCTGCATTATCCGCATGAAAAACAACTGGAGGTTGTCCAGGATGAGTGAGTTGAAAAAGTAGTGAAGATTCAATGCCTTCAAAAGGCTAGAAGAAGAAAAACCATTTAACAGATACTCATTTTCTGAAGTCTCAAAAGAAAATTATCATTCCACAAATAATAAAATGTTCCAAATTTATATTACTCAAGATAACATATTCATTATCACTCACACTATATCATTGTATCAAAAATATGCTAGCACATTGTGCTGATATTGAAACATGTTTTATGCACAGTTTTTCAAAATGCACTACATATGAAAGCTACTAACTATTCATTAGTAGCACATCCATCAGCAATGAGGAATTAAGATTTTTTATAATTCCATTGGTAACTATGTATATAGATTAAGCCAGAATGCATAAAAATATTTAAGAGTATCTTAAAGATAATCTTTTGATCACTTATTTTAAAACATTTCACTTAACTCTCCAAATTCGACCTTTCTTAAAATGTACAAAATTAGAGATCAGCCTAAGACTGTACTAACAAAGAAGATTAAAAATATGCCATTCATTTAAAAATACCTACTTCACTTTTTTTTTCAGAGCAAAGTAATGTCTTTAATTTTAATAAATGCTACATTTGGTAAGAAATAGAACAACACTACTGATTCTGCCAGCTTAACACTGTAAATCAATTATAAAAAAAAGATAAGCTTAAAACATACTGTACTGAAAACCAGGATAACAGATACTGATGGTAAATACGAAAATTTATTACTAAATTTAGCAATTACATGAAAATTCCTTTTTCCTTCAAACTTTCTAGCATAGTAATGCAACATGAATTTTCAGAATTTCTAAAAAACTCAGGATGAAATACAACAAATAAAGGTGCTAATAAACCAACATGCTATGTTTTAACTTAGGTCTAAAGATAACTACTGCTGTTTCAGAATAATCAGTATTCAGAAAAACAAAATTTTCTTAATAATGTATTATAAAACAGGTGACACTGTTTTTCAGTAAGTATTCCTGAGCAATTCCTTTCATGCGATTTTTTGAAAAATGTAATACAAAGAGCATTATACATTCCTTAAACTTTTGAATCAATATAATATGAGTAAATTCTTGCTGAAAAAGGAAATAGAAAAGAAATATCTATTTTAAACAAAATTAAACGCATACACACTTCTGATTATTATAGACTTTTCAACAGATGCAAGAAAACCTAAAAACCTATTACACCTTTTCCAGATAAATAGTTTTGGGGAACATTACACCTAGCACATGATGAGTTGTTGCTAGTGCACTAACAAAACTTGTTTTAATTCTTTCATTGTTTGTGAATGCAGCATGAAGTTCATTCCTGAAGGGTTGTAGCATGGATAATTCCACATGTGTACTGGTTGTTTTTGTCACCTTATCATGCTGAGCTTTTGCTTCAAAGATATCACTTTCAATTATTTCTCTTTACCATCAGAACAAATAGCAACAGATCTCTGTACCAAAACCTTAAAAAACCATGGGGGAAAAAAATGCAACTCACAAAAACGAGGTAATGAAATGTGAAAGGGTTTATAAATAGTACAAGTTACAGCAATAAAGAAAACATTTGCAAACAGCAGATCACAAATACGAGATAAAAGAAAACTAAAATTTAAAATCACAGAGGATATAGATACCTCAAATACAGTTTATAAAATACCATTGAGAACAGTAGTGAAATAGAAATTATCCATTTTACAAGCAATTTTAAGAATTCATAAACTCAGAGGAATTTAAGAGCCTAATTACATTAATAAAAAACAAATCATGGAATCAAAAACAGAAGATTGCAATAATGCTGCAAGTGCACACACACACACACGAAATTGTAGTATTAAGACATGAATATCTACTTGATGCAATATATTTAAACATATTAAATATTATACATATTCAAAACATGTTAAACAGATATTATTTTTGTTTGTGTTTTTGGACACTTGAAAAATAATTCATGGATATAATACATACATAAACAGATGGTTATTAATTCATGCAGGTAAGTACTATAAAGCAACTTTGCCATCTAATACAAGATTTAAATGAGTTTAATATATTTTAATATACATAAATGAATATTATACATGGAGACTATTGTGTAAAAACTCAAAACTCTCTCCGACCAGTAGCAGTGAATACATGTAACATCTTTCTCACTGCGCATGCTCATAAGATATACCTCCCACACATATGCCATTACTCCCAGTTTAACGCAGCACTACATACATCTGAAGACGAGCTCAACATGAGCTTGAAGGTGCTAATGTTTTTAACTTGTGTTTTTAGTGTATATAATATTCATTGTTTATGTATATTAAACTCATGTAAATTGTGTATTAGACGGCAAAGTTGCTTTATAGTACATACGTAAACAAACAAAATATCTTTCTACTTCATTCAGAACAGGGTTTTTAATCAAGATTTTTCGGTGCTCCCTAATGACCATGTATGAAAGTATTATTGCAGAGACAAAAAACTTCAAACGTTAAGCACTTCTCTTTCTCTCTCTTTTTTTCAATTTCTTGACAATTATTAGAGCCTCAAAGTGTTGCCAAAAAGTGCCTCAAAATGGATTTTTGAAGATCCAGACAACAATTTAAAGTGAGATCTGATATTCTCTAGGACTTTTTCATTTATATAAAAATTTTACAAATGACTGACAAAACCAAAAAAAAAAGGAGATGAAACATGCAGAATACTAATAACATATATAAGGAACTTTACGGAGTTTTAGTTTCTTTTTCCTTAACCTTTTGGGGGAGATTGTTTGTTTTGACACCCTGTATCTTTGTTTTGCTCTAATCATTGGAAGTGCCAAGTTCCCAGTTTTCCTCATTTTTATATGTATTTTAAAAATATATATATTTTGTTTTGCTTAAACATACATTCATTGAAAACTGAACTTTCGAATGACCTGCTCACCTCTGTAAATGTTTCTATTTGGTAACCTAATAGTGGTAAACTTCTTAATGCAGCAACATCCTAAAAACGAATAAAAAAATATTTTGTCAAGATCAAAACATTTTCAATCACCAGTTTGACAAACGTAATTGCATAAATCACCAGTTAAACAAAAAGTTTTTGGAGTAAAACTGTTTCCATGAAGGCATTTTTATAAATTAAAAAAAAAAAATGAAAAAACATGTAGCACATTACATTCTTTTTATTACATTCTTATATAAGCTCAATTATTTTACAATAATGAATTCTCAGTCATTTTTACAAGAGTTTGTACACATACATACATACATACATACATACATACATACATACATACATACATACATACATACATACATACATACATATCACTAAGCTGTTCTCTGAGATTCAGAGGTTAGCTCCAAAAAGAAATACAAACTTCCAGATATTTTTACTTATTGTTGTCGTATCAAACTTCGCCATTTACAGCGATCTTGACATACAACTCGTGCTTCACTGATATCCATTACACGCCGTACACAAGATCTTTTATGCTTCATACTCATAATCTTTTTCTCATGCAGACACTCCTGAATCTGATCCACCCATGTCTTCCTTGGCCTTCCTCTGCCTTTCCTTCCTGCCACTTGGGCTGAAAATATTTTCTTAGTAAGCATTTCATCACTCATTCTTTCAACATGGGCAAACAACCGAAGCATATTGGTCTCCACCTTGCTAACAACATTTTGCTTTACATCACACAACTGCAATACATCTTCATTCCTCACACAATCAGATCGTGTCTTGCCACAAACCCCACGTAAGTAACGCATTTCTCCAGCACACAAACGACTCCTATGTTTCTTCTGCAGTACCCAGGTTTCACTGCCATACATCAGAGTAGGAACAATTACTGTTTCATACACAGCCATGCGGGACTCTCTAGAGAACCCATCATTCCTGTGAAAACTTCCCAGAGCAGCTATGACTTTCAAAGAAGAATTCACTCGCCTACTGATTTCACCATCCAACTTGTTCTCTCTGTCAAACATGCTTCCTAAATACACAAACTCACTCACCTGGTCAATCACAGTGCTATTTATACTTACATTACATTCAGTGCTACCCATTCCTCTCTCAAACACCATAACTTCAGTTTTTCCCTTATTTATACTCAGTTTGAATTTCATGCAAACTTCGTGCATCCGAGTCAACATACTCTGCAACTCACTTTTGCTCTCTGCCAACAGGACAGTGTCATCAGCATACAGCAATCTGCACACACGGATATCACCAAGACATAAACCACTATTATCTATTTTGGCCTCACGCATGCATGCATGCATCCATAAATATATTAAACAGCCATGGTGACATTACACAACCTTGTCTAACTCCTGCACCAATAGAAAACCATTTTGATAAAACACCATTTACTCGTACACAAGCTCTACTACCAGCATACATGGCTTTTACGCTATTAAGTAGATTCCCAGTAACACCATATTCATTCAGTACCTTCCACAAAAGTGTCCTATTCACTCGGTCGTAAGCTTTCTTTAAATCTATGAAGGCAGTAAAAACTTTCTTCCCAACAGCCAGATACTTTTCAATCATCATGCGTAATGCAAAAATCTGGTTAGTGCAGCCTTTACCAGGCATAAAACCACTCTGATCATCCCACACTTTCTCTGATGTAAGACCCCGTACTTTTTCAATAACAACCTTACCAAACACTTGCCTTGGCACACTCAGTAGGCTAATACCACGATAGTTCTTGCATTCAGTCTGATCACCTTTTCCCTTATACAAGGGAACAATGATAGCATCCTTCCAATCCTGAGGGACCATTCCTAACTCCCAGCACAACTGGCAAATTTCAGTTAACCAGTCAATTATAGAGTCACCACCATACTTCAACATCTCTGCAGTTATGCCATCAACTCCTGGCACCTCACCATTCTGAAGAGATTTTAGAGCTTTACACACTTCTTCTCTTGAGACCCCTCCTGTGCTTTTATCCCTCACTGTGACATCATCTGCATCTGTCTCAGAATCATTTTTGCTCTCCTGATCTAATAACTCACAGAAGTATTCACCCCATCTGTCACTTAACTCATTGGGCTCCCATATCATTTCCCCAATCTCATTCTTCACACAACTTACAACTTTGTTTCCCCTATTTTTCCTGAGTCTCGTGTACTTCCAGAAGGACTTTCTATCTTTCCAAAAAGCCAGTTCATGCCTTTCCACTTTCTCTTTCCTATCTTTTGCCTTACTGTGGCGAACCAGCTTAGCAGCTTCACGCTTCTTACAGCGATATTCGTCCACAGAAACTCTACCTTGCAATATCCCCAAATAGGCTTCCTTCTTTCTCTTTACTGTCTCTTCAATCTCACTATTCCACCAAGCATCACCTCTATTATTACCCACTATTGTGGTGCCACAGACCTCTTTAGCAGCAGTAACAACACAGTTCTTAAAACATTCCCACTTCTTTTCTACATCCCTCTCACAAGATTTCAGATCCTTCAGTCGTTCTCTGAGTAAGTCAGAATACGGCTGATGATCTTCAAGGAGCCTATCAACCTTTATTCTTTCTATCCTGGATCTCTTCCTATTCCTTTTCCTCCAACCAACATTAAGTTTCACTCGTGACACTACAAAGTAATGATCAGAACCAACATCCGCACCTCTCATCACACGGAATTCACAATAATGTATATTGCACATCCACAAGTAACTGGAATTACTTTTTATTTATACCTAACAAAATGGTGAATTCCACTTGAATAGGCTACTGCTGAAAATATAAAATAACATTTTTCTTTAATTTCATTCTGGTTATCTAATAGTCATATCAATATGATATGGGCTGCACCTAACTGGCAATTAATTGGAGCATATGCAATACACCTACAGCTATTTACTACATAGTAAGATGCAAATCAGCTTACAATAAAGCACAGTTAGTAGCCTAGGTGGCCTCAACATCAGTAGTCCAGAGTTCATTTACTGCAGAAATACTGAGTACAGTTCAATTATCACAGTGGTTGTGAACTAATTTGACCAACTCAAAGCACTCCAGGGATGGCTGTAATGAATGGATATGATTCAAACTCAGTGCACAGATGCTGTTTTCCATGGGAACAAGATATGTACAAGAAGAGTATGGCATGGCCTCACTGTTAAGTACAAGATTCTCTAAAATACTGAGCTATGTGATATTGCTCAACGCATTATGTACATACACAAATCTGGCTCAAGAACTCAATTCACCATTTTACAAGCAATAAAAATATTGCCTAAGGTGTTGCTCTGTTATGAAATTGCAAACTCTCTCTCCCCTAATTGACGGCATGCTCGACAGTGATTCAGCCAAGTCATTTAAAAGATCACAACTTGAAGCTAGAGGCTACCCAGAATTAAGGTGACAAGAGTAATTTCACAACAAAAACAACACCTTAGGCAACATTTTAATTACTTTTAATATGGTGGACAGGGGTTCTTGACCCAAATGAATATTTGTATATAATGCATTAAGCAATATTAAATAACTACAAATAAAAAGCATGCCTTCAAAAAAAACTTCAATAATTTTTCCATGTAGTAATTAAGTTTTGAAATGCTGAGTTTTTATTATTTAAATTTCAGATATACCTGGCCTTAACTTGCCCTTCAACATCTGTCATAGTGCGTTACCAAAAGAAATCCAAATGATGAAAACTAATGCATGTAATGTTCACACTGACTGGTAAACAGCTTTCAGCAACAAATGAGAAAGTGACCATTTCAGGTACATCTTAACAATAAATGGAAAACTTGGTACACTGGCCATATACGCTTGCAGAAGGCAAGATTACTTTCCAATATTCCATACTTAGTCTGCTGAAAAGTTCATCAGCCAGTTTGTTTTCTGTCTCACTAGAAATTTAGTGATACAATGCTATCTTAGAATAAGAGTAACATGCAGAATCTAGAACCAATATTGCATTACTTTTAATGCATGTTTTCCCAATATTTTTAATTAACTTTTACTAAGTTCACTTTATTTAAGTCTACTCAAATAAATGTACCTGGGCAAGCCATAAGTTCGTAGCGTTTTGGGGTACAATGTTCAGTCCGGTACCACATATTGACCACATTTGGCTATTCCGCAAAATACAGTCCATCACAGTCTATGGTCCTTTGACAACATTCAGTCAAAGATGCATTGCCATTGTGATACCAGGCAACTGGCTTGGATGCAAAAAACTCAGTGATGCAATCTTTCACAGTCTCCAAGGAATGGAACTGTCTGCCGGGCAAGAAGTGCACCATGGAACGAAACAGTTGAAAATCCGAGGGGGCAAGGTCCGGGCTATTGGCTGGGTGTGGTAGGACTTCGACGCCATCCAAATCCTGAATTTTCTGGCAGACAATCTGTGACCTATGACATGGGGCATTGTCAAATTGCAGGAGGACCTTCTTTTGTTTCACCATTGCGGGGTAGCGCTGGCATAGAACGTTGCATACGTGTTGCAGCTGGTCAGCATACAGGTTCCCATCCACGACCTGACCATGTGGCAAAAGCTCCCAGTGGACAGGACCCTTGAAATTCCACCATACACACAACATTGTATTTACTTAAAAATGCCCTCTTTGAACCACTGCTTGAGCCTCATCCCCTGGCCACAGCCATTGGTTTCCGATCAGAATAAACTTTTCATCATTCGCTACGATTCTCCACCCAAACTGGTCATCACATGAGTTTTGTAGCAATTCTCAACAGAGAGTGACAATGCTCTTCAGCTTGCTTTGGGCTCAACTCATGGGGAACCATTCGCGGATGTCTGGAGTGAAAACCAAGCTTGTGTAGGTGATGAACGATGGTGGTTTGTGATGCATGGACTTCCTTTGCTAATCATCGGGTGCTAGTTCCTGGGTGCTGGTCAAGAGCTAAATGCAGGGCTTCAGCGTTGGTGACGACTGATCTCCCACACCTCAATTTGTCCATGAGCTCTGTGTCTCCCGACTGGAAACGGTGGAACTATTTCCTTGCTGTTGCAGAGTGCACTGTCCCCTCACCTTCTACACTACAAATTTCCTTTGTGGCAGCTGTCTTGTTCAACCATTTTTTCCAACAATGGCATAGGAGCACACGAAAAAGTTTCTCCTTTGACATTCTCGTCTCATATGAGCAGCACACACGTGTTGGGCCTGGCACATGCCTACCTGTCTAAAGCAGCAAAGCACATCACCCAATTACACGTGAGACACATTCCATCTTACTGTGCATATCCCACCTGTTTGGCGGAGCTTCTCCATCTCTACCGCAAAACACTATGAACTTATGACTCACTTTGGTAATAACAGCTGGTGTTCCTAATTTCATTACACATCTTGCTTTTAGTAATACAAGCAGGCATAAAAACTAAGTAAATAAATAAAAAAAAAATAATAATAACCCAGCAGGAGGATGGGCTCAATTACAAGAAAAGACAGGAAGTCCTTGCCTCTAAAATCCTGGAACAGAGGTGTCATTGTCATACTACTTTATTAGAACTATATTACGAGAATGTTAAACTTCAGACATAAGAATTGTTTCAGGATTTTTTAGCAACACTAACTTGTTTCATGTAAGAACAAAAGATTCAATTTAAATTTAACACGAAGTTGAGTTGAGATATATAAAAATCGGATATTTCAGATATCACATATAAAATTTCAGCTAATGAACAACAATAAGACCCCCCTCTTCTTTTTTTGGTAGTACACAGAAAGAAAATGCAGGGAGCTACTTTCAAAAACAGTTTCTTTCAATCCCTCTTTCACAACAAAATTTTATTTTCTCTGTTGTTATACGAACATATATTCATGATTGGTGGCATTTTTGGGAAGCTCAAATGTTTAAAACCAAACATTTTCATATTTTATGATTTAGGTGATCATTTAAAGCATCTTTCAAAAGTTTCAGCAGGGCAATAAACTTTACACATTTACTCAAAGACTCCTTTTACACTAACACAATATACTGTGTATGGTTAAGGATTGCTTGCCTTTTGTTTCTGAACTGCATTTAGTGGGGGTTACATACATATGTAAAAGAAAAAGAAAAGACTTTTAGAATTGTAAAATGTTATTTAATGAGTACCTCAGTCTTTCAGTTCACACTAATTCTGATACACAGATCCCTGGATAATCCTATGCATGAGAAGTTAGCTCAATCCTAGTTGGGGTCACAATGAAAACTACAATGGTACAACCAGAATTGTGAGGTAAACTTAAAACTCCAAATTTTATGAAATTTATTCCATTTAATGCATGAAATGCAAGAAGTTTCTAAAGAACACAAAAACAGTCAATATCTCACATGACTAATTTGATCATGGTAGGAATGATGTGTTGCAGGGCATGCAATGTGAAACAAAATGTTGTAAGTACAGTACAGACAAATGTTTTGTGGTAGTGTGGCCATGTTGAAAAAAATGAGTGATGAGATGGGATAACTAAGAGGATTTATTCAGCCCAAATGACAAGAAAGGTAAGCTCAGAAAATCATGGGAGGACCAGATTCGAGAATGTCTGCAAAAGATAAAGTACAAAGGTCTTGTGTGATAAACGTCAGTGAAGTTCAAGCTGTGTGCCATGACCACTGTAAATGGAGACATTTAATACATCAACTGTAAGTAAAATCTAGCCCTGTCAGTTTTAAACTTCAATCTGGCAGATGAGTTTACATTGAGGAACTAACCTCTGAATCTCAGAGAACAGTTTAGATAATGCATGTAGTTTGATAAGCTCAAAATTTCATGAAAACTGACTCAGCTCAGGAAGCCATGATAAATAAGAAAGAAACGCTGCAATGCTCATAAGTGATAATTTATTTTTTATCTATCATTGATTGAAGCATAAACATGAAGTCTAAAACTCAATTATATGCTTCTGTTTTTTTTTCTCTATTATGACACATTTTTTTGTTATTTTATGAGCAAGAACTCAGAAGTTTCACACTGTTAATAACTACCTGTCTAAAACCATGTTTACAGATTATTTGTGATAGATATTAAAAGAATAATAAATATACTTATAAAAGTGTAAAAACTGCACAGTAATGCTCAAAAAGAAATAAGTAACACATTTTTAATACCTCGCTAGCTTTGTATTCATAAAGAACTTTATCCTTTACAACAAACCAATCTCTCTTCCAACTTTTACCACTTTTCTTTAAGAGATAGCCACTTATAGAAGAACCTTGATCATTTGCACAAACCTAAAAAAACAAATGCACATAATGCAGATAAAAACAAAACAAGAAAACATTGATATAGTAGATACAAAATGTGACTGATAAATCCATGTATAAGCCTTTATATAAACAAAATCTACAGGACACCTGATAACAAACATACATTCTTAACAAATAGCTAGGTGAACATGACAAATTTTAACACAAGATCACAGAAACATCTTTTAAGGATATAAATCTATTATAGTTGCATTTTGAGCTTTGGGGAATGTATGACATACACTATAAATATTACATTCAGTGTAAGAAAAAGCGTATAACTTTTTCAATAAACCTTTCTCTCTTACTTTATGACAGTGTTGCTTATAAAATATTTGTAAAATGGAATTCTGTAAACAGATGGCACACTTTTGACTATTTTAAAAGGAGAAATTTAAGATATGCTATGAATGCTTTTGATACTCACCAACATAGCAAATATTTTATTATAAAGGAGTGTTCACAATTATATACAGTACATATACAAATATTTTATTACCACTTGATAATAATAAAATGATTTTTTTTATATGTGCAACAATAATAATTTTCATTACATCTATTTCCCAACATTGATTCAGTTGATCTATGGTTCAGTTGACATCATTATCCATGTCATACTGAGCACAATTATTAAGTCAAACTGAAAAGTCTTTTGAAATGAAGAATGAATTGTATTATTTTTAATACATGTGTATTAATTAACAACTGCATTATCAATATTCCCAATTAATACAGATGTAGAAGAAAAGACACAATTCTCAAAAATTAATGCCATGGGATATTTATAGTGAATAAATTAATATTAACCACAATCTTTCTTACCATGAGGGAAAAATAAAGACAAATTTTGATAAATAAAAATACGCTTGAAAGGCATGTGTTTGTGAACATAATGATCTTGCTCTAGTAATATTCACTACATCAGTATAAAAAACTAGCAACTATAAAGCATGTTAAAACATGGCACATTTTGCAGGAAGTATCAAGTGAAAGATCATATATATGCTCACATATATTCTTTCTTTTTTGCTTTTCCTGCTATGGCTTTTAAACCAATAATAATAATAATAATAATAATAATAAAGACAACAATCAAAGTCGAGAACATTACGACCAAGCCCATCAGGGCATCCACATATGGAAAGGCATCTTCCAGGGAGATTCACTTAGCCCACTGTGGTTCTGTCTAGCATTCAACCCACTGTCAACTATGCTCAACGAAAGCAAGTATGGGTTTACCATCAAGTGCAGCAAAACCAACAAGTACAAACTCTCCCACCTCAAATACATGGATGACATCAAGCTGTACGCGTCGTAGCAGAACCAACTTCAGCAACTAATTCGGATCACCGAGGGTTTCAGCAATGACATCGAGATGGAATTTGGCCTACAGAAATGCAAGACGCCAAGGTATGAACCAAGGAAAGCATGTTGCACATAGCTACCAATTGAAGACCAGAGAACAGATTGCAGCTATGGAGGAAGGAGAAGTCTATAAGTACCTTGGTATCAGGGCGCGCAAATCCGCAGGGCTCTAGATAGATACAAAGGCTGGCTCATATGGCAGATTTCAGTTGTCCCCGGAAGTTGCGGCTGGTGACGTAGCTGGGATGCATCGCTGAGCGTTAGGAATCGCGTTTGCTTTGCTCTGTGCGGGGAACTCTGATGATAAATACAACTACTGAGCTGCCGAATATGAAACAAAATGGTGAAATGATTTAAAGAAACAAAAGGTGTGAAGCAGAATATATCATTGATTGTTTCCTCTTTTATATATATGTATATTACTTCCATCAAACTTGAAAATAATGCTTTTATGTTAATAACAAAACCTTGGCTACTGTAATTTTTGTGAAACGTTTTGGATATTCAGGTGTCCATTTAATTTGATTTTTCATATTTTTTTTTTTTTTTTACCTTAATTTTCAGTTCCCTGATTTGTTTCAATAAAAGCTGGCGTGAACGATTTCATCTTCTGGCTCTGCTAGAAAAGATCTTTAAAATATCCCTTTTTTTTTTTTTCAGAAAGTTTAGCTCTTTTTCCGTTATCGATAATTTGCCATTTAAAAAATTTACTTTTTTTTTTTTTTTTTTTTTTTGGAACATATCACATTTCATGCAGAAAGTTGTCTCTTCATCTGATGCAGGTTGAATTGGGACCACATTTTCTGCAAAAGACTTTTTTTGGGGACTAAGATTTTTAAGTCGATCAAAAGCATCATGCAGTATTTTCTCTCTTTCTTTGTCTTTCATCTCTTGCAGTGACATTTTCAACATTTGATCTCGGTAAATTGACGGTTGGTATAGCTGACAATTTCAATATCTTTTTCACTGGCTAACCAAGCAGGCGATTCATCATATCATCTTCGTACTTACTATTTAAAAAGTGCTCATGCAAATTCAATAAAAAATGACTTGAAATCAGAGAATAAGTTTTGTTTTGTTCAATAACGTATACCGCGGGCAAAGGACTATTAATGATTTTTTCTAATTTTTATTCAATAAAAAATGACTTGAAATCAGAGAATAAGTTTTGTTTTGTTCAATAACGTATACCGCGGGCAAAGGACTATTAATGTTTTTTTCTAATTTTTTTTTTAAATCCTGAAGATTTCAGTATCATGATATGCGTGGCCAGTGCTATATAATGTGGCCAATATGAAGGAAAATTTCAGTGGACGTCAAAACACATAATTTTTTGATCTAAAACCCTGATGCACTTATGTACTTTGAGCGACTCATATTTTAAATCTGGTCGTAAATAACGATGAAAAAATTTAACTAGAACTTTTCTGTATTAATCAAGAAATATATGCTTTCTTTTCTGAATTACCTTACCTTTGGCAAATTTTAAAGAAGCTTTCACTGTTAACTATAAAACTGTGCTCTGAAACAAGGTGGGAAATTGATGCAATGAGGGTATCGAGGTTTATAGGGGAAAAAATTTAATATGAAAACCAGTTATTTCGCATACTGTTTTTAGTTTTAAACAACTTATTTTTATATGTCAAAGTATTTTTATTTAAATATGAAAACCAGTTATTTCGAATTCTGTTCTTAGTTTTAAACAACTTATTTGTATATGCACCCATATGAGATATTTTTTGGTTAGTTGGTTAGGATAGCTAAACAGACGCCTGTCATGTTCAGTGTTATATGTATTATGAAAACTCTTACTTTAAGAGAAATATAAAATGATGTTGCTAAAGATATTTATTTCATGTAAAAATGACTAGAAATTGAAAAATATTCTCTTACAAGGAGCGGCAAATCTGGGCTTGCACCCGGGCGGCAAATGCCCTTGGCGCGCCCCTGTTTACAGCGTCCACGGAGCGCTTTACATCGCGCACTGACAAGTGACATGCATTCCCGTGACGTTACTAAGCGGCACAGGCGAGTACCACTTTAACGACCAGAAAGACAAAGCGATGAGCCAGCCCTTGTTACTAAGCCCTGGCAAAACCGCCTGTCCGCGGCGGTCGAGAATTCATTGCGGACGATTAATTTCCCGAACATCCGCGCGGACGGCCCTTTTTTCCGCACGCTTGCAGTATGGTTGTGATTAAAAATTTTTATTTTACTTTTTTTGGGGGGGGGCAATTTAAAATTTGTGCATGCCAAGTGCCACAGTTTTACAAAATTACGCATTCTCTTAAGCGATTAGCGGTTCTTTGTTTTGGCGAAATAGTTCCGCGGCGACACCCTCCCTTCCAAAATTTTAACGTACTAAGCCAATGTCCTGCTTTCTCATTCCCTCTTATAAAGTTTTCCCATGTGAATTTTACGCCTAAAGTGGGGGGGGGGGGGGGTATAAGGATAGAGACTTTGCAGTTTTTTTCCCCATCTCTCCCGTTTATCTCCATCCCCCAGTCATCCCTTGTTTAGTTTCATTGGTTAATACTGAAGTGACCCAGTATTAACCAATGCAATTAAACAACGGTTGCTTCTTCCCTTCATGTGTGATGCCCACTGTAATATTGGCTTCCCGTGCATTATCGTTTTCTGCATGTTTCCTGGCGATCTTGACGACGATCGTACCCAAGGCCGCACGTGCACTATTTATTCTCTCTCTCATCTTTTGCCGTTTTGCAGTTGAAAATTCTGGATTCTGTGTAACAAGCTTTTTGCTATGAAAGCAGAAATGTATTTATTTTCTGCATGTACATAAAAAATATTTTTTTCAGTAAAGTGACTATATTTAATACACACGTATTTCTCGATGTATCGAGATTAAAAGACATGTTTTATATACGTTATTCTTTTTCAGTTAAATCCATTCAATAGTGGTTTAACTGTTGGAACTTTTTACATGTTGTAGTTCCTTTGTGCGAAAAGCAATTTCTCAGTTGGAAATTATTAGTATTTACTGTGAACAAATATCTCAGTAATCAAATGTAATTCAAGGAAAACCTTTCCACGTACCTCTCAGTTGTAAGTGGCCGATGTTCAAATATTTGTACGGCTGTTCTCATCAGGCTCTTGAGTTTAGACTTTTAAGAATTTAATCGGCACATTTTCTTCATGGGTCCCGAAATTGGATAGACAAATTAATTTATTCGATGAATTTGTCTATCCAATTTCGGGACCCGTGAAGAAAATGTGCCGATTAAATTCTTAAAAGTCTTAACTCAAGAGCCTGATAAGAACAGCCATACAAAGATTCAAACATCGACCACTTACAACTGAGAGGTACGTGGAAAGTTTTCCTTGAATTACATTTGATTACCGAGGTATTTGTTCGCAGTAAATACTAATAATTTCCAAATGAAAATTCCAACAGTTAAACCACTATTGAATGGGTTTAACTGAAAAAGGATGATGATATTTAATTTCTACGTAGTTATGGTATTTATAAGAGTCTGATAGGCTACTTTCAAAGGAGGACGGGTACATTTTTAGACAAACCGTCCTCGAGGACGGGTAAAATTTCCAAGATTTTTCATGTCCTGCTTGGTATGCTTCAAGCACAACACATAGAACACAAAGAAATCAAAAACAATCTAGCCACCAAATACAACCAAAGGCTGAGGAGACTAATGAAGACCAAGCTCAGCACTCGCAACATCACTTGAGCTATCAACATATACGCAGTTCCAGTCCTCACTTATTCCTTCAGAATCATCATGTGGACCACAACAGAGCTTGAGAAAATAATATGCAATACCAGGACAACCCTCACTAAACATCGCCAGCACCACCTGAAGTCAGCAATAGAAAGGCTGACCATTGGGCGGGCAGGAGAAGGACGGGAAATGATTGATCTCTTAGAACACTGAGACAAAGAAATCAGCAGCCTCAGAAAATACTTCCATCAGAGCAAGGGACCCCTTTGCCAAGCGATAAACCACAGTGACAAGAAGTATACAGCCCTAGACCTCTCTAGTCAGAACATTGAGATTGGAATGAGGGAGCCAAAAGAAGCTTGGGGCAAGAAAGTCCTACACGGAAGGCACTACAATGATCTGCAATCAGACCATGTGGACAAGACTGCCTCCAATACATGACTAACAAACGGATCACTTTTCCCCGAGACCGAAGGGTTCCTGATGGCCGTACAAGATCCAGTTGTAAATACCAGAAACTACCAGAAGCATATCCTGAAGGGCACGTCAGTGGAAATCGACACATGTCGGCAATGCCATCAAGTGCCAGAGACCATCCAACATATCACAGCAGGGTGCAGGGTCCTCACACAAACAGAGTAAACGAACAGGCACAATCAAGTCACCAAGATTTTCCATCAGAAATTGGCAAGAAAGCACAACCTCATTACAACTTGAGCCTATCCTCTACTACAAGTATGAGCCAACAATGCTTCTAGAGAACAACACCCACAAGATGTACTGGGACAGATCGTTCAGAACAGATAAGACCATCCCCCACATTCAATCCGACATCGTCCTGGTTGACAAGGAGAAGTCAACATACCTCCTTGACATAGCTGTGCCCAGCACGTGCAACATCCTGAAGACGCACAGAGAGAAGCTGTCAAAGTATAACTACCTACGATACGAAGTCAAGGAAATGTGGCATATGGGGAATGTCACCACCATCCCCAAAGTAATATCAGCCACAGGAGTTGTACCTAAGACCATTCACACAGCTCTACACAGACACTAGACCATCAACCTAACATCTACATGGAACTACAGAAGGCAGCTATCCTGAACGCTTGTAGGATAGTAAGGAAGTTCCTGGACAACTGAGAGAAAGAAAGACCACTTCCCAGACTTGGTACGTCGTATCTGCCCTGGAAGGAAGAGAAGAAACCTCAGGAAAAGGTGGAATCTCTATAATAATAATAATAATAATAATAATAATAATAATAATAATAATAAATGCTATGTCTCCTGCACTTAAAAAGAAAACAAGGCAATATTACTGCAGTAGTAATCAACAACTCTCAGACATCAGTAAACTGCCTAGAATAAAAATGAAATTACTAGCTTTAAAAGTTATTCATTAACACTATAATGTCCACAAGATTGACTAAGACATTTTTCTAGTTTTGTGACCCACAGCTGTAGGCGATCAAACAAGTTAGTACACTTTTGTTTTACTTAATAAAATCTCACAAAACTTATTGTTGAAAAATAAAAATCAAGAACTTCAAAATTAATCAATATTTCTTCAGTTCAATACTGTAAATTAAAGTCACAATTGGTCCCTTAAAAAAGTTTGTTTCCAATATATGCATAATTTACAGCTCTCACAAGACTATAATAGATGGTGCAATTTCACTTTTATTGATTAATATAAAGCAACAAAATTCTCCATGGAAAGTAAAATAATCAGAGTTGCATTTACTTAATCTCCTATAAGATATATTTGCTAATACAAAATGTAATCTGTATATTGCTAAAGAAGCATTATGCTTCATGAAATCCAGATGCACACATTAGTGAATGAGCAAAATTCAGCTGTGCACCTGACAATAAACACACCTTGTACAAAAGGCTACCCAATCAAGGTGAGGTAAATTCAGTTAACTATTGTGGAAGTCACTGTAGGAATCAAGGAAGAAAAATTCTTCACAAATGTATGGGAAATTCACTAAGTACATTATTTTCAGCACGTAGATTGCTGTGCTGAATTATTTTAGTTCACTGTTCTCCACAATTGTTCTGGGTGAAGTAGCATACTCAAAACAGAAATCAATAGATTCAGATTCGATTCCTGCTTCAGGGCAATGCTATTTTCAAATTATAAAACCACCTCTTAGTTTTTGAATAATGAAAACTGACAAAAAATTGTAGATATTCACAGGCTACATAATTACTAATAGCATTTTCTCTCAGTTGAATGCAGAACTTTAACATTAATCTTGTTGTAAAGATTTTATTATGGGCTTCAAAAATGATACATCGCATGAGCGTATTGTTAAAAGGTTTTCACACTCACACAACATGGCCATTGATTTTCCATGTTTTAAAAATGGATGTTATGAAACAACTGCAATGTATGTACTGTACTTGCATACTTATTATTTAGAATAACTATTAATGTTATCTGAGACCATGAATGAGGCCAAAAGCTATTATAAAAAATAACATTTAAGAGTAACATTTTTAATTACAGTTTCTGAGAAAGAAAATACTGAAATGAATAGAACTTGACGAAAAGAACCAAAATATCACATTAACATACCATACCTGCCAACTTTCAGAAACCAAAAATCGTAAAAAAAAAAAAAATCGATATATTCGATGAAATTTTTAATCGATATATCCAATGAAATTACTTGTCGCACATATTGATTAAATGTACTGAACATATCGATTAAAAAACGATATGTTACCTAACTCAAGTATCAACTTTTAATTGATATGACTACAGATGTTTGATTTTATCGGCACGTTTATTTCGATTATCCATACAGAATTTCTCATTACTATGCTATATCATTATGATCTATAAAGAGATAAAAATTTATTTTTATGGAAGCTTGCATCTAAAGGGAAGAATGTTCCACACCCTTTGACCCCCAAAATCCAATAGGATCGTATCCCATGCCGTCACGGAACAAACTAAAATATTTTCAAAAACAAACCATTTTCATGCTAGGATTATCTTACGGAGAGACGGACGATGAGATAGTCAAATAAAAAAAATGAAATTTACTGAGTGACACTAATTGGTAAATTATGCTCAACTAAAGACGAAGTGAACAAACATTTTGCACGAATCTAATCCAGTTCATTAAAACTTTTAACAAAGGAAGTTAATTTCATATTATTTTTTCAGCGCAGTCAACATTAGATTTCTGCTGGGCACTAGAAATATGATTAGTAATATCATTCCTTCCAATATGCGAAACGCTGAAATTACATGACACGTAGTGCAAAATGCATATTTTTTTATTTTTCGAAGATTTTGCAATACACAGGAATTCCAGAGAATATGCATCATGGAATGTTTGATAGTACTTTTTTTTTCCCCTTTCATATTGCTGCTCATAGCGAATCACTAATACTAAATTTATTGACACTTGAAAAAAAATACGAGTAAAACTGCTGTAGTAAAACAGTAACAGCTTAAAGAGATGCAATTTGCAGAGGAAAAAAATAGTACCCCAACATATTAATTTCGTTGAATCAAGCCAAGACATTTTTATGCAAGTTATCAAGCGACGAACAAAAAAAGCACGGTTGAAAAGCATAGAAAACTTACTGACTAATGGACCCGCAAAATAAATCATTGTTGGAGAAGCACAGGCTCGAATGAATATTGGACTTTTTTTTTGACTTTTTTTTTAACTTTTTTAACTTCCTCTTACAGTAGCATTCTTTTAGGTCAAATTTATTGCCACAGAAGAAGTTACGAAACCATGCCTAATGCATTTTTAATTTCACAAAACTAGCAGCTTTTGCTTAATTTCGTCATGTTGGGTATCGATCAGGGCTTTTAAAAATTCCACAGATTTAAAATCCGTTTGAATTTTTTTTTCTACGATAACTACGTTCTGAAATAGCATTTCGAACTGGGAGTGCTGAAATGCAAGGCACACCCACGCTGGCCTCTGAGAAGCTGCGACCCCGGGGATGAACAATGCGTTATCTGAAACGGTGAACGGGGAGGGGTGGGGGAACGGCGCGATAGAGAATGTGATTGTAACCTTACGTTATGCAGCTGCATAGCCCAGGTGAAGGTACTCCAATCCATCCATAAGTCCACGTGTGAGCAGAAAACCGTGCCGCTCGCACTTTCTCTTCACAGCATAAATAAGGAGAATTTTTTCTTTTTAATCATCTCGTGTTAAGGATTTTTTTAAGTGGAATAAAGATTTTTTAATTTTTTTTTTTTGCTCTTGAAATGGGGAGAAAAAAAATTAGGGATTTTTGGTATGAGAATGAAAAATCGGAAGAAATCACTTTCCGATCGGAATATCGGAAAGACGCCCCAAAATCGGAAGCTTTCCGGGTAAATCGGAAGGATTGGCAGCTATGCAATAGTTTATAAATTTACATGAGAATGGGGCAAATTTTTGAAGGATCTCCCTTCCAATTTTGAGTAACATATTTTGAAATTGTGTTCTAATATATTTAAAAAATTACTTAAAAAAACTGTCTGTGAGACAGAAATAATTTAATACATATAAGTTCCTGTATTCTTAAAATGTCAGAAGTGATAATAAATTTGAGTGTAGTACCTATGACATACTTGATTAAAACTGAGAACTTGATTTTAGGGGAGAAAAATGGAATATACTTCATAAACTGCATAGTTACAATGCAGCAATGGATAACAAAAATTACATCCGTTTACCTCTTTGAGAACACTAGGGAGTTGACGTTTAGGTTTTCTACCATGCTTGCTATCAGTACGGAGGTGTGCTTTAACAGCTATTTGCTGATTGTCACTATCTGTTTCCCCTGATTCTGTATATCCACCAGAACCTTCATAAGAAAGACAGAAATTACATGAATCAAATAAATATTTATATATATAAAATTATGAACTCTTAAATAAATTATAAAAACAGATATCAAAGTGTTATGAAATAGTAATCCAATTTTGGCCAAAAAGTTGGTTACACTAAGTAATGAATGCACACAAATAAATTATTAAATTTCCAAATGCCTGCAGTGCATTTCATTTGAAATACCAAAGCAAAATGTTCACTTTTGAAAAAAAAGATTAGCATAGCCACACATGTTTTCATTTGCATACAAGCTCTGATCTGGAGTTCATTCAATCAAACAAGAATCAGATGATCATCTTGTGATAAATTATTCAAGAATCAAACTGGTGGTCAGGAATCTTCTAATCATGTCACAGATGTCTTATTTTGAGAACAGATCAGGTGATCTCACAGGCTGTTACCAAATTAGCTCTTCGTGTCTTCCAGAGCCAATCACAAAACTCGTTATTTCACTGAAATATTGTATGAACCCTAGTCATCAAAATAAAAGGATGGTCACCGAGTTCATAACATTTCCACTGAAATATCTGGCAGTCAAATTCACAACCACAAAGATGAGAGTTTTCACCACTTGTAGACTACACTACATCCATTGTGATGACTATAACATTAAGATGAACAATGTTTACATACAATTATTTTATTTTTCTTATCAACCAAGGTTTTGCTGTGCACTGGCCCAGTTTCTTCAAGATGAATGGAGAAACTGGGCCAAAGCACAGTGAAATCTTGGTCAATAAGAAAATAAATAATTGTGCATAAACATTGTTTGCCTTAATCTTATTTATTTTTATTTATTGATTTTTTTTTTATTTTGGTCATACTTGATGGCTCTCCAAACCAGTGCAATTGGAGTTAGCAGTTTGTATCTTTCTATTATACTGCAAAGTCTTGCTCAAAACCAGTACAATTGGAGTTAGCAGTCTGTATCTTTCCATTATACTGCAAAGTCTTGCTCTACCTCCAGCAATCTTTTGCCCTCATCCATTACTCATACTTCAAGAGAAATAGCTCTCACAAACAAAAACAGCTGAAAGCCCAGGGATCATAGCATACTTCTGGAAAATTTTAGGTTGGAATTTTAGGAATTTTAGGAATTTTTAGAAAAATTTTAGGAAAATTTTAGGAGTGTATTTCAATAAAAACTAGATGTATATTTGTATACATCTAGTAAAAAAACAACTTTGTATACATTGTAAAGAGTTTGCTTCACATCCTTCAACCATATATACTGATAGACTGCGCATGACATCAAAATTTCTGGCTCCAACATAAAATCACATGACAACAGTCAAAAAGATGGGTTACACCTGCTGTGCTTATGGTTGCTCTGAGCGATATATAGTAAAGAAAGTTCTATGATTTTTCATGGGTAAGAAACGAATTAAATACCTAAGTCAATAAAGTTCAATTACTTAACCAGAAACTTGCAGCTATTGATATAAAAATATAGTAACTTAAGAAAAAAAATGGAATGCAGGTTCCAAATTCTTCGCAAATGTTCATCACATTATAAATCACAAAATGTAAACAACCCGTTCATGCATGTATATAGCTCATAAGTAAACTTACCTGAAGAGTTTTCATTATATATGAGGCGCATTCACATAATACACCGAAAACACTGAAGTTCTGCAATGTAAATTAGTAATCATAACAGCATTTTTACACGAAATTTGGAGTCTGATGATGACGTGCCCAATGTTGGAGCCATGGCGGCTTTGATGCAGCTATTGCCAATGTGCAGTCCATTAGTATATATGGTCGAAGTTCACACCCAAATTTTTTTGCATAACGTCTAATGTCTAAAGTTTAAGTATGATTTACTTCTAATGTTCAGTTCTTATCTTTTCACGTGTTATTATCATATTCAAGTATATTTACCACATTCAAGTTTCACTTTGAACATTAATATGGTGTTTAACCAGAAGCAATTCACGATTTTCACAGTAAAGTTTTCAGGTTTCACATTAAATTATAATATCCTAAAAAGGTAATTGAAAACCAAGAACTATGTACAATTGTTCACTGAATTACTTTTTTCATATTATTGTTTTAACCTTTTCCTGATACGCCTATCTTTTTCTGCTTCCACCACAACTAATTTACTTTCAGTTTTCTTTATTTCAGCTGAACCTTGTATGATCAAGTTAGAGGCAACTGCTATTTCAACAGTATTTTGTTTTTCTACAGCTTTTCTCATTCTTTCTGTTCCCTCTTGAATTACTGCTAGGGAGGCTTCTTTATCTTTTTTAAGCCTATTTATTTCTGCATCATTTTCTTTTATTTTGTCATCAAACTCAGCTTTTCTTTTTTCTCTAGCTGCTTTTCCTTATTTTCCTCTCTTTCTGCTTCCTTTCTTTTACCTTTTTTTGATTGTTCTTCCTTCAGCTTATCAACATACTCTTTATAAAATTTATGTGAATCACGAACACTATTTAACAAATTTATTGTTATGGGAATTTCTTGTTATGGGAACTTTTTTTCTTTATGATGCGCTTTTACTTGTGAAAAGCCACTATTAGAAATATTGAAAATTTCTGAACACAATATACACTTAGCAGAAAATATTGTTTCAGTTGCAGAACACCATTCTTTCAACTTCACTCCGTCCAATTCTTTGGCGAGCCACGCATCTTGAAATTTCGTTTTGGATTTAGGCATCTTAAACACTTGTATTACTAACCAGAAAATGAAAGGGAAGTACAAAAACACGTTCCAATATTGCAAAACCAGACAACTTCTCGAAATTTGGCTGCGAGGATGTCAGAAGATATGAAAAAAAAAAAAAAAAAAAAGCAGGTCACCACTAGAGAACTGAACCTGCACAGAGAACACCATAAAAGACGTAAAACCAGAAACTATCATACGCATCTCACGCAAGTTCAGTCAAAGCGAGTCGGAGCCGAGATATATTGCGCATCGAAGGTCGCTGTCGCCCCGACGCATGATCGAAGGTCAATGATCACGTGCTCTACTGCCTGCCAAGATAACTCAGCTACCATCCCATCGTCATTACCGGAGGTTACGGAAGAAGACCACATGTTTCCTCTTTGCTTCCACCCACCTGCGGTTTACAATAACAAAACATCAGCAGAAAGAGGAGGTTCCACAAGGCATGTACAAAAATAAAGTACGATCTTCTGCGTGCCACGGAGTTCGTCTGCAAAGCGCAAACCAGGGGTGAAAATGACCCCTCCCCTTTTCCCTTAGATCTCTTGTTACTCTCGAAAACTGTTCGAAGGCAAAAAAATGGAACGCCCGCCCCGAAGCAAGTGCATCTCGATGGCGTCATTTTTCCCTCCCTTCAGCAGCACAGCATATAGGCTGTGTTTCTACAATAACAGGTCTTTTTACCTTACCGTAATGGTAAATTTATTGGCGTTAATAACGGTTGTTTTTAATAAAAATAAGCTTACGAAAATTTTAGGATGAATAGCAAATTTTAGGTCTAATTTTAGGAATTTAAGGAGGGTCACAAAATATTAGGAATTTTAGGAATTTTAGGACGAATGCGATCCCTGAAAGCCTTTCCAACCACAAACTGGCCCATCCAAAACAACACTGAAGAAACTATGAAGATTCCCAAAAGTTATAATAATATCTGGTAAAAAAAATCCCCAGAAGCTTGAATACATATGCTGATTATGGTATACATACTTTTAGTCACTGTGACAACAAAGACAGAATTACATGGTATTAGAACAATTATTCAGAGCAAGAGACCAACACTTCATCCACCACAACACTGCATCAAGCTGGCTCCTAAAGAACCTAAATGCACACTGAATGGAAAACAACAGGACACTGATGAGGTTAAAAAAAAAATAGTAACTGAGGTTTAAATGGAAACTATTTAGTTTGTAATGCAAGGTAAAATTAATCATAAATCATGAAATATAATTTCAGACATGGTCCTTTCTCTTAAACAGAGAAATAAGTGAATATATTGGTACTCCAATGGGATTCCTACCTTGTTCTAGTTTGTGGTAACATTCATCACATACTCTAGCATTTCTGTTCCCTAGATAATGCAAAGCAGTGCGATTACTTGAACATACAGAGCACACAACCTAGAAAATGTAATGAAGATGCTATTATGCACTATTTAGCCTCAGATTAATCATCAATAATAAAAATATTACTTTTATATCAATTACAAAATTCAGCTATGACAGCAGTACATAAAATTGTGGTTGGAATTCACAAAAGGGCACATGACAACAGCCACCACTATTTGATACCTTCTACATAAATAGAAAATCTATTTTTAATGGAAAATTTATTTTTTATAAATTTCTTTTTACTTTTAAGATAAAGTTCCAAACATACTAGTTTTACATTTTATTAATTTATTTATTGAAACATTGATGAGAAAAACCATACTTTTTAAACAAAAATTCATGAATTGCAAAAACAACAAGATAGATGGTGGCTGAAGGGAGAGGAGGGCAGCAGTTTCTATTTATGTTAAAGACAGAACACCTCATCGTGATTCAAAAGACAAGGACAAAGTTTGTAACAAAACGACCCTTTTCTTATATCCTAGTATTTCCCATAAAATAAAATGCAAAATTTAAGTGATAATGACATCATTAGGGTTTGCTATGAGCTCATTAATTCAAAACACTTTTTTTTTTAATGTAATAGTCTACACCAAAAACATACCAGAACACCATTTTGGTATGAAACTGAGAGGAGACTATGGTGATAATTTACCTGTTTTAGATGCTTAAGAAATTTTTCTTGCCACAGTTTCGCCAGCGCCCACCTCCTTGCACTCACTCTCCTTCTCCCAAGAGTTCAACATGGAATTTTTTTTAACAAACTTACTTCTTCAAGACTGCACCTCAAAGAGGCAGATGTATAACACAAACTGACAAACACTGAAGCAGAAACACCCGAAGATCAACAGTCATCATCCACACCATGCAAAGTAAAAATCAGATAGAGAGGGCTAAAAATTTATATGCCACAAGAAGCCACAATTTACAGAAAGAAAAGTCATGCCATTGTTATTAAAGTACGCAATCAGAGTTTCACTATTCTTTCTGAAAACACATTGCTCCAAAAATTTAACAACCAAGTTAATGCTTATTCTCTCTGGTAATTAACACAGACACCTCCAAAAAAAAAAAAAGTGTTGGAAACCCCAGGTCTTAGACATATTAGATGAACATGCATCAAGGAAGAACTGTGGCATGAATGCAATGATAATGAAGTGCTGAAGACATTTACTGAACACAAAAATGTACATGTACATTCACATCAGATGGCAGCATCCAGATGCATGGCACTAGGAGTCTCTTGGCTGTACATGGCAAAGTATAGTGCAGTGGTCCTCAATAGGGGTTCATGCCTATTCTGGCAGTGATGCAGAAACATACCCTTCGTAACGTGCTTTCCACATGATCAGTGAAGTAGCTCTGGTTCAAAACACCCTACTCTTCTAAAGTAGAGCACAACCAAGTTAGTGTACATTGGATTCCTGAGCTGTCCCACAGGTAGTTTGAGATGGTTCCAAGCATGTTTGATGGGATTCAAATCAGGCAAAAAAATTGTGGTCACTCCATCAATATGAATGCAACTTCTTGGAGGTACACATTCATCAGCTTCACATAATGGGCTCAGGCACTGCCATCCTGCAGGATGAACCCATTGCACTGTCCAAGGAAGGGCTGCATAATTAGTAAGAGAATATGGTGCAAATACTGTGTAATGAAAATGTATGGGAAAAGATGGGTCAGCAAATTAGAAAAGCCCAAAACATGTGTTACATTGTGGAACAATATGCAGATTTTCCTAATTTTTCACTATTGAAAGAAATGGTGAGGAGTAACAAAAAGTGAGTGAAAAGAGCCACTGATGTTAAAAAAAAAAAAAAAAAAAAAAAGGTAGATCAAATGAACAAGTTTTTATAAAACTTTTAACCAACTGGGTGGGGAAATGTAACAAAAAAGTTGTTACTTAGGAGATAAAAATAGGTCAAAAGAAACCCACATGTGTGGATCAAAGACCATGTAAGAAAGTAGAAGAACATGAACAGAAGTGCTCATTCAAAGTTTTCCTCTGAAATATCATGTAAGTCAATGAAAACCTTAAAAGGGCAATAAAAAAATTCAAAATACAGTGTCATTGTCCTGCAACTGGCAATATTGTTACCAATGACTAAAAGATTTTCTTACAATACAAATTACAATTGAAAGTAAATCCAAGTCACAGCTTATATTGTGAAGAAAACAATGACAAAATATGTGTGAATGAAATTTACAACAAAAACACGTAAAAACCCAAGTTATAGAATTTGCGAAGGAAAAGTTAGCGATCAGTAAGGAATACGCAAGAATAATGCCACTTATTAGAATAGAATGCTATAGGAAACTGAAAGATACAAACCGGAAAAAAAAATCCGGAAAATGATAGGTATACGTTGTATACGTGGTCTTCAACTCTGCTGGGAGAACAAACCTCAAATGGACAAAATCATGTGGCTTATGGTGATTCCTGGGAAGCTCAGCTGTCAATCAATGGTAGTTCTGTTGTAGGTCGATGGTGCGCTGTACTCTACTTCATGACGTCATGAGTTTCAGCTTATTACAGCTTGTGCCCTCTCTATATATCCTTACTTTATGGATGCCACAGTAACAGTGTAGAGATGGGCACCCCACTTGAGACATGCACCAAAGAGGAGCAATGTTCTGTCATTCGTTTTTTGGGTAGTGCAGGTGTGAAACCTATTGAAATTCATTGTCAAATGAAGCTGCAGTATGGTCATACATGTCTGTCACTCGAGCAAGTGTACAAATGGACTAAGAAGTTCTGAAATGGCAGGAGTTCTATGACAGATTCTCCTCGACCGGATCGGGCCCACAGAGTAGTAACACCAGAGTCCATTACAGCAGTTGAAGGCATTGTGATTGGAAATTGCTGAGTGATGGTGGATGAAATAGCCACACTTTTGAACATCAGTCATGGTTCAGTGCACCACATCATCTATGAGTTCAACAAAGTGTCTGCAAGGTGGGTGCCATGCCAGCTGACTTCAGAATTGAACAACAATGTGTTGATGCCTGTCAAGAACTTTTGCAGTGCTTTGAAGCAGAAGGTAATGGCTTCCTACAGAGAACTGTTACTGGAGATGAAACCTGGGTTCATTACCATCAGCCAGAAACCGAGAGAGCAAGCAAGGAATGGCACCATCCCTCCTCACTAAAACTGAAGAAGTTCTGCATGCAACCAACTGCAGGGAAGGTTATGCTGACTCTTTTGAGATGAACGAGGCATAATTTTGGAGCACTACATACCCAGGGGGAACAATGTAACCAGTGACACATACGCAGATCTTATCAGGAATCATCTTCGACCTGCAATCAAATGCAAATGACGTGGACTTCTGAGTATAAGTGTCTTGTTGCAACATGAGAATGTTTGGCTCCATACTGCCTGTACAACGGCTGCAATCATACAAGACCTGTACTTTGTGTGTCTTCCACATCCACCATATTCATCAGACCTTGCCCCAAAGTGATTATCACATCTTTGGACCACTCAAGATGTGATGGGAGGAAAGACTTGCAGCTCCGATGAAGAGGTGCAGCAGGTGGTGCACGAGTGGCTGCACAAGCGACCAAAAAAAAATTTCCTGCATGAATCTATGCCTTTTTTAAGCGCTGGAGGACTCGCATTGAAACCAATAATGAAGAAATTTTCACGCATGATTTATTACATACTAAACTTTAGGAATAGTTAGATTTGTAAGATCTTTTGGCTGCAGCATCAGCCTTGTTCACACTAAAAGCAAGCACTCATGTGGTTGACATCATTTCTTTAGCTGTTGCCAGTAGATGCTGCTGCAGCTGAAAGATCTTACAAATCTGGCTATTCCTAAAGTTTAGTATGTAATAAATCATGTATGAAATTTTCTTCATTATTGGTTTCTACATATTATGTGAAATGGCCTTTTTACTGAGGACTTGTATTGCACAAAATGGAGCTTACGTTGAAAAATGATTTAGGTGTGTACCACTTTTGTTCAATAAATTGAAAGAAAGAAAAAAAAATTCAAGGTTTTCATTTAACTCTCCTTTGTGTATATGTTACTGTACAAATATTTTCAGCAAATTTCTGAATGGAACTATTTCAAATCTTGAACCCTTTTTAAACTTTCCAAGTCTTTTTCAGGCTTCAGAGTCATTCCCTGTGTAGCTCAAACTTAGCATTATGGATTGATCTGATTACTTAGAAATTTAAAAATGCTCATTTTTGTCTGTCGCCAGAGTAAAGAGTCAAATCATTCAAGATTTAGAAAATACTTGAAAATTTTGCAGTGAGTAATGATTTATGACAACCTTCTATGACATGCTGTCACATCACTGACGACGAATCTAGAAACACAACAGGTTTGCAAGTTTACATTAAATAAATTCTGCAACAACCTTGCAGCAGCTGCTATCATTTTACAAAAGCTAATTTATGTACTTAAGGACTATCTTGTTAGCTTTTACAATCGTTATAAAAAAAAATTTAGTGTGTCTGACTTTCACAGTAACTAATTTATGTGTTCTGCCTCACCAACTACTGTTGGATACAAAATCTGATCAGTTAATAAATGAATGAATAGTATTCTCAAATAATCACAGATGTAGTAGGAATCTCGTTATCACATTAAAATGATATTTTCTGTTTTGCTGAGTAAGTAACTATGTCTTGCTTCTTTTTCATCATCAATGTTACAGCCATGACAGCATTTTCTTCAGCCCTCTTAAACAATCGCTACTTCTTTTAGCAAGATTAAAAACAAACACATTATTTATATTAAGAGAATACAACATGGCTTGTCACAAATATTTATTTTTTCAAGTTGACCATGGTTTCGCTGGGTATTGACTTAGCTTCATCACGATGAACGGCACGTAAATATTCAAATTGTATATATCATAAATGGTGTTTACAGTCACCTGTTTTGGTTAGATGCTTCCACACGCTTGACAGAAATGGGGTGGATGCCATATCATTAACAAGTTGTGAAGACTTCTGATATATATGGAAAGCTTCCAAAATATCAAGTTTGGTGGTTGAATCTGGTTTGTCAATTAGTTGTGCTTCTTCAAAGAGAAATTTATAGTCCTTTTCGTAACAGTATTTAGCCATCGATGACTTAGGTCACAGTTCCAAATGTAGGTCTTGTGCTCTTTCAATCGAAAACGCAAGGGTCTACGGGTCTGTCCTATATACGAAGAGCCACATTCACAAGGAATTTGATAAATTCCCCATGAGTTTTTGTCTTCAACATAGTCCTTTGATTCCTAAAAAATTCATTTTGTTTATGGGTTTAAAAATCACTTTAAAATTAAAGGTTTGGAGAATTTTTGAGGGCAATGTAAAAATCACTTTAAAATTAAAGGTTTTGAGAATTTTTGAAAGTTTGAAGGCAATGTCACAAAAAAATGTAATATTTTTCCATTTCAAAAAATTCTCAAAACTTTTAATTTTAAAGTGATTTTTAAACCCATAAACAAAATTAACTTTTTAGGATCAAAGGACTATGTTGGAGACAAAAACCCATGGAGAATTTATCGAATTCCATGTGAATGTGGCGCTTCATATATAGGACAGACCGTAGAGCCTTACGTTTAGGCTTCACAGAGGTAAGTCAAACAAATAAAGGTAACTTGATCATGGTAGTTACGTTACAAGAAAAGAACTTTTACAAGAAAGTTCGTAAGTTGGGAGCTTTCGACCTTATCTTAGTTTTTCATCACGCAAATGAAGGACTAAGATTGTTGCCAGATTCTACATTTGAATTTTTTCTATTTTTGTTGCCAAAACTTAGAATTGATCACCAGATCATCGGGATGTAGAGAGGAGATTCAGAATTGCAAGTCATTGGGTTGAAAATAATTTCCAGGCTTTCACGGTAACGGAGGGAAAAACGACTGTCAAAAGAAGCAATTCGTTTTGCTTCGTTCCAGCGGGGAACTGCAGATGTGTCTTCCATTGTCAAAATAGATGGCTGTATTAGGTTTGGCATTCAAAACATCTTTTTTATGTTCTAAAATTCTGTGGTTAATGCTCCTGTATGTGCTTCCAATGTATAAGTTATCACCTGTTGAAGAAGAGATAGGAATGCAGTAAACTCCTGGGAGGTCCAGATTTTCAACTTTGTCCCTATCCCTTTGTAGAAGTTTCAAGATGTTTGGGGGAGGATTTAATGGCAAGATGGTAACCAAAACTTCTAAAAAACCATCCTGTGGATGTCAGACTTCATCCACAGGGCTCATATCATTTTCAACAACCAACTTTCTCTTCAAGAAGAATTCTCCAAAATTTCTACAATAGCCCTCTCTCATGATTTCCCTGCTCTTACAGTCAACTCCCTCTTAAAGAAATATGAAAACAATTCGAAAATTGAACTCCTCCTTCAAAAGAAAGAAAACCTGAAATTCTCTGGTTCTGTTCCTTACCATCCTTCCTATGCTTATAAGTTACAGATTCTTTTCAGAAGTTTTGGTTACCATCTTGCCATTAAATCCCCCAAACATCTTGAAACTTCTACAAAGGGATAGGGACAAAGTTGAAAATCTGGACCTCCCAGGAGTGTACTGCATTCCTATCTGTTTTTCAACAGGTGATAACTTATACATTGGAAGCACATACAGGAGCATTAACCACAGAATTTTAGAACATAAAAAAGATGTTTTGAAAGCCAATCCTAATACAGCCGCCTATTTTGACAATGGAAGACACATCTGCAGTTCCCCGCTGGAATGAAGCAAAACGAATTGCTTCTTTTGACAATCGTTTTGCCCTCCGTTACCGTGAAAGCCTGGAAATTATTTTCAACCCAATTACTTGCAATTCCGAATCTCCTGTCTACATCCCGATGATCTGGAGATAAAATCTAAGTTTTGGCAACAAAAATAGAAAAAATTCAAATGTAGAATCTGGCAACAATTTTAGTCCTCCAGTGGCGTGCTGAAGACCTAAGATAAGGTCAAAAGCTTCCAACTTACGAACTTTCTTGTAAAAGTTCTTTTCTTGTAACGTAACTAGCGTGATCAAGTTACCTTTATTTGTTATTATTGTTACATGTTTGCCCATCATCATCAGGTAAGTCAAAGCTTCACAGAGATAAGTCACATAGGTACTGGTTGAGCAGTTTATAAAAGGTGAATGCATTGTCCCTCATAATAACACAAGACATTTATGATTAAGTGTGTTTGTCAAAAACATTCCAAATATAGCACCAACACAGACAGGACACATATGTCAAATGACTGCTATTGAGTGGCAGAGGGTTGTTGATATGCGAGAGGTGGGTCTCAACTTATGAACAATTTCTATGTGGGTGTGGTGCAATGTTGGGTGTCATATTACTGGTATGTCACAAAATTAAATGACATAATAATAGGAAGAAAATGGACCACCAGACCACAGTACCTCAAGATTGGCTACTTCATAGAGTGGCTGTTTGTGACCCATCACTCACAATCACAACAATGGTAACCATGTTGCAGCCAGTGTGGATCCAAAAGCTCATAAGGGGAGGAAGGGGGGGGGGGCTTTGGTCTAAAAAACAAAGAGACTTTATAGTGAAAGACTTACAAAGACAGACTATGTTGTGGTGTGTGTGTGTCACTACAAACTTTCAGAGCTTCCCTTTCCTAGCATTGCAAGGCTTTAAAACATTTTTCCATTACAATACATCTTTCAAATTTTAAAATCACAACCTGTGAAAAAGAACTGAAAGATTGACACTACTTTTCATGGCATTCGATTGCCTACTTTTTGAGGAAACCAGCACGACTCATTTTAAGTTTCACATCTGGATAAAATTTTCAAAATAAAGTTATTTCTCGTCTATTTAGACGAGCTAGTTTAACAGAAAAATTTTCAGCTTTGAAATTTGTTACAAGATTTTGCTTATGGCCCAATCGAGGTACATACTTCACTCTATCACCCACACTATCTCACACACACTTCGAAGTCTACCCCACATGGTGACTTTCCCTGCTTCCAATTACTAATGATACCAGACAATACAAAAGAACAGAACAAAGCACACCCAATGCCTTTCATGATCAGTCAAAAAATATCTTTTCATTTCTGCTCTCAGCTTTCTTTGCTTCTGGAAAAACCTCCAGTTTCTTTTTTACTGCTGAAGCTGGAATATAACATTTTAACTCCAAATCACAGGGAATTTTGGTTGTTATCAGAACTTTTACAAAAATCTGTGCATTTATAATTATAATTTTACAAAAATAAATACATTAATTATTTACAATACTGGCTACTTAAAAAGGAAAAACCTTCTTGGGGGAGGGGTCAATTGCCCTGGTCAACCCCACTGGATCCACCACTGGTTGCAGCATGACCTATATAAGTTAGCGGCTATATGGGTGGACAAAGATGTCCCTCAAATGAAATGATATTTTCATGACATGGAACTTTGGGCAAGATACCCAACCCAGAACATCCCATTGCCGTTACATCACTAGGCCTGTTGTAGGAAATGGCACACAGAGAGATGACACTGAGCAATTTATGGTCTTGCAGCTGTTGCAGGTCATATATGGACGAGTCCATATTCCATCTTAGTGCATTACACAAGCACACATCTGTATGGTACTAACGTTAACAACGGCATGCAGAGGCATTTCTAATAAGTTACTATACAATGCCTCAACACGGTACACTGGTATGGGGTAGAATCCAATTCGGCAGTAGGATATCTGTTGCCCATATTCCTGTCAGTGTGATGACAAGATGCTACATCAGCATCATTGCCAATCCTGCCATGTGACCTTCCCTAGTAGCCACAAAAAGAATGCTCCTGCAACAGGATAATTCCCACCTGCACCTGCTTATCTTACAAACGGTGTTCACCAGGACAACATTCTCCATTGGCTGCAAAATTCGCTGAACTTATCAGCTGTCAAGCATGTATAGGGTTTCCAGGATAAGGCCCTCTGTCAGCTCTCTCCAGCAGTGATGCGTTGCTGGTTTCTCAAATGCGAGACCAGAGCCCCCCCTCACTTTTTTTTTCTATTTCTGAACCATCAATGCATCTATGCACTCTCTTCAAGAGTGATGATTTCATTTTGTTATTTAGTAATTATTTCAAAACACATATTGCCTCACCTCAAAAATTAAAAAAAAAAAAAAAAAAAGTTAAGAAAAACTGAGAAATTCTTTCATGAGGTTTTGTTCATTTTCTATATAGACACATTTACCCCCTTTTTTTTTGTAGCAATATTGTAAATTTAATGTTTAGTGCTTTATTTTCATAACTTTTTTGTATTCATAATCATTTTTATGTAATTTGGAATTTTAGTGAAGCATTTCTATTTAAAATTTAATAAGTGTTAACATCCTATAAACTTCTCTTAAGTAATATATTTAGTGATAGTTTTATCTCTGGAATATCTGTGTAATTTAAATAACTCTTGTTTTTTTTTCTTGTTGTTACAGATCTTCCGAAAATAACTGAGAAAAAAAAAATGCAGGGAAATGGGACTTTCTCTTGTACAAAACTTTCCCTTTTAGGAAAATAAAGTGTTATCAATTTTGCATATGAAATGTTATTGTTTATGTATGGTTTAAGTTGTGCATTTTTTTTTTTTTTTTTTTTTATCTGTCAACGTCAGAGATTCTTTTTTCCCCGCCATCTTTGGAAATTTCAGTTGCTTTCGTGCTTAAATGTTCGAAGGGACATATTTTATGTAACCTTAGATATTCCCCTATAATAAACCTTGAAGTTCTTGGAACTTCAAGTGGTAACCTTGAAGCCACCCCCCCCCTCTGCCAGTTTCTTCATTTCCAAAAAGGCGAACATTTCGTTCCTTTTTCACTGGTCACTGTGGTGCCACGTAAGCCTTTTTACGACTGTTCCAGGCTTTTCCGAGAATTGGATGCTTCTGCTTACATAAGAAGTTAGCTAACGTAGGGAGAAAGTTTCAGAGTTCTCACCTCCCCCCTCCTGCATGCTCTGCTTCAAGGTCATCATTCTCAGCCAATAGTATGATGACACGGGATAGTCGTATTGTTTTAACGTTCGGTTAGGTAGTGTTAATTCAGGACTGAGAGAAGGCGCTTCAAGCATTAAACAAAGTTTTTCGAAAGAGGAGGTCCGCTTCGTCCTCACTCATGTTAAGGGCATTATTGATTTTTTGTTCAGAGTTCTCGTCAGGTACAGGACATCCCACATAAAGTTAAGACTGAGCCTTGAGCCCCCCATGGCGCATGCAGTTTCGAAAAATGTCTCCTGCAAGCAGTAAAGGAAAAAAGAGGGGCTAGCAGCTTAGATCTGAAGCTTGCCTCAGAAACATCACAGAGCCAACATGGTGATCAGCTGAAAGAAGCCCTATAGCTCCACCAAGCGCCTCATTTCTGGCATTTTTCAAACCACCGAAAATGGAAAATTGGTGTAAGGCTAACACGCTTGGTTAGATATCAAGAGATTTGGGGTTCGATTCCGACGGCGGCCGAATGACAATTTTTCGTGGAAAGAGCGATGGATATATTGATTTCTTCCTGGAGCCGGAATGCTGTTTCCAAGGCCTGTTAGCGGCACCTCATTGACCCAAGACACCATTCACTTAGCTCCCATTTTTAGTGAACCTTTAAAAAACATTTGCTAGCCAGTGATGCCAGGAAGAATTTCAGTGACCTGCCAACCGTTACTTGTGAACTCGGAAGAGAGAGAAAGAAAAAACACTGTATTTTGGTGAAAGGAAAAGAAAAACTCTCCAGGTCACTTATGCTTCCTCCACTGCCATGATGTCCTGGTAAAGAAAGTATTTACATTTACAGGTCTCTACTTATTCAGTGCCATTTGGGTTAGTTCTGGGCAATTAGGAACCTGCTGACTGGTTCAGCTCATCAAGAGCAAGCTTCACCAAAAGTAAGAAAAAAAAATGTAACTAAAAAAATTCAATTGTCTAGATCTCGGGTTAATTTGTTTAATAAAAAAAATTCCACAGTCGTATGATTTAATATTTGGTAGCAGTGCGTTTAGATGTATCTGTAGAACATTACATTTTGCTTTGTTTAGTTGATTTATGTGAAGCAGCAAGAGAAGAAAAAACAAAATTTAGCATTGTTAAAAAAGATATATGCTCAACCTTTTGGTTCAATAATTTTAAATGAGGTATTCAAGGAGAAATTGTGCAAATTGAAAATGAATTGAGTGAAAAGTTAGTAATTAATTTTTTTTAGCGGTGCAGCGGCTAATTTATAAGGGAAGTATTGTAACCTAGAAATGTGTTGTGCTTTCATATGGTGTGCTATGTTATTATTTGATGGTTGTAGTATGGTAGGTGTAACAAAAAGTTTTCTTTTTTTTTTTTTGACATGTATATAAAACATGGCCAAAGTTGCCAAATTTCATACTTATTTGGTTTATAAATAAATATTGGCTGTGCTGGAGCAAACAGAAAACATCTGAACTGTATATGCTCATCTGTGTGACACAAACAATCTGCCACAAAATTATGGAGTTCACTTTGGTGTTTTGATTATTGGTAATGGATTTCTGAGCTGAAGTGGCACAGATCATTTGTCAAAATACTTCAAGTATTAATTTGAAGCAGGATCTTGTTATACATACTGTAACTTCAAACCACAACCCATTCAAAATTTACTTTGGGCTAAGTTTTTTTTTTTTTTTTTTTTTTGGAAAGCTTGGGTATTTCTGAGATGGTTCTGCCTGCTGAATAATTTAATAAGTGAAAATTTTTGAGTCAGGTCTATTTTGCTCCTGTCAAGGAGAAGTATTGTGTCAAAGTTGTTCTAAATTAATAAATGCAGCCAAAGCCAGCTTTTCACATGTATTTTTGGAGTCAGTACATAATTCTTGTGTCATATATTGCATGTTCTTTGGTTTTTGCTAAGGAGGCAAATCACCCCTGTATTTGGCAGGGTCAGAAGGGAAACGTTCTGTGGACTTCTTGTCTGCACAAATTGCCAATGTTCACTGCTTTCATGTGTCAGTTTTATTTGCACTATTTGTGTTGAGTGATTATATTTTTTATTCTTAATTTTTCTTTTCATGTGGAAAAGTTTTTTTCCGTTTTGAATGAGCCAAAAGCATCTTTTTTTTTTTTTTTTTTTTTTTTCTCCCAAACAATTTTTTTTTTTTTTTTTTTTTAAACAACGTATCAGCAGCAGACCTGCAACAGCTGCAAGACCAGTTATTTGCTGCTTGGAATAGAATTTCCATTGACCACATTCCTCATCATCTGCAGGTTTGTATAACCACCCAGGATAGGACAATTCTCAACTGAACAATCCTGAATATAAGCAAATATACTATCTTCTCATGTTTCATTGTTGATTGATTACATTTTTTCACCAGCACTTTCTTCTGTTCTGTTAGTTTTGCAACTATTGGGTTGTCGAAAAAGTCATGACGTATTTTGGCACCCGATGGCGGTTGGGCGGATTTGGAATACTAGAGGCATGCATAGCTCTGTTGTCGCTATGCATTCGACAGGTGCCAGTTCTAGCGGCAGTCTAAAAGGAATAGTGAGCGATTTGGTTGATTTGACATCAAGTTGAAGATGGAAGACTAAACTGTGCATTTTTGCCATATTTTACTGCAGGGATGCACAACCTCTGGCCCACGGTCGTCACGTATCCGGCCCGTGGTTCGAAATGGCGTCATGATCTCCAACTAGAGGTATGCGCCGAAGCAAAAAACACGGCGGAGATGGCATGCTGGCTAGATTTTGTTGGCGGCGGCAGTGCGCCGCAGCGCAACCTTGACTGGCGATGATCGACAGTGGCATTCATATAAAAATCGATTAATCGATGTAAAATTTTTGATTAGCGATTTTCAATGTCGAAGTTTTGGGGATTTTGACGATTTCCCAGAACTTCATTGAGTGAGTCGCCCCGCCAATTCGCCCTATGTAAAATACGATATCGGTATAGTTAGGATTGGGCGAATCAGCGCACCGATTCGCCTGGTGGCAGCGCAGTGAAAAAAGTCGACGTCCGGCGCAGACTTTTTCACTGAGACTTATCTCTTTCCAACGCAGAGTCGGATATTTCCTTGCAAGAAATCTTCGATAATGATATCGTTATTTGTATGGCGAAAAAAGAAAAAAGATTTAAAACATTTCTTACGAGGAAATGTCCTAAATCGTTTTTTTTTCTGCTACGCACATAACGATATCGTTACCGTGTCTACATATCGTCGGCAATGAGTGTTTTAACACGTAGTTTGGAAATAATCTCCAACGTGGCGTCTGATATTTCCTCGCGAGAAATCTTCGATAACGATACCAGTATTGTTATTTGCATAGCAAAAAAAAAAAAAAGATGTAAAACATTTCTTGCGAGTAAATGTTTTAAATCGTTTTTTTCTTTTTTCTCTAAGGAAATAACGATATTGGTATCATGTTTACATATCGTCAGCAGTGAGTGTTGGAACACATAGTAGTTTGGAAACAACAATCATGGCACCTGGTAAAAAAACGCAAGGTGGATTCCGAAAATCATCAGTTTCAAGAAGCTTGGACATATAAATATTGTTTTGTAGAACAAAACAATTCCCTTATTTGCCTCTTGTGAAATGCTGCAGTAGCAGTTCCAAAAGAATTCAACCTGAAGAGACATCATGAAACACAGCATAAGGACTTCGTCATGCAAGGTCAGGAACGTGAGTAGAAAATTGAATCTCTGAAGCGGTCACTAACCAGCCAGCAAAATATCTTTAAAACACAATCTACAGAACTGGATGCAGCTGTTGAAAGTAGCCTAGAAATTTCTGCTTTAATAGCAAAGAGTGGGAAACCGTTCAGTGATGGAGATCTAATAAAAAAATGTCTCATCATCGCCAGTGATAGGATGTGTCCTGAAAAGAAAAAAGTGTTCCAAAACATCAGTCTTAACCGTATGACAGTACAACGAAGGATTTCACAACTTGCATCAGATATTACTGGTCAGCTTTGTAATTTAGCCACACGATTTGCTTACTTCTCATTGGCCGTAGATGAGTCGACTGACATATCATCAACAGCGCAGATGATTGTGTTTATCAGAAGAGTTTCATCTGATTTCACTGTAACTGAAGAATTCCTTGGAATGAAATCACTTAGTGAGCACACAACAGCTTCCACATTTTTAAATGCTTTGTTGACTGTTTGCATTAAATTTGAACTCAATTTCAACAACTTATCCAGTGTTGCCACAGATGGGGCACCGTCCATGATTGGACGTGAAAACGGCATGGTGACCTTGCTGAAAAGCCACCTTGGGAATAGGTAGAAGGAGTTAGTTCAGTATCATTGTATAATTCACCAACAACAACTTTGTGTGAAGAGAGACTAAGATTTGAAGCCCTTATGAAAGATGTTACCCAGACAGTGAACTTTATCCGCTGTCATGGTCTGAATCATCGTTTGTTTAAATCATTTCTAGAAGAAATAGAAGCTGAGCCAGAAGAGGTACCTGAAGATTTCCAATTAGAATTGATTGACATGCAATGCAATGGTGAACTGAAATCATCATTTATGAATCTTGATCTTCTAAACTTTTACAAGTAGTTGCCAGAAACATTTCCTGTGGTGAAGGACAACGCTCAATTTTGTGCAAGTATGTTTGGAAGCACATATGTAAGCGGGCAGGCTTTCTCGATTATGAACTTAAACAAGTGCAAAGTGAGGAATCGTATTACGGACAAGAACTTAGAAAATATATTGATTGTACCCATGTCTAACATTGCTCCAAACGTAAAAAAAATTGCTACCAGCATTCAGTCCCAGCCCTTCCTAAGTTGATTTTTTTTTCATTTGGCCCTTTCCTAGAAAAGGTTGTGCATCCCTGTTTTACTTCCGTAAAGGGAAGAATGTGCGTCAAGCTTGTGAAAAGTTGCGCAAAGTGTATGGTGATAATGCTCTACAAGAACGTAAGTGCCAGCGGTGGTTTGCAAAATTCCGTGCTGGTGATTTTGACCTCAACGATGCTCCTTGGTCCGGGAGGCCAACCGAGGTTGATGACGACCAAATCAAGGCATTGATAGAGTCAAACCCACGTTACACAACACAAGAGATTGCAGATACATTGCACATCCATCATTCAAGCATTCATGACCACCTGAAGAAGCTGGGATACGTAAGCAATCACGATGTGTGGGTTCCTCATGAACTCAAACAAGCTCAATTGACGGTGCATATAAACATCTGCTATATGCTCATTAAACGTGAGGAAAACAATCCTTTTTTGAAGCGACTAATAACTGGTGATGAAAAGTGGATTGTGTACAACAATGTGCTGTGCAAACAGTCTTGGTCACGACGTGCTGCTTTGCCTCAAACAACATCCAAAGCAGACATCCATCAGCGGAAGGTTCTGGTCTCAGTGTGGCGATATTTTAAAGGTGTCGTGTTTTTCGAGCACCTACGACGGAACCAAACAATCAATTTGAATGTGTACTGTTGCCAATTGGACAGTTTGAACGAATTCATCATCCAGAAATGTCCAGAGCTCGTTCATTGTAAAGGTGTTGTGTTCCATCACGACAACGCAAGACCACACACAAGTTTGATCACCTGCCAAAAATTATTGGAGCTTGGGTGGGATGTGTTGCCACACCCAGCATACTCGCCTGACCTTGCGCCATCAGACTTCTACTTGTTTCACTCTCTTCAACAGTCCTTGCGTGATATAACATTCCATTCAGATGAGGCTGTAAATCAGAACCTTGTACAGTTTTTTGCCACGAAAGACAGGTTCTTCTATGAACGAGGCATTCTGCAGCTCACTGAAAGATGGCAAAAGGTTATCCAACAAAATGGGCATTATATCATTGATTGATATTTGTTCTTTCTATCAATAAATGACCTTTGCAAATCATGGCTAAAATACGTCACGACTTTTCCGACAACCCAAAATATATCAACTTCTCAGAGTTGCAGTTTCCATGTTGAGCAGCATATTTCAAGCCGAAGCTGCCCTGATTTTGTCTGCAATTTTCCTCCTCTTTTGCACACATATACTTGTAAAAACATACAAAAGAAAGAAAAAATCGAACTCCTGGACATATGTTAGTATATTACACCAGTGGCACAGCCCCTAGGGAGGACTGGCCATCACCACGGAATAGACATAAAGGATGTTTTGCGAGAACATATGTTCTCACAACTACACTGACAGTGTAGTGAGTTTCTCTTCAGTTCAAGTTTGTAAGATAATGAATAAGCTCATATCCTGCATTACAAAAATCACTTGTTGAAGGAATTCCAAAAATATATTAACAAAGTATAAGCTCACCATCAACTGCAATTATGAGAATGACAAATGCTATTCTCAATAAAACTAGAGTGAATACAGAATATTGCTGAGGATTCCAAGTAAACAGCCTACAACAATAAACAACCAAAGCATGTACAGTCATGCTCTACTGAGTTACAAGTCAATTCTTAATATCACATGGTCAAGCCAATACTGAGTTTTACAAAAATTCAAAATGAAAATAAAAATACAAATTCCACTCGCTATATATTAAGTCTATGCATTTACAAGCTCTTCTGAAATATCATATGGGATAAGTTCAATACCATGTCAGGAGAGTGATGTTCACAGGGATTAAGAAAATGGAAGCTGCTAATAAAGTCACACTTCGAAAGGTAAAACAAAGCATGCATGACAAATAAGGGACTATGCAGGAGTTACAAATTATAAAATAAAAAGAAAGAAAAAAAGTGTTATATCAGGCATTGACAATAATTTTTGAACATTTTTCATACGGTATATAGCTACTGCATACTTTGCATATCAGTGCATCAAAATTTTATTTCTTTGTATATTTATTATACTTTTTAACATAAAATGCCATGGGCATTTTACCTCAGTTTCAAAATGAATGATATTAATCTTATTAAGGGTAACTGCTTTTGTTTTGCTTTTGGATTATACTAAATTGTTTTATTAATACAACTGTTACAGAAGAAAAAACACAACCACACAAAGCAAAAAAAAAAAAAAAAAAAAAAAAAAAAAAGAAGAAGAAGAAAAGAAAAAAATAAATAAATTAAAAGCATACTATTTAAGCAGTTTCATTCCTTCAAGCAATTTTCTGTGTTTGCCAATTGTTTTTAATATCAGCCTCTGTAAAGCACACATTTTTGGGATAATCTAGTTTTGATGACTTGTTTTTCTGGGTGCTCTCTTCCCATTATCTGATCTCTACAGCTGAATCTTTGCTATAAATCACACATTAACAGCTGCAAAACACTCAACTTTTTCTGGGCTACAGGAAACATGTTTCAAATTACCAAATAATTATACTCCTACAGTGAAGCAAATTCAAGAAGACTCCCTTCTATTCTATTCAAATGCTCAAAGATGTGGCTACATAGTTACATAAGAAACAGTCTGTATTACTCATATTTCACTAGTTTAAGAAATACCCATCCATACTACACCTTAGCTTAATCACCAAAACAATTTTTATATTTGCAATTATAAAACAAAGCTACTGAAAGTTTCACATGGGAAAAATGAGACATGGAAAGCAACATATTTACATTAAATTCTTCCATAATCAGCTAGATACATGCACATGTTCCCATTACTTTCAATTGCATTTATGCAGGAGAACACCTACAAACACAGTTCTGATGTACGTTCAAGAAGCAGGTATATATGGAAGCACATTCAATGTAAATCTGGTTCTTTGCAGAAGAAGGCTTTCTAAATATTATGTACTACAAAAGTCAAAGGTTAGATCTCAGGATATGCAGGTTGAATTGGAAATAGTCTGTACATTTTCAATTTTTTATTAAAAACATATTTGGCTTTATGTGGAAATAATCTCTTGACTACAATATAGAAAATCTTTTCTTAAATTCTTGCATTGTAAAATTTCAAAACTATGCATACATCAAAACAATAAATTCATAAAATCAATAGCAATATAAAATCTCGTTACCATGATGAGAAAGCGAGCAGAAAGAACAATGTGACAAATGTAGAGAACAGGAGTTTTGCAAGAAGAAAAAACAATGAAAAAAAGGAGCATAGGAAGAAAACTAAAGCCAGAAATACCACAGCTGCAGAGCAGCAACACAAATCGAAAGTTTTTGTTTGCATAGGAAGCATATAACTAAAGACAAATAAATAAGAATTCTAGCCAAGATTTGAGTTCAGAAATCCCAGAAAGAAACAAAAGTGATCATAAGAGGACTGAAGCAGATCAGAAAACATTTAATCAATCACGTAAATCATGAAAATGAATAGAACTGCCTGGATTATTACCTTGCCACACGCTCTACAATGATGGCGCCTGAAAGTGACAGTAAACTCACTTGTACATAATTGACACATTGTTACCCTGGCATCAGGTATCCAGACAGGAGCTTTTCTCCCAAGAACAAGAGACTCATCATCTTCATCAACTCCACATTCTGACTACAACACAAAGCATCAGAACAATCTCTTCATTTTATTATACTCTCATAAAACAATTTCATGGTTTCTAAGAAATACCACTTATGTTCATTTAAATATGAGCTTCAAAAGTAAAATTCCTTATCATTTAAAATATTTCTTAAAAATTAATGAATTCTACCAAACAGCATAATAATTAAAAGTATCCTCTATGCACGTTATTATTTTGTTGCCTACAAGCATTACTATTTATAGAGTAACTGACAATGAGAAATACAACTGATCACATTAAATAACTTTTGGATATTATACAAACCTGTGAACAAACACACACACACACACACACACACTAGCACTGAATTTATCATAAATAAGAACTCTCTCTCTCTCTCTCTCTCTCTCTCTCTCTGACCACTTTTGGATGAAAGCTTTTTCAATGCTCTAGAACTGCTTATGGTCTTTTGCACTTTTGCTCCAGGTTTCCCCTTCAATCTTCAATTCATCTGCTCATCATCCCTTGGGTCTCATTTTTTCTCCAGGTGTTTCTCTTCACTCTTAAATTCATTCTCTTATCATCCCTTGGGCCTCCTTTTCCCTCCAAAGGTGTTTCCTTCACTCTTTAATTCATCCACGTACCATCCCTTGGTCTTGTACTTTCTCTGCGACATCATTCAGTAATTGCCAAAATCCATTCTTGCCACATGTCTAGCTCATTTTCACTTCTTCAATTTTGCATGCTTGATAATATTCTTAACTGCTGTGTTTGATCTTACCCAGAAGTTCCTTTTGTTGTTTTTCAGTGCAAAACCCAGCATAAATCTCCCCATTTTTCTTTGAGTTACTCTAGTTTTTGTACTAAACTGTGAGTTAACTTCCAAGCCTCACAACCATAGATGAGAAGGAGAAGAATACACTGATAAAATGTTTTTCTCTTCCGATAATGGAAAAATGTTTTTAAGAGAAAGCTTATTTACCACAGTGTGCAACAAGGATTACAAAATATATCCCAAACATTCACATTCTGAACCCAAAATCCCAGTAAAAAGACAATTAGTGGTACATATACCACAGTACTTGAAATTCTGCTAATTATTATTTCCTAATGCTGGTTAAATACTAACAATCCTGCTTCCCAACCCTAGCAGAAAAAGGAGGAAAGGTTTGCATCATCAGCAATCTTCATTAGAAATCTGTTACCACATTTAAAGCTAACAGACATCAAAATCCCTTACAAAAAGCATTGATGCATTAAAGACCTATTCACAGATAAAAAGTTTTGATGTGAGACCATGTTCAGCACTCTGATAATAACACTTGCCTTCAACTTACTTAAAAGTCGCAGAATATGAGCAACTATTATTCTGTGGAAAAATTACTTTTTGTTCATGTTGTCATGAATACTATCATTACATTTCACTGAAGTTGCACTGAAAACAGAAAGTAATTATTTCTGTTACATTTTTCCTTCAAAAATATTTTTATTTATTTTGGGTGGCTACAAATATTATATTAAAAAACAGACTTTCTTTCCAGTAACTATATTTTTTATTTGTTTGATATGCAAATGCAGCATTATGTCAAGGAACCACACACATTTTTTTCAATGTTTCTAATAAACCACATTTAAAATGTTTATAATACACTTGATGACATTATTAAATGCTTTCAAATATAAAATTGGGAATAATTTGGAGAATATTAATATATGTAAAAAATAAAAAGATGTGGAAATGCATCAAATGTAACAGCTTACAAAGAGCTGGAGGGAGGGAGGGGGGACACAATAACCAAATAGCCAAATCTAATAAAATCTAATTAGTCTAAAGACAAATCATTGTGAAGGACATATAGTGCTAAATACCTACAAGCAGGCAGCTCCTCTAATTGGTGCACATGAGCCTCCAAAACAGAAAAAGAGAAAACGAAAGAAAGAGATTAAAATATAACAAGTTAAATAAAATAAAACAGTAAACACATTTCCAGGATATGCCAATTTCAGGACGAGCTCCCCTTCCCCCCTCTAAATACCCCGGCAAAACGCGACTATAATGGTATAAAATTCAAAATTTTGCACCACAGATCGGCCGGCCTTACGTCGATCACACATGCAATAAAAGAAACTACTTCAAAACCAGTTTGTCCGGTGGGAAGAGGAGTCACGTGTGTGAAGAATAAGCGCCGCTCATAAGCTTTCAATTCGCATGGTCATCAGTGTGCGGGAGCTCATGCAGATGGATTGGCGGTTTGTTATTCGTCCGGATTCTCCCTTGGTTTGCGGCAACAAGTGATTAGTGTAGTTGTTTATCAGTTATTAACCTGTTTATTAGTTTTTATAAGTTAGTTTTATTGTTGTGTGTAAGGACATGTGTAAGCAGTTAAGATGGCACTTAGTAAAATCAGTGTTTCTGAGCTGAAGCAATTACATTTTTCAATGTTGCCGCTAGAAAGAAAAATTAAAATTAAAATGCTCAGGCCAACATCTAGGCTTAAGCTGATCCAGGTGACAAAATGTAAAACTAGAGATTTCAAAAGGGAATTCAAACCAGACTTATATGAGAAATATCCGTGGATCTGTGGATGTGAATTAACTAACAGGCTCTTTTGTTTTCACTGTCTCCTGTTTGCAAAACAAAGTGGTGATTCAAGTTGGGTGAATTACGGTGTTGCTGGTTTATCACATCTAACTCAAAAAAGAAATAAACATCACTACTCCCAATCACATTTAAACACCATATTAGAATTTAGTTTGCTGGGAAAGGTTGATATTCGCCAACAGCTTGACAGTGCATTTCGTTCGAATGTTAAAAAACACAATGAGCAAGTAACCAAAAATCGTTATGTTCTTTCCAAAATTATTGACTGTATTCTGTTTTGTGGTGCATTTGAGCTTGCACTTCAAGGACATGATGAATGTGATGATTCATTAAATCCAGGCGTTTTCAGAGGTATTATAAACTTCTCAGCAGAACTTGATGCATCTCTAGAAGACCATCTCACTAATGCCACTGTTTTTAAAGGAACATCAGAAGAAATTCAAAACGATTTATTAGACTGTATGCTCACTGTTTGCCAGAACCACATAAAAAATGAAATCTCAAAAGCAAGTTTTGTAGCAGTGATAGCAGATGAAACCTGATGTTTCATCTGCTTTCCAATTGGTTGTTGTTTTTCGATACATTTTAGGTAATGGACAACCAGTTGAGAGATTCTGGGAATTCACTAATCCCCCTGAACATGATGCAGAATCTATCTCTGGATGTATTCTAAGCTAGTTTAGGAAAAGTTGTAGACAAAGCAGAGAAATTGATGTCCCAGAGCTATGAGGGTACAAACGTGATGAGTGGTCACCACGCAGATGTTCAGGCTATTATTAAATGTACCTATAAGAATGCACATTTTGTACATTGCTATGCACATTAACTCAATTTGATTGTCGACCAAGCAACCAGTCAGAATCAACAAGTTCGAGTATTTTTTCCAACCCCAACCTAAGTGACATTACTAACTTTTTCAGTAACTCTCCACAGAGGATTGCTATTCTAGATGAAACTGTTAGAAAAAGGATACCTCATGGTTCAGTCACCAGGTGGAATTTCAAGAGTCAAACCATCAATACAGTGCATGAATACAGGGAACAGTTAACTTAATGCATGGAAAAAATAGTCATCATTGAAGCAAACTGTAGCAATAAATCAAGCAGGGGCTATTCAGCGTATGTTGGAAGACTCAGTATTTGTGTTTTGGCTTACAGTTTTTCACAATATTATGCCACATGTGGATGTGTTATACAACCAGCTTCAGAAAACACTAACTGATGCAGCACTAATTCGAAAGCATGTAAACACTTTTTCCAGCAGTCAATGGAAAGAGAAAGAAAAAGAATGGACACAGTGACCATGAAGATATCAGAAACAGAGGAAACATCAAAGAAAAATAAGAGAGAAAATATTCACATAAATAAAACTGTGGCAGTAAAGAGATATGTGATGTTATCACAAATCAAGTAAAACATAGATTTTCTTTTATAACTCACTACTCTGCTGTTTCTCTCCTCCAAGCTGAAAAATTTCAGGAGTACGAGAAAAAGTTTCCAAATAAGCTTATTGAGCAAACAACAGATGTTTATCTCATGTTACAGAAGGATCGCCTGAAAACTGAACTAGGAGTAATTTACAGAAGACCAGATTTCAGAAATATGAATGGTGCCATTAGTCTTCTACAGTTCGTTTCAGAAAATAACTTGCACACTATGTTCTCGGAGACCTACAAATTGTTGCTAATTATTTGTACTATTCCAGTGACAACTGCTGAGGCCGAGAGATGCTTCTCAACTTTAAAACGAGTTAAGACCTTTTTTAAGAAGCATCATGAGTAAGGACAGACTGAGCGCTCTAGCCATGCTCTCAATTGAAAAAAAAAACATGATAAATGACATACCTAAATTCAACGAAAATGTTATTGATTTGTTTGCCTCAAAAAGAGACAAGCGGATTGACTTAATTTACAAAAATTGCACTTAAGTAATCAACATGCCCTTTGAATGTTTACCTTTGAAGTAAATTGTAAGCACTATTGTAATAGAATCTTCCTTTATACAAAGTCGAATGTTACAGTTTTCCTATGTATGAGTGCTTGTTTTTTTTTTCTTTTAGTGGCATTGCTTTTTTTTTTACTTGTAGAAACAGAAATGTATTTAAACCTGTATGTTATGTCATAACTGAAAATTTAATTTTTACAATTTATGTATTGTGAACCCCCATTTGAATAACCCACAAGCCACCACTGCCTACAAGTCATTGAGATGATGATGAATCAATCATAATGTCAAGTGGCAAGGCATTGATGATTTAGCAATGATCAACAACTACCACCAAAAGCAAAAAACATGGCTACATTGACCAAAATAGATGTTTGGTGTTACCATAAAAATATAGCAGCTTACCTTGAACAATAAGCTCTTAATAAAAAGTAATGCATAAAATAATAAAATAATATTAATAATCCAATTTATTGGCATAAAAATATAAATAAACATAATTGATAATTAATAATAAGGAACTATACACCAACAATACTAAAAATACAGGGTGTGCCATATAAAAGAGGCCCGAGTATAATGAATGACAACAGTCAGGCAATGTTACTATACATGATAAAGAACAGTTGAAATGACAGAAAATAGGAGTAATTTACCTGCATTTACAACAATTGCTAAAAGTGCTGTCCTCTGACATCAAGACACAGCTGCACACGACAGAACATGTTGTTCATAACACGCCTCAATTCATCGGCAGTAATTTGGGCTATGGCATCCGTAATGTTCACTTTTAATTCATCAAGGGTGTGCGGATTAGCTGCGTACACTTTCTGTTTCAATGCTCCCCACAGATAAAAGTCACAGGTGGAGAGATCAGGTGATTTGGGTGGCCATAGTCCCTTCGATACAGTTCTGTCCTCCCCAAACACTTTATGTACAGCACATAAGACTATTCTGCGCAGTATGCTCCGTTGCACCATCCTGCTGAAAGAAAGCATATGTATGCTCCTCTTCTGTAAGTGCGGCAACAAATGGGTTGAACAGTTGCTGAACATAGCGCTCCAAGTTGATGGTGTCAGTGAAAAAGAATGGGCCGACTATCCTCTTCGCAGACACAGCACACCAAACACCTATCTTTTGGTCGTACAGAGGAGTCTCCATTGTCCATCTGGGATTTGTATCAGTCCAAATCCTGCTGTTTTGTGCATTGACATACCCGGACAGATGAAGCCATGCTTCATCTGTCATGTAATAAAGTGTTGGGTCCATTTCACTGCTGGCAATGGTCTCCTGAAACCACTTACAATATTGCATCCATTTTGCATAATCAGGAGTTTTAAGTTCTTGGAGCACCATAACTTTGTACGGCCGAAAATGCAAATCCACCTTAAGTATGCATCGGCATGACGTGGCAGATATACCTGTAGCAGACGATAATCGGCGAATCGACTTCCGAGGGCTTTGTAACATTATTGTGCACTCATCCTTGATATTGTCTTCAGTATGAATTGTCTTGGGTTTGTTTCTTTTCCTGTTACACACCATGCCGGTTTCACGAAATTTCCGCACCAACTTCTGTACCATTGATTTTGCCGGTGTTGCAAAATGTGGAAATTTTTCTGTAAAGAACTCATTTAAAACCTTGTATGAGTTATTTCTGAAATGCTGTTCTACAATAAAAATCCGCTGTTCCATACTTTAAACCATTTATGTTGCCTTTGTTCTCTTTTCACTTACACTTATGACCATGTACTTACACTGCTCTGGCTGTGACTAACCACTTCGGAGAATTCCTTTGCAGCTGTACATGCCGAAACTGGTTAGAAGTGGAATAAAGCGGTTTTAACTGGAAACCCACCAAACAACTTAAACCCACCTAACAATGTCTGGCCACGGGGCCTATTTTTTATATGGCGCACCCGGTAGAATAACTATACTAGGAATTTGAATGTCTTGGCGTGGCGCAGAGTAGAAATCAAAGTTTCCAAGCTTTCATACATCAACCACATGGCTTTTTCAAGGAAGGTAGACAGGTAACTGCAAACTGGATAATAGAACACTTTAACAATTTGAAGTGTTCTATTATAGAGTCACAAGTCATTGCATTCAAATTGTTGAAGTGTTCTATTATCCAGTTTGCAGTTAGCTGTCTACTTTCCTTGAAAAAGCCATCTGGTTGATGTGCGAAAGTTTGGAAACTTTGATTTCTACTCTTGCCAAGAAATTCGGATTCCTAGTATACTGTAGTTATACTATTTTTAATAAATAAACATGATGTCTCGTGTCTCTGAATGAAAATTACATTCACATCTATTTGTTTATTGTCTAGCCAAATCACTCCATTCAAATTGTTGAAGCACTTCTATTTTATGCCACAAAATTCACAAACCTATATTTCAATTTTACACCACATTCAAATTGTTGAAGCATTCTGTTATTCTGTTTGCAGTTTTTTTGTTTCCTTTCTTAAAAAAGCCATCTGGTTGAGCATGAAAGCTTCGAAACATATATTTCTATTTTATGCCACTAAATTCAAGTTTGTCTCCTTTGAAATCTTGGAAACATATTTTTATTTTATGTCACTAAATGAAGTTTTTTTGTCTCCTTTTTTGAAAAAGCCATCTGGTTGATGTATGAAAACTTGGAAACACATATTTTTATTTTATGCCAATAAATCATATTACTAATATAGTTTTACTTTTCATATATTAGATGTACAAATAAGTTTTGAAGCGTTTTTTGTGTGACATATACCGCTAATTTACATATCCGACTTTCCCCCGCATTGTTGTTATGTGACCGTCACTGGTCCAAAGTATAAAATGTGACACAGAAGTTTGCCCTTCAGTCAAATGCACTTGCACATCGGTAGGTGAAAGATGGCAAGCGAAACTGCATTTATTCGACACTGCATTTATTACAAATTTCACGAAGGAAAAAGTGCTGCCAAAGCAAGTGCATCGATCTATTCTGTTCTGGGGGAGAATACTGTAACGAAAAGCACATGTGAGTTTTGCTTTAGACTGCTTAAAGCAGGTGATTTTGATGTTAGTGATCGAGAACGTAGCGGCGCCTAGCAGAAGGTTACCCATGAGGAACTGCAAGCATTGCTGGATGAAGATTTGTCTCAAATGCAAAAATAACTGGCTGAACAACTGGGGATAACTCAACAAACTATTTCCAATCATTTACGTGCAATGGGAAAGATTCAGAAGGAAGGGAAATGGGTGCCACATGATCTGAGCCAGAGGGTCATGATGTGTTTGAATCTGCTGAATAAACAATACAGAAAGTCTTTCCTGTGGAAAATTGTTGTGGGTGATGAAAAGTGGATATGGTACAACAATCCCAAATGCAAAAAACACTGGGTAGACCCCGGTGAAGCAACGACTTCGACACCAAAACGCAATATTCACTCCAAGAAAGTTCTGCTGTGCATCTAGTGGGTTATGAAAGGTGTGCTCTATTATTAACTATTGGAACAGGGTCAAACTGTTACTGCTGATCACTACAAGCACCAATTGCTGTGATTGAACCAGGAAATCTGTCGGAAACGTCCATTCATAGGCAAAGGATTGCGTCCCGTGAAATTACTGCATGACAACGCTAGGCCGCATGTCGCAAAATCAGACAAGGAAATGTTATTGGCGCTTGGCTGGGAAGTTTTGGAGCACCCGCCATATAGTGCTCGCATAGCTTCTTCAGACCAGCATTTGTTCCGATCGATGCAACATAGTTTGTCTGCTGTACGGTTTCGCACAAGTGATGAAGTGTAAAAATGGGTAGACGACTTTAGCGGTCACACGGCAAAGTATTCTTCATGGCTGGAATCTGTCAGCTGGCCAACCGATGGCAATAGATAATAACAGCGCATATTTTGATTAGTAAACATATAGTTGTTTTCTTTCAAATTACATGTTGCGTTGTCTTAAAACGCTTTAAAACTTATTTGTACATCTAATATATAGTTGGTAAACAGTTCATTATTAATTAGTTTTTGCCATTCTCTTCACAATATGGAATGACTTTTAACTTTTCTGTAGGCTTAGACTCAAACAGGAGAAAGAATGCTCTCACCTCAACTTTTTAACTGCTTACAAGACCTCTGGCCTGATCCCAAAATTCCTGAACTTTAAGGCTTCAGTAAAACAATTATGGGCTTGAGAACAAAAAGATAAATGAATTAGATCCTGTCAAGGATAGTGAACTGGAAAAGAAAGGATGTCATATCACTGGAAGCCAAGTGCCACACCCCATATACAAGGGTCATCCAGAAAGTAATACTGGTTATGAAATAAAAACAATAGAAACCAATGTTGTCAGAGCTTTTGTATTTTCATTAATACTACATATAATCACTCATTTTTCTACATAATCATCGCGGGTGTTTGGGCACTTGTCATATCATGTGACCAGTTTTTGAATACCTTCATCACGTACTTCTGCCTTCAGTCCCTGCAGCTACTGTTGCACTCCATCTTTCAAATCATCATCACTAGTGAAGCACCCTCCCCAAAAGTCCTTCAATTTGGTGAATAAAAATGGTAATCACTGGAAGCCAAGTCTGGACTGTAGGGTGGATGATCCAGAACTTCCCATTTGAAACCCTGAGGCAGGTGTTGGGCCTAACATGCCACGTGAGGTCTCGCATTGTTGTGGAGAAATACCACACTATTAGATAGCATGCCATGCTGCTTATTTTGGATGGCCCTAAGCAGCTCCTGCAGTGTTCCACAATAGGTGTAGGCATTGATGGTTGTGCCTTCTTTACTGAAACATTTGCTTACACTTACATGGTTTTGTCGGGGGAAAGAGAATGGTGTCACTCAAGTTGACTGGCATTTGTTCTTTGTCATAAATTGAGTGGCCTACATTTCATCTCCTGTCACTATGTGGTCAAGAAATTCATCACCCATTTGTGCACAATGGGTCCCAAAGCTCCTGCACTCAAACAGTTCTTTTTGTGGTCATCAGTCAACATTCGTGGAACCCACCTTGTGCAAATTTTCCGGTAGACAAGGTGTTCCATTATGATTTCATGGAGCAGTGCATAAGAAACTTCTGGGAAATGGTAATGCAATTCATCAAGTTTGACGCAACGCTCATGCCTGATGACATCATACAGGGTGTCTACTAAATTTGGGAAATACAATTTTATGACCAATAAGAAATTTTCATGACTATTTTTAAAAGACATCAGAATGCAGTACATGTACATGTGCACACGCACACATTAAAGAGGGGTAACACTCCACCCTCTTTTTTCATCTACTGAAAAAGTACACCCTGCTGTTCTGTTAAGTAACAAAAATCTACTCATACTTCGAGTGCACTTAAAAGTAAGTTGAAATGCTCACCATTTCACTACAAGATTTCATTAGACGGCCTTTAACATTTATGCCAGAAAAATGTCTTGACTACACAAGTAGCATAATTTAAATTGCTAAATTGATCTCAGAATTTCGTAAACAACTTTATGTACATGCATTTTTATGCTAAGACATTTTTTGCTCTATCAGTTTTCTTTGTGGGGGGAACAAATGCCCCCCCCCTTTTTTTTTTGACACTTAAATCATTAGATGGATTGCACCTTATGCTGTCAGTGCATGAAGAATTAATTACTTTCGATTTTTGCTAGAAAATGAAAAATTACTAAAAATAAAAAGAAATTCATGACCCCAAAGCAAAATTTGCAACATTTTCTTGACTTTCATGACCTTTTTATGAATTTGTGACTTTCATGACCGTAGACACCCTGTCATACTTTTTTTTTTTTTATTGGAGGTTTAACAACCACCATGAGCAACTCAATAGGCTATAAGCAGTCACCCGTCCCTAATTTAGGGTCACTGGTTCCAGGGAAAGGAGAGAGCCAGTGCCGTAAGACAAACACAACATCCATGCCTCACCAGGATTCGAACCTGGACCCCTTTTGGATAAATGATCCTAGGCCATCGCTTAGACCACTGCGCCACCGAGGCGGCCATAGACATGTTCTTTGTGGTCCACTGTAACGAGCAATGGGCAGCCAGAGCGCTGCTCATCACACCCATTTCCTCTCCCTGCATTAGACTTCCAAACTCACCGTCATACCAATGATTCGTCCATCACCCCTTTACGGCAAACAGCCATAATCTGGCAATGAATGTCTTTCAGACAAACATTTTCAGCATTCAGAAAGCAAATCACAGAATGCACCTTGTACTCTTTAAGATTTTCAATTGGCTTCGCCAATTCAAACAAGCATAACAACGGCTCCAATCACTGCATTAACATGAGCGTTGGCAATGTTTGACTGATGGTGGACAAACTTGCCACATGGCATCCTCTATGCACAAATGGGTATTACTTTCTGGAAGACCTACATATATGATTGCATAGACTATGCAACACTATCACAGTAAACAAATTTTAAAAATATCTAAAAAATTCTGAATCAAGTAGCTCAATCAGCATGAAATCCCACATCAATCACAGCAAATCTAGACAGTTTCCCATAGCTACTTCACCAGCATTTTCAACAGTATCTGGACTTGTTGCAGTTTATGCTGATTGAGCTATTTGAATCAGAATTTTTAGATCCTTTTTAAATTTATTCATTTTTAAAATTCGTTCCCATGTATTTTTAAGCTTTCATGAGACTTTAAAAGCCTTTTGAATTTTTATTGCTGTTTCATGTTTTTGATTCATACCATTCACAAAGGCATACAATTTGTTTTGAAGGATTTCAATCCTTTGTGGTTGTTCAACCAGTTTTTTTATACATTTTATCTACATAATGTTACAAGAAATACCTTATGAACACCAATTATAGTCTGACAGGAGTGGTTTTCATGGCCATATGTGATTATTAGGCTTAACAATGGCTACAATGTTAGGTCTAATGAGCAGATGCAATGGCTGGGGAAGAAAATTATGCTCTAACAGGGACTTTGAAATAAAGTTATGTAAAGAATGGTAATTAGTCTGGTCATTAAATCCCTAACCTCTCAGAAGGGCGGATAATAATTGTTTGGTGAACAGAAATACCACAGAAACTTAGGGGTTTTACGGTTTCAAAATGAAAATGAGGTCATATGCAAATTTAGCGACTACTTGTGATCTGTTATCAGTGAAGGTACGTAGCTGCGTTATATGTAAATTAGCATCACAGCACTTGCAGGGACGTCGCTAGACTTCGAACTCGGAATGCATGACGGGTGGGTGAGCATTATTTTTGCTGGGGCAAGCTCGACAGCAATTGTCGTTCATATACTAACCTCAATATAGTATGTGAAATCCTGAAAAAACATGAATGGTACATAATATGGTGTTTATGGTCATAATGTATAGTTAACAATAGTCCATGTATTACGCTAAAACACTGCATGTCATAATATAATTAGACAAAACCTAAAAAAAAAAAAAAAAATCTTTTCCCATTCTGCTAACATCCATTTGTCAAGCTTTCTGCAGATTTGCAATCATCCCCTATTACCACATCAACATTTCCAATCATCTCCCATTACCACATCATCATTTCCAGTTTTATTACTCAAGGAATCCTTCCCCCTCCCGCCTTCCATTTTGTTTCAGCTTTCGTATCCAAATTTTCAAAAAGCACATCTGACTTTACAAGCGCTCTTCTGAACTCTGAAGCTTTTAATACGCACTATCCAGTTTAAAATTGGAACACAAAATTTGTTCACATGCAGATTCCCTGCTAACTAACCGAGCAGCCACTGTATTATTAAAGGATAAGGCAATGCTTTGGCCTGATAAATCAGCATAAATCTGCCACCACAATTATGTTCACTAACACTCTCCTGAGATACACATTTTGGTATCACTAAGGCTGGGTACAATTATGTTGAATGTTGTGAACTGTCTAAGTAAATTTACATAATAACAACCATCAGATACCTATTTCAAATAATGACAAGGAATATTCACATTCAGTATCCAACATGGCCACAGAATAAAGTTCTTTAAACACAGTTTATAGTATTTCAAAGAACTAACTCACTCTCAATTGTGTTGAACCAAAGCTTAATGAAGGTTTATTATCCAACAACAAAACTTGAATGAAATCTGTTAGTTATACATATAAAGTCAATCTGTAGTTATAAACTGAAAATAATGAACAGTAAGCTTATTATTTAAATATTAACAAGCAAGTTCACCGAGGTATACCACTTATGTACAATTTTTGCACCTAAACGTTTAAAAAGAAACTGCTTAAATCAAATGGTTATCTGCAAATGATATTACACTCAGAGCTGAAATATTAGAAGATATTCAAATTTCCTTTTGAGATTCACCTTTTGTTGAAGGCGGACATTTGTAAAGGTACTTCTTTTGGATGCGTTTTCCTCTATCGCTTTTGTCAGTGCAATTATCCATTCCTGCCTTTCCTCAGGAGATCTAATAATGAGCAAAACAATTTTACTTCACAAAATGGCATAACAACATCGCTTAGTACAAACACAAATCATTTCACTCAAAATATACATGCTTATCTATTACTTTTCTCTATTTTCAAACATGTACACTCCCCTTCCCAGCTAAGTCACTTTTGAACAATAACATATGAAGTTGCAAATATGAAACAGTTCTAGTGTCCCAAAACGTGCTTTTCTAAATGCGGTAAATCTCTGTTTATTTGATCTGACTGGGACTATGATCCCACTGAATAATTGAGACCACTCTATAGTGGTTACCAGTCTTAGCTAAATAAGAGGAATTTAACATAACATAAATGATTTATCCATTAAACTTACAAAATATGTATATGTAAATGCATGCATCTAATATGTACTACAGTCAAATCCACATAATACAAAGTTCCACACAAACTGAAGTTTTTATAGATCCCTTGAACTTTGTATATTCTTTTCTTGCTATTTAACCATATTATGAACAATAATATTTGGAGAAACCACATATATCGAAGTTCAGCATGCTTAACAGTGAACAAAATAATTGGCATTCACCACAGCATTTACCCCTTCCTTTTTTACTGGAAAAATAGGAATTACCCACTGTTGACAACACCTCATGGTTCCTCTTACATACAGGTCAATTTGCATGACAAAAAGGAAATTTTTTTACCACATATAACGACCTTTCCATCGATACACATACAGTCATTTGCAATAGTTTAAGACAACCTGTTGGTGTTAGGAGATTTGTGCCGATTGCTTGCATCAGCTACTGTCTGTTTTACTCAACTGCTGTTAGTGTTGTACCATCCTACAGCGGCAGCTGTTGATGGAGTTGGGGGAAGTGTGCAGGTGTCAATTTGTTTTCAGTTTTCATTATGAGAGGTTTTGTGCATATTTTCTATATAGTGAAAAATGGGCAAAAAAGCGTCATTAAGTGTTATTCAGAGGGCACAAATAGTGACTTTATATCATGAAGGATACTCCAACCGTGACATAAGCAGAAAAGTGAATGTGAGTAAAACCCAATTCATAATATGATCATGAAATATCAAAATACAGGTGAGTTTAGTAAATGAAAGAGAAGTGGACGTCCAAGGAAAACAACCTCATATGATGACAATACCATAAGGCGAACAGTTATGCATTCTCCAAGGAGTTCATGCAAGAAAATCAAGGCCTTTCTACATTCAGAAGAGTCTGATATTAGTATCAGCACTGTTTCCCGACGCCTTAGCAAAGATTTTAGATTAAAGTGTTATAAACCTGCACATAAACCTAGACTAACTTGTGTCAAGAGAAAGAAGAGACTCCAGTTTGCAAAGCGTCATCAATCGTGGACTGCTGAAAATTGGAGCCAAGTTCTTTTTCCCAATGAATCCACTGTGCGTCAATTTGAATACGTGAAGCACATGTTCGACGACCAAAAGGCAAAAGGTTTGATGAAAAATACACCGTTATGTTAGCGCCGTGAGACATTTGCCTAGTCAGATGATATGGGGTGCTATGTCAGCATCTGGTATTGCTTCATTATCCTTTTTGCTGACAGGCATTACCATGACTGGTCCTTTTTATGTGGAAATGTTATGTGAGAAGCTGTTAACTCACATACAAGTGCGCAGATGCACAATCTTTATACACGATGGTGCTCTGTGCCACAAATCAAAGGCAGTAAAGAACCACCTGCAGAGGAAAAACATAACTGTGCTTGACTGGCCTGGTAATAGTCTCAACCTTATCCCCATCAAAAATTTGTGGATCATTTTAAAAGACAAAGTAGGACAGAAATAACCATGGAATTCCCAAGCTTTGATTGATGCGATAAAGTATGTGTGGTTCAAAGACATTTCAAGTGACTACTGCTAATCCCTTATTGAGAGTAGGCCACATTGTATTCTGTCAGTTATAAAAAACAAAGGTGGCCACACAAAGTACTGATTTTGGTCTTTTTGTGTCCTAAAGAATGTAAGTATTAATCTGTTGTGTGTTCTTTTCAAATATCACTGACTAGTAATTATTTGTTTTTTGTTGAGATTCTTAATTTTCAATAAATTGACAGGTGGTCTTAAACTTTTGCAAATGACTGTACATCCCCAGGGCAAAGGCTGTCTTTTATCCCTTCCCCTTGCCACCTTTTAATCACTTAATTTCTGTTTCGAAAATCTTGAGAATTTATTTTGCATCTAGAAACATCTTCAACCACATTACAGGAAGTTGAAAAACATTTAAAATAAATGGCTATCCTGACAAGCACAAAACAAGCAACAGTTGATTCATATTTCCAATGTAACATGTAAACAGCAAATGAAATGAAACAGATGAAATTTCAAATTTTTAGCATAGATTTAGAGAAGCTTATGACCGAGTAAATAGGACACTTTTGTGGAAGGTACTGAATGAATATGGTGTTACTGGGAATCTACTTAATAGTGTAAAAGCCATGTATGCCGGTAGTAGAGCTTGTGTACGAGTGAATGCTGTTTTATCAAAATGGTTTTCTATTTATTGGTGCAGGAGACAGGCAAGGTTGTGTAATGTCACCATGGCTGTTTAATATATTTATGGATGCGTGCATGCATGCGTGATGCCAAAATAGATAATACTGGTTTATGTCTTGGTGATATCTGTGTGTGCAGATTGCTGTATGCTAATGACACTGTCCTGTTGGCAGAGAGCAAAAGTGAGTTGCAGAGTATGTTGTCCCGGATGTACGAAGTTTGCATGAAATTCAAACTGAGTGTAAGTAAGGGAAAACCAAAGTTATGGTCTTTGAGAGAGGAACTGGTAGCACTGAATGTAATTATAAATGGCACTGTGATTGACCAGGTGAGTGAGTTTGTGTATTTAGGAAGCATGTTTGACAGAGAGAACAAATTGAATGGTGAAATTAGTAGGCGAGTGAATTCTTCATTGAAAGTCATGGCTGCTTTGGGAGATTTTCACGGGAATGATAGGTTCTCGAGGGAGTCCAGCATGGCTGTGTATGAAATTGTAATTGTTCCTACTCTGATGTATGGTAGTGAAACCTGGGTACTACAGAAGAAACATAGAAGACGTTTGTGTGCTGGAGAAATGCGTTACTTACGTGGGGTTTGTGGCAAGACATGTTCTGATTGTGTGAGGAATGAAGATGTGTTGCAGTTGTGTGATGTGAAGCAAAATGTTGTTAGCAAGGTGGAAACTAATGTGCTTCAGTGATTTGGCCATATTGAAAGAATGAGTGATGAGATGCTCACTAAGAAAATCTTTTTAGCCCAAGTGGCAGGAAGGAAAGGCAGAGGAAGGCTAAAGAAGTCATGGGAAATTCAGATTCAGGAGTGTCTGCACGAGAAAAAAATTATGAGTATAACGTCTAGAAGGTCTTGTGCACAGCATGTAATGGATGTCAGTGAAGCCCAAGTTGTAAGTCAAGATCGCTGTTAATGGAGAAGTTTGATATGGCAACACTAAGTAAAAATTATTTGGTAGTTCGTATTTCTTTTTGGAGCTAACCTCTGAATCTCAGATAACAGCTTAGTGATACATATGTAGATCTCACTCATATATTTATTGCTACCAACAGATTTTAATTAACAAGTATAATTTACCTTTGATATTGATACACAGTTTATGATAGACTAGTTTTAATTAGGCACAATATAATGTTTCAAAAATAACCCTCTTTTTTTTGGGGGGGGGGGGGCAAGTTATAATGAAGTTTGCATATATCAAAAACTTTTAACACTCCTTTCAACTGCATTACATATTGGTTTGACTGTACACATATGCAGTACCTTATCTGCACAGCTTTGTGAGACATCCATCATCAAAATAACACACTTTCATTTGGTGAATGCCATCTATAACAAATTTCCAATCTGATGAGAAACCAACAGAGAGCACAAGTAGACAGTGACGGGTCACAAACTTTTGCAAATTCATTATGAAATTTGAATTGTTTTGAGTAAAAAAATAAAACAATAGCAAACTGATAACAGATCTAGCTACTGATATTTTAATTTGGCTAAAACCACAGCTAACAAATCGATTTTCTTAGTGCTGCACCTGCTCCTACTGTGCTGAAATCCTATGCACCTGAATGAACACTTGTTTTAATGTAACCTGTTACAGCTGTATATTGTTAGAGGATCTTTCAAATTTACTAGAGCCTTCTTTACATATCAGATTTTCAACCTTCCCCCTATACAAATGGTAAAGCCACGTATCATTAGGATAAGAGTATTGAAGGGTTTAATACTTAAAAATCCAGTCTTTTGGTATAAGAAATAAAACAGGTTAAAATTTCTCTACTGATATCATTCACATAACCTTTCTACAAAGCAAAATTCTTAGTCTGTTTTTAGTCCACACACTTCTTTCCAAATTGTCTCATCTTTTACAGCCTGCCTCAGGACAACAACAATTTCTGTCTTGAGCTAGACAATTTTCAGTTCTTCCAACACAGCAATACATAGAAGGAAGTCATCTGCATGAGCATTCTATAGGGTAAACTATACTCTCCTACAGAAAAGATATTTTTCAGTATGAAAGAATAACTGGTGAGTTCAAAGCACATTTTTATTCTGGGCTTGAAACAAAGTATAATTTTTTCATACTTTCAACAAGAGAATATCTCACTGAGGAGGACTCTCTCTCTCTCTCCCTCCCACCCTCTCTCTCTCTCTCTCTCTCACACACACACACACACACACACACACACACACACACACACACACACACACACATCAAAACAACCATTATCAATCCACTGTTGGATTAAAGTCTCCCCAAGTCTCCTCCACAGCTTTGTCTTGAGCCAAGCTCTTCCAAGTCACTCTAGCAGGATTTCATATTTCACCCACACCTTCCACATAGTCTTCTGGTTCGTTTTCTGTCCCTTGGTATCCAATCTAATACTTCAGTTGTTCAATAGAGGTCAGTTTTCTAGCTATACGTCCAGCCCATTGCCACTTGAAGGTCTTCACTTTGATCATGTTGTCATCAACTTCATTTTCCTAAACCTCGTATTTCTCTCTGTCTTTCCTAATTATACTAAGTATGCATCTCTCCATGCTTCTGTGTTGTTTCCAGCATCTGAATAGCCTTCTCAGTTAAAGATCATATCTCTGATCTACAAGTAAGAACTGGAAGGATACACTGCTGAAATACTTTTCTTTTAAGATATAATGGCAAATCCTGCTTCTTCCAAAAGACCTCATACCAATTTTTATATGCCAATTTATATCTTTTTCATCACCTGATATCTGTTGTCCAAGGTAAATGTAGTGTATATATGCATACAAAGAGTTCATATACATTTATTTGATAAGTTACCTTGCACTTACTGAAAGCTTGAGGAAAGGTTTCCAGCTTGAATGTATGTCACCACAGCTGTTTAATATATTTATGAATGTGTGCATGCACAATGCCAAAATGGACAATATTGGTTTATGTCTTGGTAGTATTAGAATTTGCAGATTACTGTATGCCAATGAAACATTCCTGTTGGCAGAGAGCAAAAGTGAGTTGCAGAGTATGTTGTCCCACATGCACGAAGTTTGTACGGAATTCAACGGAAAACCCAAAGTCATGGTTTTTTAACAAGGAACTCTTAGTACTGAATGCAAGATAAGTCTAAATGGCACAGAGATTGACCAAGGTGAATGAGTTTGTATATTTAAGAAGCATGTTTAATACAGAGAACAAATAAGATGGTGAAATTAGTAGGCGAGTGAATTCTTCTTTTTAAAGTCATAGCTGCCTTAGGAGGATTTCTCAGGAATGTGGGTTCTTAAGAAAGCCCTAAATAGCTGTATATGAAAGTGTAATTGTTTCTACTCTGATGTACGGCAATGAAACCTGGATACTGCAGAAGAGACATAGGAGTTGCTTGTGTGCTGGAGATGCATTACTTACAGGGGGCAGGGTAAGAAGACACAATCTGATCATGTGAGGAATGAAGATGTGTTGTAGATGTGTAATGTGAAGCAAAATGTTGTTAGTAAGGTGGAGACTAACATTCTTAGGTGGTTTGGCCATGCTGAAAGAATGAGTGATGCGGCACTTAATAAGAGAATTGTTTTCAGCCCATGTAGCAAGGAAGAAAGGTAGAAGATGGCCAAGGAAATCATGGGAGGACCAGATTTAGGAATTTCTGTATAAGAAAATTCTGTGTAGTATGAAGTATACCAGGTCTTCTGTGCAATGTGTAATGGATGTGAGTGAAACCTCAGCTGTGTGCCAAGATCGCTGTAAATGGATACATCAACAGTAAATAAAATCTAGTTCCATCAGTTAAACACTTATCTGGCATATGGTCTTTCTTTGAGGAGCTAACCTCTGAATCTCAGAAAACAGGTTAATGATACATATGTGCAGATATGAATGTATCTCTCTTATTTCAACTCACTGATGCTAAATTTGGTTCAAATCCAGATTGTGAAAGTGCCATTTGAGGGTTGTGAACTCACTGAAATGCCTCTCAACTCAGTCCTTCACCAAACAGGAGTGATGAGATAGGGCATTGTGTTGTTGAAAGAAAGCAACCTGCTGTGGGAAATGGATAGCCAGTAAAGGGTGTACCAGGTCAGTATGTCAGCATATCTTTGTACAGTGATGGTAATCTCAATAGGTACAAGACACTTCAAGATGGCCCACATAGCCCCAAGACCACCTTCATAGCCTGTAACACCTTGACTTGACAGTTGCAGTTCATGTCCACATGTGGTCTACGCCACACACCCTCCAATCAGCATGTGGTAGTTGGAACCAAGCTATCTGTTTTCAGTCTTCCACTGTCACCCACTGCAGCCTCTTAGTCAGGTGACATGCAGTTAACAAAAGCACTTCATGTGAATGTCAACTATAGTAGCCCAGTCGTGCCATGGTACATTCAATGGTTTTCACACAAACCTTCATGGGTGTTCCATTGTTGAATGCTAATATCTTCTCTAATGTGTCCCTCTGTTTCTGATGTTATGATTTGGGAAATGGGGCACTTACCTCAAACATCAACTGCCGATTTTTATGACCACACTTTCCCAGACAGCTTAAAATTTTGCTGTAGCCTTGATACACGCATGCAATGGTCACATGCAAAAATCCCAAATCCTTGGCAGTCATGGTGATGGAGAACCTCATCTTCCTTAAATTAATTATCTGCTTAAGATCAAACTCACTTCATGTTGCCATATTTGACCATCACCACTGTTGCAGGTACACTACATGGCAGGCAAGTATCTGGTCTATTTATAGCCTGCAGGGGGTTTGGGCTGGTCACAGTATTGTGGTAGAGTTGGATTGTGCATGGATGCAGTGTGTATGTTAATAAGTGTTTTCAGTGTATATAAAGAAAAAAGAGAGTTCATCTACTTTCCATATAATCATGTGAAAAATAACTGGTTGACACTTCAGAATGTTGCAATCAAAATGGAATATAACAGACACATATACCAGACATGCAACTATAAAATGCTAAAATCATCAGTCTCAGCAGCAATTTATCCTGAAAAATGAGAAAAGGGATCAGAAACTCTAATGACATAGTCATAATTAATTACCAAAAATGGCTGAACTACATTGAAAGTTAAAATTAACTGCTTAATACTTAGTTTATTATATTAAATGTAACATATGCTACAATATGCAAATTTATTTCAATATACTTATTCATTTTGGAATCCCTTCCTAAATGGATTTTTCTTTACTGCATACATGGACATATTATTGCTACATTTAAGGAAATAAAAATACTTACTTGGCAGCTAAAGTGAAGGATCGAGTTACTGAAATAATACTGAATTCGTTTTGGTAATCCTGCTGTATGGGAATGGCCACTTTCATCCCCGTCAGTGTCAATTCATGATTCACCCTGAAAAGGCCTTGCTGAACTGGTGTTAAATATAGTAACACATCACTCAGCTAAAACAAAAAGAAAAAAAAATTCAAAATGCTTTAGCCTGTGATCAAAACATGTAACGAAATACTGGATGAAAATGTTATATAGCAAACAATCGTGAAAACATGAAATATTCATGGCAAGATCTTGATAATTAAAATTCATGACCATAACTTGACAAGTCACTCTTTCAGCCAACAAAGTAGGATGTATTTACTCACAGTTATATCCATTTGAAATAATGTTCTCAAATTGCAATTCAAAAGTTCATATTTTCTAATTTTTTAATGTTTGATAACATTAGAAGAGACAAGTTTTCATGTTTCTGTTGCCATTTCACTTTATAGGTGTGGTGTAATATAACATACCTGGGATATTATATGTTAAGCCATTTAAGGTGTTTACCTCTTCTTGCTTCAAAATGTTCCCTGCTTATCATGCTAAGTTTTTTTAGTGTGATGTAAAGGGAATATTTTGGCAAGAAAGAGTAAATATTTTAATTGGCTAACACAATACTTTTTGGACTATGCATTTAACTAAATCATAGTATGTTTTCTTTTCCTGAAAGAATGAGATTAACAATACGATACAGTATATAATGCGAAACAGAATTACTATGTGCCGTATATTTCAACATCTGCTTTACAACAGCAGAAGACCTGTCAATACAGTATGGTGGTCTAAATAATTATAAAAAAATCATGTGATCTTGCATAATCTTTACAACTACACCATATAGATGGAAGAGTTGGAGGCAACAGCATAAAAGCATAGGGTCTGTCATGTGTAGTAATGACAATGCAAGCTGAAGAAGGCAGTATAATGCTGTGGTACATGTTTTCATGGAAGAGTTTAGGATTTTTGATCCAAGTAGACTTACGCTTGAATGCTTATGAGAACAAAAGCATATACCTGGGAAACATTCAAAGTTCTCCTTTACATTTTAACGTAGATGTTATGTAATTCATCTTCATAATTCATAGTACAGTTTCTTTATATTTGCATGACAATGTACACCCTCATGTTGCCAATGTTGTAACAGACAAATTATAAGCCCTTAAATAGCAGATCCTAGAGCACTTTCCCTACAGTCCAGATCTCTCCCCTTGCTATTTCCACTTCTTTGGTCCCTGAAAAAGACAACAAAAGGACACGTGTTTCACCCAGATGATGAGGTGAAGCAGGCTGTATTGGATTTTTGTACACAACAGTCTTCTACCACAATAGCATCTTCAACCTTGTTTGTCAATGGGACAATTGTCTTAACACCTATGGCAAGTACTTTTAAATATCTGTTACATATTTGAACTTACCAACTCCAACAGAAACTTTTCAATCATGCCTTATATTTCAGAACTAGTGGTACCAAGGGAGATATGGAACTAGAATCACAGAACAAGTACAATATCTCTTGGAGATATAAGTGTAACAGCTGATGTGATAGTTCCACTTTCTAAACACAGATGATTTGTAAAAGACAAATATTTTCAATCAAGCAATATCACACAGCAACTGTATTGCCTATTATGAAAAAGAACTGAAGCTTCTTCTGCACATGATCAGCCTATGCTACATACAGTATAAGTAATCTTGCTTGCTTGAAGTCTATGCCAGAAGTAGCACATATTCTTCATGAAAATGTTTATACCCATATTTGAAGTACTCTCATTTGAATTAAGACATCTGTCTTTATTTACAAAACCTTTAGTACTCCATTCTCTTTCACCTTGCATTACTTGTCTTATATTAACTTATGTCATGGCGAAAATTTTAACCTCTGGTGAATTTCAGAGAGACCTGATCAATCTTTCTGTTGGTTTATCGGAGATTAATTAATGCAAAAATTTTCTCCCATGACATACGTTAGAAGAAAATTCCTGGTTGAAAGGCAGGGGAATTCGTGCGCAAAATTCGCTTGTCTTAGTCACAACCAGGAAAACAAAATTTCATGTTGGTGAAAAAAAAAAAAAAAAAAAAAAAAAAAAAGAATAATATTTGATTTAACTGACTTTGGGGTTTTGAAAATAATTAATTTATCTGTTCTTTTATCGTGATAGGAAAAGGCGAGTAGGTGTGCAGTTCAGAGAATCAAAATTAATTTTAGTTTAACATCACGGAACGAGAGAAAAAGAAAATTAAAATTAGTGATTTTCTGCAAAGCAAGAATTCGCCATTTTGCGTTCCTGTTTCCAAACGTCGAGAAAAAGTCGCCCAAAAGTGCAATATCTTTTCGTCTTTTGGGGTAGGGAATTCAGCAACAGAATCTATTTTTAGACCTCAGGGTCAAAAAGAGCTTGGTCTACACGTGTGAAGGTCAGAGGTCACTCGAGGCGTGGGAGTGAAGATTCTGTTGGGAGGCCGTGAGTTGCTAGGCTGAAGTTTCGACCAATGAAAGGGGTCAGCGGTTTCAAGCACCCCAAAGTTTTATCCGTTGAGAGACACTTTTGTTCTGGTCGCTGCGTTAGCTGGTAGACAGCGGAAGGAAAAATTTTCTCTCCTCGCCTTTTTGGCGGAGGAGGGGGGCAGCAAGAAGGAAAATTTCGTATTGAAATCTAAACGGGCAAAAAAAAAACTAAAAATGATGATTTTCAAGGATCTCATTACTGGAGAGGAAATGCTCGCAGATTCAACCCTCTCCTCCTCTCCTAGTGGACGACGGCAGTAGTGAGCTGCAATAAAAAGAAAAGTAGTAACTGCCGTGAATTGGTCTCCGCGGGAGAATTTTCTGCCAGCGCAACCCGAATGCTGTTACCGCTCAGTTCAATATGGAAGGGACTCTTCAAGCCAGTTCAACCAGACACTGGAAGTTCCGGAAAAAGGGGCATGCACGGCTTTGTGGAAGATACCGCCTTTAACTGCTGAATCGTCGAGTTGGGCCCTACTGATTACCACAAAGGTCCACCAGCACGTTTCAAAAATGCCCGGTTCCTGTTTCGTTGGCCAGGCTCGCTTTGGCAGAAAAGGGAAAGAAAAAAAAAAAGCACCTTGGAAGTGAAGTGAAAATCAACCAGGACAGTGGTGTTCTCTCAGGGAGAGTTTTTTTTTATTTATTTATTTTATCTATTATTAGGCTGTGAAACCTTTTTTTATTATTATTATTATCGACGGTTAGTGTGCTTGTCAGGAAGTGTTGCTGCCCCAGTCCTAAAGGTAAATTTCTCTCGGCATTTTCTTTTTTGTATTATGTTGTGGTTTCTTTAAAATTATAAAACGAGTTGATTTTAAAATTGGGGGCTGTCAGAAAAATATATTGCAAAGAAAAAAAGAGAGAGGAGTTGAAAATGCTTTCATTTATGTTTTTTTTTTTGAGTTGTCATGTCTGGTATTTTAGCAACTTCCCAGGCCAGTAAATTTTAATGTATCGGAAAAATTTAGTTTAATGTTTGGGCACAGTAAATTTTGTTGCATCGATAATAGTTTAGTTGGGCATGTGATAATTGAAAAGCAGTGTTATTTTGATGCCGTGGGTGATAAAATAATAGTAAACATTTCTCTCTAGTCTTTTACAGCGTTGAGTTATTTTCTTTTTGAGTGAAGATAAATTATGGGATGATTTATATTGGAATTTTGGGAACATATTATAGTGTGATGAAATTGGAAACCTAAAGTGCTGTTTACATTCTTGGAGTGTTGAATGTCGAAATTAAGATGGTAGGTGTGTTATTTGAAGACCAGTATTTTACATGCTCCAGATGAGTGTTAATCTCCCATTGGAAAGGGGTGATCTTAGGGCAAGCTGGGAACTTGTCCTAGGGCAGAGGGCTCTGAGTAGGGAATTTTCACCAGGATGCGATATGTGCAGAATAGAAGTTAAAGTAATTTTTGTTCTCAAGTTTAGTATTTCACAAAAAGAATGAACATCATGGGTTGAGAAGACACACTTTTGCTCACCAGTTCCAGTATTAATTGTTCTTTTCTTTGGCCTAAATTTTCTTGTTTTTAATATAAGGTTAAGAGTCTAAAAGTAATTTTAATTTTCAATAAGGTGAAAATATTTAGTGGGTTATGTAAATGGTCAGTGTTATTGTCTGAAGTGGACCAGCGCATTGCCATGGTGCAGAAGAATTTCCTTGCTAGTGATTTTTCCTGGGATACATGGGGATATTGTGATTTAGGATTTCTTGGGATATATAGAGATAAGTGATTTTTCCTGGAATATATGTGGATATTGTGATTTAGGATTTCTTGGGATATATAGAGAGATAAGTGAATTTTTCCTGGGATATAGTTGTGTTGGTTCTGGGCCGGATGTGCCTGGAGTATTTAGGGTTGAAGTGCGACGGGCTCTTGCAGGCGTGGTTGATCAAGGTGGGATCATGCATTGGTTCGAAAAGGGAGATCCTTGAAGACGTGGTTTTTGGGGGAAAACTTGTCTTCAAACCCCCCCAGTAGTTTCGCTGCTCACGGAGATATGTACTGCCAGCGAGGGTCGGTCGAGCGTTGCTTCAAGAAATGTGGTGAGATCATGTTAGAGGAAATTCTGTGCCTGATGATGATGTGTCGCACTTGAGGATTTTTTTTTCTTTCCTTTTGCATAGGCTGAAAGTGGATTCACGACCCAATTTCACGCCTTCAGCCTGACTGGTATTTTCGTCCTGTGTTGGTTCTCAAAACCCAGGGTAGTGTCTGAACTGAGAGTATTTGCCTCACCGCTACCTCAGTAATTCACTGCAGGTGTTAAATTTAAGTTTGTTTGGTGATTTAAAGTATCTAAATTTATTTGTTTATGATTTGCTGTAGTGCTAGGGATGTAAATTCTAAATTCTGGTTGTTAGTGTTAGTGAGCATGATATTTGGTTTGGAAATTTAGTAAATTGGTATTTTGAGCTTTTGTTTACAGTATAGAGTTATTAAGTATCTTGAGCTATTATGTGAAGTACAGAGTGAGGTGATTTTTTTTGAGCAAGCTAGTGCAAGAAGATTGTTTGAATTTCTGAATTATGTTGATGTTATGAGTAGTGATAATTTTTAAGTTAGTGAGGTTTCTTTATAAGTGAAGTGGGTTCATTCAGGATAGTTCTATGGGTTATGTAATGTTAATTAATGCTTGTGCTCAGTGTAAATTCTGTTTTGAGGATAATTTACTTGGTTTGTTTACTTGCTGATAGTAGATTTGGTTAATGTATAATTTGTGGCTCTTAAAATAACTGTAAATTTAAATTGAAGTCTTCGAAGCTGGTCTGGGGGATTGCGGAGTTTGCTAAGATTGTTTAGGTGCTGTAAATTTAAATCAATAAGTGTAAAATTGTAAATTTGTCATTGAGCTAACTAGGTGAGAGAGAAGAGAGTACGTTTCAAAAGAACAGAACTTGTCCACCTTGTGGAATTAAAAATAATCCAGTATCTTTTTTTGTGTGTAAGCTATGTGAATCGTAGTGGAATTTTGGATGCATACAGTGTGTAAACCATGTGAATCATAGTATAATTTCGGATGCATAAAGTCCATGCCTAGTGTTCAAACCAACTGTGTTGAAATATGTCAGGCTATACTGTTCATAAGGCCAGTGGCCAAATAGAAATAGAAAGTAAATTGAGATTCTGTTTTATACTGCTGTGTTTAAGCAAACAAGAAAAAAGGAAATACCATCTGTTTGTCCATTAAAATTAACTTATTAAGTTTTTAAAGAAAAATAATAAATACAGGCAGTAGCCTTTCAAAAAAAGTTCAAAATGAGTGCAGTGTGAGAAATTTTGTGTGCTGTTGTCTTCCATGACTTGAGCCCATGTACCCCACCTTAGCTTGACTAAGGCTATCGATCCGAATCCTGGTTTTATAAGGTATTTCATAACTGCAATTTTTGTCCTATCCTTTTAAATTGACTTTCACCGCCTCCACAAGTTGTTATTGAACGAGTACATTTTATCGTATGACTTATAGTGACACATTTTCATACACATGCAACAATATTCACTTATTTTTGCACTTTCAGATGACTCAACTCTGCGTGAACACAAACAACGCAAACTTTCCAATAACTTCTTGTGGAATGTAAATTTTAGATGCATTTTTGTTTAGGATGTTCATGGCCTCTTCTAATACTTAGAAAATATTTTTGTTTCGAAATGCATCCACCCATCTCCCAAATTTAATTTTTCTATAATTTCCATATTCAATTTCAATACTAGCATAAATATAGCAACGCCTTTTAATAAAATAGAATCAATTCAATATAAACAAAAATAAATTATATATTTTTTTCACCAAAACACTTACATAGTTACTCTTCTCTTAGTTTTATGTTAGTTATACTTTTCTCTTAGTTACCATTTAACATCATGGTTCACTCATTTTAAAAATTCCTACAGCTCCTTCTTTTACTATTTTTTTTTTACTTTTTGTTTTGCATTTTAATTGTTTTTTTACTTCTTTCTGAATACTTCTTCCTCAATTTTTTCTCTAACAATTGCATTGTCATCATTTGGCAATTATTCCAATGCTGCTTTGTGAGACCAGCTGTTGTGCTGCTGGCAACCAAATCAGATCATAGTTTAGTTTCTATGGAAAATTCACTTAAGATATTCTGCCCTTCATCAGCACATGAATGAGAAATGGCCATCGATGCTATGAAGAAGCGGGATTGTTTCAATCAGTGCACATCTGCTTAACTTCAGCTGTTTGGAACTTTGTCTTGGGTGGTGAAATGGCAGCATGCTCGAATGTAAATTGGGAAATGCAGGTTCGATTTACATTCCAGGGTGACTTATTTTTCAAATTTTCTGGAGGACAGCTGCATGGGAAATCAGTGAAATGTATGGTATCTCTATATGTTGACAATGATATGTGTATATGCCTTTCATATATCTGTGAAGAATTATTTCTTCCAAGGATTCGTTTCCCATTCATTTCTCTTCTGTAAACATCTCATAGTTCACAAACTTAGATTCCTTTGCTGCCACATCCTATTCAATGTTGTCAGGTCAGCTATGTTTCTAGATGACCAGAAAAAAAAAAAAAGAAAAAAGAAAAAACGGAAGAAAATGCTAATACAGAAAAGGTTACATAGATGTTATGTTTTTATCATTAGAGAAGCCTTGTTCTTGAATAAGTAGGGTCACTTTGGAAAAAAACCAAAAACGAAATGAAATGAAATGGGTGAAGAATTGGCAAAAGTTGCAATCGCCTATTAAACAGGATCAGAAAAGCATGCAATCGACGGATATGTTGTACTAAAAAACAATGCATCAAACATGATGAAAATGGGTCATATTGTTGATCCTTTTGGCATTTAACTTGAAACTCATGGACTGCCTGGCTCTTATCTGAGGAAACAGCTCCATGGGCACAGAGTCATAAACTTCCTAAAAAGCATTTAGTGAACAAAGTTGTGTGAAATGACCTTTGCAACAGTCAGTGGCACATCCACCACGATTTCTTTGTTTAATTAAAAACCTATCATAAATGAGAAATATGTTGGCTGAAAACCTATCAAATCTCCTCAGGATATCACTATTTTGTTAAATGATGTAAATTTTATAACCAAGAGCAGAAGGTTGTATTGAATTTCTTGATCTAGTATGTGCACTGATTAATTTTTATCAGTCATCAACTGCAAGCTTTGCTGATGCAACTGAAGAGTGGTTAAGCATGGAACTGCCATACAAATATCATAAAGTTGATCTTATGCTACACAAACAACATATCTATGCTGAAACACATATTCATCAGTAACCAATCACTTTCACTCAGATTGTGTTGAGGAAAAATTAATGCAGCCCAGCAATATAAGGTAGAAGACTTCAGGGACTTAGTGATAGACTGAATAGCCTACAATAATTCAGAGAAAAATTGTGCTTTTGGCATCCTTTCTGAGAAAAAATTAATTTCCCCCAAAGCATTTTGGAGTTCCAATTAATGGTAACATATCTTTGTCTTAACCTGCAAGTAAACTTTTCAGCCCCAGCATTTTCAGTACAGTTAAACAGAGGGTTTTCTAAACCCAGGTCTTTTGTATATAACAGACTAAAAAACAGACTTGAACCCACATGGTCAAAGACACTTAAGTGTTTATTATACAATGAAGATAAAAGACAAAAATAAATGTCCAGAATATTAGATGAAGTGCAAACAGCTTTAAAAAAATTGTTTGCATCTACATTTACATTAATAAATCTAATGTATTAACTTCAACAGTAAATTGATATGTTCAATTCAAAATCTGTATCAATTTTTCTAGAATAGTTTTGTTACTATTACTGAAAATTCCTACAAAAGTGTGTTGTTCAGCAACACTGTAATGAAACTATTTTAAATTATATTGTTTTTTATTCCTCATTATAGTTTCAGTGTATAAAATTAGACTGTAGTTTTATACATGGGTATCATACCAAATAATACATTGATACATTTTTGCATAATACATGCACAACACTGTGTGCAACCAACACTTATCCTAAACAGCAATACATAATGAACAGAAATAACAGTTTCCCAGAGAATCTTACCAAAACAAACCACCTTGGTTGCATTCCTTTTCTTGAAAGTTTCATTAGTTCACCCTCTTTGACAAATACCTACAAGAAATAAAAAACAAGTTATAAATGGCAATACATGACAATGAAGCCAAACTTTTTACAAATCACTGAACAAATAAATGGCACTGAAGTACAATGTGTAATAGCCATGTTCTACAAAAGAGAAACTCAAAATTTAGAATGTTTCATGTCATTCCCTAGACACTTGGAATATTCCACACACCTGGTATATCCAGCTTTTGTGAAGAAGTTAAGGACACAGTGAACATTCCCATCTGCAAAGTCTTGGATAATTTCATGAAAGCACTTCACACTGGGTTCGTTTTGTGTCTCTGAGAGTTTGTGGGGAACTCAAAGACAGTAAAGTTTTCATACATGCCAGTACTTTTGTAAAATTTCTAAAATCCTAAAGTAAATAAATGAATGTCCACAGGATGTTTTATAAGTTACTTGCAGATTGTTCTTTATTAAAGCTTCCTCATGAGTGACATTTTCCTCTTGGGCTCTTCACCTTTTGAGGATCTTCAGCCTCAATAAAATTTTGCAAACCACTCATAAATATAAGTATTACATGGTTGCTTACCTCTTTTAACATTTCACTACACGTTTCATTCTTTCTGCCGTCATGCTTGGTCTAGGCTTCCGGTGCGGTGTTCTATTTTTGGTCTTCAGGTTCTTTGAAATGCTCTACCAACACTCAAGTCCTTGAAGTGCCTTGTTGTCCAGGTTGCAAAATTATATCCTCCTCCCTTCCCACCATCTTGTAAAACCTAACTTTTGTTGCTAAAAACCAATTATTGAACACAAAATCTTTTGATATTATGGACAAACTGTCTATTTACAAACATACAAAATTCCGAACGAAAAAGTTAAAAACGTATATACAAATATTTACATACTATTCATTCCTTGGACTCCTCAACACCCCACGAACAACCAACCACACCCTAAACCATTCCAACGCAGATTGCCTCAAGCACTTTCTACCCTCTACAGGGTCATCTTCAGGAGGTGTTCTAGATGTTTTCTCTTCTGCCACTGCAGCAAGAGTGAGCGATATGCCCGGCTTCCTCGCCCCACCCCGCCCCATCCAAGAAACACTTCCACCGTGGCTCCATCTGTTATTGACCCAAGTGAACTCTTCATTTTCTTTTTTCCCTTCTGTTTTTTTTTTTTTTTTTTGGTCAATTTTTATTAGTTCCTTCCATTTCTCATTAAGGATATTTGGATCGTTATTATTACAAACTCGATATCTATTTTTTTCAATTAATACAGATTCTACAATACTTAGATGTCTTTCATTGCGCCATGTTTTTATTATTTTAATATCTTCCAAACTTCGGATACGTCTGGTTATCTAGGCAGTACTGTATCCGTGCTGTTTTTGCTTCTTTTTTTTTTTTTTGCTAATTTTTAATATGCTTTTGTAATCGGTGTTTTAACTGATTTTTAGTACTTCCAATATACAATATTGGTGGGATTCCACTTATGGGTATTTCATACACACCAGCTTTTTCCAAGATACTACATTTTCTAGTGTTATTAATTATCATATCTCCAATAGTCATTACTTTGGTTCCCATCTGAATTCCATATTTATGGCATAATTTATTGATTTCTGTAGAGATTCCTGGTAGGTAAGGTATTGCTCCAACATATTGCAATTGTTTTTTTCTGTTAGGTGAATATGTATCCTGCATCTTTACTTGTACTTCATAAATCCATTTATTTATCTTCTGTGGAGGGCATCCATAGTTGTATGTGATTTCTTTAATATAATTTATTTCTTCATTACGAAATTCTTCTTTAGAGGAATGTGTGATAGCTCTTTTAATTAATGTTTAATTAAATGGCATAGAAAAAAAAGAATTAATTTCATGTCTAGTTTACACAGCGTTAATTTTGGAATACATTCACACTGAGTTAAAACTATGTGTCTTGTTTTTGCAATAGTTACAAATGATGTTTTATATGCGTTTCAACAAAACAAGAGAAAGATTAGTAAAGAAGTCCATTATGTATAATTTACTAGATTTTGAAATACTTCATCCATACAAGTCAGCAACAAATTTTTATCCTTTTGAATACCTACACAGAATTTCACTTTAGTTTTTCTTGCTATTTTTTTCTTTCTTTTTTCAATATATGCTAGAATATCCAACATTGGGATGTAAGGTCAGGTGATGCGTAACATCACAGCCTCTCCTTGACAAATGTCAACCCCGCCTTCTCGTGGTGCATCCTGTTCCTACTAAAGGGGCTCTGACGACCGCCAATAGCGGTATAACTATACCATCGGGATTAGAGGAAATTCTATCCCACACTCACCAACCTGCTTGGCCAGCGTGGTGAGTTATGGCCAAACCCTTCCAAAATGACTCCACAACTTAAATCTTGGCCCTCAGTCTCCGGGTAGCTGGAATGTACCTGGCCAAGGCAGCGGCCAGTGCGACATGAAGGCAGAGGGTGCTAAGAATCCCCGGAGGACCGGACTAGGCTGCCATCTGATGCTGACCTTGGCAACGTACAATGGACGCTCCCTATCTTCTGATTCAAGGCTTCTTGAATTAGAAGAGGAACTACAAAGGATCAAGTGGGACATCGTGGGGCTAAGTGAGGTAAGGAGAAAAGGAGAAGATCTCATCGAACTGAAAAGTGGACATCTCTTCTACTATCGTGGGACAGATACTGGCAGAACTAGTGGTGTTGGATTTATAATAAACAAGAAACTGAAGGATAAAGTTGTAGAAGTTGAAAGTTCCTCTGACAGAGCTGCACGGCTTGTTATCCAACTCTCGAAAAGATACCAGGCTCAGATTATTCAAACTTATGCACCCACCACAAGTCATCCTGAAGAAGAAATTGAAGAATTTTATGAGGAAATTTGTCATCTAAATAATAAAGGTAAGCAGCACTTGAAAATAATTATGGGAGATTTCAATGCAAAAATAGGGCAACGGCAACAGAATGAAACTTCAGTAGGTAAATTCGGTCACGGCAACAGAAACCAGCGTGGAAATACTCTCGTTGAGTTTGCAGAGGCAGAAGGGTTTTTCATCTTGAACTCCTTCTTCAAGAAAAAGCCACACAGGAAATGGACATGGAGACATCCAAATGGGACGACAAGTGAAATTGATTTTATTATGTGTAACAAAAATTCGTCATAGAAGACTGCAGTGTGCTAAACAAGTTCAACACAGGTAGTGACCATAGATTGGTGAGATGTAAGATGCACCTCAACACTAAACTTGAACGTGGCAAGCTCATAAGACAAACAAAATCTATTGACATAACCAACCTTAAAAAACACCATAATACCTTCAAGTTGGAACTGAAGAACAGGTTCTCTGCTTTAGAAGGCCTAACATCGGAAGAAGTGGACATCTCTGAAGTTAACAGAAAAGTAACCAAAGCTCTTATGGAAACAGCAACAAAATTAGCTGGGTCTAAGAACAAGTTGCATGTAAATAAATTATCAGGAAAAACGAAAATGTTGATGCAAAAAGAAGAGAGATGAGGACAACTGAAGAAGATGTGACTTCCAAAGTGGAATATATAGAGCTATGCAAGACAGTACGAAAAAGTATCACTGAAGACGTAAGAAATTTCAACTGTGAACTAGTGAGGAAAGCAATTGAAAATAACCAAAGCCTAAAGATAGCAAAGGGACATCTCAGTAAGGGAAGAAAACAGATTATGGCACTGAGAAAAGAAGATGGTTCTGTAACAAGAAATAGAGGCGAAATTTTGACAAGAGTGAAAGATTTCTACTCCAAATTATATGAAAGGGATGATACATGCACTCCAGACATCATGAAAGATACCAGTACCAGAGTTCCTCCAGTCCTTCCAGCAGAGGTTGCACATGCAATCAAGAACATGAAGCGGGGAAAAGCTCCAGGAGAAGATGGAATTACTGTAGACATCATACAAGAAGCAAGTGGAGAAATCGAAACAGTACTCGCCCAAATTTTCACTCGATGCCTTAATGAAGGAAAGATTCCTGAGGATTGGAACACCGCTACAATGATCCTGCTACATAAGAAAGGTGACATTGAGGATCTCGGAAACTACAGACCTATCAGCCTCCTATCAGTAGTTTATAAAATCTTCACTAAAGTTCTTTCACACCGCTTGAAGGTAACACTGGACATGGCTCAACCGAGAGAACAAGCTGGATTCAGGAGTGGCTACAGCACAATAGATCATATCCATGTGCTGAGAGAACTAATTGAAAGAGCGAGAGAATATGAACTTCCATTGTGCATGGCTTTTATCGATTATGAAAAGCCTTTGATTCGGTGAAACCATCAGCAGTTACAATGGCTCTGAAAACCTGCAGTATTGAAGATGCATACATTAATATTATTAATAACACCTATGAAAATGCAAGTGCAAAGATTAGGCTGTTTGAAAATACAACACACATAAAAATTGGAAAGGGAGTGAGGCAAGGTGACACCATATCTCCGAAGCTCTTTAATGCCACATTGGAGGGTGTTTTTCAGTCACTGAGCTGGGAAAACAAGGGGATAAAGATTAATGGAGATTATCTAACCCACCTTCGTTTTGCTGATGACGTAGTCATTTTTGCAACTAGCCCATCAGAGCTGCAGAGTATGATCCAGGAACTTGCTGACAAGAGTAAAGAAGTGGGATTAAAAATGAACTTTCAGAAGACAAAAGTGATGTTCAATGCTTTTACAAGAAATGAAGATTTATCGATTGATGGAGAAAAGCTGGAGATAACAGACACGTACGTTTATCTTGGACAGCAGATATCAAGTGAGGGTCACATTCATGAAGAAATTAATCGGCGTACAAAACTTGCCTGGAGAGCTTTTGGAAGAAACAGCATAATTTTCAAGAGCAATATGCCATTATGTCTTAAAAGAAAAGTGTTTGATCAATGCATCCTTCCAGTGCTTACGTATGGTGCAGAGACGTGGACCTTAACTAAAAGAGACACACAAAGGCTGCAGACAACTCAAAGAAGCATGGAGAGGTGCATACTTGGTGTAACCAGGAGAGATAAGAAGAGGAACTCGTGGATCCGAAAAATGACAAGAGTGGAGGACATCATGATCAGAGTTAAATCCCTGAAATGGCAATGGGCTGGACATACTGCCAGAAGGACAGATCATCGATGGACAGCCGAAATTTTAGATTGGATTCCAAGGGACAGGAAAAGACCCAGAAGAAGACCACATGGGAGATGGGTGGATGAAATTCGAAAGTATGCAGGGGTGACATGGAGGAGACTGGCACAAGACAGACCGTTGTGGAGGAAACTTGGGGAGACCTTCACCAGCAGTGGATTGATAATGGTTGACAATGATGATGATGATGATGATCCAACATTATTTTTTGCTCTTGATTATTTCAAGAAGTATCTGGCCACTTTCAATGTCCGCATTTTTTTTTCTTTTCAAACCTACATTAATGTTTTCTTCTGCTTTATTTAACATAACATGGGACACAGACCTGCTTCTGAAGTTGAGAAATACGAAGTGGAGCTATAATTTTTCTTTTCCTAGTTTCCCCTCAAACACTAATAGAAATCCTGCAGTAAATGTGCCTACAGAGGTTGAAAGTAGTTCAAGCTGGTCTTTAGACCCCGAAACCACAGAAAGAATTTGAAAAAAAAACACGGAACATTTTCATAAAAAATGGTAATAGCACAGAAAAGTGACTTCATATTTTCAAAAGTTTCCTGGAGAAATGCACTTTTTATTCCTTACAGTACTTTCTTTCTATATCAATCAATGGAGTATGGTATTTTTGATTATGTCCAAATTCAAACTGAAAGTTGTTACTTACACTTGTCCTTGCTGCAAAATTGCATCATTACCATGACCTGTAGAGTTGTTTTCATGGCAAAGTGAGGAGTGACATAATTGTTTTTAAACTTCAATTTTGTTGAAAATGCATGGTTTTCCACCACTTCTTGCTACATTGAGAAACAAAACAAGTGTTTTCTCTTTTGTTTAAAAAGAAATCCAAGTTCAAAGGCGAAGCTTCAATTCTTCGTCATCTTTTGTTTCCCGTAATGTCATTTTCTGTACAAAACATGTGTGTAGTAGAATTTTTGAACTTTAATTTCGCTTTAAACAATAAAATGATTTTTCTGTCTCTTGATGTAGTAAGCATACATGAGATTGACAAATAAAATAAAATGCTGAAGTACTTTTTAACCGGGTTAGGAAACAGAACGCTTGGTGAGAGTGCGAATAAATATAAGGCAGCATGAGCAAGACAGAATTATTCACTGAAATTTATTTATGAAAACATTAAACTGGAGCACATCACTGCATCCAAAGTATAAAATTACTGACATTAAACAACAACACAGGATAGAGGGAACGTTGTGCAAGGGGACTGGGGGATACTATTAGAGGCAAAATCTTTTCTTCATCCGACTTCTGTTTTCTGAAATTTTCTCTTCATTTTCAAGCTGAAACACAAATATTTATGGAATAAAATGATATTTAACAACAATATTGGGCGGAAGATACAGCACGAGAAAAAGAAATTACGATTGTGGGAAAAATCTTCATTTAACTTCCGTTTTCGAAAGTTTTAAAATATGTAATACTGTCCCCAGATGGAAAAGAACTCCCCCCCCAAATTTCTCTTCAGTTTTACATCGATCTCAAGATTGACCCAAATGATGACAGAAAAGCGAGATTCCGCGAATCCATGGAAGAATCTTACGCACGAGTAAGAAGTGACTAAGAAATCAAAAAACACGAAATTTATGGAAAATTAAATGTGAAAAATTGATACTGCATTGCTCACTCTCCCTTGAAACAATTTTACGGGGCACAGAAACAGAGCGGATTCCACCACAGACAGATTAAATACCAATCTAGAAATTTAATTTCATTTAATAAAAGGGAAAGAGGTGAAATCGATTGCTTCCTATTGATTAGTTTTGATGAAGTATGTGTTAGAAATAGGGAAACGTGCATTTCGTTAGAAAAAATTCTTAAAAAATACAAAGTGACTCCTTTTCACTATTACCTAAGATATTATAAACAAGGAACAGGATCAGAAAACATCAAAAATAAAAATATAATCAGGCAGAGAAATAAGAAAAAGAAAAAAAGGAAACTTGGTCAGAAAAATTCTTTATATGAAAATGGAGAACAACGTGACATTCTCATCACTGCTACAGCAGTCATTTTCAGTGTGATTATGAACATTTGCGAGGTTCGCAGACTTTTTTTTTTTCAGTTTTTCAATTGCTCCCTACCCTATCCTAATTTTTCGACCTTTTTCTTTAAATTTTTCATTGCTGGAAAGAAAGCAGTACTAACTCTAGGACGTTTGACCAAAATGTGAAAAATCAAGGACTTTTCCAAATCTTGGAAAAAAAAGAGAAATTAAGTTTCAGAATTTTACCAGGATTCCAGGGGTCGTTTGAAATCTGTCATGACCAGGCGCTCATAACAATTATATCATCCAAAAACCAAAATAAACAATTAAATAAATAAACAAACAAACACATGAACAAAAAAAAAACACTGAAGAAATGTCACATACTGAAAAACACCTAAGAAACATTCCCCAAAATGTTTAACAAGTGTTAGAATCTTGAAAACATGAAAATAAATTTTACACAGATGTTTAATAACCTTATTTCACTAAGATATTCAATTTCCATTGCATACTCAATGTTTTCTGTAGTCCGTAACGGACCGACAATTTCCACAGTAACTACGTAAAATCCATAGTACTTGGAGTCTCTGAATTTCTTCCCACTGCATGGTCTTACTAGGTGTTCAGTGGAATGGTGTGCACAGAGAATTTACTATGCTGAAGTCATGACGATGATGACAGGGCATGGCAGTTCTGGCACACAATGGCACAAAATCTGCCTTTTGTAACAAGATGGCACAAGATTTTTTTTTGTTTTGGCACACATTGGTGCAGAATTCCCATCCCTGCATCCTCCTGAGCTTTTTGTGCACAACTGTAACAAGAGCTTACCACCAATGGTGTGACAAATACAAAACTTCCAGCAATTGCTGATCCTGTGGAAGAAAACAGCGAGTGGATCAGGGAGGTCAAAGGAGACTGGCACACACAAGAATCGTATAAGGTAGGATCCAAAAGTTTGGGGACTTGGCATATAGTTCCTTACCTTGAATACTTTAAAACACCAATGCATAACCATTTTCAAAATAATCCCCTTGGGCAACAATGCACTTTTGTCAGAGCTTGCAAAATTTCTGGAAGCATTGCTGAAAGCCGTGTTTTCCAACCCCTTGTAATGCCTCCTGCATTGCTGTCTTTACCTCATTTGTTGACACAAAATGATGTCCCTGCAGATTTTGTTTCATCAGTAAAAAGAGGTAAAAATCGCAGGGGCCTAAGTCCGGTGAATAGGCGAGATGTGGAGGCACATTAGTAAGATTTCTGCCTAGAAACTCTGTGACCAGTAAGAACCGATGTGCAGGCATGTTGTCATGGAGAATGTACCATTGTCCACTTCGCGACATCTCCAGCCGTTTACGACGGATTGACTCCTGTAAGCAATGTAAAATGCCCAGATAATGTTCCTTGTTCACTGTTGTGCCCTCAGGAATAAATTCAGAATAGACAATGCCATGAGAACCAAAAAACACCTCCAGCATGACTTTTTCTGTGCTGTGATCCTGCCTGAATTTCTTTGGTCGTGGTGGAGACGCTGATTTCCATGTTGAAGAAGCACGCTTTGGCTGAATATCAAACAAGTAGCACCATGTTTCATCACCTGTTATGATGTTATCCAAAAATGTAAGATCGCTATTGGCTTTGTCAATTAATTTGCCTAATATTGACATCTATTTGTACAGAGGTCAAATGGTAAGGAACAATGTGCTGACACACGCAATGCATGTTAAGATCCTCCGTCAAAATGCGCTGGCATGTGGTCTTCGATAAGTTAGTTGCGTTAGCAATTTCTTCAAAGGTTCGGCGATGATCCTGACGAACACACTGCACCACCATCGTAATGTTTTCCTCACTCCGTGCAGCCACAGGTCAACCACAGCACTCATTATCTGCGATGGATTCTCGGGCCTCTTTGAAACGCTCATACCACTTGTACAAATTTGATCTCTCCATCGAAGAGTGACAGTATACTTTCATAAGCATTTCTAAGGTCTCCGCAGCTCTTTTACCCAAACGCTAACAAACTTTATTGTTTCAACATTGCGTTTCAAAAGCCATGTTTATCACATCGCAGAAGACAGACGACTAACCACAGCAGCAAATGTTCGTGCGCGTATTCCAATCACTCTCCGTGGGCCAAACCATTCTGACTACAGAAGGGAGGGATGGCGGGATGTATTTTAAATGCCATAACTTCAACAATTGGGTTGGTGTGAATGAAATGTCCGGCACGAACGAGCAGTGGAGACAGGCCCCACCACAGCGGAATGGAACCACCCATAGGAGTTGCGGGTATTACGTCACAGAGTTCCTATAAATAGCTAGCACGTGTGTGAAGAACAAGGTTCGGGTGTGGTTTGTTTGGACATAATGTGCTTGCAAAGGAAACGTGCAGACGCTGGATTTGAGAGTCATCTTCTTGTATGAATTTAAACTGGGCTATTCTGCAGGAACTGCCACTCGAAACATTAAAAAGCGTTTGGGGAGAATACAGCCAATGAATGAATCATTCGGCGATGGTTTGTGAAGTTTCAAAGCGGAGATATGGACCTGCAAAATGAAACACCTGGTCACCGACCTGTTGCTGTTTCTGATGATGTTCTGTTACGCATGGTTGAAGTGGACCCCCGAAAAACGTGTCGTCAGGTAGCGGCAGAGGTAGGTGTCCACCACAAGAGTTGTTCGGCGTCTGGCTGCGCTGGGTAAATTGAAAAACTGGACATGCGGCTGCCGCATGAGTTGACAACTGCCAACAAGACTAAGCGTTTGTAAATTTGCACGTCGCTGGTAACCAGAAATAAACAGGAACCTCTACTGCATTGAATCATCACCTGTGATGAGAAGTGGGTCCTTTATGATAATCGGAAATGATCTGCACAATGGTTAAGCAAGGCACAGCCTACTGAACGGCATTTTAAGCCACCCCTATACACCAAGAAGATGATGCACCTTGTCTGGTGGTCCACAGCCGAGATAATTCATTGAAGTTTCTTGACAAGAGGACAAACCACCACTGCGGAACATTATTGAGCTGAATTATGCCAAATGCCCTTAAAATTGCTACAGAAACAACCAGTTTTGGTCAACAGACATGGTGGTGTTCTGCTCCAGGACAACACTCGCCCTCATGTCACACAACAAACAATGTTGACACTAAGTGCCTTGGGCTATGCAGCACTGCCTCATCCTGCCTAATACCCGGATTTGTCTCCGACAGACTATCATCTGTTTCGTCGCCTGGATCCCTTCCTGTTCAGGAAACAGTTCATGACAGAGAATGAGGTTCAACGTGCAGCTGATGACTTCTTCGGGTCCCAGCTACAAGACTTTTTTCATTCCAGGATCACGGCCTAGCCGGACAGATGACAACTATGAGTCGATGCCAAGGGGGATTATTTTGCCTAGGTGAGTTGTCACTTTTCCGTTCTCACCGCCCACGTGTGCTGGTCCTTCGCCGGACATTTCATTCACACCAACCCAATACATGCTTGCGTTGTCACGGTAGGCACTGTCCCCAAACTTTTGGATCCTGCTCTGTACAAGAAAGGAGCAGGAAGCAACCCAGCAAATCACTGTAGAATTCAACAACAAAAACAAAAAGCCTTTCTATATCAAAGATCTTATTCAGTTCATTTGCTTCGTAAAGCACAAGCATAAATAAATGCAAAAGAAAATACCTACACGACCAGGTTTGATGATCTCCTTGTGGCCAAAAATACTGTTCTGAATGGAAATTAGTTTCTGAAAGTTGTCCTGGAAATAAAACATTTTAAATTAGCGTTCACCTAATAAAATTCACATTTACTTAAATATATCATCCCAATACTAAATTTAACATTATTAAGGATATTATGTTCATTTAAATGATATGAATTCAATCAGCATATTATATATTTTGCATGATATTTGGCACTAACACTTTTTATGTTAAATGCAATAGAATCTAATTATAGCAGTGAAAAACAAAGCATGAAATCTTTCACCACCAGCTATAAGAGGTATACAATCGTGTGTGCGTGTGCGTGCGTGTGAACTTTAGAACAGAAATCTACAAAATTTAAAGGAGAATGCATAATATCCAAGTACGGCCACAAACCCGTTGCAATGCCTTCTGGGATAATCCAATGACATGAAAGTCAAAGGCAGTGTCATAGAATATAGATGTAAACCCATACTAGGGACAGTTTCAAAATTATTATCAGATTTTGCACATAGTTTCTTGTTCGCAAATTTTTATGAAACTGAAAAATGTGTACTTGCCTGATTAAAAAGACACAAAGATACAATGCCCCGGATTCTAGTGTGGGATATGGTGGACCTACCACACTTGAGAAGGATGGTTCATCACAGAAACAATTTGGACTTTCTAAACGGCATATGAAAAAGAGATATCGGCTGAGTGAGTGTAAGATTGGTGTATGAATATTAGTGATATCAAAGAAAGGTGACTTGATCACGCTAGTTACGTTAACTAAAACTTTTACAAAAAGTTCGTAAGTTGGAAGCTTTCGACCTTATCTTAGGTCTTCATCACGCCAATGGAGGACTAAGATTGTTGCCAGATTCTACATTTGAATTTTTCCAATTTTTGTTGCCAAAACTTAGAATTGATCTCCAGATTAACGGAATGTAGAGAGGAGATTCGGAGTTGCAAGTCATTGAGTTGAAAATAATTTCTATGCTTTCACGGTAACGGAGGGCAAAACGATTGTCAAACGAAGCAATTCGTTTTGCTTCGTTCCAGTGGGGAACTGCAGATGTGTCTTCCATTGTCAAAATAGACAAGGTAGTGTTGGGATTGCCTTTCGAAACATCTTTTCTATGTTCTAAAATTCTATGGCTTATGCTCCTGTATGTGCTTCCAATGTATAAGTTATCCCCAGTAGAAGAAGAGATAGGAATGCAGTAAACTCCTGGGAGGTTCAGGCTTTCAACTTTGTCCCTATCCCTTTGTAGAAGTTTCAAGATGTTTGGGGTAGATTTAATGGCAAGATGGTAACCAAAACTTCTAAAAAGAATCTGTAACTTATAAGCATAGGAAGGATGGTAAGGAACAGAACCACAGAATTTCAGGTCTTCTTTCTTGTGAGGAAGGAGGCATTCGATTTTCGAATGGTTTTCATATTTCTTTATGAGGGAGTTGACTGTAACAGCAGGGAAACCATGAGAGAGGGCTATTGTAGAAATTTTGGAGAGTTCTTCTTGAAGAGAGAGTTGGCTGTTGCAAATGATATGAGCCCTGTGGATGTAGGACTTCAATGCTGCAAGCTTGTAGAGATGCAGGGTGCAAGATTTGTAGGGAATGATGTTAGTGGCTGCAGAAGGTTTTCGATAGACGGAACGAGTAATGGAGAGATCAGCGTTTCTGCAGATAGATACATCCAGGAAATCAATTTTGTGATTTACTTCCTTAGATATAGTGAGCTTAATGGAAGGAAATTTTTCTGTAATGGAGTTGATCAGTATCTGTAGCTCAGACTCGGAATGTGGCCAGCTAATGAAAACGTCGTCTACATATCTTAACCATAGGGAAGGTTGAAAAGGGTGTAGAGGAATTATGGAAACTTCAATATGTTGCATGTAGATTTCAGCAAGCAGAGGGGAAAGAGGTGAGCCCATGGGGAGACCAGATTGTTGCCTATACACAATTTTGTTGAAAACAAAACAACTATGTTGATGAATAGTGTGGAAACAATCATAAAGATCTTTGATAAGAGGACCGGGGGTTCAAAATGAAGAATCAATTTCTTCATGAGGAGCATGTCATCATCATCATCATTGTCAACCATTATCAATCCACTGCTGGACGAAGGTCTCCCCAAGTTTCCTCCACAACGGTCTGTCTTGTGCCAGTCTCCTCCATGTCACTCCCGCATATTTACGAATTTCATCCACCCATCTCCCATGTGGTCTTTTTTCTGGGTCTTTTCCTGTCCCTTGGAATCCAATCTAAAATTTTGGCTGTCCATCTATGGTCTGTCCTTCTGGCAGTATGTCCAGCCCATTGCCATTTCAGGGATTTAACTCTGATCATGATGTCTTCCACTCTCGTCATTTTTCGGATCCACGAGTTCCTCTTCTTATCTCTCCTGGTTATACCAAGCATGCACCTCTCCATGCTTCTTTGAGTTGTCTGCAGCCTTTGTATGTCTCTTTTAGTTAAGGTCCACGTCTCTGCACCATACGTAAGCACTGGAAGGATGCATTGATCAAACACTTTTCTTTTAAGACATAATGGCATATTGCTCTTGAAAATTATGCTGTTTCTTCCAAAAGCTCTCCAGGCAAGTTTTGTACGCCGATTAATTTCTTCATCAATGTGACCCTCACTTGATATCTGCTGTCCAAGATAAACATACGTATCTGTTATCTCCAGTTTTTCTCCATCAATCGATAAATCTTCATTTCTTGTAAAAGCATTGAACATCACTTTTGTCTTCTGAAAGTTCATTTTTAATCCCACTTCTTTACTCTTGTCAGCAAGTTCCTGGATCATACTCTGCAGCTCTGATGGGCTAGTTGCAAAAATGACTACGTCATCAGCAAAACGAAGGTGGGTTAGATATTCTCCATTAATCTTTATCCCTTTGTTTTCCCAGTTCAGTGATTGAAAGACATTTTCCAATGTCGCATTAAAGAGCTTCGGAGATATGGTGTCACCTTGTCTCACTCCCTTTCCAATTTTTATGTGTGTTGTATTTTCAAACAGCCGAATCTTTGCACTTGCATTTTCATAGATGTTATTAATAATATTAATGTATGCATCTTCAATACCGCAGGATTTCAGAGCCATTGTAACTGCTGATGGTTTCACCGAATCAAAGGCTTTTTCATAATCGATAAAAGCCATGCACAATGGAAGTTCATATTCCTCGCTCTTTCAATTAGTTCTCTCAGTACGTGGATATGATCTATTGTGCTGTAGCCACTCCTGAATCCAGCTTGTTCTCTCGGTTGAGCCATGTCCAGTGTTACCTTCAAGCGGTGTGAAAGAACTTTAGTGAAGATTTTATAAACCACTGATAGGAGGCTGATAGGTCTGTAGTTCCTGAGATCCTCAATGTCACCTTTTTTATGTAGCAGGATCATTGTAGCATTGTTCCAATCCTCAGGAATCTTCCCTTCATTAAGGCATCGAGTGAAAATTTGGGCGAGTACTGTTTCAATTTCTCCACTTGCTTCTTGTATGATGTCTATAGTAATTCCATCTTCTCCTGGAGCTTTCCCCGGCTTCATGTTCTTGATTGCATGAGCAACTTCTGCTGGGAGGACTGGGAGAACTCTGGTACTGGTATCTTTCATGATGTCTGGAGTACATGTATCATCCCTTTCATATAATTTGGAGTAGAAATCTTTCACTCTTGTCAAAATTTCGCCTCTATTTCTTGTTATAGAACCATCTTCTTTTCTCAGAGCCATAATCTGTTTTCTTCCCTTACTGAGATGTCCCTTTGCTATCTTAAGGCTTTGGTTGTTTTCAATTGCTTTCCTCACTAGCTCACAGTTGAATTTCCTTACGTCTTCAGTGATACTTTTTCGTGTTGTCTTGCATAGCTCTATATATTCCACTTTGGAAGTCACATCTTCTTTAGTTGTCCTTATCTCTCTTCTTTTTTGCATCAACATTTTGGTTTTTCCTGATAATTTGTTCACATGCAACTTGTTCTTAGACCCAGCTAATTTTGTTGCCGTTTCCATTAGAGCTTTGGTTACTTTTCTGTTAACTTCCGAAATATCCACTTCTTCCGATGTTAGGCCTTCTAAAGCAGAGAATCTGTTCTTCAGTTCCAACTTGAAAGTATTATGGTGTTTTTTAAGGTTGGTTATGTCAATAGATTTTGTTTGTCTTATGAGCTTGCCACGTTCCAGTTTAGTGTTGAGGTGCATCTTACATCTCACCAATCTATGGTCACTACCTGTGTTGAACTGGTTCAGCACACTGCAGTCTTCGATGACGAATTTTTTGTTACACATAATAAAATCAATTTCACTTGTCGTCCCAATTGGATGTCTCCATGTCCATTTCCTGTGTGGCTTTTTCTTGAAAAAGGAGTTCAAGATGAAAAATCCTTCTGCCTCTGCAAACTCAACGAGAGTATTTCCACGCTGGTTTCTGTTGCCGTGACCGAATTTACCTACTGAAGTTTCATTCTGTTGCCGTTGCCCTATTTTTGCATTGAAATCTCCCATAATTATCTTCAAGTGCTGCTTACCTTTATTATTTAGATGACGAATTTCCTCATAAAATTCTTCAATTTCTTCTTCAGGATGACTTGTGGTGGGTGCATAAGTTTGAATAATCTGAGCCTGGTATCTTCTCGATAGTTGGATAACGCAGTCGTGCAGCTCTGTCAGAGGAACTTTCAACTTCTACCACTTTATCCTTCAGTTTCTTGTTTATTATAAATCCAACACCACTAGTTCTGCCAGTATCTGTCCCACGATAATAGAAGAGATGTCCACTTTTCAGTTCAATGAGATCTTCTCCTTTTCTCCTTACCTCACTTAGCCCGACGATGTCCCACTTGATCCTTTGTAGTTCCTCTTCCAATTCAAGAAGCCTTGAATCAGAAGATAGGGAGCGTCCGTTATAGGTAGCCAAGGTCAGCATCAAATGGCAGCCTAGTCCGGTCCTCCGGGGATTCTTAGCACCCTCTGCCTTCATGTCGCACTGGCCGCTGCCTTGGCCAGGTACATTCCAGCTGCCGGAGACTGAGGGCCAAGATTTAAGTTGTAGAGTCATTTTGGAGGTGTTTGGCCATAACTCACCACGCTGGCCAAGCGGGTTGGTGAGTGTGGGATAGCATTTCCTCTGATCCCGATGGTATAGTTATACCGCTATTGGCGGTCGTCAGAGCCCTTTGAGTGGGAACAGGATGCACCACGAGAAGGCGGGGTTGACATTTGTCAAGGAGAGGCTGTGATGTTACGCATCACCTGACCTTACATCAGGAGCATGTAGGAATCAAAATATGGTACAGAGGGAAACAAAGATTCTACATCAAGAGTATACAGATTATCACAAGGAGGAAAGGAATTAGGAAGGTTGTGGATGAAGTTTGAAGTAGAGACAACTGTATGAGGATGGTTGGCTGCCAGGGATTTGCATTTGAGGACCAATCTCTTTTCAAGGTTTACTGCTGGAGAAAAAGAATATTCCACTAAAGGTCTGATGGGGTTACCAGCTTTATGCAGTTTCACTTGCAGGAAGAGCCTGGGAGTTCTAAAGTAAGGAGGGGTGATATATCACCAAGGAAGGATTGAAGAGTTTCTTTCTTAGCTAATCTGTCAACTGAGTTTTTGAGTGAGTTGGTGGTGTCTGACTGTAAAGGGATGCAGTTGGCAGATGTAAGAAAAGAAAGCACTTTTTGGTTTAGAGTTTCTTTACCAATGATGACTGGGCAACCAACTTTATCTGCTTTGCATACGGCTAGGTCATTTTCTTGAATAAATGACCTGAATTCTTTTAAACAAGAAGAAGAGTACTTGATTGGCACAGAATTTTGCTTGGATAAGATACGAACTTTTTGTAAAAGTTTTAGTTAACGTAACTAGCGTGATCAAGTCACCTTTCTTTGTTAATATTGTTACGTGTTTTGCCCATAATCGTCATATTAGTGATATAAATGGCAAAATGAACGAGATGATTGAAGAGATGAATAAGCATAGATTGTATATTCATACAGCATTGCAAATGTCAAATGTCATTTAGCTGCTTAATTATTAACATGCTATTTAGACATAATCTACTTTTGAGGTTAATCACCTTTATCCCAAATATCATTTAGGAGATTTTCATCTCCCGCACACATTTCCAACACATTTTTTTTTTTAAATATACGGAAGATTTTTGGAATGAGCTAAAAGCTGTTTTGAGCCAGTTTGGTGCTAAAGAGAAAGTTATAATAGCACTGGATTTCAATGCTAAGAGTAGGTGTGCAGAATGCAATTTCTGACAATGTTCTGGGTAAGTTTAATGGTCTGTGTGTGTGAATGATAATGGTGAAAGATTAATTGAACTCTGCATTGAGAATGGTTTGTGTGTATCTAATACGTTTTTCAACCACAAGTATATCCACACACATATACTTGGGAAAATTGTACTCTTGGTCAAAAGAGTGCAATAGATTTTGTTGTCTACGATCAGCGTCTGAAACACTTAGTTGTTGACACTCGTGTGATGAGAGGTGCTAATGTTGGTTCTGATCATTACTTGGTAGTGCATAGCTGCCAAAATTTCAAAAAAACCCCAAAAAAACCAGGAGATTTTAGCAGAATACCATTGAAATACTGAAATAAAGTGTATTTATATGTAAATATGCATTTCATGTTGTACACACACACAATGTTTTATTTATATGTGTGCATGTGCCCTTGTTGGAAAACACTTAACTAACCACTGTACTTTTAAACAAATAATACAAGACGTTAACACTAGATTCCAAATTGAACATTAATACATGATACAACATTGAAAAATAATAAATAGCTGTATCTTATTCACAGCACTTGTTGATGCCGATTTTGCTTTCTTTAGAAATGCACCATCATGCTGCTGGTCAAAACACTTTCCTTTCTGGCGACATTTGGTGATCAGCAAATTTCTCAGATTTTCATCTGAGATTGAATATCGAAACTCATTCCTTATTTTTTTACCTGACTGAATATATATTCACATTCAGCATTGCTGTGTGGTATAGATGAAATGGAGAGTATGACCTTTGCTATTTTGTCAAGTGGTCTGTGCCCCCCCCTCCCTCCCCGATTTCTGCTCAGTTTGTGCATCGATCATGAGAAAGCCCCAAATAATAACGGCTGACGTAATCCCTGGGCCCGGCGACATGCGGTCTTCCCACTTAGCTTTCAAACAAGCAAAATAAATTCCTCCACCTCCACAGAAGAAAAAAAAAAAAAATCAGAAGAAGAAAGAAACAGAAAGCTGCATCACGAACTTTGATCAGAGGCTTCGGGCCAATATTATCCTGGCCCAGCGCTGTGCTTTCTTTCCACTTAGTTTTCAAACAAGCAAAACACTTTCCTCCTCCTCAGAAAAGAAAAAAAAAAAGAAAGAAAAGAAACAAAGAGGTGCATAACGAACTTGGTTCAGAGGCATTGGGCTGACACAATCTTGGGCCACAGCGAAAGAAGCAGCCCCTTGCCGACATAATCCCACGTCACGGCAAAAGAAGCACATCCGGGCCTACGTAATCCAAGCTTGGCGTCGTGCTTTCTTTCCGCTTAGCTTTCAAAGAAGCAAAACAAATTATTTCACTTCGGGGTGGGGGGGGAAGAAGAAAAAAGACACAAAGAGCTGCGCCACGAACTTTATTCAGAGGCTTTGGACCGACATAATCCCTGGCCACGGTGAAAGAAGCACGCCGGGCCTACGTAATCCCGGACTAGCACTGTGGTCTTTTTTTTTTTTTTTTTTTCACTCCTTCAAACAAGAAAAACAAATTCCTCCTCCTAAGAAAAAAAAAAAAAGAAACAGAGTTGTGTCACAAACTCTGTTCAGAGGCTTTTACATTGATGAATTACAAAACCAGTAAAACTTTCTTAATAACAGCAAAAATCCAAAAATTCACAATTTTTTGTTAATCATCTGTAATTCTGGGGAAATCCGTAATAATTATGGAGATTCCGTAATGGTTGGCATCTCTGTGCGCCCTCTGTAAGAAGCGACTTCACGGCAGCTTCGATTCTCCAACAATCTCACAAACACTGGAACGCGTTCACATACATTGCAAATGACAAGAGTGAGAGTTCTTGGCAATGATGTCACAACGATACTCTTTCGCTTTTTCCATTTTTTTTTATTTACACAATACTTGTAAACGCTAGATGATGAATCCCTATACATAGTTAACCATTTATTCTTAAACTTTCAGGAACACACTCAAATTTTCAGGATATAAAACAAAAATAAAGACATTTCAGGACAAAAAAAATAAAAATCAGGAACTTCAGGAATTTCAGGACAACTCCGATCCCTGCTAATCCCAACACCAAAATTACCAAACCACTCGCTGCACATGGTAACGTCGCACTTCCGGTTCACTTCGTGCAGCCGTCTGGTCCCTGCCACACTGAGAGTGGAATCATGGGTAATAGTCAACCATCAATGATGCAGCATGTAGGTACAGTGCACACGCCAATGTATTTCGGTGGAATCGGAACTCGGGTAACGACACACTCAATTCCATACGACAAAATTACAACACCTATGAACCGAGGGACGATTTTTTTTTTTTGTAAACATTACAGAATATAAATACATATAATACAAATAAAACCAATTGGGGAAAATTCAGGGAAAAACAGAAGATTACTGGATAAAATCGGGAGACGGGGCGATAGCATTAAAAACCGGGAATCTCCCGGGGAAAACAGTTGAGTCGGCAGCTATGATAGTGCCACGAGTAAACCTGAATGTTGGTTGAAGGAAAAGGAATAGGAAGAGGCCCAGGATGGAAAGAATGAAGGTTGAAAGTCTCCCTGAAGATCATCAATGTTATTCCGACATACTCAGAAGTTGACTGAAGGAGTTGTATTTTTGTGAGAGGGATGTAGAAAAGAAGTAGGAATGTTTTAAGAACTGTGTTATTACTGCTGCTGAAGAGGTCTGTGGCACCACAATAGTGGGTAACAACACAGGTGATGCTTGGTGGAATAGTGAGATTGAAGAGGCAGTAAAGAGAAAGAAGGAAGCCTATTTGGGGATGTTGTAAGGTAGAGTATCTGTGGATGAATATCACTGTAAGAAGCGTGAAACCGATAAGCTGTTTCACCAGAGTAAGGCAAAAGATGGGAAGGAGAAAGTGGAAAGGCATGAATTGGCTTTGTAAGTTGTGTGAAGAATAGAATGGGGGAAATGATATGGTAGCCCAATGAGTTAAGTGAAAAATGGGGTGAATACTTCTGCGAGTTATTAGACCAGAAAAGCAAAGATGATTCCGAGGTAGAAGCAGATGATGTCACAGTGAAGGATGGAAGCACAGGAGGGATCGCAAGAGAAGAAGTGTGTAAAGCTCTAAAATCTCTTCAGAATGGTAAGGCTCTGGGAGTTGATGGCATAACTGTCGAGATGTTGAAATATGGTGGTGATTCTGTAATTGACTGGTTAACTGAAATTTACCAGTTGTGCTGGGAGTTAGGAATGGTCCCTCAGAATTGGAAAACTGCTATCATTGTTCCCTTGTATAAGGGGAAAAGTGATAAGACTGACTGCAAGAACTATCGTGGTATTATCCCACTGAGTGAGCCAGGGAAAGTGTTTGGTAAGGTCGTTATTGAAAAAGTACGAGGTCTTACATCAGAGAAAGTGTGGGATGTTCAGATTGGTTTTATGCCTGGTAAAGGCTGTACTAACCAAATTTTGAATTACGCATGATGATTGAAAAGTACCTGGCTGTTGGTAAGAAAGTTTTGCTGCCTTCACAGATTTAGAGAAAGCTTATGACAGAGTAAATAGGACACTTTTGTGGAAGGTATTGAATGAATATGGTGTTACTGGGAATCCTTTTAATGGTGTAAAAGCCATGTATGCTGGCAGTAGAGCTTGTGTACCACTGAATGGTGTTTTATTAAAATGGTTTTCTATTGGTGCATAAGTTCGACAAGGTTGTGTAATGTCACCATGGCTGTTTAATATATTTATGGATGTGTGCATGTGTGATGCCAAAATAGATAATACTATTTTATGTTTTGGTGATATTCGTGTGTGCGGATTGCTGTATCATGATGACACTGTCCTGTTGGCAGAGAGCAAAAGTGAGTTGCAGAGAATGTTGTCCCGGATGTACAAAAATTGCATGAAATTCAAACTGAGTATAAATAAGGGAAAAACCAAAGTTATGGACTTTGAGAGAGGTACTGGTAGTACTGAATGTAATACACTGCTGGACAATTGCTAAGGACGGATCATAAATGGCTATATAGCGCATAAAAAATTAAGTGTGGTTGGATGCCAAGTGAAATAAAATAATGTCAGAATGCCAGGACATTACAAGAAAGGCAATTTATTGTGCTCTGAAATCCAGAAGGCTTTGGAACGTGTTCAAGGGACAAACAGGTCATTTTTTGCAGAATACGTAAACGTGAAAAAATTGCAATTACCGTCCGCAGGCGTTCCGGCGTAAGATGTCAATACGGAATATGGCCACAATGGAGGGCGATGCAAGATTCCACACGTCGTGTCATGCTTTGCACAACATTATCCAGCAGCTGTTGGGGTAATTTATCCCATTCCTCTGTCAGTGCACGGATGAGGGTGTCCTTGTTTATTGGAGGGCATTGGCGACCAGCAAGACTCCTCCCCAAAGCATGCACACAATTTCAATGGGATTCAGATCTGGAGAACGTGCTGGCCATACGAGGCGTTGAATATCCTGGCTCTCAAGACACTCCTGGACAGCGACTGTTCGATGACATGTTGCGTTGTCGTCCATGAAAATGAATCTATCACCGACAGCACCACGGAACATGCAAACATGAGGTAGCAGAACATCATTAATGTATCGTTGGCCAGTCATAGTCCCAGTTGGAAACACGCAGAGCGACGTACGGTCATTGATCATGATGCCAGCCCATACCATAACACTACATGTCGGATATCGGTCCTTTTCCTGTATGTTTGCTGGACAATATGCAGTATAACTATCACGCCAGATCAGTTGTCGACAATCAAACGATACACTGTATCTACTCTCATCTGAGAAGAGGACAGCAGACCAGTCGTTATCAGTCCAATTACGATGTTGATGGCACCATTGCAAACGGGCGGTACGGTGACGTCTGGACAATGGGATGCACACAACAGGACGGCGGGCGTATAGTCCTCCTTCATGCAAACGTCTGGCGACAGTTTTTCGGGAGATCCGCTTGCCAGTAGCAGCCATTAACTGATTTGCTACCTCACTAGCTGTGCTGCCCCGGTGTCTTTTTGTTGATAGCACTATGTACCGATCTTCTGCAGGTGTCTTACTGTGAACACGACCTCCCCCGTGACGTTTGCTACACTCTCCATTTGTTTGAAATGATTTCCAAAGCCTTGAAACAACACTGTGGCTGACGTCGAACTCCCTGGCAACATCTGTTATTTTTCGCCCTTCTTCAATCTTGCCAATAATACGGCCACTCGTAAAATCATCTAGGTGATGTCGGGAAGACATACTGAAAATTGCAAGTTCGTCAATTGATTCCTTCCCTTTCAACTTTGCGTTTAAACAACAACGGTCAATACGTGTCAAATCCTATATATCTCTTATCAGCGCTATGACATCATGAACAAGTTCGGCAATCCAAAATTTGCATACGCACAACACGTCTTACTGTATCCCGCACTTATGCTAATTTCCACATTTTCCTGCCTTCCATTTTATGGTTGCTATCGTTGTTATTGTCATCCGTCCTTAGCAATTGTCCGGCAGTGTATATGTCTAAATGGCACAGTGATTGACCAGGTGAATGAATTTGTATTTAGGAAGCATGTTTGACAATGAGAACAAATTGGATGGTGAATTACTAGGCAAGTGAATTTTTCATTGAAAGTCATGGCTGTTTCTGGAGGTTTTAACAGGAATGATGGGTTCTCAAGAGTCCCGCATGGCTATGTATGAAAGTGTAATTGTTCCTACTTTCATGTTAGGCAGTGAAACCTGGGTACTACACAAAAAACATAGGAGTCATTTGTGTGCTGGAGAAATGCATTACTTAAGGGGGGTTTGTGGCAAGACACTGTCTGATTGTGTGAGGGATGGAGATGTGTTGCAGTTGTGTAATGTGAAGCAAAATGTTGTTATCAAGGTGGAGACTAATATGCTTCGGTGGTTTGGCCATGTTGAAAGAACGAGTGATGAGATGCTTACTAAAAAACTATTTTTAGTCCAAATGGCAGGAAGAGAAGGCAGAGGAAGGTGAAGAAAGTCATGGATCAGATTCAGGAGTGTCTGAATGAGAAAAAGATTATGAGCATGAAGTATAGAAGATCTTGTGTAAGGCGTGTGATGGATGTCAGTGAAGCCCGAGTTGCAAGTCTAAATTGCTGTAAATGGAGAAGTTTGATATGGCAACAGTAAGTAAAAATTTTCTGGTAGTTCGTATTTCTTTGTGGAGCTAACCTCTGAATCTCAGAGAAGAGCTTAGTGATACAGTGATAGAAAACATTTTATTTACAATTTTCTATTTTTTTAGACACTATTTTCTTTTTGCCTTAAATTTTCAGGGTGCATACCAGGCCATAGAGATCATGAAAATGTTGTGAAATAAGGAAAAGGTCAGAGAAGTCATGAAATTAAAGTTGCAAATCATGGTTCTAGCAGGGATAAGAATGTTCAGTGGTTTACTGCATTTTGAACTTTTATGGCAAAGTTATGTATGTTTTTTAGCACATAATAATAATAAAAAAAAGATTGTGTTTATTTTATCACTTTGTCTGTCCATCTGTCTATGGACACCACATTTCTGCAATTATTTGTCAGATTTGAAAAATTCCTTTTTGCATTGGGAAGCTTGAAATGTGAGAATGATGATCATGCATTCCGGTTTTCTCCCCAATGCAGCTATTGTACGCGTGAGGGGGATGTCTGCTGGGAGTAAAAATGAAACAGCCATGCTAAGACTAAATCATTAAAATGTGTTTTTGCGGCACAAGGCAAATTGTTTTTTATTACTATTTTTGTTTTAGTAGTAGTTATTGTATTGTTCTTTAACAGCATAGGATTACTATATCCCTGATTCTCCCAGGTTTTCTGTGAAAACAGTTTCTCCTCTGCCACACACACACACTTGTATTTTGCTGCTTTCATGGAGTGGCACACACAAACCATGCTATCCCTTCTAAACCAGAAAAATCTTGGGGTATGACCAATTACAAATTTAGTTTTCAGCTTGTTTTTGACTTTCATTACTTTTTCACAGTGTTTACTTTCATTAGTCAAATACAACAGTCAGCTGCATCAACCTCACACTTTTGGTTTCATTCTGTTACTTGTTACAGGAAGTCTTTAACATGTTATACTCTAAGCTGTTATGCTTTTTTCTTCTCGTTTATCCTTCTGGTTTTGAAAGGTATTACACCGAAGATATACTGCATATAAATAAGTAGTTTCCTTTTTAAAAAAAATATTGCTGGTATTTTTCTGGGGAAACTGTTGCTGAATTTCCCTCCTCTTTAAGTGTTTAAATGTCACTGATTTAATTAAGACCTTTGTTATAACCCTTGTCAAGAAAAGGGAACACTATAATGTGAAAAAGAATGCACATCCTGTTCCTCTGGGTGGATGGTTAAACTCCCTATCATTAAAAAAAGAAAAAATCTGTGACAAGTTATGCAATTTAAAAAACAAACTCAAACAGCTGTGAACTTTGAATTGATGACAGCCAGTCATGCTCACACATTGAGGAAGCTGATACTTAACCTATCATATGATAAGCCAGAGTAGTAGTGAAGGTGAAATAAGTGAGGAAACTTCTGGAAGAGTAATACAAATTTTGAAAGTATCTTTACAGTTCATTGGCTAAATTGCTGTAAAAAAGAAATGACTGCATGAGCAAAAACATCCTTATGCAAATTTAAAAAAAAAGTTACATGGTTTTTACAGAAGGAAGTTATGTTAATCTTTTCCTGATGCTGAACTCACAACATCTGACCTAAAAATTGAAATTACTGCTCAGATTAAAGAAATGTTAAGTGACACAAGGCAAAGAGTTTAAAAGCTGCTAATTATTACTGTGCTGCCAAAAAGTTGGAGTTTTGAAAATTTGCAGGATGGATTCAGTAATTATAATTACATGGAAAGAAATGAAAAATCTTTTGCAAAGAGTGAAAGTTGAGAGGAAATGGGAATTTTATCAGCTCCAACCCAAAACCAGGAATGATATTAAAACAGGAGACAGCTGATCTGGTACAAGATTTTTATTGCCGTGATTACGTAGGCAAGCCAATGCCAGGAAAAAACGATTGTTGCAGTAACAGTACTAGCTGAAAAAACAGATTTACAAACAAATTAATGGGGGGGGGTGCATGTTAAACAATCTGAAAGATTTTCACAAACAGTTTAAGACTGCATACCCAGAGATATAAATTGGCTTCTCAAAGTTTGCAGAACTGCATCCAAAAAACCCAAAAAACTTACCACTGTTCTGCATGCAGTATATAGTTTAAGTGGCACATATAATATACATATGTGCTTCACAACTACAAAGTCTTGTTTTAGAGTGTTAGGCAAAATTAACTACTGAAGAAAAAGTCCCCATTTTTTAAATAGCTATAAAGATTGCATTGCAAGAGTTATATGCAATCCTTTACTTCCTGCATGCTACTTCTGTAAATGCCAATATTGCTAAAAAAAAAAAAAAAAAAACTTCCATTATTGATCTCGTAGAAAAGAATAACATTGATTTTGTGACATTTTAAGCAGTGGGTATCTATTAACCAAACATCTCTGGAAATTGTGACAAAATTAGCAGAACAGTTTGTTGATTTTTTTTTCTTTTAAGAATAAAGGCATTGCTATATTATTATTTCTTTTTCTTATATCATTTTTAGTTTGAAAAATTTATAGTTATTAAAGATTTACTACTTAGCATATCATGGAGTTACTTCCTGACTGATGAATCCTCCCAATTTAAATTGGCTGTTTAATCCTAAAATACTTTCACCTTTCATTACATCATTTTGAGGCCATTTTTGGTGAGGGTATATTTCATTTAAAGATTTTATAAATAATGATCCCATAGCAGTTCTAACTTGAAAGTTGGCACACTAGTAAACAAAGACTCATGATGCCACACAATTTTTTTCAGAATTTTAAAATTAGTTTTTAAACATATTCAAGGTCAAAGGTTATTTGTGACCTTGAACAGTCAACCTAATTGTTTTATTTTTTTCAGCACATGATTTAAAAGCTCACATAAAATGCTATAAAAGACACAAATTTCAACCTTCTAGCTCAATTAGGTAATGAAATACAACTACTCAAAAACTGTTCATAGGTCATGTTTTTCTAATTTTCAAGGTCATGTAATTTGAAAACTGAAGGAGGGCACAGCTAAAATTTGGGATTTATTCATAAGTTCACATGCCTAACAATCACACCAAATTTCAAGGAAATCAAAAGGGGTCAGGTTGTGAGCCTTGTTGATTTGACACAGGATACCTGGAAGCAGATACCACCATTCCTGTAGCCACAGCAAAGGCAGATCACAGCTGTGCTGAGGTAGCCATTCTGTTCTTCCACACAGTTGATCGGAGATATCAGTCATCCACAGATGATTCAGTCCTACAACTTCTTTTGCTGTACCTTCAGGAAACTGACTGACTGTGTATTTTTAAATTTATTCCACAGTCTGTGGACCAAGGAAGGACTCACATCAGAGCACCTTGCAACTTCTACCTGACTCTGGCCTGCCTCTAGTCTTCTGATCACTTTCTACCTCAGTTCATCTGTTAAATGATGTCTTACAGCCATTACAACAAATCTGCTACCTTAAAATTTTTTCTTTACACTACACAAACAATGAGATACACAAATTTGCAACAGCCGCTTGTATGCTGAAGTTCTTTTGCATAAATTGATGCCATTGCCACAGATTTTCATCATACATCCAAGTTTCATGCATTTTCAACTCACAAATAATCACAACTTTTCTGTTTTTTCCTTAATTTATGGAAACCAGTGTAGTTTAGCAATTGCTCATTCAGTTTAGCTTTTATCTAGAGACAATGCGGAAAAAGATTGACAATATGGCCATGCTGTTCATTCAAGATATTGGTGAGTCTCATCTGTGTGGCATCCTGATACTCTTTACTCTTCAACCTGAAATCACAAATTCAAACATTACTCTAAGCTTAAACATTATTGATAATTAATCACAATAATTGAAGTCACCAGCTTTTTTGTTCCTTTGAAAATCATAGATATCAATGGGAAACAAATCTCCTAAAGAAATAATTCTCCACAAATACATGGAAGGCAAATACAGATGTCCTTATCAGCACAAAGGTACCATATTCTATTGTTTCCCCATGTAGCTATCTCTTCAGAAAACATGAAATTGGAAGTAGTAAATAATAACACTGTACTAGAGATCCGATTAATTGGCGTGGTAAATAGTAACACTGTACTAGTGATCTGATTTATTGGCGTAGGAAATAAACACATAAGCATTTCCAAGCTTTTGCACATCAACCGGATGGCTTTTTCTAGGAAGTTAGACAGAAACTACATCTGAAAAATAGAACGGTTAACAATTTGAACGCGGGAACTTGACAATAAATAGATGCGATGTTATATTCATTTAAAGATAGAGTGGCATCATGTTGGTTGCACGCAAGATCCTGGTAGAGAAAAGGCGTTACTTGAAGAATTGGTTCCAAATTCGTGGCAACTCGAGCGAGACACAATCATTGCAAGTATCGCTGTTGGTAATGATCTCCAAGGTTTCCCGAATGGCTGAACATTTAGGGGTAGAGTAGCTAGCTAATTTCTTTATATCATCCCACATAGGAGTAGCTGACTTGAATTTGACTTCTCTGGATAGTGCCGTGGCTACTTTACCGTATTTTGTGTCCCTTTTATGTTCGTTGACTCTGATTCCAAACGAATGCTTGATCATTCCAATGTAGTATCGTTTAGAGCCGTTCGGATACTGTAGGGGGATTGCATAAACGCCTGCTTCGCAGGAGAGAGGTGGTTTTTCACTATTTCTCTTTAGTATAGTATGTAAAGATGCAGGGGACCTTATGCCGACGCTGTGGTTCATCTTCTTGAGGGCGTTTTTGAGTTTGTAAGACACACTTGGTATATAGGGAATTGAGCCTAAATATCGTAGCTGCAGCACAGGAAGACTGGATTGTTTAGCTCTCGCTTTTTGGATAAAGCTACGTATCTGATTCAATGAATATTCTGCGTCAGTGGCTAACTTGACGGCACTTTCAATTTCGTGTTGTCTAGAATGGGCATCCGAAAAACGGCAAAGGCTCTTTGAATTCGAGAACGGAAGATAGCTGCTTTGTATTCTGCGGGACAGAAAGAGCTGCGGAGCATCAGGTTGGGGACGGACGTGGGTTTATAGTAGACTTGTGCACCGAGGCGGCTGTCAGACGATTTCCTCAATAAAACTTCTAGATAAGGTAAAGCGTTGTTTGCTTTCAAGCTCCATCGTGAAATTGATCATAGGATGTATATCATTGATTTTATCAAGGAAATTTAGGTTGGAAGAGTCTCTTTTCCATGGGGCCAGACAAAAAATATGTCGTCTGCATAACGCAGCTAAGAGGTAGGCCATGGGGTAATGCTGGAGAATATATTCCACTCAACTGGGCGAAGTATTGCTTCTGCAAGGACAGGTGAAAGTGAGGATCCCATTGGAGTGCCATTATTCTGTTTATATACTTGTCCTTGGAAACTGTAGAAGCTAGAATTAGTGACCAAGTCTATTAATTTGAAGATGCTGAGGCATGACACCTGCATATAAAATGTTGAATTAGATATGGCCTCCTTTAATGCTCTGATGGCTTCTGGAACGGGAATTGAGGTAAAGGGAAACCACGTTGAAGCTGCCGATAATGTCGCTTGGCAGGACAGTGAGTTTCTTGGCTTTCGTTATAAAATCCAAAGTGGAATTTATTAAGTAAAGAACGATAAAATCCGTTTATTGGCATAAGACAGCAAACAAAAGGTTGCAAGCTTTCAGCACCTACAGGTGCTTTCTTCAGGCTTAGACGTGGTTTTGGAACAATGTTAGTAATCTAAATGAATTACAGCCATCAGGGAGTCTCTGGAGATCTTGTTTAACAATGATGTCTGCAACGATGACGTGTCAATGGAGCTGCCTTTGATATGGCGCATGTCCCTGCGTGCCTCTCTTGAAAGGACCCGATTCCTCTGTTTCCGCACGTGCCGTGCTGTCACGTTTTTATACATTTTTATATTTCACATGCATATTTAAATTTTCTGTACATTCATTTAGATTACTAATGTTGTCCCAAAACCATGTCTAAGCCTGAAGAAGGCACCCGTAGGTGCTGAAAGCTTGCAACCTTTTGTTTGCTGTCTTATGCCAATAAACTGATTTTATCATTCTTTACTTAGTTGTTTGGCGTATTACTACCTGTTTTTATCTTGTGGAATTTATTACCAAGTCCGATTAAGGAAGAAAACTACGTAGGAATTTGGATAGTGCTTTCTCTAAATGGTACATTGGTGCAGACTTCCTGGATACGATGGGTCTCAGTGGGTTTCCGCGCTTATGGTGCTCAAGCCTTCCGAAGAGCTTTGGGATCTGAGGTCCCGGTGGTTATCTGGCAGCTTTCCTAAGATCGTCTGGAATAGCGGGTAACCGGGCTGCTCTTTGTACCTGCGCAATCCAAGAATTTAGATCTTCTGATGCCCATTCTAGACAACACGAAATTGAAAGCGTCATCAAGTTAGCCATTGATGCAGGATATTCATTGAATCAGATACGTAGCTTTATCCAAAAAGCCAGAGCTAAACAATCCAGTCTTCCTGTGCTGCAGCTACGTTATTTAGGCTCAATTCCCTACATACCAAGTGTGTCTTACAAACTCAAAAACGCCCTCAAGAAGATGAACTATGGCATCAGCATAAGGTCCCCTGCATCTTTACATACTACACTAAAAAGAAATAGTGAAAAACCACCTCTCTCCTGCGAAGCAGGCATTTATGTGATCCCCCTACGGTATCTTAATGGCTCTAAACAATACTACATTGGAATGACCAAGCGTTCATTTGGAATAAGAGTCAACGAACATAAAAGGGACACAAAATACAGTTAAGTAGCCACGGCACTATCCAGAGAAGTCAAATTCAAGTCCGCTACTCCTATGTGGGATTATATAAAGTAATTAGCTAGCTAATCTACTTCTAAATGTACAGCCATTCGGAAAACCTTGGAGATCATTACCAACAGCGATACTTGCAATGATTGTGTCTCGCTCAAGTCGCCACGAATTTGGAACCAATTTTTCAAGTAACGCCTTTTCTCTACCAGGATCCCACGTGCAACCAACGTGATGCCTCGTATCTTTAAATGAATATAACGTCGCATCTATTTATTGTCAAGCTCCCGCGTTCAAATTGTTAACCATTCTATTTTTCAGTTTGCAGTTTCTGTCCAACTTCCTTGAAAAAGCCATCTGGTTGATGTGCAAAAGCTTGGAAACACTTATGTGTTTATTTCCTACAGCAATAAATCAGATCACTAGTACAGTGTTACTATTTATTATTTAATTGGTGTACTGTTCCTCGTTATAAATATGAAATGGGAACTTGCAACCTAAAACTGATGCTACAAGGATTGCTTTTACTAGTGCAAATCTGAATAGTATTAAGATTCCTAAGCTATATCTGCTTAGCTTCAGTTTCATCAGGACAAAACACTTACCCATGGCATTTTGATTACGATGGCCAAAGCTGAGAAACTAACTAGGGTGAAACATAAAAATGCTACAATATCCATATGAATTAGGGTTTGCATTACTGAGTTAAAATTTATTCTAAAGTTTGGAACATTCTTTGAATGGAGTAAAAATAACAAAACGCATTGTAACATTTGCAGGCTGTCACAAAAAAATCTACACTTCTTTGATGCAGAGTCAAAAAATTTATACGTAAATCATTAAAAATCTTCTAAGAGTGAGATGAGGACACAACGAAACAAAGAGGTCAGTAAATCTTCAGAACTTGATTTGACGAAGCTGTTCAGTTTGAAATAAGATGTAGAAAGTGTACATTACATACATGGGAAAACCTGATATTTTTCATGTATCGACAGATTATACTGAATTTAAGAAAGAAAAACCCATATTAAATATGAAAAATCCATTATGCCAGATTTTAAAAGGGAAACCAGACTTTTTGCAAACTTAGCTAACAATAATTAAGACATTAGAGTGAGATACTTAAATGCAAAACACCAGAATCGTGCAACTTTTACAACATACAAAAGCAACCACAGCAAATACTTCTATTATCACTGTTTTGTACCACAGAAGGCTGCATACACAACTGCAACTCCAAAACAGCTGTTGTTCAACATTTACATAACTTAAATATCTACAACACACAAAAACAGTTTGGGAAGATAGCAGAAATTTTAGAATCTCAACTTGCTTCTTGGTGTATCTACTCCTGCACTTTTGTCCATTGCAGAAATGTAGAAAATATATAAAAATTATATTATTATATATACAGAAGCAATATTACTGATACATATTTTCAAAAAGATAAAGCAAGTGAGCTTACCCCTTGTTTCATGCTTTCGTTGGCATGATTTGCCACTTCACTTACAATCTGAAGAGCTGTTAAAGTGTCACTATAATCTGGAGAGTCTTTGGGAAGATGGTGAAGGTATTCCTGAAGTAACAAACGATACTGTGGAATTCGTTGCACAGGTTTCAACATGTAGTGGTTTAAAGCTAACCTACTGCACCTTGGGGTATTCTATCAAATACAGATCAACATCTTACTTAAAGCATGATTGTACAAGTGAACATGTAAACACTACAATTATTTTTAGCTATATGATGTTCACTTAAGCAAAGTAGAACTTAATTAAAGCAGTATAGTAAATTAATTGTAAATGGAACTAACATATAAAGAAAGCCTTTGTTTTCAAAGTATTACAATTTATTACACTATGACAAATATTTATACATTACTGCTTCTGCAACTCTCTACACATTCCTGGTGGCAGAAACACCATTGCATTCCCTACATTTACATGAAATTTGGTATCATTCATTCCCCACCCCCAAAAAATAGAATGCTAACTTCCTAATATAATGGTAATCACAGAAATGGTCTTGACACCTCACTTTATGAAACATGTTATCTCAGAATATGCATTTGTTTCCTTTATAAAATTCTGAATAATGTGCATCTTACATGTCAATGTAGAAAGGTCACGACGGTTACAAGTGAAGCATTGAAAACAAATTCTTCAAATAAGTGAGAGATTTCTAAAAAGTACCATTTATAATTGCGGGTGGTCGTAGTGAGCGATGGGTTTTCCTCCTCAGGGCGCTCTGTGGTAACAATGGCCCACACAACAGCAACTAGGGCCTCTGTGAATCTTGGAGAGGTGCCAGCTAGTTCTGTGTGACATTGGCGAAAAGACCCCAACTCACTGGGTTTTGTTCCAGAATCCTTAGGTTGAATGACCAACTGGAACATTCAGCTGTGGGATAATCCCCCACACTGATGTACTTACCTGATTAAAAAGACAAAAAGAAATATTAAGAATGACTCAAGTGTGGGATATGGTGGACCTACCACACTTGAGAAGGACGGTCCACCACGGAATTGACCTGGACTTTCTAAACGACGTATGAGAAAGAGATCTCGGCTGCGTGAATGTAAGATTGGTGTATGGAATATTAGAGGTATAAATGGCAAGATGAGTGCAGTGATTGAGGAGATGAATAAGTATAGATTGGATGTGCTGTGTGTAAGTGAAACCAAAAAGGAAATTGGGGTAGAAGAAGTGAATGGCACGGTGAGTGTGTGGTCTGGAGTATTGGATGATGTGAGAGAACAAGCTAGTGTAGGTGTGATTTTAAGTGAAAAGATGAAGAACAACTTCATTCACTATAGTTGGTAAGTGATAGAATTCTCTGGATTCCTTTGAAAGTGAAACTTCACAGAATTGTAATTGTTGTAGTGTATGCTCCTTGTGACTCGGAACCTTCTGATAAGGAGGATTTCTGGAATGAGCTAAAAGCTGTTTTGAGCCAGTCTGGTGCTAAAGAAAAAGTTATAATAGCAGGGGATTTCAATGCTAGAGTAGGTATGCAGAATGCAATTTCTGACATTGTTCTGGGTAAGTTTATGGTGAAAGATTAATGAAAGTGACAATGGTGAAAGATTAATTGAACTCTGCATTGAGAATGGTTTGTGTGTATCTAATACGTTTTTCAACCACAAGTATATCCACACATATACTTGGGAAAACCATACTCTTTGACAAAAGAGTGATAAATTTTGTTGCCTATGATCAGCGTCTGAAACACTTAGTTGTTGACACCCGTGTGATGAGAGGTGCGGATGTTGGTTCTGATCATTACTTGGTAGTGTCACGAGTGAAACGTAATGTTGGTTAGAGGAAAAAGAATAGGAAGAGACCCAGGATAGGAAGAATAAAGGTTGATAGGCTCCTTGAAGACCATGAGTGTTATTCTGACTTACTCAGAGAACGACTGAAGGATCTGAAGTCTGGTGAGAGGGATGTAGAAAAGAAGTGGGAATGTTTTAAGAACGGTGTTGTCACTGCTGCTACCACAATAGTGGGTAACAACACAGGTGATGCTTGGTGGAATAGTGAGATTGAAGAGGCAGTAAAGAGAAAGAAGGAAGCCTATTTCGGGATGTTGCAAGGTAGAGTCTCTGTGGATGAACATCGCTGTAAGAAGCGTGAAGCTGCTAAGCTGGTTCGCCACAGTAAGGCAAAAGATAGAAAGGAGAATGGAAAGGCATGAACTGGCTTTTTGGAAAGATAGGAAGTCCTTCTGGAAGTACACGAGACTCAGGAAAAATAGGGGAAACAAAGTTCTAAGTAGTGTGAAGAATGAGATCAGGGAAATGATATGGGAGCCCAATGAGTTAAGTGAAAGATGGGTGAATACTTCTGTGAGTTATTAGATCAGGAAAGCAAAGATGATTTTGAGACAGACGCAGATGATGTCACAGTGAGGGGTGGAAGCACAAGAGGGATCTCAAGAGATGAGGTATGTAAAGCTCTAAAATCTCTTCAGAATGGTAAGGCTCTGGGAGTTGATGGCATAACTGCCAAGATGTTGAAATATGGTGGTGATTCTGTAATTGACTGGTTAACTGAAATTTGCCAGTTGTGCTGGGAGTTAGGAATGGTCCTTCGGGATTGGAAGGATGCTATTATTGTTCCCTTGTATAACAGAAAAGGTGGTCAGACTGAATGCAAGAACTATCGTGGTATTAGCCTACTAAGTGTGCCAGGGAAAGTGTTTGGTAAAGTTGTTATTGAAAAAGTATGGGATTTTACATCAGAGAAAGTGTGGGATGTTCAGAGTGGTTTTAAGCCTGATAAAGGCTGCACTAACCAGATTTTTGCATTACGCACGATGATTGAAAAGTATCTGGCTGTTGGTAAGAAAGTTTTTGCTGCCTTCATAGATTTAGAGAAAGCTTATGACTGAGTGAATAGGACACTTTTGTGGAAGGTATTGAATGAATATCGTATTACTGGGAATCTACTTAACAGTATAAAAGCCATGTATGCTGGTAGCAGAGCTTGTGTACGAGTGAATGGTGTTTTATCAAAATGGTTTTCTATTGGTGTAGGAGTTAGACAAGGTTGTGTAATGTCACCATGGCTGTTTAATATATTCATGGACGTGTGCATGCATGATGCAGAAATAGATAATAGTGGTTCGTGTCTTGGTGATATCAGTGTGTGCAGATTGCTGTATGCTGATGACACTGTCCTGTTGGCAGAGAGCAAAAGTGATTTGCAGGGTATGCTGTCTCGGATGCACGAAGTTTGCATGAAATTCAAACTGAGTATAAATAAGGGAAAAACCAAAGTTATGGTGTTTGAGAGAGGAACGGGTTGCACTGAATGTAATGTAAGTATAAATGGCACTGTGATTGACCAGGTGAGTGAGTTTGTGTATTTAGGAAGCATGTTTGACAGAAAGAACAAATTGGGTGGTGAAATTAGTAGGCGAGTGAATTCTTCATTGAAAGTCATAGCTGCTCTGGGAGGTTTTCACAGGAATGATGGGTTCTCTAGAGAGTCCCGCATGGCTGTGTATGAAACTGTAATTGTTCCTACTCTGATGCATGATGGCAGTGAAACCTGGGTACTGCAGAAGAAACATAGGAGTTGTTTGTGTGCTGGAGAAATGTGTTACTTACGTGGGGTTTGTGGCAAGACACGGTCTGATTGTGTGAGGAATGAAGATGTGTTGTAGTTGTGTGATGTGAAGCAAAATGTTGTTAGCAAGGAGGAGAACAATATGCTCTGGTGGTTTGGCCATGTTGAAAGAATGAGTGATGAGATGCTTACTAAGAAAATCTTTTTAGCGCAAGTGGCAGGAAGGAAAGACAGAGGAAGGCCGAGGAAGACATAGGTGGATCAGATTCAAGAGTGTCTGCATGAGAAAAAGATTATGAAGTATAAAAGATCTTGTGTACGGCATGTAATGGATATATCAGTGAAGCCCGAGTTGTATGTCAAGATCGCTGTAAATGGTGAAGTTTGATACGCCAACAGTAAGTAAAGATATCTGGTAGTTTGTATTTTTTTTTTTTTTTTTTTGGAGCTAACCTCTGAATCTCAGAGAACAGCTTAGTGATATGTATGTATGTATGTACCATTTATAATTGTTCTGCTGCACAGTGGAGCTAATAACATGTCATGTGAAATAGTTTATAATACTTGCAATATGGCTGAGATATTAGTCTACTAAAGTGTTTTCTTACAAGCATGGGGAAAAAAAAGGAATGCGCCAGTGAATCATCATACGTTTCTGAAAAAAAAAATACCACACTATATCTGACTTACTCGGTAAAAAAACAAATAAATTGTAAGTGGGCTTATCCCATCAATAATCAAGCATATGTAGTGGAGTATTCCTATAAATTTTCAAAAGTTTGGTAAACAAAACCTGTGAAATCAAGAGAGTTTAAACTATAAAAACCAGCAGGTAGGTATTGAAAGAATAAGATCTTAGAGCTTTACCAATCTACCCCTCTTCCTTAGAAAAGATGTATAATCTGAAACCATTAAGTACTATTGCTTTGTTTTAACACAGCATCACACCATTCTCCTTCCTCCCCCCACCACCAATGTCTACTACAGTGTGCTGTTTTTTTTTTTTTTTACAATGTTGTGAAGTAAGAAGAATGAAAGAAAAACCACTATGCTTTGCAAATAGTCTCTGTACAATGAGAAAAGTTTAGGAGTGAAAAAGCAAACAAATAATTTGGCATTGCAACATACACTATATGATCAAAAGTATCCAGACACCCCTTTTGAGTAGCAGATTTTCCCATGTGTCACAGCTATGGCCCACAAAGGTATGAAAAGACTCACATGGCATGGCAAACATCATAGACAAGCATGAATAGTACAATGGCATGTACAGCAGAGCTCAGTGACTTTTCATGTGACATGACCATATGATGCTATCTTAGTAACATGTTCAGAAAACTACTCCAGTGGGGTGTCCGGATACTTTTGATCATATAGTATGTGTTGAAATGGCAAGTTATTTGGATCACTTGTAAGCGACGCTAGTGCGATTGGAAATGCCTAGGAGCAACAACAGCCCAATCACGACCTAGTAGGTCATGTAAAATGATATAGAAACTGCTGAGTGCTGAAGCAGGCAGCACAACAAAATCACCTGTTCTCAGTTGCAACACTCACCACTGAGTTTCAGAATCCCTTTGGAAGCAACGCCAGCAACATAACGTTTTTCGAGAGTTGAAGGGAATCGGTCTCCATGGCCAAGCAGCGAACAAGCCTAACATCAACAGGATCAATGCGAAACATTAGTTGTAGCGATTGTAAAGCTCAGCAGCAGTGGACTGTGGAGCAGCAAAAATGAATTCTCTGGTGTGATGAAACAAGCTTCACCATCTGGTAGTCTGATGGATGAGTCTGGGTGTGGAGGATGCCTGGTGAAAGCTACCTGCTCAACTGTGTTGTGCCAACTGTGAAGTTTGGTGGAGGAGGCATGATGCTCTGGGGCTGTTTTTCATGATTTGGGCAGGGCCTCCTAGCTCCAGTGTTCAGGAATATTAACACTGCTGACTATAATGGCATTCTGTTTCTCCTAACATTATGGTGGAAGAACCTGACTGGCCTGCGCAAAGCCCTGATCCCAAACCCGTTGAACACCACTGGAATGAATTGGAACACTGACTGTGAGCTAGGCTGAACTGCCAGACATCCGTGACCAACCTGACTAGTGCTCTTGTGGCAGAATGGAAGGCAATTAACACTGCAATGTACCAAAATCTAGTAGAGAGCCTTTAAGGCAGTGGGGAGGCTGTAATAGCAACAAATGAATTGTAAAATCTTTTGAAAAATGTTACATCAGTGATGGATGACATGGGAAATGATTTAACAAGTGCCTCAGAAGAAAATAGCCATAATGGTAGATTTATGCTGATGATATCAACTGAGAGAGAAATGGGTTTCCACAAATTCTTTGGAAATTCCAACAGTGACTTTGCATGACTTTGTTTCAATAATGTTATGTTTCCCAAATTCACAGCATCTCAGCATTGATATTTGTGCTAGTCCACTTTTATTTAAACTAATTTCAGCTGGGGAGGGGCAAATTATATGTGGGTACAAGCAATAACTGCTTTTGCTTTATGTCTGCCACATTAAAAAATTACACTAATAATAAATTAAATGCTTCCTATAAACTGCAGCTCAAACTGTTAGTGAAGCACATACAAATTAAATTGAAGCTATCAGTTTCAACTTAGTCAAATAAAAGCTATATGAAAGGACATGCATACAAAATTTTGAACACTTAAAATGTAACATATACAAACCTCAAATTCTTTAATAACCTGTGCAAAAAGTGGATATTTTTTCTTAGCATCGTCTAACAAAGCAACCATTGATTCAAAGTCTTGAATGTACCAGGAGTACAGCTTAAGAAAAGGTCCCATTTTCACAATAACATCTGCAATTTTGTCCAAATTATCCCTGAAACAAAGACATACAAACTGTATACTTCATTATGACAAGTGGTTAAAAAAAAAAAATACTTTTTCTTCTGTTTTTAAGTAAAGGAACAGCTGAGTGAAAATATATTGGTATAAAAAATTAACAAATCTGATTAATTGCCACCTCTTTATCTGGACATGCTGCCTCACCTGTGACCTTCATCCTGACATAAAAAAATTAAAATTCTTAGAACTACTTACTAGCGCATATGAACATGTTTGCAGCTTTGCGCAGCTGCATCTTTGACAGCCTTACTGCAGTAAGCACATTTCAGTTTCACTTGATATCTTGCCTCGTGAAGTTAGCTTAGTCACTTGTTTATCACCACTAGTGTTCATTTATTTATCACTAGAATGCAATTGAAACACAAAACCGAATGTGCTGGTAATAAATCTAAAAAACAAAGGTCTGCAATTACTTTAGAAGAAAAGCTGAAAATAATTTGTATGTATTCTATCAACAATAGCTCAGGAAATAAATCAACCTATCTTGACAATGAATACAATAGTGAAAAATAAAGTTTGCATTGTTGAAAACATGAAAGGTGTCGTAATGTTGAAGGGCATAATCATTACCAAGAAGAGGCTGGGACCAATTTCAGAGATGGAGAAATTGTTGTCTCATTGGATCGAGGATCTGACACACAAGCGGACACCGTTGAGTTTACTTATTATCCAGGAGAAGGCAAGGTCTTTACATAAGGATTTACAAGAGAAGGCTGGCATCACAGACATGGAGAGTACGTTTAAAGCTAGTGCTGGATGGTTTGAACGATTCAAGAAGCGTTCAAATCTGCACAGCATTAAAGTCACGGGTGAGGCAGCAAGTGCAGACACAGAGGCGGCAAGTGAATTTCCCAAACTTCCTGCAGAAATAATTCAGAAGAGGGAATATTTGCTTGAGCAAATATTTAATGTCGATGAAATGGCTCTGTTTTGGAAGAGGGTGCCAGCACGGAACATTTATTGCAAAAGAGGAAAAATCTATGCCTGAATTCAAGGTTTCAAAAGATCGGATCACTGCTATGATTGGCAGCAACACATCAGGGGACTTGAAACTTAAACCGCTTACAGTGTACCATTCCCAGAGACCGCGCGCCTTTAAGAGCACTGACCTGAGTATGCTGCCCCGTAATCTCGAAATCCAACACCAAGACTTTGGGTTACACGTGAGCTGTTCGGAGACTGGTTTAATAACAACTTTGTTCCCCAGGAGAAGGAATATTGTGCCGAGAAAAACATTCCATTTAAAGTGCTTCTTCTTTTGGACAATGCCCCTAACCACCCGGAATTGTTGGATGACTTTCATCTTGATCTAAAAGTTGTTTACCTGCCTCCTAGAACCACCTCACAGTTGCAACCAATGGATCAAGGTGCTATTGTGACTTTCAAAGCCTACTATCTGAGGTGTACATTTTCCCAAGCAATCAAGGCCATTGATAGTGGTAAGGGCATTAACCTACGTGATTTCTGGAAGAACTATAATATCCTTGACACTATCAAAAACATCACCATGGTATGGGATTAAGTCAAGCAGACAACAATGAATGCTATGTGTAAGAAACTGCCCAGAAATGGTCCATAATTTTAAGCACTTCACGGAAGGAGAGCAGACAATGACTGCTACAAGTGTGGAGTTGACACAACAATTACAGCAAGCGACGGAGACATGTGTGCAACTGGCACAGCAATTTGAGCTGGAAGTGGAGAACGGCGACATTAACGAGCTTCTATTGAGGCACAGTGAAGAGCTTACTAATGATGTCCTTATTCAGTTGGAGGCATTCTGAAATTCTGAAGAAAATACTAAGCCGATTGAACCGCCAACTCCAGATGTAAACAAATTTACAACGAAAGGACTAGCTGAAGTTTTTAACCTGATAGACATGGCATTAGCAAAATTAGAATTGATGGATCTGAACACCGAGCGGTTCGAGAATGCTAGCCATCGTATCTACTCCGATATGTCTAGCTACAAGGCCATCTACGATGACAAGAAGCGTGTGACCGAACAATCTTCTCTAGACATGTTTGAGAGATGCCACTCACAACAAAATCAACATGACAACTCAAACGACCTTGACTACCCTCAGCCTTCAACATCGAGAGGGGTAGAAGTTGTCCCAGAACAGCATTCATCTTCACAACCATCCACCCCCAGCGCCAGCTCTCCCCTACAGAGCCAACGTAGCCGTCACAAGACATTTTTTCACCTACTTGAAAAGTGAATACACATGTACAGTATTTCAGTTTGTTTTTATTTTCTTTTATGCATGTACATATTTTTCATACATTTACAGTTTACGTAATAGAGTATTATTTTTATAAAATAATAAATAATATACATGTACATACATATATTAATAAATATTGCAGTTTCCTATGAACGTAATTTATAAATTTGGCTTATGTAAAATTCAAGTTACGTAACAGTTTACGGAGCGCGTTACTTACGTAACTTGGTGTGTTACTGTACTTGAAGAATGTCCTCCCACCCCCACTGCCGCCGAAAAAACAACAACAACAACAACAACAAAAAAAAAAACTAACAAATAAGCACCTACATTTGTTGATTATCTAACTACATCACAAAAATGAAAGCACCAAAAAATTACCAGATTTGCTCTTTGGAACATAGACTTCAAGAAAAATTTTGTCTGAAACTTTTAATTCATGCATGATATTTTGCATTTCTTACAAATTTACAGAAAAATAATGAACATCACATGATTGGCCACACTTAAAGAAGGATTTTAATGCTACATCTTCAGCTCTTAATGTCTGAAAAATAATGTAGATAATTTGCTGCATTATACCAGGAGTTCTTAAACTTCTGAGATTGTCAGTTTAAAGACATTACTAAGTTTTCAGTGACCCTAACCAAATCTCAGTATGTATTAGCATTCAAGCACAAAAATAAGATGGAGTTTATACTGGAACTGAAATTCCAAGCATCTGGATGGTCTGTTTGCTACAGCCATTATTATTTAGAATATATATGTAACATGAATGATACATTAAAAAAAAAAAAACATTTGAATTTTATCACATTTTTTAAACACATTAATTTAGACTCATGCTAAAGTGAATAAACAGTTAGCATCATAGAAGGCAATATTTTCTTACATGATAAAGCTAATGAAATGGCCATTATCTTGATTATCTAAATGGATGAAGAGTGAATCAACCCCATGTGCTGTTCCCCAGACACTGATTAACCCTGAGGAGTCAAATACAGAAAACTCTAAGTAAAATTCTGTTTCAGACACACTGCTGTAGAGTTGCTCTTGCTTGAATCCAGTTGGAATCAAAATCATGTCAAGAAGAAAATACAGTTGCATGTTTAGTGATGTTACATCTGCATTCAACGAATACAGTTCATCACATTGTTCTCCACAGCACTTCAGTGCACTTTAAAGGGGTAATACTTGTGATCTTTATTGTACTGAATGGTATACAGTACAAAAAGAATTTTTTTCAACTGCATTTTTTGAAGTGGACATACAGTAATAAAATGAAATACATATTTACTCCATTAAGTGAAAACACTGTGCATCATAATTTTTTTATTACATATGCAGAGTTTTCCCAGCAATGAATAGTATCCAATGTTAGAAGGGCTCTTCAAATCAGACTTTCAGAAGAATGGAAGTTGAGAAAATTAAAATATACATTTGTGCTCATGGTGGGAAAACTATACGTTATTTGAGCTGGAAATATGTATAAAAAATTTTCTACAGTGAGCAGTATTTGACCAAAAAATGAGTTTTTCCTAGTCAAATTTTTAGCCACAGATACGATTACATACAAAATGTTGCTAGCAAAAATATGCATTTATGCCCTTAGTGGCAAAATTGTGGATCATGAACAATTAGAAACTATATTCAAAATATCCAACACCAGAAATCTTATTGGATCCAAAAAGAATTTTTTGAATATTATTTTTAGAAGCAGAGATATCCAGAAAACTAAAACACCCCCATAGTGGGAAAACTCAGAGGCGACTTTGGAACCTTTGGGGTCCTAGGTGCTAAAAGATTCAGGGGGCCCTCCCCCCCCTTCTTATCGCCTCAGAAATTTTCATTCGTCAGACTAACAACAACAAAAAAAGTTGTCAAGTAAAAAGTTCTTACTCGTTTTAAAATGCAATTCTATCTTTCTATTATTAGAACGTTTTAGAAACTGTGCTAATGTAATCACTATATCTGTTCATGCACATCGAAGTTTTTGTTTTTAGAGATATTTCAAAAATTATTTTTGCGGTTAATAGGAAAACAAAAGGCATTAAATTTGGCACTTTAAATATTCCATAGACCATGAATATACCGCTAAGGGATATCAAAGTCAAAAATTCAAAAAATTAAAGTTCTGTTAAGAAACCATTCAACTTAGAGGGAAAAGTTATTTTTGTGCCTCTCAGATTAGGAGACTTAACTGTTTCGTCTCAAACATTTAAATTTTCCTATTAGTTCGCTGATTTCTTGCTAGAGGCGCTGAAGGGCAAAAAATTTGGTTTTCACTGATTTCTCAAAAATTATTTTTGCGAATGATAGGATATAAAATTTAATTAAATTTTGTCTATTTTAAATTTCATACTAGTTCATGAATTTCTCGCTTGCAGTTCTCAAAGTGGGAATTTAGTAAATTTCAGCTTTACGTTACGAAGAGACCATTTCAGTTACAGCAAAATTTATTTTTTAGTTTAATACTTTTGGTAAAACTGGTTGCTTATTACTTTTTCAGTTGCTAGTTACTTGACAAATTTAACGCTAAGGCCACTGAAAATGGAATTTTGCTAAATTTATCAATATATTTTGTGTAAATTGTCAAGAAATTGGAATGCGTTCCAATTATAAAAAGTGCTCTTTCCATTGCTTCAGCTTTTAAAAAATTTCTTGTTTTTACATTACGAGCAAATTAGTAGGCAACGAGCAAAAAAATAAAATACCTGAAGACATTGGCAACCGGAAAAGTCCTCCACATTCGAAAATACGGGTCAAATGCAGTTTGTGCACAGTACTTCACTTGAAAAGAGATTTTTTTTTTTTTTTTTTGTGGAAGAGTATTACTGTGGTGAACAATTCCTTAAATCGAGGAGATTCAGCCGTCCATGGCATAGACGAATGTTGTGGACCAAGAAAGTTGGCCAGTAAGAATTTCACCGGTCAGTGTAGGAAAGCAAAAATGTGAAGAGTTTCTTGAAAACATTTTTCTTATTATTTATCGGAAAATTGAAAAAAGTCTGCATTTTTTATTCTATCAAAAAGTTGCGTGTGAGTTTTTAGCACATCTTTTGTAAAAAAAAGATTGTGCTTATGTTGTCGGTCCGTCCGTCCGTCTGTCCGTCTGTCTGTAGACACAATATCTCTGCAACTAATAGTCCGATCTGAAAAATTATTTTTGCGTTAGGAAGCTTGAAATGTCCAAATGATGATCCTTTATTTCGTTTTTTTTTTTTTTTTATGATGCACAATTTTGCCGCTAGAGGGAGTAAATGCATATGATATTAAATTCAAAATACATTTTATTTCATATATTTGCTTCTAAACATCCAATTAAAAAAAATATTTTAGCTTTCGATCCCATTCATGTCGAAGACTGTTTCAGGTATAGTGACTTTTTTAAATTACGCATAGATTCTCTGCTAGGGGGCGGAAAAGTAAACTAAGTTTCCCCGATATCTCTGCTTCTAAAGCTCCGATTGGAAAAAAAAATTCTGCAGAGAAAACAGCTCCTGATGGGAAATATTTTCCATATAAATTCTAATTTCTGCTGTAAAACGATTTGGCCACCAGGGGACGTAAGCGTTGATTTCTGCTTCTGATGCATTTGCAGCAAAATCTGAGTTCCGAAAATTTCGATTGAAAAAATTCTTCTGTGGACCGATACTACTCACGTCGACAAACCTTTTTTGAATATTTTCTTCTTAAAACAATGCATGGTTTCTCCGCCATGGGGCACAGATGTATATTTTATTTTTGTCAATATCTCCGCTTCTAATAGTCCGATTTGAAATATTTCTTCTTTGTTGGATAGTTTCCAGTGCGACATGTTTTTCATATAATTTAAAAATTTTCAAGTAATTCATTGACTTTCCGTTAGCAGGAGTATAGGTACATCGCGCTTTCCCCGGTATCTCTGCTTCTAAATCCCCCGATTTAAAAAAAAACATTTTCTTGCACTTGATACAGCTCCTGGTGGGAAATGTTTTGATTGTAATTTCTAATTTTTGTAAAATATAATTTAGCCACCAGGGGGTGTAAGCATTAATTTCGGCTTCCTGTGTATTTGCAGCAAAATCTGAGCTTCTAAAAGCTAGATTGAAAAAATTATTTCGTGGACAGATAGCGCTCATGTTGATAAACATTTGAGAATATTTTCTTCTTAAATAATGCATGGTTTCTCCGCCAGAGGGCGTAGACGTATATCTTATTCCTGTCAATATCTCTGCTTTTAAAAGTTGGATTTGAAAAATTCCTTCTTTGTTAGATAGTGTTTCCGTGGTAAAATGTTTCTCATATAATTTCAAAAATTTTAAGTAATGCATAGACTTTCCGCTAGGGGACGTAAAGTTAAATTTCGTTTTCCTCGATATCTCTGCTTCTAAAACTCCGATCTGAAAAATTATTTCTGCACCTGATACAGCTCCTGATAGGAAATGCTTTGCATATAATTTCTAATATTTGATAAAGAATGGTTTGGCCACCAGGGGGTGTAAGCATTAATTTCTGTGTCTGATGTATTTGCAGCAAAATCTGACCTCCTGAAAACTCGACTGAAAAAATTATTTCGTGGACCGATACCGCTCACATCAAAAAACCTTTCGACAATACTTTCTTCTTAAAATAATGCAAGGGTTTTCCACTAGGGGCGTAAAGTCATATCTTATTTTTGTCGATATTTCTGCTTCTAAGAGTCCGATTTGAAAAATTATTTCTTTGTTGGAGAGCGTTTCCGTGGGGAATGTTTCTCACATAATTTAAAACTTTTCTTAGAGCACAAGTTGCCACCAGAGGGCGTAAGTTAACGTTACTGTTTACAGCAATATCTCCGGAAATAAAAACCCGATTGAAAAACTTCTTTCTTTGGTAGGATACCACTAACTATGCAAACTCTGTGTGTGTATTTTCTTTCCAAAATAGTACACACTTTTGCCACTAGGGGCCCAAATGCTTATTCTGTTTTTCTCAATATCACTGCTTTTACATGTACGATTTCAAAAATTCTTTCAACACCGGATGCCATTTCCCTTGTAGAACACTTCAGGCTGGTATATGAGGAATTTTGTAGTTCACAGTTCTGTCGGTAGGTGGTGTTTCGGCAGTTTGCAGCTGTATTGCCGCTTTTAAAAACGCTATTGAGAAATTTCTTCTTTACTGTATCCCATTCGCTACAACAGAGATGTGGAACATTATCCTCTTTAAATAAAGCAAAGATTTCACGCTAGCTGCGTAAAGGTCGAAAACCTTTTTTTGTTTTCGCTATATCTGCTTTCGGGGGACGTATTTGAAAAGTTATTTTTTCTTAGCATAGCTTTTTCCATGACGAATATTTTCTGCCTATTTTCAACTTTTCCGGTATGCAAAAATTTTCTGCTAGCAGACGTAGACTTATATCATGTTTCCTTCTATATTTCTCCTTTTAACTGTTCGATTTGAAAATCTCTTTGTCTGTGGTACCTTCCTTGTAGTATGTGTAATTTTTTGTTCGCCATTTGTTAATTTTCGCAGCATGCTTTTTAGCCGCTGGTAGAACTAAGTAGATGTTACTACAAATTTTGTATTTCTGGATGTTTTATCGATTGTTGGAACAAGTTGATTGTTTTCGAAACGGGTTCCATTGACTTTGAATAACTTTGATAAATTTAATTTGCGTCAGAACGGATTCAAAAGACGTGCTCATTACATCCGAAAATTCGATGTCATCTTTCTTGTTTATGCCTGCACTGGAGTTATCAGGAACAGAAGCATAAGGATTAAATGCAAAAGATTAAGTTTAAAAATGGAAAAATAAGAACAACACCTTCTCGAGTAAGGACATCATTAAAACTTTTATTGCGTTTTCAAAAGTTAGTTTTGTGTCGATTTAAGGAATAGAAAAGGTGAGAATACTTGATAATTATTAGTTTTAAACTAGGAGAGGAGAAGTACGTAATGCAAAAATGTTGTTTGCAATACAATAGAAATTCCTTTTAACACTGTTAAATTTTCCCCTTGGCTGAAAGTAGCACGAAAGCAAATTATATCACAGTAGGCCAGTTAGCATTCGCCTTAAACAGCGAAAAGTGTGGGAAGCGTGAATTCTTCCTTCACCTACTGTAACATCACAGACACTCGATCACAACACAAAACATTTATTACTTACTATTTTACACAAAAACATAAACTGGAATACACTCCGCGGTACACACACTAAACTTGTCGTCTCAGCCAAAGCTCGACATGTCCTACTCCTTCAAAATCTCTCACGTTACTCCTCACATCACTCACCACACGCTCAAGTCATTAAGTGTCAATGTATCATTTCGCACTTTTGTGCGTGAAAGTTCGTATTTTACACCCCCTCCTCACTCCAGAGGAACTTTTTCAAGTGGTAAAAAGTTCTTGTCATTTTACCATACAATAGTCATAGTTCACATAATGAGTCATAATCCATTTACAAAGAGAAATATATGAGTTAATTTAACAACTATCTTTACGTGTTTTCCAACAATTTCTATGTATCATATACCACAACCAAAAACAAAACAAAAACAAAACAAAATGTTTTCACTAGCAGACACATGATCAAGGTGGATCATCTAAATTTGGAATTCTGCTCAGTCCATCTGCATTTTTGTGCATAGTTCCCGATCGATGAATTATAACAAAATCATATGCTTGTAAAGCAAGGGCCCATCTCATCAGACGAGCATTTGAACTTGCGTTGGTGCGTAACCAAACGAGAGGGTTATGATCAGTTTGTATGAGGAATTTTTGACCATCCAGGTAGCATTTCAGTTTCTGTACCGCAAATATAATGGCGGCACATTCTTTTTCACTGGTACTGTATGTCTTCTCTGCTGTCAAAAGTTTTCTGCTTAGATACAGTACAGGATGTTCAGCGCCATCTTCTTGTTCTTGCGAGAGGACGACTCCCATTCCTTGATCTGAAGCATCAGTTTGTAGAATAAATCTATGTTCATAGTCAGGGGCATACAGAACAGGAAAACTAGATAAAGAATTTTTTAGTTCCACAAAAGCTTTCTCACATTGTTCTGACCATATAATTTCCTCTTTACAATTTTTACCCTTCAAGATGTCTGTAAAGGGAGCTGCTATCGAAGAAAACATTGGAATATATCTGCTGTAATATCCTGCCAGGCCTAAGAAAGATCTTACTTGTGTCTTGTTCTTTGGCGTAGGAAAATTTTGTATGGCCTGAACCTTTCGTTCCGCTGGTTTTCGATATCCTTGTCCAACAATATGACCCAAATACAAGACGTGATCTTTAGCAAACTTACATTTGGAAGGTTTTATGGTCAAGGAAGCCCTCTGCAACCTCTTCAAGATGTATCAAATGATCCCCCAGTTTTCGGAAAAAATGGCAACATCATCTAGATATGGTACGGCAAACTCTTCGCAGCCTCTCAAAAGTTCCAACATCATTTTGCTAAAGAAATAAGGTGCGTTCTTAAGGCCAAATGGCATCTTTAAGGGCCGATACGTTCCAAAAGTAGTCACAAACGCTGCCAATCGTTGAGCTCTAGCACTTAATGCAATTTGCCAGTACCCTTTTGTTAAATCTAATACTGTAATATACTTCGCTCCAGAAACCTTTTAGACTCTTTCTTCTATGTTGGGCAATGGATAGAACGGGGTCCTTGTCACTTCATTCAATCGCCTGTAATCAATACATGGGCGTGGATCTCTTCTGGGTACTTCTACCAAAATCATTGGTGATGTATAGTCTGATTCACCAACTTCTATAATCTTGTACTGCAGCATTTTATCTATCTCGGCTTTAAGAATATTTATCTGCCTGGGCGACATTCTATAAGGCTTAACTCTTACAATAGCATTACTAGCTAGCTCGATATCATGTTCGACCAAATGAGTCTTTCCTGGAATATTAGAAAACATTTTCAAGTAATGACATAATAGTTTTTTCAGATCCTGAATTTGTTGGTCACTTAGGCGCTCTCGAAGTTTACTGTTCTCCTCGATATCAGAGAAGTTAAATATATTTGGATTTTTTTCAACTTGCGGAAATTTAAACTCTAAATCCATTTCACCATTTTCACAAACGGGCAATAAATTCACAAATTCTGGTCGTTTATGGTATGGTTTCAGCATGTTAATGTGATATACCTGATGCTTTACATTTTTGCCTTTAAAGCTTACTACATAATTAGTCTCAGAAATTCTTTTCTCAATTTTCCCTGGTCCTTTCCACTGTTCTGCTAACTTATTTGGCCTGCAGGTAACAAAAACCAATACTAAATCTCCTTCTTGAAATTCACGTTTTACCGCATTTCTGTCATACCAATATTTTCTTTTCAATTGAGCCACTTCTATGTTTTTAATGGCAAGTTCTTGACATCTTTTCATCCTATTTATTAACTCAAATATATATTCAGTGACATAGTTTTCTTCTTCAGGATGACCCATCCATTTTTCATACAATAGTGTCATTGGCGTCCTCTAATTTTTTCCATGCACCAATTCAGCAGGCGTAAACCCTGTGCTTTCATGTGTCACAGTTCTCAAAGCAAACAGCGCCGCCGGTAACTGTTTCTCCCAATCCGGAGCAGACTCAAGACATAAAACTCTCAACATCCTTTTAATAGTTTGATGGAATCGTTCTACCGGATTACTTTGGGGATGATATACAGAACTATGAGTAACTTTTATTCCAAACCGCTCCAGAAATTCTAGTGTCAAAATGCTTACAAAACTGGCTCCTTGATCAGTTTGAATTTCTTTCGGAAATCCCATGCGGCTAAAAATGTGTAACAAAGCGTCAACTACCGACTTGGATCCTATGTCTGGTACTGGTACTGCATCTGGATATTTGGACGACAAACACATAGCTGTAATTATGTATCTATTTCCGCTTGAAGTCTCGGGCAAAGGCCCACAGGCATCAACGTTGATCTTTGTAAAAATTTCAGGAATAATTGGAACTATTTTCAAAGGTGCTTTCTTTATGTCTCCCAGCTTTTCCAGCACGTTGGCATGAATCACAAGATTTTACAAATTCTTCTATGTCTTTATAACAGTTAGGCCAATAAAAATACTTTGCTAGTCTGTCTTTGGTTTTTGTCACTCCTAAATGCCCCGAAGTTTCCTCATGACACATGTTTTTTATTTGTTCTCTATATTGTTCTGGAACAACAATAAGATCTCCCTCTTTGCCAATCTTGTTGATCTTCTTCTTCATCAACATCCCATTTCTTAGTACAGCATAACCATTTGCCTTTTTAAAATCTGTTTTCTCTATTTCTTTGAGAATTTTTCTCAATTCCAAACTTTGCCGTTGATCTTCCATGAAACTTTTTGAATCCAATTTTACCAACTCTAACATGGCTTTATCTTCATCATGCCTTAGTGGCAGAATTTCGTCTAATTCATCTGATTCTTCAGAACCCACAGCCTCTCCTTCAAGGGCTTGTTTTTCTTTCTTTCCTGAATCATTCTTTACTGAATTTCTCTCTTCATTGTTTCGCTTCTGTTTTTCTTGATACCGAATAACCACAACATTTACCTGTTCTGAATTAAGTGGCCACTCCATATAATTTTTTTTAACAAAGCGGCAGTCTTATTTCCAAATAAATATTTACCTTGATCTAGTGACTTCCTAATCACTGCAGCCTTAGTTACAATATGACCTAATTCACATTCTAGTTCAACTTCTGACAATGGTAAACAAACCTTTTGTTCATACAGAAGATGCTGTACCCACACATGTTCTCCAGTAAACTCACCTGGCGACACATCTCTTGACAAATGATATCAACTGATGAATCTGTATCCTGGAGAATAGGCATGGTAACTCCATTTATTCTTCCTTCAAAGGTATAGGGTGCCAAGAGATCCCCTTCAGTTTCCTCTCTGATTCTATTTATGCTTCCTGAGTTCTGTGATTTTAGCTTAGGACACTGAGGTCGAATGTGATCATAAGATGCACACTCGTAACATTGAATCTTCCGTCTGCGATCATACTTTTCTCCATTCTGAGATACATTCCGATTTGACCACCCTTGTCCTACATCTGACTTAACATAATTTTTGTTATAAAATCCATTTTTCATAAAATTTCCCCGATCATAGTTATCTCTAGTTTTTTTCTCACTGCCTTGCATTTTCTTTGAAGCACAAAATTAATTCGACGAATTTTTCTTGGTTCCTCCTCTTACACTTTCATAATTGTCCACCATATCAGCCAAATCTGAAGGTGAGACAATATTTGACCATTTATCAATAAAATGCTCCCTTATTTCTATAGGCACTTTCCACTTCAATTGATCTGTGATCATTAATTTTTTTAGCCCTTCAAAATCACCTATTTTAAGTCCTGAAATCCATTCGTTAAAATAATTTTCTAACTCGAAGGCGAAATCTCTCCAGGTCTTCTCTGATGTACGCATGTGTTGTACAAATTTCAATCTAAATTTCTCTGGACTTATATCTTTTAAGAAGTAACCTTTTAACATATTCATAGTTTTTAGCATCTTCCACATTTTCTCTGGCAATCAATTGTGATATTTCGTAGGGCAAAAGTCCTATGAAATTCGCGACCCAATCTTCCCTTTTTATTTCTGCTTGTTGTGCTTGCCTTTCAAATAAAACTAATTAAATACTTATATCACTGTTTTTTGGGTCAAATGTTTTCATCAAATGACGAAGTTCCAATCTCGGTTTATGAGCATTTCCATTTTGCTCCAAACTGCCTCCCAGCGGCTGACGTCCAGCTTCTATTCTGAGTTTTTCAAGCTCAAATTCCATTTGTCTTTCTGTTTCTCTATGCTCTTTTATACCTACCAAAAGTTCTTTCACGAAATCCTCTTCATAACCTTCAAAGTTGACAATTTTATTTTTTAAATCCAGAATTTTGATATTTGGCATAACTTCTATACCCAATTCTTCCGACAACTGCAGAAGTTCTTCTTTGCGAGCTCTTCCTAAGAAAGCCATTTCAACAATGCCGAATTTAGACAAGTTCTACGTGTACCCAATGTTTATTTATTATCGTATATGTGTATACGTTTACAGAAATTGTTTACAACAATATTCTACATTTACCTATACTCTAGGTTCAAACAGTTGATCTGAATGTACTATTTCTTGACAGAAATTATTTCCTTCTATTTAATTCCGTGCCCGGAAACTTCTAAAAAGCTTGCTTTGATATCTCATTCCTTTGGATAATTCTCTAAGAACAAAACAACAAAAACAGTACTTACATAAACATCTAACGTGCTGTAAATCCGATACGGAACTTGTTTGTTTTCTCACGAACTAATTTCGAAAAACAACAGTCACCATCCTTTGTTCTTCCCAACACAAAGAGAAAAAATATATATATATATCCCTGTCACGTTGGTTCTTTCTCACGCTTGAAGATCTTTCAACTCATCGATTCCCATGGTTATAAAAACGCCGCGAAGTTCGCAATCTCACCGGTGCCTCCACTTCTTTCTTTTGTCTGTAACATCACAGACACTCGATCACAACACAGAACATTTATTACTTACTATTTTACACAAAAACATAAACTGGAATACACTCTGAGGTACACACTAAACTTGTTGTCTCAGCCAAAGCTTGGCATGTCCTACTCCTTCAATATCTCTCACGTTACTCCTCACATCACTCACCACACGTTCAAGTCATTAAGTGTCAATGTATCATTTCGCACTTTTGTGCGTGGAAGTTCGTATTTTATACTACCACTAAATGGGATTCTAAATTATTTTAACAGTTCCTTTCAAAACAAGTACTTCGATAACAACTCGAAAATTTGGAGTATTAACAACAGCAAGAAAAAATATGTTACCAATATGAGAAAGTGAAATATCAATTGATAATACAAATAAAGTGGTCATTTTTGGGATTGATTTGTTTTAGGCCGTGAAATCCAAAAGAAAACTGGCAATACAATTATAGGTTTTTGGGGCCCCTTCAACTCTGGGGCCCTAGGCGCGCACCTGTTGCGCCTAGTTGGAAATCCGCCCCTGGGAAAACTTATTTTATTTAGAAGAAAATATCCATAAAATGTTTTCCATAGTGAGTGATATTTCACTGGGGGAAAAAATCTATTGGTTTTTTTTAAATATCTACACTGCTGCAAATATATTGCGAGTAAAAATAAGTTCTTACACCAACTAACGGCAAAACTGTGCATTGGGAAAAATTAGAAATTATATGCCAGGTATTTTTAGCCAAAAACAATATCCGATGCAAAAAGAATTTTCCAAATTGGACATTCAGAAGCAGAGATATCTGGAAAAGTAAAATACACATTCCCTCCAGCACAAAAACTGTGTATTGTTTGAGGAACGAATTATACTCAAAATGGACTTCGTTGTAAAAGGTATCAAAAGGAAAAAAATTGCTTCAATTGGATATTTAGAGCCAATGATATGGAATAAAATATATTTTGAATTTGACAGCATCTGCATAAGATGTTCTGAATGTGTCCCCTAGTGATGAAGTTATGCATTACAAAAAAGACCAAAAGTCAAGGATAATCATTTGCACAGCTCAAGCACCCCAATGCAAAAAGAATTTTACAAATCAAACTAACAGGTGCAGAAATGGGGTGTCCACAGAGAGACTGACATAATGATTACATAACCATGTACATTTTTTCAAAAGGTGTGCTAAAAATTTAGAACATTTTAATATATTTTATTAAATCTGCAGGTAAAGCATCCCTCTCCACCATCATCACAATTTAATCATATACAGTAAGTCCTGGATTTATGTGAGTTTCGCAAATGTGATTTCATTAATTTGTGAAAGACAAATTTTCCCAGCTTCTCATTACGTGCAAGAAAATTTTTGCTGTTATGCAATTCTGTGTAATCGAGCACAAAGTGACTGGATGCTCCTACATCGGTGGCTCTCTCACAACAATATGTGTGGCGTTGATCTGGCATGGAAAGTGTTGTGGTATACAAGAAGAAGAATCATTTAGTCTTGCAGTAGGCATTCTGCTGTGCAGATCTGTGCTGTTGTGTGCTATGGATATGTTACTAACTGTCCCATTTATTGCACCCTACTTTCATCTTACTGCCTATTATGGATTTCAAATGTCCTACTGGTGCTTCTGCTACTGATGAAGCAACAAATAAACAGAAGTTTGGAAAAAGATAATTAAAAGAGAGAAAAACTTTTCAAAGCCAAAAAATAAAACAAAAAAATATATACCAAAAATGAACAGGAAAATACAATTAAAAAAAAAAGTAAAAAAAAATTTTTTTTTAATAAAATTTTTTTTCAAATGTGCAAAAAAAGGTAATAATCTTAACAACGGGAAATCATAATATACGTTGAAGATAAATTAATAATACATTAAATTTAGAATTAAATAGGTTCTGGTCATTATCGAGTAATAGTAATCTATTAAATTTAAAGTAAAATCAATTTCCGACCATTATTGAACAACAATAATCCATTAAATTTAAGGTAAATCATTTTTCTGATTGTTATTGAGCCCAATAGAAGGTGCTTGATGTGAGAATCTCTATTCAAGATGAACTAACAACAACACATAAGCACCTCCGCTAAGATATTGCCACTAAAAATTGGGACGAGGACAATACTTATCATTTGCAAATCACTTGGTATGTGTGTGAACGCGTAAGAACGATGCTGACAATGGTGCCACGTGACGCAATTAAAACCTAGGTTCCGAGACATCAAGTCGCATTGGCGATATAATCTACTGTAGCTCTTATACACCCATATTTTAAATTTTAAATTTAGTAAAAGCACTAAAATAATGTATTTATGTGTAAAAAATCTTACAGCTACAGTAGTTACAACTAAAGAAGTAAGTATTCTCATACCACATGGTTCCTAAAGTAAGTTAAATTTTATCAATAAAAACAGTGTTTCCTTAAATATTATTTTGATTACAGTGTAATAAATTATGAAGTATTCGATCCTTGTAAGTATATACAGGGTGTTTCATAAAGAATGTCCCGATCTGAAAAGTGGATATCTCGGCAATCACGAACCACCAATGAATGCGACTCATATCATGTCTACGGGGATGGCCCAGAGTTTGTTATGACTACCGCTAGATGGCAGTACGAGCGTCCAAACAGCCGCTACGTTAGTGAGTGAGATGATGGCATCAAGGCAACAGAAGGCATTTTGTGTGCTCGAATTTAGCACGACCAAGTCCGCGATTACGGTGCAGCGTGCGTTTAAACGGCATTACGGCAGTGCTCCATTAGTGGGCAAAAACATTCGTCGTTGGTATCGACAATTTGAAGAAACAGGGTGTTTATGTAAAGGAAAGAGTCCTGGACGACCAACCACCTCAGCGACGAATGTGCAATGAATTCACGAGGTGTTTCAGCGAAGCCCACGGAAGTCTACTTGTCGTGCGAGCTGCGAACTTGCCATCCCTCATGTGACTGTTTGGCGTGTTTTACGATGACGTTTTCTGCTGAAGTCATACAGATTGCAACTGGTGCAAGCAAGCTCTTTGTGGAGGTGACAAAACACAACAAAAAGATTTTTGTGCGACTCTGTTAGAGGACATGGAGGCCGACACCGTCGTACAAAGGTTGATTTTTAGCGATGAAGTAACCTTTTATGTAAGTGGGAAAGTTTCGCGCCACAATGTTTGCACATGGGGACTGGAGAATCCACATGAAACTCTCCAACATGAACGTGATTCACCAAAACTGAATGTTTTTTGCGTGGTTTCTTTTAAAAAGATTTATGTCCCTTTCTTTTTTGTGGACAACACGGTTATGGGCAACTCCTATCTTGCAATGCTGAAGGACTGGCTACTTCCACAGCTGCAGGACGACTGTGAAGATTACATTTTGCAGCAGGGCGGCGCACCGCCACATTGGAATCTCCAAGTTCGTCGGTTTCTAAACGACACATTGCCTCAGCGTTGGATTGGACGCAGGGGACCCCATGACTTGGCACTACATGCTTGGCCTCAGAGATCTCCAGACATCACACCATGTGATTTTTTTTTATGGGGATACGTAAAAGACCGTGTTTATGTTCCCCCTTTACACGCTGACTTGGATGAGCTCCAAATGAGAATCACGGCCGCGGTAAATTCTGTGACTGAAGACACCTCTCTGACGCGTTTGGGATGAATTCAGCTATTGGCTGGATGTTGTCCGTGCAGCAGGTGGAGGGTACATTGAGCATTTGTAATTGTGGTGAGTGAAACTTTAGACCTTCCTTCATACTTGGCTCTTTGTTTTGTAACTATCCCACATTTGCCTTATTAAATATACTATTTTGAAATCGGGTCATTCTTTTTGAAACACCTTGTATAATATAATATCAAAAATTGAGGTACACATGATTCGTAGTTATTAACGACTCAATGCCGTTGTTGGATTACGTGGTTATCATAACGTTTTAATATATTGTCAGAGTATAAATACTCATGGTAAATTTATAGTGTATAAACTGTATAAACCACGAGTATTTATACTCTGACAATATATTAAAACATACACATGATTAATATCGCGAATTGACAAAAATCATGCTAAAAAAATATAGTCCTACAATGAATGTAGGGTGGTGAGTAAATGTGTATTTCATACATTATTTTGCTTACAAAGTTAATTTACCCCAAGCAAGTGCTCAATGCAGAAACTGGCACATTTTGAAAGTGGATGCCATCCAAAACTTACACCAGCATAAAAAAAGTTGGCCCTGGATTTAAATTAGATAGAATTAAGCTGCTGCTATGTGTCAATGCAGCGGGTGACAGTAAAATGAAGCCTCTACTGATCTACCATTCTCAAAATCCCCAAGCACTAAAATGCTTAAGCAAGGATATGCTACTCTTGCACTGGAAAAGAGGTGGGGGGGGGGCTTGTATAACTGGGCAAGCCTTTGAAGATTGGTTCATGAATCAATTTGCAGGTGGGGCTGAGAAATGTCAGAAATCTTAATCTTGCTTTTAAAATGTTACACCTTCTTGAAAATGATCCTGGCCTCTACCCTACATACTTGTATAACATAAAACCTAGCATCTGTGTGTTGTCCTTGCATGCAAACACATCTTTGATCCACCCACTAGACCACAGAGTCATATCAACTTTCAAGGCATATTAAAGGCACAGGACCATGTTCTAGCTCCTTAAAGACACTGATGATTTTGGTAACTCAGAAAGTAAGCCTTCAATTTGAGATTGGTGGAAACACTACAGTATCAAGGGTGTTATCAACAATATTCAAGCATCACAGAATGAGGTCAAAACACTGACACTGAATACATTACAGAAGACTCTGTAGAAATACAAATAAGTAATCCACACATATATAATACTACCATAATTATTCCTTATCTCCGGGCAGTTTTTAACTATCTACACATGTTTCGTGTACCTGGATGTCCATCGGGTCATGTTATCAATACTGAACTGATCTGAATTGTCCCAGAAGGCTTCTGAACTGACTATTTCAAGTTGCTAGATTCCTACAAAACCTGCCTGTTGCATTCTCACAATCCCAAGAAATTAAAGGTGTGAAGGGTTTTCCAGAGATTTTTTGTCACCTTTAGCGTGTTAAAGATGTAGCCGACAAATTTTGTTGGCTGGTTTTAATAGCTTCCCTTTTTAGAATGTATAAGCTTTCCTTAATGAGTCTTTTATTCAAGTTATTTAAAAAAAAAGAAAAAAAAAAAACCATGATTGACAACTTCAAATGTTTTCCTAGTTTCCTAGAGGCAGTGCATGATACTGTGGAGATTGGATGGAAGATGTGTGCATAATGCTTCTCTGATTAGGAAGAGGATAATGTGATAAAGTTGGATGACTCACATGATGAACTTAATATGTTGATGGTCTGATGGGCATAATCTCCAAACTAAAAACAGAAAAGGAGGAGGAGGAGGAGGAAGGTGAAGTTTTCTGAGTAAAAGATTTGAGTATGAAGAGATTGGCATCATTAGTTTCATAGCTAGACAGCATGCACAACAGTTTTAAGATGAAGACACAAGTTTTGAGAAAAGCCCACAGTTTAAGCACCATCTCAACAACATCCTTACAATTTATAAGGATATCTATGCCCAGAAACAAATATTGCCAAGGAAGACCAGTATCATGCAGTACCTCAGACCACAGTCTGCCTCTCCTGTTCCAACTGTTTCTGAATCATGACTATTAACATGAACCCTCCTTCCTACAAGTGAACCTGCATCACCTTCAACAACTTCAGTTTGGCTACTGTTGCTGTCTGCTGCTAACAGTCCCCATAGAAGTTTCTCCCATTGCTGTAATCGTGCCTCAATTGGACGATTCTGACCTAGATTACCTTAATCCACCTTTTTCAATATGTAAAAATCTAACACAATCTCATCCCCTGGAGCAAGACAGACTGTGTCATCTTGGTGAGTGTTGCTGTATTTGAGTAAAAAGTAATGTTTCTGTTCAAATTTATGATATATTAATACAATTTTAATGTAGCTAAAATGCATTTGAGATACATTTTATTTTGTTGCATGCAACCCACTTTTCTCCATATTTTAATAATTTGATACATGAAATTTCAATTTATTAGAGGTTTTCATAGAATATAACCCATGCATAAATTGAGACTTGCTGTATGGCATGTAGAAGTCCACTTTTTACGTAGAAAGATTGATTTACAAGGAGTTATACATTGTTGTGTAAACAACTTGCCTAATTTGGCATACGAAGCATGAATATATAAATCTTCATATACTTCAAGAAAGTAACGAGATCATATTTACCAATTCTCAATCCTATCTTTCAGCTCCGATAATAAGTTTTCATTCAGATGTTGTAATTGAGGTAGATGATTCAACATTTGATTCACCACATCACTGGGTACGACAGGTGAACCTCTTTGTTTATTTGCTTCATCAACAGCATTTCTGAAGTCCTAAAAATATAATGGCTTTACTTGTGCATCCTGACAAAAGATAATTATGAACAGCAAATTTATTACAAATTTATATTATTTAAAAAAATTCCATAACTGCAAATAATAACCAATGTATTATACAGTGAACATAAACTAACTGCATTCAAATTTACTTCTGAAGGTATACTCACTGGATGCAAATTTGCTTCTGATGGTATCCAAGAATGTGAATAGTTCAAAATGAAGCAAATATAACAAACAATCCTGAGTGTGAAAAAGATCTTGTACAGCAATCCTTACGTTATGGAGTTGGGAATTTGGAAAATGATGAAGTTTATTACAGCAGGGATAACTAGCATTAAATAGGAATCTTAAACAGAACAATTACATAACTACTCTACAGTTCAAATCTGCACAAACTGTAGATGTCAAGAGAAGGACCAAAGAATTCTTGTTTTTTTTTGTTTTGTTTTTTTGATTCGAGGTTTAACGACCACTGTGAGCAACTCAATGGGCTATAAGCAGTCGCCCGTCCCTAATTTGGGTCACTGGTTCCAGGGAAGGGAGAGAGCCAGTGTCGTAAGACAAACACAACATCCATGCCTGACCGGGATTCGAACCCGGACCCCTTACGGACGAATGATCAGAGGCCAGCGCCTTAGACCACTGCGCCACCAGGGCGGCAAAGAATTCTTGTTAATCTACTACTACAATATATGGAGGGAAAATGCTGTTGTTTTAACAATGGACTGTTGCATTGTAAGCTGATGAGGACAATTTGGATTAAGTTAGAAACAGCAGCTGAGATTGAGAGACAAACACTATAATGAACTGGCAGTTCATACGAATAATGTTGCAAAAAATTGCTGCAGAGCAAGTTGAACAAATGGTTACATTACCATCAGATTTTTACAGACCATCAAGAATTAAGACAGATGGATCATGACACGATGGCAACTTCGAACAAGTTCAGAAAAACAAATGTAAACAATCATGTCCAGCAATCGCAACTGTCCTGAAATTAAAGTAAATTTCAGTTTTGTTCTGTAGATAAGATATAAGAACATTTTTTTTTTTTTTTTTGTGCTGAGGGCAACTATTAAGAAATTTACAAAATTACACACATATGCCAAAGTTTTTGATGTATAACTATTTATAAATATCTTAGGAAAAGAATTGGTTAAGGCAAAGCAAAAATATGATGAACAATATGACAGTTTTATTACTCAAATTAACAAAATAAAAACTATATACTTGCACACTAACAAATTAAAACATCCACATTACATGTAATCAAAGAATCACTTATTATGTGGTACATACGCACTTATAGGGAAGGACCATACATCATCATCATGGTATTTAAACCAGTTTTTAAATTTAATATAGTCCTGAATGACACAGTAGTCTTTTGCCACAGATGAAGAACAGTAATGTTAAATATATTACAACTCCAGATGTAGAAGTCTCTGATACTGAAAAGCTGTCTTTTTCATGACACACATGTTGATCCCACACACATATATTATATTCTCCACTTCCATCAAACCTACAGTATTAATCCTCTTAATGTATATTCTGTAAACCTATGCATTCATGTTTTTCTCATAGCATACTATTATTTTTAAATATAAAAACATTTCAAAATACAAAAATTTCAATTTGGACTTGTTTGCACTCATAACAGACAGAAGAAAGGGAAAGAACTGAATGGATATAAAAAATTTAGAATAAAACACCAAGGGTTTTGTTCATTAAAAAAAAAAAAAAAAAGAAAGAAAGAAAGAGCTAGAGTTCATCTCGAAAATATCACAAGAGTATGGGTACCCGAGCAAGCTAATTAATAAATGGATACATGAGAGTAAAAAGCATATGACTCAGAGTAAAGAAGGCCAAGAAGTGCACAACCAAAGGAAGATAAGAAATAAAAAATTGAAATACATTGGAGCTTTCCCATACCTGGAAGGAGTGAGTAAAGAAATCAATAGGCACTGTGCTAAATATGACTTACAACTAGGAAGCTCAGTGCACACCGTGAAAAGTATGACTGTCAACAAAAAACAGAGGAAAAAAAGCTAGAAGAATCAGGAACCTACGAAATTCCAATAGCACACATACCCCCAATATCGTACATTGGAAGTACGAAAAACAGATTAAAAAAAAGACTTAAACAACACATATCTAACTGGCAAAAAAAAGAAGCCAAAACTGCTTTAGTGCAATTCTGCTTGGAAAACCGGACATTCCCAAAGTTCGATGAAATTAAAATGCTAAAAAAGAATAAAAAATCGGAAAGGCAAATGAGGAGGGAAGAAGCAATATTAATCTACAAAAATAAAGCAAGGGTATGTAACCAGAACGATCCTAGCACATTATCGGGCCTGTGGAAAGAACTAATACGACAAGAAAAACAACAACAAAAGAAAAACAGGCAAAAAAAGACAAGAAAACCAGGATAGGAGAAGAAAATTAAAAAAAAAAAAAAAAAGGGGGGAAAAAAAGTGTTCTTAACGAAACATAGATGGCGCCAGCCGGGCTTGATAACGAAATATATCCAGGAAAGTTTTTCTGACGAATGGCAACAAGGAGTATCGGACTCCATTAGCGCGAAGTTAACCACGAACATCGGTGGTAAAGTCGCCACGCTCCTGAAGATGCCCAAAGTATGGGCGAAAATTTCGAGTATAAAGAACGGTAAAAATTGATGTTTGAATCCTAAGGCAAAGATCCAATGAGTATAACCAGCGAAAAGTGTGAGAAGTAAAGCCAGTCATCGCATACAACGGACTTTAGGACAATAACATCAACAAAGGACCGGAAAACACGTGCGTGAAATGTTCCCGTCGCTAGAAAGGAATGCCAAGGTAAGCATTATCTGCTAGTTTTTTGTACATGTGTGTATTTAGTTAAATTTATGTGAATAGGTCTAGGTAAGTTAGCCTTGTGATATCTGTTTCTAGTTAAGGGATGTGTAACTAGCTGGGAAGTAGATTTAAGGAAGTTTGACATCATGCTATATTGCTGGGGGTTTTTTTGTTGTTCTTTCATGCAATGTTTTTTTCTTCTTTCCATTGCATTTTTTTAGTGCACTGTTTACTTTCAGGGAAGAGATATAGTGAAGTTTATTTCAGTGCAGTATATGATGTAGTGTATATGAATTGATTTGCCTTAGTTTCTTAAGTGTATAGTGCAGTTTATATATGTATAGTGTTAGATGTATCAGTTTAAATTTATCGGCGACGCCGCGGCGTTCGGCGTTATTGATCGTCAGGATAACGTAGCGATAAAAAGAAAAATCGTAAGGTTGTAGTTCCGTATTTACCGTCGTTATCGCGATTTCTTTTATTGTATTATTCTGTAAGCTTTAATAATTGAAAAGTAATTTGTAAACATATAGTGTACGAGGTATTTTATCGTATTGTAGTTGTATCTGATGAGAAAAAACGCGTGTTTATGCCATGTCAGTAGCGTGTAATTAAAATCATTGTTGGGTGTATCGGGCTTAATTTAGTAACCTTTCGTAATTAAAATCTTGCTTAGTATTAATATTTTGTTGTTTTTAGTATGAATCTTACTTGGTATTAACTAGTGATAGTATAATTCAGCGACTGATAGAAAAAGCGGGTCGGTGATCGCTCCGTAACGAAGAGACTTTCGTAAATTAATTGCGCGTGCGCTATCGTCAAGGATATTTAATAGTCATTTAGTAAAAGAATAAAATTGTGGCTTAATGCACCAGGACAAAATAAGAAATCGTTGCTTTACGCGATTTTTTCGTAATTCCGATCGTCGTACCTGTAGCTAGAGAGAATTCGATTTTTATGCGTTACGAAGTTAATTGTAACGATGTTCGTTAATGTTAGTTAATTTGTTTAATGAATTTTTGTAAAGGTGGTTCTCTAAAAGTCTTTGTTCAGAAAGAAAGAACGAAAATGGCTACAGTTTCTGGTGTCGCTTTTCTAAAAGCGATAAATTCGTAGAATGGCATCTGTGAGGACGTTTTCCCAGCTTTACCAGTGCAGAAAGTCCGATTTATTTATGCTCTTGTTTACTTCGAAAAGGCATTTTTCGCTTGGCACAGGAACACGTCGGGATTTGGGCGGAATTCTGCGAGGTTCACCGCAGCGCCCGTTTTCGTGGGTCAAAGTTCAAGCCTGACTCAGAGAAGATGCGAGCGAGCGATTTCTGGGAATTGCGTCTTTCTCTCCGCCTTCTGACTTAACTTCGGGCCAATTGCCTGCCGCCATTTCGGACGCGTGCGCAAGGGATTCGGCGAGGAGCGGAGAATTTTTGTGTGCTGCTGGACACTTCGATACCAGACTTCGTAAGGGAGAGTCCCACAATAAAAAAAAAAATCGAGTAAAGGAGGCGACTCCGCACGACGGACGTCCGGATGCCGAACCTGCCGTAACCTTCCAGCACTGGGGACGTGCCGCCGCGGTGGCCCAAGAATGGTAGGAACGATCCTTTTCTTTTCAAATTTTTCCATGGCTCAAAATTTACTCTGCTGCCGAGATGGCGCGAAAAAGTGCTTGACATCGTCCCGAGGCACTAGCGGTCATTACGCCTCGTAACTCGCTCGGTAACATCGCTGCCGCCTGTCGCCGTGTGAGAGAGAGAAAGTCTCCTCAAAGGCCAGCATCGGGAGTAAGTAAGAAAAAAGAATAAAAGAAAGGAAGGTGAAGAGGGAAAATCCTACCATGTCATCATAAGCGCATCAGGCCCCGTTTCCACGGCGTGCCGGCTCTCGTAGCAACAGCACAAACACCAATTCCAATTCGGCATCAAAAGGAAAATTTAAAGAGGAGGAAAAACGAAGAGAAAAAAAAAGAAAAAAAATGACGACCACCTAAAACTGAAAGAAAAAAAAATTGTGTCTTGATCAGAAATGGAATGATGTAAAAGGTTAAAATTCAGGGGTGAAAAAAAATGGGGGGAAGGTGAAATTAAAATGGGAGGAAAATAGGGAAATGCAAAATGTATGTTTGGAATTAATGGTCTGGCCAGAACCAACAAATGTAATATAATGTCATTGTGGTTTTTTTTTTGTAAAAATGTCTAGTTAATGCCAGTGACCAAAGAAATGGATTGAAATATATTAATTTTGGTTTCCTGTTAGAACAGGGTTTTTTTTGTTAGCTCAAATGAGAGGAAAGTGACTTGACATTTTTGTTTGTTTGGTTTTTCTGTTACTGTAAAGTAAGAAAAAGATTTTTCCAGGTAACTGATCAAAAGCAGTGTGTTGAAAGAAAAAAAAAGAAAATTTTAAAATGTCACTCTTAACCATCTAAATCTAAATTGTAAAGAGCATTTAGCTCAAGGTTCAACAGGTATCAGATATGCACATCAAGCATTAAGCTCTTAACACTCTTTGAGTGAATGATCACATTCTTTGATGATTTTTTGTAAGGCAGGCTGGTAACCAAATTGTGCCACTTACCTCCTTCATCCTCTAAACCACACAGGTGAAAACTACTTGGTTTGCAGACCAGGGTTTCTGAGAGGATTATTTAGGACTGTTAACATACTCTGGACTCTAAAATTCATAGCTAAATTCTTTTTTTTTTATTCGGCCTAGCCACCTAAAGTTTCCTTGTATCGAGTGTTTTTCCAACATGTGCCGGGGAGCACAAAATAAATTTTTGGTTAACCTGGAACATATGTTTAATCAAATTATTTTGTGTCGTATGTGAATTTCTCTTGTCGGTGGTGGTGGAATCACCTTCCATTTACTGGGAGTTTTTAAGGATCGTACCTGGGGTGCTAGTCGTTGATGAAAAAAATTCTTAATTGGGGTCCCTAGATTGATCACCGGCCATTTTCTTCTTTTTAAAAAATAAAATTGTGTAATAGTTGCATTTTTTCAGAAGTAAGTTCATCATCATAATATAATAATATTTTAAACAACCAAACCACGACGTATCAAACTGGTTCCCGTGACCAGGATTCCACCCACTGTACCAGAGAGATTCATATTTATGATTTGCTATTTCTGATATTAGGTAATGCTGTGTGAAAATTGTAAAAAGATCAAATTCCTCTAGCAACAGTAAAGGATAAGGTTTTGACATAGAACATAGTTAATTGGGAGAATTTTCTTCATGTTAGGCATTCATTTTCGAAAGTTTAATCAGTATCAAGTGCTTGCAATCGTAATTTTTTCTTTGAAGTGTGAATTTGCATTTGAATTTTTGTATTGCATTTACGTATTGTGTTTTTGTTTACATTGGTGAGGTAATAATTGAGGTAATTATTTTTAATTAAGAAAATTAGTAAGTCATTACAGTAACAGCAAGCATAGTATAATAACCTTATTTAAATTGTGTAGTGTACTGCATAGTTGAGTCTATAATGACTATTTTAAGCAAATGGGCATGTAACTTTCAGTTAGTGATGATATCCTTTAAAACTAATGCTAGATTTTTTGTTTGGTTATTTGCTGATTTCTTTAAGTGCAATAATTTAAAATGGGTCTTTTTGCGAATGTGTTGCTGCGACAAAATTATGCAGTGAATTAGGTAGGATTAGTGAAGTGTTTTCTTTTCTCGTAATTTGAATTTTGGAATTTATGGTGGATTCTAAAGAGTTACTTCTCTTGGTTTCAAGATGCCTTCAAGGGAATTTATTGCTGCGTGCTGGTAAGCACAGAGGTTGTTAAGTGAGGTTAAGGAGTGTATAGATCAGATACCTCAAAGTAGAAAGCAGCAGGATTATCATACGCATAATTCCTTGTCTCCCAGGTATCAGAGTAGAGAAAATGATCAGGCATTATGTTATCAGAGTTCTAGAACAGAGCATTCTTTTTGCGATTCTTTTGGGAATTTCTCGAGTAGGAAGAGTTCACAGGGACAAGAAGTGAGAAATTCTAGGTTTTATGGAACCAGAACTAGTTCTTACGGGGAAGATGCTGAAAGTATCTTAACTGAGCAGCCGAGAACAAAACAGAATATGCAAAGAGGCAGGAAACGAGAGGAGCAGGGAAGGAGTTGGTTCGAGGAAATCCTGCATAAAATGGAAGAGGAGAGATTGATGAAAGAAAAAGAAGAGAAACTCGAGAGGGACAGAATTGAAGCACACAAGGAATTAGAAAGGTCTCTACGAAGAGGCAGGAAACAAGAGGACCAGGAATGGAGTTGGTATGAGGAAAACTTGCGGAAGATGGAAGAGGAGAGATTAATGAAAGAAAGAGAAGAGAAACTAGAGAGGGATAGAATTGAAACACTTAAGAAATGGGAAAGGTATGAGTACCAAAAGACATTAAAGAAGCCAGAATTGGCTAGGCAGAAGGAACTAGAGGAGAAGTTCAAAAAGGAAAGGCTGAAAGTTCTCAAAGAGTGGGAGCAGCGGGAAAATGAAAAAAGATTAAGAAGAAGGAAAGAAAGACTGGAAAGGGGAATGATGATGAAAAAGTTAGAAAAAGAAAGGCTAGAACAGGAACAACTTCAGAAGTTAGAAAGAGAAAGACTTCAGCGGTTAGAAAGAGAAAGACTTCAGAGGTTAGAAAAACAAAGACTTCAACAGTTAGAAAGAGAAAGGCTTCAGAAGTTAGAAAGAGAAAGACTTCAGAGGTTAGAAAAACAAAGGCTTCAGAAGTTAGAAAGAGAAAGACTTCAGAGGTTAGAAAAACAAAGACTTCAACAGTTAGAAAGAGAAAGGCTTCAGAAGTTAGAAAGAGAAAGACTTCAGAAGTTAGAAAAACAAAAGGCTTCAGAAGTTAGAAAGAGAAAGACTTCAGAGGTTAGAAAAACAAAGACTTCAGCAGTTAGAAAGAGAAAGGCTTCAGAAGTTAGAAAGAGAAAGACTTCGGAAGTTGGAAAGGGACTGGCTGGATCAGTTAAAAAGGGAAAGGCTTCAGATGAAGGAAAGGGTGAAATTAGAGGAAGAAGTAAACAAAAGAGAAGAGATTAGAATGGAACAGGAAAATGTAGAACAGGAAGTGCTGCAACTCCAAGCTGAAGCAATACAGCAGGTTGAAATAAAAGGAGCTCAGATTGAAATTGGGGTGGATGATGAAATTCCATGTTCTGAAGCACAAGTCAGTAATCAGTTGGTGGAGATGGGGGTGTTAGAAATAGAAGATACAGGGTCTGCCATAATTATTGACACAGAGGCTGTCACAACAAAGACTTTGGAAGTTATGCAAAGTCAAGTTGAGGAAGATGAGAATGTGCATGCTTTTTCAGGGTGTGTGAGTGTAGAGAAAAATGCAGTAGTTGAGTCACTGGAAGTTGGTGGAAATGTAAAATGTTGTATAAGAAAGGAGGTTCTTGAATTCAGTGAGGAAGAGACGTTAAATGAGCAAAGTGATGGAGGATTAGTAGAAGTGGCTGTGATAAAAGATGCACTCAGTGAAGTGGAATCCACATTCCATAAACAAACGGCAGGTATCATAGATTGTTCTGAAGCCCTCACCTCTGAAAATTGCATTCAGACAAATGCTAGTCAGGAAAAAATGGAGCAGAGTAAAAATGTTGAAGTGATGATAAACAGTCTGTTCTTCCTGATTCTCATTCCAGTTGCATTAATACTCGTGACATTGCATAGGAGTTCTTCTCTGCAAAATAAGCATAGGCTTTGTCTGCCAGAGAAATGTAGAGACCATGTGTCAATTTTGAAGTTGAGTATTAAGGCAAATAAGACCACATTTGTCATTTACCTTTATGGGTGGGATATAACCACTCTAACATTCCTACAGTTTCTACTGTGGAACGTAAAAGGGGTGCGTCACAAAAGAATTTTAAGTGTAACATTTGATTGAATGATAAAAATTTCTTTTATCACTCTGAGGTCCCCTTGGTAATGAATGGAACTGGAAACTGATAATGAATTTCGGATGTATAATAACAAGCGGCACTTCATGCTTGGTTGTGTGTAAATAGTGTATTTTTTTCCCTAAGGCAATATGCTCTCACGTCGCTTATTTCATTTTGAAAGGGAATTTTATTTTGCATTCGCTGTTTTTCTTTTCATCAGTGTGCAGGCTTCTCATTTCAGCTAGTATGTAAAGATGACGAGTACTAGTAAGAAAATTATGAAAGGGCATAAATTGGTATTTTGAAGATTTTTATGCATGAGTCAGGACTGAAATGTGAGTATAGCTTTGATTGGACGTGTGTCGTCATTATGAATATACGAAGTGGAGAAAGGAATAATTTTTTTCATTGTTACTTCCTTTTCGAGAAAATATTTTCATTGCAACGATAGGATTTCTATAAGGATTGTCTGATTTATTGTCTGGTGTGATCAGGATGGTGAACAAGTGGATAGGATTTTTGTTGACAATTGGTGTGTTTACTATTTGGTGTTTTATGGGAATATCATACAATATCATGCCCAAGCTTTTTGAGTGTCAAAGGCAATGGAAGAAATGAGACCTCATTTATCTTCATGTGTTATAGACGTGTCATGGAAACATGATAATTTCAGAGAAAGGACAGGAATGGTTTTTTTTAAGTAATCACAGAGTTCTTTTTCTGAGTCATGCCTATGAAAAGAAAATTTGATGGTTTGTTTTTCTCTCATGTTGGACATTCAGGGAGTGGGGTATGAAGGTGCATATTAAGTGTAGGTTAGTTTGTGATATGCCTCGAGATGGTATTGAAGTGAGAGATGTTTCTGGGGAAAGTGAATCCAGGAATAATGTGAGTCAGTGAATCAGATGAGAATTTTGTGAGATTTGTACGTGAAATTATTATGTAACATGAGGATGGTATTTAGGGATAACTAGATGATGTTTTTTTATTCTCTGTTGTATTTGGTAGCATGTAGTGTTGCACAATGGTGTTCTGGAAGTGACCAGATCAAGGCGAGTCCTGCATAAGTACTCCAAAAGTGAGAATGGTGTGACATTTTACCAGGTGTTATGTTGAGTGAGACATGTTCAGTGCATGGAAAGAGAAAACTGGTGCAGAAGTTTTTCTAAGCCTTACCCTTACGGAAAACAGGATTTGCAAATTCTATCCTATGTTAATAGTTTCCTTTTATAATTTACTGATCTGTTTCTGTGAGATAAGCCTTGCATAGTGTTGAAAAAAATATATCTGTGTATTTTTTTATGGTGTTTGTGGAATTATGTAATCCATGTTCTTTCTTGAGTATTGCATAGCATTAGTTTGGATGGTGTAGCTTTCCGTTTGCATCATGTGTAGGTTTCTTTTGTATCTCTGGTGTGAGTGTGAATTCATCTTGCTCTTGCCTTTGGACTTTAAGTTCTTGGAATGAAAGAAAAAAAAAAAGTTTTTTTTTTTTTTTTTCGCTTCAGAGGAGGATGTGATGATCTGTTGACGTTTTTCCGATCTCTAAATTAATAGGCCAATATTTTTGGATCGGAAAACCCGTCACCAGATCCACGCACTCTCAATGAGAGTGATAATTTTTGTCATGAGATGATCTCAAATCCCTTTGGCAAGGAGGGAGTTAGAAAAAAAAATAGATTTAAAAGTCAAGAAAAAATCAAGTAAATTATTTTATGTCCTTTCTGATTTTTCTGTGAAGTGTAGATCTGTGTGTATTTAGTTAAATTTATGTGAATAGGTCTAGGTAAGTTAGCCTTGTGATATCTGTTTCTAGTTAAGGGATGTGTAACTAGCTGGGAAGTAGATTTAAAGAAGTTTGACATCATGCTATATTGCTGGGGTTTTTTCTTGTTGTTCTTTCATGCAATGTTTTTTTCTTCCTTCCATTGCATTTTTTTTAGTGCACTGTTTACTTTCAGGGAAGAGATATAGTGAAGTTTATTTTAGTGCAGTATATGATGTAGTGTATATGAATTGATTTGCCTTAGTTTCTTAAGTGTATAGTGCAGTTTATATATGTATAGTGTTAGATGTATCAGTTTAAAATTATCGGCGACGCCGCGGCGTTCGGCGTTATTGATCGTCGGGATAACATAGCGATAAAAAGAAAAATCGTAAGGTTGTAGTTCCGTATTTACCGTCGTTATCGCGATTTCTTTTATTGTATTATTCTGTAAGCTTTAATAATTGAAAAGTAATTTGTAAACATATAGTGTACGAGGTATTTTATCGTATTGTAGTTGTATCTGAGAAAAAACGCGTGTTTATGCCATGTCAGTAGCGTGTAATTAAAATCATTGTTGGGTGTATCGGGCTTAATTTAGTAACCTTTCGTAATTAAAATCTTGCTTAGTATTAATATTTAGTTGGTTTTAGTATGAATCTTACTTGGTATTAACTAGTGATAGTATAATTCAGCGACTGATAGAAAAAGCGGGTCGGCGATCGCTCCGTAACGAAGAGACTTTCGTAAATTAATTGCGCGTGCGCTATCGTCAAGGATATTTAATAGTCATTTAGTAAAAGAATAAAATTGTGGCTTAATGCATCAGGACAAAATAAGAAATCGTTGCTTTACGCGATTTTTTCGTAATTCCGATCGTCGTACCTGTAGCTAGAGAGAATTCGATTTTTATGCATTACGAAGTTAATTGTAACGATGTTCGTTAATGTTAGTTAATTTGTTTAATGAATTTTTGTAAAGGTGGTTCTCTAAAAGTCTTTGTTCAGAAAGAAAGAACGAAAATGGCTACAGTTTCTGGTGTCGCTTTTCTAAAAGCGATAAATTCGTAGAATGGCATCTGTGAGGACGTTTTCCCAGCTTTACCAGTGCAGAAAGTCCGATTTATTTATGCTCTTGTTTACTTCGAAAAGGCATTTTTCGCTTGGCACAGGAACACGTCGGGATTTGGGCGGAATTCTGCGAGGTTCACCGCAGCGCCCGTTTTCATGGGTCAAAGTTCAAGCCTGACTCAGAGAAGATGCGAGCGAGTGATTTCTGGGAATTGCGTCTTTCTCTCCGCCTTCTGACTTAACTTCGGGCCAATTGCCTGCCGCCATTTCGGGCGCGTGCGCAAGGGATTCGGCGAGGAGCGGAGAATTTTTGCGTGCTGCTAGACACTTCGATACCAGACTTCGTAAGGGAGAGTCCCACAATAATAAAAAAAAAAAAAATCGAGTAAAGGAGGGGAGTCCGCACTACGGACGTCCGGATGCCGAACCTGCCGTAACCTTCCAGCACTGGGGACGTGCGGCCGCGGTGGCCCAAGAACGGTAGGAACGATCCTTTTCTTTTCAAATTTTTCCATGGCTCAAAATTTACTCTGCTGCCGAGATGGCGCGAAAAAGTGCTTGACATCGTCCCGAGGCACTAGCGGTCATTACGCCTTGTAACTCGCTCGGTAACATCGCTGCCGCCTGTCGCCGTGTGAGAGAGAGAGAGTCTCCTCATCGGGAGTAAGTAAGAAAAAAGAATAAAAGAAAGGAAGGTGAAGAGGGAAAATCCTACCATGTCATCATAAGCGCATCAGGCCCCGTTTCCACAGCGTGCCGGCTCTCGTAGCAACAGCACAAACACCAATTCCAATTCGGCATCAAAAGGAAAATTTAAAGAGGAGGAAAAACGAAGAGAAAAAAAAAAAAAAAAGAAAAAAATGAGGACCACCTAAAATTGAAAGAAAAAAAAATGTGTCTTGATCAGAAATGGAATGATGTAAGAGGTTAAAATTCAGGGGTGAAAAAAAATGGGGGGAAGGTGAAATTAAAATGGGAGGAAAATAGGGAAATGCAAAATGTATGTTTGGAATTAATGGTCTGGCCAGAACCAACAAATGTAATATAATGTCATTGTGTTTTTTTGTAAAAATGTCTAGTTAATGCCAGTGACCAAAGAAATGGATTGAAATATATTAATTTTGGTTTCCTGTTAGAACAGGGTTTTTTTGTTAGCTCAAATGAGAGGAAAGTGACTTGACATTTTTGTTTGTTTGGTTTTGCTGTTACTGTAAAGTAAGAAAAAGATTTTTCCAGGTAACTGATCAAAAGCAGTGTGTTGAAAAAAAAAAAAAGAAAATTTTAAAACGTCACTCTTAACCATCTAAATCTAAATTGTAAAGAGCATTTAGCTCAAGGTTCAACAGGTATCAGATATGCACATCGAGCATTAAGCTCTTAACACTCTTTGAGTGAATGATCACATTCTTTGATGATTTTTTGTAAGGCAGGCTGGTAACCAAATTGTGCCACTTACCTCCTTCATCCTCTAAACCACACAGGTGAAAACTACTTGGTTTGCAGACCAGGGTTTCTGAGAGGATTATTTAGGACTGTTAACATACTCTGGACTCTAAAATTCAAAGCTAAATTCTTTTTTTTTATTCGGCCTAGCCACCTAAAGTTTCCTTGTATCGAGTGTTTTTCCAACATGTGCCTGGGAGCACAAAATAAATTTTTGGTTAACCTGGAACATATGTTTAATCAAATTATTTTGTGTCGTATGTGAATTTCTCTTGTCGGTGGTGGTGGAATCACCTTCCATTTACTGGGAGTTTTTAAGGATCGTACCTGGGGTGTTAGTCGCTGATGAAAAAAATTCTTAATTGGGGTCCCTAGATTGATCACCGGCCATTTTCTTCTTTTTAAAAATAAAATTGTGTAATAGTTGCATTTTTTCAGAAGTTCATCATCATAATATAATAATATTTTAAACAACCAAACCACGACATATCAATTCCTTTTGCAGATCCGCGATGTCAGTTTAAACAAACCCTTGAAAGACAAACAAAAAGCAATGAATCAAATAGATTTCATTGACAAATGTGCAAAAACATAGACCATTAACTTTAAAAAGGCCAACACTGTCCTTGTTTCTTCTTGGGTGACAAAAGTAAGGCATGCAATTCTACCAGAAATGGTTTATAATCTTTCAAATATTAGACATATAAATAAGTTTTGAGGGATTTCCGTTCGGTGTCTTACTTATTACTGCTCGCTTGTATTTTAAAATGGCAACACTGCGATATCGCAGTACGAGACGCCAGCTGTCAGAGTCAGTATACGACGTTCGATTGAGGGGCGGAGACATATTTGTTTTACTCGATGGAAAATGGCAACTTTCATCTCGACAAAACAGCATTTGCGGGAAGTGTTAGTGCATTACTTTATTGTCAAGAAAATTGCTGCCGACAGCTATCGCTTAATGTCAGAAATCTATGGTGAACATTCCCCATCCATAAAAAACATGTGAGTATTGGTTTAGACGATTCAAAAGGAATGATTTCGATGTCAGTGATAAAGAACGTTCTGGACCACTCAAAAAATTGCTGATGCCAAATTGGAAGCTTTACTCTATGAGGATCCATGCCAGACCCAAAAAGAACTAGCAGCAGCATTAAATGTTAGTCAACCATGCATTTCACAACGTTTAGCTGCCATGGGAATGGTGCAAAAAGAAGGGAATTAGGTTCCACATGCTTTGCGAGAAAAAGACCTTGAACGCCGAAAAACCATTTGCAAATTGCTGCTTCAAAGGCAAAAAAGAAAGGTGTTTTTGCATCGTATTATTACTACCGACGAGAAATGGATATGGTACGATAACCCTAAATGGCAGAAAGCATGGGTGAAGTCAGGTGAACCAGGTCCTTCAATGCGAAAACGCAATATCCATGGTTCAAAGGTAATGCTGTGTATCTGGTGGGACCAGAAGGGTGTGATCCACTATGAACTGCTGAAACCATCAGAAACTATTACTGGTGATCGGTAACGAACCCAATTAATGCGTTTAAAACGAGCTCTCATGCAAAAACGGCTGGAATGGGAGAATGAACACAACAAAGTCATCTTACACAGCATGACAACGCAAGACCACATGTTTCTCGGCCTGTGAAAAAGTACTTAGAAGGATCTGACTGGGAAGTTCTACCCCACCCGCCATATTCACCAGATATTGCGGCATCAGATTATCATTTTTTCCAGTCGATGCAGTCAGCACTTTCTGGAGAATGGTTTAGTTCTTATGAAGACATCAAAAATTGGCTGGACAACTGGATCTCTTCCAAGGACCCGGAATTCTTCCTTCGGGGCATACGTTCACTGCCCGAAAGATGGGGTAAAGTTGTAGCTTCAGAGGGAGCATACTTCGATTAATATTAAAATATTGTTTTTGTTATCCAACAACGTGTTTTGTTCACCTCAAATCCCTCAAAACGTATTTATATACAAATAAAGGTAACTTGATCACGCTAGTTACGTTAAATGAAAACTTTTACAAAAAAGTTCGTAAGTTGGAAGCTTTCGACCTTATCTTAGGTCTTCATCACGCCAATGGAGGACTAAGATTGTTGCCAGATTCTACATTTGAATTTTTCCTATTTTTGTTGCCAAAACTTAGAATTGATCTCCAGATCATCGGAATGTAGAGAGGAGATTCGGAATTGCAAGTCATCGAGTTGAAAATAATTTCCAGGCTTTCACGGTAACGGAGGGCAAAACAATTGTCAAAAGAAGCAATTCGTTTTGCTTCGTTCCAGAGGGGAACTACAGGTGTCTTCCATTGTCAAAATAGACAAGGCAGTATTAGGATTGGCTTTCGAAACATCTTTTTTATGTTCTAAAATTCTATGGCTAATGCTCCTGTGCTTTCAATGTAAAAAAATTTGTCTTCCAAAACCTTAAATTTGAGAGTCAGCTTTTATGTGGGTCTCCATTTTTTAAAAATAATTTTAGCTATTATACTGTACAGGAGGGTTATGGATAAACATACTTATACAGTATGTGAATATGAAGGGATATCAAAAAGTTTTTAACTGGGCACAGGAGAGGAGAAAATAAATGATTTGTTGCAATGAGATAGTCCTTCCCTATGTATTCTCTCTGAAAAATGACATACTTATCCCACCTGTGTTGCATCAGTTGGAGACTGTCGTTGTAGAAATCAATTGACTAGCTCAAAAACACTGTTCCACTTTTGAAGTCATGTCCTCATTGGTCTCGAATCACCTACCATGAAGTGGGGACTTCATGTCATGAAAGACAAGGAAGTTGCTCAGGGCCAGGTCAGATGAATATGGTGAATGAGGCAAAATTTCAAACCCAATATTTGCAGCAAGTCTCAGTCTCCTAAACAGACTGTGCAGGAGCACTGCCATAAAGAATACAAACATCTTCGCAGAGCATCAGTGTTTAAGCTGGCACCTGCATTTTTGTCAAATCATGATAGACTGATTTTGCGACACAAAGTCCCCACCGAATTGCCAAAAAGTGGATGTTAACTGTCATTTTTTATTTTGTCAACTCGCTCACCCCTGCTTCGCTCTTGAGTTTGTTTTTTGTCTATTCCCATCATTTTTTTTGTTCCATCGCTGCTTTTTTGCCTTGCCAACTTGGTATTCTTCCCCCGTCATTTTTTCTTTCTATCTCGGTGTCGCACACTGCTTGGCCCTGTTGTCGTTTTTCCATTCCCACTGTCTTTTTTCCTATTGCAGAAAAGCACTGCTGAACTTCTAGAATACCTCTCGCAAGGGCTTTGCTGAGATGGTTAAGGAAAGGAGCCGTTTGTTTCTTTGGCGGTTCGCCACTGCAGCAGCACGTGCCATTTCAGTTTGGGTCGACCGGTTGGCCAGTGTGCTGTCGGTTGTGTCTTTGCTCAATCCTGGTCTTAGTATATATTTTTACAAACTGCATGTATCAGCAAATGTAAGTATTTTTTTTATTAAAATTAGAAGTGTAAAAGTATATTTCATTTTATTCTTGAATTCTATTTAAAGTACCAAATTTGATTTAGCCAATGAATTGTGTTTGTATTTTCATACGTAAATATAGTAAAAAATAGAACCATAAATTTGACTAATCTGCATAGCATTTTGCTCACATGAGACCCCCCCCCCAAAAAAAAAAAGGTGAACGTTTTAACCGGGCGAAAAATCAAAATGCACAACAAGAATGTAGACTACTTTCCATTTGTTGACTCTGCAGCTGCACTGCATCCACTGCTTAATTTTTCTTTCTGCTGATATCTTTCTCTTTCCATTTCTTCATTGTTGCTTTTCTTTCTTTTATGTGCACTAACAATAATTTCATTCATCATGCTGAAATAGCTTTTAGCCTGAAGACCATGAGTGCATGATATCAAAACTTTAACTACTTTAGATAAATAGTGTAACTTTGAGAATATGAATACTTTTGAACACCATGCATTAATCTCACAAATTTTTCAACTTCGTCACTTCTTTTTTTGGAAATTTCTTCCTCCCTTACCAAGCTTAAATGCAAACACTTATGGGAGGGAAGATAACATTTAACAAGAAGGAAGGAGAGTGGGAACATCACAGGGGGAAAAACTGCAATTACGGGAGAAATCTTTGCTTTGTTTGACTTCTGTTTTTGGAAATTTCCCCCCATTTTCAACTTGAAATACAAATATTTATGGAATAAAATGATATTTAACAACAATACACTGGACAGAGGCAACATCATGAGAAAAAAGTTACGATTACAGGAAAAAATTTTCCCTCTGTTTAACTTCCGTTTTCAAAAGTTTCGCAAGATAAAATATTGTCCTCAGACAGAAAACGACCCTTCCCTACCCCCACTAATTCCCCAAAAATTTATCTTTGGTTTCGCATCGATCTCATGATTTACCCAAATGATGACAAAAAAAGCGGGATTCCACAAATACTCGTAAGAATCTCATGTATGTTTGCTACAACTTTTGCTGATTATTAAAATAGCCAAGTTGCTACAAGAGAAAAAATTTCAGCTTAAGCACTGCTGAACATGCTACACCTCAGCTATTTCACCTTCTTCTAAAGCCTGTTTGGATCCGGTAATAATTCCTGGTGATGGTTTGGCCAATTAGGAAGTAATCATTATGATGATACCTCAACAGTACCAGAAAACACCAAGCAGAAACTTCTGTGCCTTTGTGCGTGTGCGTGTGTGTGGGTGGGTGCGTGTTAAGGGGTGGAGGTGGTGGTAGAGATTTTGACGTTTCCACAGTTTGCTAAATTTTTTAGTATTTGGGTCATATTGGTAAACTTAATGTACTTCCATTGTGACCAAATGACAGATGAAATCCTTCACATCTGCATAAAAAAGTACCAACATGTCTGCACAGCAAAGCACATTTGCTGCTACTTTTGGAAGTGTTGGAAGATGAGGTAACCTCCCTCCTGTTCTGAGGGCTTCTGCATGTGGAAATACAACAGCCTCCACCTTTTTAACAATTACTGCATTCTGTGAGGCTGATGATCTGTCACTTCTGGGATCATCATTCATGCTGGTATGACAATAATGAAAATGCCTCTTCCACTTTTCTCCTGTCATATAGGATAGGCACTCTTCATTGTAAACTATCTGCATTTCCCATGAGAACTTCGGTGGAAAATTTCTTTTGCAAATGCACAAGCCTGATCATGTCACAAACTTTCCTCTTATCTAATATGGTGACCATGGCACTTCGGAGCACTCTAGCAGTAACTAGTCACAACTCTGCAAGGGAAGTATGGTGTCAATCTACTCCCAAAAGAATAAAATGATGGTATAAACCTTATGATGCCCCTCGTATGTGCAGTAAATTTACTTTGAAAAGTGATTGGAGTGAGAGTATACAAGTGCTATGTTGGGCAGCTAGAACTGCATCTATACATGCACACAGTTACATCTACCAAATACTAAACGGAAATGTGGTAACATACAGTAGAAAGTCAAATACAGAAAGACAAAAGACGACAATGTTAAATGGCAGTTAAAATTGGAGCATTTGTGTTTTTCAGCAGCAAATGCCAAGCATTAAGAAAGTTCACAACTGCATTATTATAGCAGCAGGAATTCATGTATGTGTTCCAATAAATGTATACTATTGCTATTAAACGGTCAAATTCATTGGTAGGCCAATAAAGAATGATGGACTTACCCCCATATGACACGTACCCTTTATATTTGCAGAGTTTAGAAATGTCCTTAGCTTTTATTATTTTGCGGCCCGAAGTTTTCAGCACTTGTTAAGAGGAGGCAAAGATTGAACGACCTTTACTGATAGCAATATAAAACACAGACAAGCTAGACAGAAATCTATTCTAGACATCAAAACACATAAAAAAAGCCAACTTTGGTCTAATAATCTTAACATCCAAATACTGACCACCAAATATGGTTCGAAAACTACTGTGGATCCCAATCTCTCCTGAGTAATTAGAGTGATCCAGCCATTCACTTACAAGGGTAAATAAAAAATTAAAGGCGATTTGTGAATTAAACTGATACCACAAGTGACAGCAGCTAACTGGCATCAACAAGTCATAACAACAGTTCAACAAGGTGGAACCTGCATTGTACAATTCTACACATCAGTCTGGCCCTGATGGTGAGTGCGTAGAAACTCCTCTTTCTAATTGCACCACTGTTGAATATCGTATTGTAATAAGGTCTGGTTGAGCAGAGGGGTCAAAGCCAGCTGAAATTTATAGAGAAATGATAGCACAGTATAGTAATTAGTGTACAGGCCAGAGAAAAGTTTGTGGATGAGTAGACAGTTTTAAATGTGGCAAAATAAGTGCAACTGAAAAAGTTTGATCAGGGTGCCCATCAACATCCCTAACTCAAGAACACATTGACTGTATGAACTCTCCCATTTTCTTCTCTTTTGGTCTGCTTAAAGAAGCAGTATGCAGTTTGGTAGTGATGAAGAGATGAAAGAAGCAGAACATACATGACTTCAGGGACAGTTCAAAACCTTCTTCCCCAGTGGGATCAAGAAGTCTGGAGACTTACAAAAAGTGTTTGGAACTGTGAGAAGACTACATTAAAAAACAATGCCTGTTCTTTAAATTTCACCTTTTTTTTTTTTTTTTTGTAAATACCATGCATTAAGTTCATGCCATTTTATTTCACGAGAGTTCCCCAGGTTAGTAGTGACGGTGCAGATGGCCAGTTGTATATCAAAATGTACCCAGTAATATTGTGTATCTAAATCATATTGCGTTGTGTGATTGTGGCTAATGGTTTTTTGGTTTTTAGGTCCGGAAGTTTTTTTTTTTTTTTTTTAATTGGAGGTTTAACGACCACCGTGAGCAACTCAATGGGCTACAAGCAGTCGCCCGTCCCTAATTTAGGGTCACTGGTTCCAGGGAAGGGAGAGAGCCAGTGCCGTAAGACAAACACAACATCCATGCCTCACCGGGATTCGAACCCGGACCCCTTTCGGACGAATGATCAGAGGCCATCGCTTAGACCACTGCGCCACCGGGGCGGCGGTCCGGAAGTATGGAGTGTCAAGTAGAGAGGAATGAACATTTCCGACATTTGGTCCTCTAGGAGTTTAACAAGGGATCCACAGCCGCCGAGGCTACTCGACAAATATGTGCTGTGTATGGGGAGGATGCTATTGCTCCGAGGACAGCCCGCAAATGGTTTGAGTGGTTCTGAGGTGGCAATTTTTACCACGACTCCCCCATGCTCAGGTCGTCCATCTCACTTTGATGATGAGGATCGTTTGAACCATCTCATCCACTTGGATCCGTGACAAACCACACGCGAATTGGCCACTGAGACGGACTGTGATCAGGCCACAGTGGTGCGACACCTGGAACGTATGGGAAAGGTCCAGAAATTGGTGTCTTGGGTGCCTCACCCTCTTACCGAGGGCAACAAGAATCAGCATGTTGTCATATGTGGCTCCTTGCTCGCTCATTATCGCAAATCTTCTCAGCAACACAAACCTTATCTGTCACGTATTGTTACTCAAGATGAAAAGTGGTGCCTGTACGTGAATTTCAGGCATTGGAGGGAATGGTTAAGCCCAAACAAGATGCCTACATCACGTCCAAAACATGACCTTCATCTTGCAAAGACCATGTTGTGTGTCTGGTGAGACATGGAAGGCGTTATTCACTAGGAAATGCTGCTGAGGAATTGGACCGTCAATGCTGCACTCTCTTGTGAGCAACTCCGCCATGTGGAGGGAGCAATTCATCAGAAATGGCCACATTGGTGCCATGGTGTCATTCTCCAACATTATAACGCATGCCCTCACAGTGCAAACATGACCAAAATGGCCATTCAGGACATGAAATGGGAGATCCTTCCACATCCGGCCTATTCCTCAGGTATCACCCCTTCAGACTATCACCTGTTTCGATCTCTGTCGAATGCACTCCATGACAGCACGTTCAACAATGATGTTGATCACCAGAATTTCCTTGATTTCTTCGCAGCAAAACCTGCACGTTTTTTCAAGAATGGCATTGCAGACCTATCCAGACATTGGGACACTATCGTAAACAATACATAGTTGATTGATTCCGCTTTCCCTTTTGATGTAATACATTCCTGTAATTCGGTGAAAAAAATGGCATGAACTTAAGCATCAACCCAATACTTTTACTTTTTGATTGATCTCCTACTTATGTAAGCATTATTTTGAAAATTTTCTACTTTTCCTGTTTAAATAAAATTGGAAACCTAATAAATATGTTTGTATTTTGTTTTGTTTTCTTGTAATTAAGGCTTGCAGTATGAATTTCATACTGCTGTTTCCTGTTTAACTCATTTTGGATTTAGGCAGAAATTATGATGAAAATTTACAGTGTAGTGCTATAAAGTTTTGTCATCATTTTTGCATAAATCAAAAATGTGTTGAACAAAAAAGAGCAGTATGAATCTGTAAGCCTCAATGAATACCACATACTGTAGCAAATTAGGTTTAGGCCTAGATGCAGTTTCATGAAATGTAATAAACACGTGTTTTATGATTACTGAATATAAGGATTGCATACCAACTTTTGTGAACATACAGGATATATCAGGAACTTTCACATTACCTTCTGCATTAAGGTCCAATGCACTTTACAAAATGATAATTTTTTTCTGAGTTCTTTGCAGTGCTGTGTTATTTGGATATCCTCTTCCAGTTAAGCTTCTTATCTTCCTTATGATTATACTTGAATCTGTATGAATAATATATTGTGACTTAGTCCACTGTCTTCTTTATCTCAAGTGAAACATGCCTGTTACATAGAATGTGTGTGGTAGCAAAGCAGTGAATTCCTCCAAAGTTATTGCTCTCAAACAAATTTTTAGCAATTAAACCAAAACAATGAAAAAAAGTCTCTGTACATGCAGATACTTCCAATTAATGACAAACTTACATATAAGATAACAGACTCATTAAGCATAAAGGTAGGTGGAGTCTCGATGTGCATAACTCTAGAATGCTTCATCATGTAAATGGACATCATGGGAGGCAAACATATTTTACCCAGATGATGTACATGGGTAAATATGAATGTGCAAAAATCTACAGACAGCCAGTAGCTCCCATAAAAGCTAGATTCCTTGACCATAGAAGATGAAAAGTTGACTTTTTGAAATAAGCCCACTGGACAGGAAACAATTTTTAGAAAAATAAAATATTTTTGTTTGTTTAAAAAAAAAAACATTTTCTACAAAACTTTATCTTTTCAAAATAAACTGAAACTTTAATGGTTAAAATTTCACCCATGAGCAACAACATTGGAGGAGTTCACCTATACAGCATAGCACATGATATACTCCAGGCAACATAACTGAGGTGAGATAAAATAAGGCAGTAAACTTGTCAAAAATAACATTTTATTCACACAAGTTACAACATAAATTCATTCACCAAGAGCATATGACAATTCAACCTGAAAAAGGGGGAGGAGGGGCATCCAGCTGATTCAACACTGTAAAGAACTCAGGTAAAGTGAAACAAGTAATAATGTGCACTGCCTACAAACAAAGTATGTCAGAAGTCAAATTTTCATGTACAACTGAAGAAATACAGAATGTTGTTGAACAGAATTTTTTAATTGCAAGCTTAGATGTAGAATCTTTGTTGCCAATCATTTTAATCGTATAGACAATGCAGTATATGTACACACACACACCCCATATAAATTTACCATTATGTTTTAAAAGATAAGTATATTTAAACAATGCACATCCTTCCAGTTCTTGTGTATGGTGCACAGACATGTACCTTAACTAAAAAAGACATACAGAGACTGCAGACAACTGAAAGATGCCTAGAGAGGTGCATGCTTGGTGTAACCAGGAAAGATAAGAAGAGAAACACATGAATAAGGAAAATGACAAGAGAGGATGACATCATGATCAAAGTAAAATCCCTGAAATGGCAATGAGCTGGACATATTTCATGCATGGATTAAATTCAGAAGCATGCTCAGAGCTGCCATCATACTGCTATCAAGCTGGGTCCTAGGAACCAACAGATTTTTTAAAAGTGGGTATTTTGTGAGATAATCTGGGTTCTTTTAAAAAATCAAAATAATCAAGAGATAATAAATATTTTACTTACATAAGAAAATGAAAAATAAATGTAATGTACATTGTTTGATGCTTTAATTTATGCTCTATGAAAAAAAATCAAATACTGACAGAATTAAATTTTATCATTTTCAACTAAATTTTATCATAATGGAACTACACAAGGACAATGCATTTTAAGTTAGCTCAGAACAACAGAGCGGTTTTTATTTTTCAAAACACAGGAACTGTGTGATGACTACTCTTGAGCAGTTTTTTTTACTTTTAATGAACAATAATTGAAGTAGACGTATAACATTTAGTAGAGTATAATCATTTACAGTGCTCTCATTAAATGTAAGTTTGTTTGTTTTCCAAATTTTAAATTTCAACTCTTCCAATATTGATTAAAAGAGCTGAAAGGTTTAGTAAATTAATCAGGACATTTGTTTATTTGCATAATCTTGAGGGATGGTGCATTGCTGACTGTTTTTGTTCTTTCTCCAATCCTCATGAAATTGACTTTTGCCAAATGGCCTGTTAAAAAAATCCGAAATAAAATGTGGGTCCCAAAGGATGCGTAGAATTTGTAATTATAGGTCCTTTTTTTTTTTTTTTCTATCCTTTTGCTTTTGGGCTACATGCTACCATGCTGGAGCAACATGAAGGAGACTGGCTTAACACAGACAATAGTGGATGAACCTTGGGGAGACCTTCGTCCAGCACTACACTGATATTGGTAAATGACGACAATGATGTGCGTGTATATACTGGGTGCGTGCAAAAGTTCGACCCATTTTTGTAATAGATGCAAATTGCGATTGGAGTAGTTACGTCACAGATGACGCTGCAATGCCAAATTTTTGGTCAATAAAGCATGGCGCAGTAGAACATACAACAGAGGCACTAGGTTTGTCCAAGTAAGTCATTCGTAACAGAAATCGTGGACGGTGTAACATGGCATACGATAAGGAGCACATTAGACATTGTTTACTGTACGAGTTCGATAAAGGCAGTACTGCAGCCGCAGCTTTCCGCAACATCTGTCAAGTGTATGGGGAGAATGCAGTTGATGATAGCACATGTTGCTGTTGGTTTCAGAAATTCCCAGATGGAGACAGAAGAGCTGCAAAGATCAACCACGTCCTGGATGTCCATTCGTGGTTTCTGAGGAGGATGTGGACCGAGCCATAACAAATGACTCACATCCAACTGTTCAGGAATTAGTGGAAACGTTGTTGGTACACAGAACAACAGTCGAAAGATGGATGCATGCATTTGGGTTCATCGTCAAGTTCGAAAAATGGGTTCCCCACCAGCTTTCTGCAAAGCAACGAGAGGAGAGAATCCATAACTGTGTTTTTTTGCTTTCTCGTCACAGAAATGAACCATTTTGGGGACGAATTGTAACGGGTGATGAGAAATGGATACTGTACCATAATGTAAAGCATCAACAGACTGTGTTGCCAAGGTGAAGAGCCTGCTCCATCGACCTCAAAAGGAGGACTGCATCCCAAAAAGGTTTGGTCGAGTATTTGGTGGGATGTCCAGGGAATAATCCACTGGGAGGTGTTGGCACCTAACAATGATAAATGCTGTCCTCTACTGTCAACAGTTGGACAGATTGCGAGAACAACTGACATCGAAGCAGCCAGCACTTGTCAATTGCAAGGGCGTGATCTTCTTCATCATGATAACGCCAGACCTCATGCTGCTTTAATCACTCAGCAAAAATTACTGGACTTTGGTTGGGAAGTGTTACTTCACCTGGCACATTCCGCTGACCTGGCACTTATGGGGAGGGTGCAGTTGATGATATGGACTACTACCTTTTTCGATCATTACAGAATATCTTCGCTCTCCAAACCTTCGATGATGTGGACGATGTGAACACTACATTACACGGCTTTTTTTTACTCTAAAACACAGGAGTTTTTCTGGTGTGGGATTCACCTGCTCATAGACAGATGACAAGAGGCCATACAGAATGATGGCAATTATGTTAAATCCCAGGTACGTTATTTGTTGTTTCTCTTCCTTTCTTTGTAGCCTACAAAAACAGGTAGAACTTATGCACACACTTATACATACATACATACATATCACTAAACTGTTCTCTGAGATTCAGAGGTTAGCTCCAAAAAGAAATACAAACTACCAGATAAACTTTTAACTGACTATTTACTTACTGTTGTCCTATCAAACTTCTCCATTTACAGCGATCTTGACACACAACTCGGGCTTCACTGACATCCATCATTCGACATACACAAGACCTTCCATACTTCATACTCATAATCTTTTTCTCATGCAGACACTTCTGAATCTGATCCTTCCATGACTTCCTTGGCCTTCCTCTGCCTTTCCTTCCTGCTACTTGGGCTAAAGAATTTTCTTAGTAAGCATCTTATCACTCATTTTTTCAACATGACCAAACCACTAAAGCATACTGGTCTTTAGCACCAGTTTTTATATGCTTTGCACCACCTTACACATTTTTTATTTTGATGCATTGATGTTGACAATCAGAGGTTTGTGGATAGCAGCAAAGGCATAAATATTGCTACGATAAAATTAACAGCACAGGCATAAATATTGCTATGATATAATTAGCAGCACAGGCATAAATATTGCTATGATATAATTAGCAGCACAGGCATAAATATCAGTCTTTTGATACAATTTCTCCTGTTACACTTACTCTTCCCAACAAACTGTTATGATGGAAACAGGATCATTCCCACTGGTGTTTAACTCTGCTGCCATTTGTGGTGCTCTGGTCTTGTGCTTCTGTTGTACAATCTATGCCAATGTTCGCTTATCCCTATCTGGCATCTTCCTATGGCTTACACAATTTGCATATTTGGAGGCAAAGCTGTATCCATCTGTTGGGTACTCGTAATCTTTGATACAATTTCTCCTGTTACACGTACTATTTCTGCCATTCCAGTTAAAGCACCTGCAAGACAAGCACCAATGATGCCTTTTTTGAGGTCACTGAGATCTGACATTGTTGACAATTACTCCACAACAGCTGTTTCACCTTTGACTGTGGCACTGTTACATGATAGCTGACATCATACTGCACAAATTTATATGTCTCACGTCATGCACGATGTTGTCTCCGTGATTTGCATATGGTGCATTGCATGTGCTCAAGTCGCAGTTGGTGTTCCTATTATTTTGACAAACCGCTGTAAGTGCCTAAAATACATTAAACTTAAGTAACCAAAAGAGCATGGAAAATTAGAAAAGGTGGGAACCTGTGCTTGAATTTTTTTATGGCAAAAATTAATAAGGACAGAAAATACAAGCAACCTTTGATGTATCACAACAGTTTGTTACATTACATCAAGGGTGGTGCAGAGTTGTATAAAAACAAGATGTACCTGCGTACACAACCACTGAAACAGAAAACTTTCTGCAAACCAGTGAAGTGAGAATCACGATAACAATAGACTAAGATAATGTAAAGAAAAATTAGTAAAACAATAAATAATTATTAGAACATTACAGATTCCAATGAGGAGAAAATAAATACATTACAATTGAATTTGCAGAAATGTTTGTGAAATGGACCTTTATGGCAAAATATTAAAATATTGTACTATATAATGAGATGATGTGAAAACTGTTAGAAAAAAAGAATTGGAAAAAATGCCAGTGGTGCACAGGAAAATGGGAACTGCTGAATTTTAATACAGTAAACGTGGGAAAAATCAGAAATGGGCAATGGAATGCCTTTTTGAAGTGAAAAGCAAGGAAGGGAGAATGACAGCCATCTTGGTGACCAGTTCACAAGGTCATAACAAGCCCATGAATTCTCAGAACTTTGAGCATGGAATTCTTCAAAGAGCAAAGCAATAGCGAGGGAGGGGCCAACGGGCGGATGTAAACCGTGAGAACTTAGGACGCGGAGAGTGAAGGATGCCCAGCAACGGGGGTCGAATGCGTCGTCGTGATTGGCCAAGCACTTGCTGGGGCTCAAAAGCTTGGGAGAACTTAGGAAGTTAGTTTTTTGGCGGTCTCTTCTCGTATAGCTTCCACAGGAATAAGACGTCAGATCGCCACGTGGGATGATTTTGACTTAAGAACAGCGCTCGGCTGCGGTCGAGTTAGCTAGGGGTAGATTTCGACTAACTGTGGTTAGTAACTATCTATATTTGTTCCAAGGGCTGCGGTCTAGATCCCTGATACCTGAGATCGGACAATCTAAATGTCAGAAGTGTTGCATAATTGCCTGCATGAGATAAACAGCTATTAAAGCGGACATGTGTGCTGAATATGGCGTAGCTTGTGAACTCAAACAAGAACTGAATTTAACATCACTGAACTCTTGTAAAAAAAAATGAATGGTGCTAACAAGGAAGCACCAGCTTTCTATTAGCTCAGCTCTCAAGCTCCATTGTCACCTCAAGCTCATACGAGCATCTTCTGTATGTTCTAGTGCAAGGTGTAAAACCAACCTTCATCCTACCCTAAGTGGTGGATAATAAATTTAGTTATTTGTTAAATATCTTCGGCTCATTTCTACACCAGCTTGAAAGTCTTTAGCCACGCCTCTGTCTCGAATAAAGTGGATCTACATAAGGCGTCTAGACTTTACCCCAATCTAGACTGGTGGCAGCAAGAAAAAAGTAATTGTATCTGGATGGTAAGAGTATCGCAGTGAAATAAAGTGCAATAACATTCACCATTCAATACCTCCCACACCAAATGAAATAAATAGAAAAATACAACAACGATTATCGTGATGGTACGATTCTGACACACAAAAACAAGAGACTAATTAAAGAAAGTTTTTATATCCAGAAAAACAATTCCATTAATGAATATTAAAAAATTATAAATAGCATTTTCAACAACTTAATTCAAAAATACCCTAGTAGACTTACAAAATACATAAGGAAAATATTTTAATTTACTAACTGACAACTGCTAGAGAAACTTGGCAAGAAAATTTAAATTCTTTCTGTGTAAATGATCATGCAGTTCCTGTACATTGAGAACAGGCCTTGATAGAATCTACAGGCCTGAAATGTTTGTAGTAAAAACAAAAGAACTCAGAAGATGTGAAATATAAGTGAAAGTTCAAGTTAAAATAGAATTAAGTATATTAATCTGAGTAAAGCCTTGAGTAAGTGTTTTAATTGCTGTTAATAAATTTATTTTATTTGTAAACTACAAGCAAAAACTATCAGCAAAATCTGCTAATAATTTGGAAACTATCAACGTACAGCATACATCTACATTCTTCAACTCTGGGGTGGTGTTTTATCAAATTTGCCAATTATTTTTAAGTAAACCAAATTCTGTTAATTATAGTTAACTGAAAACCACAATTAGTATTAAGTTAAAAACATGTTAAATAAAAAAAAATGGGGTTATATGTTGTTTACTTAGTGCGCACTGCAGTTTGAAGTGTTCCTTTAACATCTCAGGAAGTTCTGGTATGCATTTTACTTGTGCATTTTCGGTATTCATTAAATGCAGAAATTTACTTTGCGCTGTACACATGGAAAATCATACAGCATATGAAAAACCATTATAGATTGCAGTTAGAACTAGCTCATTTAAAAAGAATTTTCTCATTCCAACTTCAGAAGCTAAAGTATCAAAGAAATAAAAAAAGCTGTGTTTATGTCACTTTGCAGGGAAATTTTGCATCAGAAAACATGAAAGGTGAATGGAAATTTGCAGTCAGGATTGCTGCATTTGGGTAAAAAATTCTTCAAATGGAATATTTTAAATTCCAGATATAATTACACATGCAAACATGTGAAACTTTTAGGAGATCATATTAAACTTTTAGAAGTTCTAACACCCAGTAGCTTGATAATAAAGCATCCACATCAGATATTAGGTAGATTTATGGAGGTCAGTGCAGATATAATACACCATATTTCTTCTGCTCGAAAAATGTACTTTCAACAACAATGGATTTTACCTGGACAAATTCTGAATGTTTAGCAAACTTTATTTTTCCACAAAGTCCCCATCACTTCAAACACATCTTGTCTATCACTCAGTGTGATATTGTATGCTTGTCCCATAAAACTCCTTGGTTAAGTGTTGGAACTCTTAATGAATATTGTGCTTTTATTCATCACGGTTCACAAAGTTCTACCCTGGGAGTGCATCATTTAGTGTGCCAAATAGATAGCAATCACAGGCTACCAGACCTGTGGTATGAGATAAATGGGGAAGAACAGTCCACCCCAATGATGCAGTTGTTTCCTATGTTTGCAAACTGGTGTGAGGTTTGGCATTATCACAAAGAAGGACCCCATTCACCTTTCTGGTAGGGCAAACTCTACATGTCTTTTTGCAATTTTTGTAATGTCTCCAAATACTAGTCAAAATGCTGATGGTGCCTTTTGCTAGAAATACTAAGACCTACATCTGACCCAAGATGTGAGAAAAGGTTGTTGGGATGCTACGATGAAGCTCAAAATTGCTTTGACTAGCGCAAATCTGAAATGTTCTCAAATTTCTAAGTTACATCTGCTTAGCTTCAGTTGCTTGGAGCTTCCTTGTCCTAGGTGGTGTAACAGATAGCATGCTCGACCGGTAATCGGGAGATGCGGGTTCAATTCCCACTCCAGGGCAATGCAATTTTCAAGTTTTCTGAAAGATTGGCTTCATGGACAACAGTGAAAATACAGCACATCAGTGCCAATGATTACCTTTATCACCTTCAATGTATTTGCGAAGAATTATTTCTTTGGGAAAATTCGTTTCACATTTATGTATGATGTAGTATGTTTCTTGTCGTATGGCATCACTGTTGTAGCTGGTTGGCTGATTTGGAGTTTATCTTTTTGGTTTCACTACTCTTCAAGTGTCTGGCCCAATATCTAACTGTGCTGATGTCAACAGTATCGCCATATGATTTTTTCAACATGTATGAATTTCTATTAGAATCACTTCCTCTATGATAAGAAATTCAACCACCTCCCTGTTTCACATGCAGATTTTACATCTACTTCTTTGCACACCTTTTGCGAGATGCTGATGTGACTGATTGCAGTGCTACGCACTGTGGTGGAAGTACAGAGTACCTGTGTCCACTCCATGGGTGCCCGCCCATAGCTAAGTTTTCAGGAGGGGAAAAACAGAAATTGTAACTAAAACAACCTACACAAACACTATATGCAAATTTCCCTGTGCTTTCTTGTTATCTAACAGTTTTTAACACCTACTCAACACACAAATTTCATTGGAAACCATAAGACCCCAAAACTACATAAAACAGATGGATAAATGAAATTAGACAGCTTGTTAAGACAATAAGGATATTTCTTTGTCGTTCTTTTGGTCACTTATGTCACATGTGCCACGAAACACAAGAATGAAAAGATACCCTCATGACAAACTTCTGGGAAAATTTTTGGGAGATCTTTGTCCAATAACAGGGCTTGAAAAATACCATGCTCGAGATTCCCGGGGCATGTAAATTATTAACCTGGGCAGGTAATAAAGCTATCCAGTTGCCTGGACCGGGCAACTAAATTTAAAAATGAAAAAAGTTTGGAATAGAATTTCCTACTACAAAGAAAAAAACCAAAAAAAAAAAAAAAAAACCAAAGACAATTGCCCAGGAATACTTCCTTTATGATAAGATCCGATTACGTAATTACATAATTGAATCTTATCAATGGAGAAAGAAATGGAGTGCGCAAGAAAGTTGAATAATAATGGGAAGTTTCAACATAGTGTCTTTATATCTGTCTATACCTATACTAGAGGCTATTGGAAACCTTGAAGAAATAATCGTCACTTTCCGTGAATTCACACCAACCCAAACGAAAAAACTACATAAAACAGATGGATAAATGAAATTAGACAGCTTGTTAAGACAATAAGGATATTTTTTTGTCGTTATTTTTGGTCACTTATGTCACATGTGCCACGAAACACAAGAATGAAAAAATACCCTCATGACAAACTTCTGGGAAAATTTTTGGGAGATCTTTGTCCAATAACAGGGCTTGAAAAATACCATGCTCGAGATTCCCGGGGCATGTAAATTATTAACCTGGGCAGGTAATAAAGCCATCCAGTTGCCTGGACCGGGCAACTAAATTTAAAAATAAAAAAGTTTGGAATAGAATTTCCTACTACAAGAAAAAAAAACAAAAAAAAAAAAAACAAAGACAATTGCCCAGGAATACTTCCTTTATGATAAGATCCGATTACGTAATTACATATTTGAATCTTATCAATGGAGAAGAAATGGAGTGCGCAAGAAAGTTGAATAATAATGGGAAGTTTCAACAAAGTGTCTTTATATCTGTCTATACCTATACTAGAGGCTATTGGAAACCTTGAAGAAATAATCGTCACTTTCCGTGAATTCACACCAACCCAAACGAAGAAAATTATCGACGCCTTAAATCTAGTTACTAACCACTACAACTATTTCAAGTTGGATGGAGGTATCTACAAACAAACAAAAGGAGCACCGATGGGTTCCCCTCTATCTTCAGTACTTGAGGAAGCAGTACTTAGACCGCTAGAAGATCTCATCTTTCTAAATTGTATCAAGAAACCCTGAGCATGGATCCGCTATGCGGACAATATATTCTTCATATGGGAACATGGAGCAGACGAATTAAATGATTTCATGCATAAGATAAACAACCTACATAATATGATAAAGTTCACCATGGAGCTTGAAGTGGATGGGACGTTGAATTATCTTGACGTCATGCTCAGAAGAAATAAAACATCCAGCTTCGATTTTAACGTTTATTATAAACTGATCGCAGTACCGAACCTTGTCTCCTGATTTGCACTGCCCAAAAGAGTACAAACTTTCTGCCTTTAGAGTATGGTTCTATAGAGCATATAACGTATGCAAACCCGACTACCTAAATAACAAGAAAATTGACAATATTTATAGCAAAGGTCTAAAAGGCTGGATATCAGATGGAGACATCGACAGAATACAAAGAACTGTAAGAAATCTTATAATGTCAGCAATAACAAAATCACCTAGTAAGACAATGAGATACGTAGGATCAATCACATATGTCCCAGGCTTTGCATATTTGTTAAAAAATTTGTTATGTAAATACAACATATTAACAGCATGAAGTCCCCACCCCATTATCACATATAGTATCAAGCTGCAAGGAGAGACAGTGTGAAAAAGAAAAGGCGGGTGTGTATGCTATACTGTTGGTATATCTTCACAACACGGAAAAAGATATATATCGGGATGACGAAGCGATCCTTGGACACTAGATGTAAAGAACATGTGCGAAGTGTGAACCAGGACATGCAGAATACAGCCCTCGCCAGAGAAGCCATGCATTAATCAGCCACTCCGGTTTGGAATAGTATTAGAAGAATTGCCCCTTACATGAACTTTAAAGAAACAAACTGCCGAAATCCTCTCCAGCAAAGTAGCATGCAATGATATGATCTGTACTGAACTACCAATGGTTTGGCATGCGTTATTAAAAGATGGGAACACTTTCGGGCCATGCCATGTAATTACATGTTAGAAATTCATGTAATATGCTCGTGATGTACCCACATTATTTTCAAAAATCATCTTCGCACTTTAGATGATCCAATTCTCTGCATTTTTATGTCTACCATTGCCTTGAAAAAAGCCTCCCAGTGGAGTGCAAAAGCTTGGCAAATCTTTGTGCTTATTACATCATAAAAGTAAATGGATTTAATAAGCTATATGCGTTTTTCAGTAAAGACAGTCACCGCACGTAGTGTTTCATTTCACTGCTAATCACCGAAAGTTGTGCTGTTGTTATGGAGTGCCAAGGACAGAAGGATATCACTTCTTTTATGCTCTAGGTCCAGGTATTGGAACCATATGTAATTTTGCTCTACATGTTGCTTATAGTTTGCAATGGGATGCATGCCTCTAATGGAACTAGCCTCTGGTGTTTAGTGACAAAGGGCAATATTGGCCTGGGCAGGTTTTAAAAAAGCAATCCAGTTGCCTGGACCGGGCAACTAAAGTTTGGAATAGAATTTCCTACTACAAGAAAAAAGAAGACAGTCACTGCATGCCGTATTTCATTTCACTGCTAATCACCGGAAGTTGCTATTGTTACGGAGCACCAAGGACAGAAGAATATCACTTCTTTAATTATATTATGCTTTAGGTCTCTAGGTCCAGATATTGGAACCATATGTAATTTTGCTCTACATGTTATGTTCTTTATAGTCAGCGATGGGATGCATGCCTTGGATGGAACTAGCGTCCGGTGTGTAATGACAAAGGGCAAAAATTTCAACAGAAAGAACATGGCAGAATCACTAAATTTCTCAAATACCAATTTCATCATCATACCATTTCATACCAATTTCAGCATCATCTTAAAACTTGAGATACACGCTTTTACGCACTGAGCATTTTGAATACAGGTTCTTAAAATGGAAATGCAAAACATGTAAAAAAAAAGTTTGTAATATTTTTTAACTTAAAAAAATGAGGATTCTGATTTGTTATCTTAAAAGATAAATTTTCTTGGCCATCTAGGATTCTGATTTGTTATCTTAAAAGATAAATTTTCCTGGCCATCTAGCTCTTACAACCTAGACAGGTAAATAATTTTTACATACGCCCAGCTGAGCATGCAAATTTTCAGATCTTTTTCAAGCCCTGAGTAGTGAATATATATATATTTTCCATTTCTTCACCTTTCATACATTTTTCCATACTGTATGTATGAACACTGTTTGCCAACATGCAATGCAAAATTTCCTTGTTACTTTCTACTGGATATTTGCAATGTTTTTCCTACATATTTTTACTTAATACACATGCATCCAGAAGTTCTACAGAAAAATTACCAATCAGAGTCAGTGCTACAGCCAAAATTTCTGTAGTACCTTCCAAAGACAGAAAGGACATAATCTGATTTCCAGGTTAGGGCAAATGCCCCTTCCCCCTTGCATCCTTCTATGGGTGCCCATGGTCCACACTCGACGATGTAAAAACTTTCTGCCACTCCTAGTTGAAGGGAATAAATGAGGAGGCATTACTCTTGTACCAGTCCTCAAACATTGACATATTATGGCTATACCAAGCCAATGTTAACAGAATTCTTCCAACTGGATAAGTAGAAGTTGAAATATTATTCCACAAAATATATAGATTTATACTAATCACTAAGTACACTTTACACCAGAAAAGACTGCAAATTTGGTCATAATTGGACACATGAAAAGAATTTTCCAAATAGAATTTGCAGATGTGCAAATTAAATGCCAAATATAAATATACACTTATATCAGCTTGCAGAAAAGAACAATTTTAGAGATAAAACTTTGTATTATGAAAAACAAGAAATGCATCTTCGTTTTGCACACAGTTCTATTTATCAAAGGGAAATTTTTTTCGCAACCTGACTTACATATCACGCTAAACATAAAGTTTGCATCACTAAGCAGGAAAACTGTGAAACATAAAAATTCGAAATTGAAGAAATCCTCATTCTCATGATTAGGGCTGCATCTAGGGCAAAAATAATATTTCAGATGTCTTAATAATACACAGATCTATGTCTATAGATAGGTACAAAGTGATATTTTTTCAAAAAAAGTGCTAAAATAAATAAATAAAAAAAAAAACACCTATGAACACAGTAACACCAGAAATAAAGAGATAACTATCTGACTATACAAAGAAGGTAGGTAAATTCTAAGTTTGGTTACAATACATGGCATTGATTTTATATGGAAATGCACCTTACTGAAGTGCAACCCACAATGAATATACTACAGTGATCATATATGGAGCTCAACAATTAAACACATACTACTTTCATGCACAAATACTACTACATCATTTATTTCACGTAGGCAGTGCAAAAAGAAATCTTAATACAAGACTATCTAAGCATATTAAGAACTGGAATTGCAAACAAAATGGAACCGCATAAAATGAAGTTTGCATGGAAAACAATATCAAACTAGACTGGGAAAAAATCAAATTTGTTGCACAATGTAACAAAATTAACCAAATACCGGGTGGCTCAAAAGTACATTTAAATTTCAAAACTTTATAACAAAAAAACAATTGCGTGTATTACAGTGCAATTTGCATGAAAAGCATCAGCTAATAGGGAGATTTTGTTTGGCAATGGAAAAACTTTTAGTTAGTTTTTTGAAAGGCATCAGATTTTAAACTTCTAAGTGATAAGCTGCAGCTATTAATCGTCACTGAATTGCCTTTACAACCCTCCCATTATTGAAAATGGTGTTTAAGAGGAGCGCTGCTACGATGTTCACTTTGACGGATAAAGCCTTGTTAGCAAGGCTTTTTTATGTAAGCAAAGAATCGGCAACAGAAGCTTTGCTAAAGTTCTGAACCCTGAAAAAACTAAAGAAGGGACAACAAAGTCATATCACCTGTGCTGGTTGGCAGTGTCTGATGACACAATTTAAAGAAACTGGAAGTTTGCTGTATTGCTCTCGACATGGGATACCAGCGTTAAGAAAGTCCCATTCGAAAGCTACAGCATCCCAAATGGTTTGTTGCATCTCAAACAACAAGTGAGACAAACAGTGCTCATGAAGTGTCAAGATATTTAGGCATACCAAAAGCATCATCCACTGCAACAAATCTTTCATATGAAACTCCTAACTGTGTTCTTTGAGCAAGTCCAGTTTATTCATCTGAAAGACAATCAGGGTTTCATAAAAGTATGTTTTCAAGCTGTACACTGGAATTAAACTGGAAACCAACTTTCCTAAAGCAATTAACTATTGTTTGCCTTGAAACATGCTTTCAGGTCATATTTATCACATGTGTTGCATCCAAAAAATAAATTGAGCTTTTTTTGTTGTCATCTATTTCATTTAAAATTTTGAAAACAACTGCACTATGATAAAAAATGTTTTCAGTTCTGGATGACACCTTGATCCACTGGCTGAATGTGTGAAGTCATGTTTAGGGGAAAGGGAAAAAGATTTATAGCCTCAAATGCTGTTTGAATACTGTAAGCAGTACAGTTTTCAACAACCAACAAATGTTCTGTGCATGCAGTTTTTTTTTGTCCTATTACCTCAACCAAACTCAGAAAACTTTGCTCATTCTTTGGGCTTTTTTTATTAACTACCATATTTTAAGGACAAAGACTAAACCTGGAGAGGCATCCTGGTTTGGTTGATTTCATAAATCATTGAAGGGGGTCATTTTTGTGGCCCATCTATGTTTGCTCCAATAAGTATTGCAATGCTCCTGACTTGTTTTCCCCCTCCACTACAGGTGTGTCCTTTAAAAGCAAACATTTTATGTGGAGTGCATTTGAAAAACAAACCTGTTTCAACCATATTAAAAATATTGCCTGAGTTTATAAATCGTGTATTAAATCACACAGTTTTGCAAGCCAGTCTCCACATTCAGATTTAATGACTCACCACATACTTTTTGAACAGTTATGACTCTCCTTTAAATCCAGCAAGCCACCCTGTACTTAATTTAAAATTCACTACTGAAAGTTGTTGAAGTCTTCAGCTTTACACTGCAGTTGAAGCCCACTGAACAATATACTGTTATACTGTGCCTGTCTGAACCATTTCAACTGGATATGTCCCGGAATGTCAATGGCTGCCTGTCCATCCTCACTGACCACATGCATCCCTTCATGTTGGACATTTAGCTTGGTGGTGATAGTTTCTACCAACAGGACAATGCACCCTGCCATGTCACTAAGGGGTTGCGTGACTGGCTCCAGGAACACGACAGCAACGTCTTTATTCTCCCTTGGCCGGCGATATCGCCCGACCTCAATCCCATAGAACCCTTGTGGGACTATTTGGTTCGACAGGTTTGACATGTCGACCAACAATCATGTCATCTCCAGGACCTCGTGCTTTGCTGCAGTCCGAATGGGCACATTTGCCTCAGACAACCTTCCAGGGCCTCATTGCATCCATGCCATGCTGTCTTGCCACTGTCCAGGCCAAGGGTGGTTATTTCCATTATTAAGTAGGTGGTCGTATTATTCTGATACAATCGTGTATATAAATATATAATCTCGAAATTTGATATTTCCAAGCTTTGATTAAAAAATTTTAAAGGCTGATTTAGTTGAAATTCGAAAAAAGTATCATTTATACAAAGGCCGTTCCATAAAAACTGAGTAATTTTTTTTTAGTTGGCAACAGTGCGAAGGGGGAAAATAACCACGCAGACGACTAACTGAATTAAGGAAGTATCTATGGCAACAATTATTAGCCGTGGCAGACGATTCTGGTTTTGTTATTGTGCAGCTGTTTAAGGTACATCTGCATTTCGCCGCACACCTATGGAGGTGAATGATTCAGAGTTAAGAAGTGAAATGCGTTGTGTGATAAAACTTTGCAATCGTTTTTCTTTTGAGAGCTCCGAAGAAAATCATTCAAGGGAAACCGAAGGCAACACTGATTAATTTTTATACAACAAATAGTTACTTAACTATTAAATGAAAATTGTATTAACTTGGAATTACAGAATTTAATTTATTCCAGAAAAACATGTTTTTGAAAAGGAAAGGAAAGGAAAGGAAAGGTCATGTTTCTGTTGCATCTAAACTTTTGAAACATGTAGATTCTACTCCTTTCACATCATAACCATGTATAATTATATCCATTACATGTATTGGTTTCCCATTATGTAGTGCAACACATCTTGAAATGTTTCACTTACTTTTCGATGTTTGTGTTCCTTTGCTTTGAATTTTTACGTTTTTGCATCAATATTTATTTGTGCCTAAACTTTTCTGACAGAACTCACTAAATGCAAAGCATTTCAAAAATTAGTAATCATGTGTATGGGGAAATGGACTGGTATATGGTGTGCAACTGCAGCAGTTTATCATGTAAGTCAGAGCGACCAATTTATCTGTGAACTGCATTCCTGCATCTTAAACAAGCTTCTGAAAAAATGCTTCCCTGTTTTAAAACTTCCAATGACTTGACTGATATGATTTTTTGTCAGATAACTTATGGGGTTTTTCTCTCAGATCAAAATATAGCACTTTACATGTGATATTAGAATTTTTGCTAATCATTTTTTTTAATATGGCATGTGCAAATTATCATTATGTTCGTAGATTCTTTTATAGAGGATTCTTACCCTTCACTGGCGTCCCCCAAGCTACGGCCCTGGATTGGCTTTATGAGTTCATGACTTCTGGTACTTAACATCACCATAAATAAATAGAAATGGATTAATGAAGTAACTCAAGCAAATAATAAGGCCATGATTGATAAAAAAAACTTTTAAAATATGTAGGGGCAATCCCATATGTTGAAGGTGTTTCAGCTGAAATTAATAAAGTTTGTGGCAAATATGACATACAAGTAGGAAATCAGGTACTTACTATAAAAAATTTAGTAATAAAAAATTAGCCAATTGGATAGAGCAGAAATATATGAAATTCCTATAAACCAGCAACCACATTTGGCATATATAGGCAGCACCAAGAACAAATTAAAGTGTAGATTGAACCAACATATAAGTAATTGGAATAAAAAAGAAGCTAAGACTGCATTAACCCAATACTGTCTGGAAAATCACCAATGTCCAAGGTTTGAAGATATTAAAATTATTAAGAGTTGTAAAAACGAAAGGCAGTCGAGAATTGCAGAATCAGTGTTAATTGAAAAAAACCAGATCAAGCTTATGCAACATTAATGAGCCTAGCAACTTAAACGAACAATGGAAGGCCTTAATAAAAATTGAACAGCTAAGAGGGAAAAAAAGAAAAGAGAGCAGCAATGACAATAGATGGCGCCAGAGACACAAAGATGCAGAGATTGCGACTGGAGCCCGAACCTCAATAGCTCTGCTCACTTGAGCTGTGGTGGGCAGGTGAGACACATCTGCCTCCTGATGATGACAGTTGACTGTTGAAAGCGCTAGAGGATTGTGTATGACGAGGCTCAATGAAGTTGACACTTGCAGTAGGGTTAGCACGGAGTTTTGAAACGGATGGAGCACTTTTTAAATCACTGTTGACAAAGGTTTAACTGCATGGGAATGTAAATAGTGTAATTATGTACATAGTGTTTTTAACTGAATGTATGAATGAGTGGTATGGTGTGTATGTTTTGTGAGGTTTTTATGGAGATGACGAGCTATGGTTATGTATCATATGGCAGAGAGAAACCTGCGTCGTTTTTTGTCCAAGGGAAAATACAATGTTTCATCCCCGAAAGAATGAATCTCATCGGCAAGGATTTTCAACCTTTGAAGGCCAGCGGATTTGCATGATGATGATGTACGTGCTAGAAGTGTTAAAGGAATAAAGTGACCATGATCTTTTGGGTAAGTGATTGGTTATTTTAATAATATATCATTAATGAATTGCACGTAAATATGCGCACGTTGCTGGTGATTTAATACCTTGAAAATGCAAATATTACGATAAATAAATACGTTTTTTTTCTTCTAGGAACTGCTCAGTACAAAAATGGGGTTTAAGCTAATGGTTAAGAAATGAAACAATGTTTACTCACTGAACACAAACTTTATGACAGAAACTCAGGCACAATCCCAAATGGCAGTTAAAGTTACTTGCAGCTACAAATAAACAATGCATCGTTCTTTGCAACATTCGTAGATCAATTTGTTAAGCGCACATGAAACTCATTTTGGGTTAGGCATGCATTCACACAACCTGTGAATCAACATGCAGTTATACACTGGATAACCAATATATTCTAAGAGCATGTTCTAAATAAGTTTAAATTACATACATGTTGATGAAAAACATGTAAATTTAAGTAAACTGTACTTACAATGTTTAGTAACTTCAATGCATCAACAAAAGCTTCTTCTGACGACATTATTTCATGAGCAATGTAAAAAATTTTCTTCTTTTTCCTTTCAAGCAAGGCTGCTGATGTTTTCATTTGGTCCTCTGTGCTTTCATCACTCTCGTCAGAAGAAGAAATCTGCCATAAGTCAGAAGATGCAGTTGCTCTTGAGCTTTGTGGCTTTCGTTCTCTATGCTTTACCGATGGGCCAGCCGTTTCAAAAGTATCATCATGAACATCAAGTTGGTTTTGTGAACCACTAGTATCACAGTCCGATTCTGCCTCTGGTCCCCGATTTTTATTGCGATTTAAAATAACTTTCAGTTCATCCTGTAGCGTTTGTGCAAGATTAAGCAACTCGTCAGTGTCATCAGATTGTTCACTGCGTGAAATCATTCCTTGAGAAAGAGTTTCAAGTGACGTCTGAACAGATTTTTCAGAGCACTCTAAAGGCAAAGGTGACGTTTCCTTATCAACAGTGTTATACAAAATCTCAGATTCATCATTTTGTGGAGAACACGGTGCTTCTTCGGTTTCATTTGTGTTAATATCGACATAAAATTTAGATGTTTCCCTCGGCTTTTTGGCAGACTCTTGTTTAACCCTAAGTTGCTTATTTTTATTGGGATTTGAGGACTCCAGGTCAGAATTTTTTAATTCATAGTTTAACTTTTCTTGTGAAGTTTTTAAAGAACCGGGTAAAGTGTCCACATCCCCTAAATCTCCAGACACATCACTTTCATCATACCAACTGGAATGTTTTTTTTTACTGGAAATATCACTAACAGGTGAATGCTGCTTGATTAGTTTTTCAGAATTACTTCTTTGTTGTTTTATAGAACGTCTATTCCCATTTGATGTACCTAACTCTGAATGGCCAGCTATACTGCTAGGCACTTTAGAAAATGAATGGGATTCAGCAACCGATTCTGCAATATTGGCATTTTCATCGAAGTGGAATTCGTGGTACGTGACTTTTGGTTTTCTTTTTGGTTTTTTGGGTACACCAGAAGTAAAGCTATGTGCACGGTCAACAGAAACTGAAGTTTTCCCACTCTGTGTGGGTGATATCTTTGGTGATTTGTCTTTGTCTTCCAGACTTCGAGACCTCAGTTTCTCTTCCTTTTTCTTTCGCACTGGAGGTTTTATTTTTATATCAGACATTTCTGCTTCCTTCTCAAGTTCGTGTTCGGAATGCATCTCAGGAGTACCCCGAGATGCACTTCTATCATGATCTAAAATGCCTGGTCTTGATTTATGATGATCTGCATGGTGCTTAGAACGGGGTGGTGGAGGTGGAGGTGGCAGAGGGCGAGAAGATATTTTTTCTGGACTAGGAGATTTCCTATTTTTTTCAAAGTCCACATTCAGCTGTTCACTTTTAATTTTCATTGGGTCTTTTTGTACAGATGTGTATAAAACCTTTAATTCAGGTTTTTCGTCAGTATTCAATGCATCCCGTGAATCTGCTCTCTTTCTAATGTCCACTTCAGACAAGGAATTACTACGTCTTCGTCTTTCCTCTGGCTTCCACACTACTGATACGATTTCAACAGTTCGTGATCTAATCCTTCGCGTCCGAGGAGGAGGCCTTGGTTTCTTCAAAACTCGTACAGCCGGTGTCGGAGGGCAATTGTCTATCTGTGTTTCAGAACTTTCGGAAATGAAATTAAGATTATCATAAGAAGATAATGGCAATTTCTCGTGTGCATTTTTTTCACCTGATTCTTTGTTTGATGAAGCATCAACTGATACACTACCATCACAAATATCTACATTCACCACATCACTAGGTTTTTCATGTTTTTGGTCCTGTGTAGCATTTAATGCAATTTCAGTCACAGATTCTTCTGAAACTTGATTGAAAACACTTTGAGAAAGGGAAGAAGTTGGGAGATCAGGCACCTGTGATGCATCACTAGTTTCACTTTTATCACAAACAATATCTGCTTCCTTAGCTAAATAATTTTCTTTCATTATACCTTCATGCTGTTCTTGACTAGATTCTTTTGATAGCCCCTCAGGTAACTGAATGGTATCAATGCAGGGTACATCTGTTTCTTTAGAAGCATCATGTGGAACTTTATTTGTGATTATGGATGATGGTGGAGGAGGTCTGGGAGGAGGAGGAGCTGCCATTTTTGTCTTGGGTGGGGGAGGCCGTGGAGGTGATATGTGAGGTCTTGGTCTACACACTGGCTTTCCATCCTTAAGTTCACTTACTGTGGAAGACAAATCAATACTCCTTGCAGTCTCCACATGCACAGCACTAGTTGATTTTGTATAGTTTGTTGGAGGGGAGGTCTCTGAGGAACAGATCTTTTGGTAAGCGAGGCTAGAGATGCAGCCTGAATGTCTGAGGGTCCTGACTTTGGAAGTGCAGATTTATCTAATGCAGAAGTACTGGCTGATATAACTGGCACCTTTTGTAGAGATTGATTTTTCACAACAGTAGTCAAAACTGGCTTTTTGGGTTTCTCTTCAGCACAGATATTTCTCATGTATGATGGAAATTCTGTTTCTTTGATGCCTGCAATGGTGAGAGGTCTTTTCCTAATACCACTTGAAGCAGAATGTGTTCTGGTAACAGGCCTTGGTGATAGTGAGAGTGAATCAACACACTTCTGAACTTCCGGTTTTGGTGATGTAGATGTGCTTAATTGAGTGTGACTTTCTGAGCGTGGCCAGTTGCGTGGCTTTGGTGGGATAGGTGGAGGAACACGTTTGACAGGAGTTGCAACTTTTTCAGAAGAAACTTTATCTTTACTTCGACCAAAGAAGAAAAAGCTTGAAGGAGCACTTTTTTGTTTCTCAACTGGCTTTTTAACAATGTCAGGTTTTACAGGTTTTGGGTAAGCAATCACATGTGTTTGAGGTGAAACTTTGGTTTCTTCACTAAATGTGGAGAGTGCAGGTTTATAGACCAGTGAATCTTGACTTCCCAAACTGATTGATTCAAGAGTATTGTCTGAGAAGTTTCCATCTTTCAGAGTCATTTCATCTGCAGTGTAATAACTGCTTATACTCTGGCAACTAAATGAGTCAAGAATGTTTGCCCTTTTCATCTCCTGAATTATACTATAGTTGGTGTCAATTATGTATGCAGTGTTATCTACATCTTTATAGTCTGTAGAAGATTCTGTGTCATCATCTGCAAATCTTATGCCATTATAACCTAGAGGAATATCATCCCCAAAATTTCGCCGCTTTTCATATTCCTGTACACGTTTAGCCACAATAGCTGCACGTGCCTTGGCAATAGCTTCTGCGGATGGCTTAGGTGGTTTCTTAGGTGGACCACGTTTAGAGGTGCGTTCACTTACTATTTCCATTGCTTTGTTACATATCATGCCAGCCAATCGCATGCAACAGGTTTCATACAGTGAACTAGGACTTTCAACAGTTTTAGATTCTTTTTCAGTTTCTTTTGATTCCTTCTTTGACACTTTGAAAGAGGATGCCCTTTCAGGAGCTTCCTTCATGTTCTTTGATTTGTGAAAGGGATCCTTCTCTTCAGGGGCGAGAGGTGCACCCTTCTTTACAGTCTCCTTGGTTTCCAAAAGTCTACTATCACCTCCTGAGAGTGATTCAGGCTTTTCAAATGAAGAACTGTGAACTGTAGAACTAACCTGTATGCAGGAAACTCCAGAACGACTTTCATCTTTTTGTACTTTTGCTTGTTCTTTGTGCTCCCTAAAACTTCCAAAACCAATTTTAGGAAAAGAGAATGTTTTACTATCTCCTTTACTTGAGTCTTTTGCACTTACAGGTGTGCCAACAGATTCAGCTGACACTGGATAACTTTCAGCCACAATGGCTTCATTTTGTGCATTATCTTTTGGGAGTTTAGTTACTTCTTTTGGTTCCTTGGTACTACTTAAATGAAATTTGGGGAACGAAAACAGATGTTTACCATCTTCTATTGAAGATTTAGCTTCAGGGTGACTTTCAGCAGTAATGGCTTCATTTTGTGTAGTATCTTTCGGAAGCTTGGTTATTTCTTTTGGTTCCTTGGTACTACTTAAATGAAATTTGGGAAAAGAAAATAGATGTTTGCTTTCTTCTGTGGAAGGTTTAGCTTCTATATCACTCTTGGCTACTTCTGGTGAAGATGGCAGATTTTCAGCAGTAGAAGTGTAACTCTGTGAAAGATCTTTTGGTTCTTTAGAGAGTACATCTTCTTTTGAACTACCAAAACTGAATTTGGGAAAAGAAAATAGATGTTTGCTTTCTTCTGTGGAAGGTTTAACTTCTATATCACTCTTGGCTACTTCTGGTGAAGATGGTAGATTTCCAGCAGTAGAAGTGTGACTCTGTGAAAGATCTTTTGGTTCTTTAGAAAGTACATCTTCTTTCGAACTACCAAAACTGAATTTGGGAAAAGAGAATGAATGTTTTCCACTTTCTTTTGCAATATTTTTAGCTTCTGCATCAACCTTAGAATCTTCCGCAGAATCTATCACTTTAACGACAGGAATCTGAATATCTTCATCTTTTGCAAGATCTTTACGACCTTTAGAACTACCCACACCAAATTTTGGAAATGAAAAGGCACCTTTACTGTCTTCCTTTGTAGTGTTCTTATCTTTTACATCAACTGTAGACACTGCAAAGGAAACTGGGCGATTCTCAGAACTTGTTGGCTGTTTACGGGAGAATGAATCTTTTGAATCCTCTTTATGCTCCTTGGATATCCCAAAACCAAATTTTGGAAGAGAAAACATTGGTTTGCCAGCTTCTTCAGTACCCTTTTTAGAATCTTGATTTGGCCCCATCACTGCTTCATTTTCATCTGTAAGAACTGGTGAGGCAGTTTTTTGTTCTTTTGAAGTTCCTTTTTGTTCTTTAGGGCTTCCAAAGTTAAATTTAGGAAACTGAAATGTGTGTTTTCCTTCTTCTTTAGTGTCTTTTAACACTGCATCTGGTTCTGTAATTTCAATAGAAACTGGACAGCTTTCAGGTGTGACAGAAGCACATGCGGAATGATCTTTCGGCTGTTTACCAGTATCTTTATGTTCTTTAGAATGTCCAAGATTGAATTTAGCAAAAGAAAATCCATGTTTACTCTTGTCCTTTATAACCTCTGTTGAAGGATCTCCTGTAGTGCCAACTTCTTGAGAACTAGAATAATTTTCAGAGATAGCACTCTGGGTTTGTGAAGAATCCTGGAATTCCTTTGGTGCTTCCTTGTTCTCTTTGGAAGAGCCAAAACTGAACTTGGGAAGAGAGAAGCCATGTTTACTTCCTTCCTTTACAGCTTCAGGAGAATATTTATCAGTTCCACTTGCTTCAGCAGAACTTGGGCTACTTTCAGTTATGGCAGTTGGACTGGCTGAGGTGTCTTGTTGGACTGCTATTGTTTCTTTCTCTTTCGGGCTGCCAAAGCTGAATTTGGGAAGAGAAAATGTCATTTTGCTCTCTTTGACGTGCTCTTTGCCATTGACATCTGAGATGGCTACAGGAGAATCCGGGTGAACATCTGGAGATGAAGTCTGAGAAGAATCTTTATGTTCCTTGGACATGTGTTCTTTTAGACTTCCAAAACTAAATTTTGAAAGTGAAAATGAACTTTTAGTGTCTTCTTTGGATTGATCCTTAGCCTTTTCGGAATCCAAAGGGGAGATGTCACCTGGTAGAGCCTGAGTTTGTGAATCATCTTTATGAACTTTCTGTGGTTCACTATGTTCCTTTGATGTACCTATGTTGAATTTAGGTAATGAAAATATTGACGTGCCATCTTCTTTTGTAAAGAATCCTTTAAATTTTGACGGACTGTCTGGATTTGTAACAGCAACAGAATGAATATCTGCTTCATGATCATCCAGGTAAGTGGCATCATCTTTGCTACTATACTGTCTTTCATCAGTACCACTGATGTTCAGAACAGGGACACTTGACTCAGTCAAGGCAGAGGTACCATTTTGTTCTGTCAGACCTCTGCAAAAAAGAAAGAAAAAAAATATTTCAGAGTATTTTTACAGATGTATGATGATTACTTATGGAATGCACATGATCAATCAAGTTAGAAATTTTGAATGTATATACAAGTTAATAAAGTATTTTTGTCAATTGGATTTCACTCTCTCTCTCTCTCACACACACACACACACACACACAAAGAAAAAGAAAGAAAACCTCACTAACTTTTAGCGCACATGGTTACTTTCACATACACCCAAACATATTTCGCCATGCTTACGAGCACAGCTGGGTATATTCTTTCAGCATACTACTTCGACTACAATTAACTGATTCAGAATATGATCCTTTTAAAAAGTTATTTTTAGTATGGAAACATCAACTGTCATCCATAAGGTGATGTGAATAAAGCACATAGTCATAATCTCGTATCTTTATCATTTGCTAGGAAGAATAACAATTGATTTCAACTATGTTTATTTTCAAGAAGTTTTAAGCATAGGAGGATAATAAAATCGCATGGGAGATGTCCAGGTGAGCATCGAGATGGAGAGTGTAACAGTAATGATATTCTGTATGTATATATAGGCCAAAAATTGCTAAAAATAATACAACTGCTGAACCTCTGCCATTTTTTAAGTTGTCAATAAATGGTAATTTTTTACCATAATTCAATCATGCATACATGAGATGTGAACAGTGTGTACTTGCACAAGCCACGTGCTGTCTTGAACACATTTACAAAGCATGCATTTAGCTGACTTTGCTCTAGGTCAAACTTCCACTAACCTTACTTACCGTATTTCCCAATATTAAAAGCATTTAAAAGCCTTAAAAATTTACTCAACGTACTGAGTAAATTAAAAAAAAAATTATCCCAACCAACACGACACCTTATTTCTTTAAATGAATAATTACAACTGTGACTATTCATTTATTGTCTAGTCAAGTCACCATTTTCAAATTGTTGAGTTCTATTATTCAGTTTGCTGTCTACCTTCCTTGAAAAGCCATCTGGTCAATGTGCAAAAGCTTGGAAACTTTTATTTCTCTTCTACGTCAATAAATTCAGATTACTAGTATAATTATACTATTTTGAGTACTTGGTGTACAGTTCCTTGTCATTAATTACTTTTTGCACTCTCTAAGCAATGTAGAATGCCTTTAAATTATTCCAACAGATGAGACTCAAACTGGAAAATGAAAGGTCCCACCTCGTCTTTTTAACCACTCACAAGACATTCAGCTTGATCCCGAAGTTCCATAATTTTAAGACATCAGTAAAAGGATCATGGTTCGAGAACAAAAAGGACAAATTTCTTCACCAGACCCTGTTAAGGATAATGAACCTGAGAAAAAAAGGGCATCGTGTCATTGGAAACCAAGTGCTACACTCTATATACACAGTTGTATCAGAACAATATGACCACCCCTGGAATCAGAGTGTACCTGCCCAGGCGCATCACAGACGGCACATGACAAGATAGATATAAGCGACCTGCCAGGACAGATGAGCCGTGGTGCATTATGTGAGCACAATGGGCAGAGGTCGTGATCTGACGGTCGTTCAAGAAGGAATCATCATCGGCTACCACGCCAAGGGTGAAAACATCTCAGAAACAGCAGATGTCGTGGGCTGCTCACGAGGTGCTGTAATAAGGGTGCACAAAAAGTGGACCACTGGCACACTGAGTACCTCCCAACATCATAACTGTAAAGCCCCAAAAGGCCATTGACCCCAGAGGAGAAAGTCACCTTCGTTGACTGGTAAATGGCAACCGACCCACAACAGTGCAGCAATTGACCACGCAAATGAATGCTGGAGCACTCAGGTACAAGTTGCCGATAACAGTAGAGTGGATCCTGTTACGCATGGGTCTCCGGAGTTAACGCTGCGTCAAGGTGCCCATGTTAACCCAGGTCCATTGGCAATGACGGCTGCAGTTCGCATGGGCTACCATCATTGGACAGTGGAAGAGTGGGAAAAGGTTGCCTTCTCCAAAGAATTGAGATTTCTACTCCACAGAATTGATGGGCGGTGGCGGATACAGTGTCAGCTATGAGCCTGTCAGTTACAGCACCAAATAACTTAGTAATCTGTTTAAAGCCTAGTACAGAAAGCTTAAAATTCCCTTGGTTAGGGGTTATGAGCCTGAATTTCCTTTTCTTTTTGCTACTGCAAAGATTCGTAAAGATCCTGTGAAATTCAGATTCATAGCCAGTGGCATTAGGAGTCATAAATAGAAAACAGACCAGGCTTTTGAAGCACTTCTGAAAAAAGTTTTGAAATTTATTAGAAACAGTACTAATCTGCAAAACAGGGATTTTTGGATTATAAATAACAATTCCAAAGTGATTTCATCTATTTTTAGCTTAAGGCCCATAGATATTAATAGTTATGATTTCGAGAACCTATATACCAATCTGCTTCTTTCAGATATTATATCCACATTTAAGGAGATGTTTGTAGAATTTAAAATTAACCAAATTGTTAAAGCCAATACTTGGAATAATTTACTTAACTGTTGTATTAACAATACCCATATTCTTTATAATCAATCACTCTATACGCAAATTAATGGTATCCCTATGGGATGGTCCCACTCCACCAGTGTCTGTAATCTGTTTCTGATCTATAAAGAGGTCTGTAATCTGTTTCTGATCTATAAAGAGTATAAGTTTATAAAATATAGGTCCTTGAACTCAGATAGCTACTTATATACTTACAGATATACTGATGATTTGCTCTGTATTAATAACTCTGAAATAATAGAGAATGATTTTACAGATATCTAACCTAGCTGTCTTAAATTAAGTAAAACTAACCAAAATAACCAGGAGCTTGTTTTCTTATATTTCAGCATAAGACTTAATAATGGTAACCCTACCATTTGCCTATTTGATAAAAGAAAGAATTTTCCTTTTAAAGTAATTAAATATTTACAATGGACAAATAATATCTCCACTAAACTAATAGATAACGTACTTATTTCACAGGTACTTAGAATTTTCAGAATATGCAACAATACTTCGGATTTTCATGAACATATTAGTCTACTCTTAAATAGCTTTCTAGAGAACCAAGTACCAGCTAATTTTATTAAAACAGCCTTAAGAAAAATAGTTCTCAAAAATAGAGCTAGGTTAGCAGACCTAATTTAATTGCATCGCAGTTAATAAAATGATTCTGGCCAATGAAAGCCTTTTTGGAAGTTGGTCTAGAGGAGGTATATTATTAACTAACTTTTTGGAACCTTTAGAGCTATGGGATAAAACAATTTTATTATAAAAATATAAATAAAAATAATAAAATATTAAATAAAAATGCCAAAAAAAAAAAAAACATTAAAGAGCTTACACCATCTTTGCATGATATATTTAATTAAAAAACGACAGATATTTACATATTTAAAAGATTAAAAACCCATTAGTACTTTCGGGTCGAAAATCGACCCATCTTCAGATGGAGGAGAGCCGCTGCTGCACGTGTGCTCCTATATATACGTTCGAGTATGATGATATACAAGGTATGAACTAGCGTCACAAGGGTGTCACTCTGTTGCCATCATTTCATTGCTAAATCACAAATCAGACTAGGTCCATGTGGGAATATGATAAACAGGGTGTAAAATATATGAAATATATGTATTTGTTATAACTTGCATATTTAACAAGAAATGTTATGTAAGTTCATAGCTGTAATGAGTCTTTTCCAAATCCTGTGTATTTCAGTTGGGGAATTATCGTTACAGCAGCCGTCCCCGAAGGCCTCGATGTATAAACTTTCAGTTATATGCAATGAGTATACAGAAGCGGGTGTATGTAGCAACTTAATATTTTTCCAATCCGATTGGACAGTTCCTTGTGCCACATATCTGGCAAACGCTGTGTTACTATGATTAACACGAATGTCATATATTTATGTTCCTGCATTCGAGTTTCAAGGCTATGTTTTGTAGATCCCACATAGTTGACTACTTGTTCACCATTGGAGACATCTATTATTGGTATATTATATACACCCCATTTACACAATGAGTATCATATTTCATACATGCATGTGTCAGTACATTAGTAATGCTTGGGTACTGCTCCATTGTACCAACATAATGCTTTGCTGGTTTTTGTTCTTTGGCCAAACATGTAGATCTACCATTTAAGATTCTTCGATAGATTCGGTTAATCATATATTTGGGATATCCCTGTTTGGCGGCTAAATCAAAAAGGAAATCTATTTCAAGTTTAAGCACGCTGTTAGCAGATGAGTGTGAGAAGGCTCTTTTGATTAAAAAGTTGATAGCTGATAGCTTATATGGTAATGGATGTGAAGAGTTAAAAGGGATTAAACTACTGCCGGCAGTGGGTTTTCGTATATACAGAGTAAGAAAGGTTGCATGTTACTGGGTTATGGGTGATTTGAAAGTCCAAGAACAGTAGAGAATAGTTGGATTCAGTTTCTATCATGAGCCCAAAAGTGGGAAATACAGATGAAAGCGTGTTGGCGAACTTAGCTAAATCATCCTGTGTATGAGGCCAAAATACAAGGATGTCATCGACGTACCTGATATACACTGCCGGACAATTGCTAAGGATCGATGACAAGAGTAACGATAGCAACCATAAAATGGAAGGCAGGAAAATGTGGAAATTAGCACAAGTGCGGGATACAGTAAGACGTGTTGTGCGTATGCAAATTTTGGATTGCCGAACTTGTTCGTGACGTCATAGCGCTGATAAAAGATATAAAGGATTTGACGCGTATTGACCGTTGTTGTTCAAACGCAAAGTTGAAAGGGAAAGAATCAATTAATTGACGAACTTGCAATTTTCAGTATGTCTTCCCGACATCACCTAGATGATTTTACGCGTGGCCATATTATTGACAAGACTGAAGAAGGACGAAAAATAACAGATGTTGCCAGGGAGTTCGACATCAGCCACAGTGTTGTTTCAAGGCTTTGGAAATCATTTCAAACAAATGGAGAGTGTAGCAAACGTCACGGTGGAGGTCATGTTCGCAGTACGACACCTGCAGAAGATCGGTATATAGTGCTATCAACAAAAAGACACCGGCGCAGCACAGCTAGTGAGGTAGAAAATCTGTTTATGGCTGCTACTGGCAAGCGGATCTCCCGAAAAACTGTCGCCAGACGTTTGCATGAAGGAGGACTATACGCCCGCCGTCCTGTTGTGTGCATCCCATTGTCCAGACGTCACCGTACCACCCGTTTGCAATGGTGCCATCAACATCGCAATTGGACTGATAACGACTGGTCTGCTGTCCTCTTCTCAGATGAAAGTAGATACAGTCTATCGTCTGATTGTCGACGACAACTGATCTGGCGTGATAGTGGTACTGCATATTGTCCAGCAAACATACAGGAAAGGGACCGATATCCGACATGTAGTGTCATGGTTATGGACTGGCATCATGATTAATGGCCATACGACCCTCTATGTGCTTCCAACTGGGACTATGACTGGCCAATGATACAATAATGATGTTCTGCTACCTCATGTTCACATGTTCCGTGGTGCTGTCGGTGATAGATTTATTTTCATGGACGACAACGCAACATGTCATCGAACAGTCGCTGTCCCGGAGTGTCTTGAGAGCGAGGATATTCAACGCCTCGTATGGCCAGCACGTTCTCCAGATCTGAATCCCATTGAAAATGTGTGGGATGCTTTGGGGAGGAGTCTTGCTGGTCGCCAATGCTCTCCAATAAACAAGGACACCCTCATCCGTGCACTGACAGAGGAATGGGATAAATTACCCCAACAGCTGCTTGATAATGTTGTGCAAAGCATGACACGACGTGTGGAATTTTGCATCGCCCTCCACGGTGGCCATATCCCGTATTGACATCTTACGCCGGAACGCCTGCGGACGGCAATTGCATTTTTTCACGTTTACGTATTCTGCACAAAATGGCCTGTTTGTCCCTTGAACACGTTCCAAAGCCTTCTGGATTTCAGAGCACAATAAATTGTCTTTCTTGTAATGTCCTGGCATTCTGACATTATTTTATTTCACTTGGCATCCAACCACACTTAATTTTTTATGCGCTATATAGCCGTTTATGATCCGTCCTTAGCAATTGTCCAGCAGTGTACATATTAGGGGGAAGGGGAAACTCATTGAGAACTTTGTTCTCAACGTGTTGAAGCAGAATTTCTGCGAGTACAGCTGAAAGTGGAGAACCCATGGGTGAGCCCTCCACTTGCTTATAGATTCGATTATCGAATTTAAAGTATGAACGCTGCTTAACAAATCTAAGAGTGCTCATAACGGCTGAAATTTCAGATGTGGGGACTTGGGACTCAGCAAGTTTGGCCTCTATAATGAGGTGGGTGGTGTCCACTGGTACATTGAATAGAACAACGTATCAGGATAAGATGCTTGAAGCCATTTCATCTATTCCGCACATAGTGGAAGAGCGGGATCCCACAAAAGCAACATGTTCAACACTTACCAGATTAAAAAAATTAACTCATTCCCAGATAGTTTCTCAAAGGCCTTCACCCCCACCCGGCTGTCGTGTGCCCAATATCTTTGGGCATCTAAAACTACATAAGGAGGGGCATCCTATTAGGCCACTAGTCACGGGTTATGTTAACCCGACTTGATCCCTTGAAAAAGCTCTTGCTCAGTACTTAGCAAAACTTGCTGTGAACTCCCCTTGTTATTAGAAACTGTATATTTTCTGTAGTTTTACTTTAAGGTATTTTAATACAGATAAATAATATTAAATACATATTGGGTGTATTTGATGATATTTTTCTCGTATTCCGGTGAGTTTTTGCTTCTTCCAGACAAACAGTTTATCTTTTTCACTTGGGAATTTTTTGATTGGTGGACTGCCGTTTTCTGTGAAGTGCGATTTGTACGAGAGGCTGCTATTTGTAGTTCTCCTCACCTATGTGAGGTTCGTGGCGAGCGAGAAGTTTGACGGCCATATTGTCTTGTCTGCCTTCTCTTTGGACAGCAGTTTGCAGGTCAGTCATTTCGTTTTTTCTTCTGGAGGATTTAGGGATTTTTTTCGCTTTTCTGTTTTTGCTGAAATTCATTAGTGTTCTTTTTTGACTTATCAAAAACTGTCATATTTTTCTCTTGCCTTTGGCTTTGTGCAGGTTTCTGCTTTGTTTTTTAGGCCTCGTGGCACTGCTTCCCTTACATTCGTAGTACAGAGGCACATTTACTGTATTTGCACTTGTAAATTCTTATAATATTGTGTACATATTGCGATTTTTCTTTTTAAGTAACTTTCCAAAGTTTTATATTACGTTTATTTTGTCTAAAGTCTTGCTGAGTATCGCGGCAAATGTCTGTAATTTATATTTTGTTTTTTTGCTCATGTTCTCTGTGCTACTTTTCTGGAATTTTGGTCAATGTTTGTTCACACAGGTGTGGGGTTTTCCTTATTTTTTCCCTTTTGCATCTTGACTGTGTGTGTGTGTGTGTGTGTGTGTGTGTGTGTGTGTGTGTGTGTTTTCCTTGTTGAGTTTTTGCTCTGGTTCTGAGCCATGTGGCTTCTTTTTTGATTGGAGGTTTAACGACCACCGTGAGCAACTCAATAGGCTATGAGGAGTCACCCATCCCTAATTCAGGGTCACTGGTTCCAGGGAAGGGAGAGAGCCAGTGCTGTAAGACAAACACAACATCCATGCCTCACTGGGATTTGAACCTGGATCTCTTTCGGATGAATGATCAGAGGCCATCGCTTAGAACATTGCGCCACCGGGATGGCCCCACATGGCTTTGCTGTCTCATTTTCTGGAACTTGTGCCTTCAAGTTAAGTTTCTTTACATTATGAGTAAGTATTAAGATTCTTTTTCATTTTAAGTCTTTTTCCAAGTTAAGCTTTTTTACATTACTGTGGGTTTTGTTTTTTATTTTATTTTGCAGTTGTTTTTTTCCAGATTTTGTATTATGCTTTATTTGTCTAAATTCTACACGTCTTGTAATAATTTGGGGGGGGGGGGGCATGGGCTCTGTACTGAGTGTTTCTGGATTTGTGGATGATGACTCGTTGTGTGTTGGGCCATGTATTATATGTCACAGATGTATTGCTAAATTTATTCTTAAAATTTTTTACGTTTCAGAGCCTTTGAAGGCATTTTGGGAGACTTTTACCTATAACGCATTTGTGACATAGCAGAAACCCATATTCAACTAGGTCTTTAAAGAGATGAGTTAATGATGTGTTTTATTGGTCTTTGATAAAGCCAAAGCTCCGCATTTTCAAAACTTTCTGCATTCCAGCTTGTTTTTCCTGCTCGCTTGCATTGGTGGTTTTTTTCTCCTTTTTTGACTCCTGTTAAAATTGTTTCTACTTGTAGTAAGCATTGTTTCTGAGAATTCTTCTCTGCTGCTTTTTGCACGTTTGGGTTTTCAGAAAATGTTTTTAAAAAATAAAAAAAATTGTTTGTTCATTGCTAAGTTATGTTTAAATATATATATATATATATAGACATCATGATCAGAGTTAAATCCCTGAAATGGCAATGGGCTGGACATACTGCCAGAAGAACAGACCATCGATGGACAGCCGAAATTTTAGATTGGATTCCAAGGGACAGGAAAAGACCCAGAAGAAGACCACATGGAAGATGGGTGGATGAAATTCGAAAGTATGCGGGAGTGACATGGAGGAGACTGGCACAAGACAGACCGTTGTGGAGGAAACTTGGGGAGACCTTTGTCCAGCAGTGGATTGATAATGGTTGACAATGATGATGATGATATATATACTATTAAGTAGATACAGTAGCTTTTTTTCACCACAAAGAATAATACTTTGTAGTACTTTGGTACAGTTATTCGTGTTTAAATTCTCTCTCAGGCGGCTTGGTTGCTCGGCAACATGTTTTTTGCTTAATAATTCTGATGATTTATTCAGACCCTCTCACAACTTGCGTTTTTTGTAATTGTTTTTCTGTTTTCTGTGGCAGATGACAAGCGTGGGTTGAACCAGGAAAGCTATAGGTGCATGCAAAAACTTTAACTAAATGATTCATCATGCAACTCTGAGGAAGTTATGATAATTAAAAAAATTTTGGTGGGCTTTAAACTTGCATCTAGGCTTTGCAGAAACCCATTTCCAACTAGGTCTTTGTGGAAGTGAGAAAATGCAGAGTTTTGCTGGTCCTTGATAAAGCCAAGGCTCGGCATTCTCGACACTTTCTACATTCAGGTTGCTATAACTTTCTATTATTTTACTCATACCTGTTGGTTTTTGAGTTTTTCTTTGTTGTTTTAGTACCAGTTAATTTTTTTTTTTTTTTGCTACTGTCTCTACTTAGTAGTATGTGAATTCTGAATATTCATAACTGCTGTGTTGCGCGTCATGATCTTCAGGTCATTAAAAATCACTCCACTTGCTCCGATAACTACCTTTATACATTTAGATATATTGACGATCTACTGTGTATAAATAATTCAGAAGTTATAGAGAGTGATTTTGATAATATCTATCCTAGCTCTCTTAACTTATGTAAAACCAACCACAGTAATCAGGAACTAGAGTTCCTAAACTTAAGCATTAAACTTAACAGAGGTAACCCATCTATTAGCCTTTTTGATAAAAGAGTTAATTTTCCTTTCAAAGTAATTAAATATCTGCACTGGAATAATAACATATCAACCAAAGTAATTGAGAATGTACTAATTTCTCAGGTGCTTAGAATTTCAAGAATTTGCAGCAACAATTTGGACTTCAATTACCACATTAATATACTATTAGACAGTTTTCTAGAGAACAAAATTCCTACTTCTTTCATCAAAAGAACTTTAAGAAAAATTATTCTGAATAACAGAGTAAGGTTGGCAGATCTGCTTTAATTTTCTACACAGTTGATAATATGATTCTGACCAATGAAAGCCTTTTGGAAGTTGGCTAGAGGATGCATATTAACTACAAAAAGGAACCTTAGTGCTATGGATAAGAAGGTCCTATTAAAAATAAAAAATTAAATAATATAGACAAAATCACAAAAAAAACTTAAAAATATGTTTATAAAATAAAATAAAAATAAATATAAAAGAAAACTAGTTATTCACTCACTAGAATAGCTATACTAAAAATAGTAAAACTAACATTAAAATTAATAGGATTCTGAATAGTCTACAGAAGCTCACTAAGGTGATTAAATACATGCAAAGATTATTAAATACACTACTTGTGTATTTCATAATATTTCTCATGTATTCTGGAGAGTTAATTCTGCTCTTTCTGATCAAACAGGTCCACAATCTTAATTATATATTTTTTTCTCTAGTTAAAATCTCCGCGAGTAGGATTTTTTCAGCGTGTGGAGACCTTTAGCCCCACCCACACTGCCCCCCAGCGACTAGGGAGTGGCAGGGGTGTTTGGAAGTTTGGGTTAAAAGGTCGGCCATGTTTCCTCAAGAGTGGAAGAAGTTAAGTTGCATAAGAGGTAAGCTCTCTTCATTGTCTTTGGGTTTTAGGTTTTCCAGGTTCAATGTTTGAACTTCTTGAACATTTTTCTATTTTTTGCTTTAAGCATTTAGGTACTAGCAAGTCTATTAATTTTTTTGCGGATTTTAACTCATTCTTTTCTTGGTAACTGCACGTTTTTTAGGGAACTAAGGCTAAGCAGCTGGCCGTTTCATTGTTCTTGTAGTCTGTGATGTGTTTTCAATGTAGTTAAGGTCTTAATAACTACTTAATTATGCACTTAAAGCACTTTTGAAATACTTTGTACATATTGCAACTAATTGTTTATGTCACATTACCTTCACAAAGCATTTCTTTAGTTTATTATTGTCTTTATTTTATTCTCGTTTTTGTGTTGTCAGAAGTTGTGGAGTAGGGGTTTTTATAATCCAGTTTTCTTTCAAGAATCTGTGCTTTAGATAAAATTAATATTTCCTTTTTTATTGCAATGTTTAAGAATTTGTAATACTTTTGTATTGCTATTCAGGTTTAAATTTTCTCTCAGGCGAACTTGGCAATTTGTTATTGCTGAACATTATTTCTGATTCATTATGTCACTCTTACAACTTGAGTTTTCTATAATCATCTTCTTTCTGTTTAATAGTAACAGATGAAGAACATGGGTCGGGCCAGGAAAGTTATGGATGCAAGCTAAATTGTTAACTAAAGCTTGGTCATACAACTCTGCGGAGGTCATGACATACATATATTTAATTTTTTTTTTTTTGCGGTCTTATTACTTGCACCTATGACTTTGCAGAAACCCATTTCCAAATAGGTCTTTGTGGAAGTGAGAAAATGCAGAGTTTTTGCTGGTCCTTGATAAAGCCAAGGCTCAGTATTCTAGACACTTTCTACATTCAGTTGTTCTATTTTTTTCTCTTTTTACTCACACCGGTCAATACATAGCTTTTTCTATGTTGTACTTGGTATGAGTCAAAAAATTTTTTTGCTTCAGTCTCTTCTTAATAGAATGTGAATTCTGAATTTTCATAACAGCTGCGTTGCGCGTTTTGATCTTCAGGTTATTTTGCAACTTTGTTTTAAATTCTAAAGTTTTTCTTTTGTTTTCGGCTTTGCTCTTTAGTACATATATATATATATATATATATATATACACACACTTCTACATCCCTAAGCTGATCTCTGAAATTCAGACGTTAGCTCCACAAAGAAATACAAACTACCAGATAATTTTTACTTACTGTTGCCGTATCAAACTTCTCCATTTACAGCGATCTTGACATACAACTTGGGTTTCACTGACATCCATCACACACCATACACAAGATCTTCTATGCTTCATACTCATAATCTCTTTCTCATGCAGACACTCCTGAATCTGATCCACCCATGTCTTCCTTGGCCTTCCTCTGCCTTTCCTTCCTGCCACTTGGGCTAAAAAGATTTTCTTAGTACGTATCTCATCACTCATTCTTTCGACATGGCCAAATCACCTACGAATATTAGTCTCCACCTTGCCAACAACATTTTGCTTCACAATATTCAACTGCAAACATCTTTATTCCTCACATGATCACAACGTATCTTGCCACACACCCCCACACCCCTTAGTAACATTCATATGTACACATGCTGTACTGCCAGCATATATAGCTTTCACCCTTTTTAAGCAGATTCCCAGTTATACAATTTTTCAAGACCTTCCAAAGAAGTAAGTACCCTGCTTACACGGCCATAAACTTTCTTCTCAACAGACAAGATACTTTTCAATCATCATTGTACTACAAATATTTGGTTAGTGAAACCCTTACCAGGTACCTTGAATACTGGCATTTCTGGTATATCCCTAACACTTTCCATGGCACAATCAGCTGGCTGATACCACAATAGTTTTTACATCTAGACTGATAACTTTTTCTGTAATGCAAAGGAACAATGACAGCATCTTTCCAGCCCTAAGAAAACAACTCCTGATCCACATACAGCTGAAAATTTTCAGTTAAACTGTCAGTGACATCATTACCACCATATTTTAACATTTCAGATATCATGCCATCTACTTTTGTAGCCCTACAATTTTAAAGAGATTTTATAGCTTTACATACCTTTTTCTTTAAGATCTCTGCTGTACTTTTTTCGTTCTCCCTCTGCAGCATCCTCCACTTCTACCAAATTCATCTTTGTTTTCATGTTCTAATAACTCACAGAAATATTTGCCCAATCTTTCACTTAACTCACTAGGCTCCCATACATATCTTCAATCCTATTCTTCACACAATTTGCACAACAGCAGTAGGATTTCCTGTTTACAGCATATGTAAGAAGCATTCCAGTGGCTGCTTATGCTTCCCTTATGTATCACACATATGTGCCTGACCCTGTTTGGTGGCAAGCAAAAGGACCACCAGAAGCAGGCTGGTCTCACGCCCAGGTCACGAGGGGCTTGAATATCCACCCTCCAGAGTGGTTTCACAATTATAGCAGCAATTCAACAACACTGGCATGGTATGATAAAGGTCTGGCCCAAATGGTCCACGGTGTACACCTTGTGAGATCCATTATGTTGCTTAAATTGCACAGCATCATAGGTCCTATACAGCCCAGCAATTGTCTTTGGAGCTCTTTGCTACTACTGGGACTATGATATCAAGGTAAACAATATATCAAAAGCTCAATAAAATTGTCCTTTATACCATGAGACTCATGGTTTGTGTCCTGCTAAACATATCTTGCAGGAGAGCTCACTTCTACTGGTGCAGGCAACATCATTCCTGGGGCCCACACGAGTGGGCCAGTGTTGTTTTTACAGAAGAGTCGAGACGCAGTCTACAAACAGATTCTAAATGGCATTTTGTCTAGAGGAAACACGGAACTGGTAATGATCCTACAAACATCTGCCAACAAGACTCCTTCAGTAACGGTGGTCTGCTTGAGTGGCATTATGCTCAATGGCCACTGACCATAGAGGTCCGCAAAGGCCTTATTTGGTAAGCGCGGCCCAGCCCAAGACCGTGTGTTTAAGGCCCAGCCTGTTTCGAATATTAGAAACTCGGCTCAGCACAGGCCCATCAATTGCAGCTCTTATTTAGGCCCAGCCCGTAATGGTATTGTTTTGTTTTTCTATGGTATTTTCCAAATTGTGAAAATTAAATAATGAGATATTATTGAAAATATTTAGTTGTATGTAAGCCTAAAAATATTAACTAAACTTTAACCATTGGTGAAAAATACAACCTTTAAAGAGAGAGAAAAATTAAGTCTAAGCACATTCAAAATCTCCCTTTCTCTGAACTAGTAAGCAGTAACACTACAAAAGTCAATCCCTATACAAATTAGCAAAAGGAGAAAAAAATCCATGTCATCCCATTCTCTCTCACTCGCACGCACGCATGCACATACGCGATGGAGGACGAATCTTTTTGTAATCATAATAGGTAGCTTACCTTTTGTTGTAAGGCCAGCTAAGTACACATTTCCCTGCATGTTTTGTTCTTTTTGTAGTCTATCGTTGGTTCAAGCCTCTGGTGCGGTGGTCCTATTCCGTCTTCAGTTCATTTAATGCCAGGCGAATGTATAAGTCCTTGAAGTGTACTACAGTAATGACATTTGGCCCTAACAGCATCTACTTCCATTCCAACCACTCTTACTAACATGTAAAAACCCAACTTCAGTTGGTTAATTGGCATTTATAAAAACCAAAATTCTTTAACGCAATACGAACGGACATTGACCAACTAACACAAAACGTCCTATTTACATACACACAAAAATTCCAACCAAAAACACTAAAAACATATACACAACTATTTACACACAGCTTATCTTATTCCCTTCTATGTCATTCCATCAATTCCCATTCCCTACACTTCACGACATCCAGGGCATTCGGTCACCACACCTCAGCTATTCCCACATAGACTGCCTCAAGCGCTTTCTACCCCCCCTGGTCATCTTCAGGAGGCATTCCAGATGTTATCTCCCCTGATACCGCAGTGTGAGTGAGTGATACGATCGTCTTCCTCGCCCCCGTTCCAACGTCACCTACGAAAACTTCCACCGTGGCTCCATCTATTATAAACTTTTGTAAAAAAACTTCATTTTCTTCTTCTGTGTTTTTAGTTTTTTTGTTCAATTTTTAGTAATTCTTTCCATTTTTCATTAAGGATACTTTGGTCATTATTATTTCAAATTCTATCTCTATTTTTCTCAATCAACACAGATTCGGCAATGCGTAGGTGTCTCTCATTGCTACATGATTTTATTATTTTAATCTCTTCAAAATTAGGGTATGTATTATTTTAATCTCTTCAAAATTAGGGTATGTGTGGTTATCCAGACAGTATTGTATTAGTGCTGTCCATGCTTCTTTTTTTTTTTTTTTTTTTTTTTGCCAATTTTTAATATGCTGTTGTAGGCGATGTTTTAATTGATTTTTGGTACTTCCAATATAAGTTATTGGTGGGATTCCACTTATAGGTATTTCGTATACACCAGCTTTTTCTAAGATACTACAATTTTCAGTATTATTAATTATCATATCTCTAATTGTTAGTACTTTGTTTCAAATCTGAATTCTATATTTATGGCATAATTTATTTATTTCTGTAGATATTCCTGGAAGGTAAGGTATTGCTCCAACATATTGTAATTGCTTTTTCCTTTTAGAGGTAGATGTATCTTGCATCTTTACTTGTACATCATATATCCATTTACTATTTATTTTCTGTGAAGGATATCCATAATTATATGATATTTCTTTAATGTAATTTATTTCTTCAGTAAGAAATTCTTCTTTAGAGGAATGTGTGATTGCTCTTTTGATTAACGTTTAATGCTATTGCATTTCTGTGTGTAAGGATGTGTTGAGCTATCTGGTATCAGAACAGGAACGTACAATACCATACAGCTCAACACATCCTTACACACAGAATTAAATAAAGAAATGCTATAGCTTCAAGGACTTATACATTCGCCTGGCACTAAATGAACTGAAGACGGAATAGGACCACCACACCAGAGGCTTGAACCAACGATAGATTACAAAAAGAACAAAACGTGCAGAGAAATGTGTACTAAAGGAGCTGGCCTTACAACAAAAGGTAAGCTACCTATTATGATTGCAATTGTGTGCACATAAAAATGAATAGTTGTGGCATAAGCTGTAGTTGTTCTAACACTGAATCTTTTTGTGGTCAACAAGCCCCAAAGTTGTTTTACCATCTTAATACCTACAGATGGTAAAAACACTGTGATTGCCTCTCCTTGCTTTTGTGATTACACCCTGGGCTATGTCATGGAAGTAAAGCCAGCAAAACACGCCAGAAGATCGGGGGATATTGGGGAACATGTCCGACCCGGTCCGTGCAGACCTCCAACTCACCACCTCACATGTTCACAGGAGGCAATGTGCATCCTGAGCTTATAAGGACAAGATTCCTGAGCCCTATGTCAGACGTTTTTGGAAAGCTGTTAGCTCTCAGTTCCTTTTAATGGATGATAATATTCACCAACACAGAGTTCGGCTTGTCAATGATTTCCTGCAGGGAAAGGATGTTTGGTGTATAGACTGGCCAGCCAAGTCTCCGGACCTGAACCCTGTAGAGTATGCCTCAGATGCTCTGGGACAAAGAATGATTTCATATACAGTAAAACTTCTAAAACTTGAACTTCTTAGAATCGAATATTTCCATAACTAGAAGAATTTTGACATTTTGCATAAAAATTTCATCTTAAAAAATCGTGGAAATCTGTTGAAACATGTTAATGACGCCGTGGATATGCACAGCACTATTTTTTAAACAATTGGTGAAATACTGTAATAGTTAAAACATTTGTAATTGTATTTAAATAAATACAGTAATTACAATAACTTTAGGCCCAAGAACTATGTACTACTTTCTTAGGCAAATTTAGAAAATTTAACAACAGATGCCACTGGAGGATTAATTCTATTACTCGAGTTTTCTACAACTCAAAGTTAATCGTGATTCCCCTGAAGATTTGAGTTATGGAAGTTTTGCTGTACATCCAAAAAGCTGTTTCATGCTTGCCTACCTTATCTTTCCTACACTTTGTTTTATTCTGAGAAACCAATTTTGCTGCTTTACACTTTTTGGAACTGCAAAAAGTTAAATCCTTAAAATTTGTTCTATTTTATCACATAAACTCATAAGCATGAATAACTTCCTCAACAGCGATATCAGGACATAAGAGAAAATAAATAGGTATGCATACATACATATATAAATAACCACAAGCAATACCCCTCAAACATGTACATGACAGCAAATGAACTCCAGACCACAGCAAAAGAAAAAGAAGTATGATAAACAATACCTAAAAATCACACAGCAAAAATTATAAAGATATTAATAGGGAAAAGAACAACAAAAATTATAAAGATATTAATAGGGAAAAGAACAACAAAAATGAAATATTGTATCAAATGGTTCCGAACTCCCGAACCACTCTTCAGGAAAAGGGAGCCTGGAGCCAATCAAGTTCAAGTTTCGTGAGATAGCCTGGTACCTAATTTAAAACAAATTGTGGTTGCAACCGAATTTGGACTTGCAAAATTTGTTTAATTATGCATCTATTGCTGTGTTACTTTAAGGGTTTGGGTAGGAAAGACAGATGGGCAACAAATTTTGCAAGTCCAAATTTGGTTGCAACCACAATTTGTTTTAAATTAGGTACCAGGCTATCTCACGAAACCCGAACACGACTGGCTCCGGGATCTTGGATGTCTTTCCCTGAAGAGTGGTTCGGAGCCATTTGCTACGATATTTCATTTGGGTTGTTCTTTTCCCTATTAATATCTTTAAAATTTTTGCTGTGTGATTTTTAGGTATCGTTTATCATACTTCTTTTTCTTTTGCTGTGGTCTGGAGTTCATTTGCTGTCATGTACATGTTTGAGAGGTGTTGCCTGTGGTTATCTATATACACTGCTGGCCACCCAAAATGCAACACCAAGAAGGAAGCATCCGATTGGCCTGAAATTCGCAGCATGCATCGCCCGCGAGAGGACATGCAAACGATTAGCATTGCAGGGCATATGCAAGTCATGTATGCCCAGCACGCCACCAAGAAGCACTATAAGAAGGGTGCACAGAAGGCGGGGTAAAAGTAGCGGAAGTGTGTTGTGCTGCCGGACCTGTGCTTGGGAAGCTTCCCGATGCCTAGTCGCAGAATACGGCAGTCATTCCAGCACGTTTTGGAGTTCGACAGAGGACGAATAGTGGCTTATCACGACAGCGGTTTACTGTACCAAGACATCGGTATCAGTGTGGGACAACATCCAGCCACAGTGAGGTGAGTATGGATTCGGTGGGTGCGGGAGGGACGGAAAGACAGACATGAGCGATTGCCGCAGCCGTGGCACACCACCGTGCGAGAGGACCGGCATGTTGTGTGGCAGGCATTGACGGCTTGCACAGATACATCACGAACGTTAGCGCAGGAATTAGGGTGTGTTGCGCAACAACCTGTGTCAGCAAGAAACGTTCGACTTCGTCTTCAGGAGCGGGGACTTGTCGCACGGTGCCCATTGTTCCAATTAACATTGACGTTACACCACCGGTGAGTGCGGCGACAGTGGCCCATTGAACGCCGCACCTGGACTACGGAATGGCACGACATTGTCTTCTCCAATGAATCCCGCTTCTGTCTGCAACACCACGATGGTTGGATCCGCATGTGGCGGCACTGCGGCGATAGACTATATGACGTCTGCATTATGCATCGCCATACCGGTCCGTTGCCTGGCGTTATGGTTCGGGGCGCAATTGGATATGACACCCGCACCCCTCTGGTACGCATCGCAGGTACACTCAACAGCTACTGCTACATCTCCGACGTTTTGGAGCCTGTAGTTATCCCTTACCTGCAGGACCTGCCAGCCCAGCAGCCACGTTTCAACGGGGCAATGTGCGCCCGCACATGACACGCGTCGTGCAACAATTCTTCACAGCCCACCAGGTGTCTCTGCTTCCGTGTCCCGCCTGTTCTCCCGATATGTTGCACATCCAACACGTCTGGTCGCTGATCGCCAACCGAGTGGCCTGGCAAGTACCACCCGTGGCTACGCCTCATGAACTGTGGCAATGTGTGCAAGCAGCCTGGACCGACATACCCCAAGCCCACATCCAAAGCCTCTTTTTTTTTTGTTCAAAGCCGCGACATGTAGCGGCCATTATTGCCACACGAACTATTGATGTCTGCATGTTCCGCAAGTCGCACGGGCCTGTACGCTCAATCGTTTCATTTTTGTATCTGTTGTTATGTATCCAGTAAATCTGGCTTTGCTATCTCGTGTCGTCCTTGGTGTTGCATTTTGGGTGGCTAGCAGTGTATGCATGTACTGTTCACTCTTTGTTTCCAGCTGCATTGCACAGTATCAGAGTGGTATGGGCATGTATCAAAGATAATATTTTATGTATATATATATATATATGGCATGGAGGAGACAGGCCCAAGACAGACAATTGTGGAAGAAATTTGGGGAGACCTTCATCCAGCAGTGGATTGATAATGGTTGATGATGATGATATATATACAGTGCAATTAAATAATTATATATATGTATATCATCATCGTAAACCATTATCAATCCACTGCTGGACGAAGGTCTCCCCAAATTTTCTCCACAACAGTCTGTCTTGTGCCAGTCTTCTCCATGTCACTCCCGCAAACTTTCGAATTTCATCCACCCATCTCCCATGTGGTCTTTTTCTGGGTCTTTTCCCATCCCTTGGAATCCAATCTAAAATTTCGGCTGTTTATCGATGGTCTGTCCTTCTGGCAGTATGTCCAGCCCATTGCCATTTCAGGGATTTAACTCTGATCATGATATCTTCCACTCTTGTTATTTTTCGGATCCACGAGTTCCTCTTCTTATCTCTCCTGGTTACACCAAGCATGCACCTATCCATGCTGTTTTGAGTTGTCTGCAGCCTTTGTATGTCTCTTTTAGTTAAGGTCCACGTCTCTGCACCATACGTAAGCACTGGAAGGATGCATTGATCAAACACTTTTCTTTTAAGACATAATGGCATATTGCTCTTGAAAATTATGCTGTTTCTTCCAAAAGCTCTCCAGGCAAGTTTTGTACGCCGATTAATTTCTTCATCAATGTGACCCTCACTTGATATCTGCTGTCCAAGATAAACGTACGTGTCTGTTATCTCCAGTTTTTCTCCATCAATCGATAAATCTTCATTTTTTGTAAAAGCATTGAACATCACTTTTGTCTTCTGAAAGTTCATTTTTAATCCGACTTCTTTACTCTTGTCATCAAGTTCCTGGATCATACTCTGCAGTTCTGATGGGGTAGTTGCAAAAATGACTACGTCATCAGCAAAACGAAGGTGGGTTAGATAATCTCCATTAATCTTTATTCCTTTGTTTTCCCAGTTCAGTGATTGAAAGACATTTTCCAATGTGGCATTAAAGAGCTTCGGAGATATGGTGTCACCTTGTCTCACTCCCTTTCCAATTTTTATGTGTGTTGTACTTTCAAACAGCCGAATCTTTGCACTTGCATTTTCATAGATGTTATAAATAATATTAATGTATGCATCTTCAATACCGCAGGATTTCAGGGCCATTGTAACTGCTGATGGTTTCACCGAATCAAAGGCCTTTTCATAATCGATAAAAGCCATGCACAGTGGAAGTTCTTATTCCCTTGCTCTTTCAATTAGTTCTCTCAATACATGGATATGATCTATTGTGCTGTAGCCACTCCTGAATCCAGCTTGTTCTCTCGGTTGAGCCATGTCCAGTGTTACCTTCAAGCGGTGTGAAAGAACTTTAGTGAAGATTTTATAAACCACTGATAGGAGGCTGATAGGGCTGTAGTTCCTGAGATCCTCAATGTCACCTTTTTTTATGTAGCAGGAACATTGTAGCGTTGTTCCAATCCTCAGGAATCTTCCCTTCGTTAAGGCATCGAGTGAAAATTTGGGCAAGTACTGTTTCGATTTCTCCACTTGCTTCTTGTATGATGTCTACAGTAATTCCATCTTCTCCTGGAGCTTTTCCCCGCTTCATGTTCTTGATTGCATGTGCAACTTCTGCTGGGAGGACTGGAAGAACTCTGGTACTGGTACCTTTCATGATGTCTGGAGTACATGTATCATCCCTTTCATATAATTTGGAGTAGAAATCTTTCACTCTTGTCAAAATTTCGCCTCTATTTCTTGTTACAGAACCATCTTCTTTTCTCAGTGCCATAATCTGTTTTCTTCCCTTACTGAGATGTCCCTTTGCTATCTTTAGGCTTTGGTTGTTTTCAATTGCTTACCTTACTAGTTCACAGTTAAATTTCCTTACGTCTTCAGTGATACTTTTTCGTACTGTCTTGCATAGCTCTATATATTCCACTTTAGAAGTCACATCTTCTTTAGTTGTCCTCATCTGTCTTCTTTTTTGCATCAACATTTTGGTTTTTCCTGATAATTTGTTTACATGCAACTTGTTCTTAGACCCAGCTAATTTTGTTGCTGTTTCCATAACAGCTTTAGTTACTTTTCTGTTAACTTCAGAAATATCCACTTCTTCCGATGTTAGGCCTTCTAAAGCACAGAATCTGTTCTTCAGTTCCAACTTGAAGGTATTATGGTGTTTTTTAAGGTTGGTTATGTCAATAGATTTTGTTTGTCTTATGAGCTAGCCACGTTCGAGTTCAGTGTTGAGGTGCATCTTACATCTCACCAATCTATGGTCACTACCTGTGTTGAACTTGTTTAGCACACTGCAGTCTTCTATGACGAATTTTTTGTTACACATAATAAAATCAATTTCACTTGTCCCATTTGGATGTCTCCATGTCCATTTCCTGTGTGCTTTTTCTTGAAAAAGGAGTTCAAGATGAAAAACCCTTCTGCCTCTGCAAACTCAACGAGAGTATTTCCACGCTGGTTTCTGTTGCCGTGACCGAATTTACCTACTGAAGTTTCATTCTGTTGCCCTATTTTTGCATTGAAATCTCCCATAATCATCTTCAAGTATTGCTTACCTTTATTATGTAGATGACGAACTTCCTCATAAAATTCTTCAATTTCTTCTTCAGGATGACTTGCGGTTGGCGCATAAGTTTGAATAATCTGAGCCTGGTATCTTCTCGAGAGTTGGATAACGAGTCGTGCAGCTCTGTCAGAGGAACTTTCAACTTCTACAACTTTATCCTTCAGTTCCTTGTTTATTATAAATCCAACACCACTAGTTCGGCCAGTATCTGTCCCACGATAGTAGAAGAGATGTCCACTTTTCAGTTCAATGAGATCTTCTCCTTATCTCACTTAGCCCGACAATGTCCCACTTGATCCTTTGTAGTTCCTCTTCCAATTCAAGAAGCCTTGAATCAGAAGATAGGGAGCGTCCATTATACGTAGCCACGGTCAGCATCAGATGGCAGCCTTGTCCGGTCCTCCGGGGATTCTTAGCACCCTCTGCCTTCATGTCACACTGGCCGGCCTTGGCCAGGTACATTCCAGCTGCCGGAGACTGAGGGCCAAGATTTAAGTTGTGAAGTCATTTTGGAGGGTTTGGCCATAACTCACCACGCTGGCCAAGCGGATTGGTGAGTGTGGGATAGCATTTCCTCTAATCCCGATGGTATAGTTATACCGCTATTAGCGGTCATCAGAGCCCCTTTATAGTGGGAACAGGATGCACCACGAGAAGGCGGGGTTGACATTTGTCAAGGAGAGGCTGTGATGTTACGCATCACCTGACCTTACATCCCATATATCATCATCATCATCATTGTCAACCATTATCAATCCACTGCTGGACGAAGGTCTCCCCAAGTTTCCTCCACAACGGTCTGTCTTGTGCCAGTCTCCTCCATGTCACCCCTGCATACTTTCGAATTTCATCCACCCGTCTCCCATGTGGTCTTCTTCTGGGTCTTTTCCTGTCCCTTGGAATCCAATCTAAAATTTCGGCTGTCCATCGATGATCTGTCCTTCTGGCAGTATGTCCAACCCATTGCCATTTCAGGGATTTAACTCTGATCATGATGTCTTCCACTCTTGTCATTTTTCGGATCCACGAGTTCCTCTTTTTATCTCTCCTGGTTACACCAAGTATGCACCTCTCCATGCTTCTTTGAGTTGTCTGCAGCCTTTGTATGTCTCTTTTAGTTAAGGTCCACGTCTCTGCACCATACGTAAGCACTGGAAGGATGCATTGATCAAACACTTTTCTTTTAAGACATAATGGCATATTGCTCTTGAAAATTATGCTGTTTCTTCCAAAAGCTCTCCAGGCAAGTTTTGTACGCCGATTAATTTCTTCATCAATGTGACCCTCACTTGATATCTGCTGTCCAAGATAAACGTATGTGTCTGTTATCTCCAGCTTTTCTCCATCAATCGATAAATCTTCATTTCTTGCAAAAGCATTGAACATCACTTTTGTCTTCTGAAAGTTCATTTTTAATCCCACTTCTTTACTCTTGTCAGCAAGTTCTTGGATCATACTCTGCAGCTCTGATGGGCTAGTTGCAAAAATGACTACGTCATCAGCAAAACGAAGGTGGGTTAGATAATCTCCATCAATCTTTATCCCCTTGTTTTCCCAGCTCAGTGACTGAAAAACACCCTCCAATGTGGCATTAAAGAGCTTCGGAGATATGGTGTCACCTTGTCTCACTCCCTTTCCAATTTTTATGTGTGTTGTATTTTCAAATAGCAGAATCTTTGCACTTGCATTTTCATAGATGTTATTAATAATATTAATGTATGCATCTTCAATACCGCAGGTTTTCAGAGCCATTGTAACTGCTGATGGTTTCACCGAATCAAAGGCTTTTTCATAATCGATAAAAGCCATGCACAATGGAAGTTCATATTCCCTCGCTCTTTCAATTAGTTCTCTCAGCACATGGATATGATCTATTGTGCTGTAGCCACTCCTGAATCCAGCTTGTTCTCTCGGTTGAACCATGTCCAGTGTTACCTTCAAGCGGTGTGAAAGAACTTTAGTGAAGATTTTATAAACTACTGATAGGTGGCTGATAGGTCTGTAGTTTCCGAGATCCTCAATGTCACCTTTCTTATGTAGCAGGATCATTGTAGCGGTGTTCCAATCCTCAGGAATCTTTCCTTCATTGAGGCATCGAGTGAAAATTTGGGCGAGTACTGTTTCGATTTCTCCACTTGCTTCTTGTATGATGTCTACAGTAATTCCATCTTCTCCTGGAGCTATATATATACATATATATACATCCCATATATATATATATATATATATACTGTTTGACATGTAAATCTGCAGATCCTAACCTGTATTCTTCTGTTGAGGATAATTGCTCCAACAAGTTTTGCAAAGCCTACAATACCATCTATAAGCTCACCTGTACTGTCTGCAACCTTAGCTATATTGGCCAAAGTAAAAATCCTCTTCATCTTAGTATTAATGGTCACAGGTCTCTAGTTAACAAGTTCTCTAATTCAGGAGTGAACCCCTCCACAAACGCCAACCAGTACTCTACCTTTGAATTAGAGCATTTCCATACTCATGGTTTTGACAAAGTGAAAATAGAGGTACTACATATTATCCCTGACCTCTATGCTCGGCTAGAAACTGAATCCCTTGAAATTTTGCAGCATCAGTCTCTTTATCCCTATGGCCTTAATTCCACTCTATCTGACAATAAGCATAATCAGCATAAATTTTCAATTCGTGAACTCTTCTTTCTTGTTAATAATAAGAGCTGCTCTAGAGGTAATAGAGGACAGAGGTTATTTCGCACATCAAGCAAAGTTGATTTTGCTAACTTGCTAATAACTCTGGAAAGCTTTAAAACTGGCACTAATTTTGTTAAAAATACTTACAAAATTCTCAAGTCCTTCAAGCACTCTGTCCTTAAAAGTTTTTTCAAATTCTGGAATGAAACTGCTGACCATGTTGATAAGCATGTTTTTGCTTTGGTTCTGGACATTCTGAAACATATTCTTAAAGATAAAATTTCTCTTAAAGAATTTTCCAGTAATTTTGTTACCATCAGGTTTCTAAATAAAGCCTACGATAATCTCAATGTAAGGAAGCTGTTCTACAATAATGCAATTTTTTTTCCCATCCACAGGCACCAGTCTATTGTTAGTTTTAAATATGTTAAGACCTTAGGGTCAATAGTTAAAAACTACAAACTTAACTCTTCGAGCTACATTCCTGTAATTACTACATGTTCTTGTGACGAACATAAAGAAACAGTTCACTATGATAAGAATTACAACCATATTATCACCGGAAACTTGAGTTTTGTTGAAAATGAAAAGCTTAGGAATTTATTAGAGTATGGCTCTAAATTCAGAAATTCCTTCACTATTTCCAAAGAAAGGATTCTTGAGAGCTTCACTCAAGATGTTAATAGGTACATCGTAAAAACCAGTTTAACGTACAATCAGCCTATTGAGGCCTTCGCAGAATGGAAATATAATATAATCAATAGCTTCACCGGTGAGTTGGCAGGTCTGGACTTTTGTTTCGACAGAAATCTCTTTTTCTCTGGAGAAGCTAAAAGGTCACTCTCCAAACTACAAGACCAATTTATTTTTACCACTACGGATAAAGCTAGCAATAATTTTGCAATTATCTGTAAGAAGTTCTATTTTGAATTGTTAACTATGGAACTCAATAATAGAGTAACATACGAGCCCGTAAGTTATTCTACCAAGCAGTTAGAAAATCGGTTTAAGGCATTCTTCAAGAAACTTAAAATTCCACAAACTAGAAGATATGAGCCTGAATTTCCATTTCTTTTTGCAACGGTTAAGTTTCATAAGGATCCTGTGAAGTTCAGGTTCATAGCTAGTGGAGTAAGGAGTCATAAAAAGAAAATAGATCTTGCTTTTGAAGATGTCTTAAAGAAGGTTTTGAAACACATTAGAAACTGTTCTAACTTGATGTACAGAGATTTTTGGATAATTAATAATAATGCAGAAGTAATTTCTACTATACTCAAAGTTTGTCCCCTAGATATTAATAGTTATGATTTTGAAAACCTATATACTAATCTGCCTCTATCAGATATAATCACTACCTTTAAAGAGCTGTATGCAGAATTTAAACTTAACCAATTTGTTAATGTAGGAACTTGGAACTCTTATCTCAATTGCTGCATAAAAAATAACCATATCTTATATAATAATACTCTCTATAAGCAAGTGAACGGTATTCCCATGGGAACATCAACGTCCACGAATATCGCTAATCTATTCCTGTTCTTTGAGGAATATAAATTCATTAAAAATCACCCCACCTGCTCAGATAACTACCTTTACACTTTTAGATATATTGATGATCTGCTGTGTATCAATAATTCAGAAGTTATAGAGAGTGATTTTGATAATATCTATCCTAGCTCTCTTAACTTATGTAAAACCAACCACAGTAATCAGGAACTTGAGTTCCTAGACTTAAGCATTAAGCTCAACAGAGGTAACCCATCTATTAGCCTCTTTGATAAAAGAGTTAATTTTCCTTTCAAAGTAATTAAATATCTACACTGGAATAATAACATTTCAACCAAAGTAATTGAGAATGTACTAATTTCTCAGGTCCTAAGAATTTCAAGAATTTGCAGCAACAATTTGGACTTCAATTACCACATTAATATACTATTAGAAAGTTTTCTAGAGTACGAAATTCCTTCTTCTTTCATCAAAAGAACTTTAAGAAAAATTATTCTGAATAATAGAGTAAGGTTGGCAGATCTGCTTTAATTTTCTACACAGTTAAATAATATGATTCTGACCAATCAAAGCCGTAAGGAAGTTGGCTAGAGGATGCCTATTAACTACCTAAAGGAACCTTAGTGCTATGGATATGACGGTCCTATTAAAACAAAAAATTAAATAATATAAACAAAATCACAAAAAAAGCTTAAAAATCTGTTTATAAAAGAAAATAAAAACAAATAAAAAAGAAAACTAGTTATTCATCACTAGGATAGCTATACTAAAAATAGTAAAACCAACATTAAAATTAATAAGATTCTGATTAATCTATAGAAGCTCACTAAGGTGATTTAATACATGCAAAGATTATTAAATACACTACTCGTGTATTTCATAATATTTCTCATGTATTCTGGAGAGTTAATTCTGCTCTTTCTGATCATACAGATCCACAGTCTTAAGTTTATATATTTTTTTCTCTGGTTAAAATCTCCGCGTGTTGGTTTCTTGCTGTATGAGGAGGCCATCAGCCCCACCCTCACTGCCCCCCAGCGACTAGGGAGTGGCGGAAGAGGTCAGCCATGTTCTACTCTTCTGAGGAGAAAGGTTTTGTCACACAAGAGGTAAGCTCTCTTCCTTGTTTTTGGGTTCTAGGTTTTATAAGTTCAATGTTTGTACTTCATGTACTTTTTCTCTGTTGTTTTTTAGCTTTTCAGCTTTTAGGCACTGGCTTGTCTGTTAACATTTTTGCGGGTTTTAACTCTTTCTTTTCTTTGTAACTTTGCGCGTCTTTTGGGGTACCTAGGAACAGAAGATGGCTAAGCTTGTTCCTTTTCTATGCGCTGTATTTTCAAAGTAGTTAAGTTCTTAATAACTAATTAATTATGCACTTAAAGCACTGCTGAAATACTTTGTACATATTGCAACTAACTGTTTAAGGTATATAACTTTCACAAAGTTTTCTTTAGTTAATTATTGTCTTTAACTTATTCTCGTTTTCGTGCTGTCATAAGTTGTAGAGTAGGGGGTTTTAGACTCAAGTTTTCTTTCAAAAATCTGTTTGTTAAAAATTAATATTTCCTTTTTTAATTGCAATGTAAAAATTTGGATTTCTTTTGCATTGATTTTCAGGTTTAAATTCTCTCTCAAACGAACTTGGCAATTCGTTATGGCTGAAAATCATTTCTAATTATTATGTCACTCTCACAACTTGAGTTCTCTTTAATCTTCTTCTCTCTGTTTAATAGTAACAGATGAAGAGCATGGGTCGGGCCAGGAAGGTTAATGGATGCAAGCGAAATTGTTAACTAGTGCTAGGTCATGCAACTCTACGGAGGACATGACATATATATATATTTTTTAAACTATTTTAGGAGGGAATGTTACTTGCATCTATGGCCTTGCAGAAACCGATTTCCAACTAGGTCTTTGTGGAAGTGAGAAAATGCAGAGTTTTTGCTGGTCCTTGATAAAGCCAAGGCTCAGTATTCTCGACACCTTCTACATTCAATTGTTTTATTTTATTTTTTTATCTTTTCTCCTTTTACTCACACAGGTAGATACATAACCTTTTCTATGTTGTACTAGGTGTGAGTCAAAATTATATATGTATTTTTTTTGCTTAGGTATCTTCTTAATAGAATATATATATATATATATATATATATATATATGAAATAAAAAGCTTTTTTCATTGCATCCAGCTAAAAATGTTTGCTATTTAGTAAATAGTCTTGTCAGCCATGATTAGAAGAGCATCTTTTCAAAATGATGCTTAAAGCTTCTTTTTAAAGATGCATTTCTTCTGGTTATGTGAGGAAGGCAGGGCTCGTCCAAAGATCTAGCTTCTCCCTTTCTCACGTGAGCAGAGCTCCCATCAAGGTTGGTAAAGAAGTGATCTTTAGGTGCACATGCACCTCTTCCCTTTGTCAGCTGTTTTATGTGATTTTATGATTCAGCATCTATACCTGTGACATCACTGAGCAGGGGAGTAACAAGGATTACTTTGATGAAATAGATGAAGAACCAGGTGAAGGAAGTAGCACAACACCCAAAGAATTATTTAAAATGCAAATTTACAGTGTTTTATACACTCTATTGTCTCAAATAGATTGGTGTTATGAGCAAGAGCAATGTAAAACTGTCTACGACGATTTTCGCTTTCTCTATGGCCCGTCTTTCTAATTGACGAGTGTTTCTGATTTACAAAAATTGGCTGCAGACCTCGCTATTAAATATAGCAAAGATTTAAATATGCACGAGCTCACATGTAAAATTTGAAGCTTTAAGATTTGACACTAATACGAAATATTAAAACTGCAGCTCTGCTTGATATTCTACAGGCTCTTTATGACTTTGGATTAATTGAATCATATCCAAATATTAATGCTGTTTTCCAAATATTTTTCACTCTTCCTGTTTCTACTGCTTTGTATGACAGAAGTTTTAGCAAGTTAAAATGAATTAAGTATTATTTAAGATTGACTATCAGATAAAAATTATTAATCTTTCCGTAGTTTTGATTGAATATAATATTGTTAAAGACATTAATTAGGATAATGTAATCAATGAATTTGCTGAAATAAAAGCCAGAATAGTGCAATTGAAATAATTATGTTTGTTTATAAATACATGTGTGAATGATCTTGTATTTTTCTTGTGTACACAAAAATTTATAAACAATTGTTATATAGTATCTGTTTTGTTACCCCACCCCCTCCCAGATTAAGGGACCCAGAAATGAAAACCTTGCACAGGGCACAAGAAAAGCCAGTTACGGCACTGTATATACCCATGTTATCTGTGGAATGGCTGCTGGGAGACTTGAATGTTATAAGAGTTTTTGATATGAAGTTTTAGATTAAGTTGTAGTTTTCAGAACCTATTAAGCTACATTATGTAAAATTCAGCAAATGAATATGGTATTTTGGGTTTTGAAAAAACTGACAATTCCATTCCATTTTGGTTAAAAAAGGCTAAGGAAACGATTGAAGATTCTTATGCTTTTTAACTTCAACTTTAAGCATGTTTTTGTTTCTCTAATAACTGATAAACCATCATGTTATCACAAGACTACACAGTTAGAATCATATTTTACTTCAAACAGAAAGGAAACATCCTAAAAGAGAAAATAATTATTTGGAAAGCTAACTACTCTATGCTAAGCAAAATGATTAGACTTTTACCCTGAAATTTTTGTGCATAAAGTACAACGTAATATAGTATGAAACTGCTATTGATAAACCAGTTTTATGCTACACTATAGTGCACTGAAAATAAATCTGCTACAATTGTAAAAAAGAGGAAAAAACTTCCAATAATCAGAAAGTAGATGGTATCAACATTTATGATCAGGCTGCATTTAAACTGACAACCAAAAATGAAGTTCTGCTGTTTCACAACAAATCTATAACTAACACAATTCCTTTAAAAGAAGTTCAATCGCAAAATTAAAAGAATTGACTTGATCAGATAATTGAGTTTTAACTTTATGAAAGTAAATTAAACAGTAATGTTTAGGAGCATTAGAAAAGGAATATTTATTTACACTTCATTACAACTTACCTTGATAACAACTGAAAAATCTGCTGCATGAAATATAAGGAGAAATATAAATATTCAAACATCAGTAAAAATGACTGGCAAATTAATCAGCACATATGCCTACAATTACAGTAAGGAATATGTTGAAGAGATATATGAACCCTCAATATTATAAAAATAACTTTAAAAATATTTTAAACTGGCTTAAAACACACTTGGAATTTCAAGCAGTGCCTACTTCACTGGATGCGACACAGTCATCTCACTAAAGAAATATCCACGTCGTGAATGGCCACATGTACATTACCCAACAGAAACCATAAAAAACCCTTGTTTAATAGTCCACAATGGGCCCCTCCTTTCTAAACATGTGACTCAGACTGGTACATAAGGAAGGACGAGCAACAGAAGTTTGTTGTACTGTTCATCATGGAACTACAGGCAAGGTGATGAATATTGTGATGGGTGCTGTTTTCAGATGAAACATTGGTGGCTTGTCATTTCAAACAACTGCACACAGCCTGTACTATCACCATTAAATAATTCATAAAAAAGACCACAGAGGTACACCACGTGTAACTAGAAGTTACTCGGAAAGGCGGTTCATCAATCTTGCTAATCATTCACTCCTGCAAGCCCTGCAGAACATCAACCATGAGCTTCAGAAATCAACATGAGTTAAGATCAGTATAAGCATACTACATACCAAGATTTTTTTTTATCACTGATTATCGTGGAGGGTAGTTGAACATTAGCTTAACATCCCAAATTGCAATCAGCAGTCCCACCTTGTATGGTGTAAAGCATAATCATTTTCCTTTTAAACATTTTAAAGTGTGTGATTCAGTACAACATAACTCATATTTCAAGTGCTTCCTGTCTTTTCATCCATACACTGGGAGGGGGTCAAGAACTTTCCAAGACTTTTCCAGGACATATAAAAAAAAAATTCCAGGATGATTCCACTTTACAGTATCATGGTCAAATTATTTTGTAAAAGTAATTTCGGTTTTAAGTAATAAAAATGATGAAAGATGTAAATGGGTGAGTGTGCTTTTTTACTCATTCCATTTCTTTCGAATGTTTTTTAATTGGAGAATTACCCAATAATGCAAAACTGAATCATGGTGGTGCAATTACCACAAGGCCTATCTCAGAAAATCCTTTCCCTCAATCTGAAAATGATTAATTCAATCAGTGACTTCAGCTACATCACTGTTCTCCACCATCTTCCCATGTTGTTGATAATCAGTCTATCATTGATAACAATTGAAATTATTATAAAATAAAGCAAGGGCAGATCCAGAATTTAAGAATGGGGAGGGCACATGTCTCATCAGTTAAAAGAAGAAATGTAGAAGAAAACAAGATATAAGTCTACACCTGTTAGTGGAAGAATTGAAAATAATAAAAAAGTTGAAAATTATTTTACATGGAAAAAGCTATGCTAAGGATTTTTTTTTTTTTCCAAATATGTTTCCCAGAAGCAGAGATAGTGAAAGAAAAAAAGGTTTCAACATTTACAACTGTAGTGGGAAATCTTAGCATTACTGAAAGAGGATAATGCTCCACATCTCTATTGTACCAAAGGGTATACAGTACAGAAGAAATTTCTCAATAGGGTTTTTAGAAGCGGCAATACAGCTGCAAACTGAAGAACAAAAACACCATGTACTGACAGCACTGTGAACTGCAAAATTCCTCACATACTAGCCTAAAATGTTCTGCAAAGTAAATGGCATCTGGTGTTGAAAGAATTTTTCAAACTGCACATGTAGAAGCAGAGATATTGAGAAAACAGATTAAAAATTTGTGACTCCTGATGGTGAAATTGTGCATTATTTGGGGGGGGATATGTAGAATTTGCACAGTAAGTATTATCTGACCGAAGAAAGAAGTTTTTCAATCGGATTTTTAGTCCTGCAGATACTGCTGTAAACGGAATGGGAACTTACGTCCTCTGATGACAGACTTGTGAGTTAAGAAAAATTTGAAATTATATAAAAAAACATTTCACAGCAGAAACGCTATCCAATAAAGAAATGTTTTTTTTTCAAATCGGACTCTTAGAAGAAAAGATATTGACAAAATTAAGATATACATCTACACCCCCTCATGGAGAAACCATGCATTAAGAAAATACTCCAAAAAGGTTCATCGGCATGAGTGGTATCGGTCCATGAAAAAAAAATTTCAAACTAGATTTTAGAAGCTCAGATTTTGCTGCAAATAACATCAGAAGCAGAAATTAACATTTACACTTTCCGGTGGCCAAACCATTCTTTAACAAAAATTAGAAATTATACGCAAAACATTTCCTATCAGGAGCTGTATCTGGTTCAGAAAGAATTTTTCAAATCAAAGTTTTAGAAGTAGAGATACTAGTACGTTCAAAAAGTTCCAAAACTTTTTTTAATATTTACCAAATGTCAGTGAATTACATCATTCCCCGCTGAGCAAGCGAAGAACATCATGTGACCGACCAGCCAGAACCGGTTTGGTCCAGATCCAACATGTACAGCGTATGTGTGTAGTTCATGATTACAGGCATTCGAGGCTCTCCGTCACGAGGACAATGATGTCGAATTTTACACAGCGTTCAAGTGCAAAATTTTGTGTTCTGCTCGGAAAATCTTTCGCCGAGACTTTTCTCACCGTACACTTAAGTCAGCATATGGTGAGAGTGCAATGAGTCGAACTAGAGTTTATGAGTGGCATTGATGATTCGAAAACGGGCGACAGAGTATCGAGGATGATGACCTTCAACATCCACAAAGGAAGAATAAATCGCCATTGTCAAAGAAATTGTGAAAAATGACTGTTGAAAAACTGTTGCAGCAATTGCAGAAGTTGCAGGCATCTCAGTTGGAAGTTGCCATGCCATTTTAACAGAGAAACTGGGCACACATCATGTGTGCCAACAAATTGTTCCCAAAAACCTGACACAAGAAAAAATGGATGAGCACATGCAAGTTTGCGGGGATAACATCGATGCAGTGGATTCAGATCCTGATCTCTTGAATCGATTGATCACTGGCGATGAGACTTGGTGCTTTTTGTATGACCCCCAATCCAACCAACAGTCAAAAGTGTGGAAATCACCGTCGTCACCACGACCAAAAAGTTCAGGGCTGGCCACTCGAAAGGCAAGGTCTTGTTAACAGTTTTCTTTGATTGCAAAGGGGTCAGTCGTACACAAGGAATTCCTTAAACATGGCTGTACAGTCACTAAAGAATAGCACACCAACGTCCTGAAATGTCTCCGAGAATCAGTGAGACGCAAGCAACCCGATCTTTGGAAGACCACCTCGTGGGTGCTTCATCACAATAATGCCCCAGCTCACAGATCCCTCCTGGTGTTCGGTTACCTGTCCAAACATCACATTCCCGTTCTTCAGAACCAGCTTATTCCCCTGATCTCGCCCTGTGTGACTTTTTCCCCGGATGAAGAATTTGCTTAAGGGGCAACGCTTCTCAAGTTCCAAAGAAGAGCAACAAGCTGTGATGGAGGCACTGGAGGATGTGACAAAAGAAGGCTTGCAATCTTCATTTAACTATTTGTATGAGCACTAGCAAAAATGCATAGTTGCACAGGGTAACTACTTCAAAGGAAACACCGCATAAACAGGTATTATCTGTACTCATTCTTTTTAATATAAAAAGTTCGGAAACTTTTTGAACGTACTGGTATAATGGGGAAACACAATTTACTTTTACACCCCCTAGTGGAAAATCTACGAGTAACTTGAAAAAGTGACTATACATAAAATAGTCTTTGCCATAAATGAAATTGAAAGGTAAAAGAATTTTTCCCATCGGATGTTTAGAAGCAAATATATGGAATAAAATGTATTCTGAATTCGATATCATCTGCATTTATGCCCTCTAGCGGAACTGTGCACCATAAAAAAAAAAAAAAAGACAATATAAAGGATCGTCATTCGCACATTTCAAGCTTCCCGATGCAAAAAGAATTTAGAATTTTTCAAATCGGACTAATAGCTGCAGAGATATGGGGTCCACAGATGGACGGATGAACAAATAACCGATAACATAAAGACGACCTTTTTTACAAAAAGACGTACTAAAAAAGAGGTAGCACTGATTTCCTAAAAGAAATTCAAATATATTTTTAAGCACTAATTTCAAATTTCAAGACTTTTCAAGACATCTTTAAAAAAAAACGTTTTTCCAGGATATAACAGGCCTTAAAAATGTAATCATGATTTTCAAGGACTTTCCAGGTTTTCAAGAACCCATGTACACCCTGTAGAAGAGTCTTCTCAAAAAACTTTTAAATACATGAAATCACAATAGACAAAACAATACATAAATAGTTCCCCACAAACACAGCAATAATGCACAAATAGTTCACACAAATGAGGCACACACAAAAAAAAAAAAGAAAAGAAAAAAGATGCACACACAGTTCTCACACAAAGAAACAAAATCACAGCAGGTGAAGAATAACTCAAAGCACACACATACAACTGTGCAAATATAAAATATAGTATGCATGAATTTTTAACATTTCCAGAAAAATCAAAATTACCCCCCTTTTAGAAAGACTGTCAGATACTCACTTTATGCAATTTTTTTCCTATTTTTCTTTTTCTTTCTTTCTATCCCTTTTTTCATTATTTACAGCAGTTATTGTTTAGTGTGTGCATTTTATTTTACATATTTAAAAACAGTCACATGCAAAAATACATTTCTGTAAATGAAGTACTTGAAAGTCCCACCAAATATAATATTTGGAATTGTTCACTAGAATAAAATAATTCAAAACACAAAACAAGAATATGTATAAGAACACTGCTGTGACAGAATTTCCCAAATAACAAGTCCCTTTTTTTTTTGTGAGGTCTTTTTTTTTTAATTGGTGTTTGCTGAGTACTGCCACAGGATAAATTAAGTATGTATGGAAGATGAAATTAAGTAGCATACTTACCCATCAATTTCAGTTTCCAAAGGACCCAGAGTTTGCCATTCACTTGCTTCAAAAGGAACACTAATGCTGGAGCCACTGAAATCAATAAGAAAATCATGAAGTTTAAAACTTCTAAGAAGTTATTCAATTCGTACTACTACTTATCTTAAAATACACAGAGCCTCACATATTTACAACATAACGCATCACTGGATTATAAGTTTAACACACTAAAAATGTCATATGTCAGGATGAGATATGGCATAGGCAAAACATGAGAGAAGTAAGGTGGGCAACTGCTCTTTCAGTATTTTTCTGCTTCCCAAATAACTATATTTTCATTACTTTCAAATACCAAATTAAAAAACAAGAAAAAACAAGCCTCAACTTTATTAAGTTGAAGTTGTGATGAAAATTCAATGTTGAAATACCAAAAAATGACGATTAAAGTTTACAAAAAGTTAAATGTTAAGTCAAGGCCTGTTTTCAATGTATAGAATGATTAACAAGTTTTGTTTACTCCTGAAGAATTTAAATATTGTTGCCAGGTTCCTCATGCTGCTGCCAGTAACTAAACTGAAATGTTTTTATTGTGTATTTTGTAATTATGTTGTTGTAATTAAGTTGTTTAAAACTCCACTTATTAGTTTTGAAGGCTCAATGATGGCTCTGTTTTTTTGGATGTAATAACTTTCTTTAATTAGTCTCTTGTTTTTGTGAGATTCATTAGTCCAATATTTTAATTTTTTCCCATTTGTATAACTGCATATGATTTGCTAATACACTATTTGGATCTTTGTTATTAATAGCCATTTGATATTCCTTAATTCTGATTTCCAATTTTTGAGATGTTTGTCCAATATAATTACTGTTACAATTAAGTGGAATTTGATATACAACATTTTTTCTTTCCATCTTGTCTATTGTATTTCTGTATGTCTCTTTATTAGCTAAATATGCTACTTTGTTTTTTGCTGTAGTGGAAAATCAAGAGGCCAGAAACATCTGTAAACCACCAAAGGAACTCAAAGAGAAGGAAGATTAAATGAAAATTTCTTCAATTGTGAACTAGAACCAAATAAATATACCTGGGTAAAGCTTTTCAGTAAGTGATTTAATTACATGTTAAGATTTTGTTAGAACGTATCCCAAATTTGTATTTAAAATATCCTAGTTACAGCAGTAATATGACTTCACCTGCAAGAATTAGTAGTATTTCACAAGAAACAGAGCTCGCAGCAGCTGTGTCCTCACCCAAATGACAAATCATCCCCTCCCCTATCAGGGAGAAATGTTTCCAACCCTTCGGGCTTGACTCCTGCAAAAAAATTACCCCATTTTTTTTATTCTTTTTACTGAATGAGAAGTTCACAGTGACATAACAGCCAAACAGACAGACAAAACTCACACAATCAGCAAGCTAAAGAATTCAAATTAATCAAAACAATCAAGTTTAAAATTTTGAATAAAAAAAAAAGCATTACTTTATAATTAAAAATATCAGGGAAATTTTCAAAATTGGAACCATTAATAAATTCATTAACCGTCTGAACTGAATAAGTTATATCACACTAGTCAGATGAGACATTTCCAAATAACTTTAATGGTTAACACATTCTAACAGCTGAGATATAAGGGGTACAATTGACAACAAAATTTTCAAAGTCCTGAGGATTTCTTCACATCAATGACAGGCATGGAAGTCTTTATGGTGTTAAAACAGTACCCACTACTTGCCAACCAACAGGAAGGTTTTATGTGAGAATTCCTGAAAACCTTCCAGTTCATAAGTTTAAATCTTATTGGAAAACAGGATTAGGGGAACTGTCAATCTATAACAATCTTATGAAAATAAAAAAAATTTGTCACCAACAATTAAATAGAATAATAACATCATTAAAAAAATAATCTACGCTTGATGTAAATAATACTGTACGGAATAGTTTTTAAATGAGGTACCATAAACTTTCATAGCTTTGTGCAATTTTATACTTTGCGCAGTACTGCACATAAATGTGAACGAGTAATTATTCCAACTGAATTTCAAGTTACAACAAAAGAAATAGGCTTAAAAATATTAAAAAAGAACTTTTTAGACTTCATTTGCTGAATTGTAGATTTATACTATATTTGCATGTTTTATTATTTTCTTTTGCTAAATACTGTAAGTGTCAGTTATCCACCAAAAACTCTGTGTAAAACATTTTTTATTTAAATATTTTTTCATAAGTAGATCAGGTGAAAAGATATTTTATATTGGAATGTACAAAAAACTCCAAAAATTAGATATTGCATCTAGAGTTGCTTAAGTGGAATTTGAAACTAGTGTTTAAATGTTAAAGCAGATTTTAGAACATGGCCATTGATTTCTGCACACTCAAGCTGTTGGGACTACATCAGAAAATTATTTGCACATTTTCAGATTTGTAAATTGATAAAGGAGTACTGTATATTAATTACCAAAGCATTTTGATTTTTAATCAAAGGATAATTACCAGTATGGAAAAAGAAGTTTTTCCACCAGCATATGATGCCTGATGAGACTGAAATACTTCAACTCTGTGGCAGCACATTGTCCTGAGTGGTGAAATAGTTATAAAACTCAGATGGAAAACTGGAGATGTGAGATCAATTATCATTTCAGAATGGTAACAGTTTAAAACTTTTGTCCATTCTCTACATGGCTGACAATTTCCAAAGGTACTGCTTTACTAATCAGTTTGCTACATGAAGTATGCATAATCAATTTTCATAGTATTTCTCAGTAACAAAGCTTTTTTCATTAAATCATAATGTACATAAACAAATAAACCACTTATTTTACAAGTAGTGAATCTTCATAAATACTTACTTAAAAACTAGGGGCCTTTGAACAGCAGTTGGCACTGTACCTGATGCACACTCATGAACAGGTTCTTGAGAAGTTTCTTGTACACTAGGTAAAAATGAATTACAGTTTAATCACATGATAAAACCAGCAAATTTTGTTACAAAACATGCAGCAGTCACATGGCAATATGAATATGTGTTTTAAATAAATCATACTTCATTTTACATAATCATTCTTGAAACATTGTTATAAAAACTGAAGTAACTACATGAAAATAGCAAAAGGAAATTGTTATTTACTTCTATCCAACACCATAATGAAAAATCAAATTAGTTAAACTCACTAAAAAAATGCCATCCTTATGCTCCACATTCAATCATTAAACCAATCAACTGCTACAACTAATCAGAATAAAATGTGCGATTCATCAAGAAGTTGTTAAACAAAATACTTTTCTCAGAGACAGTTTGATTTCTGACACTGGAATGCCATCTGCCGCAGACTATGGAGTGACTGTACATCAGGACTCTGAAGGAAAATAAGGAGCAAAAAGCCTCCTTAAATTCCGGGAGGCGTACAAATCCTGAAGATCATTAGTTGATCATATTTTCTCTCTTTCACCTTTATTTTCAAGCATAGGAAAATTTGCATTGCTAAGTTTTAATTCACCTAATTGTTGCCCCGTGGCTGAGTGGTCTGAGGCACTTACTTCTGGCAGTTCATTTGAAATGGGCCTGGGTTTCAGTCCTGGATCATACATGCCAACTTTTATGGATTATCCATAAAATTTACAGATTTCTGCTTAATTTTACTGATTTACGGATAGAAGTCTTTTTTTATGGATTTTTTTAATATTTTGATTGTTCAATCGAAATATTTTAATCCCCTGCAACCATCCACTACTGGACTTTGCAAATGCTGTGACTTGCCAGCTTCATGCGGAGCCATAAAGTATAATGATGGCTCCGCTTTGTGACGTCGTGTGGTAGCTCTCTCTCCACAGGAGTGCTCAAGTGGCATGCCGACCAGAGTTCTCCAAAATGCATAATTATGCATCTAGTAAACATCGAAGAGTGTGTTTACACATCGAAATTTTACCAACGCATAAAAATATGCATCAGGAATTTTTCTCGAGGTGTAAAAGTACATGTCGAGAATTTTTCTCGGCACGTAAAAATATGCATTGAGAATTTTTCTCGACGTGTAAATATACACATCTTGAATTTTTCTCGGAGTGTATAACAACGCATCGAAGAATTTTACCAATTTGCAAAAATATGCATCGCGACGGTATTCCTTCTTTCAGATGGAAGTAAACGAAATAAAGATTTTTTTCCTTAATCGTAATTTATTTTTCACCGTGATGTTGCTTCTGTCTAGTATTGTTGTTATATATCATTTTATTCCATAAATATTTGTATTTCAGTTTGAAAATGAATGAAAAATTTCCAAAAACGGGAATTCAATGGCGAAAAAATTTCGCTGTAATCTTTAGAGAAAGTGTGACGGCTTCGAGGAATTTCTCCTTTTCCGTCATAATTTGGGTTATCCTCGAGATCGATGCATAACTGAACAGAATTTTTGGGGAAATTAGTAGTGGTGGAGGATGTTTTTCGCCTGAAACTTTCTAAACTTTCGAAAGAGGAAGTTTCATCTCTCAAAACTTTCGAAAACGGAAGTTAGACACAGTGAAGATTTCTCCCGTAATCGTAGTTTTATTTTTCACGATGTTTCCTCTTCCTAGTATTGTTGTTAAATATCATTTTATTTCATAAATATTTGTATTTCAACTTGAAAATGGAGGGAAAATGTCTGAAAACGGAAATTGGATGTAGCAAAGACTTCCCCCGTAACTGTAATTTTTTCCCCCAACAATGATCAGAACATGTATCCTGTATTCTTAAACATTCTCTCCCCCCCCCCTAAAAAGTTTTGCATTTCAGTTTGATATAAATGGTGGTAATGATGGTGAGGGCGGGGGGGGGGGTCTGAAAACGAAAGTGACGAAGCTGAAAAAATTTAAAAAATTGGTGCATGGTGTTCAAAAGTATTTATATTTTCAAAGTTACACTATTCATCTTTTATCTAAAATAGTGAAAGCTGTCATGAATTCATGATGGAATGATGGATAAAATTGTCATCCAAGGGCACAAAAAAAAAAACCCCACACAATTAAGAAATGGGAACGGAAACAAAGATATCAGCAAATGAAAATTTTAGCTTAGTACTGAAACACCACAGGTTTGCGAGGCTAACATTGAACAAAATTAAGATCTTACTTTATGTTTTTTTTAATTAATTTAAACACAGATAATACTAGTTTAGTTATTGTGGCACATGCAGAGATTTTTACTGCATATTTATTAATATAATTATGTTTTGCTTTGTGGTAAATGGCTTTCGTGCAAAAGTTTTACTGATGCACATTTTCCAAAGTTGGCAAGTATGCTGGATGAGGCATGCGGTGATGTGTTTTGTCTTACAGCACTGAATCTCTCCTTAAACTGGATCAAGTAGCCCTAAATTAGGGATACGCAAACTTATAGCACTTGGAGTTGAAATACTTTATCTAAATCTCGAAAAAATTACTTTATCTAAACCTTAAAAATATTTTTAAAAAATACAAAGGTTATTTTTTCACAGCTAGTGACTTTTGTGTGTGCACACATTTGACTTAACTTTGTAAATTCATAATATTTAATCAAAAATATTTTTTAAAACCTTGCTCTTATACAAGAAAACAACTTATACACTATATTGACAAAAGTCACCGGACATCCCTTCAAAAGCAAATGAACGGATCCGCTGTGTTGTTAAGATGTGCGGTACAGCTGCAAATGGTATAAAAGCAAGCCTGCAGCTGACCGTGATCATATTGCACTGTGAGGCTGAGTGAAAATGTCACGGCGGTAGAGAACTGACTTTGAGAAAGGAAAGATCGTTGGGTGTTATATTAGTGGGTTGTCCATAAGAGAAACCGAGAGACATTTAAACATACCCAAGTCAACTGGTTTGGATGTACTGAATAAGTCAAAGACACATGGAGTTCCTGAAGCAGCAAAACGTACCAGCAGACCAAAGAAAATCAGTGATACAGGACGTCGAAGCCTCAGGAGAGTCATTACAGCTAATCGACAGAGTACTGCACAAGACCTCAGTGTACAGGTGAGTAAAAATGCTGGAACTTAGGTATGTACATGTACCATTCGCAGAGAACTTCATTCCATGGGTTACTGTGGTCATGCGGCTGCTCATAAGCCTTTTATCTATACTCGGAATGCTACTCATCATTTAGCATGGTGTAAGGAACATTTATCGTGGACCATAGATAAATGGAAATGGGTCCTATGGACTGATGAATCCAGATACACGATCCATCAGTCTGATGGCCGTGTGTGGGTATAGCAGCAGCCAGGGGACCGCTATTTACCACAGTGTACTGTTCCTACGTTCAAGTTTGGAGCTGGCACTGTACTCATGTGGGTTGTTTTTCGTGGTATGGTCCCTGCCCATTGGTTATTGTGGACAAACCTGCTAACCAGCACATCTACCTTGATATTCTGGACAATTATGCCCTACTAACTCTGTGGCAATACTATGGAACAAAGCCTAGTTGGTACCAGCAGGATAATGCACAGAGCCATAAAGCAAGGACTGTTACGGAGTGGTTTGATGATAATTCTGTATCATGTGTGGACTGGCCAGCGCTCTGATCTTAATCCCATAGAGCACCTATGGGATGAATTACAGTTCTGCAGAAGAAGTTTGGAACCAAGGCCTACTACTAAGCAACAGTTAGCGGCAGCATTATGTACTGAATAGAAGCGCATACCTTCTAAAACCTTGTTGAAAGCATGTCTCGAAGAGTCAGTGCATGCATTAAGGCCAAAGGTGAACGGACATTGTACTAATGCATGTTAATAAATGCTATGCTGTGTTTCTCTTCAAGGTGTCTGGTGACTTTTATCAATACAGTGTATATTAATAAAAACCAAGACTGTGTATTTCTCTTTCATGACAAAAATGACCTAAATTTAAAATCATGGTCAAATTTCTTAATATGTGTGTTTTGGTCACTTAACACAAAGTGTATTTACACTAAATTTTCTTAATTCTTTATCCAATTCAACTCATTTTGTATTGCTCCTCCAAACACTGATGCATCTCCTTCTTCCTTACTATTCTTTATTCTTTGTAATATTTTGTTAAAGCCACTACCACACACATACTTATTACATATCAAGGACAAGATTCCTCTGTTAATGCTACTATTTCAGTGGCCTAAAGTATCTCTGCCTGGTTCCTCGATGAAAAGTGAAGAGATTTCTGACAGAGCCTATGGTCTAATTAGGCTTGCTAAACTCAACTAAGAGATTATAGTTCATAATAATGGGTGTAGAGAGGCAGTTATTATTATTACACATCTTAATTGTTTAAGCCTGTTTTTTTAGCAGTAGCAGAGCTCAACACATCTCCAGCAAGGAAATCACTATACATAATTCAGGCTGTACATTTCTGGCAATTAAACCAAAACAGAACAGAAATAGAAGAATCAACTTACTGTTGTGGCACTTGCTCAAACATAAGGGGCCTCTGAACAGCAGATAAAGGTGGTGAATCAGTTCTTGGCTGTGTTGATTCATTGACTATTTTGCGAGATAACTCTGACAGAGGACTAAAAAGACAGCGTGAAGAAAACAAAAATTAAGAGGCATCTAACACCACCAATTAAGCTTCAAATTCAACACATTATGAAATTTAATTAAATCATTGTGTCTACAAAACATTAAATCAGCTATAAATGTATATCAGATATGCATATATATAGATTGTGGGATGCTAGCGCATAAATAACCACGGAACGTGGTGAATACAATATCTTAAAAGTGAATGCAAAAGCAAAAAATGTAAACTTTAGGAAGAAACTAGAATCATGAAGGGAAACAGTTGAAATATTAACGTGGCAGGATGTATGCAACACAGATGTCTCTTTCGAACTACCGGCAGCTTGGAACCATCTGCTAGGCATCGCAAGATGGACTTCATGATTCTAGTTTCTTCCAAAAGTTTACATTTTTTGTTTTTGCATTAACTTTTAAGATATTGTATTCACCATGTTCCGTGCTACGGAACTAAAGTTTACATTTTTTGCTTTCTTCCTAAAGTTTACATTTTTTGCTTTTGCATTAACTTTTAAGGTATTGTATTCACCATGTTCCATGGTTATTTATGCGTGGCAGCTGTTCTTGCGTCTCCATATGGTGTGATCTTCAAGATATTCTGCCATTGGGGTTGAGCCTGATGGTTAGCTACTTCTTTGGCAAGAGATGTAGAAAGCTTCTTTTGTGGAAAGTCCCTCTTGTGCTCATTCATTCTCTCTTCAAATGATCTTTTTGTGAGACCTACGTAAAATTTAGTAGAGGAGTCTGGGTATAACAATGGGAGACAATAGATGTCCGCATCTGTGAGCTTCAAGGTGCCATTACCTCTTGCTGTGCTGAGGACGGTTGCCATGGGTTTAGAAGCTGTTTTAGGCCGACATCCAATCCTTTCTTCTGGAAGTGATTTTTAATAAAATAAGATATTTTGGGGATGTACGGGATCGAACCAACAAATTTTAAAGGTGCTCTTCTGTTCAGTGTAGCAAGTGTGTTGGCTTCAACTTTCACTATTGTGTCCTCTACGCGGGAGACGTCAAACCCTCCTGCAAAGGCAAGATCTTTCAAAGACTTAATTTCGGCATCATAGTCTGATTTCAAGGTGCAAAGATCTTTGGCTCTTTTAGCCCGGTATTTGAATAGAGCATACTTGTGTGTTGTTGGGTTGGCTGATCCTGGTGGAATAGGGTTAGGTACGTGCATGGGTTTATAGTAGACTTTGCGGAGTGAAATTCGTGTGATTTCTTACTTTGACACCAATAAATCGGATCATTATATTTATAATCAGATACGCATACTCATTCTCAAGACATTGTATTCAATCAATTCTAATTCCAGTCGATAGGCTTTAAAAATTATATTTCACTTTTTTTAATGGTATGCACTGAAGGCATTGCTAGACCATTTGTGGAGGGTTCAGCCCCCATCAATATTCTTACAATAATCTCAAAATAAGTTTTTTGTTTAAGCTAAAAAAATTCTAAGCCTTTGCAGATTTGCATATAATTATTTTAAATCAATGATTAATCATCAACAAATAAAGAAAAAGCTAATAGCGGATTCACATTTGACTGTTCTATGCTAATGAAGGACACCTATGGAACCATCTCTTGCTTCAGGACATGGCCCAAGAATCTTCAAGTATTAATGCGGGTAATTTTTTTTAATTCTTTTCTTTTAATTTTTAGCCGTAAGTTTTTTCTAGAGTGGGCAATACTATATGCACCAGATGGACATGGATAGTAATTGGACACTCGGAGAATGCTCAATTTGGTGTCACAGGGGTAGTTTCCTTCCCCAGCAGGGTGTTTCTTTTTTTTTTTTTTTTTTTTTGGTTGGAGGTTTAACGACCACCGTGAGCAACTCAATGGGCTATAAGCAGTCGCCCGTCCCTAATTTAGGGTCACTGGTTCCAGGGAAGGGAGAGAGCCAGTGCCGTAAGACAAACACAACATCCATGCCTCACCGGGATTCGAAACCGGACCCCTTTCGGACGAATTATCAGAGGCCATCGCTTAGACCACTGCGCCACCGGGGCGGCGCAGGGTGTTTCTCACTATCTGTCTTTACTGCCATTAACTTAGGATACTCTGTCTCCAAAGGCTGGCATTCTGTGGCGTCACCATGGGAACAAACAAGACCACCCAGCCAGCACGCAGAGAACACATAGGATCAACTATTCACTCCATCCCTTATTTAAGTTGCAGGAACTATTATAAAACTAATAGTTTTGCTTTCATACTCTCTGCATTGGGAATATGCTGGTCTTCCAACAAAGGTCACAAATAAAAGTCTTCCTAAACAGAAGAAAGGTAAAACCACTACAGAGCTGCTCAATACTCCTAACCAAAGCAAAGTAACTGGGGACCACCTCCATATTCTGGAAAATGGAGAAAAAATCAACTTTTAAATAATATTAATGCTGTGCTAAAATTAATCCTAAAACTAAAGATCATGGAGTTACACTGGATTAAGTGAACTTATTTAATTTAATTATTTTAAATTCAGAATGCAATTAATTTAAAAGTGCCAATTATCAATTTTAAAATTTCTGCAGTTTTATACTACTGTTGTCTTATTTTTCAACTTCATATAAAAAAAATGGTTTCAAGAATCACATAATTGCCAACAATCAGCAACTGCCATGGAGTTAAACTTCCAGCTAATCTCAAGAACAAGAAACATCATTGGTCAACATCAACCAGCAACATTTGGACAGGTATGTTTGAACTCTTTTAAGATAGATGATAATTTCATTGCAGTTTCATTTTCAAAGGCATCATGTTAAACCCACCTTCAAGCTACATTACTTTGCATTAAAAAAGGTGTGTAACGATAATTTATATGGGAAATTTGTTTTTGTTTTACCTTATTTCAAGTAAACACATTGGTTTTACAGGAAGTGTGCATATCTCCTGAAGTTACTATTTCTTGTTCACTAGCAACTTAATTTTGGAAATTATCATATGAATTGAGGCATGTGCATTGCACTTTCACCATAACCATGATGAAAATGTGAAGCTCTACCACTTTCAAACAGAGGGAATATGGGAATGCATGAAATAGCCACGTGTTGAGTTGAAGTTTACTCAGATGTTCTTAACAAAAAAGGACAATATTTAGTAACATTGTTAACTGACAGTATTTCCAAGCTGTATTTTTTTTAAACCTTTGCTTTATTTTAACTTCATAATTATTTTAATAACTTGTAGCTACATATGATATGTTTAAAATTTTTGAATCTTTAATGAGTTTACTTTGGGTATTGAGATCAATGTGGTTCTGAATACATGGCAGTACAAATCAGAATAGGGGATTTTGATTTTAAACATTTTGCATGCTCAAAGACTTTAAAATGCATGAATATATAAGCTTAAAATTATGGAACATGTGGAGGCCTGAAGAACCATCTTAGTCCAATACATGTGGTGTATATGATTTTTATTTTCACTTAGGTAAGAGCTTTTTAATTAGCCTAACTGACTTTTTATAGGATTTAAAAGAAGTACGCAATTTTCAGCTGAAATTATCTGAAGCATTGATATTCTCAAGAACCTCCATTGCTTTCAAAAATCCAAAACAACAAAAATTAAAGCCCTGAAAAAAAGGTACAGAATTCTTATATTTATTTCCATAATTACACGAAAAATACTGAAAACAATAAATCCCTTTTCCTGCTAGTTCCATTCTAAGAATAATCCCCTAAGAAAGAAACAAAAATGTCGACAGTACTGGTTAAAAAGCCCAAAAACTGGAACAAAAACTTTTGAAACATGAAAAACCTTAATTGCTACAAAACACAAAATCATCAGATATCTCTTTCATTACATCCCAATGAAATACATAGTTTAATTTGTTTTTTTTTTTTGTAATAAACTCAAGTTTTTTGTTTATTTGTACACAGCTACATGTAGGTTTAAATATAACTGTATAAAGTACAAGGGTCATCCAGAAAGTAAGTACTGTTTGTGCATTACTCCTGCAAAAGTACTTACTTCACAGTCGCGCATGTGAAGTATCAAACATTAGCCATGCCCTGATGCCATTCTGTGAGGTTAAAGGTTTGTGCCGTGTGTTAAGAATGTTTAAGTTAATAGAACGGTCCACCGACTGCGAGGTCGGTCTGTGATAAGGTTTCTGAATGTGAGAAATGTGAGACCAAGTGAGATTCATCGCTAAATTTGTGAACTTTTTGGTCAAAACACAATGAGTGCAGCAATAGTGCAGAAGTGGGTTTGAATGTTTAATGAAGGACGACGGAGCGCTCATGACAAACTGCACAGTGGTAGGCCTTCTCTGGTCATGAAAGATTTGGTAGAGAGAGCAAATGAAAACATCAGGGAAAGCCGCCGCTTCACAATTTCTGGATCTTTCAGTACATTTCCATGAAGTTTCAAAACCATTACAAAAAAAGTTCCAGCATCACAAAATGTGTGCATGTCATGTGCCAAAGATATTGATGGAAGAGCACAAAACAAAGCTCATGGGATCTGCTTGGAATTTTCAGAGCAGTATGTGGAGGAAGGGGATTTTTAAGCCATATAGTGACAGGAGATCAGACTTGAATCCCTCACAAAACATCCAAATCGAAACATCAGTCCCTGCAATAGAATTGCATGGGCTAGCCTATGAAATGCACGGGCTCGCCACTGCCCTAGATAAGTTTTTCAAGTCATCGTATCCTTCGGAAGACTGCACACTTTTATTCGAGCTTAATAGCAAACAAGGTCAGCAGAATAATTTCACCTTCATAATGCTACTACATAACCATTAATGTTGATGGTACCACGAAGATTGAAATGTTCTGTTTTTGCCTTTGTGTTTTTGCACAAGAGAAAATTTGGGAAGATGTCTTCCTTGTTTTATAATCGCATGCCTTGCAATGTCATTTCTTTTTGAGAAAGGAACTTCTAACAAAGAAGAAACCATGTCAGTATTACATGTTGATGCACTGCAAATACTACTTTCCTCATCCATTATATTGATTTTGTACGGCTAAATCCAAAAGTTTACATGCAAAATGTATTGTTGTGACAATAAAAGTAAGAAAAAATCCCTCACGCCGTGTGATGCAGCGTACTCTAGGAAAACTTTTAAGACACTGCTTTAGGACTGAGGCTCGCTTGTGACGTGCCTCTTATGATCTGTTAATAGAAGTGGCAAGCTTCCGTTGGATACCGTGCACTGATTGGCTCCTGCACAGTGACCATGGTAACACTGGCAGACCTGGAGAAATGGGCCTCTCTCTGAAGTTTTATCACACGTAGTTAGCTATGAAAGTCCAAGAAAGTGCTTGTGTGAATGGGCGCTGTATGTAACTGAATACTGCTGTATTTTATAGGGCTGCATTTTTGTTTTTCTGCTTAAATATAATTTATTCTTCTGCTTTATACAAATACTTTACTGAGAGAACCACTGGGGATGCCTGGCCTCTCTTGCCTCCTCGACTGGCCACCCCTGGTACAAGGCATGCATAGACTATTCACTAATGTTGGTGAAATGTAAAAGCTTCCAATTTTTAAAATCTTCAACAATGTTCCAGTTGTCTTTTGAAAAATTCAAGCAGCTTGTTTTTCAAATTCAGGTGCTTTGTATCACTATGCCAATACAATTTGTTTAGTCACATGCTCTTGTTTGTAAATATCTCACAGCAAATAACACACAGCACACTGTCCCCATTCCACAAAAATCTGAATGTTTTAAGTAGTCATAATAATATTTCCTCAGCACTTTTCTTTTGTTTGATTGTTTGGAACTCGTTGTTGAGGGCTCTTTATCAATTTCTGCTGTTTTTCTGTTATTGACCATTTCATCTACCACAGTTCTTTGTTTTTTTGTTTTTTTTGTTTTTTTTTCAATTATAGCAATCTGTGTCATCATCAGCTGCTTTGTCAACCACTTATCCACGTGTCCTACATATCCACAAAGATGATAAACTTTGGTTTAGATCACTTCGAAGTTAACACATGCACTGTTATATCCAGACTGGACTCAAAAGAAGCTTATCTTTCTTAAACATAACGATGGAAAGTTCTGGAAACTTTTAGCAATGGATACATCCAGTAGGTTCTCAAGTTAGATGCTTGCTGTGGTTGTCAGATGGCAGCACTGAGGTGTAAATGCTTGCCTTCCAGGTATGAGCGTTGTCATTAGAAGGCAACACTAGTGGGCTGTGGAGTGTTGCCTATTCTGCTTCAGAAAGTGCCACAAATAATGAAAAACGATTCCAGTACCAGTATATTATGCGACTCATTTTCTCCCTTTTTTTCATTTTTTCATTATATCTTTTTCAGATAACTGCAAAATTTTCCCATTTTAGAAACTTTTGGTGGCCTGCCAAAAACCAACTTGTGACCCACAGTTTGGGAAACACTGAGCTAGAGGAATATTAAAAACAAAACAACAAAAAAAAAGCATCCCCACAAATTGAACTGGTGTCAGCACCATTACTTAGGAAGATAACAAGTGAGCTACTCAGTATAAGAACACAACTTACCTAATGACTAATGGCCTTTGTTGTGCAGACAAAGAGGGATCCTTTTTCCTTTTCTTTCTCATCTTCATTTTCCTCCTTAATGGTGGTTAGCACTGGCCTTGCATCAACTACGGTGACAGTGGGTGATACTGGATTTTCATCAGGTACGGTTTGTTCTTTTGCAGCATGAGCAATTTCTTCATTTACTTCCTCTACAGATGTAATAAACATCTGAGGCACAGAAGCTTCCCCAGATTCATCTTTAGATATACTTAAAGAAGGGTTTGGAGGTAATGATGTTTTATCTTGATCTGGAATTCAAAATTAATAATTTGTGCTTTTCTAACAATACCTATTCAAGATTTATATTTATCTTCAAAAACATAACACTGCATGCATTTCAGTCACTTTGGATGCATGTTAATCAGTATTAGTATGAAGAGTTAGAATGATATTTTGTTTAACAAAGTTTAATATATTTAAAACATTAAATGAAAAATCACATTGGTTATAGCAATATACCTTATGAATTGTATCGCTTGAGCCTAGCACCAGAGCATGATTTTCTCATCTGCAATGGGGTGGGTAGGGGTGCGAGATTTGAAATAATGACCCTTTCAGTTTAAACATTCCCCACTTCCCCTCAAATAGTATGCAGCTTTTACTTTCTCGTACCTCTTTTATAGGAAAGTATGATCATTCAAAAATCGCACTTATGGTTTCTGACATTTTTCTAAAAATGTGAAAACTAAGTAAATTTCAAAGAGCCAACAGCTGTAAATATCACTCAAAACGTTCAAGACATGTGAATACCAACAGAGCACATCATAGAAACGCATAAAGAGAAATGAAACAGCACAGAATGAACAACATACCTGCCAACCAAAATTTTCCTAAATCAAGAAGATTTACCATAAAATCACAAAGATTTACCCTAAAATTAAGAAGACTTACCTTAAAATCAAGAAGATTTGTGACAGTACCAGAACTATTAATTCATGATTATCTATTATTAGGGAAGAGTGGTAATGTATGGGATATACTAGCAGTATGTTTGATGATATTAGTTTTCAATTATTTTTCTGTATCACTATCAGTCATTCATAGATGGAGTTCAGAAATTGTGATGATTTTCAAGATTTTTTTAAATTGAATGATGCAGTTTTAGAAAAAACTTGATTTCATTTAAGCAATGACAAGACAGTAGCCTCTCTTTTTATGCCCAGTTACAGGAGAAATCTTTACTGCATCCAATTTCTATTTTCGGACATTTTCCCTCCATTTTCAAATTAAAACACAAATATTTATGAAATAAAATGATATTTAACAACAATACTAGGCAGAGGAAACATCGCTTGAAAAATAAAATTACGATTACAGGAGAAATTTTCACTGTGTCTAACTTCCGTTTTTGAAAGTTTTGAAAGACAAAACTTCCGTTTTCAAAAGTTTAGAAAGTTTCAGGCAGAAAATATCCAACACTACCAATTGCCCCAAAATTTCTGTTCAGTTATGCATCGATCATGAGGATGACTCGAATTATGACAGAAAAGGAGAAATTTCTCGAAGCCATTGCACACTCATGCTTGGAGATTAATTACAGGGGAATTTTTGCGCAATCGAATTTCCGTTTTCGGAAATATTTCCTCCATTTTCAAACTAAAATATCAATATTTTTGGAATAAAATGATGTATAACAACAATAGTGGACAGAGGCAACATAGCAGGTAAACAAAATTACGATTAAAGAAACAATCTCTATTTCATTTACTTCTGCTTTTGAAAGACAAAATACCATCCCGATGCATATTTTGTGCTGGTAAAATTCTTCAATGCGAATTTTTACGTGTTGATGTGTATTTTACAAATTTTTCGATGCTTATTTTTATGTGCTGATGAGTATTTTAGATGTCGAGAACAATTCCTGATGCACATTTTTATGCATTGGTAAAATTTTGATGAGTAAACACACTTTTCGATGCATGCTAGACATGTAATTACGCATTTTGGCAAAGTCTGCATGGTGCAGAATTAAAAAAAATTTAGCACTTTGGTGCAATTAGTGCAGCTATTCCAACACAGAGAGAGGGAGTTTGGAAGGATTTGCTGGAGGTGTGTGTGTGCGATCTATAAATAAATATTGCTTACTGCTAGAAACATGAGATAACGTAAGGTTCAATAGCTATGAGATTATAATAAAACAAAAGCAGGAGTTTACACTAAGCGACAATATCAATTTCCATCAATAAAAAAAAATTCACAAACCATTTAGGCAAAAATCCGGAAGAAACTATCTTCCAGCCGCAAAACTACTCAAAAATCTGTGAAACTTCCGGGAAATCCGGATTGCTTGGCAGGTATGGAATAAGTACCAGATAATGAACGTAATAGGAAGATGCTTTCAGGGTAGAGCTTGGAAAAATTCTGATCAAGGTTTGACACTCAGAGGGGTTTTCTGCGACAAATCGCAGACGACGTATTAGTTAATCTCTATATCATACTCAGAAGGTCACAAAGGTTAGGCACATCTGTATATTTAGGCTATATATACCTGTCTTCACTTTTTTGGACAATTCCTTTCATGCATGTGATGGGTAATAAGAATTGTCAACATAAAAAATTTGGTATTAATTTATATTTTACACATTAATTATGATCTATGTTTTTAACTAATGTCCATGCTACATCAACTGTATCACAGTTGATAATTTGATTATTTAAGACACCAAGTTGAAATAGCACAAACTCAGCTTCTATAGTCTTTCTCATCATCATAAGAAAATAAATCTAGAAAGACTACAGATGACAGTTTTTGTTTGTCCCCTAACTTAACATCAGCAATTTCTGTGTGCTGGCATAATTCACTCTGCTGGGAAAATATTTTTACCATGTACTTGCAAGATTTACTATAGTACTTTCTTATAGACCAAGGAAATTTTTATTTTGCAGAATCTGAGTGGTCTGGATTATTATTAATGAAATGTCTAATTTTGTAAAAACAATGAACTTCTGATCTCACTTTTAGTTTTTCTCTTATGAAATTTAACACTGTAAATCTTTTCAGCAAATGCAACTACAAAGGGTTTCATATGTCTTGATAATAAGTCATGAACAAAGATGTGATTTTATGTACGAACATGAGTCACAGGAGCACATCAGTTTGCATCAACAGATTTTCTTTGTTGAAGACTGGTATGGTAAACTGAAGTAAAAGGAAATACAGTTTCCTTGAAGAAACTTCAAGAAGTTTATCTGAAAAAAGCAGCAGAACTCCAGTTTCCTTCCTCACAAAAGAATTTAAACAGAACATCCCACTGGTCTAAAAAAATTATAAATTACACTTCCCGTCAAAAGTCATCTCGCAGGCCCACACTTTGTTACTTTATACTCAAATAAGTACAAGACTTCTAAAGATAATCTGGTTTTTATAGGTGCAAAATGATCATACAAGATCTGCGAAGCTTTCACTCACCAATGGGCAGCTTTTTTCAAGGCACTAGAGCAACATATAGCTAAACACTGGAAAGCATTAATAGAACAGAGAAGTTTAAATGAAATAAACAAAAGTCATGCAAGATAACAGATTAATATCTCTTGCTGTACATGAGCTGTGTTTCAGTCCTAACAAAGTGTTTAGATTACGTTGTTCATTTGTGAAACAAGAATTCCAAGGCATTTCGGTTGTAATGTATGCGCTTCCATTGGAAATATAGGTTATAATTTTTTTCCTGGCATTTCTGTTAGGCTATAATGTGTGCCAAGCTTCAGTGTATGATTCTAAAACTGGATTTTGGAAGTGTTTCATGAACAAATGCAGTTTATACATTATTTTCACACTAGTTTACATTCTCATAACTGTATAAGAGAGAACCACATAACCTTTCATACCCTTCAAATTGATATCAAGAGACTAACATAAGCTATGTTCACAACATGCACCTGCATTGTAATAAACTTTATATATAGATATATAGAAGTACTGATAAGAAGGAATTAGTGTTATACTAAATTTTCAAAATCAGGCAATTCAAGCGGGGTTTTTTTAATCAGTGACTAAAAGAATGATTGCTCTTACTGATTAGTTTGAATGGGTGCCTAAGACTTGGACCACCCACATAATCAGTGCCAATGTGTTTGCGTAGAGACTCTGGCCTTGAATCATAAAAACAATACTTTGACAAAGTTGTGGATATTGTAACAAAGTACATGAAGAAAAAGTTGTTTTTTTAGGATATGGTGTGGAAGAAATATGTATTATCATAATACATGGAAAATAAGTCATGATAATTAATACAGCAATCAGACATCTCTGAATTGACTGTATTTTTACTATTCTCACGTATATGAATCACTCAGAGAACTTGAAAATTTCAAGTTCTCTGAGTGATTCATATTACGTGAGAATAGTAAAAAGACAGTCAATTCAGAGATGTCTGATTGCTGTATTAATTATCATGGTTGTTTTTTGTTTCTTCTATCTCTTGACAAACAATAAATTAATGTCATTATTTTATTCTATGAATTAGTAAATGGCCTTCCTCGTGAATAAAAGCTTCAAGGAACTTGAAAAATAAAAAAAATAAAACTTTTTAAACCCAAGCCACATTTTTACTTGCATTTTACTTCTTTTTCTGCTTACATGATCAACAAATGAAGTTCACAAAAAATATAGTAATTGAAATCAAATAGTGCTAAAAAAAATATTTATGTTCTATGCATATATAGAAAATTTTGCACATCAGAATCCAAAACACACAACAGTCCGCATTGAGGAAAAAACTTGTAAACATCTTACTTGGTTCACTTGGTTTCACTTCATCGATCACACCCATCAGTTACCCAGAGGTTAAGGGGAAAAAAAAAAAAAACCAGTGGCAAATGGAATTTACAAGCTATCTGGAACGGAAAAAATGGAGCCAATGTTACTTTAATGTGACTGCTCATAACTTACACATACAAGACAAAACAAAATGACATGCATGTATTGAAGAAAAAGGTTAAAGCAAAATAAAGAGATTCTTAAGTCTTCATAACACAAACAAGCTTCAGCTTACAAAGCTAATTTACCAGGGTCAGTCAAATTCATAGTGTTTCGTGGTACAGATGGAGAAGCTCCGCCGAACAGGTGGGACATGTGTCCCACGGGGAAAAAGGTGGAATGTGTCCCACGCCTGATTGGGTGACGTGCTCCGTTGCTTAGACGGTAGGCCTGTGCCTGGCCCAACACATATGTGTCGCTCATACGAGACGAGAATGTTGGAAGAAAAACTTGTTCTTCCTGTGCTCCTATGCCATTATTGGAAAAACAGTTGGAAAGTGACAGCTGCCACAAAGGAAATTTGTAGTGTAGCAGGTGAGGGAACAGTGCACCCTGCAACAGCAAGAAAATAGTTCCAACGCTTTCGTTCAGGAGAGACAGAGCTCGTTGACAAATCGAGGTGTGGGAGACCAGTCACCTCCAACACTGAAGCCCTGCATCTAACAGTTCAACAGCACCCAGGAACCAGCACCCAACGATTAGCAGAGGAGGTCCATGCATCACAAACCAACATCATTCTTCACCTACACCAGCTCGGTTTTCACTCTAGATGTCTGCAAATGGTTTCCCATGAGTTGAGCCTAAAGCAAGCTGAGGAGTATGTCACTCTGTGTCAGGAATTTCTGCAAAATCTATGAGACGACCGGTTTTGGCAGAGAATCATAACAAACGAGGATTATGTTATCCTGATATCAGAAAACAATGGCTGCTGCCAGAGGATGAGGCTCAAGCAGTGGTTCAAAGACTACATTTTTAAGTAAAGACAATGTTGTGTGTATGGTGGAATTTCAAGGGTCCTGTCCACTGGGAGCTTGTGCCACATGGTCGGAACCTGCATGCCGACCAGCTGCAACACGTATACAACATTCTATGCCAGCGTTACATTGCAATGGTGAACCGAAAGAAGGTCCTCCTGTAATTTAATGATGTCCCATGTCATAGGTCCTGGATTGTTCACCAGAAAATTCAGGATTTGGATGGCACTGAAATCCAACTACACCTAGCCTATAGCCAGGATTTTGCTCCCTTCATATTTTCACCTGTTTTGTTCCATGGCACATTTCTTGGCCGGCAGACAGTTCCATTCCTTGGAGGCTATGAAAGATGGCATCACTGAGTTTTTTGCATCCAAACCAGCCATCTGGTATCACAATAGCATTGCATTTTTGGCTGAACGTTGGCAAAGGACCATAGACTCTGATGGACTATATTTCACCAAATAGCCATATGTGGTCACCATGTGGTACCGGACTGAACACTGTACTCCAAAAATACTACAAACTTATGACTCACCGTGATATTTCAGAAGGGGACACTTCCAACTAAAGCCTTAATTCCACAAGACACGAGGGAAATAATTTATAATATGGTTCCATGATCTTGATCAATTCTCATTCAGCAGAATTGTAATTCATCAGGTTTGTCCAGCACAAAAAAAATTACATAATTTAGAAATATCTTACAATAGTTTAAATTATATTTAATAAAAACAGCAATCTAATTATTAGGTTGCTATTATCCCCATGATTATGCAAATGTTTTAGGGCAATGGAGTTTCCCTGCAATCAAAACAGCAAATACATACAATCACTAATGTCACATTTAACTTAAATTGTAATAATAATAATAATTTTATTTATTTATGCTGTTACATGACAATATTAAGTTACAATAAATTATGCTTACAAAGGCTATTAATTGAACAGCAAAGGGAACAAGGGAAAATGCCTCTTAGGAGTCTTGACAAGCCCTTCGTTCCTTCAAATTGTAAGACAAGCGAGTTTGGTTTTAGTAGATGAATCCAATTCAGAATAGTAAATTTAGAAATGACTTTGTGTTTTTAGTAATTAATTAGTATTGGTGTTTGGATTAATTAAGGAAAGCATTTTTTATTTTCCAACTCAGTAAGTGTTTCTTAAGTATTTTTTTAAAGAGATTTTGGCTATTGATATTTGTTAATGAATTCCAATAATCCGGTCCAGAGTAATTCAAGCTTTGTTTTAATACCTGGGTTTTAGGCTGTAAAATATGAGTCTGTAGAATATGTTCTGTTTGAAAGCCATTTTGTGAAATTCCCAAACAGTTTTGTGAATTTGCCTCATAGTTTTGAAAAAAACTAAGTGACACTTTAAAAATGAGGTTAAGCTTCGGTATAAACATCGAGTTACCAGCTAATTGTGTGTGACACTGGCCAAAAAGACTCAAACTCACTGGATTTTGTACCAGGATTGCCACCAAGATTTGGGGGGGGGGGGAGGTGGACAAAAAATATATAAGACCAGTTTTTTTTTTTTTTCAATGAACTGATCTTTCATGTTATTCACTTTTGTTTTATGAATACATGCAAAGACCAGTTAGATGATCTTCTGACATGTAGAGCATAGACACATTTTTACTCTCCCTAAAGTACTTAGACCTTTCAATTGCATAGATAACTGCGGGTAATGAAAGGAATACAATTACAGCCTCTAAAATAGCAGGTAAAAAACTGTAGCGACGAAGTAAATCACAAATTAAGAAATCCATCTCTACACACAATTTGCTTTCTTCTTTTAACAATTTAAACCATGAATTAGCTTCTTTAAGGTTGTCCATGTGTGCATTATAAGCTTCAATAATTTTCATTTTGTGTAAAAATACAACTTTGTCAAATTTTAGGGGAAGCAACACCACACCTCAATACCACTGCCCAAGCTTCAGTATTTAATGACCAACTGGAACCATGCATGTGCTGATCCATCATACTAACATACTTCTTATGACTTTGAAGAGTTAAATAAAGATAATAGATAACTCAAGTGTGAGATAAAGTGAGCCAATCACACTTGAGAAGGCTGATCTACCATAGCAGTGACCTAGAACCAAAAAAAACAGCATATGAGAAAGAGATCTTGTCAGAGTGAATGTACGATAAATTTGGACATAAGCATATAATCACAAATAATATGTACTAAAATTTCAAAACATACTTAAGTTACGAAAAAAATGTAAGGTAAGGAAGCTTTCAACTGATAACCACTGTCTTCATCAGCCTTTAGATGAACGGACAATGACAAGTAGTTGCCAGATCCATAAAGTTGCATTCACTAATTCATTTTTAAAATGTATTTCCATATTAATGGAATGATAAAAAAGAGAATCAGAATTGCAGTTTTGGGGGGCTGAGAAAAATTTGCAAACTTTCCCAATGATGTAACATAAACCAATTAATCAAAGGGGTAATTCATTTGGGATCAATCCAAAGTGTTTCAGCAGAAATGTCATCCAAAGTTAGAGATTCCAATGAAGTTTCAGAATTTTCTTTATGGACATCACTTTTGTTTTTGTGCTCCAATAAACAGCTGTTGATACTGCAGTAAGAGCTTCCAATGTAGTAATTTTTACCAGAAGATGTTGAGATTGGGATGAGGAAAACTCCAATAGGGGAGGAAGGGAGAGGGAAGTTGGTATCTATCATCCATAATTAATTTGATGACAGAAGGGTTGGAACTGATGGCCAAATGATAACCAAACTTCTTGAAAATTTGTTTAAGCTTGTAGGCAAGAGAAGGATAGTAAGGGATAGATCCACAAAAACGCAGATTTTTAGGAAGGTTTTGTTGATTAGAGGAATAAATGGAAAAGATGAACAAAGTGGTTGGAGAAATGAATAAGTACAAAATGGATGTGCTGTATGTGCGAGTGAAACTAAAAAGGACATAACTGGGATAGAAGTGGAAGAATAGTGATTGTGTGATCTGGAGTGTTGTATGATGAAAGAGGACAAACTAGTGTGTCATTTTAAGTGGAAAGATAAACAAAATTTTATATTCAATACAGTTGCAAAAGTGAAAGAATTCTGTGGGTCCCTTTGAAAGTGAAACTTCTGAGAAAAATAATTGCTGTGGTATATGCTCCCAGCCTTCTGTGGGAAAGCACAGATGATTTCTGGAAGAAGATAAAATCTGTTTTGGGCCAATCTGGTGTTAAAGAGAAAGTTATTCTAGCAGGGGATCTCAAAGCTAGAGTAAGTGTTTGAAATGAGATTTTCTGACAACATTCTGGATAAGTTTAGTGATCCCAGGATAAATGATAACAGTAATTCTTTATAGCTTTCAGATATTAATGAGAACTGTGAAAGATTAATTGAAGCTGGAATTGAGAATGTGAATCTAAAACATTTTTCAACCCGAAGTTTATCCATATGTGTCAGAAGGCAGTACTCTGCAGCAGGAAAGTGTAATAGATTCTATTGTTTATCATCAGCATGTCAAACATTTAGATGTTGACACTTGTGTGTTAAGAGGTGCAGATGTTCAGCCTGATTGTTATATGTTAGTATCATGAGTGGCCGCCCAGGTGGCACAGTGGTCTAAGCACTGACTTATGGCCATTCAACCAAGAAGGGACTGGGTTCAAATCCTGGTCAGGCATGGATGTTGTATTTGTCTTACGGCACTGGTTCTCTCCATTCCCTGGAACCAGTGACCCTAAATTTGGAATGGGCTACTGCTTATATCCCACCGAGTTGCTCAAAGGTGGTCATTAAACCTTCAATAAAAAAAAAAAAAAAAAAAGTTATGAGTCAAACTGAAAATGCTTTTGATGGAAAGAATAAAGCTTGAAAGATTTCCTGAAGAACATCAGAATTACTCTGAAATGCTCAGTGAATAACTAAGTCAGTAAAATGCACGTGAGAGAATTGTGGAAAAGAAGTAAACATGTTTTAAAAACTGTTCTGTCACTGATGCTAAAGAGGTGTGTGGTACTGCAACAGTGGGTAGCATTAAATATGTTAGGTGGAACAGTGATATTAGAGAAGCAGTAAAGAGGAAGCACATCTGAGGATGATTGCATGGTAAAGTTAATAAGGACAAATATTTCTGCAAAAAGTGCAAATCAGCAAAATTTGGAGTAGAAAAAAGTTATGATTTCCTATTTAATGTAACTTGTGTGTAGAAAAGAAAAAGAACACTAGTCCATCACTTTTAAGAAATATATCTAAGATCTTCCCACCAGTATTTTTTTTTTTTTTTTCATTTCTAATCAGCTAAAAACTGTCAGCCATTCCTGGTAATTAACTTATATTTAACCAATTTATTGTTAATAGAGGTACTTAAGTTCCACTTCATCACTCTCTTCCATAGGCACTAAATTAAATATGCACCAATATAAATTTGTGTCAAGATGTCACACATTAAAAATAATGAAATAAAGTAAAAGTTATTTCTAATAGTTCTACTTCTTCAATTTGTACCAAATCATTCTACTGTGATCACTGATGCCTTGTGTAAACTTTTTCCCATTCAAAAACATCCTTTATCTTTTGCAAGTTCTTTTTTTTTTTTTAATTGAGAGTTTAACGACCACCATGAGCAACTCAATGGGCTATAAGCAGTCACCCATTCATAATTTAGGGTCACTGGTTCCAGGAAAGGGAGAGAGTCTGTGCCGTAAGGCAAAAACAATATCCATGCATCACCAGGAGTCGAACCTGGACTCAACTCGCACGAATTATCATAAGCCAGTGCTTAGAACACTGCGCCACCGGGCGGCTATGCAAGGGTTTCCTACTGCAGCCTGTGTGACATATACATACTTTTACAGGGAAACTTTTGTTACCTTAATACATCATTCCAAGCTTAGAATGGCAAATGATTTGAAATAAGTTTTTCAGAAACAAATCAGTATAATAAACGTCAAAATCCTTAGGAGTGGCAACAGGTTTTGATCAGCAAAGCAAAATATTCCCTAATATTTTGATAACAGAAATCACTTATACATCTGTCAGCACTATTTCTCTTCTCACACAATTTCAATAGCATTAATGTAACCATGCTGACATAAAGCAGTGGATTTTGAAAGGTTGAATACATCTTGTGACCTTTTTATGGAGGAACATGATTCAATTTTTTTTTTCTTGTATTTACCCAAAATTTCCACGTTGTTCCTTGCTATTATTTAAAATGCCACAGAAACTAATGCGCATTATTTAGTACATGTCCATGTATCCGTACATTAGAAAAAAAAAACTTGAAATTGTATTGAGGAAATCATGAAAAAATGTCAATATACTAAACTTCATAGTTTTCCCTCCACAATGTTAGATACACCAAATTGTCGCATACCTGCACCAGTAATACGATACATTGCTAAGGAAAATTATTTAGAGACAAAAATGCATGAAGCTATTCCTGTCACTCTGAAAACGTCATATCCTGCAAAAGTTTTCCTCTTACAAAAATTTCTTATTAAAAGCTACGGGCTTAGGCATGATGTAAACTATGTTTAAAACTCGCCTGTACCACGGGGAAAATCAGTTTCCCTTTAAAAACAAAACAAAAAAAACTATGCCCCTTATCTAAAAAGTTACCAAAGGTCAAAATACTGTACCCGAACTGTGCGGATAGAAATACAAATGAATAAATCCCGCGCTTCATTTCAACAGTTAAAGAGAAAATTATAAATTAGAAAACAAAAGCGAAAAGAAAACACTCCTAAAAAAAATTGCTGAAGTGATGCCCATTAAAAACATAACATACGTAGTTTTTGTTTTTCCTGCGTCAAAAGGACAGGAACTTGTACATTTTATCAATACGCACTGGATACTAGGAAGTAAAAATACTTCCATCAGCCTGTCTCATGACCGCTTTTCCCGAAATAGTGTACCCTTTTTGGCTCACAACTACACAAGTTCGTGATAGAGTCTGGGCAGTACTAATACTCACATGCTTAAGGTTTCAACACATACGGCAGCAGGACGACCACATTATGCGAAAAGAAACAAAACAAACATCCAAAAATGCATCGATTCATTCATATCGAACATATGCCGTACATTTCGACAACAAATATCGTATATTCCTATTCAGGAAACGTTGCCAGATAGTGAAAATGGATACTAATTGATAATTGATGGTGGGGGGCACCAGAACATTTTTATCAGCCAAGACGTCTTCCTGCAACGTCACATTACGTCACAAAGTCTAATGATCTACCCAAGCGATTCCCAAAGTTTTTTACACCGCGAACCACTTTCAAACAAAAAATTGTAATGTGAATCCCAGGACAATAATAAGTGAAAAAATCTTCAAATTATTGCATTATATAATATTATATATAACATCTTCAATTAAAATTTACATTATATATGATTGTATAGACCGAATGCATTGACGTCACTAAACCGCGGTTCGCGTTACTTTTTCGTCTGCTGCTTTCTTGCAGAACAACTGGTGAACAAGTAAGATGAAAGATGCCACCCATGTGGCGCAGTGGTATAAGCGATGGTCTCTGATCATTCGTCCAAAAGGGGTCCGGGTTCAAATCCCGGTGAGGCATGGATGTTGTGTTCTTTTTACGGCATTGGCTCTCTCCCTTCCCTGGAACCAGTGACCCTAAATTAGGGATGGGCGATTGCTTATAGCCCATCGAGTTGCTCACGGTGGTCGTTAAACCTCGAATAAAAAAAAATAATAATAATGAAAGATGCATTGCATGGGTTACGTCAGTGGGTTATCTGCAAGGAGTGTTATCTTATTCTAACCTCCTTGGTTATCTGGTGATCAAAAACAGCTCTATTATGATAAATTAAAGTTATTGGGCAGTTGTGGTGACCCATACGAAATTCCATACTCACTTTTCCTGAACAATATTGTAGGAAGGGGAATGTTTTTGCTTGAAAGGAACTCAAAATTCTGCATTCCAGCACAGCCACCATGCAGCTTCTGTGCTAACAACATCAAACACCATATTAAGAGAAAACTGTCCTGTGATCTTTGGCTAATTAATTAATTTAAAAGTTTACCTTTCAATAATTTAGATATTTCCCAACCTGAAACTTAAGCTAAGGTAAAAGTCCTCAGCTTTACACAGGTAAGGCTATAACAATTCTGGCAAGCAGCATTAAGTCTCTCTACCTTATATATAATAATGACAATAATAATAAACTGGTGAATGTTATCATGAGATCACTTTTCTAAAATCGGCCTGGGAACCTAACATAAAAAGGTTCCATAAGACATTCATTCCCCTATAGTAGTGGATACATTCACGATAAAGAACAGCATAATCTTACTCATAAGAAAGGTTAATTCTTGTCTAAAGATTTTCATAGAGATTTTGTAGATGATGCATCAGTAAATTTATGAACATACCTGTTACAAAATGTAAACGTCGCCCCGGTGGCGCAGTGGTCTAAGCGATGGCCTCTGATCATTCGTCCGAACGGGGTCCGGGTTCGAATCCCGGTGAGGCATGGATGTTGTGCTTGTCTTACGGCACTGGCTCTCTCCCTTCCCTGGAACCAGTGACTAAATTAGGGACGGCTGACTGCTTATAGCCCATTGAGTTGCTCACGGTGGTCGTTAAACCTCAAAATAAAAAAAATAAAAATGTAAACCACATACTCTAATGTTCCTTTGTTTCCGGTCATCAATGTCATCTCTGCTGATACGCGTGATGACCACAAATTTTGGCACATCTGAATTAAATTTTTATAATTCTGATCATACTTCGTTCATTCAGATAGTAATTTATAATAGGACACATTATTATATCCCCCACTTCGGTTACTGCAGCCGAAAATACCACATAACACCATCTTCCTTAAGGCTCCACAATGCAAATCCAAGCAGTGCTTGTACACCAGTTGATCACCAGGACGTCTGCTAGGATGGTTACCTCGCATACGGTCTATATATTTCTAATTATAAAATATAAACTTTTACTATCTCTGATTACGAAACGCCTAAACTTTGGAGTTTAAATGTAAAATTCTAAAACTCAGTTTATAAAGAAATTTTTTCTGCAACATTTCATATAAAACAAATTTTGAAGATGACAATCCGATTTTTGGCGTAAATGTGACAAGGATGGTAAGTCAGATAATACTTGAAAACTTGAAAATTTTCATCGTCCTGGAGCGGGACTTGAACCCACGTCTCCCAGAAAACGCCTAGGTATGCTAACCACTACACCACCCAGAACGACCAAGTTTCAAGTTTCCGAACAATTTGTTTTTAAAGCATACCTAGGCGTTTTCTGGGAGACGCGGGTTCAAGTCCCGCTCCAGGACGATGAAAATTTTCAAGTTTTCAAATATTATCTGACTTACCATCCATGTCACATTTACGCCAAAAATCGGATTGTCATCTTCAAAATTTGTATTATATGGCGTAATCCCGTATTTCTTTCATGATTTCATATAAAATTTCGTTTTCTTTATTGCATAAATTTTGTTAAATATATTATGTTTGATTTAAATAACATTTTTAATAAAATATGTTACAACTTCGAAGTAGTTTAATATAACATAACAATCATGAAAATTTCGATGTTGGACTTTTTTATTTGAGCAAAGCTTTACAATATTTGGCTCAGCACCAAACAAACAAACTCTGATCATTCGTCCATAAGGGGTCCGGGTTCGTATCCCGGTCAGGCATGGATGTTGTGTTTGTCTTACGGCACTGGCTCTCTCTCTTCCCTGGAACCAGTGACCCTAAATTAGGGACGGGCGACTGCTTATAGCCCATTGAGTTGCTCACGGTAGTCGTTAAACCATCAATCAACAAAAAAAAAAATCATACATCTGGTTCTGCACTGAAATTATGTCTGTCTTTTGATTTGAAACAAGAATAAACTGATAATGATCACTCCTACAAACACGCGGAGGGAAATGGTAGGAGAACTTTCAAAGCTCTCTTACTGAGAGATGCGAATTAATTTTTATTTTTAGCCAAAAATTCATAAGACTGACGTTTGTAGTCCAAAATCAGTTGATTTGTCACATAATTTTTTCTCATCCATTGTGAATTCATTGGTCAGAGACGTCAAAGCCTCCCCGGTGGCGCAGTGGTTTAATCGCAAGATGGCTTCTGATCATTTGTCCATGATGGATCCGGGTTCGAATTCCAGTAAGGCACGGATGTTGTGTTTGTCTTAAAACACTAGTTCTCTCCCTTCCCTGGAATCAGCGGTTTTAAATGAAGGACGAGAGACTGCTTGTAGCCCACTGAATTGCTCACGGTGGTCGTTAAACCTTCATTAATAAAAAGAAAAAAAGACGCCAAAGACATATATATATATATATAAATATCACGTAGGTTCCGAATCTAATTTGATTTATTAATTGTTGTAAATTTCAGGAAAATATCCATTGAAAGTCACTTCTAAAAATTTTTGATGATCACTGATGTCCTTCTTGACGGCCTCTGATTCAAAGATAATTTACTTTCTAGTAAAAAATTATGCAATGTTACAAAGCGCTCGCAGTACTGTTCTCACTTGTGTGATTCCAAAAGTTTAGTCTCAATCATTCTTTTAACTTTGTTTCGAACATTGAATATGCTTGTATTTGGACCCTACAATGATGTATTGAGTTCGCTAATTTTTTGAAAAGATTGATGTCTGCTAAATATACTGCACTTTTGTAGCCATCATAAATGCCACTGCGTGGGTGCTGCTGTGCTCAAGCACTCCTTGAAGTTTTCCAATGGGTTCCATACATCTATTGAAAAACTATACAAAGTGAAAGCTTAAAAATCAAAAATAAAATAAAACAACTCTTTAAATTTAACAATTTTGGAATTTTTTTAAAGATTGGTGAGACACATCCCGATATCAAACTTTTAGAGGATTCATTCCATCCGTTATGAAAACATACTGAGAAGCCATGTTTCATTAGGTACTGACTGCGTGGGTGTTCCGGAATCCGGGGATGGTGAATCTGGGGCTCGAGCGTCACCAACCTCCTTGGGCGTCACCCACTCAGGAAAAATAAAAGCAGCTACACAAGTTGGTTAAAAAAACCCCAAGGCAACGGCAATAATAATAAAAATAATAATTTGCACAGTAAAAAAATCATAATATTTGCACAGTTAAGGTCCCTGTTTCTAGGAAAGGGAGAGAGCCAATGCCGTAAGACAAACACAACAGCAATGCCTCGCCGGGATTCGAACCTGGGCTATTCTCGGACGAATGGTCATAAGACAGCGCTTAGACCATTGTGCCACCTGGGCGTGCGAAATTTATCTTCGACTGTAGATTTATGTATACGCCTGTGAGTATGTAAAAAGATCGGTGGCGCAGTGATCTTAGCGATGGCTTTTGACCATTCGTCTGAGATTGGTCCATCCCGTGAGGCATGGATGTTGTGTTTGTCTTACGGCACTGGCTCTTTTCCTTCCCTGGAACCAGTGGCCCTAAATTAGGGACAGGCGGCTGATTTTAACCCATTAAGTTGCTCTCGATGGTCCTTAAACACCCAACAACAACAACAAACAAAGAACTCGGGCAACTTTTGGACTTCCCGCTCAGAATAGGCGGAGTTGGAAACCAACATGAGAAGCTCTTTGAGCTATAATGCAGTCTCTTTTCCACTTATAATCCCTAATTTAGGGTCACTGGTTTCAGGGAAGGTAGAGAGGCAGAGTGCTGTAAGACAAACACAACACCATGATTCACTGGGATTCGAACCCGGAAAAACGGTCAGAAGCCAGGGCTTAGACCACTGCGACATTGTGGAGGCGTGCGTTGATTGGAAAAAAATCTGTGTTGTGAGAGTAAATATATTAAACGTATACCCACTTCTTTAACTTACCTCTTATTGTATCGATAAATTCGTTGCATTTCTACACATCAATACTTTTCAATGGTTAATCGATAGACGCTGCCCAATATTCACCCACAAGTTGCATAAAGTGTCAACATTAAAACAGCAGCAGAAATTTTTGAGGAATTTTTGATAATGTTCATTGAAAAATTGTTTTGTTTTGTTAAAAACATTTTGAAAATTTCAGAAATTTGATTTCTATTCAGTGTTAAGAAGAAAAAAAAAGTAATGGGCACTCTTCCTTCTCCTATACAGGTAAACTCATGATTTTTAACAAATTTCAAGAAAATAAAATGTATTTTAAATGTTAAATTTGGACATGTTATTTTCAGTTGCTACAGTTTGCGATTTTTTTCCCATTGTTTTTTATTTCGTTTGGAGATACTAACAGTGGAAAAACTATCTAGGTTGTTTGAGGGAGAGCATAAAATATTTTCCGGTGGCTGATAACATTTTTTTGACCATTAATTATAAAAATCCATTTGTGAAACTTATTATTCCTTGAAACAGAATATTAAATTAAATTATGATTTAGAAATCTGCTTTTAAAGATACTGGCGACAAGTGTGAGTTGCAGAAATGTTTTGTATAGTTAAGAATGGTCAACCTCATAATGCTGGAGATAATTATGATGTTGATTTGTAACATTTTTATGAAATCATACTGAGCTGTTTTTCAAAACAGGATCAAGTGGAAAGAATTCCACAAAAGTTTTGATAGCATATGAGGAAAGCACAAGATCTCATGTCAGATTTCTAAGATATTTGAATCCTGTTTCCCCCATTGAAAATAGTAGAAAAATCTGTGAATGAGTTAAAAGAAAGCCATTCATATATGAAATTGATATCAGTGACAAATGGAATTAGGAGAGTTATAAAGCAATTATATATGGATTCAGGAAACTGGGGAATTGTTTTCAGAGTAAGAGATTAATTAACCTTAAGTAAACAAGGAAACTTGTGCCTCCTCATTGTTTTACTTTATTTTTACTTATTTGGTCAGTCATCACATTCTTCATATTATAAATTTCCAAAGTGTATTTCTTTTGAGTAAAATACAAATTTCATACTTTATCTGCCATAATCCTTGTGAAATCTTTACTGAATTTTATATAAATTCATTAAAAAAAATAAATTAAGAAAGTTGGGTTATTGGACTGTATGATTGGATTTGTCCTCAGTAGTGTGCCTGTGATTAAAGTATACTAAATAGGTCAGTACTGTATGAGAGTCAATGTTGAAATAGGATAAGATATGCAAAATGAACACAAATATATTTATATTATATTTGTTTGCACATATCATCATCTGAATTATATTACTGTTTTCACACAATTTTGAAGCTAGACATTCTTAAGTTTTCGCATTTTGATTGCCCTCTTTCCAAGACCATTATTTGGCATGAAGAATGGAATCATTTCCAAGACCATTATGTGGCTCAACAATAGAATAATTTTTTCTGTTTATATATTTATATAGTATTGCAGTAAAACAGCTTAATCTTGATTACAGATTTTGTTTCCTTTAAATTTTAGGGTAAGGAAGAGGAGTTTTTATGCATTTTGAACTGTTATCTCCAAGGTAATAGTTAAAAAATTGCAAAATGTTCTTACAGCCCCATGATTATGTAAAAGATTTTGGGAAATAAGGTTTTTCCACAATCAAAACTGCAAATATTATGCATCACCATTATCACATTTAACCTTCTTTGTAAAACAGGGGTCTGTATTAGGTTTTTTGTGTTAAACCTATTTTGTAAGTTCACCAGTTTTGAGAAACATTTAGTGATTTTGCAAAAATGTGGTAGGAGCATTTTCATTGATATAATTAAACCCTGTAAAATTGCAAAATTAAAGTGAGAAAAAAGGCAACGGTTCTTGTGAAGCAAAAATCTCTTCACCTCATTAAGCTGAGATGAAACTATTGGGAAGCAAATAAAATAATTGTGACTATCAGCTTTTGAAAAACAGTGTAATATGGCCATGGAAACATAAGGGATGTTAAAAATGTGTGAAAATATGGGTTTATAGTAAAAAGAAAAAGAAACCACCTCAATCTAACAGATGAAGCTATCTGGAAGTATGAAAAATAAAAAAGTGTAACTGTCAACTTCTGGAGTACCACATGGCTGCAAAAATAAAGAAGGGATTGTTAAAAATGTTTCAAAAATATGGTTCTTGTAAAAAAATAATATTTAAAAATGACATTCATGTAATTGAAAGAAAGCTATGTGGAAGCAAAAATGCAAAATTGCAACCATCAGCTTCCAAAATGCAGTACAAGACGAACGTAGTGAAAATGGAGGATCTGTTAAAATAGTGAAAAAGTATTGCTTCCCAGTTTCAGAGTTGAAAAAAGCTGTATATCTTGTCAAGTCAAAGTTATCTGTTTGAAAAATAAAGAATAAGAAAGAAAGAAAAATAAAATGAAAACAGTTGCCTACATGATCTATTGATTATGGCTTTATGTCTGCAAGTGCAAGTCAATGTTAAAAACATGTAAAAATTTCCCTTCCCGTGCTTTAAAATTGAAAGGAATCTTAAAAGCCATAAACATGAAAGAAATAGTCAGAAAAACAGGCTGCATACCTTTCCAAAACTCTGTGATGGGAGTCATTGTTGCATTGTTTCTGCTCCTGGGCTTATAATCATATAGTACTTTTAACTGAAAATGTGAAATAAATAGTTCCATGTATCTCGTTTATTCTTCATTCGTTTAATACTGATGGCATTCAGTATTTTTGCTTTCTCTGCTAGTTCATTTTCACACATTTTTAACATCTCTACAACATTGCAAGAAAATTCCACTGCACATACAACTAGTTGCCTTCATGCAAAATTCTTCTGCTAGAAAGCATAGAGTTATACCATGTTTCCTTCTATATTTCTTCTTTTAACTGTTCGATTTGAAAATCTGTGTCTCCGATACTTTCCTTCTGCTAGGAGAAACCTTTTCTGTGCCATTTGTTAATTGTTGTAACATACTTTTTAGCCACTGGTGGAAGTAAGTAGCTGATGTTTTATAAGTAGCTGATTTTTTTAATTTTTTGTGGCTTATTTTGACCTTTACTAAAATTTGCTAATGAATATTTTATGTAAAATTTTGCCATAAAATCAGATTGCTTTCTAATATCAGAAACTTAAATCTAGTTGTTTCTTAGTATTTTCTGAGCTAACTAATCGCTTTCTATCTTCTATAATTAGTTATCATGCCTAGTTAAATTCCCTTGATCACTGATTGCAGCTGTGCACATAGCCCTTGGATTTAAGATTTTCCTGTTATTCTCTTTCGTTTCATTTTGAAAATTTCTGTGCATACTTTGTTTACTGGTGAGTACAAATTTAAAATATAGCTAGAGCATCAATATTATGTTGAAAATTCCTTCTCTAAATAAAATGTAACACAAATCCTTGCTCCCATGCATATTTGTTTTTTCCCTTTAAGTTTCTTTGAAAAAGTTTCAAATATTTCATCCTTATCCTTAAATTTCCACTGTAAGCATTTTTTCAAAATAATTAAATGTAAATAGTGATTTATATATTGATTGTGTTGTATATGAAAGCATCTCAAGAGTAATGCTACATTTACATTCTAACTATAGATTTTATGCCTATATATTTTTGAGTTTTATGATTTTTTATTCTATAATTTGCTTCAATAACTGAAGCCAAAGTAGAAAAATAAAATTTTCTCAAAATCAGTAGAGTATATTGTATATAAAAGTTTTGTAGAATTTAAACCTGGTTACATTTTCAGTGACAGTTTTTTAGTATTTCAGTATTTATCTGTGATTCTAAGCTTCTTATTAGCTGCAGCAAATATCATTTTCAACATTCTGCACTCTGTATTAAGTTTGCTCAAGCATGTAGTGAGTTGGGTGTTGTGGGTTACAGGTTGAACAGACCTGTGGTTTCACTATATTTTAAAAAGAGCATTTGAATCGTATGACCTGTAGAGAAAAATCTGAAAGTCTTGAAAAAGTTCAGGAATTCTGTGATCGAAAAACTGTACAAACCATGCACAACTCTGAAGGGTCCGTCTGAATGAAATGCCACACATGCTGTTTGTATAACATTTCTATTATTACAAATATTTTATGTTAGTATTAAATATTTGTTAGAAAAAAGCTACCATTACCTTACCTTTAAAAGCCTGAAGAAATGTGTTTCATTTTGCAAACAAAGTAAAGCTTTGCATACTATGTGGCAACTTTATTCCACTTAGATTATCAGATAAATAAAAATAACAAATTTAATGTCATTTGAACTTAAAAGTGCCGTTTTTTCATAGTCTACGCACTGCACTTTTCCAACTTCTTGAATGAACCTTATAAGACTTCATTTTCAGCACAAAAAAATCAGCTTAATCAAACAGAACAGAGGAAAACAGGAAATGGTATAGGATCTTTCATCCAGTGTCCAGAACTCTCCCAAAACCAGCAATGTTTCAGCTGCATAGCGGAATCACCCTGATGGATTATGCCCCCCACCACCACCACCACTACACCATTCATTCTCTTTAGTTTTGCGTCGTTCTTGAAAACGACACAAATGATGACAACAAAGGCGGCATAGTTCCTCGAATTCGCGGAAGAAATTCATGTCTAAAGTCTGCAAGAAAATTTTTGCTCCGTCGAACTTACATCATTGGAAATTGTTGTCTACCCTTTCAAGCCTAAATACAAACATTTTTATTACAATAAATTGATATTTAGTAATAATACTGGACAGACAACTTTGTGAAGAGAAAAGAAATAACGATTGTGTGGAAAATTTTCGCTCCGTTTAACTTTCATTTTCAGAAGTTCTGAAAAACGAAATGCCATTCCCAGATAGAAAATGACCCCTCCCCCCATATACTAATTCTCCAAAATTAAAACATTATCTTCAGTTTTGCATTGATCACAAGTATAGCCGAAATGATGGTGAAAAAAGCAGAATTCCACGAACCTGAAAAAGAATCTCATGCCTCATTCGTAACAGTCCATGAAATGCAAAATGAACTGCTCATATGGCTACATATGGAAGCGATTCATGTATCCATAAACTGATTATATATTCCTGACATGAATGATGTATTCGATTGCAATTTTTGGAACTCTGAAGGTTTCGTTTCTAACGCACGTAATTTTATGAAAGATACGTTTTTAACACTTGAATTTTGTAAGTGGTCCAAAAACGGACCCAAGATTTTTTTATTTATATATATTTTTTCTTAAAATTTTGTAAGGCGGGGGACTCCCTTCTAACAACTTTATTTTGGTTGGAGTTAAAACTTTTTGGCCAGAAATTTGCCATCCCGCCCTGAATTTTAACCCCTGATAGCATGTGGAAAAGCCACCAAATTTTCCATCATCATCAACCGTAAGCTCGTGCAAAGAAACGGAAGCTTCAAGCTTAAGCAATACGAAAGTGGGAACTTTTGTGACTCGCACGGAATGCTTGAGATAGATGGTGCTATGGACTATGAAACTTATATATAGCCACCATTCATATAAATCATGCAAACTGGTTCAGTCAATAAAGGAAGCTTAATAAATCTAAAGTGATAACAAAAAGCCACTCAATATAACTATGTTTTTTTCCTTTTTTTTTTTTGTATAATATCTACTAAGTAAAATAATAATGCAACAATAATAAACTCACCGTGCACTGAAAAAATGAGTGAGTGGTAAAGAATCAATCTGAGCTGTTTCACAGTTATTGAAGAAACAATAACTGTGAAACAGCTCAGATTGATTTATATATTAATTATTTTAATGAACTAATGTATTTATATTATGTAAAGTGATAAAAAAATGCAAACCTGGAAAATGATATATATTAGTCCTGGAAAAAGTTTTGGACCCTGCTGTACGAACCCTGTTAACTTCCTATTGCCTTCCTCCCCCGTTTTTTGTACAGGGTTTGATAACTATTATGAGCAACTCTTAGAGTTGTAAGCAGTTGCTCATCTCTAATGGAGGGCAGCTGGTTACAGGGAAGGGAAAGAGCCAGCCAGCATTGTTGGACAAACACATCACTCGTGCCTCATTTGGGTCTTAAACCTTGGCCCATCTTGGAAGAATGTGTTGCCTCTCATAATCTATATTGTATTCATGTTATTTAGATATCTGATGATTTGATTCAAATAAATAAAATAGCGCTAAAAAGAACAAAACATACCTTTAGAATAAAGATGACTTCTTTTAATGAACATAAACAAGATGGTTGAAGATATGAATTGAAGATTATATGATTAATAACTGTAGGTAATAATAATAAGAAGAATAGTAGTTCACTTTGTGAACTGATGTATTCCATAAACCATTTGGTTCTCCGGGTGAGAAATGAACTTATGACCTTCACTTTTACTCATTTAAAAGAATCACCAAGAAACAGTTTCTTCTTGAAGAAGGAAGGGAATATTTAAAACCAGGAACATAACCTCTGTAAATATGAGTTCCATTGTCTGTTGGGAAGAAACAGAATAAATACAAATACTTCTAGTGACATGCATAATCATACGACTTTTCAGGACAGGAACTCCACTCACTTTTGTGTAGCTTCTTTCGTGGAGAGAGAGTGTTGCTGTTTGTTGTTTCTATCAAAGTGCGAGAAAGCTAGTTGCATTGGAGGAGCGCCCTCTCTTTACTTTTAAAATAAATAATGTTTATATTTGAGTTTTTCTTCCTTTTTTTTTTTTTTTTAGTGGTTTTACGCAAACAGAATGGTCAGAAACTAACACTTCAGACCACTCAACAAAGCTTTATAGTGTTTTCACTAACTAGTAAAAGTTAGTGTTTTCACTAACTAGTAAAAGTCACAAGACAGTAAGTATGCTTGGAGTATTTGCTAGTAATTTTTCTGCTTTTTTTAATTTCTCATATCACAACTCAAATATAGGGTCATATCTCTAAGTGGCCAATGTTAGGGTACTCCTATTGACCAGTCAGAGAGAAATGATCTAACTGGCCAGTGTTAGAGCATATACTCTATATACTCTGCCAGTTTGCAAGTATTTTTGTGAATTTTCTGTGTTGGATTATTTCCACTGAATACAGTTCAATACAAACAATCTTTAAGACAAAAAATGTCTTTTGATTCTTAATGACTTTTAATGAATTAGCTCATTCTTCAAAGTGACAGTTTTGTAATCTTACAATTCATATTAGCTTTCAGAACTGCTTACGAAGGAAAGGGGGAGGGGGAGAAATGCAACATATGGAATAGCTGTGTTTAAAAAAATAATTATTTACTTCAGCATGTAATATATATATATATATATATTTTTTTTTTGTTCTAGGTTGCCAGAAATCACAACCTTGTGTATGAGGCCTTATATCAGCAGGTAAATAGATTTTGGTGCATACTGCTGTGGAAATAATGAGATATATGTTTTGTTTTTTCTAAACTTACTGTGAATGTTCTCACAGTCTTGTTAAGAAAGTAAAAAAAAAAAGAAATGTATATATTAAAATATTTGCAAAAGTATGCCAACAAAATGTTTTCCAGAAGGTTAGGAAACACTGTATAATAAACAAAGCTAACACTTCATTTTATTGACAAGGTTTTGCATCCCCGCAAAAAAAAAAAAAAAAAAAAAAAGAAAGAAAGAAAGAAAGAAAAGAAAAGGTAAAGCTACTATCTTTTCAGAATATACTGTTTTTAAAGGTTTCTTTAATCCTCAGTTTTTTTTAAAGGATAACATTCCAGTTATCTTCAGTAGGTGTTCAACAGTTTTCTTTCTTTTTTTTTTTTTTTTATTTGGTAAAAAAGGAGGAATGAAAGGGGATTGTGATAACTAAATTCAAATAGGTTTTAAAAAGTGCTTATAAAATGTATAATATTTGTTTTTAGTTTTTTAAGGCCCTAATAAAAGTACTGGATATTGCTCGAAGTCCTTAAAAAGTCTATGTTTACTTTCATGTCTTAATTGAGCACCAGTCTCACAGAGGTAACTTCACTGTGGTTACACTATTTGGTATTTGAGCAATAGTGCATACTATTTAAATTATTTTCATATTGGTTTTGGAACTTTCAGAAGTAGAGCTGGTAGTTTTCAGTTGTTGGCCCAATGAATAGATGGTGCCACATCTACAAAATGATAATGAGCTGACTTTCTATTGATTTATTTTCCCCTACCCCATCTCATATCCATGTGAATGTACATTATTTCCTGTATGTGTGTTCCCTTTGTGTATGGTAAATTCAGTTGTTTTCTATAATGTGTAGTTTCCACCAGTGTTTTTCTCAAGGGATTATGGTGTCATATGGAACCATACATGATCACAGAGTTATACATTATGACTTCCAGAAATTAGGGAGTGAGACATTAAAAGTGCTTCAAAATTTTAGTTCAGAGATCTGAAATTATGTGAAAACAATAAATCTGTAAATAAGGTGAAGCTGATTTCTATGTAAAAATATATTTACAGGAAAACCTCATTTATACATTTTTTACTTATGTGTTTTTCTCATTTGTATGTGAAATGTTGCCAGTCCAAAAATTCTGAATTGCCCATAATGTAAAAATTGTATCTATTTTATGTTAATCAAATTAGCCTTCTTCTCATGTATATATGCACTAAAGGTGCTGTGAATGAGAATGCTCTTTAATTATCTTATCTTATTTAATTATAGTATTCTGACTGGAATGCTATAATTGAAGATGAAGATGAGCTTAGCTTCTAAGATTACATCAGTTGCGACATACATTTGGCAGTGTCAGCATTTATGACTAGATAAAATGACAGAACAAAAAGTGCAATGAGAGTAGATGTGAGAGCAAATCATCACTTGAAGATTTCTAGGTAACTGAATTAGCACCCAAATATAGCGATGCACTGAAAATGTTTGGCATCATTAGGGACTTTCTTTCTTCTTTTATAGCCATAATGCTGATGAGAAACAGTGTAAGCGTTAAATAGCCGTGAAAATGTAATGCTTCAACTTAAAATTAACAACAATAAGAAATTAATTATTTTTTAAAAGCATGTAAATCAGTGATGTAGTTCTAAACAAAAAAGTGCCTTAGTGATCAGTGGATCAGGTGGAAAAATGAATAGATGGTTAGACTTTCAAAAGAAGACCTTCGAGACTTTCAAAAGCTTATAAAGTTTTACTTGTTTTTATCATTTATCACTTTTAATTAAATTTTTATCATTAATTATTTTTAGCAATTTTGTTTGAAATTGCTTAATTTAGGTAATTAAAAACAAAAGAAAGAATGTTACGTGGGAGTCATTCTAAATGACTTTTAATATTTTATGTAGGAATAATGCGAATCAGGTACAGTGCATACATGTGACTTACAGGATGCTTTTCCTGTGATTTCGGGGCGTAAAAATTGATATCTTCTGTGTTTTGCTTGTTTTGGGGTACAACGAGCACTGTGAGCATCTAGGGCCATAGGCAGTCATCTGCCCTTGATTTTGGGCTGCTGGCTCCATGGAGGGAAAAAGGTCCATGCTCCCTGCATGGAATTCATCCAGCACCCGGGCATTCTGTCCTCGCGTTCATTCGCATTCAGACCATTGCCACGGGCATTTTGTCCTCGGGTAGGAGATCAGTTCCAGCGATTAGCCAGAATCCAGCGCCTCTGACCACTCGTCAACCAGAGCTCCCTTCTGTGTTACCCATAAGGAACCAAAGAATGGGCACAGGGGATTACCTTTATTGAAGCTCATGGCAACTTTAGCAGGAATTCCCATTGCACATATGAAACACTTGTCAGTCAGACTACATGCCTATTTAATGTTACTTGTTAATTTCCCTCCTATCAGTGAAGTTTTATCATACAGAAAAGCCAGCTCCCCTATAATGTCATTTTGAAAACTGGGGTCTTAGCAACATAGTTACCATTCTCTTCACACTAGAACTCTTGTGATTCATGAAACGTCCTAATGCATCAACAGACTGTTTAATCTCCTCCTGTAATACAAACATTCAATTAATATATGAATATGCTTGCTCATAAAACATAGCATTCACAATTTTTACTTGCAAAAAATCTTCTTTGTCCTGCTTCTCTTACCATGTAACCATGAAAAGTGCCGTAGTGATGCTAAACCTAGAGAAAAAGTATCTTAGCAATGCTAAGCAGCGCTAAGGCCCTTCTACATCACTGATGTAAATGTATATGCATTTTTTATAAAATAGTGTCATATCTCATTGTTTAAAACATATCAATTGCCATTAAGTTAGTAGTAATGCTTTGTGTAGTATGTGTATACAACATATGTGCTACATACTGTATTTACAAGTGCTGTAACTCTATGCATAGTGGTTGAAATTAATGAAGCTAAAAACAATAAAGCTGTTAAAAAAGGGGGATAACTAAAAGTACTAATACATCAGAACAACAACAAAAAATACAACATACTAAATACCTAGTATAATTACACTAACAGCTGTGCCATATCTTGCAACAGAATAATGTGTTACCATCTAGGGATGGAAGCATGCCTTGTTTCATTTATGTTTTCAATTACATGTTAATTTCACTTGATCCCCTGAAAAACGTATAAACAGGACTCCACTGTAAGCAAAAAAAAAAAAAAAAAAAGATGCATTTGTAAATTCTAGGGTGCCATGTTATAAGTCTTAAAAAATATTAAAAAAAAATGCTTAAAGTGGGTGAATGTTTCATGTCTACGCACTCAAAAATCAGTGTTAGGCTTTGCTAAACACTGTAGAGGTCTTGCACATTCCCGAAACTGAATTAAAAGACTCTACCCTTAAAATGCTTGATGGGAATTCGAGTAATGTGGAGCCTGTTCTGAACATTCAAAGCATGCACTATATCTTACCAATTAAAGTCGGAGTTGCTGATGTAGCAATGACATGAGTAAGTAAAAAAATCAGAGTAAAGCTGCTGAAGGTAGAAGAGGAATGTGGGGCGTGTGACATCTGCTAGTAATTGTTGGTGATTTTGTCGGTTTCCTTATCTTCATCTTCAAAGAAAAGAAATTAAGTTTCACTGCACACATAACGAACCTTGATGGTCAGGACGTTGAGCTAGAGTACCTGAAAAAGTCTCTAGTGATGTATATGTTAGGCCTGAGCAACGTGATGTATCGTGGGAATAAAAAAAAATGTATAATTAGGAAAATGGCATCCCCAAGCATAATAAACCGAAGGCTCAAAATTAAATTTATATAATCAATGTACCTATATTTTGTAATGGAATGTTTTCTGCCTCATTAAAAATTCTATCTCATAACAAAGTGCTCTTTAAACAAATGCTTTACATACATACATACAGTATATTGCACTGGTCTCACCCGCAACAAAACTGTCACACCCGCAACGCAAAATTGAATATTTATAAAAATATACGAAATCATGTGACAACTTAATTTATTTTTTACAATGATAGCTTGCATATTACTGTTCAGTGACAAAAACATATCAGTGTCCTTCTTGGTCATAATTCACAGAGATTTGGAAACATGCATTGCAAGGTAAAAATGTATGTCTTTTTTCGTCATTCCCACAACATATAAAAACTAATACATTCAGGGCAACTTACCATTTCATGGCCTTGCTCCGAGGATCTCGGAAACTACAGACCTATCAGCCTCCTATCAGTAGTTTATAAAATCTTCACTAAAGTTCTTTCACACCGCTTGAAGATAACACTGGACATGGCTCAACCGAGAGAACAAGCTGGATTCAGGAGTGGCTACAGCACAATAGATCATATCCATGTGCTGAGAGAACTAATTGAAAGAGCGAGGGAATATGAACTTCCATTGTGCATGGCTTTTATCGATTATGAAAAAGCCTTTGATTCGGTGAAGCCATCAGCAGTTACAATGGCTCTGAAAACCTGCGGTATTGAAGATGCATACATTAATATTATTAATAACATCTATGAAAATGCAAGTGCAAAGATTAGGCTGTTTGAAAATACAACACACATAAAAATTGGAAAGGGAGTGAGACAAGGTGACACCATATCTCCGAAGCTCTTTAATGCCACATTGGAGGGTGTTTTTCAGTCACTGAGCTGGGAAAACAAGGGGATAAAGATTAATGGAGATTATCTAACCCACCTTCGTTTTGCTGATGACATAGTCATTTTTGCAACTAGCCCATCAGAGCTGCAGAGTATGATCCAGGAACTTGCTGACAAGAGTAAAGAAGTGGGATTAAAAATGAACTTTCAGAAGACAAAAGTGATGTTCAATGCTTTTACAAGAAATGAAGATTTATCGATTGATGGAGAAAAGCTGGAGATAACAGACACGTACGTTTATCTTGGACAGCAGATATCAAGTGAGGGTCACATTGATGAAGAAATTAATCGGCGTACAAAACTTGCCTGGAGAGCTTTTGGAAGAAACAGCATAATTTTCAAGAGCAATATGCCATTATGTCTTAAAAGAAAAGTGTTTGATCAATGCATCCTTCCAGTGCTTACGTATGGTGCAGAGACGTGGACCTTAACTAAAAGAGACATACAAAGGCTGCAGACAACTCAAAGAAGCATGGAGAGGTGCATACTTGGTGTAACCAGGAGAGATAAGAAGAGGAACTCGTGGATCCGAAAAATGACAAGAGTGGAAGACATCATGATCAGAGTCAAATCCCTGAAATGGCAATGGGCTGGACATACTGCCAGAAGGACAGATCATCGATGGACAGCCGAAATTTTAGATTGGATTCCAAGGGACAGGAAAAGACCCAGAAGAAGACCACATGGGAGATGGGTGGATGAAATTCGAAAGTATGCAGGGGTGACATGGAGGAGACTGGCACAAGACAGACCGTTGTGGAGGAAACTTGGGGAGACCTTCGTCCAGCAGTGGATTGATAATGGTTGACAATGATGATGATGATGATATATACAGTATACACTCATTGTCATAAAAATCTGCGTACCAAGGAGGAGGTGTCAGATTGAAATGAGGTTTTAGTAGTGAGATGGTACATACCATGGACAGATGTGATTGCAATATCACAGCAGGAGGATGATTTCACGTGGACATACAGTACACATTCCGGTCAGCATTAGTACCGCTTCGAGCTCAGATACATGCAGTGATACTGTACGGCATGGAGTCAAAGAGATGCCATATGTTATCGTGGGACAGATTGGCCCACACTTCTGGCAACTGACGCTCTAAATCACAAACACTGGGACATGAAGAAAGCTGGCATCTAATCTGGTCCCACTTGTGCTCGATGGACGAGAGATCAGGTGATCTGGCAGGCCACGGAAGCATCGAAGCATGACGTAGACAGTCCTGAGAAACCCGAGCCATGTGTGGATGGGTGTTATCTTGTTGGAAACGTTCCGCCAGGAAAGACAGCACATGGGGCCACAGAATCTCGTGTACGTAGTGCTGGGCTGTCAACATCCCTCGGATCACTGCAAGGGAAGTCCGCCTGTCATATGCGATGGCTCCCCAGGCCACCATGCCTTCAGTTCGGGACGTGTGCCGCTGTACAGTGAGGTTGGGATTGTAGCGCTCACTTGCGGTCTTCCACACTCTGACATGGTGGTCGTCCGTTCCCATACAGAAGCAGGATTTATTGCACTTCAAAATTGCCTTTATTCTTCAGTAAAATAACATTTCTATGTACATGACAATGGAATTCTGCCAATAAATACAGTGATATATACATCAGCTGGAAAGTTCCAGTGAAACGTAAAACAAAATATTGTTAAAATCATAAAATTATTTCGCCACGTAGGGGCGAAGGAGAGGCAGACAATAAAGCACGAGCGATACAAATGAAAATGTTTACCTACAGCATTGTAGACAGGGAAAGACATGATTCTATACTATGCACAAATTCCAATTAAGCATTACTACCATACTAAAGATTAAACATGCACAAGGTACTAATTCACATAAAAGACCATGGGTGAGAAGGAACTAACTGGTGCAACAGTATTTGGAGATATGACAGTAATGGTAGAAACAAATAAGCAGAAATACTAATCATATGTACAGAATTATGCAGTGACAAGAGAGAAATATGCTAAACGGACCCAGGAGAGCAACTTAAAAAAAAAAAACAGAAATCGAACAGTAATGCGATGTACAAGTTTCATATCATATGTTCAGAACAATACAGTGACAAGGAAGAAAGCCGCTAAACATACCCAGAAGGGCAGCTTCTCATGAAACAGAAATGCAACAGTGATGCTACATTCAAAATTTACAACATATGTACAGAAGTATTCAGTGATAAGGGGAAATAACGCTAAATGTACTCAGAAGGGCATCTTGTTACATTAAATTATACACACAGTGACTAATATTTAAAAAATATATTCAACATAATGAAGGAGACATTGCATGGGCAGTAAACTGTGCAGAAGGAAGAATTATATACAACAACATAAAATCCAACATTATCGAAGAGAACATGGGAAACATGGTGAGCTATCTCCAATGGCACATAAAACAGAATTATCACAAATAGCGAAGCACCAAAATTAATACAAAAAACATGATTTGTTACAGTGAACGTGGGCGACAACAAAAATCCCACTTATATGTTGACATGTAACTGCAAATTGTGGATATGGAACCACCCAGCCGATTGGTCCCAGGTGGACTGAAAAACGGTATCGGTGTTTGTTGAGGCAGCACGAGAGTGCTCCATTTGGAGGCGAGAGGTTAGCCGTGCTAGGAAGCGTCTCCGAATGATAGCACTTGCCTCCTGAGGAAGTGGAATAAGAGCAGGGAAGCGTTGTTGAAGATGGAAAGCATAGACAGTGAACTTCACAAGAAGAAAAATGTAACGACATACAGATCACTATACATTGCCAGTTCGTAGCATTCCACATTGCTCACTGCTGACAGCACTGCAATCGATGCTGCTGATGGACAAGTGTTAATGCAGAAAATATAAGGGCCGTCGAGAGTGCAGATTTGCCTCTGCCAGGAGTCTCAAAATGGTTCTGGTGGACACAGGAGTCCCTTGTACAGCAGCCACATGTCTCTGGATATTGGACAAGGACATCGTTGCATCCGTGCATGCCGCTCTCATGATCCCATGGCCATCTCTGCTGGTGGTGTGTCTGGGTCATCCAGAGCCAATCCGCCATGGCTGGGTGCCTTCCCGTGTCCATTGCTCCCAACACGATCGCACCGTACTGTCCAGCCAGCCCAAATGGCGGCCGATTTGGTGCTCTTGCCATCCTGCTTCTCTCACGGCAACGACGATACGGCCTCGTTAAAACTCCATCAGTTCACTGTACGCACATCTACGGCGGCTCCTCGGCATGTCTATCACCCAGGGAGCACACCTGGCACAAATGTGGAGTCCCCTGCACTGCGCCTTATAAGCCCCAAGGATTGCGATTGCAGCGGCCAGCCTTGGACGCGTGGGCATGCAGAATTGCACAAAACTTCAATCATTTGCATGTCTGCCCTTCCCGTAGCTATTCGCAGAGTTTCGCATTAATTTCATGGTTTTTTCTTGGTGCACAGAGTTTTTATGACAATGAGTGTATATATGTATTCTCATTGAGAAAAATGCTGTGGCATTGCTTGTAACAACATATATGATAGTTAATATTTAGCAGAAATAACCTTTATGGTTGTGAGTTTGTCTAAGCCTTAATATGATCCTCTTTGAGGACTCAGCAGAGTTCATACCAGGTGCTCAATTCGTGCCACATGTTTTCTAACATCTATGGAGTGATTTGTGTGAACGCTGCAGAAATTTTCACCTTTAAGTCATTCAGGCTTTGAGGTCATTGTGCATAGATGATTTTCTTCACAAACCACCACATGAAGAAATCGGGGAAGCGAGATCTGGGGAGTGTGCATGCCAAGATATAGGGTGATGTTATGGTCTTGTATCTGTGGGGAATGTGCATGCCAAGATATAGGGCCATCGCGGCCACACCAGTTGTCGTTGAATGTGTTGTTGAGGAAGTTCGTGGCTTCCAGTGACCAGAGGGATGGGGCTCCATCTTACTGTAAAATGACATTGTTATCCAGTTGTACCAAAATATCTAGCATGTCCAGGAATGATCCTTATTCTACAGTGTCCTCAGAGAAGAAAAAAAGGACCGTTCAGCTGGTTACACTTACCCCTCACCTCAGATGTTAGAAAGCATGTGACAAGAATTGAGCACCCAATGTGTGCTCTGCCAAGTCCACAAAGGTGGGTCACATAGAGACCTAGACAAACTCCCATTCATAAAGGTAATTTCTGCGTAATATTGACTTGTTATATCTGTTACAAGCCATACCACAGCATTTTTAAATTATCCCTACCCAAATGGTAGGAATAATTAATATATATATATCATCATCATCATCATCATTGTCAACCATTATCAATCCACTGCTGGACGAAGGTCTCCCCAAGTTTCCTCCACAACGGTCTGTCTTGTGCCAGTCTCCTCCATGTCACCCCTGCATACTTTCGAATTTCATCCACCCGTCTCCCATGTGGTCTTCTTCTGGGTCTTTTCCTGTCCCTTGGAATCCAATCTAAAATTTCGGCTGTCCATCGATGATCTGTCCTTCTGGCAGTATGTCCAGCCCATTGCCATTTCAGGGATTTAACTCTGATCATGATGTCTTCCACTCTTGTCATTTTTCGGATCCACGAGTTCCTCTTCTTATCTCTCCTGGCTACACCAAGCATGCACCTCTCCATGCTACTTTGAGTTGTCTGCAGCCTTTGTATGTCTCTTTTAGTTAAGGTCCACGTCTCTGCACCATACGTAAGCACTGGAAGGATGCATTGATCAAACACTTTTCTTTTAAGACATAATGGCATATTGCTCTTGAAAATTATGCTGTTTCTTCCAAAAGCTCTCCAGGCAAGTTTTGTACGCCGATTAATTTCTTCATCAATGTGACCCTCACTTGATATCTGCTGTCCAAGATAAACGTACGTGTCTGTTATCTCCAGCTTTTCTCCATCAATCGATAAATCTTCATTTCTTGTAAAAGCATTGAACATCACTTTTGTCTTCTGAAAGTTCATTTTTAATCCCACTTCTTTACTCTTGTCAGCAAGTTCCTGGATCATACTCTGCAGCTCTGATGGGGTAGTTGCAAAAATGACTATGTCATCAGCAAAACGAAGGTGGGTTAGATAATCTCCATTAATCTTTATCCCCTTGTTTTCCTAGCTCAGTGACTGAAAAACACCCTCCAATGTGGCATTAAAGAGCTTCGGAGATATGGTGTCACCTTGTCTCACTCCCTTTCCAATTTTTATGTGTGTTGTAGTTTCAAACAGCCTAATCTTTGCACTTGCATTTTCATAGATGTTATTAATAATATTAATGTATGCATCTTCAATACCGCAGGTTTTCAGAGCCATTGTAACTGCTGATGGTTTCACCGAATCAAAGGCTTTTTCATAATCGATAAAAGCCATGCACAATGGAAGTTCATATTCCCTCGCTCTTTCAATTAGTTCTCTCAGCACATGGATATGATCTATTGTGCTGTAGCCACTCCTGAATCCAGCTTGTTCTCTCGGTTGAGCCATGTCCAGTGTTACCTTCAAGCGGTGTGAAAGAACTTTAGTGAAGATTTTATAAACTACTGATAGGAGGCTGATAGGTCTGTAGTTTCCGAGATCCTCAATGTCACCTTTCTTATGTAGCAGGATCATTGTAGCGGTGTTCCAATCCTCAGGAATCTTTCCTTCATTAAGGCATTGAGTGAAAATTTGGGCGAGTACTGTTTCGATTTCTCCACTTGCTTCTTGTATGATGTCTACAGTAATTCCATCTTCTCCTGGAGCTTTTCCTCGCTTCATGTTCTTGATTGCATGTGCAACTTCTGCTGGAAGGACTGGAGGAACTCTGGTACTGGTATCTTTCATGATGTCTGGAGTGCATATATCATCCCTTTCATATAATTTGGAGTAGAAATCTTTCACTCTTGTCAAAATTTCGCCTCTATTTCTTGTTACAGAACCATCTTCTTTTCTCAGTGCCATAATCTGTTTTCTTCCCTTACTGAGATGTCCCTTTGCTATCTTTAGGCTTTGGTTGTTTTCAATTGCTTTCCTCACTAGTTCACAGTTGAATTTCCTTACGTCTTCAGTGATACTTTTTCTTACTGTCTTGCATAGCTCTATATATTCCACTTTGGAAGTTACATCTTTAGTTGTCCTCATCTCTCTTCTTTTTTGCATCAACATTTTGGTTTTTCCTGATAATTTGTTCACATGCAATTTGTTCTTAGACCCAGCTAATTTTGTTGCTGTTTCCATAAGAGCTTTGGTTACTTTTCTGTTAACTTCAGAGATGTCCACTTCTTCCGATGTTAGGCCTTCTAAAGCAGAGAACCTGTTCTTCAGTTCTAACTTGAAGGTATTATGGTGTTTTTTAAGGTTGTATATATATATATATATATATATATATATTAATTATTCCTAGTGGGCATGCCAAGATATAGGGTGATGTTATGGTCCTGTATCTGGGGAATGTGCATGCCAAGATATAGGGCCATCGCGGCCACACCAGTTGTCATTGAATGTGTTGTCGAGGATCTCCCCAAATTTCTTCCACAATTGTCTCTCTTGGGCCTGTCTCCCCCATGTCACTCCAGCATACTTTCGAATTTCATCCTTCCATCTCCCATGGGGTCTTAGTTTTAAATTCTTTGGTGTAAAATTAAGTCTTTGACTCTGCTCTTGGGTATATACATATGAGGGGATGTAAGGTCAGGTGATGCGCAACATCACAGCCTCTCCTTGACAAATGTCAACGCCGCCTTCTCGTGGTGCATCCTGTTCCCACTAAAGGGGCTCTGACGACCGCCAATAGCGGTATAACTATACCACCGGGATTAGAGGAAATGCTATCCCACACTCACCAACCCGCTTGGCCAGCATGGTGAGTTATGGCCAAATACCTCCAAAATGACTCCACAACTTAAATCTTGGCCCTCAGTCTCCGGCAGCTGGAATGTACCTGGCCAAGGCAGCGGCCAGTGCGACATGAAGGCAGAGGGTGCTAAGAATCCCCGGAGGACCGGACTAGGCTGCCATCTGATGCTGACCTTGGCTACTTACAATGGACACTCCCTATCTTCTGATTCAAGGCTTCTTGAATTGGAAGAGGAACTACAAAGGATCAAGTGGGACATCGTCGGGCTAAGTGAGGTAAGGAGAAAAGGAGAAGATCTCATTGAACTGAAAAGTGGACATCTCTTCTACTATCGTGGGACAGATACTGGCAGAACTAGTGGTGTTGGATTTATAATAAACAAGAAACTGAAGGATAAAGTGGTAGAAGTTGAAAGTTCCTCTGACAGAGCTGCACGACTTGTTATCCAACTCTCGAGAAGATACCAGGCTCAGATTATTCAAACTTATGCACCCACCACAAGTCATCCTGAAGAAGAAATTGAAGAATTTTATGAGGAAATTTGTCATCTAAATAACAAAGGTAAGCAGCACTTGAAGATAATTATGGGAGATTTCAATGCAAAAATAAGGCAATGGCAACAGAATGAAGCTTCAGTAGGTAAATTCGGTCACAGCAACAGAAACCAGCGTGGAAATACTCTTGTAGAGTTTGCAGAGGCAGAAGGGTTTTTCATCTTGAACTCCTTTTTCAAGAAAAAGCCACACAGGAAATGGACATGGAGACATCCAAATGGGACGACAAGTGAAATTGATTTTATTATGTGTAACAAAAAATTCGTCATAGAAGACTGCAGTGTGCTAAACAAGTTCAACACAGGTAGTGACCATAGATTGGTGAGATGTTAGATGCACCTCAACACTAAACTCGAACGTGGCAAGCTCATAAGACAAACAAAATGTATTGACATAACCAACCTTAAAAAACACCATAATGCCTTCAAGTTGGAACTGAAGAACAGATTCTCTGCTTTAGAAGGCCTAACATCGGAAGAAGTGGATATTTTTGAAGTTAACAGAAAAGTAACCAAAGCTCTTATAGAAACAGCAACAAAATTAGCTGGATCTAAGAACAAGTTGCATGTGAACAAATTATCAGGAAAAACCAAAATGTTGATGCAAAAAAGAAGAGAGATAAGGACAACTAAAGAAGATGTGACTTCCAAAGTGGAATATATAGAGCTGTGCAAGACAGTACGAAAAAGTATCACTGAAGACGTAAGGAAATTCAACTGTGAACTAGTAAGGAAAGCAATTGAAAACAACCAAAGCCTAAAGAAAGCAAAGGGACATCTCAGTAAGGGAAGAAAACAGATTATTGCACTGAGAAAAGAAGATGGTTCTGTAACAAGAAATAGAGGTGAAATTTTGACAAGAGTGAAAGATTTCTACTCCAAATTATATGAAAGGGATGATACATGTACTCCAGACATCATGAAAGGTACCAGTACCAGAGTTCTTCCAGTCCTCCCAGCAGAAGTTGCACATGCAATCAAGAACATGAAGCGGGGAAAAGCTCCAGGAGAAGATGACATTACTGTAGACATGATACAAGAAGCAAGTGGAGAAATCGAAACAGTACTCCCCCAAATTTTCACTCGATGCCTTAATGAAGGGAAGATTCCTGAGGATTGGAACAACGCTACAGTGATCCTGCTACATAAAAAAGGTGACATTGAGGATCTCAGGAACTACAGACCTATCAGCCTCCTATCAGTGGTTTATAAAATCTTCACTAAAGGTCTTTCACACCGCTTGAAGGTGACACTGGACATGGCTCAACCGAGAGAACAAGCTGGATTCAGGAGTGGCTACAGCACAATAGATCATATCCACGTACTGAGAGAACTAATTGAAAGAGCGAGGGAATATGAACTTCCATTGTGCATGGCTTTTATCGATTATGAAAAAACCTTTGATTTGGTGAAACCATCAGCAGTTACAATGGCTCTGAAATCCTGCGGTATTGAAGATGCGTACATTAATATTATTAATAACATCTATGAAAATGCAAGTGCAAAGATTCGGCTGTTTGAAAGTACAACACACATAAAAATTGGAAAGGGAGTGAGACAAGGTGACACCATATCTCCGAAGCTCTTTAATGCCACATTGGAAAATGTCTTTCAATCACTGAACTGGGAAAACAAAGGGATAAAGATTAATGGAGTTTATCTAACCCACCTTCGTTTTGCTGATGACGTAGTCATTTTTGCAACTACCCTATCAGAGCTGCAGAGTATGATCCACAAACTTGCTGACAAGAGTAAAGAAGTGGGATTAAAAATGAACTTTCAGAAGATAAAAGTGATGTTCAATGCTTTTACAAGAAATGAAGATTTATCGATTGATAGAGAAAAGCTGGAGATAGCAGACACGTATGTTTATTTTGGACAGCAGATATCAAGTGAGGGTCAGATTGCTGAAGAAATTAATCGGCGTACAAAACTTGCCTGGAGAGCTTTTGGAAGAAACAGCGTAATTTTCAAGAGCAATATGCCATTATGTCTTAAAAGAAAAGTGTTTGATCAATGCATCCTTCCAGTGCTTACGTATGTTGCAGAGACGTGGACCTTAACTAAAAGAGACATACAAAGGCTGATGACAACTCAAAGAAGCATGGAGAGGTGCATGCTTGGTGTAACCAGAAGAGATAAGAAGAGGAACTCGTGGATCCGAAAAATGACAAGAGTGGAAGACCTCATGATCAGAGTTAAATCCCTGAAATGGCAATGGGCTGGACATACTGCCAGAAGTGCAGGCCATCGATGGACTGCCGAAATTTTAGATTGAATTCCAAGGGACAGGAAAAGACCCAGAAGAAGACCACATGGAAGATTTGTGGATGAAATTCGAAAGTATGCGGGAGTGAAATGGAGGAGACTGGCACAAGACAGACTGTTGTGGAGGAAACGTTGACAATGATGATGATATATATATATATATCTCAAATTCTCTACACCTTTAACCAAGAACTTCCTGTAGAAATCCCTGAATCCCACTAAATTAACACATGCAAAGTAAAATTAAAACTCTCACAATTCACATACAACAATAAAAAAGAAAAATAATGATAATTTTAAACACTTGGGGTCGGGTACCGGGAACCACTCATCAGGGAAAGACTCCCCGGCCCTCGAACCCTGGTTCAGGTTTCATGCAGGTGTCTTTGAAATATGTGATTTCCGAAACAAGGGTTAAATTTTTTTTTTACTTTAGTGTTATACACCTGGTCTTCCCTACCTGAACCAACAACACAGAACTGAAATACAAAAACTTACCTGAAATGAAATAACTTTAAACCTTACAACTCCACTGATCTCCAATAAATCTAAACTTTGATCTTAACATATCCCCTCCATATCATGCAAAAGCATACCAACAGCTGCCGAACCCACTCCCAGACATAGCTTGAATTTTTTAAAGTAACCATACGATGTCCTATGGCAACCTCTGTTGGAATTCACAAAAAACTGTAACAAAAATTAATTGTTTTTGTTTTAATGGATGTCAGCAAATGTTAGGTTAAATGCTCCGGGGCGACTCGGAGGAAGATATTTTCAATTGAGGCCCGAAGAGAAATTAGTCCAAAGCTTAAAAGGTAGTAATGTTACATAGTCTGATTTTATAAGATTTTCCCGAATTAAAAGATGTCAATAATTTTTCAAAATGAAATAAACAATATTTTAACGGATAATTATTTTTTAAAAAAAAAGAAGAAAAAGTATTTTTAACTGCTTTGTTGTATTGGACCGATTATTGCATTTTCTTGTGATTCTGATGAATCGGGAAATAATAATATTTCTAAGTACGTGTTTAGAAACACTGGAATACCAGCTGCTTAAAACATTGGTATCAAAACTAAAATGTGTTCTCTTATCGAAAATATCCAGAATGATACCCTGATTTTGGGAAAGAAGGTCCATATCAAGGAAATGCATATGATCTTTAGATCCCGTTTCACAAAGCACTAGTCCTGTAGGATAGATGTCATTAATTCGGACAGAAGGGGGTACCAGATGAAAATGTTATTAAATCGTCAACGTATCTGAAGGAAAAAATTGTAGGTGAACTAAATTTCTCCTCGTAGTGATGAAGATAAAGATTAGCTAACAGACTGGAGCAACAAGAACCCATTGGAACACCTTTTATCTGTACATACAGTCATCTGCTGTCATAAATGTAATTATTCAAAATGCAAAAATTACATAAGGTTGTCCAATATTCAAATTTAACATCAAGCTGCAGAGCAAACTGTTCAAAATAAACATCCAAAATTCTCCTTAGATAATTCAAATTAGTTGATGTAAATAAATTTGTGAAGTCATATGTAGTAATCTGTAGTTCAGTATGATTAATAGAATTAACAAAATCCAGAACTTTTCTATAGTTATCTTTTTTTTTTTTCTGCTGTGTGTGAATTGTGAGAGTTTTAATTTTATTTTGCGTGTGTTAATTTAGTGGGATTCAGGGATTTCTACGGGAAGTTCTTGGTTGAAGGTGTAGAGAGTTTGACTTATATACTCCACCAGTGGTTCTTGCTGCAGTGCGCAGTTCCCAGATGAGTAGGGCAACTTTGTAGTACACCTTTAAAAGATTTCATATATCGTCATCATTGTCAACCATTATCAATCCTCTCATGGAAAAAGGTCTCCCCAAGTTTCTTCCACAATTGTCTGTCTTGTACCAGTCTCCTCCATGTTACTCCCGCATACTTTCGAATTTCATCCACCTATCTCACACGTGGTCTTCTGGGTCTTTTCCTGTCCCTTAGAGACAGGAAAAGACCCAGAAGACCTAAAATTTCGGCTGTCCATCGATGGTCTGACCTTCTGGCAGTATGCCCAGCCCATTGCCATTTCAGGGATTTAACTCTGATCATGAGGTCTTCCACTCTTGTCATTTTTCGTATCCATGAGTTCCTCCTCTTATCTCTCCTGGTTACACCAAGCATGCACCTCTCCATGCTTCTTTGAGGCGTCTGCAGCCTTTGTATGTCTCTTTTAGTTAAGGTCCACGTCTCTGCACCATACTTAAGCACTGGAAGGATGCATTGATCAAACACTTTTCTTTTAAGACATAATGGCATATTGCTCTTGAAAATTACGCTGTTTCTTCCAAAAGCTCTCCAGGCAAGTTTTGTACGCCGATTAATTTCTTCAGCAATCTGACCCTCACTTGATATCTGCTGTCCAAGGTAAACGTATGTGTCTGTTATCTCCAGCTTTTCTCCATCAATTGATAAATCTTCATTATTTGTAAAAGCATTGAACATAACTTTTGTCTTCTGAAAGCTCATTTTGGAGCCCCATTACCAGCAGGGTTCGCGGAACTGTCGTTTTAGACACACTTCCGGTATCCCCCTGGTTCATTCGGCCAGTGAGTTGCTCCACTGTAGCATGTCGATCGGCCCTCATGCACCTTCACAGCCGACGTTTACCTCTCACATCAATGGTACATGGTGCTTTGCAGTATCCATGTCGCTTATTCGCATCGTGGCTGGAGCAATCACAATACGCTTTAACCACAACAGGATGCGAACAGTTCACAAACTGCGCTGTTTCAGAAATACTGTCACCCTTGGCCCGAAAGCCGTTAATCATCCCTTTTTGCAAATCTGATAAATTGCTCCTTTTATCCATGACAGCAATGAGCGATATGCTTTCAGAATGCCTACAGCGCAACTTATATACCCTCCAAGCCAGCTCACGACACATGCTTTCTTTCATTGGCTACGCGCTGTTGATGTCAAAAGTAGGAGGTGGTCACAGTAATGTGACTCGACTGTGTATATTGCACTTTAAATTTGGTTGTTTTCCAAGCACTGGAAACGAAGTATTACATTTATAGAAAACCATTCCAAAAGCATATGAAATGTAACATTCTGTTCATTAAGAACTTGTTTAAAAGGTGCTAAAATGATATTTCCATTTGACAGAAATATCGTTAAATTTGGCACGATCTATTGGGAGTGGCAGCTGTAGTATGTAAATTGCATGTGCCTCGTGATCATTCTAAGACCCCATGGGTGGCATTCATCCCTGGTTTTGCAAAACCTTCAGAACTACAATGGGTTCACCTCATTTATCTCACAATGAGTTAGCCTCTGAAACACATCATTTCTACACAGTTGATCAGCTGATGATAAGCATGTTGACAGTTGGTGGCATATGCATGATTAGCAGCTAGCAAAGGAATTCCTAATTGCTCTATCAATCTGTCAACTGGGTTAAAATCAACTATTGCTTCCATTTATTATGCTTATCGTAATTCATTTCATGTGTTCTGACTGAAATAAAAGCTTGCCGCCGTGGCGGTGCAGTGGTCTTAAGTGCTGGCTTATGACCATTCATCCGAGAAGGGTCTGGGTTCGAATCCTGGTGAGGCATGAGTGTTGTATTTGTCTTATAGCACTGGCTCTCTCCCTTCCGTGGAACCAGTGACCCTAAATAAGGACAGGCGACTGCTTATATCCCATTGAGTTGCTCACGATGGTCGTTAAACCTTCACTCAAAAAAAAAAAAAAAAAGAAAAAAGAAAAAAGAAAGCTCTTTGAGTTTCTGATTTCAGTTGGACTCTGAAAAGCAAATGATAACTCATGCTGTGAGCATCACTTTGATTTGGCACACTTCTGTGACCTTTGATTTATTTCACCTTAGCACTGCAGCTTCTCTGATTGGTTGGTTGGAGGGATTTGGACTATGGTAGCATCAGTTCATGAGGGGGGGGGGAAACTTAGGAAATTAAACTTTTTGCCCAAAAGGAAAATGCAGAAGTTACTTCACTTTGCTTTCCTTTTAACATTTACTGAAACATTAAAAATATAGAACAGAATTTCAGAACACTAACTGTATTTGTTTATCTTACACTCAGGATCGACTTATCTGTGAAGATAAAGAAATTGAGAACACTCATTTGACTTATACTCCATATTGGCTTATAAGCCGGAAAATATAGTATATATTTATTCTCTTTGGAAAACATACCTTAATTTTTGAGCAGTACGTAGATTTTGAATGATATATTGTGTGCAACAGAAAGTTTGATAAAAATTTTGTGAAACACAGTGCAGAAAATATACATATTTGTTTGAATTCAGTAGATTCAGATTATTGGAACCCACATCAAAGATTATGTCACATAATTTTTGACGAATTATTACTTTAGCTGTTGCCAGTAGAGATTTCCAAATTATCAGCATATTAGAAATATCTACTGGCAGCAGCTAAAGAAATGATGTCAGCCATGTGAGTGCTTGCTTCTAGTGTGAACAAGGCTGATGCTTCAGCTGAAAGATCTTACTATTCCTAAAGTTTAGTACATGATAAATCATGCATGACATTTTTGCTTCATTATTGGCATTTAAGATGTATAGAAAAACATCGTTTGAAAGCAAATCTGATTTTATTTTAAATGTAATGCCACAAAAATAGTATTAACTGGCACCATGGTTCCAGACACTTGAGCTCTCGTCAGCCATTAGAGTTTGCAAAGTGTTTTGCTTGCAAGTCATCTGCAATGTAATGCACCAAAGGGTTTTGTCATGTGCTGCCATCTTTCGATCATCATGGTTGGGTTTAATTGTTAATATGTTACAGTGCAATTTTTTTCCAGAAAAAGAACCCCTTAATCAGATTTAACATTATTTGGGAAATCATCCTTGCAGCATATTAGCCTACCATACTAAACCCAACCAAGTTAGCATTTCAACATTTTTTTGGCAGAAAAAAAAAAAATCATAAGATTTCTATTTTATTCTATACAAGATGAAAGCCCGTCAGTAATGACAGGGAAAAATAAAATTTATGATATTGAGTTTTTGAGTTTCACGTCAATAGATGGCGACGTTAGCTAACAGCTTTCTGAAAATTTCCTGTGCAGTCGGTTATGGAATTTGATACGATGGGCTGTCTGTTTGTTACCTGTTTTGTAAAACCTTTAGTCCCTATTTTGTCAGCACTTCCTTGTACACAACATTTTTTGTATACACTGACTGTGAACCCTGTATCAATTTTCCCTGTTCTTTTCCGTGAACTATTTTTACCTTGATGTCGTCAGATCGTCGTACTCTTGACACTGGCACATACAGATGGCTAAACACCGGTTCAGGTAGTGAACCAAAATTCCTGATGTAAAGTTTTTCGTAGCCGCCCCGGTGGCGCAGTGGTCTAAGCAATGGCCTCTGATCATTCGTCCGAAAGGGGTCCGGGTTTGAATCCCGGCGAGGCGTGGATGTTGTGTTTGTCGTACGGCACTGGCTCTCTCCCTTCCCTGAAACCAGTGACCTCAAATTAGGGACAGGCGACTGCTTATAACCCACTGAGTTGCTCACAGTGGTCGTTAAACCTCCAACCAAAAATAAAAAAAGTTTTTGTAGCTCTAGAGTTGACCATGTGACGTAACGCATCTCTTACATCATGTGAGAATGATTTGGATTAAATGACGTCACACTAGCAGCTGTGTTCTGTGTTGCTATGACAACAAAACAAAGTGGTACACGAAAAGCTAAGGGTGACATCATTAACATTTGTTTCTCGATTGTTGCTATGACGACTTAAAAAGTGGCACAGAGGAGAAACGCTTTCGCAGATTATTATTAGGAATTTTTAGTTGTCCTTCTTTTGTGGTAGAGAGTTTTCCTTTGTCTTTTCATGGTGGGTGTAAGTTGGTTGTATGTAAACATTGTGGAGTGGTACAAGTGGGCTTCAAAGAAGTGATCATAATCAGAAGTTCATCCATGAAGCTAAACAGTCTAAGGAGAACTGTGAAAGCAAAAATGATCAGTTAAGTGAAACTGAACCAAACATTCAGAGAACTGTGGAGACCTGAAAAATATGTAAAATGAATTTCTTTCACAGTGGTAGGGAAGTCAATGTTTCTGTACACTGTTGATCAGGTGCATTAATTCATTGTTGATTAATGATTATGTTTCACACTTAGTTCTGATAACATTATTTGCAACCATAGTAATGCTTTTTTTTTCCATCATGGCATTTGTGCTATTAAGTGGCTGTATCACTATTTCAGATAATTAAATATCTTTGTAGTCAATATTCAGAACAACAGGCCAAAAAAAAAAAAAAAAATGAGCTGCAACTTATCCATGCATTAACATTAACCTCCTATAGTGGCAGCTATTTGTGTGACAAATTCAAAAGTGAAAAAAAAAAGGATAGGTATTTCTAAATTATTTGAAAGGAATTTATACAGGAAAAAGATACATGCAGCTTTTCATGCTGTAAAAATTGCAGTAATCAAAAAGATTTTTCCAAGATTTTTCTTTACATACCTGGTAATGCTATATTGTCAACAAAGCTGCTGACAGGTATCTCTTTGCTTCTCAAGAGGTATTTCACATGAGGCTTAGCAAGTGAGGATGGTTCACCAGTGTGAAACTATATGCATAAACCTTGTTTCTGTGTGTAAATATAAATGTGGAAAATTGATATCCTCCAATCATTGATTTTTTTAACTGCTTAAAAAGTGTGAGCCATGTAGGTACCTTAAAAATGATTATGTGCCATGTACATACCTTAAAGAAACATGTAACAAAAGTATTAACATGTGATTCATTTAAAATGATATGGTTTTCTTTGTAAACTAATATATGTTATTGTATATTTTAATTTTTAGATTGATCCTGCTGGTAGTGACCACATAGCAGCTACTGAAGCAGCTGCTTTTTTAAAACGTTCTGGTCTTCCAGATGGAATTTTGAGCAAAGTAAGTTGGACTTAAAAGATTTTGAGTTTAAATTTCAAAGAAGTGCTATTATTATTGTTATTATTTGATCTTCTACATGGGTTAAATCCTAACTTATCATAACTCAGGCCTCACTGCCTAGCACTTACTAGATTGTTTGAAGGAAATTGTGGACAATGCAGCACATGTTCAGCTGAACTCTTGGATGAGTGTTGTGTATTTCTAAATGTTTAATTTCATGAGGTGTTATGGGGGTATTTTATATATAATTTCTGTTCTTGAGACATCGACTAGAGGGATCTGAAGGTTTACTGTTTCAGTTAAGATTTAATATACAAAGGACGTTCCGTAAAACTGAGAGTAATTTGTTTTGAGTTGGCGACAGTGTGAAGGGGAAAAATAACCATGCAGACAACTAACTGAATTAAGGAAGTATCTATGGCAACAGTTATTAGCCATAGCAAATGATTCTGATTTTGTTATTGCACAGTTGTTTAAGGTACATTTGTTGCATTTTACCATACAGCTATGGAGGTGAGTGATTCAGAGTTAAGAAGTGAAATCATTGTGCGATAAAATTTTGCTATCGTTTGGGTAAAATGGCTCCAGAAACAGTTGAGTTAATGAAAAAAGCTTACAAAGGTAAATGTTTGGGTGAGGCAATGATTTTTAGATGGAACCATGATTTCAAAAAAGGGCATTTGTCGTCATAATTCACTTCTTGGCCTGGTCGACCTGAAAGTGTAGTTACGGAGCATATTGTTAACACTGTTTGGACAATCCCGCAAGAAGATCGACGATTGATGTGTGAAGACATAACGTCATCAACTAATATTTAAAAAATGTCGGCATTCAGCATTCTACGCAACAAATTACTGCTGCATCGTGTGTGTTTCAGATGGGTACCTCATCACCTCAGGAGAGAACAATTGTTATGCAGAGTTCAGGCATGTCATGAGTGGGAACAAATGATTGCAAATGATCTAAACTTTCTAAACCCAGTAATAGCTGCGGATTAAACATGGTTCCACTATATCGACCCCCTCACGAAACATGCAATGAGTGTCTGGAAACATGCAGGCTCGCCTCCTCCGAAAAAAGTCCGCCAAACCAAATCAGCCGGGAAGGTGATGATGATAATTTTCTTTGATCATAAAAGTGTAGTCTACCAGTATGTCATTCTTTCACAAATTACTGTGAATGCTGAGTATTACATTTCAGTCTTGAAGAGTCTGTGATGACACATATCGATTAAGCTACCGGAACTGGTGTGCAAGTGGACCATTCACCATGATAACACCCACCTACACATGGCTACTTGTGCTTAACAGTTTCTTATGAAATGCATTATTGAAATCATGTCACGGCCTGCATACAGTCCTGACCTCGCCCCCGTATGATTTCTGGTTGTTTCCAACAATGAAGGAGAAGTTCCATGGTGCAACATTTAGCAAAGATGCTGACGTTATTCAAGCTGGACGTGGGTTGCTAAAGCAGCTTCCACAAAATGACTTTGCCACTTGCTTTGAAAAGTGGACTGAATGATGGAACCATTGCATACCTTCCAAGGGAAGATACTTTGAGAAAGAATAGCATATATTTTGCTGTACCTATATTTCTTCATTTTGTGTGATTTTAATCTCAACTTTTATGAAATGGCTGTTTTAAAAAGGCAAAGTGACCAAATTAACTGATTTATCACAATAGGCCTTGTGCAGATTCCTGTTCAGTAGAATAACTACATTCATCAGTGCGATTGTTTTCACATATTTGTCTGCTACTGTAGCAGTAGATATGTGGTGATCAACAGGATTCTTGGTGAATAAACAGGCTTCTGTCAGCATAGGTGTAGTGACAAGGGGCAGGTAGTAGCAGTTTTTCTGCACACCAGTACATGGGGTTGTCAAAAAGATTAAAATGACATTGCTGATAAAGTTAAAAATAGCAATAATAAATAATTTAAGGCTATGAATTCCTTTTCTATAGATTCTAAGACTGCTGCGTGGTCTGTCTTCATAGGTATAGATTCAAAATTATTTGTTTCCACTTGATTAATGGCCAGCCTTATCATTTTAAGAGAACACGGTTTCATATGTGATTTTTAATTCTAACTGTATTTTAAAAAAAATATGAGAAACAGTAGCTGTTCTCATAGGAAGTCCCACAACATGTCTTAAATAATATGCTGTATGTTTGTTTAACCCTGTTCTTTTGAGTAACTTGAAACTACAGATTTTTGTCATGTTATGTAAGATTTTAAATCTTTTCTGTCTTGAATCTGTAGGGAACTTATGTGAACAGCTGACTCTATTATTGCTTCTTTCTGTGAAACAGAGCTTTGTCCTGGTTTTAAGTCCTGGAAAAAATTTATTTAATTTATTCAACACTTTGTATTTATTACTGATTCTGTCAACTTTTTTTGCCTTTTATGACATGATATTTTTCTAATGTATTTTGTTTCACTCTTTGAAGGCTTGTTATTTATTTTTATGTCATTTAATCATAAATATCATATGAAGAAATTATTTTCAAATGTTTTTGTTTAATTTATCTAAGTGTAGATCTGTTTTGTGGGCGGTTGTAGTGAGCAATGGGTTTGAGTCCTCGAGGCGCTCCGTGTTAACAATGGCACACGCAACAGCAACTAGGGCCTCTGTGAATCTTGGAGAGGTGCCAGCTAGTTCTGTGTGACATTGGCGAAAAGACCCCAACTCACTGGGTTTTGTTCCAGAATCCTTAGGTCGAATGACCAACTGGAACCCTCAGCTGTGGGCTAATCCCCCACACTGATGTACTTACCTGATTAAAAAGACAAAAAGAAATATTAAGAATGACTCAAGTGTGGGATATGGTGGACCTACCACACTTGAGAAGGACGGTCCACCACGAAATCGATCTGGACTTCCTAAACGGTGTATGAGAAAGAGATCTCGGCTGAGTGAATGTAAGATTGGTGTATGGAATACTAGAGGTATAAATGGCAAGATGAATGAGGTGATTGAGGAGATGAATAAGTATAGACTGGATGTTCTGTGTGTAAGTGAAACCAAAAAAGAAAGAAATTGGGGTAGAAGAAGTGAATGGCACAGTGAGTGTGTGGTCTGGAGTATTGGATAATGTGAGAGGACAGGCTGGTGTAGGTGTGATTTTAAGTGAAAAGATGAAGAACAACTTGATTCACTATAGTTGCGTAAGTGAGAGAATTCTCTGGATTTGTTTGAAAGTGAAACTTCAGAGAATTGCAATTGTTGTAGTGTATGCTCCTTGTGACTCGGAAGCTTCTGATAAGAAGGAAGATTTCTGGAATGAGCTAAAAGCTGTTTTGAGCCAGTTTGCTGCTAAAGAAAAAGTTATAATAGCAGGGTATTTCAAAGCTAGAGTAGATGTGCAGAATGCAATTTCTGACAATGTTCTGGGTAAGTTTAATTAATGATCCTTGTGTGAATGATAATGGTGAAAGATTAATTGAACTCTGCATTGAGAATGGTTTGTGTGTATCTAATACATTTTTCAACCACAAGTACACTGCTGGACAATTGCTAAGGACGGATCATAAACGGCTATATAGCACATAAAAAAGTAAGTGTGGTTGGATGCCAAGCGAAATGAAATAATGTCAGAATGCCAGGACATTACAAGAAAGACAATTTATTGTGCTCTGAAATCCAGAAGGCTTTGGAACGTGTTCAAGGGACAAACAGGCCATTTTGTGCAGAATATGTAAATGTGAAAAAAATGCAATTGCCGTCCGCAGGCGTTCCGGCGTAAGATGTCAATACGAGATATGGCCACCATCGAGGGCGATGCAAGATTCCACACGTCGTGTCATGCTTTGCACAACATTATCAAGCAGCTGTTGGGGTAATTTATCCCATTCCTCTGTCAGTGCACGGATGAGGGTGTCCTTGTTTATTGGAGGGCATTGGCGACCAGCAAGACTCCTTTCCAAAGCATCCCACACATTTTCAATGGGATTCAGATCTGGAGAACGTGCTGGCCACACAAGGCGTTGAATATCCTCGCTCCCAAGACACTCCGGGACAGCGACTGTTCGATGACATGTTGCGTTGTCGTCCATGAAAATGAATCTATCACCGACAGCACCATGGAACATGCGAACATGAGGTAGCAGAACATCATTAATGTATCGTTGGCCAGTCATAGTCCCAGTTGGAAGCACATAGAGGGACGTACGGCCATTGATCATGATGCCAGCCCATACCATGACACTACATGTCGGATATCGGTCCCTTTCCTGTATGTTTGCTGGACAATATGCAGTACCACTATCACGCCAGATGAGTTGTCGTTGACAATCAGACGATAGACTGTATCTACTCTCTTCTGAGAAGAGGACAGCAGACCAGTCGTTATCAGTCCAATTGCGATGTTGATGGCACCATTGCAAACGGGCGGTACGTTGACGTCTGGACAGTGGGATGCACACAACAGGACGGTGGGCGTATAGTCCTCCTTCATGCAAACGTCTGGCGACAGTTTTTCGGGAGATCCGCTTGCCAGTAGCAGCCATAAACTGATTTGCTACCTCACTAGCTGTGCTGCGCCTGTGTCTTTTTGTTGATAGCACTATATACCGATCTTCTGCAGGTGTCATACTGCGAACACGACCTCCCCCGTGACGTTTGCTACGCTCTCCATTTGTTTGAAATGATTTCCAAAACCTTGAAACAACACTGTGGCTGACGTCGAACTCCCTGGCAACATCTGTTATTTTTCGCCCTTCTTCAATCTTGCCAATAATATGGCCAAGCTTAAAATCATCTAGGTGATGTCGGGAAGACATACTGAAAATTGCAAGTTCGTCAATTGATTCTTTCCCTTTCAACTTTGCGTTTGAACAACAACGGTCAATACGCGTCAAATCCTTTATATCTCTTATCAGCGCTATGACGTGACGAACAAGTTCGGCAATCCAAAATTTGCATACGCACAACACGTCTTACTGTATCCCGCACTTATGCTAATTTCCACATTTTCCTGCCTTCCATTTTATGGTTGCTATCGTTGCTATTGTCGTCCATCCTTAGCAATTGTCCGGCAGTGTATATCCACACATATACTTGGGAAACTCTTACTCTTGGTCAAAAGAGTGTGATAAATTTTTTGACTATGATCAGCGTCCGAAACACTTAGTTGTTGACACCTGTGTGATGAGAGGTGCAGATGTTGGTTTGCCGCCCCGGTGGCGCAGTGGTCTAAGGCGCTGGCCTCTGATCATTCGTCCGTAAGGGGTCCGGGTTCGAATCCCGGTCAGGCATGGATGTTGTGTTTGTCTTATGGCACTGGCTCTCTCCCTTCCCTGGAACCAGTGACCCTAAATTAGGGACGGGCGACTGCTTATAGCCCATTGAGTTGCTCACGGTGGTCGTTAAACCTCCAATCAAAAAAAAAAAAAAAAAAAGATGTTGGTTTTGATCATCACTTGGTAGTGTCGCGAGTGAAACTTAATGTTGGTTGGAGGAAAAGAAATAGGAAGAGATCCAGGATTTCTGGAAGTACATGAGACTCAGGAAAAATAGGGGAAACAAGGTTGTAAGTTATGTGAAGAATGAGATTGGGGAAATGATATGGGAGCCCAATGAGTTAAGTGAAAGATGGGGTGAATACTTCTGTGAGTTATTAGATAAGTTAAGCAAAGATGATTCTGAGACAGATTCAGATGATGTCACAGTGAGGGATGGAAGCACAGGAGGGTTCTCAAGAGAAGAAGTGTGTAAAGCTCTAAAATCTCTTCAGAATGGCAAGGCTCTGGGAGTTGATGGCATAACTGCCGAGATGTTGAAATATGATGGTGACTCTGTAATTGACTGGTTAACTGAAATTTGCCAGTTGTGCTGGGAGTTAGGAATGGTCCCTCGGGATTGAAAGGATGCTTTTATTGTTCCCTTATATAAAGGAAAATTTAATCAGACTGAATGCAAGAACTATCGTGGTATTAGCCTACTAAGTGTGCCAGGGAAAGTTTTTGGTAAGGTTGTTATTGAAAAAGTATGGGGCCTTACATCAGAAAATGTGGGATGTTTAAAGTGGTTTTATGCCTGGTAAAGGCTGCACTAACCAAATTTTTGCATTATATCTGATGATTGAAAAGTATCTGTCTGTTGGTAAGAAAGTTTTTGCTGCCTTCATAGATTTAGAGAAAGCTTACGACCGAGTAAATAGGACACTTTTGTGGAAGAATATGGTGTTACTGGGAATCTACTTAATAGTGTAAAAGCCATGTATGCTGGTAGTAGAGCTTGTGTATGGGTGAATGGTGTTTTATCAAAATGGTTTACTATTGGTGCAGGAGTTAGACAAGGTTGTGTAATGTCACCATGGCTGTTTAATATATTCATGGACGTGTGCATGCATGATGCCGAAATAGATAATAGTGGTTCATGTCTTGGTGATATCCATGTGTGCAGATTGCTGTATGCTGATGACACTGTCCTGTTGGCAGAGAGCAAAAGTGAGTTGCAGAGTATGTTGACTCGGATGCACGAAGTTTGCATGAAATTCAAACTGAGTATAAATAAGGGAAAAACCAAAGTTACCGTTTTTGAGAGAGGAACTGTTAGTACTGAATGTAATGTGTGCGTAAATGGCACAGTGATTGACCAGGTAAGTGAGTTTGTGTATTTAGGAAGCATGTCTGACAGAGAGAACAAATTGGATGGTGAAATTAATAGGCAAGTGAATTCTTCATTGAAAGACATAGCTGCTCTGGGAGGTTTTCACAGGAATGATGGGTTCTTTAGAGAGTCCCGCATGGCTGTGCATGAAAGTGTAATTGTTCCTACTCTGATGTATGGCAGTGAAACCTGGGTACTGCAGAAGAAACATAGGAGTCGTTTGTGTGCTGGAGAAATGCGTTACTTACGTGGGGTTTGTGGCAAGACACGATCTGATTGTGTGAGGAATGAAGATGTGTTGCAGTTGTGTGATGTGAAGCAAAATGTTGTTAGCAAGGTGGAGACCAATATGCTTCGGTGGTTTGGCCATGTTGTAAGAATGAGTGATGAGATGCTTACTAAGAAAATATTTTTAGCCCTAGTAGTAGGAAGGAAAGGCAGAGGAAGGCCAAGGAAGTCATGGGAGGATCAGTTTCAGGAGTCTCTGCATGAGAAAAAGATTATGAGTATGGAGCATAAAAGATCTTGTGTATGGCGTGTAGTGAATATCAGTGAAGCTCGAGTTGTATGTCAAGATCGCTGTAAATGGAGAAGTTTGATACGACAACAGTAGGTAAAAATATCTGGTAGTTTGTATTTCTTTTTGGAGCTAACCTCTGAATCTCAGGGAACAGCTTAGTGATATGTATGTATGTATGTAGATCTGTGTTGTTTCTCAAAATCTGAATTAATAATAATATATGTATATATCATCTGTGTGATCATGATCATTATAATTGATGAAACTTCTGTTGTGTAAGGCACTTCAAATTTAATTAAGATAGAAATGACAGATTTTGTTAAGCTTTCGCTGTGATGATGTGCAGATAAGCTCATACCAATATAATAAAAGAAAGTGGTGCTTTTGTTCATTTAACAGCAGTTTTTTCCCTAGTGTAGAGCACTAAATCCTTTTTTTTTTTTGTACTTATTATATCACTTCATACCATACTGTATGTATACCACAATATATACATACACTATCTACCAACAAGTAATTGGACACCTGTGATAGCAAAGGAAAACGAAGTTTATTCACCTTAATAGTTGGTTGAGCCCCCACGAGCGGCGATTGCAGCTGTGACCCTCCGGGGCATACTCTCAACCAGGCATTGTACAACGGCTAGCGGTATTTTCTTCCACTCGGCTTGCAGAAGGCAGGTCAGTTCCTTCACCGATTTTGGACGGTGGGGGCACCCCTTAAGTCGACGCTCCAACTCGTCCCAGAGGTGCTCAATAGGGTTAAGATCCGGGCTCTGCGCAGGCCAGTCCATTCGATTAGCCCCATTGTCACCATACCAAGCTATGGTGGACCTCGCAACATGACAGGTGGCATTGTCATCCTGAAAGTAACATGGGTCCACCCCGTAAAACTGCCACAACATAGGAAGCGCATGGTCATCCAAAATGGTGCAGTAGGTCTCGGCGTTGAGTCTACCAGGAATTGTGACCAAGGGTCCCATGCCATACCAGGAGAAACACCCCCATAGCATAATTCCACCGCCGCCGAACTTCACAGTTGGCACAATACATTCCGGCAGGAGGCGTTCTCCAGGCAGATGCCAAACCCAGACCCTGCCATCCAAACGGTAGAAGGTGAACCTTAATTCGTTGCTCCAGAGAACCTGTTTCCACTGTTCAACGGTCCACTGTCAACGTTCTTTGCACCACGTTAGCCGAGCAGCGCTATTGGACTTGGTGATCAAAGGCTTGTGGGCGGCAGCACGTCCATGATAACTGAGCAGATGGGCTTCCTTACGGATGGTATTCATCAAAAGAACACTCCTGGATGCCTGTTGAACCTCCTCGCAGATGTGGCCCATCGATTTGGTGCGGTTCTTCTGAATTTCTCTGGTCAGTACCCGTCGGTCTCTAACTCCCAGTTTTGTGTGTCTGCTGGGTCGGGGCACATTCTGACAGTCACCTCTCATCTTTCACTTGCCAATCACGTAGGCCACTGTCGATTTTGGGTACTTCAACTTGCTGGATATGTCACATATGGATTGGCCATTTCTGTGATACCTGACTATTACACCTTTCTCGAAATCAGAGAGCTCCGAACTGCGTGGCATCTTGCATGTGACTGGTTGTGTTGTTGTTTCCCACACGACATTTAACGGTGGCCGTCGTTACGTGTTTCAGGACTGCAGATGTCGTCGATTGCACGGGTGTCCAATTACTTGTTAGTAGATAGCGTATATACACACACACACCTTGGCAGAAAAAATTGAATTTGATGAATGGGTTGGTGAAAACTTGAAAACATCCAGAGCAACTGCTGTGTGTGTGTGTGTGTGTGTGTGTGTGTAAGGCACAATAAAGGTATAACACTAATTAACAAAACAGCATTTGATATTCTGAAGTGCCAAAGGCTGCACAAAAGAAAAAGAAAAAACAAATACAGATATCACCTTAATACTGAAAGCCGGAAAAGCTGATTTGGAGAAATTAAAAGAAGAGATCTAATGACCATAGGGAGAACTATAGAACTATGTAAAGCTGTTTTTCGCCGCCCCGGTGGCGCAGTGGTCTAAGGCGCTGGCCTCTGATCATTCGTCCGTAAGGGGTGTGGGTTCGAATCCCGGTCAGGCATGGATGTTGTGTTTGTCTTACGGCACTGGTTCTCTCTCTTCCCTGGAACCAGTGACCCTAACTTAGGGACGGGTGACTGCTTATAGCCCATTGAGTTGCTCACAGTGGTCGTTAAACCTCCAATCAAAAAAAAAAAAAAAGCTGTTTTTCATGGTTTCATAAGGAGCAAGGCACAGATAATGCCTCTGATACCTCTATAGTCTTTATAGAGTCTCTATAGAGGTATGAGAGGCATTGTCTGTACCTGGCCCCTGATGAAGCCATGGATAACAGCTTTACATAGTTCTATATTCCTCTTTCTTATCTCCCTGTGGTTGTTAGATCTCTTTTAATTTCTCTGAATCAGTTTTTCCGGCTTTCAGTATTAAGGTGATATCTGTATATATATACACTGAAGAGCAATTGAATTAGAGATACCTGTCTAGTAATGTGTAGCACCACCTTTTGTCCTGATGACGGCGGTGATTCGTCTCGGCATGGACTCGACAAGACTCCGGAAGCGTTGGGAAGCCATACGGATCGACAACCCCTGAACAAGCTCCCACAGTTCACGAAGATTTGAAGGAGGGGGTCAGAGCCTCGAACGTCTCTCTCGATGGCATCCCAGATGTGCTCGATGGGATTGAGGTAGGTGACCTAGCTGGCCAAGGAAGCAAGGTCACGTCGGTGGAGTGTTCATCCGACCATTCAGATACAATTTGGGAGCGATGGCACGGTGCATTGTCTTGTTACAGGATGAGGTCCCCAGTTGGATGTTGAAGACGCACAAACAGGAACAAATGGTCGTCGTCCAAGATATCCCGGTAACGTTGACCTGTGAGAGACGATGTCATACGTACCAGGGGTCCCATTTCAGTCCACGTAAACAGTCCCCAGATGAGAATGCCACCCCCACCAGCTTGAAGAGTACCCTGCTGGCAAGAAAAACTCATCGCTTCATGTGGTTTGCGCCGTACTCGTATCCTGCCATCCGCACGAACCAACGTGAATCTTGACTTATCAGTCCAGGCAACATTTTTCCACATGTCTGGGGTCCAGTGGCGATGTTCCTGCTCCCATGCTTATCTTCGCACCTCATGATGTGCGGTCCGCAGCAGTACCCTCGTGGGACGATGGCTTCTGTATCCCATAGCGAGTAGATGGTTCTGGATGGTGTGGCTGCTTACACATTTTTGTGCACCAGCGTTAAATTGCCGATTGATTTCTTGCACTGTGGCTTGTCCATCCGCTGTTACAATGCGAGCTAGCCGACGATGACCCCACTCATCCACACGCTGTTGTCCACTGTAGTTGGCCCTTGCAGGTATGGATTTACCGGATTCGATGTACTCACTGTGCATCCGTGACACAGTGGCTCGTGAAAATCCCAGTGCTTGCACGACTTCCGAAATGGAGTGACCCATTCGTCGAGCCCCGACAATTTGCCCACGGTATAATGCACTTAGATCCTTCGTCGTACCCATACTGCATCCGACTCTTACTGATTCCCGTCGCATCACTCCTTAAATTGTCGGATCGCTGCATATGTCATTTCGTTTCTGTTTACAGGGCCGCCAACAGCGCCACATTTGCATAACGCCAGCTGTCTCTAATTCATTTGCTCTTCAGTGTACATATATATTTATAAATCATTATTGCTATCAACCATTATCAATTCACTGGTGGATGGTGTCCCCAAGTTTTCCCCACAACTTTCTGTCTTGAGCCAGTCTGTGTGTCATTCCAACTTGCTTCCAAATTTGATCCACCCATCTCCACGGTCTTCTTCTGGGTCTTTTGCTGTCCCTTGGAATTCAGTTTAGTATTTCAGTTGTACAGCAGTGTTTAGTTCTTGTAGTAATGTGTCCAGCCTAGAGATGAGTCAGAAATCACATAACTGTTACTTGGTCACTGTTACAACGAGTGACTCACTTAAAGTAACAGTTCCAAAATTCACTGTTAAAGTGGCATTGTTTTGGCTTTGGTGACCATCACATTCTAAGATGGATTTCCCTTCTGCAAGGAGGTTTTACCCTGAGGGCTGTTGACCACCCAAGATTAACTTAGTAAGGTCATTATCTCCCTTATCCCATTGGGGTAAATGGTGAGGACTGGACATAGAGCAGTAAAACAGCTAGTCTAGTTTGCTGTACAGGGGAATGATACCTTTTTATTTATTTACTTTTTCACTTCCATTTAGTGTTCATCTTTTGCGCAATGATTCCCTGCTCTGTTCCTGCTTGATATCACACCCCATACAAACAGGAATTTTGTAACTGTTACAAGTAAGAGGGGGACAGCTCCGTCACATTTGTCGTAAGCAGTGATTTTGTCCCCATTTAAAGTCACTGTCACTTCTGTGGAATTGTCATCAGTGTTACTGTGATAGGAAAATCACTGTTAAGCTCACCTCTAGTCCAGCCCATTTCCATTTCAGATATTTTACCTCAATTATGATGTCATGAACTCCTGTCCTTTTCCTGATCCATGAATTCCTCTAACTATCCTTTGTAGTTATGCCAAGCATGCACCTCTTCATGCTTCTTTCAGTAGTTTGCAGCCTCTGGATGTCCTAATAAGGTCAATGTCTTTGATCCATAAGTAAGAACTAGAAATGATGCACTGATTAAACACTTTTATTTTAAGACATATCGGTAAATTACTCTTAAAAATTGTTCTGTTTCTTCCAAATACTGTACAACCAAGTTGAATACACCTACTAATTTTTTCATTGACAGGTCCCTTGTTTTAAAAATCAGTTATTGCAAAAGCAAAATCTTCAGTTATTGAAATTTGCATTGTACATCAATTTTGTTTTCTGTAAGTTTATTTATAAGCCCACTTATTTACTCTTGGCCCCAAGGTGGGTTAAATAATCTCCATTAACTTTTATCCCCATGTCTTCCCAGTTCAGTGATTGAAAAACATTCTGCAATGTGTCATTGAAGAGCTTGGAAGATATGGTGTTACCTTGTCTCACTGTCTTTTTAATTTTTATAAGCGCCGTGTCCTCAATCAGTCAAACGTTCACACTTGCATTTTCATAGATATTATTAATCATATTCATGTATCCATCTTCAATACAGTAGGATTTCAAAGACCTTATAACTGCTGATGGTTTCATAGAATCAAACACCTTTTCATAATCAATAAAAGCCATACATAATGGAAGTTCATACTAATTTGTTCTTTCAGTTAGTTCTGTAAAGATCATGGATATGATCTTTAGAGCTGAAATCACTCCTAAATCCAGCTTGTTCTCTTGGTTAGGCCATATATGTATATAACTTCTTATTGAAATAATTTCTTATTTTAATTGTGCTAATTAGTGCTTAATTTCTACTGAAAATATAATTATTTAAAATACTGAGTTATTAAATTTGTGTTTGTAAATCTGAATTTCATCCATTATTTTGTTGCTTTGCAGTGTGTGGAACAAGCATATGGTGTAAAATGTATGACAGTATTGCTCTGAGACATCTTAGAGGAATGAAGTACTAACATTTTTATAATTATTTATTTTCTATAGATTTGGGATCTGTCAGATCCCTTTGGGAAAGGATTCTTGGATAAGAAGGGATTCTTTGTTGCTTTGAAGTTAATAGCTCTTATGCAAAATGGAAAAGATTTGTCTATGAATAACATTAGCCTTGATGTGCCACCTCCAAAAATGGTTTGTTGATAATTGAGAAATTCCACTTTACATTCATATTTTGTTCTTAATTTCATAAAATTTAAAATTTTGATTTCTGTCCATGTAAAACTTTTGCATAAAGTTAGAATTTTATAGGTTATACAGACATGTGTCTTTCAGCATACTGGACTCGGTTACATATGTTGTAAGCACTTGAATATTACGTATTACAACAATATAATGCTCAATTTATTGTGTCCAAGATGCTTTATGCTTTAGTACAGGATTGAATTAATTAGTAACATTTTGAAGATATCTGAAATATCATTAGTTAGAATGTGAATGTGTGATATATTTTTTTAATGATTGACATTACTATCAAAATAGTTCTCTCACACTATCTTGAAAACACAAGATAAAATAAAAATTTGTTTTAACAGAGTTATTACTCTGCTAAGAACAATTAGGGGACAATGTGGCATTGAGCATGAACATATGTTTAATTGAGTTTGGATTTAAAACATGATTGTCAGTTAACAGTAACACAAATCATATCATAAAATATCATAAAAAGTAAACAAAACACATTTAATTGCAAATTTAATGCGCTTTAAGTGAAAGACATCAACTTGACATTACAACATGAATAAAAAAAAATAGTGGCAAGCAAAAAAAAAAAAAAAAAAAATCAAAGATCTCTAGTAGAGTGTGTGGTCACTTCTAACTGCCAACACAGCAGCAAATCTGTGTAGCATTGATAAAATGAGGTTATCAAGCATTTCTTAGGGAATTCTTAGTCACTCCACCTGGACAGTGTGTTCCAGCTGCTGAAGGGTCATTGGAGGTTTGTGACAAGCTGCAGCATGTCTGCCTAGTAAGTTTCAAGCATGTTCAATAGGATTAAGATCAAGTGTGTGCAGGCCGATCCATGTGCACAATTCCCTTCTCATCAAGCATGGTGATTATGAAGTGTGCCCTATGAGGGCAGACATTATCATCTATGAAGATAAATGAATCTGTGATTATTGCTGCATATACTGTAGAAGAACAATGGTTTACAGAATCTCATTTCCATTCCATATTCCTGTTAGAGATTCATTCCTGATGATGTAGAAGTCTTTCTATGCACCCGCTGCTACAGATGCCACTTTGAACCATAACTCAACCAATTCCAAAATTATTCCATTCCTTAACAAAATAGGATCCATCATGTTTTCATTGTTCACGCCAGATGATAAGTCATTGATTTTCAGGCTGCAAGCGGAATTATGATCGATCACTGAATAGAACTGACCACTGCTGGTCACTCCTCCAGAGGTGCACTGTTCTTTAGCCCAATCTGGGCAGGCTGTATAGTGATCAGAGAGAGAGAGAGAGAGAGAGAGAGAGAGAGGGATGCATGACATCAATCACTGAGCATAAAGCATTTACATCTCAGTCTTTTCATAGCTATTTTCGTAACTGTCATGCAGATAAACAAAACAAATGGTATGTTATATTTGACTTGATCACGGTAAAAATATTCATATTAGTGTGCATCAAAAATAATTTGTTGATCCAAATTACAAACATATGTAAATTAAGGAGACTTGGCTTGTGGGTATACAGGGTGTGTCTGAAAAGTTCATAAAAATTGAAAAAAAAATTCATGTCTGAAAAGTTCATAAAAGTTGAAAAAAAAGTTCATGAAAATAAAAATATTAAGGAAATTTTTTATTACTATTTAATCTTCAAAGTAGATCCCTCCTAACTCAATGCACCTCTTTACAGGGCTGTGTATATTCTGCATGGCTGTGTGGAACTGAGCATGTATTTAACTTCCTCATTTAACTTCCTCATCATGCTGTTTTGGATCTCTGGAATGGTATCAAATGAGTGAATGGTTCTGATGATATTTAACTTTGGAGGATAGAAAATAATCAGTAGGTGCCAAATAACACTGGAGAGAGTTAAGCATGGTAATGCCTTACATGTGAAAAAATTCTTGCAAAACAAGAATCAGTCTTCCAACTTGGACGTGTCTGATCTAATGCATGGAATTCTTTTCGACAGTCTGTCCATCACTTCTCTGTAGCATTTGTAGTTAACTGTCAATCCTTCTGGTAGAAATTCTTTGCACATAACTTCTTGCCAATTAAAAAAAAAAAAAAATAATAATAATAAAAGTTGCCAACATCGTTATTTTCGAGACTTTTGGAACTAGAGTTTAGTTGGGCAATTTTTTTTACTCCAACCCATGCAACTGATTTTCATTTTGTGTGGGGGTTGTACACAAAGCACTAGGATTCGTCACCAGTTATGAACTTAAAAAAAAAAAAAAAAAAATCTGGATCACTTACTGTCTGCCATCTCAATCAAATCCCAATATGCAGCAACTTGATTCTTCTTTTGTTTGGCCTCCAGTGCATGTAGTATGAAGTGCAAACAATTTTTTTTTCTCAGATCTTCAACAACAGTTGATCACATTGTGTTCTGATATTGTGTCCTGATATGAAGCTCATTTGTTATGATTCAGAAAGACAGGCAAAGATTGTTGCAAACGACTCCTCATATCATCCCAAACATGTTCCAACTCTTCACAGAATCACTCACACCAGAAAAAATGTTAGATTGTTGTAGCATTTTATTTACATAAACTGTAAGCACCATATATATAACTACTGTTTTAGTTGTACTCTTTTGTGGCTTTAAAATAATATTTCATTTCCATTGTTTTCTCATTACTTGAATCCATGACAGACCTGCCAACTGTTAGGATTTTATCGTATTTAGTACGATAAATCATGCTGCAGTACGCTAATACGATTTTGCAGCCCCTCTTATTTCCTCCCTTTTCAGACAGAAGCCTTGTAGCAGAATCGTGGAGACGGGCAATGTACGTCGCAGATTTATTTTGGTCCTACAGACAGAAACGACATCCCCAGAACCCTATTAAACCTTCTTGCAGACTCCCTATCATAGATGCAAGTTTTCCACCTTTCAAAATTTCCGAAAACGGAAGTTAGGCGTAGTGAGGATTTCTTCCGTAATCATAATTTTTTTCTTGCGAAGGACGATGTACGTCACAGAATTATTTTGTACTCATCCCCGTAGCAGAATCACGGTGACAACCAACGTACATTGCATATTTATTTTGCATTCATCCCCGTAGAAGAATCGCTATGACGTACATCGCAGGTTTATTTTGTACTCATCCTCGTAGGAGAATCGCGGCGACGGCCGACGTACATCGCAGATCTATTTTGTACTCATTCCTGTAGAAGAATTGTGGCGACGGGCTATGTACACCACAGGGTTATTTTGTACTCATCCCCGTAGCAGAATAACGGCGACGGCCGACGTACAGCGCAGATTCATTTTGCACTAATCCTCGTAGCAGAATCGCTGCGACAACTGATGCACATCACAGATTTATTTTGGTCCTGTAGACAAAAATGACATCCCCAGAACCCGATTAAACCATCTTGCAGATTCTCTAAGTTGCAAGTTTTTCGCCTTTCAAAATTTCTGAAAACGGAGGTTAGGCGGAATTGAGGATTTCTCCCGTCATCGTATTTTTTCTCTCCCGACGTTCCCTCGATGCTCGAAGGGAGGATTAGATTTAATTAGTTTCTCAATAAAATTTTGATTTAGGAAAAAAATCCCTACATTCTCATCATCAAGAATTTATATAGCTTAAATGGGCTTAAAAAATTATCAGCATGCATCGTGTTACGATTTTTCTATCTGAGTGTTACGTTTTTTGGTTCTGAGAGGTTGGCACGTCTGCCATGATGAGGTGATTGTACTACACCAAACGCAGCTTTCGTCTTGTAGGATTGCTTTGTGTATGCTGCTGAAACTTGGCCCTGATGAGCCAGTTAGTTCAGCTTTGATAGTGAATAGTTCCAACAGTGGTCAAGGGATAACAAGTATGCAATACACAGTAATGAATCAAATAACTGAATGTAGATGAATATCATGCTTGTTACGTAACAAGTGTAGTATTCATCTACCTTCAGCTGCCAATAGATGGCACTAGTAGTATTGTTTAGAAAACAAAATCCTAAAACTTTTCAGACATACCTCATACAAAGTTATGTAGTAAAAAAAATGTTATTTATTTAATTTTTGTTTTCCTTTTAGCAAAACTGCAGTGGAAGAAGTTCACCTGCTATTGATTGGACACTGAAAGTAAGTCTCAAGCATTTATATGTATGTATGATTTTAGATAACCTTTCAGAGAGTATCCATATTTCTCACTGTCTCTATCTTTTTTTCACTTTTAATTTATCTCATCTCACATAATTCTTGTTTTTTTTTTTTCTGTTCTTTGGACAGTTCTGAATACACTTCAAACTCACTACTGTGTTAACTGAATATATTTCATCCTATACATGATGTCATGAGATATATTCCAAGGGACAGTCTCATGGTAAAACGTGCTTCTAAGTGAACAAATGAAATAACAAAGTTATCACATATCCAGAGTAGCAGAATGTAGATGTACACGCGTATTATGCTGTGCGCGGATAGTTTCTAAATTATTAGCAGTTTTCGCGGATAGTTTTTGCTTGTAGATTAGGAAAAATAATATGTTATTTACAGCAATTAAAACATTTACTGAAGGCCTTACTCAGTTTAATATGTTTAATTCTATTTTAACTTGAAGAACTTTCAATTATTTTTTTGCGTCTGAGTTCTTTTGTTTTTACAGATGTTTCTGGCCTCTAGATTTTATCAAGGCCTGTTATCAGAGCATAGGAACTTTATCAAAAGTTTCGTTTACACAAAGCATTTAAATTTTATTGCCAGGCTCCTCTTGCAGTAGCCAGTTATTAAATTAAAATCATATCCTTATGTTTTTGTAATTCTACTATTTTTGAATTAAGTTGATGAAAATGCTATTTATAATTTTTTAAAGTTCATTAAAGGTACTGTTTTTCTAGATATAAAAACTTTCTTTAATTAGTCTCTTGTTTTTATGAGGTTCATAGTCCAATATTTTAATATTTTGCCCTATAGGTCCATTTTGCACACATTACTTCATATTCAGTTGTAATGTACTTATTTTGTCCTCACTAGAATCTGTAATGTCCTAATAATTATTTATTGTTTTATTAATGTTTCTTCAAATAATATATTCTATTGTCGTCGTGTGATTTGGGGGTTTGCAGGAAGTTTTCTGTTTCAGTGGTTGTGTACGCAGATACATTTTGTTTTTATACAACTCTGCACATACCTAATGCTGAACCATATGTAGCACATTACACGCTCATGAAACATGTGTTCCCACCCCGAGAAAAGCTTAATTTACGCCACAAGTCCTGGTTAGTTAAACTATTTAAAAATTAAAACTTTTGGTTAAAATATTAATTTACAATTTGCAATTAACCACATACTCCCTGAAACATTCATACATCTAAAAATATCTAATAATTAAAATTATACCACGTTAGGAACAAACAAAACTCATTGGGTTGGGAAACGCAGTTCACTCAAAAACACTCCGTCAAGCATTGTATCGACAAGCGCTTTCAAAACCTTACAGGTTGTATCATCGGGCTATCAACAAACTGCACCAGGACACCCTCGCGTGTGTGTAGCGTTCAGAAGTTGCATGCCGGGAATGAAAGGAGGGGAGTGGCTCATTCACTACGTATCTAGGTGAATCTCCTCAGGTGTCGCCATATGCTGAAGGAGTTGGTAAACATAACTGTCTTAAGTATAAATCATTTTCAGTTGTTGATGGCTCGATGATGCAACTTGTGAGGTTGTAAAAGTGCTCGCCGATACAATGCTTGACGGAGTGTTTTTGAGTGAACCGTGTTTCCCAACCTGATGAGTTTTGTTCATTCCTAACGTAGTATAATATTAATTATTAGATATTTTTAGATGTATGAATGTTTCAGGGAGTATATGTTTAAATGCAAATTGTAAATTAATATTTATACAAAAGTTTTAATTTTTAAATAGTTTAACTAACCAGGACTTGTGGCATAAATTAGGCTTCTCTCGGGGTGAGAACACGTGTTTCACGAACGTGTAATGTGCTACATATGGTTCAACATTAGGTATGTGATACCTTTGTTATTTCATCCTGATGGAAGCAATTTTCCAAAGATCTGTTGCTCATAAAAAATTCAGCACTGGTCATCTCTTGTTTGATCAACATGCATACAAAATGTAGTCTTGTGTATTAGTTTCTGGTGTAATGGAAGTACTGAAGAACAGTCTGCTATAGCAGCCCGAACATACTTTTCTCAATGCATTCTGTGTCAACAGTTTGAGTGTTTGTTTCAAAAATGTTTAAACAAGCTCATTTGTTTACAGGTGACTGAACGTGATGTAGTACAAATACAAATCTTAGCATCCACTATGATATTCAAATGGTAAGCTGAGGAAGATGTTGTCCTTCTTTTCTGAAGGGCTCCTCCAGCCCACCCAGATGGTTTTATTTAATCATCAGTTGGGGCTTAATGAGTACGATCAAACCTCAGTGAGGGCAAAGATGGCTAGCCCCAGGGCTACCAAAGACAACTAGAGAAATAGACTTATACCCAGCAATCTAATCCCAGTAGCAGCCAGTTAAGCACCAGTGCCACTTGCAAGAGAGAGAGAGAGAGAGAGAGAGAGAGAGAGAGAGAGAGAGAGAGAGAGAGCGCCCTTTTAAAAGCTAGGTCAAGAGTTTCAGAAAGGTACTTCAGTGTCGTTCTAAATGCTGAAATGCTTGAACAACATACTAGTAAGATAAAGGAAGAAATCTGTATCTGACTTCTGTCAAAGGTCAAATATACCCCAGTTCAAGTGGAGTAAGCATCTTACATTAGACAGGATATTCAATCTAAAATTGCTTTTCTGCACCCTATGCAGACAAAGTGGGAACACTTAGTCTTTGATTCTATTAAAGCTGAAAAATTGTCAAAGTCCAAAACTTAGAAAGATCCTAACACTTTTATGTTCAAAACTTGCCAATCAATGAAAATTTAGATTTTAAGCAACCAAAAACAGAGGAGTTGGGTAACTTCACACTCGGTGTGCAGTGTGGAGAAAAACAACAACAAAAAAGAAACGACTCATTTAAGGGCCAAAGGTGAAAACTTGGTGTTTTTACATAGTTATTTTTGGGATGTTGTCTTTTATTTTTATTCTTTAGGTTTCCCCTTTCTAATGTGTGAGGTTCTTGAGAAGTGAATTATAGGATGTAGGGTAGCTTACAACTTCACACACTTAATGGGAAACAGTATATTTCTAAAACTCTAATATTTCTTACTTTTCTGTGGTATCTTTCCTATCAGGGTATTCCATTCTTGCTTTTACTTTTTCTCATTTTTCCAACTTTCAAAAAGCTCATGAAGTCTTCAAAATTTAGGAACTAAACCATTTTAAGGTCTTCATTGTTATTGTTGTTCAGGGCTTGAAAAATACCATGCCCAAGATGCCCGGGGGCATGTAAATTATTGGCTTGAACAGGTAAAAAAAAAAAATCTAGTTACCTGGTTCTGGCAACTAAATTTAAAAATAAAAAAGTTTGGAATAGAATTTCCTACTACAAGAAAAAAGACAGTCATTTCATGCCATGCTTCATTTCACTGCTAATCACCAGAAGCTGCATTCTTATTACAGCGTGCCAAGGACAGAAGAATATCACTTCTTTAATTATATTATGCTCTAGATGCAGAAATTGGAACCAAATGTTGTTAGTTGGCAATGGGATGCATGCCTCTGATGGAACTAGCCTCCGATGTTTAGTGACAAAGGGTGAAAACTTCAATGATAGGAACATGGCAGAATCACTAAATTTCTCAAATACTAATTTCATCATCATACCATTTTGTACCACTTTTTGGCATCATCATCTTAAGTATGCAGCATTGAAACACTCGTGTTAATTAGACCTACTTAGCATAAAACTATATTAGGTATTGCAAAAAATAGTGATGGAAATATTTTTGGTATCAAGTTGTGCTGGGTAAGTACAAAAACAGGTAACTTGCTCTCTCTTTTACACACACGCAAAGAAAATATGTTTGTTAGATTATTGAAACTTCCTTTATTAATTCTCTATCTCATATTTCTCCACATAGTGTGTTCTGCTTAATTTTGTTTATTTTTGAAAGTAGTTGTGTATATAATGCTTTCAGACCATTAAAATATTTGTTATTTCTACCTGAAGTTTTAAATAGTTTCTTTAAAGTTATTTTGAACAGTTAGAATGTTTTGAAAAATGTATTTGTCTTGTGCATCCATGGATATACAGATCTTCTTGATCATTATAATATGATAAATAATGAAGTTATGTTTTGCATTGTTTTCTTGTTCTTTTCAGCCATCAGAACGAAAAAAGTATGAAGAAATGTTCAATTCCATGGGACCTGTGAGTAACAAGCTGCCAGGGCAAAAAGTAAAACCTGTAGGTATTTTTGTGGGAATTAGTTTTAAAATTTTATGAAAGCGTTTGTAAATTGAGTTCAGATTATGGCTATGATAAATTACAAATTCATACCGACATTCAAATAATAAAATATATTAATAATAATAATTAATAAAATAATAATATACGGACATTCAATTATTTTACTAATATATTCAAGAAATAGGTTTAGACAAACACACATGCATATGCCACCCAGTGGTGCTGTGGTCTAAGCACTGGCTTCTGACCATTTGTCTGAGATAGGTCTGGGTTCGAATCTTGGTGAGGCATAGATGCTGCGTTTGTCTTACACCACTGAGTTTCTTCTTTCCCTGGAGTCACTGTCCCTAAATTAGAGGTGGGAGACTGCTTATAGCCCATCAAGTTGCTCACAATGGTAATTAAACCCCCAAACAACAAACAAATGCATGCAGACATGTATGAATGGCCACTGTGGTGAATCCACATTATGTTAGATCTATGAAAAGGCCTTCTGGTAATTATTGCGGTTTCTTGGAACTGTCTCCAGAGATTGGAAACTACTTGCCTCGACACATTCAGCCATTTTGCTACCTCAGCTTTTGATTGCCTTGCTTCCAATCTGCCAATCACTCTTCATAGTAAAGTCACCTAATTGATAGTGTGGAGCCATTCTGGCACCAACACTCCAACTCAATCTGCAATTTCAGCACCCTGCTCAGAATGTTTATCAAGGTCATGTGACTGCCAGCTCGATGACATATGATCTTCATTTGCATATTTCCATGGAAGCTAGTAATGTTGCTTGGGTTCGTTGACTTAGCATTTCCCCTTACAAATGTCTCTGAAAAATCTTTACAATTGGTAATCTTGTGTTATTGTGTTAGACATATTCATGAATTTGAATTTGTCACATTAATATGTTGGACACAAGTATACTTTTGTGATGCGTAAACAGTGAAATTTGATAAATTTTATGACCAAATATTTTGGGAAATTTAAAATCTATGGCACTAAAATTTGATGATAATTTATTTCATGTGTATGCAACAACAAAACAGTCAAGTGCCATCCTTGGGTGTTAGGTTGAAAAAAGTTTTTTTTTTTTTCACTCTGTGTGTGCGTGTGCATGTTTGTGTTGATTTTTTTTTATGTGGGCATGCGTGATGCCAAAATAGATAATACTGGTTTATGTCTTTGTGATATCCGTGTGTGTAGATTGCTGTATGCTGATGACACAGTCCTGTTGGCAGAGAGCAAAAGTGAGTTGCATAGTATGCTGTCCCGGATGTATGAAGTTTGCATGAAGTTCAAACTGAGTATAAATAAGGGAAAATCTAAAGTAATAGATTTTGAGAGAGGAACTGTTAGTACTGAATGTAATATAAGTCTAAATGACACAGTGATTGACCAGGTGAATGAGTTCGTGTATGTAGGAAGCATGCTTGACAGAGAGAACAAATTGGATGGTGAAATTAGTAGGCAAGTGAATTCTTCATTGAAAGTCATGGCTGCTTTGGAAGGTTTTTACAGGAATGATGGGCAGTGCTGTTTGTATTCCAGGTCTAACCCGGATATCCAGGTTTGGGCGATCTTTCATACCCGGAATTTGGGATGTTTAGCTTTGAAGACATTTTTAAGACTGTTAAATTTTGAGTTCTAATAAGCGACAAAGCAAAAAAAAAAAAAATATATATATATAATATGATTCATGGCAAAAGTATTTACTAAAAAAAATTGCTTTTCACCAATGAATTAATGTGATAATAATATTGTCTTCCTCGCCGATGCAGCCGACTCGAACTTGACACACGAAATCACGACATGAAGCGGGCAGTTCGTGCTGTGGTTGTCCGTTGTTCTGCGGGAAGGGCATGCGCGCAAATTCTCGGTCACTTTGTCGCCGCTTCTGCTCCTCTATGCAAAAAAATCAGTTTTTCGCTCTGATGACTGATGTGGGATTGGAACTTGGAGATGGGGGGGGTTAAAACAAATAAAGTACGTCGCAATAATAAATGGAACTTTAGATCAACATCCAATTTGCTAAATATACCGTTATTTTATTAGTAAATAGAACTTTAGGTCAATATCACATGACTGAAATTTAACAACTAAAATTTCTGTTAAAAGAAGATCAATATCCTATGAAAAAGAGGAGTTGCCGTTCTAGTAACATAAAAACTTGACTGCAGATTTTCTTTTATTTATTTGCCAAATGGGTAATTTTGCAAATGGAAAGAAAGGCAAAACTTTTTTTAAAGGTATGTTATGTGTGTAATTGGTTTATTTTATACAAATGCAAAATTTTTATTAACATTCATAGTGTGGTAATGTTAAAGACAATATCACGTAGTTGTCGAAATCAAAGTTACTTAAATTTCACTGAAGGAATTTTATTTTTTTAGCAACAAATTAATACTGCAAGATCAACCCCAAAATAATTTACTGTTGTGAGCAAAAGGTATAGGTAGGTAGTAAGTAATTCCCAAAGTGAAACCATTTTATCATTCGAAGTATCGGTACCACGGTAACAGCTTTGCTGATTAGTATAATAATTAAAGGTACTAGTAGTAATGGAAATACTTTTGTTGTGCTGGGGGGGGGTACCCACACATGCTCATTTATGTCTTGAGTTTATGCATTGGCACTGTTGAGAGACGCCGATGATTTCAGGGTTTCGTGCCTTGCCTTGCAAACACCTCTGGATGGGTTCTGAAGAGAGTCCTGCATGGCTGTGTATAAAAGTGTAATTGTTTCTACTCTGATGTTAGGCCGGAAACCTGGGTACTACAGAAGAAACCTAGGAGTCGTTTGTGTGCTGGAGAAATGCAGTACTTACGGAGGGTTTGTGGCAAGACACGTTCTGATCATGTGAGGAATGAAGATGTGTTGCAGTTGTGTGATGTGAAGCAAAATGTTGTTAGCAAGGTGGAGACTAATATGCTTTGGGGTTTGGCCATGTTGAAAGAATGAGTGATGAGATGCTTACTAAGAAAATCTTTTTAGCCCAAGTGGCAGGAAGGAAAGGCAGAGGAAGGCCAAGGAAGTCTTGGGATGATCAGATTCAGGATTTTCTGCATGAGAAAAAGATTATAAGGATGAAGTATAGAAAATCTTGTGTACAGCGTGTGATGGATGTCAGTGAAGCCCAGTTTGTATGTCAAGATCGCTCGCTGTAAATGGAAAAGTTTGATACGGCAACAGTAAGTAAAAATTATGTGGTAGTTTGTATTTCTTTGTAGAGCTAACATCTGAATCTCAGAGAACAGCTTAGTGATATGCATGTGTTTGTTGATTTGATCTGGAATGACTGTTGATACTCTTCTTTATTTGTGTTAAGGTATAAGTTAGCTATCCAATTAAAATTTCATACAGTTTTGGCTGATAAAGTGATTGATGCAAAATACAGTATATTTGTTTCTTAAAGGACTGTACTAACATTTTGCAAATATATTCACCTATCTGTGTTCTTCAAAATGTCCTTTCATCTGGAATCAGTTTCTGATATATATCTTTATATCTACACTGCTGGCCACCCAAAATGCAACACCAAGAAGGACACGAGATAGCAAAGCCAGATTTACTGGACACATAACAACAGATACAAAGATGAAACGGTTGAGCTTACAGGCCCGCGCGACTTGCGGAACATGCAGACATCAATAGTTCATGTGGCCCCCGTAGCTGGCAATAACGGCCGCTACATGCCACGCTATCGAATGAAAGAAGCTTTGGATGTGAGCTTGTGTTATGTCGGTCCAGGCTGCTTCCACACGTTGCCACAGTTCATCAGGCGTAGCCGCGGGTGGTGCTTGCCGGGCCACTCGGTTGCCGATCAGTGACCAGACGTGTTCGATGGGCGACATATCGGGAGAACAGGTGGGCCACGGCAGCAGTGACACCTGGTGGGCTGTGAAGAATTGTTGCACGATGCGTGCCCCGTACAGGCCCGCATTGTCCTGTTGAAACGTAGCTGCTGGCAGGTTCTGCAGGTAAGGGAAGACTACAGGCTCCAAAACGTCGGAGATGTAGCGGTGGCTGTTGAGTGTACCGGCGATGCGTACCAGAGAGGTGCAGGTGTCATATCCAGCTGCGCCCCAAACCATAACACCAGATGACGAACCGGCATGGCGATGCAAAATGCAGGCGTCATACAGTCTCTCGCAGTGGTGCCGCCACACGTGGATCCGAGCATCGTGGTGTTGCAGGCAGAAGCGGTATTTGTCGGAGAAGACAATGTCGTGCCATTCCGTTGTCCAGATGTGGCGTTCAACGGCCCACTGCCGCCGCGGTCGCCGGTGGTGTAACGTCAATGGCAATTGGAGCAATGGCCGCCATGCGACAAGTCCTGCTCCTGCAGACACTGTCAATGCCTGCCGCACAACATGCCGGTCCTTTGGTTCAGTGGTGTGCCGCGGCTGTGGCAATCGCTCACGTCAGTCCGTCTGTCCCTCCTGCACCCACCGAATCCATACTCGCCTCACTGTGGCTGGATGTCATCCCACATGGGCGCCAATATCTCGGTACGATAAACCGCTGTCGTGATAAGCCACTATTCGTCCTCTGTCGGGCTCCGAAACGTGCTGGAATGACTGCCGGATTCTGTGACGAGGCATCAGGAAGCTTCCCACGCACAGGACCGGCAGCACAACACACTGCCACTACTTACACCCCGCCTTCTGTGCACCCTTCTTATAGTGCTTCTCGGTGGCGTGTCGGGCGCACATGATTTGCATATTTCTGCAGTGCTAATCGTTTGCATGTCCTCTCGCGGGCGATGCATGCTGCGAATTTCAGGCCAACCGGATGCTTCCTTCTTGGTGTTGCATTTTGGGTGGCCAGCAGTGTATATTATTTTCCTGTCATCTATCCATTATTTTATGATTTTTCTTATTTGTTGCCTTTTAGGTTATGCTTACTTCTAAACTTCCTTTGGATATACTTGGAAAAGTAAGTAATGCCTTTTTCTGATAGACTATGAGATAATCATATGTTTTGAGTTAGAAGAATTATAAAAAAAAAATTTAAGGAGACAAATTTTTTGGGGGTGAGGGGGAGATGTATATTAAAATCATATTCATAAATATGCATTCATTCACATGGAAACTTTATTAAAGCTAATATACATATATTCATTAATACTTAAATTTAAGTTTAAGTAAGATGATAACATTTTGAAATATGTAAAAAAACTTCATATGTCCAATGTATTTGTATGCACTCCACTGTCAACATGAACAGAAAATAATTATCCTCCAACATCCGTGGGACATTTTTCTGAAGCTTTCAGTGGATTAAATGGCTTCATAATTTTTTTGAGGTTGTCAGAAATTTGTGACACTGCTGTGTAATGGTGTTATGTGTGAAGCTCCATGGAGAGTTGTTAGATATTTGAGAGATCAGGACTTCTAGAGTCAAATGGGTAGATAGCACAGTTAATCTTTGGCCAATCCAAGATCTGGGAAATACCTCACTGATTCTGATGATGAAATGTGCTGGTTCTCCATCTTGTTGGAATTGTGGAAAAAATATTCTTCACAAATACATGGGTCAACTGCAGCTTGCTGTTTAATGTGTGGCATTACATGAGAAAGCATGAAAATTCCATTGCCCTGCAGCGAGAGTCAAACCAACATCTCCTAATTTGTGTTCGAGCATAATATCTGTGACACCACCCACGACAGTGAGGTTCCAAGTATCTGATGATTAAGAATCTGAACAACTTCATATTTTGTGCTAGTCAAAGCAATCTGATACTGTTTTCCAATATGGAATTGTGTCAGATGTCCTTGTCCTGTCTGATTCAAATCATCATCTGCCAAGTTGTGAAAAAGTGAGTTTCAGGTGCATTTACATTGCTGACCATGATATTCTGAATTCTGCACTGATCATTTTCGTATTGACTTATTGGTGATCTAAAAGCTGATTCTTTAAACAGTGCATACTTCTGGCAGAAGCTGCCCTGGTTCGTGGTGCATTTTTTATGTTGATTTCTGTAAAGAGTGTATTTCCAGTCCAAAAGTGTCTGTTTGGAGGTGAATGCCATCTGTATTATCATTAAAATTCAACAGGCACCTCTTCCACGGTTTTCCTTACTTGCAGATGTTTTTGAATCCAAACATTGAAAACATTTAGCTTTTCAATTAGCTTCTTGTAACAATCATGTTATGTTTATGCATTTTTTATGTTCATGCATAGAAGTGAAACTAAGTCTGCATAAAATGCTATAGGATAGCTATTCAAGAAAAGGATTTTTTTTAATCTGAAAATGGCAATTTTTCATTATTCTGTGTGATCACTAACTGCTTCTTTTCCATTTATGAAAAAACTTTCTCATATTTTTCTTCTGATGAGCTGTATTTTGCACTTGTGTATTCTCGTGCCTTTTATTATCACCCTGATATTGGAAGAGGAACCTGAGTAGTTTGGTAACACAGGGAAATGTGCAGGTCATTATTGGATTTTGTAGAAATGTTTGACATGGGATTTCAGTTTAAAAGTTGATTAATCAAAGAAAGTTTCTGTAAGGATAAGATTAGAATTTAATAAGCATACAGAATAAGTAAGTAGTACCATCTCAGTTGCATATTTAGTGAATGCCATTAATTTTTTTTATCTTGTACCATCTACAATTTCAAGTAGAGATATGAGCAATTTTGGGAGGATCTACTGTTACAGATTCTGAAAATCACCATCAGATTTTGTTCTTTTTAAGCAAACTATGTTAACTTTGAAAATAAGATTTGAATGTTGCCAAGAAGCAAGGAACATCAGCCCCCAAAAGTAAATAACTTGAAGAATAAGGGGGATTAAAAAGAATATTATGTCTTCAATTTTGGAGTTTATATACAATCAATCATCTGTAAATGAAATCAGATGTAAGTATCTTTTTGATTGTAAAGAAGGGCCAGGCATGACTTGGCCATTGGTTGTGCAATGTTACCAGGCCAATCAGATGAGAACCTCCACATGAGTAAATTCCCTATTTTTAAACTGTAAATAAATTAAAAGCTGTCGAAGTGTGTGGACCAATAAAAGGCTTTTTTGTAAGGATTCAGTTTTTTAAAGGTTTTGTAAGGTATTTGAAATTAGACTGGAGCAAAATGTAATTTTTCTCAGGATTTGGATGGCCAAGTCAGGAAAAATAGCATGGAAATTGAAGATAAAATGAGTAAGCTTGGAGATAATGTCATACATACATACATATCACTAAGCTGTTCTCTGAAACTCAGAGGTTAGCTCCAAAAAGAAATACAACTACCAGATATTTTTACTTACTGTTGTCCAGATAATGTCATGCCAAATATAAATAGAATAGTTTAGACATGCTATGTGTTTATGCTCTGAACTTATAATTATTAAAACTCTTTACGTACAGAAAATATTCTCAAATTTACTTCATGACCAACAGGCAGGTTGAAATGGGTGGAATGCAATGAACTTTGTCATAGCGAAAATTCTAAGAAAAATGGTTGAAGACATTCGTGGGTGCCCTTGTACAGGGACAAGAGGGGGCATTTGCCCTCCCCTGGAAATCGGACTGTGCCCTTTCCGTTCTCAAAAGGTACTACAGAGATTTTAGCGATAACATTAATTCTACTTGCTAATTTTTCTGCAGAACTTCTGGATGCATGTGCATGCAATAAAAATTGACAAAACATTGGGAATTTCCAGAAGAAGAAATTAAAATTTAAGGTCAAAGGTAATAAGGAAATTTCCTGTTGCATGTTCCAGAACAGCGTGCATACATACAATGTAGAAAAGTATGAAAGGGTAAGAAATGAAAAATATACCATCCTCTACAGCAGCTGGACAAAGATCACTTGAAATGTTTTCCAGAAATTTGTCTTGTGGGTATTTTTTCATTCTTGGTGACCAATTGAGTGTTCTCTGGGGTTTCATGGCACATGTGAACAAAAGGATCAAAAGAACGATAAAGAAATTTCCTCATTGCCCTAACATGCTGCCTAATTTCATTTATCCATCTATTTTATGTAGTTTTTGGGTCTTTTGGTTTTCAATTAAAGTTGTCTTGAGTGTGTGGTAAAAATTGTTACATAACAAGAAGGCACTGTGGAAATTTGCATATGGTGTTTGCATATGTTATTCATAGTTACAATTTCTGTTTACCCCCTCCTGAAAATTAAGCTATGGGCGCCCATGAAGACATTGATGTACAGATATTTTGATGAACACTTTTTATTGCATCTGCTCTTAGGCAACTACCAAAAAGTTAAAAAGTAGTCAGAGATCTTAAGGTGAGGTGGAGTTGATAAACTAAATAGTAATAATGATATATGAAACAAGACCTCCTAAGAAAAACAACTATAAGATTTCAGTAAAATTGAAATTTTGCAATGATAATCCCTTGGAGATCTTACATTATTCAGTTTATTAACACCACTGCTTCTTATGATTTCGAGGAAAATACGTGTGATCATTGGCAGTTGCAGAAATTTGAAAAGGGAGGCACCTTAATACCACTATCAGTTTGATCGAATGTCAGAATATCTTACCTTAGTGTCATGTGTCATGGGGAGAGGGTGGGGTTGGGGGGGAGATGTTTGATATATGTATTATTGATCTTACATTTTTTTCCTCAGAGATGAGTTGCGTGATTATATGAGTATTTTGATCGGGTCTATTCCAGAGTTATTCTAAATGCGTGAATTTATTGAATAACCCTTTTTAATAAAAGAATGGAATGTGGGTCACAGTGAGTCTCCTTGGGTGCATTCAAACAAATCTCTCCAAAATCTCATCCATATTGTTTTGGGGCAATATTTCGGTGAATATGCATTAACTCCAGTCCTGTAAGATGTTGCTGGCCCATTGTGGTTGTTAGATATGTTTTCAGCCTTTTTATATGTAGTAGCTGAGAAGGATCTCTCTAGCATTGCTGTGTTAGAGGAATAACAGCTAATACTGTTAGCAGACATATGATGTTCAAGCAAATCAGATCTTCATTGGTCTGAATTACAGTAATACATTCTATGGCAGATTCTTTTCTTTCTGCTTTGCATTGGCTTGACACTTGAGGGGTGATGAATTTCTTTCTAAAAAATGTGACATCAAGAGTTTCAAGAACTACTTGGATTATTCTGTAATCTTTAACAGTATAAAAAATAGACAGGTGTGTATTTTTAGCAAGGTGTAAAAATATAGAAAATTAAAAATTTTGTTCCTTCCTAGGGGAGGACACTTGCTCCTGGTCTCCCCTCTACAACCACTCTTGCATGTGATGTAGTATTATAAGATACCTGGATGTATGCAACTATGTTAAACTTTATTAGCATACTAGCTAAATACCCATTCTTTGAACGTGATGATATTAAAAATATTTCTATAATACAGGATTTCATAACATACCATAATATAATTTGTACCATAAATTAATATACTAATAATACACTTGATCGGTTTGTTCTATAATTTTATTATATCATATCAGTAATAAAATGGATTCAAGTACATAATATTTATAGCATAAATTTTTGAATCCTTATAAGATCAGGAATGTTGTCATTTGTAATTAAACATTTTTATAGTGATGAACGAATGGAAAAATAAAAAGAATATATTGACTTATGTTAGTGCTTTGTACACAACATTGGCTGTTCTGGAATCATCCACCAGTATTACCAAACTGCTGGGAGAACGCTATGTAAAACTGGCCATGAGAGAAAGTTTTCTCTTAAGTCGATACCAAATATTTTTAAGGACTGTCCTTGGGATTTAATGATTGTCATAGCAAAGCAGACCTTCAAAGGAAACTGTAATCTCTTATATTCGAATGTGTAATCAGACGGAATAAAAGGTAAACGTGGAATAAATACAGATTCCCCATGTGCGCAACCAGTAAATATGGTGGCCTCAATGACATTGCGATGTAGAGCATTGATTTGATTTGAAGTCTATGCGGGTAGATTTTTATAGTAATTGAAATTTGAAAAAAAAAAGTTTGCCCCTTGTGATACTACACCATAACAAATTGCAACAGTTGAAATGGCCATACACTGTATATTTCTTCGCTCTTTTGGGAAATACATGTCTGCCTGACTTATTCTGCCAGACGACACCTAAGCAATTTCATTCATAACTGTAAATTTAAAACTTCAAGCTGACATGAAACAAATCAAAGTACGCCGTTACTCTTCACTTTCATCGTTAAAATATTAATATACAACAAAACAAAATAATAATAGAAAACAGAAGAAAATACGTTGTTACTTTCAGCATAAATGTAAAAAGAACCTTTTTTATAAACAATTTCGTTCGAAACTGTACATTTAAAAGCTAGCAAGTCCGATGTTTTTGGAAGCATGAGCAAAATTGTGTTGCCATCACTAATATCTCAAGAGGGAAACTTTTTTTTTCAAATTTCAATTACTATGAAAATCTACCTGCATATTTATATTTATTGCAGTCACCTTACCACTTATATTATGTCACCGTTGCTTCGGTGAAAATGAATGTTGGTAATTTGATTTTGACTAAAAAAAACACTTATATGACGTCACCGTTGCTTCGGTGAAAACGAATGTTGGTAATTTAATTTTGACTCAAAAAACCTTGACATTCGATATGTCAAATGATAATATAAATGTTTAAATGCACAGCATATTATGATGTAGAACTTTTTGTGTGATACTTTTAAACTTTTTTTTTTTTTGTTAAATAAATTTAGAGCAAATAAAAAAAACCTTGACATTCGATACGTCAAATGATAATAAATGTTTAAATGCAAAGCATATTATGATATAGCGCTTTTTACGTGATTTTTAAGGTTTTTTGTTAAATAAATTCAGAACAAATAAATTTAGAACAAAATATATACTGAGCAGGTCAACTCAAGTCATTCAAAATTTTGGGTAGGGCTTCAGTTGCTGGGCAACAGTGGCTCGATCACTGCAAAACGTCCTAGCATTATCAAAGCTGGGTTATTTAAAAAACTCATTTCGACCTACTTAAAGTTATCATAGGAAAAATTCCTTTCTTAGTGTGCCTCTATGTTGTAAAAGGAACATTCCTGCCAAATATGAAAGTTCTAAGTTCAGTAGTTTTTGAGATTCGGTAACGAGTCAGTGAGGGCTTTCAGTTTTATATGTACAGATTGTGACCTTGTATATTACATGCTTGTTTATATATATATAATAAACTGTCTGGATGCACTACATTTAATGATGTCCATTGTTTTTTACTTTATGTTTCCCCTCTTTAGTGTTTGAAAAATAACAGTTTCTTGCTCTTTGATTTCAGTGGGGTTTTTTTGTTTTTGTTTTTTATAAGTCTTCATATTTTTTTTTTGTTTATTTTCATAGATATGGGATCTCAGTGATACAGATCAAGATGGCTTCTTAAGCAAAGAAGAGTTTATATTGGTAATTTTGAGATATTATTATAATTTGCTCGTTTAATATTTGATGCATTAAAAAATTCCTGTGTATTGGTGTTTAATGTACAGTGTATTTAATAAGAAATATAATGGTACTAAAATGTGAGCTTTCATCATTTCGTGTCTTGTTTATAAAATTTTGTATCAGTAAGTAATTCACTCTGAAAAAGGAAAGGAACAGAACAGATCAAATATCATATGACTTAAAATGTTAGAAATTACACAAGGTATCATATGTTGTATTTTGCAACTATTTCAAGTTACTGCCTCATCTCACAGCATAATAAGCCAGCAATTGAAATGTTTGTGAACTGTTGTGTACACTTTGCTGCTTTTCAAATTGCTGAGAAGTATATGGTATATTTAACATGTGAGGGAAAAACATTCCTAGCTTGGATTGTTTTATATGTATTGTTTCTTTTCTGAACATTCAGTATTTGTGCATATGCATTGTCATTCAGGGGCTATTATACACCTCAAGTTCTGCTATTTTATGATGGTTTTTGTAATTGTCAGAATTCTGAGTCTGAGCCTTGGCTGTGATATTTTGGAGGAAGAAAGCCAAGTCCAGCATTTTTTGTAGTGTTAAAAGTCGGGGTTTACAAAGTTAGAAATCCACTGATTTTTCTAATGCACAACATTTTGGTCTGAAGTTGTCATTCTTATGCAAGTAAGGAGCTGATTCCTTCATTAAAAGTTGGTGGAATAGAACTATTGATAAATATTCATATTAACCAGAAACAAAAATACTGCATGAATTTCGGTCAATTTGCTGGTTGTTAAATCCCTTCATCTCCAATTTTAAACCATTTTCCTACAGGCATACAAACTGTTAGTGAAAGAAAGTACTTCCATTTTGATTTTATGTTAGTTGCATCAGATACTGAGTAAATAGCAAATGGGCATAGCATTAATGATAATAAAGTGCTAAGTGTAATTATAAAGTGATGAGTAAAGGAAAAATAAAAATATTGTAAGAAGTTCTCACATTGGAATTAATTCTTTACAAATAGTTTTTATGAATGTATGTTCTAGCTGCAGTTCTTTCATCATCTTTTTTTAAATGCCTAACATATTTAATGTGTAAAAAGATAGAAAACTACAATATTGACCCATACTTTCAGCAAATTTTCAGAATAAACTTTTCCCCTAGTAGGGGGTGATGGTTTACTTCATCAGGTCAGTGGTGTACTAACCGTGGCCCTTATTGAATTTGATGGTATAGTAGTTGTTAAAATAAATATCTCTAACACTTTTAAGAATATGTAGTTAAATAACAGGGTTCATCTCAAAATTCCATCACAAGTTTACAGTAGTTCACTAGCTTTTAAAAACATTCCATAGTTTTTATTTCTTTTCTTTTCATCAATTTATACGTTGTTGAATTCAGGAAAATTCTGCTTACAATGTTTTTCTCCCTTTCCTGTGACACAGTTGAACACATAAAGTGATTTACAATTATTTAAAGCAGATGTATTCTATAACAAATGGTTTTATCCCTACAAAGATATTTAAAACAGTTTCCTTCTATATTATACCACTATATATGGTAATAATCACTAGCTGGTGCTGTAAAATGATACGTGAGATTGTGTGTGCTTTTGCAAATCTTGAACCCATATAACCTGAATGAAGAATGTATGAACACGACCATGTAGACAGTGGTTCTGTTGAAGTGACACCATGATAACTGAGTGTTTTAATTAATTGTTTGATGGTTCAGAGGTAAGTGTTATGGAATTGTTATGTTCGTTCCAAGGAGGAAGTCATTCTCTGAGGCCTCGCATGCTTGTGCTACACTTTTTGAAACTTTTCAAACTGATTTCTTCAATAAAAAGTGACATTGTGAAATTACTTTTGACCTACAATCCATTTTTCTTTTTATCTTAAAATATTAATCTTATATCAGTTGATAGCTGAAAGTTTTAAATTTTTATAAACATTTTTTTTTACATTATTTTATTTGATTTGTAAGTGTGTCGTAATAAATTCTTATGATTAATCCATTAGTGATATGGGAATCTTTTCTTGCTTTGGAAACTATTTTTTTTATCAGTGTTTAATTCAAAAATAAGAAGCAAAAATATTAATAGACATTTAAAAATATTTGTGGGTGTAATCTGAAGATATTACTTGTTTTTGTTTAGGCTATGCATTTAATATACAGGGCTTTAGAAAATGTACCAGTGCCATCTGTCTTACCTCCAGAGCTTGCTGCAATTCTCAGAAAGAAAAACAGTTTGACAGGCATTATACCAGTTTTACCAGAAGTTTTACCACCCAGCATTGATAGTGCAATTTTAGTAAATGACATCAGGAGATCAAGCACTCCTTCTGCTGAAGTATGTATGTTTCAGATTTTCATAATTAAATGTTGAAGGAGCTACTGTTGTGCTTTCTGTTTGGTCCTTTCACTGTGTTTTTATCATGCATTTTTTATTTCTTGAAGAACCTTTAGAATAATTTTCTTCATCGTAAGAAAAGTCATAAAGATACTGAAAAGTTATGTATTACAAATATCTTATGTTTCTCTTTTAACATGTATTTGCTGTAACTGAAATGTGGATTTTCACCCCCTCCCCAACCCCCAATAACATCCTTGTATAAACCATAGCCACTCATTTTCTGTGGATATATGTACTTCATGTTAAAATTGTTTATGTACAAACTTCCTTAAAGAAATAGATGTGTTCTGTTTTTCAAATTATCACAATACATAGCTCTAATATTTTTTGTAGTGTGGTACAAAACATTAGTTACTCTTTTTTAATGTGCAAGATTCTAGAATAGTAGCATGAAGGCTGCATGTAGGCACTTTTGGGTCTCAGCATGTCTGGGACCTTGTTTTTGGCATTTTCAGAGTTATTGCAGCAATAATGAAGATTAACAATATACATTTACTGAATTAAAAATTCCAGTGTGTTTTTCCTAATTTTAGAATCAGTAAAATTGATGAATTCATCAAAATCAATTTGAAGTAAGTTTTATTTCATATGCAGGAAGTAGGTAAATAATTCATTTTTATGTGTAAAATTGCTGAGCAGGTAATAATGAAGTCATGACAACCCTAATAATAATTATTATTATTACTTAAACTGACTTTTAATTATGGAGATTATTTGTGATTTCACATATAATACTGTTTGCTAAATTTTTGGGATGTATTCCACCCTATCATTGAGTGATTCAATGGAGTAGATGTTTCCACTCTAGTAATAATGTCCAGTCTTTCTGATGATTAATTGTGGTGCCTCTTCACTTTGGCAAGCGTTTTGAATTAAACTCAGATGAATTTTTGCAGTCTTCTCAGGTTTACTGGTTGCTAAAACTCACACACTCTGGAGGCAAGTGCTTCCTATTTTCCTTCCCCCATCCCACCCCACCCCACACCTACCGCTTAAGCGGAGCAACCCTGCCTCTCATTCGTTAGATTGTCATTGGTAAAGTCAGCAACCTGGGTACATTTTAGTGTTCAGCATGCTACGCACCTGGCCATTACTTCAGTATGGTTGGCGAGGGTGTGGGCAGGGTTAATTTCCATGTTTGATGTTTATTGTGCTTTTCACCCCTTCCTCCCTCGATTATCCTTTTCCCTGGCTGTGACCTGGTCCGCAGCTGCACTCACTGCCCACCTGATCTTTTTCTATGTGAAGTACACAAGAGGCTTTAACACCCACCCTGTCTATGGAATTCAGCATAAACTTTCTGACTACACTACATACATTTCAAGAAAACGACACGTTTGTTGCCCTAATCACATTAGGTAAAAGGTTAATCCTCAATGAATGTTCAGGAAGTGAGGTAGTCTCTCTCTCTCTCTCTCTCTCTCTCTCTCTCTCTCTCTCTCTCTCTCTCTCATTCTCTCTCTCTCTCTCTCTCTCTCTCTCTCTCTCTCTCTCTCTCTCTCTCTCTCTCTCTCTCTCTCTCTCTCTCTCTCTCTCTCTCTCTCTCTCTCTCTCTCTCTCTCTCTCTCTCTCTCTCTCTCTCTCTCTGTCTCTCTCTCTCTCTCTCTCTCTCTCTCTCTCTCTCTCTCTCTCACACACACACACACACACACACACACACACACACCTCTTTGTATTCAGTTTAGAAAGTCAATATTATAGAAGAAATCGAAAGCGGTAGAAAAAATATCAGATGCTTGCCGTGAATGTAATTTGGTACATTCTGTAGTTTGTATCACCTGGAAAAACTTTTGACGGCTTTTGAACTCACAAATGGCCCAAAACTAAAATGCATCTGTTGTCCTGATCGAATTGAAATTGATAAAACTCTGCTAAAATGGTTCAAGCAGCAAAGTAATACAAATGTTCCTGTCAGCAGGCCTCATTTAAAGACTAAGGCTGAAGAATTTTCCAAACTCTTTAGTGATGAACAATTTGTATGTTCCAATAGCTGGATTAACAGATTTAAAACACAATACAACATTTGTTCTGGAAAAGAGAGTGGTGAAACCAAGGACATAAATTTGGAGACAACAAAGAAATGGCTCAATATTTTGTGGCTTAAAGTAGAGAAAGGTACAGCAACAGTGGCATCTTCAATGTTGATGAGACAGGACTTATTTTTTAAGTTGACTCTGGATAAAACTTTCAAATTCAAGGGAGAGAAATGTGTAGGTGTAAAACTCTCGAAGAAGCTCATTGCTGTTCTTGTTTGTGCAAACATGAATGGGACAGAGAAGAGAAAATTGATGATTATAGGTAAAGCAAAAAAATCCTAGATGCTTCAAAAATGTTAAAAGCCTGCCTGTATGATACTTCTGAGCTGTTTAGAGTAGAGCTAATTTCATTGGAATCAGCAGCTTCAAAAGCAAAAATGCAAAATTATTTTGCTGGTATATAACTGCCCTGCTCATCCGAAAACAAATGATCTTGAGAACATTAAGCTTGTGTTTGTTCCAAAAAACTGCAGAGGCGTTATGCAACTGATGGATCAAAGTGTAATGAGAAGCTTCAAAACTCGCTATTGGAAATTTATATTGATGAGAATGATTGAGTGCATCAAAAAACAGGAGGATCGCATTATCACCTTCTTGGCCGCAATTAGGAACATTCATAAAGCATGGGAGCAAGTTACAGAAAAAAATGGTTTGCAACAGTTTTTGTAATGCTGGTTTTAACTTTGTTGACCCCGAAACTGCTGATGAAATTGGTGATGAAGACAAGCTGCCATTATCAGAATGGATGCGACAGATTAGCAACCATAGTCTTCCACAGTGCGAGAATATTGATGATTATCTAAATGACTAAATGTAGATAACGATGCTGCTATGTCCGGAAATCTCGCAGATCTCGACGTCGTAAACAAAGTGTTGAGTGGAAAACATATTGAAGAGGAGGAAGAGGATGCCTATGAAGAACCAGTCCCCAGCATACGTAATGCTGTTCAAGCTGCGAGACTATTATCTAGATTTTTCGAAGCCAGGGAAGAGGGTGAAAAGGTGTTGACTTATGTAGCAAAAATAGAAGACAATTTGGATACACTGTACATGTTTAAAAACAAAATCCAAAAAAAGTGACAGACTTCTTCATGCAAAAGTAGCACATAAGGTATGTACTGTACCACATAATGTCAACAACTGTACATTCATGTACACACAGTACATATGTACGTACATACATAATGTATTTTCTTACACTGTATCATATTATGTATGTACTCTATATAAATACAGTACTGTACTTATAGATTTAGTATTTTAGAGTACCCACCTTCACTAGTTTTATTTCCTAAATGCAGGCATGCATACATACATACATATGTACATACGTACATAACATTTCTTTTATTATTGTTTGCCTGCTTGTTACATGAACTTGGTTAGTACAACACTGTTATAACAACATAAATATTGCGGTTCCTTCGATGTTTTTATAACCAAGTTTGACTGTATATATATATATATATATATATATATGTAGGCGCATCAAAAAATAGGTTTCACATGTTTTTCATAACTTTTATTAAACAATAAGAAACCAAAAAAGTATAATTATATAATTTCTGGAATATATACCTTTCCTTTATTTTTCCATGTAATCACAAAGTTTTAGTAAATCCTTGTCAGAACGAGAAACCAGTTTTTCAAAATTGAGGAAGGAAAAGTTCGCTCCAAGTTCAGAGAGACATGTTTTCACAGCTTCCTTGACATCATCATCTTTTGTGAAATGCTTGCACCCAAGGTCTTTTTCCATTTTTGGGAACAAGTGGTAATCACAGGAGGCTAAATCAGGATTGAATGGAGAATGTAGCCATACTCCCCACTTAAAATTGTAAAAAAGCACCTGCGTGGCAGCAGATTCATGTGGGGGTTGTGTTGTCATGCAACGAAATGATTCCTTTTGACAATTTTCCTGGTCTTCAATCCTTAATTGCTTTCCTTAACTTCTTCAAGGTCTCACAGTACATTGCAGCTTTTATCACACACCCTTTTGCCATAAACACTGTGTACACTGGCCTCTCACAGTCAAAAAAGACAATTGCCATCACTTCTCTGGCAGACAGCATGATTAAAAGTTTTTACAGTTGGTGAGCTGGGGTGTTTCCACACCATGGACGCTGATTTGCTTTCTGGTGTGAAGTGATGCACTCATGTCTCATCGCTGGTGACAGTGCACTGCAAAAAATCTGTGCCTTCAGAATAATGTTGCAGGGACTTATGACTGCACATAAATAACTGATTTTTGTGCTGTTCTATTAAAGATCGTGGAACCCATCTTGCACACATTTTTCTGAAATGCAGGCTCTCGTGAATATAAGTGTGTACACTACTATATGACACTCCCAAATCTTCAACAATTTCATGAATTTTAATGCGGCAGTTATCCCTAATTAACTCTTAGATGTTTGAAATGTGATCAACTATCATCAAAGTCAAAAGTCTGCCTCTACCCAGTTCATCTATCAAATCCATATGCCTTTCTTCAAATTGCTTACACTGTTTTCCAATCGTCTGGCAGGACATTGCCTCTTCTCCATAAACAGCCAACACTTCACAATGGATTTCAGTTGGATTCAAACATTTTGCCCATAAAAAATGCACTTTTCCACAAACTTCCAATTTCGAGTAACACTCCAGCTGCTGCGCCGTAACAAACAACTGTTAACGAATAAACTATTCCTTCCACAAGTAGATGACAAAACATATGACATCACTCCATAGCCGTGTTCTTTCCTTCTTTCCATTTCAGATAGTTGCTGCTATGTGAAACTTATTTTTATGTGCCGTTGTATATATGTATATATACATATCTTACCAGCAGCAATTTGTGTAGTGGAAGTTGGGAGAAGGTATGTAATTGAAAGAAGATAAGCTATGGTTATTGACCAAAAATTCTGGAAGTCCCACATGAGTGGCAACACATACTCCCTTGAGTCGGTCCTTAGGATGGGTTGTAGTAAAACCTGAGAATTTGACAATATTATTGATAATTTTATATGATATTTAATACTGAAAACCTTCCTTCTTCAGCTGATCCATAATGATTTCTGTACTGAAAATAAATATTTTTGGAATGATTTTTAAGGAGTAAAAATAATTTCAAATTTTGATTTAGAAAAATATGAACATTTTAAATTTGATAAATTACCAAATGCTGTATTTCTGTTTCAATTGATCAACACTGAAATCATTAAGTAGATGACAAAGTCATATAAATCCACAAATTGGTGTATAAAAAAAATTATTTTATTGTGCCAAGCTTGGCACAGTAAAATAAATTTTGTACATACATACATATATATCACTAAGACCCAGAAGAAGACCACATGGGAGATGAGTGGATGAAATTCGAAAGTATGCAGGAGTGACATGGAGGAGACTGGCACAAGACAGACCGTTGTGGAGGAAACTTGGGGAGACCTTCGTCCAGCAGTGGATTGATAATGGTTGACAATGATGATGATGATATCACTAAGCTGTTCTCTGAGATTCAGAGGTTAGCTCCACAAAGAAATATAAACTACCAGATAAATTTTTAACTGATTACTTACTTACTGTTGCAGTATCGAACTTCTCTATTTACAGTGATCTTGACACACAACTTGGGCTTCATTGACATCCATCACATGATGTACACAAGACCTTCTATTCTTCATACTCATAATGTTTTTCTCATGCAGACACTCCTGAATCTGATCCTTAATTGACTTCCTTGGCCTTCCTCTGCCTTTCCTTCCTGTCACTTGGGCTAAAAACATTTTTTAGTAAGCATCTCATTACTCATTCTTTTAACATGGCCAAACCACTAAAGAATATTAGTCTCCACCTTGTTAACAATATTTTGCTTCACATTACACAAGTGCAGCGCATCTTCATTCCTCACACTATCAGAATGCGTGCCACAAACCCTACATAAGTAACGCATTTCTCCAGCGCACAAACGACTCCTATGTTTCTTCTGTAGTATCCACGTTTCACTGCCATACATCAGAGAAGAAACAATTACACTTTTATACACAGCCATGTGGGACTCTCTTGAAAACCCATCATTCCTGTGAAAACCTCCCAAAGCAGCTATGACTTTCAATGAAGAATTCACTCGCCTACTAATTTCACCATCCAATTTGTTCTCTCTGTCAAACATGCTTCCTAAATACACAAACGGATTCACCTGGTCAATCACTGTGCCGTTTAGACTTATATTACATTAAGTGTTAACAGTTCCTTGCTCAAAAACCATAATTTTGGTTTTCCCTTATTTATACTCAGTTTGAATTTCATGCAAAATTCGTACATCCGGGGCAACATATTCTGCAAATCACCTTTGCTCTCTGCTAACAGGACTATGTCATCAGCATACAGCCATCTGCACACACAGATATTACGAGACATAAATCAGTATTGTCCATCTTGGCATCATGCATGCACGCATCCATAAATATATTAACATCCATGGGGATATTACATAATCTTGTCTGACTCCAGCACCAATAGAAAATCATTTTGATAAAACACCATTCACTCATACACAAGCACTACTGCCAGCATACTTGGCTTTCACACTATTAAGTAGATTCCCAGTAACACTATATTCATTCAATACCTTCCACAAAAGTGTCGTATTTACTTGGTCGTAAGCTTTCTCTAAATCCATGAAGGCAGCAAAAACTTTCTTACCAACAGTCAGATACTTTTCAATCATCATACTTAATGCAAACATTTGATTAGTGCAGCCTTTACCAATCATAAAACTGCTCTGAACATCCCACACTTTCTCTGATGTAAGACCTCTTACTTTTTCAATTACGACCTTACCAAACACTCTCCTTGGCACACTCAGTAGGCTAATGCCACGATAGTTCTTGCAATCAGTCTGATCACCTTTTCGCTTATACAAGGGAACAATGATAGCATCCTCCCAATCCCAAGAGACCATTCATAACTCCCAGCACAACTGGCAGGTTTCAGTTAACCAGTCAATTACAGTCACCACCATATTTCAACATCTCGGCAGTTATGCCATCAACTTCCAGAGCCTTACCATTTTGAAGAGATTTTAGAGCTTTACACACCTCTGCTTTTGAGATCCCTCCTGTGCTCCCTTCTTCACTGTGACATCATCTGCTTCTGCCTCAGAATTACCTTTGCTTTCTTGATCTAATAACTTGCAGAAGTATTCACCCCATCTTTCACTTAACTCATTGGGCTCCTATATCATTTCCCTGATCCTATTCTTCACACAACTTACAACTTTGTTTCCCCTATTTTTCCTGAGTTTCATGTGCTTCCAGAAAGTCTTCCTATCTTTCCAAAAAGCCAGTTCATGCCTTTCCACCTTCTCCTTCCTATCTTTTGCCTTATTCTGGTGAACCAGCATAGCTGCTTCATGCTTCTTACAGTGATATTTATCCACAGAAACTCTATCTTGTAACATCTCCAAATAGGCTTCTTTCTTTCTCTTTACTGCCTCTTCAATCTCACTATTCCACCAAGCATCACCTCCATTGTTACCCACTGTTGTGGTGCACTGACTTGCAGATTTATATGACTTTGTCATCTACTTAATTATTTAGTGGTGTACGTAACATCTTTTGGATTGTTCCTTAAGATCCATCTTACTGAAATCATTGTTGTGAATTTTCATGATTTGTTTAGTATATTTTAAAGTTGCTTTATTTAACTAAATGAAAGAACAAATTCTTTTGTGTGTGTTAGTCTGCAATTGTACACACAGTTTTACTTGCGGTGCTGTCGGTAGAAAAAAATTTCAGTTGCTATGCGTTGTTTATAAAATAATGTGGACAGAGTGATGACATCATCTATTTGCTATTTGCTGTACATACTTTGGCAGAAAGGATTTTGTTACGTGCTACACTGGCAACAGCATCTGTGACAATTTTCTTTGCCTTCAGGATATACATGTTACTAAGTTTTGAACTCTTGAAATTTTTTAGTTACTTGCTGTTTTAATTTTTGTATTTAATTTTTAATCAGTACATTACTTTTTTTTAAGCATTGTCAAAGCTATGCAGTCTCATGCAGTACAAGCACCTCATTTAGATAATGACAGTAGAGTGGAAATGATCTTTATGTGACGGCAAAGATTTGCATGCATTTATTTTGCACGAAAAATTTTGTACTTATAATCTGGTTTCTCCAAATGATATTGCATTTGGTAGCATAAAACCTGGGTTCAAGTGTATATGTATACTGCCGTACTGTTAACATAGAGAACCCTTGTATAAGTAGTGAATTAGGTCCTACGCAAGCACCATGTTACAGACCCAACTATAAAATATGCTCGATGAGCTATAAGACAATAGCACGATCATGAATGCAAGATACCTAGATTAACAGAATTAACTGATTTCCAACAGGTATCGATAATAGAGTGCTGCCTAAGCTATCACTCCATATGTGACATTTCAGGGACACTGAAGATCCTTAGGTCAATGGTTGGAGATGTGTTATGCAAATGGAAGCAGATTAGGTCTGAATCTGTCAGGAAACAACCTGGGAAACCTCTGTAGCTTATATAATGTGACCGCAGAGATCTGCAAAAGACTGTCTGCTCAGAATGCAAATTAAAACTGTCATTCCTGGGTGTGGTGAATGCCGTGGGAGAGGTACCTTCCAGACTGTATTGTGCCTACAATGAAGTTTGGTTGAGGTACTGTGATGGTATGGAGCTGTTTTTCATGGTTCAGTTAGGGCTCAGTAGTTGCTTTGGACAAAACCATGAATGCTGAGCTCTATCTAGGTGTCCTGGACAATTACGCAATATCAGTATTGTGGCAGTACTTTGGGGAAGTCCCATATCCCATACCCTTGTCAGCAGGACAAAGCACCGTGCCATACTGTTCACATTGTTAAAGACTGGTTTGAAGACATGGATTTCTAAAAGTTGAACTGACCAGTGGAGAGTCTTGACCTGAACCCTATAGACCAGGGGTTGTCAACCCTACCCGCCAGGACATTTAAAATAGCCCCCAGTAGCCCAAGCACTAACTTTGTTTTTCTAATTTAACTCTTACTGACAGTAATAGTTATTTTTGTTTTATTTTATTCTGGATTCATTTTATTTTATTCTTGACAGTATTTATTTGGATTTTATAAATTGTACCGATGTGAAATTGGCCGCAATTTGAAAAACACATACCAACACATTTTTGTGTAAACACTGACTTATGCTCTCCTCTAATGAGGCGAACATGAGTCAGTGCGTTGGAGGAGAGGGGACAATGGAGGAGAGGTGTCACGCGACTATACACAATGCTTGCCTTCCCGCTCTAGCTGGCTATTTTCAGTCTGACTCGTCTCACAGTCGCATTGTGCTGCTTCAGATCCTAAGTAATGTGTTGATATTCAGTTTTATTCGTAGTATATTGTTTTGAAGTTTGAAGTAAAATGGCATTTAGTAAACACGATTCGTCAAAAAGGAAATGTGACAGTAACATGGTGTTCCGGACATTCAATGAAGAATGGGAAGAACAATTTTTGTTTACTACGGGGAAGTCGCCGAAACCGATTTGTTTGATCTGTTCAGCAACAGTTGCAGTACCTAAAAATACAACATTGAGAGGCATTTCAAACAAAGTCATGACACATTTAACACATCATACCCTCCTGGCTCTGCTTTAAGAACTGAATATATTTCAAAGAAAAAGATTGGACTTCACTGCCAGCAAAGCTTATTTGTAACAAAATGTGAAGACATGTACATATCATGAAAAATACCCAAAAGGATAGTTTCATGGTTAAAACATGCATTTAAAGGGGGATTCTCATTTTTAGTGTGAAAAAAATAGATTTTTTTAATGTTATTTTATTATTTCAGGTCTTAAGAATATGTGTGTCAAATTTCAAGTCGAAATTCGCAAAATTGGCCAAGTTATAATCTATTATTGTCCAGTGGGGTCACAGAGCTGGTGCAACTGGCGCAAAGCCAAAGCTGAGAAAACTCTGGATGAATTCAACCACGAACCGCCACTTCATAAAGATGTCAAAAATGCTATAAAGCCGATTTACAATGATTTGTTGTCAAGAGAGTCGCTAGAAAGGTGTTTGGGTGGTGACACTCAAAACAACAACAAAATTTTCAATTCTACTGTTTGGCGGTTCGCGCACAAACATCTTCACTGTGGCTCAAAAACCATCTAAATGGCAGCTTATGTAGCAGCAGGTATTTTTAATGAAGGCTTTTCTGCTGTCCTGAAAATGATGACAACGATAGGAATCGTTATTGGTGAGCAAACGAAGATATTTGCCAACGCGCTGGACCAACAGTGTCTGCAGAGATGATCGAGACGCAGCCTCGAGGCTACAAAAGAGGCTCGTACAAGGAGTAGAAGTGAACAAATGTCTCTTAAATGCGTTCTACGAATCAGAGGAAGGAACACTGTATGGCCCTGGTATAGCAGATTAGCAGAAAAATACTGTAAGTACTCGATATGCCTCCGTAAACTGTACTTGAAACTTTAAACATGTTTTTCGCGAATGGTTGGCATGATATTTCAAAAACTATTGGACCATTCGACTTCAAATGTAAAACTGCATGTTCAGCAAACATCCTTTATCATTTGATGAACCAGAAATGTGATACGTTTTTTGCAATTAATATTTTTTTAATTGCAAAAAACTTTAAAACATTTAAGTTTTTTGCAATTAAAAAAATATGAATGGCAAAAAACTCAATTTTTTTAGCTAAATTGATAATTTGAGTTTGACAAGTCACCATTTCCTCAAAAATATATATATTTTTTTCTGGTTCACCAAACGATAACTACTTGTGTATAAAGCAAAAACACTGTTCGAGTTTTTTTGTTTCAGATCACCTGGAGTGGAGAAACCATGGCAACCAGCGACCGCGGATCTTCACGCTGTGTCATGGTTGAGGGGGATTTGAAGGCGTGATTCTTCATGAAACTTATTAAAAATTGCTTTGTAAATACCTGAAACGATAATAAATAGATGTACCTACTTTGGAATCAATTGATTGCATAGTTTTCGTCAATAAACACTCCAAAAAAGCGGTAATTTTAGCGTAAAAAATGAGAATCCCCCCTTAAATAAAAAAGTGAGTAATAAAGGTATCACATACTTACTATTGAGACATATACAGCATGTTACAAACTCGGTGGACACGAGCTCCCGCCCTGAGAATGCCTAGCATATGTAGCTATTCTTTGTTAGTTAAATTAAACTATTTACAAACTAAAACTTTTGGTTAAAATTAATTTACAACTCTTAATTAAATTATATGTACATATCCTTAAAACATTCACACTTCTAAAAATATCCAACAGCTGAAACTTACAACACTTTAGAACTAATCAACTCATTGGGTTGGGAGGCTCCGTCCACACAGAAACACTTCGTCGTCAGTGTACTTTCATCAACACGTTATCGACATCATCAGGCTATCAAAATCACATGTGGACTCCCTCGCATGTTTCTAGCATTTGAAGTTGCATGCCAGGATAAAAAAAGGGCTGTGGTTTATTTGTTATGTATTGAAGATGCATCTCCTCAGTGCCGCCATCTATTGGAAGAGCCGTTAGATATAACTACCATAAGTATAAACTCACTTTCTTTTTATTATATTTTTTTATATGGAGATATGTATTATGTTACTAACCGTTTAATTAAACTGTATAATTTTTATAAAACTTTTTTTTTTTTTTTATCTTGTGTATTTTCTCACTTTTTATAAATGACTTCCAAGCTGTATCTGGAGTAGTTGGGTCCTGTAAGTTACATATTTTATCCTTTTTTTGTTCTATTATAGCACTCTCTGAAATCCTCAATTCATTTTCTCTTGTGTGAGTAGTTAACATTTTAATATTTTCAAAATCTGAATATTCTTTATGCCTTATGATGTCAATAATGTGTTGATGAAAGCACTCTCTAGTACATCAATGATGAAGTGTTTCTGTGTGGACGGTGTCTCCCAACCCGATGAGTTGATTAGTTCTAAAGTGTTGTAAGTTTTAACTGTTGGGTAATTTTAGAAGTGTAAATGTTTTAAGGGTATATACATATAATTTAATTAAGAGTTGTAAATTAATTTTAACCAAAAGTTTTAGTTTGTAAATAGTTTAATTTAACTAACAAAGAATAGCTATGTATGTTAGGCTTCTCTCGGGGCGGGAGCACTTGTCCACCGTGTTTGTAACGTGCTGTATATGTCTCAATAGTAGGGTTGTGATACCCCAATAGTAGGTTTGTGATGATACCTTTTTTATTTTTAGCGATCATAAACCTGAACTCATCGAAATTGTGCGGAAAACTTACAGCAACTTTTTTCCTACTATAAATTTAACAAAAGAAGTAGAACAAAATTGTGAGTTGTCCTTAGATGCATTAATTACTAAAAAACCTCAATGTCTGGAGTTCTGTGTTTTTCAAAAGAATACTTACACACCAGTCTTTATTCCAGTGGATTCATTCCACCCATGAACATATAAGATCTCTGCGTTTAGATATTTAATCTAACATGCGTTTACCTTGTGTAGCACTAATCAACTTAGAAAAGAAGAATTAGATGGGATTTACTATACAGCAAAAACATATGGATATAAAAGTAACATGATTGGCAAGTTGATTTATAAATACAAACATCCACCAGTGTCGCACAAAAAGAAAGTGGTACATACTGTGGTAGTTTCTCCTATTTACCATCCATCTCATCTTTATTGAAAAGAGAATGCCATAAGGTCCAGAAAGACATTGGGCTTAGTGTAACTACATATAAAGACATTCTTTTTAAGAATAAAGAACCAAAAAACCTGTTAGAAATAACAGGAGTGTACCAAGTGCCAATCTTGTATTAAAATGGGGAAACAATCTGAAAAATATTATATAAAGAATATACAGCAATGTCTTTCTGTACCTTATGGCATTCTCTTTTCAATAAAGATGAGATGGATGGTAAATAGGGGAAACTACCACAGTATGTACCATTTTCTTTTTGTGGGACACTGGTGGGTGCTTGTTTTCATAAATCAACTTGCCAATCACGTTACTTTTATATCCATATGTTTTTGAAAAATATTATATAAAGAATCACCTATTATATCGAATTAAGCAACATGAAGGTAATTGGAGAAAACGTGAGAAAAAGACTGCATTAGTTGCGTATTGTATGGATAACAAATGCACTCCAGACTTCGATAATGTTAAAATTATTACAGATCAGGATTCTGAACAAAAACCAAGATTTGCAGAAGCCTTAATTATCGGAAAAACTAGAGATAAAAATTTCAACAAGATTAACCCTATTATAGATATTTCATACCCTTGGAGATCAATTTTAAATGAAGAACAAGAATGCAAGCAAAAAGGAGACATAGATACACTCAAAAGAATAAAGTATATGATAAACAAATATTGGAAGGTACAACCCAGGATCCAGAAATTCAAGTCAGCTTACAGCAGTTTGGCAACAATCTGCTACATAACAAAAATATGACATGGGAGACAGACAGTGACGTAAATAGTGACATGACAACCAATGATTGGTAGTTCACACAAATATATACTCTGGTCGTTTTGGGAGCCTCCACATAACAGCTTGAAAATGATACTAAGGTATGTATTGAAATGCATTGCTGATTCTGAAGATCATACGGAAGTGAAAGGACTGTGATAGAGTTAAGGTTCGATGTTTTAACTTGGTATTGTATCATTTCTTGATGGGGATTTTTCAGATTTTAATTTTATAAATTTAGTAAAAGTCAACGAACATTTGAAAACTTGTATACCAAATTGTAATAAATATTTTTAGTGAAACATTATCAATAATGGGACTACTAGTCTTTTGAGGTAAACAGTGATTCCAGGAAACTCTTGATTTTGGTATTTTTACTGCAGGATTCATTTCTATACTACATATGCATATCAAAGTGAAACTAAACTACACTGCTGGCCACCCAAAATGCAACACCAAGAAGGACACGAGATTGCAAAGCCAGATTTACTGGACACATAACAACAGATACAAAGATGAAACGATTGAGCTTACAGGCTCGTGCGACTTGTAGAACACGCAGACATCAATAGTTCGTGTGGCCCCCGTGGCTGGCAATAACAGCCGCTACACGCCGCAGCATCGAACGAAAGAGGCTTTGGATGTTGGCTTGTGGTATGTCGGTCCAGGCTGCTTCCACATGTTGCCACAGTTCATCAGGCGTAGCCGCGGATGGTACTTGCCGGGTCACTCGGTTGCCGATCAGCGACCAGACGTGTTTGATGGGTGACATATCGGGAGAACAGGCGGGCCACAGCAGCAGTGACACCTGGTGGGCCGTGAAGAATTGTTGCACGATGCGTGCCACGTGAGGGTGCGCATCGTCCTGTTGAAACGTGGCCGCTGGCAGGTCCTGCAGGTAAGGGAGGACTACAGGCTCCAAAACGTTGGAGATGTAGTGGTGGTTGTTGAGTGTACCGGCGATGCGTACCAGAGGGGTGCGGGTGTCATATCCAATTGTGCCCCAAACCATAACGCCAGGCGACGGACCAGTATGGCGATGCATAATTCAGTTGTCATACAGTCTCTCGCTGCGGTGCTGCCACACGCAGATCCGACCATCATGGTGTTGCAAGCAGAAGCCGGATATGTCGGAGAAAACAATGTTGTGCCATTCCATAGTCCAGGTGCGGTGTTCAATGGCCCACTGCCGTCGCACTCGCCGGTGGTGTAATATCAATGGTAATCGGAGCAATGGGCACCGTGCGACAAGTCCCCGCTCCTGCAGACGACGTTGAACGGTACGTGCTGACACAGGTTGTTGCGCAACACACCCTAATTCCTGCTCTAACGTTCATGATGTAGCGGTACGAGCCGTCAATGCCCGCCGCACGACATGTAAAGAATGTGCACAGAGTTTTTAGATCATCATCATCATCATTGTCAACCATTATCAATCCACTGCTGGACGAAGGTCTCCCCCAAGTTTCCTCCACAACGGTCTGTCTTGTGCCAGTCTCCTCCATGTCACTCCCGCATATTTACGAATTTCATCCACCCATCTCCCATGTGGTCTTTTTCTGGGTCTTTTCCTGTCCCTTGGAATCCAATCTAAAATTTCGGCTGTCCATCTATGGTCTGTCCTTCTGGCAGTATGTCCAGCCCATTGCCATTTCAGGGATTTAACTCTGATCATGATGTCTTCCACTCTCGTCATTTTTCGGATCCACGAGTTCCTCTTTCTTATCTCTCCTGGTTATAGCAAGCATGCACCTCTCCATGCTTCTTTGAGTTGTCTGCAGCCTTTGTATGTCTCTTTTAGTTAAGGTCCACGTCTCTGCACCATACGTAAGCACTGGAAGGATGCATTGATCAAACACTTTTCTTTTAAGACATAATGGCATATTGCTCTTGAAAATTATGCTGTTTCTTCCAAAAGCTCTCCAGGCAAGTTTTGTACGCCGATTAATTTCTTCATCAATGTGACCCTCACTTGATATCTGCTGTCCAAGATAAACATACGTATCTGTTATCTCCAGTTTTTCTCCATCAATCGATAAATCTTCATTTCTTGTAAAAGCATTGAACATCACTTTTGTCTTCTGAAAGTTCATTTTTAATCCCACTTCTTTACTCTTGTCAGCAAGTTCCTGGATCATACTCTGCAGCTCTGATGGGGTAGTTGCAAAAATGACTACGTCATCAGCAAAACGAAGGTGGGTTAGATAATCTCCATTAATCTTTATCCCTTTGTTTTCCCAGTTCAGTGATTGAAAGACATTTTCCAATGTGGCATTAAAGAGCTTCGGAGATATGGTGTCACCTTGTCTCACTCCCTTTCCAATGTTTATGTGTGTTGTATTTTCAAACAGCCGAATCTTTGCACTTGCATTTTCATAGATGTTATTAATAATATTAATGTATGCATCTTCAATACCGCAGGATTTCAGAGCCGTGGTAACTGCTGATGGTTTCACCGAATCAAAGGCTTTTTCATAATCGATAAAAGCCATGCACAATGGAAGTTCATATTCCCTCGCTCTTTCAATTAGTTCTCTCAGTACGTGGATATGATCTATTGTGCTGTAGCCACTCCTGAATCCAGCTTGTTCTCTCGGTTGAGCCATGTCCAGTGTTACCTTCAATCGGTGTGAAAGAACTTTAGTGAAGATTTTATAAACCACTGATAGGAGGCTGATAGGTCTGTAGTTCCTGAGATCCTCAATGTCACCTTTTTTATGTAGCAGGATCATTGTAGCATTGTTCCAATCCTCAGGAATCTTCCCTTCATTAAGGCATCGAGTGAAAATTTGGGCGAGTACTGTTTCAATTTCTCCACTTGCTTCTTGTATGATGTCTATAGTAATTCCATCTTCTCCTGGAGCTTTCCCCGCTTCATGTTCTTGATTGCATGAGCAACTTCTGCTGGGAGGACTGGAAGAACTCTGGTACCTTTCATGATGTCTGGAGTACATGTATCATCCCTTTCATATAATTTGGAGTAGAAATCTTTCACTCTTGTCAAAATTTCGCCTCTATTTCTTGTTATAGAACCATCTTCTTTTCTCAGAGCCATAATCTGTTTTCTTCCTTACTGAGATGTCCCTTTGCTATCTTAAGGCTTTGGTTGTTTTCAATTGCTTTCCTCACTCAGCTCACAGTTGAATTTCCTACGTCTTCAGTGATACTTTTTCGTGTTGTCTTGCATAGCTCTATATATTCCACTTTGGAAGTCACATCTTCTTTAGTTGTCCTCATCTCTCTTCTTTTTTGCATCAACATTTTGGTTTTTCCTGATAATTTGTTCACATGCAACTTGTTCTTAGACCCAGCTAATTTTGTTGCTGTTTCCATTAGAGCTTTGGTTACTTTTCTGTTAACTTCCGAAATATCCACTTCTTCCGATGTTAGGCCTTCTAAAGCAGAGAATCTGTTCTTCAGTTCCAACTTGAAAGTATTATGGTGTTTTTTAAGGTTGGTTATGTCAATACATTTTGTTTGTCTTATGAGCTTGCCACGTTCCAGTTTAGTGTTGAGGTGCATCTTACATCTCACCAATCTATGGTCACTACCTGTGTTGAACTTGTTTAGCACACTGCAGTCTTCGATGACGAATTTTTTGTTACACATAATAAAATCAATTTCACTTGTCATCCCAATTGGATGTCTCCATGTCCATTTCCTGTGTGGCTTTTTCTTGAAAAGGAGTTCAAGATGAAAAATCCTTCTGCCTCTGCAAACTCAACGAGAGTATTTCCACGCTGGTTTCTGTTGCTGTGACCGAATTTACCTACTGAAGTTTCATTCTGTTGCCGTTGCCCTATTTTTGCATTGAAATCTCCCATAATTATCTTCAAGTGCTGCTTACCTTTATTATTTAGATGACGAATTTCCTCATAAAATTCTTCTTCAATTTCTTCTTCAGGATGACTTGTGGTGGGTGCATAAGTTTGAATAATCTGAGCCTGGTATCTTCTCGATAGTTGGATAACGAGTCGTGCAGCTCTGTCAGAGGAACTTTCAAATTCTACCACTTTATCCTTCAGTTTCTTGTTTATTATAAATCCAACACCACTAGTTCTGCCAGTATCTGTCCCACGATAATAGAAGAGATGTCCACTTTTCAGTTCAATGAGATCTTCTCCTTTTCTCCTTACCTCACTTAGCCCGACGATGTCCCACTTGATCCTTTGTAGTTCCTCTTCCAATTCAAGAAGCCTTGAATCAGAAGATAGGGAGCGTCCGTTATAGGTAGCCAAGGTCAGCATCAAATGGCAGCCTAGTCCGGTCCTCCGGGGATTCTTAGCACCCTCTGCCTTCATGTCGCACTGGCCGCTGCCTTGGCCAGGTACATTCCAGCTGCCGGAGACTGAGGGCCAAGATTTAAGTTGTAGAGTCATTTTGGAGGTGTTGGCCATAACTCACCACGCTGGCCAAGCGGGTTGGTGAGTGTGGGATAGCATTTCCTCTGATCCCGATGGTATAGTTATACCGCTATTGGCGGTCGTCAGAGCCCCTTTAGTGGAAACAGGATGCACCACGAGAAGGCGGGGTTGACATTTGTCAAGGAGAGGCTGTGATGTTACGCATCACCTGACCTTACATCCCGAGTTTTTAGATAATGAGAACTATATTGAGAAATATACCTCATGTGATGAGTTCTTCCGCACATTAATATAGACCATATTCATATGTTTTTTTAGATTCTGAATAAAATTTTCCGAAGAAAGGAAAGCACTGAAGATAAGTTCAGTTTGACATTGTCATTTGATTACTAAATTGTAAGAATATGGGAGCAGATTTTCCAGGATTGGGGTTTTCCCTCTCATTTTGGGTAAGACTTTCAGAAATGTTGTCTTTCTGCATTTTCACTTGTGTTCAATTGATACAAACAATGAATTTGCTAACATTCCTCCACTTTATTCAAATTTAGAAACAAAATCTGTGATACAGGGAACTGAGTTACTATGTTTAAGCTCCCATGTTCTCGAAAAGTGACAGGTGATAAATATTTATGTAGATTGAAAATTTGGCAAACCATAAACATTTCATTGTAGGCTGCTCTCGATAAGTCGAATCTGAAGTGAGGGTGAAAAGAAAAACAATTAAGTTATCAAGAAAACATTATTGGCATAGGACATGAGCAGGAAATTTTACTTTTTTTTTGAGTTCTCAAGAATTTCATCTTATCAAAGTTCGAGTTGTTGAGAGTTGACTGTATAATAACTTTATATATTTATAAGATCATCAGTTTAGTCTCAGTAATTTGTGTTTTGTAGCAGCTATCAGATTTCTGTTAACGGTTTTCTTATTTTAGTTTGTGAACAAGACTTCTACGTGGGTAGTTGGTGCATCTGATAAAGCCAAGTACGATGAAATGTTTTACATTTTAGACAAGGATGCAGATGGATTTGTCACTGGGCCAGATATCAAGGATACTTTACTTCAGTCTGGTGTTTCACAACCAGTTCTTGCTCACATATGGTGAATTTTGATTTTAAAATGTCCATTCTCTATTGTTTAGCTTGATTTGTTTAAAATGTTGTCAAGAAAAACAAGATTGTTTGTTATAGTAAACTTCTTGTGCAACTATATACCTGAGTTAAAATTTTGATTAATGATATTGTGCACTGCAGTATTTTCTGTTGTTATTTGCCATTTGGTAGTTGATGTCAAATGTACTTTCAGACCAAATTTAAGCATTTCGTATTTTAAAAAGCAGCTTTTTGAATGTTCGACTGTTTTTAGGTGTTCAAGGAAGGTAACAAATGTGCTGATAAAAAATAGAAAAAGGAAACATAGAAAAATTAAGACCATGTAACATTATTAGTTGATCAAAGCACAGCTTGTGTTAAAATCAGGCCTGAAATTTTTCTGCGTATTTGAGGAATTCCACTTTTTTTTTTTTTTTTTTTGTCATCATTTGGGTCATTCTCAGAATCTAAGCAAAACTCAAGGGAAATTTGGGGAGAGGGATTAGTTGGGGGAGGAGTTCTTCTATAGCAAGAGCATTGCATAGAATATAGACTGTGGGAAAGAGTCATTGAATGTGAGAAGTAAGGAACGAATAAATTAGCTCTTTCCAGTTGAAGGTACTGTTTTGTTGGAAGCAGGTACCAGGAGGCATGAAGAAATGTGGGAGGGTGGGAATCATGAGTCTAATTTGTTTAGTACTGTGTACGATGAGTGGTGATGTCACTTGAACTTTGCAGCCAAAAGAACGGAAGCTCCACATACTGCTTTCTTAGAGCAAAATTGTTCAGTGACATGAGCAACCACCCTGTCATCCACTGCATTATGATAAATGGGATTTTTTTTTCCATTGTTGTTTGATACTCCACCACTCCCAATTCTGGAACCCAGTAAACATGGGTGCAAGTTCTCCATCTGTTTTATACCCCTAAAAGTGGAAGTTAGATGGAGTGAAGTTTTCTGCCACAGTCATAATGTGTTTTGTTCCAATTTCCCACTGTCTTGTGTTGTTATTAAAGTGTATTTCCCCCATAAATGTTTGCATCTCAGATCAATAATGAGGGCAGGAAATTTCTGAAAATGGAAGTGATGAAGTTAGAATATTTGATTTTTGAAAATGTAAATGATGAAGTTGGAATATTTGTGTTTTGAAAATGCAAGTGATCAAGGTGGAAAGATTTCATCCTCTCCAAGTTTCACCATATTTCTAAAAGAGTGAAAGCTTTCATATCATGCATTCATGGTCCTCAGGCTGAAAGTTCGTTCAATATGATGGATTATTGTCATAATGTCAGGAATAATGAACACTGAAACCTTATTTGGCGAACAAAACTATGAACTACAAACTTAAAGCACAAAGTAGTTTGCAGTTCAGTCAAATGTGTTACTTGGCAGAAGCAGTGGATTACAACTTTGCCAAAATCTGAGGACATAAAAAAGAAAAAGAGGGAAGAAAAAAGCTACAAGGAAGAAATGGGAAAGGACAGATGTCAGCAGAAAGAAAAATAATAATAATGGATGTTGTGCAACTGCAGAGTCAATGCCAGACAAATATGGCTGTGGAATTTACTGAGAAGAAAGTAAGGTTTTATCGCAAGAGGAAACTTGAGCTGATGTGCAAGCAAGTGCAACAAAAAAAAAAAAAAAAAAACCAGTGTTTGAAGCAATGTCTTCTAAAGCAAACTTATTTCGTTTTGAAATGAGCAATTTTGTATTGTGATGTGATTATATGCTCCAGTTTAATATTTACATAAATGTGTTATAGGGAGCAACTCCATCTTGCTGATGATGCATTGTATTCATGCTTTTGTACTGCACATTCCCATTTTTCATCTGGTTAAAAAGTTCAGCTCCCCTCCCCCTCATCAGTCTCATGTATGTAAAATGCATGACAGATGCAGGGTGGGAAATTAGTGGGCGCAAAATGCGACAGTAATATTTCGTTCTGTGACTATTTTGAGCACAGGTGCAAATTCACGACTGTACTCATTTAAGTTTCTTTTTGTTTTGTTTTTTTAGAAATTAGTTTGATATTATGTTTTCCTTGGCGAAGTTAAGAGAAATCTACTATAAAAGTAAAATAACTGCATGAAAAGTCACCACATGGCATTAAAAAAATACAACAATCAACAGAGTTATCAAAGATCTGCTGATCTAGGACCCCAAAAGGCCATAGGAAGGTTAATGAATCTTTACTTTGTGACACATTTATGTAGAAAGGTGTCTGGAAAACTTATATAACTTATGGTAATTGTAGCTTAGTTATAATTTTGGACATACAGACTAAGTATGTTAATTTCTGTGACTTATGTAGCATAGCTGATGGAAACTCAGTAAATGGCTAAAGATTTTTGGCTCCTCTTCATTCACTGACAAATGTGTGGAATTTGAGAAAAATATGTAAATTTATGCATGCAGTCAGTTTAGTCTAAGCACAAGAAGCTGAATATGGTGGACCTTAATTCCTAACTTATAATTAGCTTAGGCATTCATGGTATTTATTATACATCTGATGGAGGAAATAAAGAATATTTTACTGGTAAAATAAGAGTTTTAAACTGCAGTTTACAGTGAGTTTTGGTAAAATGTGGTTTAAAAATCTACAAAAATTATTCCCCATCCTACACAAAAATTTTTCATTCACACTTTGAAACATATAAGAGGATTCACCAAACACCCCATATTTAATTATTTAATTGACAATTTCTTATACATGCATGTGAGCATATCTGTTTTATGCTGCTTTTCACTTGAAAAGCAGATTCTGCGCATGGTACAGTAAAATTTGCGCCTAGAATTTTAGCCACAGGCGCGATTTTGCAAATGCAAAATTTTTCTAACTTTCCACCCTGGACTGATGTATTTGATAGTTGCCTTTGGCAAAAATCTCAGCCTCTTCTCTGTCCCGGTTAAGAATGTTGTTGTCCTTTGACTCCTCGTACACAATTCTCAGGCATTTGCTAGAAACAGGGCCAAGACCTTCAGTTTCCATTGAACACTGCGTTCTACTCACTCCTACTTGTTGCCAGGAATGTCTTCCATTGTGTAGTGTATTTGTCAGTTGGAGGCTGGAGGCATTCATTCTATGGATGAGAGTTATTTTTGCCTTGATGCAAATGATGGGCAAATAAGGATTAGAAAGCACCCAAGTAAGAGAGCAAGAGTGTGATGGTTATGGTTACCATCAGATATGACTAGAAAGGGACCCCTTGTGTTTGTGGTGGGTAGTGTGTCAATCCATTATGTTAGATCAAATCAACAATGTTAATTCACAATTATATTTTATTTTAAGATCTACTGTAGTGTTGCTGAGCATTTGGCTCTGCTTCATCAGAACAAAATGTAGTGTGAATATTTAAATTACCATGACATCATCAGAACACTGATGATGTCATAGAGTTTGCTCAACTGTTTCCACTCACTTAAAAAGAAATGGAGTTAGTGCCATGTCATGAAGAATTACAAAAAGTTGGATCTGTATTGTAGTGTCAGTATGTTTTTGATCAATATACGTTGAAACATTCTTATAATTTCACCATGCAAGGTGAATGAAGTTTTAGCATTGCTGTTCTAATTATGGTTCCTGAACTAAGATATCTTACAGTCCTTTATGTCTGAGATAAACAAAAATATCTACTATGAATGACATCATCAGAACACTGTCAAGGCACTTTTTAAATATTTTGATGTATGTATTTATAAACTACACTTTGTATTTAAAAAAAAAAAAACCCCTGCAAAACTAATTTTGCTTGATTTTAAAAATTTTCAATGATGTATTTAAAAATGTGATTGTTGTATCATTTTAGGAATCTTTGTGATATCAAGCAAAGTGGGAAATTGAATTCTGAGCAGTTTGCATTAACAATGTACCTCGTTCACCAGAAGATCCAAGGCCATGAAGTCCCTCCTGCTCTACTTCCTGAAATGATTCCGCCAACGATGCGTCCAAAGCCATCGGCAGATGGAATTCAGGTGAAATAAAATGTTCATTGCTCATAATTTCTCACTGTTAATAAGAACTTTGAAATTAAAACATTTGTGAAGTTTTGAAATTTTGAAGCAAATCTGAGGAGCAAATAGATGTTTGATCCCTCACCACTAATCCTGCTATGTTGACTTTTGCAAGCAATTATGAAACAAATTAATGAAAAAAATAATAATGTAAGCTTGTGTTTGTTAACCCTAAAGTATAAACCTTTTAAGCACATCAACAAACAGCAAATCTATGTGAATGTGTGTTAGGTATGAGGATATGACAGGCCACTTACTAAAAAAGAAATAATCAAACGGAAAAAAAAATTCTGTTTGAAGTTTGAATTGATGCTGAAAAGGGATTCACTGTGGCTGTCAATGGCTCTCTCTTGTCCGTAATTCAAGGATCAGCACTGTCAGAAAAAAAAAAAATGGGAAGAAAAACATCCACAAGGCTACCACTGCAAGATAAGGCTGAACTGAATACATGTATCCAACTTTTGTCTTTATCCCCCTCCCCTCATCTAGTGAACAGATGTTTTTGGTTAGACTTCATGTTGAGAGCTTGAGCACATACTGGATTTCTGGCAAGTAAGCACCTATGCTTACAATCTCAGAATGGCCAGAACAAACAACAGATTTTTTTTTAATGGAAGTATTTTTCATGTGGAGTTTGCGTGACCTTTTACTGGAGATATAAAGTTCATAGCTCATGATTTGTGCTAAAACAAACATCAGATTTCAATATGTTGAGAAGGAATGAGAATAAAAAATGTCAGGGTGGCATATAATTTTCAACATTTGATTTCTCTTTAAAAAACAAAGGAGCTTTATCAGTCTCTTAACTGTCTCTCCCACGATTCTTGCCATCTCTGAGTGTGGCCACACACTCAGAAATGGCAAGTCATGAGTCTGAGATGTTAACCAGTTTGAGATAAACCTCTTGATATGGCACAATATTTTGCTCCTCCTAGAATTAATATGAGTAAAATATGAGATCCAATACATTGTAAGCTTCATAAAGTGTCGTCTTGATTAAAAAAAAAAAAACCGGATTTCACATTACTGACTGTCACAATTATTGTTTCATTGCTTGAGGGTTTATTTTTTAAAAGTGGAATTAGAAATTTTATCGAACAATTTCAGACTATATGTACATGTTTAGAAAATTTCAAATAAAAAAAATTATCTGAGAAATTTTACTGATAAATTATGCAAAACAAATAAAATTGTACTTTATAAAATTGTCAAATCAAACCTTTGTTTGTCACTTTTATTTTCAAATCCTCTATTTGTAGGAAATTAGGGATTTTTGTTTTTTTTGAACAAGGCAATTCAGTAAAAATAATAAAAATGTACATAATAAAATTGTCAAATCAAACCTTTGTTGCTTTTATTTTCACATCTTTTATTTATTTAAGTAGGAAATTAGGGATTTTTTTTTTGAACAAGGCAGTTTGTAGCTGCAGATATTTTAAAGTTCTGCAAAGAATGCATATTGTTAAAACATATCTGGAATGTTTGTTTGTGATGACAAAAAATGGCGAATTTTTTCCACACACGAACTTGCTTCCGAAGTGCTGAAATTCAGAAGTAGAGTTGTAGTGTCTTCTTTGTCACTGCTTTCAACATTTCCATCACTTTTATTACGCTACATTGACTGGATGATGTCTGCATTGGTCATGTCACCAGAAATAAACACATAGTCATCTGCAAACTAAAGATCTTCCAGTTGCACTGTATTAGGAATGGAAGTCTACTTAGCGACTGTTTTTCACAATGTTTTCAGCTCAGCGCATGTTTTTGTGTCTGCAGTTTGCTTTGTTTATCTCCCCCCCCTTACTTTTTTTATTGGATTCAGTCAATGCAACATGCTCCCAACAAATAGCGAATGATTTTTGTCTAATATCACTTTATACTCGAAAATTCGTATTCCTAGCCTGTTTTTTTTTTTTTCTTATTTTAGATATTTTGCTCTTTCATTTTAATAATGTGGAGAATTTCTTTTATTAACAAGCTTTTGTTGCAAGTTTTCATGGCTTTTATGATCTCTTGATCTAAAGATTATTGAACAGCTCTACAGCTTGGCAAAAGATGCATCGCAGAGATGCAGTCTAAGGTTAGAGATTTGTGATGAAGCATACAATTGTCAATGAAAAGGATAATTTTATTTTTTCTTTGCATCCCTGCATTAAATCTGACAAGCCACATATTAAAAATCTCTGTTGTCATCTATGCTATTCTGTTTTTTTTTTTTTTTGTACTTGCGTGGTAGTGAATGAACGTTTCTCAAGCAGTGGAGTTTGGCAGATTTGCCAACAATTAACACTTTCCTCTTCTAAGTTTGTGACTTATTTAGGCAGAAGTGTGCAGGTAGGCATTGCTTTGAGTTTTTTTCCATCAAAGCATTTGTCTCCTTTAAGTGCTAATGTAAGTATCCCTGCCTCATCAACAGTAAATACATTATCTAGACTGGATGATCTTATAAGAGCAGCCACTTTTCTTGCTCTCCGTTCATTCACACCCCCTCACAAAAACAATTTGTGGTGCTATAGATGTCTCACCACAAATCAGAAGAAGATGACCACATGAGAGACAGAATTTCATTCACCCATCTCCTATGTGGTCTTTTGGGTCTTTTCCTATCCCTTGGTGTCCAGCCTAGAGTTTTAGTTGTCCAACATTGGTCAGTTCTTCTAGTAATATATCCAACCCATTGCCACTAGAAGGTCTTGATCATGTTTTTGTTCATTATAAATCCAACCCTACTCATTTCCCCGCTATCTGTTCTATTATAGTAAAAAAGTTGGCTACTTTTCAGCTGTACAAGATCTCCTTTCTTTTTATTTCACTTAGTCCAGAAACACTATTATTAGTCATTAGTAACTGAAATTACACTTGTAAGTTTTCCTTGAAATATAAAGTCTAATTTTTGCTGTGATGTTGACTAAACATGGTGTTTATTGATACTTTCTTTTTATTAATGCTAGGATATTTCAGCAATGGTCATATTAGGTGAGCACGAGTCTTCAGGAAATAAGGAATTGGATTTAGTCAGCAATGAAATAAAAGAACTCCATGAGTAAGTACCTGTTTTTTGTACAATAATTCAAATTAACTTTGTTTACAAGGCAGCTTCTGTGAGGGGTGTTTGAAATGCTTGTTATCTGAATTTGGAAAGGTAGTGTTACAGTATTGCAATTATATGTTCATTACATATTATATTCCATATAGTCATATATGACTGTCATGTGTTCATCCATTTGCTGCAGATTCCCTTTTGTCCGCAGGCCTTGAAATTGTGTGAATGGGAAAAGATGGAAAACACACACACACACACACACACACACACACACACACACACACACACACACACACACACACACTGTGCAACCACTTGGTATTTAGGTAAAAAAAAAAAAAGTCCTAACATTGATGATGACATGGCTGTAATGTGGGAGAGAAATTACCTTTCATATTCTTTTATTAAGAAGGGTGGCAAAAAAACTCAGATGAGAAAGGAAGTGCCTGGAAGATGACTCACACTATGGAAGACATGCAGTGTATTACACTTTTGAGTTCATTCACTGTGTGTACAGTCTAATCATAAGTGATCAAAAATTGGCAATTCAGCACTCATCCAGTTTTTTTTTTTATTTAAACATATGCACCATGTAAACAGGAAGATTCTGTCCATTTAATAAGGATTCTTCGTGCGCTTAAACAATATTTTAATTCGAAAAGCCTTTCAGCACGATAAGATATATTTAATAGTACAGTCTGTACTAAAAAATAGACATTTGTAAGGCATAACAACTTACAAGATCTTTCAAAGCACCAAGTGCTCCATCGTCAGGTATTTCAATATACATAAACAAAACAACGGATAAAAGCAAGAAGCATTTTCAAATTACGCGAGCACGTGATAACAATAACGATGTTTACATTAAATATAGTAGAAGTTTTGTCATGCGTTAAAGGGTTTCAACAAATGATACTATGAATTGCTATTACATATGCGAAGAAAATATATACACAGAGGATAATTAATAAGTTGACATTATTCGTCAAACTGTAAATGAATTCTTAGGAGTTAAGTGTTGCTGGATAGGAATATGCTGTTCTGGCCGCATTAACATGGCCCAAGGCACTGGAACGAAATGTGGAGTTTCTTCATTACAGCAGTCAGAGTTGTGCGATAATATACATAAACTTTCAGCGAATCGAAGAGATCACTTTGTACTATTTGAGCTCAGCACACTGGCATTGGTCCAGTCTGTTCAGTAGATACCTCTATTAACTAATCGTGCAAGAGAGGTAACATCAGAGTTATTAGTAATTGAGTACTTGTGCTCATATATTCTTGTTCGCAATGGGCGTGCAGTGGATCCTATATATGCAATTGCTGGATCTTCTGGGTCAATAGGAATTAAGGGTATTTTGTAAACCCCATGTCTGTTGAGTATGGAAACTTGGTCACGGTCTTTTTGCACGATGGCTCGAATACTTTTCGTACTTTCACCAAACGCAATGTGGTGTTTTTTGCATATGTTCTTTAGTATTGTAGCGACTTCAGGTATATAGTCCATAGTGCCAACATATTTTGTAATTCTGGTTTCCCTTTGTAAGGTACTTTTGTCTAGACATTTCACTGATCGAGCTACCATAAAACGATCGTTGAAAAAATTGCTCGATCAGTGAAATGTCTAGACAAAAGTACCTTACAAAGGGAAACCAGAATTACAAAATATGTTGGCACTATGGACTATATACCTGAAGTCACTACAATACTAAAGAACATATGCAAAAAACACCACATTGCGTTTGGTGAAAGTACGAAAAGTATTCGAGCCATCGTGCAAAAAGACCGTGACCAAGTTTCCACACTCAACAGACATGGGGTTTACAAAATACCCTTAATTCCTATTGACCCAGAAGATCCAGCAATTGCATATATAGGATCCACTGCACGCCCATTGCGAACAAGAATATATGAGCACAAGTACTCAATTACTAATAACTCTGATGCTACCTCTCTTGCACGATTAGTTAATAGAGGTATCTACTGACCAGACTGGACCAATGCCAGTGTGCTGAGCTCAAATCGTACAAAGCGATCTCTTCGATTCGCTGAAAGTTTATGTATATTATCGCACAACTCTGACTGCTGTAATGAAGAAACTCCACGTTTCGTTCCAGTGCCTTGGGCCATGTTAATGTGGCCAGAACAGCATATTCCTATCCAGCAACACTTAACTCCTAAGAATTCATTTACAGTTTGACGAATAATGTCAACTTATTAATTATCCTCTGTGTATATATTTTCTTCGCATATGTAATAGCAATTCATAGTATCATTTGTTGAAACCCTTTAACGCATGACAAAACTTCTACTATATTTAATGTAAACATCGTTATTGTTATCACGTGCTCGCATAATTTGAAAATGCTTCTTGCTTTTATCCGTTGTTTTGTTTATGTATATTGAAATACCTGACGATGGAGCACTTGGTGCTTTGAAAGATCTTGTAAGTTGTTGTGCCTTATAAATGTCTATTTTTTAGTACAGACTGTACTATTAAATATATCTTATCATGCTGAAAGGCTTTTCGAATTAAAAGATTCTGTCCATACAATAAAGGTTGCAGCATGATCTGACAGCTGTTGACATGCGACATGCAATACACAAGTACTATGAAGTCCTGTGATAATTTTCATTGATGTTAAGCAGATGAATTTTTTTTTTTTTTTTTGGACAGAGCTGATGGAGTGTTTTCCCTGAATCGCTATCAGAAAGACCACACAGTCACTGTAGCATATTATGCACACCTGTAAAAGCTCTGATATTTGATTTGCTGTAAAGTTTGAACTGTTAACACTTGAATGTCAAACCTTTTTAACTTTTTGTGTGTTCTGATCTTTGGAATCAATAAATTTCAATGCCATTTGGGCTGGCCTTTTTAAATTAGAATAAATGATTGAAATAATCATTTCTTGAAGGAACTGAACATTAAAAATGATAATATGACCAAGTCATATAATTTTTAATGCTCGGTTTTTATCAAAGAGGCCCAAGAAAAATTTTGTACAGAGCTGGAATCAACATAGTACAGTATCAGAGACTCAGAAAAGGATTATTTAAAAAAGCAACACATTGTCAAACTTTTGAAACAAACATTTCGTACCCAAGCTAGGAACATTTCAAACACTCCTTGTATAGTTTGTTCAGAATAAAAAAAGTGCATTGTGGCATCTTTTACCTGTTCTAAGGTTACATTTATTATTTAGAACTGGCTGAAACCAAGGAGGATAGAATAAGGGGAGGGAGCATAACAAGCAAGCCCTACGTAAAGTTTTGAAGACAACGCTGTGAGCGGTAAGCATCTTATGTTACCCTTCTGATTGCGTTCCCTTCGAATTACGTACCTAACAATATAGGCAGGCTAACTTTTTAAAGCCTTCTTGCGAAAAGAAAAATATCATGTACATTTATGGATGTAGTCTATAATGTCACCACTGTTTTCTATTCTTTCCTTTCAAAGCACTGCTAAGTCATGTTTTACTGCTGCGTACGGCAAAAATCCCTTTAACTCGTCACACGAAAAGTACATGCTGTTTAAAGTAATGCATGAAGCTGTTCACAAACTCTAAAGTGAAGAAGAAAACCCTGATTTATTTCATGTGATTGAGTGAATGTTTCTGAAGACAGAAATGCAACGAAATATTACCTTAGAAACAATAGTTCGGCTAAACTTTGATAATTTACAAAATTTTAACGAAAAGTACACGGAATATGCAAATTGAAAAACGTTTGTAATGCACAATAAAATCTGTTAGCGTTGATAGATTACTATGACTAATAAGAAATGCGATAATTTACGAATTTAAAATAACAAAAAAAAAAAAAAGAAAAAAAAAACCCCACGGATTTTGTTGTGCGTGAGAAATGAATGCTTTTTAACAAAGTTTTAATAAAATGTTTTTGGGAATGTGATCTTTGACCAGGAGTTATTGTAAACTGGACAAATTTCTAATTCGTACTAGAAATGTTTAGCTATTCCATCATAAGTTTTTGATCTGCAAATACAATAGATCTCTCTTCAGCTTTTAATGTTAGTTGAACTTCAAATGAACAATTCCATAAATCAGTCATAAGCAAATGCCCTTCTCACACGAAATAAAAAACTGAAATCTTCCTTAACTTACAAAGCAAAAATGAGCAACTGAGGGTAATATAACATGGCGGCCATGCAACTTAGCTGGCTTCAATGGTGAGAGCACATGCTTCTCTCCCCTTATTCTATACTCCTTGACTGAGACAGAATATTATGTTTTATTTAAAGAATGTTAACAACTATGTGCATCATGGAGATTAATGAAGAATAAGTCTTCATAAATGCATCACAGGCATAGAAGCATATCATTGTTACTATAATTTTTCATAGAAAAGTGATATTCAATATTTATCATGTAGACAACTCCACAGGGAACTTGAAAATTGCACTTTCATTAAGGGAGAAATGAACCTTTATCTCTTGATTTGTATTTGAGTATTCTGACCACAACAACACCTAGGGTCAGCATACTCAAATACAAATCAATCATTCTTAATCTCTTTTAAATCTTCATCTTGATGATGAAAAGCTATCAAGATGAAGATTTAAAAGAGATTAAGAATGATATTACTTCATTACTTATGATATTACCATATTACTTTGAACATTGGAGAACAAAATATCATACTAAATATGTAATTCTTGTATTCCTGCAAATAATGCTGATAGTTATAAAGTAATCATTAAATTGAACTCAAGAGGGATAAAGATAAATAACATGAGCACAACCTATTAATTATTTGTAATAGCTGAAACTGAAGACAGCCTTTGGCTCATATTTAATGGAGATTTCATAACAACTTAGATAAAAAAATTGGCTTTCCATAGGCAATAATTACAAAGGGTAGTATTTTAACAGTTCATTTATACATGATTGCCATGAGCTTTTACTTACTGGAGATGATGGTAGATGATGACATACAATGTTTGATGATTACCTACAACATTTTATTTTGTAATTTCTGAAAAAATCAACACTGTACTGTTGCTTGGAATTGTTACTGGGAAATTTGGACTCGAAATCTCCATTAAATACAAGCTCAATATAAAGCTACAATATTTCTGTGCTTCAGTTGTGGATTTAAGTGTTGAATGCCTTAGCCATTACAGTGTTTAGTCTCTCTGCCTATTATTTTCTAACGCAAAAATTTCTTAAAGTGAAGATTCTAAAAGAAATTTGCATGTGTGTTCACCATGACAGAAAAATAGTTGAAAATAGAGTGAAACTGGTTGGAGAGAGTGATCCAAGTATGCTTTAGGAGTAGGGTGAAAAAAAAAAAAAAGAGCTTCAGTGAGTGCAATATAAGTTCTGGAGACAGATAGACACATATATGACTAAAGCCACTTAATAAATTGTGTGAGGAATCTAAACCAAATTTACAGTACGCCCAGAATGTCTTATTTGCTAGTCATTGTCACTAATGTTCTTATCAATAAACCATCAAAGACACCAGTTTTTATTTATGAAACAAAATAAGTGTATGTCCATCCCGCAGCACAGATTAATTCCATGAGGCAGAATGAAGAGGCCTATGACATAGCAGGTTGAATATGTTTGTTTTGAGAGATCATCTGAGGGAGAATGCAGGTAGTATTCCTTTAGCTGAAAGTATCACTGCATCAACTATTTTTGACAGGTACATTGGAAATTGTTATAATGAGAGAAAACTGAAAAATAAAGTTCCTCAACATGTGCATAATTGTTTTCTTTTCTGTTGGTTTATGGCATTTCCTTATAAGAAATGTTGTGAAATGTGTCAATCGCAACATTTCTTATGAAAAAAATTATTTTGTTCATTTATGTAAGGAAAAAATATTTACTTTCACAAATGGATAAATGAGTGAGTGAATAAATGTAATTGTTAGTGTAATTATTAAATAAGGAACCTTATTTTGTAAAAAAAGAATACTAAAAAAAATTGTGATGCATGGCTGTAGTTTATGTAATGGAAATATAGTTTCTACATCTGTTGTCATTTTTCTTTACTGAAATGTATACAGTGAAACCTCTAATGGATACCTCCATACAAAGGCAACCTCCAATGGCAAGTTATGTTTGGTACTGAACAGCTGTCATAGGATTAACATTAATAATAACCCTCTGAACAACAAAACCTCTTGCAGCTATCAACAGACACCTTGATCAGCCCTGAAAGAGATCTAATGGACACTTTATCCCTTAGGATTTTATTTAATACTTTCAGTACTTTGGCAAGAGGGATAATTTGGGAACAAAGAATATTGTTAAAGAAACTGTGCCTCTGCCAGAATGGGGTGGCTTATGGTGGGTACAATGGTGTGTTTAAGGGAAGAGAAAGGAGTTAAACTTTATTTCTATGTAATACAAGTCCTAACTAATGTGTATGTTTCAGCCACCCCTCTGGAACTGTGTGGGTGGTTGGTACCATAGATGTTGCGTACCGGCAACTGTATCTCTTGGTTTTGTTCCTGCTGGTTCTATTCTCTCTTTCCCGCATGTGGTCAGCTAACTGTGCTGTTCCACTTCACTGTCTAACGTTATCCTTTTTCTTTTTCCTTCCTTATAATGTATCATAACTTTAATCTCTTGGCTTGCTATTTCTAAGGTTAAAACCAGACATCAGACACTGCTTTCATAAAATCCTTTACACCATGATTCATTTTAATTATATTGAGTTTTATGCAGCATTTGGAGAAAGCAATACAACCGTTTTCTTTCGGAACAAGCTTCATACACTTAATTTGCTTTTGTACAAATGCAGTGGATTAGTAATGTTAACTTAGGCCTTACCTCCGAAGAACGGCCACCTCCCAAAATTGGTCAAAAAGTTTTATTCAGTTCGAGCAATGACTGTTACTTGGAGGTTTCGCTGTATCACCTACTTCACTTGTCATATGTCTGTCAAGTTTATTCATATGTTTTCTACCTTTTCCTCCAGAAGAAAGAGAACATGCAAATGATATTTTCTACTTTAAAATCCCAAATTTGTTTTAGACAGTAATCAGTATCATGCTTTTACAGAGAGAAGATGTCATTGGAAAAAGACATAGCACAGAAAGAAGCAGATGTTAAAATAAAAAATGGTGAGCTAAAAAATTTGCAAAATGAACTTGATGCACTTGAAACCATGTTAAAGCAACTTGAGGTTCAGAAAGGTGAAGCACGGAAGAGGCTGACAGATCTAGATAAGCAGGTAATATCTGTATCCTGTCTATCAAACTGTGGGTCAATTTTTTCAACTAGGAAATTCAGTTTTCTTTCACATATTATGACAGCTGATATTATCGCTTTTTCTTATATGAATGAATTAGTTTTTGAGGACATTTGACAGACAAATTATGCAATTCTTCAAAACAAATATATCAGTTAGACAGTTAACAGACTGTTAATTATATTTTAAGGACAATAGAATTAACAGATGGATTATATAATGCTTTCAATGCCGCCCCGGTGGCGCAGTGGTCTAAGCGATGGCCTCTGATCATTCGTCCGAACGGGGTCCGGGTTCGAATCCCGGTGAGGCATGGATGTTGTGTTTGTCTTACGGTACTGGCTCTCTCCCTTCCCTGGAACCAGTGACCCTAAATTAGGGACGGACGACTGCTTATAGCCCATTGAGTTGCTCACGGTGATCGTTAAACCTCCAACCAAAAAAAAAAAAAAAAAAAAAATAATAATAATGCTTTCAACATGAATAGTGAGTTGTTAAGGAAAGTAAATCTTTCTCAAACAGTTGATGATGATCTGCATGCAATAAAGTAAAGTAAACAGAAAACAAATGTGAAGTTTCAAAACTAGCTTTGTCTTTTGGCAGCACAGAAAGCTTTATTGTGTGGGATGAAACCAGTTCTTTTCATAGCTGAGGTGTGAATGTGGTAATGAACTGACTACTGTGGGTTTCTGGAATTGTATCTCAAGTAGGAATGAATCTTTAAGCTCAGTTCTTGACTGACAACATGGTTTTGTTGGGAAATGCCAAAAGTAATTAAAAACCATCTTCCTCATTTAGTTGCTTAATTGCAAGTATGTATACACTGAAATGCCAGTTTGTACCTAGTAACAAGTTGTGTGGCCCTTGGCCTGCAGAATAGCCCAAGTTCAGCATAGCATTGGAACACAGCAAATGCTGGAAGTGTCATACAGCAGTGTTGTACCATATAGATGTGACTGAGATGTGCAGTTGATTTAAATTGGATGGCAGCACAGTCTCACAACAAACAGCCCATTCCACCTCTTCCGAGAGATGCCTGATGGGGTTTAAATCTGGAGACCGTGCAGGTCAGTGAAGCAAAGAAAACTCTTGTCAGCTTGTTCGTGGAATCATTCAGTGATGATACATGCCTTGTGAGTGAGTGCACTATCCTGCTGGATGTTTCCATCTGCTTTAGGAGAAGACATGGTCATGAAAGGATGAGTTATGTTGGAAATGATGTTCAGATACACCGTGTCATTTAAATTGTCCTTTGATGGGTATCGGGGGCTTAATATGTACCAGAAAAAAAAAAAATAAATTCCCACACCAGCACACAATATCCACTGGCCTGTTCTATTGACACCTGACAGGATGGCTCCATGGTTTCATGTTGCTTATGCGAAATTCAAATTCTGCTATCTGCATAATTCAAAAGGGACTTTGATTTGTCTGTGCTGTTGACCTATTTCCAGCTCTAAACAGTCCAGTTTTGATGCTCCTTTGCCCACTGGGGTCATGCTTTAGTGTTCATACACGAGATTCTTCCGCGGATTCGTGGAATTCCGCTTTTTCGTCATCGTTTGGGTCATTCTCGAGATCGATTCAAAACTGAAGAGAAATTTCGGGGAGGTATTAGGTGGGAGAGAGATTCGTTTCCCGTCAGGAAACGATATTTCATCTTTTAAAACTTTCGAAAACAGAAGTTAAATGGAGAAAAGATTTCCCCCGTTATCGTAATGCCATTTTCTCGCGATGTCTCTTCTGCCCAGTATTGTTGTTCAATAACATTTTGTTTCATAAGTATTTGTATTTCACCTTGAAAAAGGAGGGATTTTTTTTTTGAAAACGGAATTTAGACGGCGCGGAAATTTCCCTGCAATCTTTAGGCATGAGGTTTTTCGGCGGATTAGAGGTATTTCGTTGTTCGCATCATTTGTGTGGTTTTCGATATCAATACATAACTGAACAGAATTTGGGGAAGGTTCGTTTTCTGTCGGAGGACGGAATTACGACTTTCGAAATCGGAAGTTAGATGGAGTGAAGATTTCTCCCGTAACGTATTTTGTTTCTTATAATATCCTTTTGCTCAGTATTGCTGTTCAATATCATTTTATTGAATAGATGTGTATTTCAGCTTGAAAATGGAGGGAAATTTTCTGAAAACGGAAGTCAGACGGTGTGAAGATTTCGCCTGTAATATTACCCCCCCCCCTTTGCGCAATGTTTCCTTTATCTGGTGTTGTTAAATGTTAATCATTTCGTATTTCGAATAGTGATGTGGTCCAGTTTAATATTTACATAAATAAATAAATTAACCTGAAAAATTTTGTCTTGCTCATACTGTGTTTTATTCACACTGTTTCCCGCGCACTCCGATTTTTTACCCATTTAAAAAGTTCAGCTTTTTTCTCTTTGTCAGTCTCACGTATGAGTGTTCTGCTCTGACAACATCAGCACTTGACGTTGTTGTTGGCTTTTGTAGCCCATTTGTGCCAGGTCTGGTACATGATGTGTTCAGAAATTACCTTTCCTCACATCACTGATGAATTCTGCAGTGATTTGCAGGGTTGTGTTTGGTCTGTTTACTTACACAATTCTCACCAGTCTCTTTTGACCTCTCTGATCCACCAACTATTTTTGTCCCCAGAATCATGGATTGCCGGAAAATTTTTGTATGGCACACCTTTTACGGTAAACCCTTGTTGTAGTTGTGTATGAAAAGGCCATGTGTATAACCATTTGGAAGATTCTAACCAACCTTCCAGGTGCTAACTATCATGCTGCATTCGAAGTCGCTCAGATCACTCATTTTGCCCATTCTGATCCAAATGCTAACTGATGCTTGACAAGCTGGTCTGCCTGATTTATACCATTCTCAGGTGCCATCATACATTTTGGAGAGAGTCATTTATGTTATGAGGGCAGGTGTGCCTGAACTGGCACCTTAGTGTATGTATTGCTGTGAAATGTTTTTAGTACTTCATTGAAACCAACTTGATTGCACATAAAGTTGGCATTCGTTCTTCACTTCAGGTGATGATTTGATTGAACATTGAGTGTAGGCAGCTTTATACTGCAGCTGTACTTTAATTGGGAGTGTTGCTAGAAAGTTAAGAGCTTTTATATATATACTTGGTGTAACCAGGAGAGATAAGAAGAGGAACTCGTGGATCAGAAAAATGACAAGAGTGGAAGACATCATGATCAGAGTAAAATCCCTGAAATGGCAATGGGCTGGACATACTGCCAGAAGGACAGACCATCGATGGACAGTCGAAATTTTAGATTGGATTCCAAGGAACAGGAAAAGACCCAGAAGAAGACCACATGGGAGATGGGTGGATGAAATTCGAAAGTATGCGGGAGTAACATGGAGGAGACTGGCACAAGAAAGACCGTTGTGGAAGAAACTTGGGAAGACCTTCGTCCAGCAATGGATTGATAATGGTTAACAATGATGATGATATATACCAATGTATATTTATACACTATATTGACAAAAGTTACCAGACACCTAGAAGAGAAACACAACATAGCATTTATTGCCATACATTAGTACGGTGTCTGTACACCTTTGGCCTTAATGCATGCACTGACTTTTCGAGACATGCTTTCAACAAGGTTTTGGAACACAGAGATAGGTATGCGCTTCCATTCAGTACATAATGCTGCCGCTAACTGTTGCTTAGTAGTATGCCTTGGTTTCAAACTTCTTATGCGGCGCTCTAATTCATCCCATAGGTGCTCTGTGGGATTAAGATTAGGACTCTGTGCTGCCCAGTCCACACACGATACGGAATTATCAAACCACGCCGTAACAGTCCTTGCTTTGTGGCTCAGTGCATTATCCTGCTGGTACCAACAAGGCTCGGTTCCATAGTATTGCCACAGAGTTGGTAGGGCATAATTGCCCAGAATATCGAGGTAGACGTGCTGGTTAACAGATTTGTCCACAATGACGAATGGGCAGGGAACATACCACAAAAAACACCCCCACATGAGTACACTGCCAGCTTCAAACTTGACTGTACGAACAGTACACTGTGGTAAATAGTGTTCCCTGGCTGCCGCCATACCCACACACGACCATCAGACTGATGGATCGTGTATCTGGATTCATCAGTCCATAGGACCCATTTCCATTTATCTACGGTCCACGATAAATGTTCCTTACACCATGCTAAATGACAAGTAGCATTCCGAGTATAGATGAAAGGCTTATGAGCAGCCGCATGACCACAGTAACCTATGGAATGAAGTTCTCTGCGAATGGTACGTGTACATACCGAGGTTCCAGCATTTTTACTCACCTGTACACTGAGGTTTTGTGCAGTACTCTGTTGATTAGCTTTAACGACTCTCCTGAGGCCTCGACGTCCTGTATCACTGATTTTCTTTGGTGTGCCAGTACGGTTCGCTGCTTCAGGCACACCATGTGTCTTCTACTTATTCAGTACATCCAAAACGGTTGACTTGGGTATGTTTAAACACCTCTTGGTTTGGACAACCCACTAATTAACACCCAACAATCTTTCCTTTCTCAAAGTCAGTACTCTCCCTCCGTGACATTTTCACTCAACCTCACAGTGCGATATTATCACAATCAGCTGCAGGCTTGTTTTTATACCATTTACAGCTGTACCGCACATCTTAACAATGTAGCAGATCCGTTCACTTGCTTTTGAAGGGGTATATGGTGACTTTTGTCAATATAGTGTATATACATGGACGGAAAAAAAAAATCCCAACACCAAGAAGAGGTTGTGTTAGATAAACGACAGTTGGTAGGCAGTGAGAGTACATCTGTAAGATGACGTCTATGCAAATTTCGCGCTCGGCGCATACGTATGGCTCTAGTAGCACCCCTCGGAACATGCAAAGCAGGTTTGCTGTAAATACGCGCTATAATGTTCCTGAGCGTTAGTTATCATTGAGATTCGACGTAGGGTGTTGATGTTAGTCAAGAATGCCTTTAAGAAGACGAAGAAGCCATTATCAACAGCTCACGGAGTTTGAACGAGCTCGTGTAATAGGGCTATGAGAAGGTGGATTTTCTTTTCGCAATATTGCAGAACGACTTGGCAGGAATGTAGCCACTGTGCATGATTGTTGGCAGCGGTGGTCAAGGGAAGGTACTGCCTCAAGAAGACCGGGTTCCGGCCGGCCACGTGGCACTACTGAGAGGGAAGACCGCCGTGTACGGCGTATGGCCGTGGCGCATCGTACCGCGTCTGTGGCAGCAATTCGAGCTGCTGTTGCCACCACAGTGACACAACGAACTGTTACAAATCGGTTACTTGAAGGACAGCTCCGAGCCAGACGCCCTGTAGCGTGCATTCCACTTACTCCAAACCACTGCCGTTTGCGACGTCAGTGGTGTCAGGCTAGAGCTCATTGGAGGACGGAGTGGAGATCTGTTGTGTTTTCTGATGAAAGCCGGTTCTGCCTGGGTGCCAGTGATGGCCGTGTGTTGGTTAGAAGGAGGCCAGGTGAGCGCCTGCAACCAACCTGTCTGCGGCCGAGACACACTGGACCTACACCTGGAGTTATGGTCTGGGGAACAATTTTCTATGACAGCAGGAGCACTCTCGTGGTTATCCCACGCACCCTGACGGCACAGTTGTACGTTGGTCTGGTGATTCAATCTGTTGTGCTGCCGTTCATGAACAGCATTCCAGGGGTGTTTTCCAACAGGATAACGCTTGCCCGCATACCGCTGTTGTAACCCAACATGCTTTACAGAGTGTCGACATGTTGCCGTGGCCTGCTAGATCACCAGATCTTTCACTAATCGAGCACGTATGGGACATCATGGGACGACAACTCCAGCGTCACCTCCAACCAGCATTAACCGTCCCTGTATTGACCGACCAAGTGCAACAGGCATGGAACTCCATCCCACAAACTGACATCCAGCACCTGTACGACACAATGCATGAACGTTTGCGTGCATGCATTCAACATTCTGGCGGTTACACCGGTTATTAATGTACCAGCATTTCACATTTAAAATAGCTCTTCTCGTGCTTACAATAAGCTGTGATCTTGAAACCTTAATCGATTAAATATGTTACCTATACAAATGTATTGCCGCCATTTCATTCATCTACAACTACTTTTTTTGTGGTGTTGGGATTTTTTTTTTTCGTCAGTGTATACAGGGTGATTCCTTAAGTCCTAAGTCACCTCAATAACTTGGGAACAAAGACAGCTAGAGCTATGGAAGTAAGGTATGGTATAGTAAAACAACCATGCACTATCAGATGAGAGTGATTGCAGCACCCCTAGTGGCAAAATGTGGAAGTTAATGCTCCTATCACGGAAACCATGAGAGATACGGGAAAGAGATCAATTAGAAACTTGTAGAGCATCAACAAATTAGTAGGAAACGACATATGGTAGAAACGGCTGGGGTAAGTTGAAGGCTTCGCACAAGTTCGGAAACCCGAACTTGTGCGAAGCCGGTTCGTGTCGTTGTCGTGGTAACAGTCTAGCAGAGAGAAATGCATGACGTATGCGACTGCACGCCTGTGAGTGTCATATGCAAATTCTGGTGTGACATAACGCCTCACCTGCCGTTTCAGGTACGGCGTGACAATGTGTAAAGGATCGTCGGTCAGGAGCTATGTCATTCGTTACGTGAGTATCGTGTAAAGAACGAGCATGGCAGGCTATTCGAATGAACAGTATTGCAAGTTGGTACTGCTATATGGAGAATTGGGACGCAATGTGAGGGAAGTTTCACAATACTGCCTGTCTCTCGTAGCCGCAGTTCGACAGCTACGAGAGACAGGCAGTATTGCAGTGCGTCCCCATTCGGGCCGACCCACCGGAATGGGTGGGGATATGCAACCAGTCAATGTTCTGGCATATGGTTTGGCTAACCCACACACCAGTACAAGTGAAATCAGTATGGCATGTGGCTTATCACAATCCTGTGTGTGGAACATTTTGCATCAGCATGGTGCTCACCCGTACCGTACAGTACTGCTGCACGTACTGATGCCAGGGGATAACCAACGACGTCTAGATTGGTGCAATTTTGTAATGAACACCGTAGAAGAAAATGCGGCCTTTCTATCAAACATCCTTTGGACTGACGAGGCGCAGTTCACACATGCAGGGGTGCTTAACAAACAAAACACCCATTACTGGGCAGTTCAGAATCCATTTTTTACACGGGAAATTAGGCATCAGGTGTGCTGGTCGATCAATGTCTGGTGTGGCATCTGGAAGGACCAACTTGGGTCTGTGTTCTATGAGGGCGCATTAAATAGACGAAGATACCTGAAGCTGTTACAAAGCACATTACCTGAGTGGTTAGATGATCTGTCTCTGCAAGATGTGCACTCATTATGGATTCAGCATGACTGCGCTCTGGCACATCAACCAACAGCGGTACAACACTTCCTGTCTAACGCTTTCGGACAACACATCATCGGTTATGGTGGTTCCGTAGCGTGGCCTCTACGATCCCCGGGTCTAACCCATGGATTTCTTCCTCTGGGGTTACCTAAAGGATCACGTGTACAGGGTGGAACCGACGAGTCTCCACGATCTCAGACTGCGTATTGTCGCTGCGTGTGAGAGCGTGACACCTGTTATGCTGGCGAACGTACAACGGGAAGTTCTGTCTCGCATTCAAATGTGTATTGTGGCAGATGGTGGCTATATTGAACCCTATTTACGTTAAACGCAACGTTATGTAAGTACCGCTGTTGCATTAAATACGACCAATGTACTCCATTTGTATTCATGCTTCAGTATAATAAACCTTGTGTTTCCCTCACGTTTCGAGCCTTCTACTTACCCCAGCCGTTTCTACCATATGTCATTTCCTACTAATTCGTTGATGCTCTACAAGTTTCTAATTGATCTCTTTCCCGTATATCTCATGGTTTCTGAGATAGGAGTGCTAACTTCCACATTTTGCAACTAGGGGCGCTGCAGTCACTCTCATCCGATTGTGCATGGTTGTTTTACTATACCATACCTTACTTCCATAGCTCTAGCTGTTTTTGTTCCCAAGTTATTGAGGTGACTTAGGACTTTAGGAATCACCCTGTATATATATATATATATATATATATATAAAGTTGGGATGTAAGGTCAGGTGATGCGTAACATCACAGCCTCTCCTTGACAAATGTCAACCCCGCCTTCTCGTGGTGCATCCTGTTCCCACTAAAGGGGCTCTGACGACCGCCAATAGCGGTATAACTATACCATCGGGATTAGAGGAAATTCTATCCCACACTCACCAACCCGCTTGGCCAGCGTGGTGAGTTATGGCCAAACCCCTCCAAAATGATTCCACAACTTAAATCTTGGCCCTCAGTCTCCGGCAGCTGGAATGTACCTGGCCAAGGCAGCGGCCAGTGCGACATGAAGGCAGAGGGTGCTAAGAATCCCCGGAGGACCGGACTAGGCTGCCATCTGATGCTGACCTTGGCTACGTACAATGGACGCTCCCTATCTTCTGATTCAAGGCTTCTTGAATTGGAAGAGGAACTACAAAGGATCAAGTGGGACATCGTGGGGCTAAGTGAGGTAAGGAGAAAAGGAGAAGATCTCATCGAACTGAAAAGTGGACATCTCTTCTACTATCGTGGGACAGATACTGGCAGAACTAGTGGTGTTGGATTTATAATAAACAAGAAACTGAAGGATAAAGTTGTAGAAGTTGAAAGTTCCTCTGACAGAGCTGCACGACTTGTTATCCAACTCTCGAAAAGATACCAGGCTCAGATTATTCAAACTTATGCACCCACCACAAGTCATCCTGAAGAAGAAATTGAAGAATTTTATGAGGAAATTTGTCATCTAAATAATAAAGGTAAGCAGCACTTGAAAATAATTATGGGAGATTTCAATGCAAAAATAGGGCAACGGCAACAGAATGAAACTTCAGTAGGTAAATTCGGTCACGGCAACAGAAACCAGCGTGGAAATACTCTCGTTGAGTTTGCAGAGGCAGAAGGGTTTTTCATCTTGAACTCCTTCTTCAAGAAAAAGCCACACAGGAAATGGACATGGAGACATCCAAATGGGACGACAAGTGAAATTGATTTTATTATGTGTAACAAAAAATTCGTCATAGAAGACTGCAGTGTGCTGAACAAGTTCAACACAGGTAGTGACCATAGATTGGTGAGATGTAAGATGCACCTCAACACTAAACTTGAACGTGGCAAGCTCATAAGACAAACAAAATCTATTGACATAACCAACCTTAAAAAACACCATAATACCTTCAAGTTGGAACTGAAGAACAGGTTCTCTGCTTTAGAAGGCCTAACATCGGAAGAAGTGGACATCTCTGAAGTTAACAGAAAAGTAACCAAAGCTCTTATGGAAACAGCAACAAAATTAGCTGGGTCTAAGAACAAGTTGCATGTGAACAAATTATCAGGAAAAACCAAAATGTTGATGCAAAAAAGAAGAGAGATGAGGACAACTAAAGAAGATGTGACTTCCAAAGTGGAATATATAGAGCTATGCAAGACAGTAAGAAAAAGTATCACTGAAGACATAAGAAAATTCAACTGTGAACTAGTGAGGAAAGCAATTGAAAACAACCAAAGCCTAAAGATAGCAAAGGGACATCTCAGTAAGGGAAGAAAACAGATTATGGCACTGAGAAAAGAAGATGGTTCTGTAACAAGAAATAGAGGTGAAATTTTGACAAGAGTGAAAGATTTCTACTCCAAATTATATGAAAGGGATGATATATGCACTCCAGACATCATGAAAGATACCAGTACCAGAGTTCCTCCAGTCCTTCCAGCAGAAGTTGCACATGCAATCAAGAACATGAAGCGAGGAAAAGCTCCAGGAGAAGATGGAATTACTGTAGACATCATACAAGAAGCAAGTGGAGAAATCGAAACAGTACTCGCCCAAATTTTCACTCGATGCCTTAATGAAGGAAAGATTCCTGAGGATTGGAACACCGCTACAATGATCCTGCTACATAAGAAAGGTGACATTGAGGATCTCGGAAACTACAGACCTATCAGCCTCCTATCAGTAGTTTATAAAATCTTCACTAAAGTTCTTTCACACCGCTTGAAGGTAACACTGGACATGGCTCAACCGAGAGAACAAGCTGGATTCAGGAGTGGCTACAGCACAATAGATCATATCCACGTGCTGAGAGAACTAATTGAAAGAGCGAGGGAATATGAACTTCCATTGTGCATGGCTTTTATCGATTATGAAAAAGCCTTTGATTCGGTGAAACCATCAGCAGTTACAATGGCTCTGAAAACCTGCGGTATTGAAGATGCATACATTAATATTATTAATAACATCTATGAAAATGCAAGTGCAAAGATTAGGCTGTTTGAAAATACAACACACGTAAAAATTGGAAAGGGAGTGAGACAAGGTGACACCATATCTCCGAAGCTCTTTAATGCCACATTGGAGGGTGTTTTTCAGTCGCTGAGCTGGGAAAACAAGGGGATAAAGATTAATGGAGATTATCTAACCCACCTTCGTTTTGCTGATGACGTAGTCATTTTTGCAACTACCCCATCAGAGCTGCAGAGTATGATCCAGGAACTTGCTGACAAGAGTAAAGAAGTGGGATTAAAAATGAACTTTCAGAAGACAAAAGTGATGTTCAATGCTTTTACAAGAAATGAAGATTTATCGATTGATGGAGAAAAGCTGGAGATAACAGACACGTACGTTTATCTTGGACAGCAGATATCAAGTGAGGGTCACATTGATGAAGAAATTAATCGGCGTACAAAACTTGCCTGGAGAGCTTTTGGAAGAAACAGCATAATTTTCAAGAGCAATATGCCATTATGTCTTAAAAGAAAAGTGTTTGATCAATGCATCCTTCCAGTGCTTACGTATGGTGCAGAGACGTGGACCTTAACTAAAAGAGACATACAAAGGCTGCAGACAACTCAAAGAAGCATGGAGAGGTGCATGCTTGGTGTAACCAGGAGAGATAAGAAGAGGAACTCGTGGATCCGAAAAATGACAAGAGTGGAAGACATCATGATCAGAGTTAAATCCCTGAAATGGCAATGGGCTGGACATACTGCCAGAAGGACAGATCATCGATGGACAGCCGAAATTTTAGATTGGATTCCAAGGGACAGGAAAAGACCCAGAAGAAGACCACATGGGAGATGGGTGGATGAAATTCGAAAGTATGCAGGGGTGACATGGAGGAGACTGGCACAAGACAGACCGTTGTGGAGGAAACTTGGGGAGACCTTCGTCCAGCAGTGGATTGATAATGGTTGACAATGATGATGATGATGATATGAAGTTACACATTGTGAAGTGAGCTTATATCTGATACTGATCTATAAAAGTAATGTAAATATGTAAATGCAAAGACAATTTTGAATTTAAAAATTTAAAACATTATGATGTGAAAGAACTGTACAACAGAACACACTGTGACTCCTACCTACTTTCTGAAGCTGTACAGAATATTGGCACTGAAATATGACTCATGCTTAAACTAGGTGTGAGAAGAAAGAAAGGCTTGCAATTTGGTATGCCATCAGCTATGTACAATAATGAAATTTTGAAATAAGAAATGGTTCAATTGCTGCCCCAATAGTTCAGTGGTGTAAGTGCTGGCTTTCGACCATTTGTCCGAGATGGATCCAAGTTCGAATTTCAGTGCAACATGGATGTTGCATTTGTCTTACGGCGCTGGCTCTCTCCCTTCCATGGAACCAGTGTAATAAAATTTTATTTTGCTCCCATGCTTCTATATTCTTTATTACCAAAATCATTCAGGCTACTGTACATAAGTACAAAATGAACTAGGTATGTGAATATGTGTGTTGCATTAGCATGCTACATACAAATAAGATTTTTTTTTATATGATATGTTCACTGAAAGAAAAATTTGTAAGCCATGTGTCTGTGAAGGGCATCTACCATAATATTCAGCTGTTGTGGATCAGCCAGGCAAATTATTTTCTTGATCACCTTTTCTCAAAGAAAAATTTACAGTAATGAAGAAAATAATCTAGGAGCTGCTGGAGTTTGTGATACATTTCTGTGGCTAGTGGGAAGAGATCTGTAAAATTTTGTTAAAAATTAAACCACATCCCTGGCAAATCATTATAAACAGTAATTTCCATTTTGTGAAGTAAGCAGGCCTTCCATTGTGGATGAATAGTATGAGTTTAAAATTCTTTATGATTAACTTAGTTGCTGGAAAAGTCAGTTGTTTGTGCCCAGCAGGCTCCCTGTCTCTGAATGTTTTTTTTTTTTTTTTTTTTTTTAAGATTGTGGCTGCATTATTAGGATCTATATAATTAGGTTAGAGGAACCTCAGTACAGTTGACGTGTGTTGAAAAATAAAATTTGTACAGCTCTCCACAGGAAATGCATTTTGCCCCACCAGAAACATTAGTTAAACAGTTTAGTGCTAATAAGTTTATGCAGACTTTTAATGGAAAACCTGATTTCTCAGAATTTGTAATGAGTTGGTACTTCAGTATGAAAATTCAAGGACATTGTTAAAATTAAAACAGTAGCAACAATTTCATTTACTGATGGAAGTTAACAAAATACATGGGCGTCAAGCTTTTGCCTAGCATTGGGTTGCTTTTTCATGGCAAGTTGTACAACACCGGGCTATGCAGAATTCTGTTAAAAGATATCAGGATTCAAGAGTTAGATTTCAAATATGCTTACAATTTGACTAGAGTTAAATAAAACAAGAATAAAATAGAATGAAAAAATATTAATTAATAGCAGTTTCCGATAGCAAATATCAGCCTACAAATAGCACACAGTAAGGAAAAAAAAAAAAATACAAACTAAAATAAATTAATTAAAAACAGTAAATATAAAATAATACAGTAAAATACAGGTATCTTCCGCTTTTTGAAAGTTCGCTTTTACGAAAGATCTACATTAGTACCTGTTTTCGCTAAATTAAAGAAATCCGAAGAGGATTTTCGCTTTTACAAAAAAATCTGAAAAGAGAAAATAACGTTCAGCATTTGTTTTACAGTAATAGACCTGCCAACTGTTACGATAAATCATGCTGCAGTACGCTAATACGTTTTTGCAGCCAAAAATATGATTTTTTAAATAGTCATGTTTTCTCCCATTTTTCCCCCTTTCAGACAAAAGCCTTGTAGCAGAATCGCGGCCATGGGCGATGTACGCCACAGATTTATTTTGGTCCTGCAGACAAAAACGACATCCCCAGAACCCTATTAAACCATTTTGCAGACTCCCTATCATAGATGCAAATTTTACGCCTTTCAAAATTTCCGAAAACGAAAGTTAGGCGTAGTGAGGATTTCTTCCGCAATCATAATTTTTTCTCGCGAAGGACGATGTACATCGCAGAATTATTTTGTACTCATCCCCGTAGCAGAATCGTGGCGACAGCTGACGTACATCGCAGATTTATTTTGTACTCATTCCGGTAGAAGAATTGTGGTGACGGGTGACATACACTGCAGGTTTATTTTGTACTCCTTCCCGTAGCAGAATCATGGCGACGGCCGATGCACATCGCAGATTTATTTTGGTCCTGCAGACAAAAACGACATCCCAGAACCCGATTAAACCATGTTGCAGTCTCCTAAGATGCAAGTTTTTCGCCTCTCAAAATGTCCGAAAACGGAAGTTAGACAAAGTGACAATTTCTCCCGTAATCGTTATATTTTTCTAATAATTAACAACATAAAAGTGTTTGCTGATTAGATTTGATTAGTTTCTCAATAATTTTTGCCTAAAAACCTTTTTAGGTGTCTTCGCCTTCATATTATTGAGTCAAAAACAAGAGTAACAAACTGGTTTCTAAAAGTATTTTAGAAAAAAATATGTAAATCCAAGTTTTTGAACCAGTATACTTTAAATGGGTTTTATTGCTCTTCTCAGGTTTGTTGTTTTCAATAGCATCCAGCAAAGCTTGAATTCGACTGGTAGCAATAGCAAATTGCTAGTCAAAAAGAACAAATTTGCTAAGGGAAAAAAAAAAAACTGTTAGTGGATTTTACAAAATGAATCTGCTAGTAACATTGTTCTCATTTTGAGAAATAATTCTGGGACACCTGCCTAATCATTCAAAAATTGTGATTTAAAAAATTAGAACTAGTTACACTTTTCCTTCTCATCTGAAATGCAATTCTCTGGTCCTACACTGCGCATGTGGATGCTTGTAAAAGATAAGAAGTAGAGGGAAAAACTGATATGTTTTAATGATATTCTTCATAGCCCAGTGTTGTACACTGTTACTGTATGTCTTGGGAAAGTCTGGTTAAGCTTGGATTTACATATTTTTTTCTAAAATACTTTTAGAAACCAGTTTGTTGGTGAAAACTTGGCATCTTTATATTTTTGTTAACTTACCACAGTAAATGCTGATTTTGGTGTAAAACGGATTCATTTATGTGTACATTGTTAAAATGTCTGTTTTCTTTGGAAATATGTGAATACACAGTTTAAAATGAAAGTAAGTTGCCTGTAAAATGTAAATGCACTAATTGTTTTGTGTTTAGCACAGCAATGTTTTTCTGGGGAGAAGGATGGGCCCAATTTTTGTGTTTATTTACTTTTTGATTTGACTGTTTTCCTCGCTCCTACAGTTGTTTATTGGTGCCTGAAAGTTTTGGAGCTTTATCTGACCCTTTGTTTGTGTGTTGTTTTGCACAGTATTCTTACAAATTGTTCTTGCAACATTTGATTGTGCTTGATTTTATTGGCTTAGTCACCCTGCCCATATTTATTTGCTCTAATGCGTGCATGTTGCTTGATTTTTTTCACCTTTTTTGTTTCATTTGAAGCTAATACCTTAGTTATAATTTTATTTTGCATGTGTTAGAAAGGTTCAATTGACCTCACGCTGTGCGACGTATCTTCAACTGTAGAAGATGAAACAAATCAGGTAGTCATTTTTAAATAAAATACTATAATTTCAAGTTACATCAGTTTATGTGCATTATGTCATGAATTTTTTTTTTGTAGTGGATCTAGTGTTTGCATGTCATAACTTCTGAAAAGATGCCATTTTAAATAATGTCTTTTTGTTTTGTGTGTGTCTACTATGTATAAATCTGCAGGAAATGAATTACAGTGGGGTTTTTTTGTCAGTTGTTTTGAAATCTCTACTTATCGTTCTGTCCACTGTAGGATGGAGACTGCCATTTTCTCTCATATTGGTTGATACAACTTTTACTACATATTTCATTAATTAATTACTGTTGTATCATCTTTGATTTTTCCCTCTCCCTTTTTCTAGTATTAGGTTTGAAAGGTACATGATTTATTATTATAAAAACATTATTTATTTTTCTTCTTATTATTATATATTCAGATTTAGATGAACATAAGAAATGATCCCCTAACACCGATGGAATGTGATATAGCTCCGAAAGTCCATCTGTGCATGCAAGCTAAAATTTGACCTCAAGATAGAAATAAAAGCTGAATCTCAAATGTGTTAGTGAGGGAGATTGGCAGCTTTCAGTCTAGGATATCCAGAGGTTACAACCCATTGTGTTATACATCATTTTAAAGCTCTTGATGTGTTTGTATGGGGGGGGAGTCAAGGAAGACAAATTTCGTTATGATGCATACTTTACTACTGTTGAGAAAGATGCATACCATCAAAAGCCATTTTTGTGAATTATTAACACAGAAATCAGGCATCTCTGAATTGCATGTGATTTACTGTTTCTCACGTAAAGTTAGTCACATCAGAAATCTTGAAAATTACATCATCCTGGAACGAGAATTGAATCTGTATCTCCCGATTTCCATTCAAGCATGCTAACCGTTACACCCCACAGGACAATGAACACTATATTTCATACTATCTACTTGAACAACTGGAGATTTAATTAACTATGTCATGATAGAGCAGGATTTGCTTTGACTGATGAAAATCAGAGATTATTCTGGTTCTTATCACTCTGATACTTGGATACTAGACAAATATTTATTAAGAGTATTTGTTGGACAAAGAAAACTTTTTGTGGTTTTTATGGAAATTGTGAGGAATTTCGGAGTAACATTTTTTTTTTTTGACATGGTGAGAAAATTTTTGTCAATCAACAGACATAAAAATTTCAGATATGTTAATTGTATTCTTTAACAAATGTTTAATTGCAGTGTGACCAGAAAGGAATGTGGCACAACTAATTGTAAACAAGTTCAAGAAATGCAATTTTTTTTATTTTTTATGCATAGTGAATTAATGGGTATCTGTGTAATGCAACTAATCCTCGCTGGAAAGAAAACATGACCAGTTGAAATATTTGTGTTGTCATGTTTCATGAAATTTCTGTTCACCTTAGTGTGCAAGAGTGAAATGCCTTGGATGTTCATGTTTCTTTTCTTTGTTCTATGCTCAGTATAATATTTCAGAATTAGGTCTAATAGTCCTTAATCTAAAATCTGGTGAAAAATACTTGGATTATGATGGCTTACATTAATTAAATCTTTCATTGTTAAAAAACTTACTATGAGTTATTCTGAAAGGAAAATAATAACTCTGTAACATATATTCCTCAACTTATCATTTCATTCACAGAAACAAACAGAAATACCCAATGATGAAGTCATCATCCATGACAAGTATCCAGTTATTGTATATTTTATGTAGTAAAAGCTAGAAAAAGAAATGCACTAATTAGAAAAATTTCTGCCTTCTTTCTTTTATGTGGCCTTTGCAGAGTTATAGAGAGATGATGTTCTATCTCCATTCTCAGTATCAGGCATTGCTGTAACATTGTGATAAACAGGTTGAACTATTTCTTCAGGTATTATCATATGCTTGTTATATGGCTTCAAACACTAAAGAGCAGTTCTGCTGGTTGTTTTAATTTTGTGTCCAGGTTTTACAGAACAGTTTGTGTAATTTTTCTGTTTTAGGTGGCTTGTAAACAATAATTGGAGCAAGTCAGGGAACATCCCCCAATTATATACACCCTACCTTAAAATTCTGGATCATTCTGTACTCTCTGTGATGTGGTAACATTTTGGTACTCACTTGCCTTCATTTAGTCTAAGATATTAATGCTTGTTGCCTTACCACATGTGTGGTCAGAGATAGGTTCTTGGAATTGGATGTGCAGACGTTGGATTGGCCGAGTAGAGTCTGCACTCAAATTCTGTGGATGTCCTATATTTGTAATAGGTGAACTGATGAACATTCTATGAGAGGAATAGAGAACTATGCTGGCTGCAGTGTATGGTTTGTTCATGGAAAGCCAGCCTAAGAGGGATAATAATGTGTCATAGCCAACCTTGAGGAACCAACACATTATTGAGGTAAGTTGTTGCGATGTGAGTGTGAAATTGATACTTGTCCAGATACTTTGAGATGAGGTAGTGTAAGTATTCATTTATGCATGTTTGCTTCAATGTTACTAAACCCATTTTAAAAGGTTGCTGTTAAATGTATATGCAGATTGAAGCATCATATTCACTGTGTTCTGTATTTTTTCTCTTTAAATATAAATCCATTAAAGAGTTCTTCACATCACTTTTCAGGTGGAAGCTATAAAGAAACAGCTAGAAGAACAAGAATCAACAGTTGAGGTATGTAGCTATATAATGTTATGTAATGCTAGCATGAAAATGTGGATTGGAGTGCTGTGTTTTTTAGTATGTCTTTTGGGAAAATGTACATGCTTATGTAATCAGTATTTTATCTGTCCATATATGGACACCATATCCCTGCTCTGAAAGTCCAATTTAAAAAATTATTTCTTGTGTCAGATAGCACTTATGGGGAAGAATACTTCACATGTAATATCTGATTTTGCATTTTGCCCAATTTTGTCAGTAGGGGGCATAAAGTACTTATTTTTGTTTGCAACATACTTGCAACATTTTGATACTTTTAAAACTCCATTTGCAAAAATTATTTTTTGTTCAGATACTGCTCGCCATGGAAAATTTTGTGCGCATGTTTTCTGCTCAAATAAAAACTTTTCACAGGGATCGCATTCCTCCTAAAATTCCTAAAATTCCTAATATTTTGTGACCCTCCTTAAATTCCTAAAATTAGACCTAAAATTTGCTATTCATCCTAAAATTTTCGTAAGCTTATTTATTAAAAACACAACCGTTATTAACGCCAATAAATTTACCATTACGCAGGGTGCGCACGCGTGCTTGAAAACCTGGAAAGTCCTGGAAAATCATGATTACGTTTTCAAGGCCTGGAATATCCTGGAAAAACGGTGTTTTTTTAATGCCGTCTTGAAAAGCCTTGAAATTTGAAATTAGTGCTTTTATGCCCTTTTAGGAAATCGTGTTACTGTTACCCCTTCAGTTTTTAAAGTTCCTTTTCTCTGTTCTCAAAGAAACCACCGGCAGCGGTTTCCGATGTGCACCAAATCCTAATTTGGCTGGGGGAAAAAAAAGAAAAAAAAAGGCACTACTTCCAGTGCAATAAAATTGGATGATTACTAGTAGGTCGAAGGGGAGCTTGATGTCCGTCCGACAATTGAGAACAGAAGGGGAAAGAAGAGGCATTTAGCATTTGCAGGGGGTCGCGTATGTACCAAGTCAGCTGGCATCCACCAGTGAGGAGTATGCCTGAACAACACATTCATCATCTTCTTGTTTATGTGCATGCCACCCTCCCTCCCCTCAAGAGACTTCCACTACTTATGATAAAAAATAAGAAAACTATCTTTGCGAATTTTTCACGAAAGTGGCTGAAATTTTTACATTCACTGTAATTGGATTACAGAAGCTCACTTCCAAAATTCCAGTTGAATCGGTTTAAAACTTTAAAAGTTAGCATTGGTAATTTTTATTATGGACAAGTATGTGTGCCTCTTTGGACAGAGTGAGCCTCCAGCAGAAAGGGTGTTACCATAGCAACGGTTGATTGACAGCTGGGAGCGCTGATCTGAAGCCCTTGGTTGGGAAGAAAGCAAACACCTGTTTATCACTTCCACAGCACTAAAGGACTAAGAGAATATTTTCAGAAATCCATTTTTCTGAATTTTGAAAATAACACAGTAAAATTTTTACAGTAGTTAAGATACATCACAATAAAGTTCTAGTGCAAATTTCGCCAAATTCCGTTAGGAACTTTAGCAGATGCAAAAAAAAAAAAAACGTTGCATAATCGGATTGAAAAAAAGAAACAGTAATTATAAATTACGGGAAAAGCAAGTGAATTATTTTTTTTAGATGCCATGGTTTATTTAAACAGAGTGATCCTTAAATTTTTTTTCTGTGATGATATGGACTCTATTTGAATTACAAACACGTTTTTATTCAGACGTCTGAGTTACTGTTTTAATAAAAAAATCATCTATAATTAAAAAGTTTTCAATGGATTTAAGCAATATTCAGCAGATAAACAAACGTATTTTAGTAAATTGCAACATCATGACGTAAATTTGGTAATTTAATTTTGTCGAAAATTGGGGAGCATTTTTTTTTTACAGTTTCTATTATAGTTAAAGTGAAGGAGGAAGGATGCAACTTGACAGTTCAGTGAGCTGCAGGTGGTGATTTATGGCGATGTGCCAAATCAAAAGAAGCCATTCCATCAGGTAATTCCAAAGGTTGTGTTGTGTGGACGCGTCCTCCTGCTGTTTGATCTTAATTGGAATGTTTTTGTGCAGGGGGGGGGGGGGGTTCGAGAGAAATATCCGTTTCAGCTTTACAGCTTTCACGGCTCTTTTTTTTTTTTTTCTTGGTAATAAATAAAAATCATAGTTGCTGCATTCACCATTGATCCATGTTTGCATTTCTTGAATATAAACAGCAGACAATCAGAAACATAGTGTTGGGTGGGTCTTGATGATCTTCATTTTGCATATGCTGAATTCAGTTCTGTGGGAATAAGGAATGACTTATACTGTGAATATATACAAAACTACATATTTTTGAGCTGAAAAAATAGGTCTACTTGTACACAGTAGCTAAAGTGTGAACTCAGATGAAGACAATCAGACATACGGACGTCTGATTCCATAAAAAAAAATCAACATAGTTTTTTTATTTACACTACAGGTAAAAAAGCAAAAACATGTTTTCAAACGTTATAAAGGAAAACGGATTTTTGAAACGCATGACTTGATGATCTTAATTTCTGAAAGTTTCTTTTTTCCACATCCTTTTTTTTCAATTACAATACACTGTAATAGGATACTGTGTGTTATATCACTTAGAGATATGGCAGATTTTCGGTTGCTGATATCCGCGATCGTAAGCGGTAGTTGCATTGCGATTGTTGATGATGACAAGATAAATACTGGAGTGATGTAAAATGTTGCATAAACTAAAAAAATAAAAAAAATAAAGCCCCTCCCCCACCCCGAACTTTTATGCGGTCATCATAGCTGATCAACCATTTCATTCCATGAACATCAGCACATTTCAATCATTTGAACATTGGGGGTATCTGAAGGAATTCAGCCGTGCTTAAGCGCCCTAGCGCAACGAAAACATGCTAATTTTGGATAGTTCTATTCCCTTCCCCTCTACCATCCCTAATAATTGAGAGTGCATACATTGAGAGTGTTTCAAATATTCTATTTATGAGCTAGTTTTCGCGCTGTTTGTTATGCTTTTATTTTCGAAGAAAGAGAGGGAAAATAAGGAAAAGCAGCTAGAGAAAAAAAGAAAAGCTGAGTTTGATGACAAAATAAAAGAAAATGATGCAGAAATAAATAGGCTTAAAAAAGATAAAGAAGCCTCCCTAGCAGTAATTCAAGAGGGAACAGAAAGAATGAGAAAAGCTGTAGAAAAACAAAATACTGTTGAAATAGCAGTTGCCTCTAACTTGATCATACAAGGTTCAGCTGAAATAAAGAAAACTGAAAGTAAATTAGTTGTGGTGGAAGCAGAAAAAGATAGGCTAATCAGGAAAGGTTAAAACAATAATATGAAAAAAGTAATTCAGTGAACAATTGTACATAGTTCTTGGTTTTCAATTACCTTTTTAGGATATTATAGTTTAATGTGAAACCTGAAAACTTTACTGTGAAAATCGTGAATTGCTTCTGGTTCAACAGCATATTAATGTTCAAAGTGAAACTTGAATGTGGTAAATATACTTGAATATGATAATAACACGTGAAAAGATAAGAACTGAACATTAGAAGTAAATCATACTTAAACTTTAGACATTAGACGTTATGTAAAAAATTTGGGTGTGAACTTTGACCATATATACTAATGGACTGCGCATTGGCAATAGCTGCATCAAAGCCGCCATGGCTCAAACATTGGGCACGTCATCATCAGACTCCAAATTTCGTGTACAAATGCTGTTATGATTACTAATTTACGCTGCAGAACTTCAGTGTTTTCGGTGTATTATGTGAATGCACCTCATATATAATGAAAACTCTTCAGGTAAGTTTACTTATGAGCTATATACATGCATGATCGTGTTGTTTACATTTTGTGATTTATAATGTGATGAACATTTGCGAAGAATTTGGAACATGCATTCCATTTTTTTTTTCTTAAGTTACTATATTTTTATATCAATAGCTGTAAGTTTCTGGTTAAGTAATTGAACTTTATTGACTTAGGTATTTAATTCGTTTCTTACCCATGAAAAATCATAGAACTTTCTTTACTATATCGGTCAGAGCAACCATAAGCACAGCAGGTGTAACCCATCTTTTTGACTGTTGTCATGTGATTTTATGTTGGAGCCAGAAATTTTGATGTCATGCGCAGTCTATCAGTATATATGGTTGAAGGGTGTGAAGCAAACTCTTTACAATGCATACAAAGTTGTTTTACTAGATGTATACAAATATACATCTAGTTTTTATTGAAATACACTCCTAAAATTTTCCTAAAATTTTTCTAAAAATTCCTAAAATTCCTAAAATTCTTACCTAAAATTTTCCAGAAGTATGCTATGATCCCTGTTTTCATGATAGGGGCATAAATGATTAAATGATAGGCTTCCTCAATATTTCTGCTTCTAAAAGTCCAATTTCAAAAAAATATTTACTTCCAAGAGTGTTTGTTCTGAAGAATATCATACATCTATTTTTTTTTTTTTTTTTTTGCCACTAGGGGCATAAGCTCATATTTTGTTTTCAACTCATTTGCAGCTGTGCTCATATTTTGTTTTAAATTTGCTTACAGCTGTATCTCCTCTAAAAACTTGATTGCAAAAAATTCTGTATTAGAGAAGTAAGGAATTTTGATGATGATAGGGGCATAAATGATTAAATGATAGGCTTCCTCAATATTTCTGCTTCTAAAAGTCCAATTTCAAAAAATATTTACTTCCAAGAGTGTTTGTTCTGAAGAATATCATACATCTATTTTTTTTTTTTTTTTGCCACTAGGGGCATAAGCTCATATTTTGTTTTCAACTCATTTGCAGCTGTGCTCATATTTTGTTTTAAATTTGCTTACAGCTGTATCTCCTCTAAAAACTTGATTGCAAAAAATTCTGTATTAGAGAAGTAAGGAATTTTGATGATATGCATGCATAGTATACTGTTCACCACAGAAAACATTTTATGCATAATTTCTGTTCAAAATGCTATGCAAATATCCTATAGGTTGTGTAAATGCGCATTTTATTTTTTTCTATCTCATCTTAAAGTATGACTTGAATTGCTTGTATTTCCAAATTTTCATAATGAGCAATTCTGCTACTAGGAGGTGTAACTGTGCATTTCAGTTTACTGTTGCAATTTCACTTCTAAAAGTGTGATTAAAAATTATTTTTCTGTTGTATGCTATTCATTATAATAAAGATAAATAATACACATTTTCCCTGCTGGGGGTAATACATGTACAAACTGTTTTTTTTGTAATCTCTGCTTCTAAACATTTCCATCATATAGCACCTTCTATGAAGAAGATTTTGTTTATGTTTTCTCCTTATTTCATTATGAATGGTTCTGGCAATAGGAGTGTCAGTGTGTATTTCTATTTTGAAATAGTATCTTTGCTTCTAGAAATACATTTGAAAAATTCTTTCTTAGTCAAATATACCCCTTATCATGAAGAACATGTACCCATTTTGTTCTTCTAATAAATTACAGTTTTTCCACTAGAAGGCCTAAAAGTTATATTAGGTTTTCTACTGTAGCTCTGCTTCTAATTATCTGATTTGCAAAATTTCTTTTGTTTTAGATATCTTGTGCAATGGGGAACATTTTGCACACGATTTGCGGTTTTTCATAATGCATAATATTTTGCCACTTGTGGGTGTAATTAACTATTTTTACTTACAAATATTTTACCACTTTATAAATCTGATTGAAAAATTCTTTTTATTACTGGGTCTGTTCACTGTGTGAAATGCTGTGCATACTGTGCATTTTAAATAATGTTCAGGTTTCTTACTGGGTGTGTTATCAAGTTTTTGTAAGAATGCACTTTGAAAAATTCTTTTTATGTTAGCTAGTATTCAGAAGCATGCTCATTATGCCTGAGAATTTGGTGTCATCTTTCTTTTTTTTTGGGGGGGGGTATAGTTTTTGAATGTTATATTATTTTGATTGTGCATTTTACCAAGTAAAAGCAGAATTGTTTGTTTTGTTAATTTTTCACTTCTTGTAAAACAAGCTGTTGTAAATGATTGAAGCTATTGAAATGTAAATTTTGCTTCTTTTCAACTGTTTGATTATTTGTGCCTTGCTCAGGGGTGTATATAGATTTTTTTCAGGGGAAGGGGTTGATAAAAAATGGAAGTTTTTAAAATCCACCAGAACAAAATAAAAGTTAATGAAAAATAGAGGAAAAATTAAAGCATTTTTTCTAATGTAAGTTAATGCATTTTTATTAAAATAAAGCATCTTTTTCTAATTTATGTCACATTTTAACAAAAAAAATAAAAAAATTAAACACTTTCAGGGGGCTACTTGCCCCCCCCCCCTCTAAATTCCTTTCCTGGCTTTGCTGTAAGTTTTGTTATATTTTGTGTGTGTGTGAGTATAAACAGTGTAGTGTAGTGTAGTGTAGTGTAGTGTAGTGTAGTGTAGTGTAGTGTGTGTTTTCATTTACTTCATACACTGTGCTCAGGATAAGTATAAGAGCAGTATTTTTGTAATTGGTATCTTTATAGTAACTCTCACTGCCACATTCTTTTAGTAAAATGAAGCACAAAATCCACTGTGCTATGCAATAAATGAATATGATGTTTTGTTTTGCAGTGTAATGTAGCTACTGATATCTTACAGAATTAGACTGTTGTATTCCTTCAACACCTATCATGTAACAGATTAAGTGAATGCAGGATATATATATATATATATATGCATAAATCTATATGTGCATGAATCTGGCATATTTTCACTGTATTCCATGTAACAACTTCCTTCAGAAAACTTGAAAATTTTCATCAGCCTGGAGCGGGAATTGAACCCACACCTCTTGGTTTCCGGTCAAGCATGGTAGTCATTACACTACCCAGGACAAGGGAATTCCAAGCAACTGAACATAGATATCTGAGAACCTTCAGATTTGCGCTAGTCGAAGCTATTCCTACCCTATCATAATGTCTCACGACCATTTCTCATCCTGTGTGGGATGTAGGTCACAAATTCCAGTGATGAAAGTATATACAATTGGGAAACGAATTTCTGCAAAGAAATAATTCTCCATAAATACATGGTATTCATTATAATGCTATTATTGGCATATTTTCACTGTATTCTGTGTAACTACTTCCTTCAGAAAACTTGAAACTCTCTGAAGGAAGTGGTTAGATGGAATACAGTGAAAATATGCCAATAATAGCATTACAATGCCTACCATGTATTTATGAAGAATTATTTCTTTGCGGAAATTTGTTTCCCAATTGTATATATATGCATAAATCTACATAACAATATTTTTACAATAGAATCTGATATACAGATTTTGATAAGCCAATGAAATATATGGCAATATCCTTCCTATATTCTAAATGTCATTTTTGATTAGCATCTAGTTCTTCGTTGAAATGTTTATCCATACATTATTAACTTATTACAAGTCTGTTTTTGGTGCTGGAAAGCATTTTAGAACTTATGCGCATAAGCAAAACACTGTTTTTTTCTTCTTTGTTTTTAAATTGAATCCTACTGCTTTTATTAATTGACCTTTCTGGATTGTTATTGTAGAGCTTTGCCAGATTGGGAATGTTAGGCACTTAAAATGAAATGGGAGATCTTTTTGAAGTACTGGAATTTAAGAGGAGACACTACTGTGTCATATGGTAATCTCACATTATTACTTCAATGTCTTAGACCTAAGTTTCTTGAGTAGTACAAGGTGTGTACCATTGCATAAAATTGCAGAATCTATATTTCTTAGCAACATTATGAAATTGTCAACCTTGCAATAGGAAACATTTATTTTGCCTCCAAAGAGTTAAGTAATTACATCAATAAGTGGCTACTCCATTATAATGTCAGTCATAGTGTCTGTTAGTTTATATATCTAAGCATTGCATGAAAGTCAAAATTTCCTTGTTGATGGCAGTATCAGAATAGTTAGTGGCTGTCACTTTAGCCCCTTAATGAAATCAGATGTGGTCTTCGAAATTACTGGCAATATCAGGAAAGAGTTCCATCCCTTTTTCTTATTGGTGATGCAGTATTTTAAACAGCTTGTTGCCAGACATATTGTTAATTTAAAATATCCTGATATGGTTTCAGAGAAATGGGGATTTCCATTCAAATTATGAGATTCTGATTACATGGTGTACAGTGTCAGGAAACCTTAGGAAAGAGCAGAGTTCAAGTGTGCTATGTACAAGCACTCTATAAACCTCTGAAATTGGTCTCTTAAAGATTTGTTGGGTGGCAGTATAAATGGGAGTTATGCTGAATTCTTAGGTGACCAGTTGAAAGACTTTTAAAAAAAATGTTCATCATGTTTCTCTGTGAGTGGATGTACTGCCTTATTTGATACATTGTGCTGTATTTCCTAATCAGCTGTTAGCCTTCCCTTATTCAGGGGCATATTTTTTTTCACAGAATGGGATTTAAGGATTGGATAATATTGTTATGAGTGTAACATATGGGTCACATGAAATGTTATTTCTTACATTTTAACCCACATGGCCAGTATGTCAACAACAAATGGCAGTCTTTTGCTTAGCTGCCAGACCTGCTGTTCTTTATGGGAGACTCCTGATTTTTTTATTTATTCAAAATATCTTGCGATTTTTACAAAAAAAATTTAAGATCATTAAAAATACCCATTTATTTATTATTATTATTATTATTATTATTATTATTTTTTTTTTGCACTTCCTATGATAAATTTTCAATTTTATGTCACAAAACAAAATAAAAAAAAGGAATAATGAAATCAGATGTGGTCCTTAATGAAATCAGATGTGGTCTTCGAAATTACTGGCAATATCAGGAAAGAGTTCCATCCCTTTTTCTTAATCACAAAGGTTTATTTGAGGCTTTAAAGAAAATTAGTAAAAAATACAATATTAGGCTAGCTCCAAGTTTAGAGAACAAAGTTAAAAAATTTTTCCCTAAAATAGTTCAAAGAGAAGAAGATATTTTAAAAATGCAAGGAGTAGTTTATGAAGTAAATTGTAGTTGTGGACTATCTTACATAGGTGAAACAGGTCGCAGACTAGAAACTCGTATAGCTGAGCATAAAGCAGCTATAAAAAATTGCTCCAACAAGACTGGATTAGATAGGCATGTTAGAGAAACTGGGCACAGCATGGATTGGAATTCCCTTAAAGTAATCAGTTTCCAAAGCAATTTCCAAAAAGAAAACTGAAAGAAGGAATAGAGATTGAGAAAAATCAAAATACCATCATCAATGACTGCAAAGGATTTTCCCTGCCTAACATCTGGCAGGATTTGTTGAAAAATAACCTAAACCGTCAAGGTTAACCGTAACCGTCAAGGTTAACCGTAACCGTCAAGGTAAACCGTAACCATGATAGTGACAAGCAAAAAGTGTCAACAACAAGAGAGCCTGAAGAAGGAGAAGAGTTTTCTCCGAAAATTTGCTATAAATGAAAAAATTTCCTAGTAAATTCCCATAAGTTGCTTTAGATTATTAATTCAATTAAACTAGGAAGCCATTTCTCAATATGAGCTTTATTAAAAAAAAAAAGGAAGTTTTTCTGAATCTTTCCATTATGGGACTAGTAAGATATTGCAGTCTATGAGGGTCAGGATGTAAAGAAATGCACAGTGTCTTGTCTACTGCGGCACTGGATACATTTGTTCTCTAGCCCAGGGCATCCCTGCCTCAGAGTTTGCCATTGCTGAGAAATCTCACAACCCTGTTAATTTGCCCATCTGATGCTTTTTTATCTTCTGTCTTTCCCTGGCTTTCATATCCTGATGAAACACTAGGTAGTGGGCATGAATGAAAAATTATATTTTAAAATGATTTCCAAGTTTTATTTCTTGATTTTATGATATTGAATATTGTGTTTATTATTATTTTACGCTTTTTTTTTTTTTGTAGTCTCAAGAACATGAGCTAAATACAAAAAGGCAAGAACTGAATGACATGAGGCAAGAAGAAATGAAACTAGAAACACAAATTAATGATGGCAGAAAGCAACTGGAAGCATTGACTAGTACTTTGCAAGGCACTCAGCTTCAAATTAGTCAGGTAAAAAAAAAAAAATATATATATATATATATATAAAAGTATATATCTGTTTGTGTATACACATTCTCTTTCAACTTTTAGTGTTGTTTGATATCATGCTATACCATTTTTTGCTTCTTTTTGCACTCTCTACTTTGATCATGCAAATGCACACTGAAGTGCCAGAAAAACTGGTGCAGATGAGCTTATGCAAAATACATAGCAACGTCACCTATGCGCATACTCGTTTGCATCCGCCAGTGTGTATATAAAGCGATAGACATCCTTGCCAGCTGTCAGAGCTGTTTCCGGCATTACAATGACAAGTGATAACGATTTAAGCGATTTTCAACGCAGTGTCATAATTGGCGCTCGTGAGATGGGCCATAGTATTTCGGAGGTAGAAATGAAGTTCAGATTTTCACGAACGACCATTGCAAGGGTGTACCGTGACTACAAGAATTCCGGCAAAACCTCCAACCTACGATACCAGTGTGGCCGTAAAAAGACATTGGGTGAACGTGACCATCATCGGCTGTCAAGAATCGTTTCACGCAATAAGTGTGCAACACTCTCGCAGGTATCATCAGAATTCAATGCTGGAGCCTCAACAAACATCAGCGTCTGGACTGTGCAACATACCCTGCACGATATGGGCTTTGGGAGCTGACGCCCAACTCGAGTCCCCTTGATGGGTGCACGACACAGAGCTATGCGCCTTGCTTGGGCACAGCAACACCGCCACTGGACACTTGATGACTGGAAACAAGTAGCCTGGTCTGACGAGTCGCGTTTCCAACTGTATCGGGCAGGTGGAAGGATTTGTGTGTGGCGCAAACCCCATGAAGCCATGGATCCCGCCTGTCAATAGAGAACTGTACCGGCTGGGGGGGGGGGGGGGGTGTCCGTAATGGTATGGGGTGTGTGTAGCTGGACTTCACTATGACCCCTGGTATGTCTACAAACATCTGTGACTGGCCAATGCTATGTGCGCATAATTTCTGACGAGGTACATTCGTTCGTGTCCTGCATTCATGCTGATGGGTTGGGCCTGTTCCAACAGGACAATGCACCACCACACAAGCGTCGGGATGTCACATTATGGTTAGAGGAGCATTCATCTGAGTTTGGAGTGTTGCCATCCCACCCTAGTCCCAAGATTTGAACATGATAGAACACATTTGGAGAGCCATGCAACGCGCTATCGAACACCGGAATCCGAGACCTCGGAATACACCTGAATTGTGGAACGCTCTGCGGAATGTATAGTGTGCATTGCCTACAGCATATTTCCCGAAGCTAGTGGTCCATGCCTCGTCGTATTTCTGCAGTCCTGCGCTCCCGTGGGGGACCTACCAAGTATTAGACTGGTGTACCGGTTTTTCTGGCACTTCAGTGTACACATCCTAGCCAAAAAATTACAAAATTTTGACTCTATAACAAATACAACAACTTTTTCCATAGAGATAATTGTTTGAATGCATCATAATATGAATTCTGCAAGATACCAAGTGGTATAATGATCCAGAGTCAACTGTTTCTCCAGCTTGGATGTCTTGAAGCTGGCAATTAGGCAATGTTACCAATGGGAAATTAGGGTAAGCAACACATTCACTGTCTTTGGCAATTTTCACAGAATGGAAATTTGGAGAGCTCTTTTGTACAGCAATTATGAGATCATTCAATCCTCTTTGGGACTTCAGGTTTCCCATTATAAAATGATCAATTTCTCTTACATCTGCTGATGGTTCATACCCTTTTCAAGTTAATTAAGTCAGCTTAGCATGAGCTCTTAGATCATGTTCTTCCTTTTCTTCTTCATCATCTCATGTTGCTGCAATCAGTTTTTCAAGGTCACACTCACTAACTTTTAAAATGAAATTCAAGAGCTGAATAATTTTGTTTGTTAATGTCACAAAATCCCTCACTATGAGGTTGTCAGGCAGAAGTAAGTATGCATTTCACCTCTTCATCTACAGCAGTAAAATTCATGAAATCATTCACAATCTCTTAAGTTTTGTGAAAGCAACATTAAATGTAATTTGCTTTATTTCATCCATTGAAAGCATATGCAATCGTAAGTGCTCTCCTATGCATCTTTTAACATACATACATACAGGGCTCGACAAATATGTTCTAGATCTAGGAGCCAGTTTCAAAATTTAGGCTCCAGGTGAAACAAAGTCAATAACGCTTGAACAAAAATATGTTTTTTATGATGCTGGAACGAAAAGTGGTACACCATATTTTCTGTCAATTTTTCTTTCTTTTTACCAGAACCACTTATTGCAAAATAAAGTTCCAATTTGCTTCATAATTTTCTTTTTCCGTTCTTTCAGTAGATGATCTCAAAAAAAAAAAATTAAAATTCAGATTTTGATTCTATTAAAATACTATTTGCAGATGTCATATCTTGTACATATAAATTCAAAGTACCATATTTTTTTCTTCATATAATCTGTAGACCATAAAATTCAGAAAAATATTTCCTTTGTGCGATCCGCAAGGGCGTATAATCCAAAGGTTATGAAAAAAAAAAAAAATCCCACGTATAATCCGCTGCGGCAAGTGATTCATAGATCGTGAAATTCTGAGAAAAACAATTTTTTTTTGCTTCGCATAATCCGCAGCAGCATGGCATGTCTCAGACCATGACATTTAAAAAAAAAAAAAAAAAAAAAGACCGACAGTCCGTACCTGCCAACATTGGCAATAATAGCCTTGTTACTAATAACTAGTATTGCATGGCATACATACTCTATTTTACGAAATGATCTATCTCTTCGTAAAAAACAAATATGCGCCCCAACAAAACGTTAAAACAAACAAGAACTCTCATGAAACAAACTTAACACGTGTGAAACACAAAGTTGATTCCTAGGCGAGGGCATGATTGCGAGATTTAAGTTCGAAATTTCCACCCGTAAAAATCAGTAAGATGCGTTCGCAATGCTTGACAGACAGGAAATCCAAGCAAGTGGACGTGCAGTGCGCGAACCTCCACTTATCATATGATCATACAGATTATACTGCCTCTAAAGTTGCAGTTTAAGACATGATGAGACCTAAGAAGGGGGAAAAAAGCTGAACATTTAAACTGGTGAAAAATCAAAATGGACTCTTGTTGACTCTGCAACTGCACAGCTTCCATTGCATAATTTTTCTTTCTGCTGATATCATTCTCTCCCTACTTCTTCATTCTACCTTTTCTTGTTATTATTTTTTTTTATTCCCTCTGATAACAACCATCGGCCTGAGGACCATAAGCACATGATATCAAAGTTTTAACTATTTTAGATAAATGGTGCAACTTTAGGAATATTAATACTTTTGAACACCATGCATCATTTTTTATAAATTTTCGAACTTCATTTCCGTTTTCGGAAATTTCCTTCTTCCCTTATCAAGATTAAATGCAAAAACTTATGGGGTGGGAGATATTTAACAGCACTGGAGAGTGGGAACATCGTGCGGCGGGGGTAGCTATTACGGGAAATCCGTCAGGTTTCCGGTTTTGGAAATTTTTCTCTTATTTTTAAGCTGAAATACAAAAATTTATGCAGTAAAATGATACTTAAAAATACTGGACAGAGGCAACATCGTGAGAAAAAAGAAATTACAATTACAGAAAAATCTGAACTCCGTCGACTTTTCGTTTTCGAAAGTTTCGTAAAGATGGAATTCCGTCCTCCGGCGAACATCTATCCCCCCTCCCCAAATTCTGTTTACTTGTGCATTGATCTCCTGAGTGGCCAAAGTGACGAAAAAGGTGGAATTTCTTGAATTCACAGAAGAATCTCACGTCTAACTTCCATTTCCGCAAATTCTTGCCTACAGTCCCAAGCTGAAATACGAACATATATGTCATAAAATGATATTTAACAAGAATACTAGACACAAACGCACCTTCGGGAGAAAAAAATTACGATTAAGGCAAAGTTTTTTGCTCCATTTAACTACTGTTTTCGAAAGCTTTGAAACATGAAATACCGTCCCCAGACAGAAAATTACCCTCCCCTCAAATTCTCTTCAGTTTTGCATCAATCTTGAGAACAATCTAAAATGATGACAAAAAAAAAAAAAAAAAAAAAAAAAAAAAAAACTGAGAATTCTGCAAATCTTCTTAAGAATCTTATGTGTATCATAAAATAATAGCAAAATAATTTCTTTAAACAAAATGAAAATTCGTAGAGTCTGTAGTTTCGAAAGTGAGTTTCATCAACAGGCAACTAAATCTGTAGAAACTATGGCCATTCCATAGTAATTGGCATTTATAACAGTCATATATATAATCTGCACCTATCATGTTAATCGTGAATCGAATTTCCGACAGAAAACTGCGATTCACAGGACCAACTCAGAAATCCAAAGATGTAAGAAATAAATTGATCGTCGTAATGAAAAAGTAACTGTCGTTTTGAAGTACTTTTGTGTTACTTTTAAGTAAAAAAAGAACTAAAATTACTAACTGTTACAGCATTACCGTAGTTCATTAGTTACACTAAAAATCGGTTGAAATTGTGGACAGTCCATAGCACTGTCTTATTTCTGAATATGTTTCAACTGAATACCGAAAAAAAAAAAAAAAAAACCTTAACTAATACAATTAGCACACCAAAACTAGGCAATGGGGTTCACAGAATGGTTACGCGCTACGGAATAGCTCTGCAGGATTCTTGAGTCACGGATTCTCGCACCACGTAGGCTTCTGCACACACAAATGGTAACACCTTCCTTGCATCATATTTTCGGTCAAAATGCTTCTAAGTAAAAATATATGCAGTATATATATATATTCTTACAATCTCTTTGTGGTCTTCTATCTCGCTGTTACGTTACATTTTTTCTGTTACCGCATTTTCGGTACTTTCCCAATAACACCACCTCTCCTGACAAGTACCTCGCCGACTTTTTAAAATGCTGCACCATTTTTTTTACTTCTTTACTGGTGTGCATACCTCAATTTATAACTTTTTAATAGATAATCTTCTATGGATTATGCAACAAAAATTATGGTGTTTACTGCAAATTACGAAATCTCAAGTAAGAAGAAAATTAGGCACCACGGCCCGAATTTTAGGCGCCTGGGCGACCTGGCGCCCAGGATTTGTCGAGCCCTGCATACATACATATGTACACACATGCATACATACGTACACCAGGGTTTAAACTGCGATCGCATTTTGCGAAAATAAATGCGATTTTGCTAAAATATTTATATTTCTTTTCGCATAAATGCGAAAACGTTTAAATGGCGCTGTTTCTTAGTGAGCGCTATTAAAATTCTGCAATTTCCATCGAACGCATACGAAATATCGTCGTGGTGGAATTTCTCTTCTTTCATCATGTGACATCAAATGATGCATAGAAACTAGTACCAGTAAAGTTGCTATGATGTCATAAACTGAGCTCTTCCTTAAGTTCTTCCTGCCTTGGGTTTTTAAAAATTGGCAACACCTAGTTGCCAACCGTGGTCATCTATCTCTCTCGTGTTCGCTTTCATGGTAGTCTTTTTTCACGTGGCCTTATTCGTGTGTGTTGAACATTTTTTCGTAGTCTAAATATGGATAAATGGTTAGGAATAAATTCCAAATGAGAGCTATGCCAAAAATACAAGAAGAAAAACATCCTTGCAACTGCTGAAGGTAAGTTTTTTTCCTCTTTATTTACTTTTTTTTCTTTTGGTTAAATTAATTTTTTTCTTTTTCAAGCTTGATCGGTGTTCAAAAACAACGTGTCCTAGATGACAAATCGCTTTTGGCAATCAATCTACGAAGACGAATTTCGAAACATCTCCATGTTTACAAATTTCGGAATAAATTCCACAAATTTAGTTTCAAATTTGAATTATTATTTTTTGTTTTTGTTTACATAGGGTAAATGTGTAGTTTAGTGTCCTAAATTATTTTGCCGCAAATGTTGAAGGATTTTGAAAAAGTGAGATGTACAAATTTTAAATTATGTAACATACTTGCCAACTTTTACAGATTATCCATAAAATTTACGGATTTCTGCTTAATTTTTTGGTTTATGGATAGGGGCGTTTTTTACGGAATTTTTAATATTTCGATTACTCAATCAAAATATTTCAATCTCCTGCAACTAGTTTTACCGGACCTTACGAGCGCAGTGCGCACTTATTTTCCCACTGACTTAACAAAATGTTTGTCGAGAAAACGCCTGTGAGTGTTGTTCTCATGGCTGATATATATTATGTGTCTTCTGTTCTTTCAGTTAAAGGTTAAAGCACAGAGTAGTGACTTCCTTTCTTTTTAGCACGTCTTTTGTAAAAAATAAAAAAAGATCGTGCTTATGTTACCTGTTTGTCCGTCAGTCCGTATCCATGATATCTCTGCAACTATTAGTCCAATTTGAAAAATTCTTTTTGCATTGGGAAGCTTGAAATATGCGAATGATGATCCTTCATTTTTTTTTTTTTTTTTTTTTTTACGATGCACAATTTCGCCTCTAGAGAGGGCGTAAATGCAGATGATGCCGAATTCAAAAATATGTTTTATTCCACATATTTGCTTCTAAACATCCGATTGAAAAAATTCTTTTATCTTTCGATTCCATTTATGTTGAAGAGTATTTTAGATATAATTACTTTTTCAAATTACGTATAGATTTTCCGCTAGGGGGCGTAAAAGTAAATCACATTTTGCCCAATAACTCTTCTCCTAAAACTCCGATTTGAAATTTTTTTCTTCAGTGGATACACCTCCTGATGGAAATTCTTTTGCATGTAATTTAAAATTTTTGTTAAAGAATACTTTGACCACCAGGGGGCGTAAGTGTTAATTTTTGCTTCTGATGTATTTGCCATAAAATCCGAGCTTCTAAAATATCGATTGAAAAAATTATTTCATGGACTGATGCCACTCACATCGATAAACCTTTTCGGAATATTTTTTTCTTAAAATATTCCACAGTTTCTCCACCAGGGGTGTAGATGATGTGTATCTTATTTTTGTCAATATCTCTACTTCTAGGAGTCCGATTTGAAAAATTTCTTCTTTGTTGGATAGTGTTTTCAGTATGACATGTTTTTCATATAATTTCAAAATTTTCAAGTAATTCATAGACTTTCCGCTAGGGGGCGTAAAGGTAAATTGCTTTCCCCCTTATATCTCTGCTTCTAAATCTTCGATTTGAAAAATTCTTTCTGCACCGGATACAGCTACTGATGGGAAATTGTTTGCACATAATTTCTAATTTTTGTAAAAAATGGTTTGGCCACCAGGTGGCATGAGTCTTACTTTCTGCTTCTGATGTTATTTGCAGCAAAATATGAGCTTCTAAAATCTCGATTGGAAAAAAGTCGTTTGTTGACCGATACTACTCATGTCGACAAACCTTTTCGGAACATTTTCTTCTTAAAATAATGCATGGTTTCTACGCCAGAGGGCGTAGAGGTATATCTTATTTTTGTCAACATCTCTACTTCTAGGAGTCCGATTTGAAAAATTCCTTCTTTGTTGGATAGTGTTTCCGATGCGAAATGCTTTTGCTATAAATTCAAAATTTTCAAGTAAATCATAGACTTTCCGCTAGGAGGCACAAAGGTAAATTGCGTTTTCTGCGTTATTTCTGCTCCTAAAACTCCAATTTGAAAAATTCTTCCTGTATCACATACAAGACCCGGTGGAAAATATTTTTCACATATTTTCTAATGTTTGGTAAAGAATGGTTTGGCCACCAGGGGGGCATAAGTGCTAATTTCTGCTTCTGATGTATTTGTAGCAAAATCTGAGCTCCTGAAAACTCGACAAATTTTTTTTTTCTTGGACCGATACCGCTCATATGGAAAAACCTTTTGAGAATACTTTCTTCCTAAAATAATGCATGGTTTTCCCACCAGAGGACATAAAGTCACATCTATTCTTTCTGTGTTGGAGAGTGTTTCTGGTGCAAATTGTTTCTGATGTAAATTCATGTTTTTCTTAACGCACAAGTCTGCAACCAGAGGGCGTAAGCTCACAATTCCGTTTAGAGCAATATCTGAGGGATTAAAAACCCGATTGAAAAACTTCTTTCTTCCGTCAGATACTATTGTTTTCCATACCGGTTCTATCGACTTTGAATAGCTTTGATAAATTTAATTTGCGTCAGAACGGATTGAAAAGACGTGCTTATTACACCCGAAAATTCGGTGTCATCTTTCTTGTTTTATACTGTTTTGTTTGCAAAGATTGGCGAAGAACACCTGCGTGTGTTCCCACCAAGACCAGCTTATGTTTTCGTCCTGCTTGTCATTACTGCGCTTGCGCGCCAGCTGTAATGATACATTTTCTCACGCTCTGTAACATAAACAGACACTCAGAGTGTGTTGTTTATGTTACTTTGAAAGATCCGCGAAGTACTTTTTCACGTTTTTTTTTTTTTTTTTTTTTGTTGTTTGCTGCTCATCGGAGCGAAGATGAGAATTTTATGTTTGACATTTACAGAACGGATCAAGCTTTTGGTTTTCGTTGTTTGCATTAAAAGTGATTTTATTTTATTTATTTTTCTTTTGTTTTGTCTTTACATTTCCACTGTTTTTCTAACGGAATTTTCTTATTAGAAATCGTTTATCAACAGAAAATGTAAAACACATATTAACCATTAACATAGAAGGGCCAGGTTAGGAGGAGGGCCAGGTTATGAATAAAAAACATCGTCGCATTGTAAATTAATGAAAAAACTTTAATTTTTTTTTTTTAAACTCGAGTGTTTTTATTGGTCTCTAAATAAATCTTTCTATATAAATGTTTAATTGTTTATAAAAAATGCTAAAAGAAATTTCAAAATGCTAAAATGTTTCTGGAGATTTTAGCTAAAATGCTAAATGTTTTCAAAAGGCAGTTCATACCCTGACGTACACACATACCAAGGGCGAATATTCGGGGTGTGCTAGATGTGCGGCGCACACCCACACAGTCACAATTTAACCTATATTATCGATATTATTTTTTTCAGATTTGTTTATAATAAAATTCGCCAGAGTTCGTCCTAAGGCTTCTAGTGGTGGTTAAAATTAATTTCCCCACATAATGTTTTCATTAATAAGAAAAAGTTTGTTCAGTAAGCATGTCGCATTCGCGCTAGAATCTTGGGGTGTGCTGTTTCGCGTGCACATGTCAGACGACCTTAAAGCAGCTGTGGCACAAATGCTCCCCAGACGGCCCTGCAGGTCATGTTCTTATATCCCTGTGATCTCATTCGTACCAGCGGAACTCTCAAGGTGTGCTACCCAAAATCAGCATTGCTTGAGTCTCACGGAGCAGCCAGTTGCTATTATATTGTTTTTCTTTTTTTCTTTTTTGTGTATTTGCAGTAAGACATGCTGAAGTTTGTCCGCTAAACTTACTTCCCTTGTGCAATATTTTCGTGAAGAGGAGAAGTTTCATTGCTTCGTGCAGTAAACAAAACATGGTAAATAATATTTGCAGCTTCACGAGTGCTATTTTAACAGCGGACACCCTAAGTTATTAAAGCAACTGTAATAAAAGCTCTCCAGATGTCGCTACAGGTCATATTTTTATTTCCTTGTGGATCCAATGCAGAGGCTTAAATTCCCAGGGCGTGTGTGCTTAAAAGCACCACTGGTCATACTCCTTTCCATTTGGAATAGCGTGGAGTCATAAACACACTTCAACGTTTTGCTACGAGTTTTCTATCTTTTCATCGCTGTGTGAATCGATGTTTTTATGAGCACAGATACAATTGAATTTTGACATCCATTTAGGTTGACAATGTGCTAAGCGTCCCATTTTTTGCCCGAGGTTTTGCAGATTGTGTAAAGCAGGTTAAAGAAAGTAGGCTTTGTGCTGTATTTAAAACTTATATATAAAGAAAAAGACACTGAAAATTCGTTCATCACTCTAGTATTTGCACAGGAAATTCAGATTTTTCTTACAATGGAGTGTATGTAAAAATCTTTACCGTAAGTTATTAGACAACACCTAAATAAAAGAAATGCTTTTCATATGTTCAAAATCAATGCACGAATTTTGCAGCTCGGAATGCATAATAAAATTTTTGCATGTGTTTTCCCATAACAGCGCACACCCAACCTAAATGGGCACACAACACCGCTGATACATACATATCACTAAGTTGTTATCTGAGATTTACTGGTTAGCTTCTCAAAGAAAGCTCGTCTGACAAATTAAAGTTCAAAACTGATGGAACTAGAATTTACTCACATCAAATATCTCCATTTACAGAGATCTCAGCACACAACTCAAACTTCACTGACACCCTCCACATGGCTCACACAAGACCTTTTGTACTTCATGTTCATTATCTTTTTCTCATGCAAACATCCCAAAATCTGGTATTCCCATGATTTTCTTGGTCAGAAAAGAACTTTCTTTCCTACCACTTGGGCTGAATAAATTCTTTTTCTAAGCACCTCATTTCCAGAGTTGGGCAAAATCGTAATTGAATTAATCGGTAACGCATTACAGCGTAATGGTAATGGGAACAAGAACTTAGTGTTACAATTACATGTTAATGGTGAACTGGTCATTAGTACATGGTAATTGTATGGTAATGACATGTAGCAGTTACCCATTGTAACCATTAACTATATTTTGGTAATTAACCAGTAACTTATGAGTAACAATACAATGTGAATAAACCAGCAACCAGTACACCCTTACATGTTGTGTAGGTTATTCGACAATTGTTCCACCCCTCGGACCTCAAATGCGTGTATGTAGGTATTGGAGATTGTACATGTATGACATGAGTAGTTGCCCCATCTTTGTCAAAAGTAAAAGTGATTTGAATGAAATAATACATATGAAGTAAGTACGAATGGGATGTTTATTTTGGTTAGAGAATAGTACAAAAATGAAAGAAAGATCAATGCCGTTGCATGTGATCTTAGTCTTCAACAAAGAACAATTAACTGAAGCACACAAAACAACAACAACAACAACAACAACAACAAAAAAGTCGGGAAATAACAAATTGTGCATTAGTGCCAATGGAAACCACTCTGAGTCACTACATCACTTGAAATGAAAGGAATGAAAGGTCTGATTGCTACAAAATATGGCAACCACAAAGTGAACTACGAGTACAACTGAAAGAATGAGCAAATAGTTGACCACAAAGTAAAGAAATGACAAATCCTCATTGTAAAGTAGAAGTAAAATATCTAAGTGGCTTGTCGCAAAACAAGGTACGATTTTCCTATTCCCTAATCCCTAGTTTAAATTGTGTAATTTCATTACCAAATAATTCCATTGCATTGGAATGGCATAATTAAATAATTGAATTATACCCTCTTCATTGTAATGCATTGCAGATTAATTCCATTACCTTGTGCAAACCATACTTGGGATTACCTTGTAATGAATTACCTGTTACTGCATCTCCTTGTAATGCATTACATGTTAATTGTAATCTGTACTTCCATTACTTTGTAATGCATCCCTGCCCAACTCTGCTCATTAGTCATTCTTTCAATGTGGCCAGGCCACCCAAGACTTACTAACAACATTTACTAACAACACTCCACCTTACTAACAACATTTTGCTTCACATTACACATCTGCAACACATATTTGTTTCTCACATGCTCAGAACATTCCTTGCCATATCTGTTCAGCACACAAAGGACTCATATCATTTTTGTAGTACCCAAGTTTCACTGCTGTTATCAGAACAGGAACAATTACACTATCACATACAGCCGTCTGGGACTTTTTATGCATCATTTAAATTCATGGAAAAGATGGCAATATGATCAAAGATGTTCACTTTCCATTCAACACTTTCCAAGCAGGGTGCCCTATTGTGCACTTCAGTATTTCAGTTATTATGAGACAAAAACCTCCATGAGATGGAGGAAGTTGTGTCTAAACATACCTAGGATATCATCTTGTTGTTTTCAGAAGTGATTGCATTTCCAGTAAGAAAGAAAAGTGAAAACACTAGTTGTAATTACTCTTAATCTTCTAAATCACATTTTTTAATGATTAGACAGATGTTTCAGATTTCTTTTTTCTCAGAAATGAAAACAATGTTTCTGCTATATTCATTGTTGAACAAAGAATGACAAAAACTTTTTGGGAAAAGATCTGCTATTGAATTAAAAAGGGGGATGTATTCACAATAGACAAAACTGCCTTTAAAAATGCTCTAGCAGTGTTTGTTACTGCCCTTCCCCCCATTAGCAACTTTGCATTTTACTAACAATATGTTACTTAACTACCTGCCAAATTCAAACCCTGGCCAAGAGCATTATTGAGAAATAAAAAGCAGCTTGAAGGCTAAATTTTTAGTCTTTAAGTAATGCTGTACTTCATGAACAAAACAGTTATGAAATCTATCAATAGAAAGTAAGATAGTCACCAATGTTTTTGTATTGATTTTAGAGAAAGCAGGAAGAAGACTTTTATTCTTTTCCTTAAGAACAGATGGATTTAGCACTCAAAGTCTGATCATAGGATTCACCACAAAAATTTTTTAAAACAATTGCACACATGAGAATTATCAACTGTCTTTTATCAGTCTTGTAACTTTGTGCGCTGTTCTCTTCTTTGACAATGGAAGTATGATTGATCAGTCACATATTTCCAAAAAATGGCCTGTTTCATCATCTATGAAAGCTTACTCTGGTAAATAATCTCTTCTTCAATCACTTTTTTTTTAATTTATTCAGAAACATAAATGATGCCTTATTATTTGGTGATATTGCTAATTTGATGTTATAGAGATTAAAGTGCTTTTTGAGATTTTCAAACTGGCATTTGCTGGCTTGAAACTTATCAGGATCTCCCTCTTTTGATATGTCTACAAAAGTCTAAGATCTCTCAGCTTAGTTACTATGATATTAGTGTTCTTCAACACTTTCTTCTGGTGTCATCTTCTGTACATACATTCCTCACCATATCCATCTTCTCAATATTTAGGTCACATGACTTGTACATAATCTTAAATGATGATATGACCATGCTCGTACTCACTTTATGGCTCATAGAGGGATAATCAGTATACATATATATATACATTGTATTATATGTTTATGTGGTTTATAAGTTAAATGTCTTGGTGTCTGCTTAAAAATAAATTGTTCAAACATACCCACTAGATGCTTCTGTTCAACACATCAACATTATTTTTAGTGTAACCTTCATAGCCCTGACTTTATTGACATATATTCACTAACAACAAGACTGCTACAGCATTTCGGCATTAGCATTTACTAAAAGTACTAGAAATAGTATAAAATAATAACATACCATGTTATATTCAGGCCAGCCTGTATAAAATCCAGTATTCTTCAACTTCTGTGTTGGAAGTTGTCGTACACTAAACTTGGTCGTGCGCGTTGTCGTGTAAAATATTGGTCACAAAATGAAGATGGCCTTGTATTAACCATGCTTTAATACTACCCTCACTTTTAATATGATGCCATCTTCATTTCGTGACCAATATTTTATACGACTACCCACACGGCCAACTTTAACGCATGACAACTTCCAACACAGGAGGCGAAGAATATTGGATGTTATACAGGGTCTTGAATATAACATGGTATGTTATTATTTTATACTATTTCTAGTACTTTTAGTAAATGCTAATGCCGAAATGCCTTAGCAGTCTTGTTGTTAGTGAATATACGTCAATGAAGTCAGAGCTATGAAGGTTACACTAAAAATAATGTTGACATGTTGAACAGAAGCCTCTAGTGGGTATGTTTGAAAAATTTCTTTTTGAGCAGACATCAAGACATTTAAAATCACTTTATGGCATCTTCCTTTTTTTCAGCAATCAGATTATGTTACTGAATTACTTTTAGTTCACTATTGCCCGTATAACATCTCCTCAGAAACCTATTTTCTTGCCCTGGAGAGGGAATAGAACCAGCATCTCCTGATTTCTGTTGAATACACTACCATTAAACTAGCCAGGACAATTAAAGCTCCAAGTAAACATTTACATTTTTGTTTAGTGTTCAAATCATAGATTTATTTCTGCCAGGGAACTGACCAACAGCACTATTACGTTTCCTTCATGTAATGTGTCTGGAACTTTGTTTTCAAGGTCCATTTTAAGTCTCACACGCGTAACATCAGCAGCTACTTCACCCTTCCTCATGAACTTAGTAGCCATTTTAAATTTATTGTATAGTATGACATGATACATCCTTATACTTTACTGTACTGTATGAGCTATGATTTCAAAAATCTACAAAACTCTACTCTAGCACATGCAGCACTTGTGGAAAATTACCTCTTTGTAGAGGGGCAATGCAAACAAAACATGCTTGTTGAACTTGCAAATGGTAAAAGTTCTCATGCAAGGGACACTGGAAAGTGCCTGTATAGGAATTTGGAGGGTTTGTAAGTGCAACACTTTTCAGCACACTGGAAGGTGAATTATGTTTAAACATTCAAAAATTAAATCTTGTAGCCAGAGTTGTTGTTTTAATTGAAATTTAAATTTGGCACTTACAGGTTAAACAGAGGTTGGAAAGTTGCTCTTAATTCACGTATACTGAAGGCATTGGGTCACTTAGGCAAGGGTAGGAGGTATTCAGAATGCTATTTTTTAATATACTCAAATTTGTGGTTGGTAGGGATTATTGTACATATTTATAGCTTTCTGGGTGTCAATAAATACACTATTAGTAGTATCTGTTTTCTAACACAAAAATGTTCGTTTTTGCATACTTTGTGAAACGAATTAGTCCCTGAAGCAGCAAAATATAAAACAATAGTCACAGTTAATTGTTTTGATATGGGATATGTTAAGCACTTGTAAAAGAGAGAGAAAAAGAGGGCAAGGGAATTGGTCAGTCAAGATGGGCCATTTAGGAAATGTATCTGCTATTAATTACAAGATCGTATCCTTTCCTCTGTGGTTTCAAAAAGATGTATCACATACTTTTTATTATTACTGTTCTTGAAAAGAAAAGATGGGCATACCTCTGATTTTGAAAGAAGACAAAGGAAAGTTAATATGTATGACCTTTTGACACTTCTTGGTTATGTAGTGAAATTGAAGTTATCTTTTTTTTTTTTTAACATTGTGTTATAACACAGTTCTGATTAAAAACAAAAAGACACTTTATGCACAGGATTATAAATATAAACTAATCACAATATTTCTAATATTTTGTGATTTTTTGAAAAAAAAAAATAGAAGGTGTGATATGTATTTTTTCTACATGGTATCTAGTGTATTAAGTAGATACATCCTCATATCTAGTTGATTTCTTTTGGGTAATTTGTTGATCTGAGTGAATTTGCATGACATTAGAAACATTTTCAGCCACTTCTTTGTAGTGTAAGAATATGTTTGTTAATGCAACATCAGAGGTATTAGCTTGTGGACTTCTACTAAAATTTTACTTATTTAATCATATACTGACATTTTGTAGCATCCAATAACTTTTGTGCCATAAAACTCTTGACAACTAACCAACCATTTGATGTACTAATCTAACCAATCTCATTTTGCTTAAAATTATGCACAGTTTGAAAAATCAGGTTCTGTGCCAAAATATATTGTTAGTGTAACTGTGATACTTTTCCAATGATCATGTATAACTTTTGATGTTAAAAACATTCTGTTTCAAAACAATGTATAATATGTGCTTGGAATGCACTCAAATTCTTCATTAAATTTCTCACACATATACTGTGTAAATGTTGATTGCCATGTATTTTATAGATGAAACTGAAGATTGATCAGATGCAAGAGCAACATCGACTCATGACTGATGCAATACAACAGCTGGATGTTGCACTTACGAGTGGTGATGTCAAAAATATATCAGAGTTCACACTTACTTCAATAACCCCTGTTCATGATACAGACGTGGATCGGCTTTCACCTTCAGTAAGTATTTGAAAAACTGTGAACATATTCTTTGGTAACTCCGAGATTTAAAAATGCATTTATATACTAATTTCCCTTACTTTTTTTGAGTAAGTTGTAAGCATGTAATTGCCTTTTCTTTTGTGTTGTTGCTTCATCTTGCATTCTAGACTGATTCAAAAACGTCATTGTTTTTGAAAGGCTACATTTGATCAAAGGCTACAAATGGTGGCCTTCTTGCGCCAAGAGCCTAGGTTTGGATTTCAAACAAAATAAGTTGATGTGCTTGTTTTTAATCTCTTGTGCTCTGCCTTCTCTGGAAGCTATGGCCATAAATTTCAGATGGAGAACTGCTTGTAGCCTTCAGTGCTCATGGTGAACATTATCAAAAGAGAGGGAGAGAGAGAGAGCAAATCCTATAAAAAAGTATGGGAATGAGATAATTGCAATTAGAAGCAAATAAATTAATATAGTGGGGATCCCCTCCCCTTTGGTTACAGTGGCTTCTGCTGTGCATGATGGAACACTTTCAGTTAACATAATGGTAGAAAGATCAGCTGTAGGTTGGAAGGGAAGAATAACAAGGACTCAAGTGTGAAATATTTTGGACTTATCATACTTGAGAAGTCTATTTGCCACTAAAATTCTCTGCTGATGATAAAAAGAAAATGGGAAAGAAACAACAGAAGAGCAAATTTAAAGATTTGCGCATGAAATGTTAAAGGAATAAATAGAAAGCTGAATGAGCTGACTGAAGAAATGAGTAAGTTTGGCTTAAATGTGTTTTGTGTAAGTGAACCCAAAGGAAATTGTTTGAGATAGATGTAGTTAAGAGAATTTTGTGGTTGTGTTTGATTGTGAAGCTTTAGTGATTTTATTGATGTCTGAAGTTTGACATGTGCCTTAATTTAACAGCCTTTGGTAGATAGTTTTTGAGCTAAATTTCTGAAAATTTAAATTAAATTCAGGCAAGTATTAAATTGTGAAGTTGATTATTACATTTGTTTATTAGAATATGTCAACAATAATAATTACATCAGGTTTGGTAGCAAAATTTTTAGGAAAGCTTTTTGGGCCCAGTGAATTCATCTTTATGAACTCTATTATGTTTTCAGCAATTTTAAATTTAAGCCGGGATGAAGTTCAGTTAAAAACCGGACTTTTTTTTCTTAAAGCTTCCATGTTTTTCTTAAAACTTTCCATGTTTTTGCTTTTAGCTATAATTAGTCTGGAAGTTTTTCTTAAAAACTTTCCATGTTTTATCCTACAGTCCAATATGTTGTTTAAAAAGAGCAAGAATATGAATTCACCTTTCTGGATGTTTTTAAAACCAAACTTCAAAATGGCTTTGGAACTAATAGAAACTTAACTTAGATTCCAGCTGCCCTCCTCCCCCTCTCTCCCCCAATTATTCAGTCCATCCTTAGAGTTACAAATTTTTTGCATTCAAAAATTGCATTTTAAGAACGGTCTTCCAGTTGTCTTCACTTTCTGCTGAAGAAGCTGAATTTAAATGAAACATAAATTTATAACATACATTAGTAAATACTCAATTAGCATCAATTGATTATTCACAGACGAGTGGTAGGCAATGCACGTAACTAACAAACAAATTAAGAAGAAGGTAGTGTAGAACACGCTAAGTTATGTATAAAAGTTTAAGGCAAATATATTTCAGCCATTACTATGGCCTTCATCAGTGCGAATACTATTGGTTTACATTGCCAGATTGGAAAGGTAAGTTTTTTAATGGTAACTCCGAGTGATGTGATGCAATGAGGGATTTCCAGATGTAAAGAACGAAAATGGGGAGCTCAGAGTTGCAATTTTTGGAAAATAAAATTTCCAAACTTTCTCTAAACCTCAGAGCGTACCAATTTTGGAAGGGAGCCAACTTTTTAGTATCGGACTAAAGGGGAATAGCAGAAGTGTCAGCCATGGTAAGAAGAGACAAGGAAGATGAAGGTTTTCCAAAATTCACATCAGATTTATGTTCCTGAAGTCTTGAGAGAATTTTTCGGAATTAACTTCCTATGTACGCGGTTAATCCAACGTTAGTCTTGATCGAAATTTTATACACTCCAGGTGAAGAAAGTGGAGGTCTTGGGTCTCTGTCATTACGGAGGATAACAGAAATTGAAGGTGAAGAACGAATGACAAGTCTATATCCTTCTCTTTTGAAGATACTGATGAGTTTGTAGGCAGAAAGTTTGTGGTAAGGGACTGAGCCAGCAAACATAAGTTCCTTTTTTGGTGAAACAGGTTGAAGAGCAACAATTGTTTTTTTCTTAGCATTTTGAATTAATTTAGAAACCAGGAGTGGAACTTTCTATACGTAACTTAGCGTGTTCTGCACTACCTTCTTCTTAATTTAATTTGATATTCACAGAGTTTATGTAGATTCCATATTAATTATCTCAGTAACTATTCAGTTCTGAACAAACTTCTGTTCAACACATTATTGATTGGGACTTCTCACTTTAGCCACGGGCTTGCCATAGGCATTCATGAACTCAAAGCTGTTACTAATTAGCTCAAAATACGAGTATAAGCAATTGCTTACCTTGTCTATTGCTGTTGGTCATTAATATTTGGCTTTGTCGATACAATCTAACATTTTGTTCTATCCTTGTTCGGAATCTTCATGTTCATGTGCATGTGATGTCTTAATATTTTCATGGTCTCCATGGTCTTCAATCTTTAACTTCAATGTGACCAACAGTATAAATAAAACCAATTCTGAAAAGGTATGTAACAACCTTCCATTAACCAGTCCCTTCTGACCATTCACCATAAAATCCCCTTTTTTTTATAAAATGAATTACCACAGATAAAAACTCCTTGAAATATTGAAACCAAATTAATTAACAACTTGCTACATATTAAAACCAGAAGATTTAAAATTCAAACAAGAACCAATCCGACATCATGCAATTCCGCCATTCTGAATGACCAGCGATCTTAGCCCTAACCGCCGCAAGAGTCCTGGCACATACTCGATCACTCTTCCGCCACTCCGGACGTGAAACATAAATTTAGCTGAAAGACATGGATCCAACTGAAATATGATTTATAATCTGATACAAAATCTGTGCCCAACAACTAATAAATCCTGTTATAGTTCTTCGAAAAGAAGTCTCAGCAGCAAACTTCTTAGTACATAACCTTATCAGTATTATTATCAGTTCAGTTAGTTTCTGTGTTGAGAAAATGGCCAATAAATTCAAATTTGGAATTGCAATTATAATAATTATCATTCTTCACTTATTAAAAAATGATCAGGATAAAACTGAAGCTTACAAAAGAGCAGTGTATGCATTATATAAATTGCAGATGATATCACTAAAAATTACATGTACCATGTATGTACACAGTGCTCAAAGATTATTTGTAACTTGTGTAAAGAATATGCAAAAGACACCCAGAAAAATTGAAATTCCACTGTTTCTTTCAGGCTGTGTAAGCAAAATAATTTCTTCCCATCTGATAAGACACTGTTTATCATAAAGAAATGGCTATAAATTTTGCATTAGATATCATTATACATTACTTAGACTACTAGCCACACCTCACACCATACACATACTGTAGAAGTTGCTAACACAATAAGACAAGGACAACTGAAAACTAGTTATAAAAATCATTAACATGTAACAAAGATTTCAAGGCAATATTGAGTATCATAAGTGCACCTGATGCTGACCTTGGCTACGTACAATGGACGCTCCCTATCTTCTGATTCAAGGCTTCTTGAATTGGAAGAGGAACTACAAAGGATCAAGTGGGACATCGTGGGGCTAAGTGAGGTAAGGAGAAAAGGAGAAGATCTCATCGAACTGAAAAGTGGACATCTCTTCTACTATCGTGGGACAGATACTGGCAGAACTAGTGGTGTTGGATTTATAATAAACAAGAAACTGAAGGATAAAGTTGTAGAAGTTGAAAGTTCCTCTGACAGAGCTGCACGACTTGTTATCCAACTCTCGAAAAGATACCAGGCTCAGATTATTCAAACTTATGCACCCACCACAAGTCATCCTGAAGAAGAAATTGAAGAATTTTATGAGGAAATTTGTCATCTAAATAATAAAGGTAAGCAGCACTTGAAAATAATTATGGGAGATTTCAATGCAAAAATAGGGCAACGGCAACAGAATGAAACTTCAGTAGGTAAATTCGGTCACGGCAACAGAAACCAGCGTGGAAATACTCTCGTTGAGTTTGCAGAGGCAGAAGGGTTTTTCATCTTGAACTCCTTCTTCAAGAAAAAGCCACACAGGAAATGGACATGGAGACATCCAAATGGGACGACAAGTGAAATTGATTTTATTATGTGTAACAAAAAATTCGTCATAGAAGACTGCAGTGTGCTGAACAAGTTCAACACAGGTAGTGACCATAGATTGGTGAGATGTAAGATGCACCTCAACACTAAACTTGAACGTGGCAAGCTCATAAGACAAACAAAATCTATTGACATAACCAACCTTAAAAAACACCATAATACCTTCAAGTTGGAACTGAAGAACAGGTTCTCTGCTTTAGAAGGCCTAACATCGGAAGAAGTGGACATCTCTGAAGTTAACAGAAAAGTAACCAAAGCTCTTATGGAAACAGCAACAAAATTAGCTGGGTCTAAGAACAAGTTGCATGTAAATAAATTATCAGGAAAAACGAAAATGTTGATGCAGAAAAGAAGAGAGATGAGGACAACTAAAGAAGATGTGACTTCCAAAGTGGAATATATAGAGCTATGCAAGACAGTAAGAAAAAGTATCACTGAAGACGTAAGAAAATTCAACTGTGAACTAGTTAGGAAAGCAATTGAAAACAACCAAAGCCTAAAGATAGCAAAGGGACATCTCAGTAAGGGAAGAAAACAGATTATGGCACTGAGAAAAAAAGATGGTTCTGTAACAAGAAATAGAGGCGAAATTTTGACAAGAGTGAAAGATTTCTACTCCAAATTATATGAAAGGGATGATACATGCACTCCAGACATCATGAAAGATACCAGTACCAGAGTTCCTCCAGTCCTTCCAGCAGAAGTTGCACATGCAATCAAGAACATGAAGCGGGGAAAAGCTCCAGGAGAAGATGGAATTACTGTAGACATCATACAAGAAGCAAGTGGAGAAATCGAAACAGTACTCGCCCAAATTTTCACTCGATGCCTTAATGAAGGAAAGATTCCTGAGGATTGGAACACCGCTACAATGATCCTGCTACATAAGAAAGGTGACATTGAGGATCTTGGAAACTACAGACCTATCAGCCTCCTATCAGTAGTTTATAAAATCTTCACTAAAGTTCTTTCACACTGCTTGAAGGTAACACTGGACATGGCTCAACCGAGAGAACAAGCTGGATTCAGGAGTGGCTACAGCACAATAGATCATATCCACGTGCTGAGAGAACTAATTGAAAGAGCGAGGGAATATGAACTTCCATTGTGCATGGCTTTTATCGATTATGAAAAAGCCTTTGATTCAGTGAAACCATCAGCAGTTACAATGGCTCTGAAAACCTGCGGTATTGAAGATGCATACATTAATATTATTAATAACATCTATGAAAATGCAAGTGCAAAGATTAGGCTGTTTGAAAATACAACACACGTAAAAATTGGAAAGGGAGTGAGACAAGGTGACACCATATCTCCGAAGCTCTTTAATGCCACATTGGAGGGTGTTTTTCAGTCGCTGAGCTGGGAAAACAAGGGGATAAAGATTAATGGAGATTATCTAACCCACCTTCGTTTTGCTGATGACGTAGTCATTTTTGCAACTACCCCATCAGAGCTGCAGAGTATGATCCAGGAACTTGCTGACAAGAGTAAAGAAGTGGGATTAAAAATGAACTTTCAGAAGACAAAAGTGATGTTCAATGCTTTTACAAGAAATGAAGATTTATCGATTGATGGAGAAAAGCTGGAGATAACAGACACGTACGTTTATCTTGGACAGCAGATATCAAGTGAGGGTCACATTGATGAAGAAATTAATCGGCGTACAAAACTTGCCTGGAGAGCTTTTGGAAGAAACAGCATAATTTTCAAGAGCAATATGCCATTATGTCTTAAAAGAAAAGTGTTTGATCAATGCATCCTTCCAGTGCTTACGTATGGTGCAGAGACGTGGACCTTAACTAAAAGAGACATACAAAGGCTGCAGACAACTCAAAGAAGCATGGAGAGGTGCATGCTTGGTGTAACCAGGAGAGATAAGAAGAGGAACTCGTGGATCCAAAAAATGACAAGAGTGGAAGACATCATGATCAGAGTTAAATCCCTGAAATGGCAATGGGCTGGACATACTGCCAGAAGGACAGATCATCAATGGACAGCCGAAATTTTAAATTTTAGATTGGATTCCAAGGGACAGGAAAAGACCCAGAAGAAGACCACATGGGAGATGGGTGGATGAAATTCGAAAGTATGCAGGAGTGACCTGGAGGAGACTGGCACAAGACAGACCGTTGTGGAGGAAACTTGGGGAGTCCTTCGTCCAGCAGTGGATTGATAATGGTTGACAATGATGATGATGATGATGAAGTGCACCTTACACAAATAACGTTTTTGAGAGCTAAGGTCAGCATGGCAACAGCTCATCTGCAAATGAAAATAAGGATTGAAGAAACTTGAATAAAGCTAAATGAACATTTGGCCACAGTGGCTGATCATGCACACCCAGTTGTGTATTGAAGTACACCCTCTGAAAACTAAATAATGTCTGAAAAAGTCTACATAGTTTTGATTTGTTTCTCTCATACAAATGCATGTGATATTAAAATACAAAGTGGAGTCAAATGAAAAACTTATAATTATTTTTGTACAATTTATTGAACAACAGTGGTACACACCTGTATCATTTATCAATCAAATTTCCATTTTGTGCAATACAAGTCTTCCAGTGGCTACACAGTGCATAATTTCCTGTAGAAAAACATTCTTTCAGTCACATGTGCACCTACTCATGCACCACCTGCTGCATCTCTTCATTGTGGACCTGAAAGTCTTTCCTCCCATTGCATCTTTGAGTGGTCCAAAGATGTAATCACTAGAGGCAAGGTCTGGTGAATACGGCAGATGTGGAAGACACTCGAAGTGCAGGTCTTGTGTAGTTGCATCTGTTACATGGGCAGTATGAAGCCGAGTGTTGTCATGTTGCAACAAGACCCCAGTATCATGACCCCAGTATCATCAAAAGACCCCAGTATCATCAAAAAGACCCCAGTATCATCAAAACCCCAGTGTCATGTTGCAACAGAGTCCTTGTCATTTAGATTTGATGGCAGGTCAAAGATGATTCCTAATAAGATCTGCATTCATATCACTGGTTACAGTGTTCCCTTTGCTTGTGTACTGCTCCAAAATTATGCCTTGTTTATTCCAAAAGAGAGTCAGCATAACCTTCCCTGCAGTTGGCTACATTTAGAACTTCTTCAGGTTTGGTGAGGAGGGATGGTGCCATTCCTTGCTTACACTCTTGGTTTCTGGCTGATGATAATGAACCCAGATTTCATCTCCAGTAACAGTTCTCTGTAGGAAGCCATCACCTTCTGCTTCAAAGCACCACAAAAGTACTTTACAAGCATCAACACATTGTTGTTTCAATTCTGGAGTCAGCTGGGTGGCACCCATCATGCAGACACTTTGTTGAACTCATAGATGATGTAGTGTACTGAACCATGACTGATGTTCAAAAGTGTGGGTATTTCATCCACCATCACTCAGCAATTTCCCATCACAATGTCTTCAATGGCTGTAATGGACTCTGGTGTCACTACTCTTTGTGCCTGACCAGGTTAAGGAGAATTTGTCACAGAACTTGCACTGTTTCGAAACTTCCTAGTCCATTCGTACACTTGCTGGAGTGACCGACATGCATCACCATACTGCAGCTTAATTCAACCATGAATTTCAATAGGTTTGACACCTTCACTACTCAGAAAACGAATGACAGAATGTTGCTCCTCTTGGGTGCATGTCTCAAGTAGGGTGGCCATCTTTACACTGCTACTATGATGTCACTAAGCTTATCTGCACCATACTGTTACATGTAAGAAAATCTTTTAGTAATTGGTAACAATATTACCGAGTTACAGGACAATGACACTGTATTTTGAATTTTTTATCACACTTTTAACATTTTCATTTGACTTGGGATAAATACAAGCTGTAGCTTTCCAAAATAATTTTATGTTGTGTTGCAAAGCATTTTTGTATAGTGTCACTTCTAATTTTACACAGTTGTTGGCATCACAATTTAACAATTGCAGTTATTGCATCAAACATGTATGTGTTTTTATATTATGTTTAATCTCACTAGTGTTCCACAGGCACAAATTAAGCTGAATCCCATAGGGGGCAGTGTATCATCAACCTGGTAATTTTATCTGCCACTGCTCTAGAATCATACTGTAGAGTTGTTTTTGCTCTCATTTTCTTTGTTTCTGTTAAGCAGTTTTAGGTGCAGCTTCACACTTTTGATGCTTCCATTTAATAATAAAGCTATCTTGCAGACTTTATGTTTAAGTATCATGCTCAATAAAGCATAAACTATGGAGTAGGATCCAAAAGTTCGGGGGCAGTGCCTACCCGTGACAACGCAAGCATGTAGTTAAAGTTACAGTGTCTAAAATACATCCCTCCACTCTGTTGTCAGAATGGTTTGGCTCATGGAAAGCGATTGGAATTCACGCACAGATGCTTGCTGCTGTGGTTAATTGTGTCTTCTGCGATGTGAAAAACCTAGCTTTTGAAGAGCAACATTGTAACATTAAATTTTGTCAGTGTTTAGGTAAAACAGTTGCAGAGACCTCAGAAATGCTTTTGAAGGTGTACAATCACTCTACAATGGCAAGATTGAAAGTGTATGAGTGGTGACGATTATGGGCAGAACACGTAACAATATTAACAAATAAAGGTAACTTGATCACGCTAGTTACGTTAACTGAAAACTTTTACAAAAGTTCGTAAGTTGGAAGCTTTCGACCTTATCTTAGGTCTTCATCACGCCAATGGAGGACTAAGATTCAAGAATCTTAGCCAATGGAGGACTAAGATTCAAGAATTGGCGTGATGAAGACCTAAGATAAGGTCGAAAGCTTCCAACTTACGCCAATGGAGGACTAAGATTCAAGAATCTTAGTCCTCCATTGGCGTGATGAAGACCTAAGATAAGGTCGAAAGCTTCCAACTTACGAACTTTTTTGTAAAAGTTTTCAGTTAACGTAACTAGCGTGATCAAGTTACCTTTATTTGTGTATGAGTGGTATTGGCATTTCAAAGAGGGCCGAGAATCCATCGCAGATAATGAGCACTGTGGTCGACATGTGACTGCACGGAGTGAGGAGAACATAACGATGGTGGTGCAGTGTGTTCATCAGGATCGCCACTGAATCATTGAGGAAATCGCGAACACAACCAACTTCTCGAAGACCACATGCCAGTGCATTTTGACAGAGGATCTTAACATGCACCGTGTGTGTCAGCACATTGTCCCTCACCTTTTGACTTCCAAACAAAAGGATGAATGGATGCTAACATCGGGCGAATTAATTGACAAAGCCGATAGCGATCCTACGCTTTTGGGTAGCATCATGACAGGTGATGAAACATGGTGATACTTGTTTGATATTCAGCCAAAGCATGCTTCTTCAACAATGGAAATCACCATCTTTACCGCAATCAAAGAAATTCAGACAGGATTGCAGCAAAGAGAAAGTCATGCTGGAGGTGTTTTTTTATTCTCATGGCATTGTCCATTCCAAACTTATTCCTGAGGGAACAACAGTTAACAAGGAACATTATCTGGACATTTTACATCGCTTACGGGAGTCAACCCATCATAAACGGCCGGAGATGTGGCAAAGTGGACAATGGTACCTTCTCCATGACAACGCACCTGCACATTGGTCTCTACTGGTCATGGAGTTTCTCACCAGAAATCGTACTAATGTGCTTCCACATCCCTCCTATTCACCCGACTTAGCCCCCTGCGACTTTTACCTCTTTCCACTGATGAAACAAAATCTGCAGGGACGTTGTTTTATGTCAACAAATAAGGTAAAAACAGCAACGCCCGAGGCATTATGAGGGGTTGCCAAACATTGCTTTCAGTGATGCTTCCAGAAGCTTTACGAGCGCTGGCAAAAGTGCATTGTTGCCCAAAGGGATTATTTTCAAGGTGGTTGTGCATCAGTGTTTTAAAGTATTCAAGATAAGGAACTATAGTCCCTGAACGTTTGGAACCTACCTCATATTATTTGATGGGTGTGATAAATTTGTTTTTATCTTCTTCCTACAGTGTATGTAAAAAAAAAAAAAAAAAAATCAAGTGTTTTTCATCTTTTTTTTTTTTATCCTTTCCAGAACAATGGGCAAAATGAAGTCAACATGCCACTTCCTGTAGAGGATTTTAAGGTAAATTGTTAAATATTAGAAATTAAGTGAAAAATCTTGAAACTATGTCAGTATAGCATTTTGATGTCACTTACAGCAATGAGTGTTCAATTATGGAACTTTTCATAGTAAAACAAATCATTTTATTTGAGGTTTGTGAAAACTTGTTTTGAAAAAAAAAATATCTGATTTTTTTTGGAGGGGGTGGGGGGGGTATTGTAATGAAGAAGGTATATAACCTAAATTTTGGTCTGTGTTCCTGCATGGGGAATATATTTCAAATACATGGAGATAATGTGAATAGATAATGCCATCGCTCTGTCCACATTATTTTATAAACAACACATAGCAAAAACATGGATTTTGCTTTAAAAATCCAAATCCATGATTTCGTTTTACAAAATTGCGCATTGATGGCTGTTGAGTTGTGACTTTCTAGTTATTGCAATATCTAGCCTGGAATTCTAGCATGTATTGTATTATGAAGTTTTTAATTCATAATGTACAATATGTACACATTTATCAAATAATGATTCTTAAATTTGTGTGTGTTGTCAACAGATTTTTTTTAAAAAAAAGGGAGAGATAGAGGAATATCTGGCTAGAGATCTGCATGGGACTTAATTTGGAAATTGCAATCTGGCCCAAACTTTGGGGAGGGGAAGTCTGTATCTGGTCCATCTCAGATTTTTTTCCAGTTTACAGCCCTGACCGTTTTCAACTTTCATGTGGCATTCTCTGCTACTTTATTACAAATAAAATGAGGCTTCCTCTGGTGAAACAAAGCTGCCATACTGGCCTGAACTGCCTCAGTGGTAAGTGGAATGTAACGGAGGATCATGCAATTTTTTTCTTGTCTGTATTTCTGCCGCAGATGAGGTTTTTAGACTGACAACATACTTCTGTCACAAATGTAAACAGATATCCTCTTCTACACTTAAGTATAAACAAAGTAACTTTGAATCCCAAATATTTAAACAAATACTTCAAACTTCCTCAACATTGTTGTAGTAGTGAATTGGGTCAGAAGTTGCATCTGGTTTCGACAAGCTGAAAAGTCTGTTTATGTAAACAATCCTTAGAAGCAAAAAAGAAAGCTACATATTTTAGTCATTAGTTCTGTGTGTATAAACGTTGCTCTAAAATAACAATAAGGTGTTGTATGACATCCAAAGAACTTGACTAATGTCAAATCCCCAGTAAATTATCACATTTTATATGAAATCTTTATAGCAGCCAAGCTGATGACTGTCATAATTATGAGTAAAAGTGGTCATAACTGAGTTTTTTTCCAAATATGAATTTCAAAAAAATTGCTGGAAGTTGTGAAGTAATTGCATCGTGTGTAAAAATTGTGCATAGGGGAGTTACTTAAATCCCAACTGCTGCAGCAGTCATAGTGTTAAAGAAAATTAAAGCCAATGAAGTAAAAGCTTGATTTGATTTTAACTTTTAAAGAAATAAACTGGCCCATTTCAGACTCTCATCTTACAGTCTGGCTTATTGACCAGCTGGAATTAAACAATGTATATGGTGGTAGATGCATTTCCATGTCTTTCATTTCACTCAGTGATCTTTCCCATCAGATTGTTTAACAAGTTCAGTCTAATTTTGTGTGTTGAAACTTTTTCTTTTCTTAAATCCAGGAGCAAAATGCTAAACCTTCCAGTATAGGCCCAGCCAGTGGCACACACATGGGGAAGGTCCACTGGGTGTGGACCCCTCCAAACAGTGCCGTTGCCGTTCATTCATATTCTAACATATTCTAACTACTGCTAAATTTAGAAAAAATCTTATCGTAGGTGGTTTTATTATAAATTTAATATTTTCATTATGATCAGTTATTTTTCTGTATGTCTTACTTCTAGTTTTTGTAATGGTCATTATTTTCCTGTATGTCTTACAGTCCTAAAATTATCAAATTTGTCTCTCAAAAAAGTATTTTGCTTTCTAATAATTAATGACTTCATGGCTTCCTCTAATTACTTTCAGTACCATAAATACTTAACAGGAATTATAGAGGATAAATTTATTAAGGTACATTACCTCTCAAATTTTCGATCTATACACTAGATCATTGTCAGGAGTTCTTGTGTCTTACTACTTCCACAGGTCTAGTGACTAAGCCTGATGGATTTGCCATCCAGCATGGTCGATGATGTTGCCACCTTTTGTCTTGTAAATTTCCAGGGATTCCTCTAATTTCCAGATAATTGCGTGGGATTGATGCTTGATCACTTGTTAGGAGTCCCATTCCATTTTGTGGCCAGTTTGTTGTATGTGCCTGTCTAATCATGTTTTATTTGAAATGTTCCTTATTGCTGTTTTTTGTTCATTAATTCTGGTGGTTAACCTTTGTCCTGTTCTATGTATGGTAAACCACATGGGCATTCAATTTTATAAATGACTCCTTCCTGGAGTAAAGTATTTTCTTCTCTTTGTTTTAGGGATGGTAAGTATATTTTAATCTTGTTATTTAAACCTGGAGCTAACCTAATTTTATATTTAGTGCTGATTTTCTTTAGGTTTTCAAACAGTCCCTTGTGGTAAGTGACTTTTCTTGTGAATACATATTCAATTTTCTCTTTATTTTTGTCTGTAGTGTAAGTTCTGTTCTTATTAGGATTTTCTTCCAGTAGTTCATGAATTTCTTTTGAAGGGTAATCATTTTCTAGTAAGATTGATTTTAACTTATTTTTATGTTTCTCCTTAGCTTCTGAAGAAGAATTCAGCTTTTCAACTTTTTCTTTAAATTGTAAAGCTTACATTTTTCTGTAGAAAATGGAAAGCATTTTTAACTTGTTTTTATGTTATTAGAAAATGATTACCCTTCAAAAGAAGTTCGTGAACTATTGGAAGATAATCCTAATAGGAACAGATCTTGCAGTACAGACAAAAGTAAAGAGAAAATTAAAGATGTATTCACAAGAAAAGTCACTTACTGCAAGGGACTATTTGAAAAACTAAAGAAAATCAGCACTAAATATAAAGTTAGGTAAGCTCCAGGTTTAAATAACAAGATTAACATATACTTACCATCCCTAAAACAAAGAGAAGAAAATACTTTACTCCAAGAAGGAGTCATTTAAAAAGTTGAATGTTCATGTGGTTTACCATACATAGGAGAACAGGACAAAGGTTAACCACCAGAATTAATGAACACAAAACAGCAATAAGGAACATTTCAAATAAAACAGGATTAGACAGGCACACACAACAAACTGGCCATAAAATGAACTGCGACTCCTTACAAGCGATCAAACGTTAATCCCACGTTATTATCCGGAAATTAGAGGAATCCTTGGAAATTTACAAGACACAAGGTGGCAACATCGCTGACCATGCTGGATGGCAAATCCATCAGGCTTGGTTGCCAGACTTGTGGAAGTAGTAAGACGCAAGAACTCCTGATGATGATCTAGTGTGTATATCGAAAATTTGAGAGGTAATGTACCTTAATAAATTTGTCCTCTATTTCCTTTTTTTTTTTGTTTGTTTACCTGAGTGCACATCAATGTTGATTTATGTCAAAATTCCATTACAAAAATTCATACATTCATATATACATTTACTGTTTTTTTAATTTTGCCACAGTCAGAAGTAGGTATACAATGTACATAATGCACTTGCATCATGGATTTCTTGTTGACCCCCCCAAGAAATTCTGTGTGCACTGCTGGGCCCTGCCTGGCCTGAGCCCAAAAATTTTCAATTAACTGATTAAAAAAAAAAAAAAAAAAAAGGTGCTGCCAGGCTTTTCTGGCAATGCTAAGCTCATGTAGCCCTTAGCCCTTTAGACTAGCTGTGGTGTATCATAATGGCTTTTCTTAAAATTTTCTGGGTAATTATTATTCCTCCCTGTATGAAAATGGAATTTGCAAAACATTGTAGAAGAAGTTATTATTGTACAATGTTATATTGGTTTCCAGATATTTTTCATCATCTTTTTTCTCTTGCTGTTTACTGTTTATGTTTAATATAGCTTCAGCTGAAAGATAATTTTCAGAGGTGAATAAAAAGATAAATAAATAAATTGTAGTGATACTACAAATTATCTAAGAACCACAATGTCACAGACAAAGTTATTCATGCTTGGCCATCATTATTAGAAGTTTTGGTAGGTCCATGTTTGGGACAATGCAGAAGTATCCACATTGGTTGCTCTGGCTTTTTTAAAGTTTTCACCAACCCATTTGCCAAATTAAATTTTTTTTTCACCAAATGTAATCTGAAGTTGCCAATTTTTTTCACTCTCCATTGGAAATATAAAAACCATAAAATGCTATAATGGTACAAAAACAATAGGTTATAGATTCTTTACAATTAAGCAGCAAAATATTATGTTATGGATCCTAAATCCTAATAGAAAGAAATATACACTTACTAGCTAAATACCCGCTCTTTGAACGTGATGATATTAAAAATATTTCTATAATACAGGATTTCATATCTATTATAATATAATTTGTACCAAAAATTAATATACTAATAATACACTTCATCGGTTTGTTCTATAACTGTAACTGTATTATATCATATTGGTAATAAAATGGATTCAAATAAATAATGTTTATAGCATGAATTTCTTCATCCTTATAAGATGTGGAATGTTGTCATTTGTAACTAAACATTTTTATAGCGATGAGCAAATGGAAAAATAAAAAGAATATGTTGACTTATGTTAGTGCTTCTTTGTACACAACATTGGCTGTTCTGGAATCATCCGCCAATATTACCAAACTGCTAGGAGAACTAACTCTTGAGCACGCTACGTAAAACTGGTCATGAGAGAAACAGCTTTCTCTTAAGGTGGACGTCAAGTAATTTTGCTTCCTATACTTCCAATGGAAAAACTTTTGTACACATTTCCTTCACAATTAGTGTGTTCCCAAGGATGAAAATTTGAACATCGATTAAAATAACTTCATATTATAATTTGGAATACTTAATATTTTCTAAAACATAACCATAATTATATTAAAAATCAATAACTTTTCCTCTCCTGGTGTTGAAACCAGAAAAAGATGGTGCAACCTGCACTTTGATGACGTCAGTAGACAAATAAATGTTGGATTGCATAATTATGATTATGTTTTAGAAAATATTAAGTATTCCAAGTTATATAATGAAGCTATTTTAATCGATGTTCACATTTTCATCCTTAGGAACGCATTAATTGTGAAGAAAATGTGTACAAAAGTTTGCCCATTGGAAGTATAGGAAGCAAAATTACTTGACATCCACCTTAAGTTGATACCACATATTTTGAAGGACTGTCCTTGTGATTTAATGACTGTCATAGCAAAGCAGACCTTCAAAGGAAACCGTAATCTCTTGAATTCGAATGTGTAATCCGATGGAATAAGAAGTAAATGTGGAATAAATACAGATTCCCCATGTGCACCACAAGTAAATAAGGTGGCCTCAATGACGTTTCAATGTAGAGCATTGATTTGAAGTTTATGTGGGTTGATTTTCATAGTAATTGAAATTTGAAAAGAAAAAGTTTCTCCCTTGAGATACTACAACATAACAAATTGCGACAGTTGAAATGGCCATTCACTGCATATTTCTTTTCTCTTTTGGGAAACACATATCTTCTTGACTTTTTCTGCCAGACGACACAGGAGCAATTTCGTTCATCACTTCAAGCCTACATGAAACAAATCAAAGTACGTCGTTACTCTTCACTTTCATTGTTAAAATATTAATAGAAAACAGAAGAAAATATGTTGTAACTTTCATCATAAATGTAAAAAGAACCTTGCTTATAAACATTTCTTTCGAAACTGTACATTTAAAAGCTAGCAAGTCAGATGTTTTTGGAAGTGTGAGCAAAATTGTGTTGCCATCGCTAATGTCTTAAGCGGGAATTTTTTTTTTTTTTTCGAATTTCAATTACTATGAAAATCTACCCGCATATTTATATTTATTGCAGTCACCTTACCACTTATATGACGTCACCGTTGCTTCGGAGAAAATGAATGTTGGTAATTTGATTTTGACTAAAAAAAAGCACTTATATGACGTCACCGTTGCTTCGATGAAAACGAATGTTGGTAATTTGATTTTGACTCGAAAAACTTTGACATTCTTTATGTCAAATGATATAAATGTTTAAATGCAAAGCATATTATGATATAACACTTTTTGTGTGACATTTTTAAACTTTATTTTTTTTGTTAAATAAATTTTGAACAAATAAAAAAACCTTGACGTTCGATATTTCAAACGATAATAAATGTATAAATGCAAAGCATATTATGATATAGCACTTTTACGTGATTTTTAAGGTTTTTTGTTAAATAAATTCAGAACAAAATATATACTGCGTCAACTCAAGTCATTCAAAACTTAGTGCGGGGCTTCAGTTGCTGGGTGGGCAACAATGGCTCAATCATTGCAAAACGTCCTAGTGTTATCAAAGCTGGGTTATTTAAAAAACTAATTTCAACCCACTTAAAGTTATCATAGGAAATAATGTTTACTTAGTGCACCTCTATGTTGTAAAAGAAACATTCCTGCCAAATATGAAATTTCTAAGTTCAGTAGTTTCTAAAATGCAGTGATGAGTCAGTGAGGGCTTTCAGTTTTATATGTACAGATTTTCAGTTTGTATTTATTACCCATAAATTTTCTAAACAATAATCGCCAATATTTTTTGCTAAAACCTTTTATCCATCGCCAAAACGATTTTTTTCCCAAAGATTTAAAAAAAATCTTTTTTTACAAAGATTTTTTTCATGAAGAATGCGATTGGCAGCACAACCCTTGTATATATCTCTCTTTGTACTGTTTTGCAAAAACGAGAGAGAAAAAAATTACCTCCAGCCTTGTACTTCTTAAACTGCATTAAATTCCTGAGATCCCGGAGACTGCAATCAAGACATAGGGACTTGCATGCAGTCCTTGTCATGACTCAAAAAGGATTTGGGATTGAACTGATCAAAACTCTTGTTTGAACATCGTTTCTGCTGGCCGATAGTACTAGATATGGATTCTCCAATAACCGACAGCATTGTCTCTCACAGTGTCCGCATGAGAACTGGTTTGGAACATCTTGTCTGCTTCGCGATGGAAATATGTGCGCAGAAGCTTCGATGTCTGCAATGCCCTCAGGTCATTGGAAAGTCTGTGATGCCATCTCCCGATGTACCATCTTGAATGATACATTGTGAGATCGTTCGATGTTTTACCGATGATGATGGGAATCGCCCAATGTACCATCTGAACAACATATTGCAAGAACATCTGATGTTTCATGGATAACCATGGAAATCTTACGATGTACTGTCTGAACAACACATCGTGAGATCATCTGATCTCAGCATGTGAATTGCTGTTTGCTGCCAACATGTAACATCATGGGGTCCTCAAATTCGTTTTCTTATTGGGCCGTGCTGAAATGTGTCAAATCCATCATCTCATTACACGTTTGAAATGCGTGTTGAATGTGTGATGATGATCTGTGCTTAGTGGTGGCAGTAAGTGTGTGAATTGCTGATGTGGATGCGATCATGTAATGACATCTACATCAGCCTTCATGATGCATTGTAGTAATTGCCTTCGCAATGTGTCGTAGTGTCGTCAGTTGAAAAACCATAATACTGATGTAAAATTCACACCAGCTTTTCGCAGTGTATCGACTCATTGTCCAGCCCTATTAGTTGCTCTGGCTTTTTACAACTTTTTGCCAACCCATTTGCCAAATTCAATTTTTTTTTGTCAAAATGTTATAATAAATAGTACAAAAAGGTAATGGCCAATATTTTTGCGAAAGCGATTTTTTTTCTTTCGTAAATTTTAAAGAATGCGATTTGGCAGTGCAACCCTGAGATCCAGAAGACACAATGAGTACTTGTCCCAAAAGAAGGGTGAGCATGGTGTTGCTTTAATTTATTTTTATTTTTCATAAGTGGGACTTCTCATTTTAGCCTCAGATTTTTGCATCATTTCTTCTGTACAGTACTCTACTCGGGTGTCACTGCATGCAGCATTTTGTTCAAAGATCATGCTGTCTACATTTCAATGGGCCATGTGTGAGCACAACATTCATTCATTAGTATATTGGGTATTAATTTTCATTGGTTGTTGTTGATCTTACTAACAATAAAACACCCGTGACTCTTGGAAAAGTTTTTTTCCCCCTTCTTCTGAACTTAACCATGACTGCTCTGAGCAGCCATGGTTTGTGTGTGTATCTTTTGTTATGATGAGCTCTTAATATGTTTTGGGTCAAGGAAGTCCTGTAAGTTGTGGGCAACTCCTAATGTAGAGATCAGTGTTGCAACAGCACAGTGATTTTAAAGCAGCAACCATGACTAGAATATTCATAGCAATCAGATTATAAACACTGAATTACTTGTAGTTTTTATGATCATCCATGTGACATCTCTCAGAAAACTTGAAAATTTCATCGTCCTGGAGCGAGAATTGAATAATCCACATCTCCCAATTTTCGTTTGAGTATGTTATCCATTACACCATCCAGGGCAACAAAGCACTAAGCAGCTGAGCCTAAGCACTTATAGCTTCATTGTCCTGGGTGGTGTAATGAATTACATATTTGAACAGAAATTGGGAGATATGGATTATTCAATTCTTGCTCCTGGGTGAAGAAATTTTCAAGTTATCTGAGGGATTTTACGTGGGTGTCCAGTGAGAACTACGAGCAATTTCAGCATTTCTAATCTGATTGCCATGAATATTCTAGTGATTTTCTCATGTATTTGTGAGGAATATTTCTTCCTTCATTGAGCTACCATGATTGTCTGTGATCTTTGAACTATTGAATGAACATGAACCTCTTTCAGTTTGCAATGCTCTGATTACATTTTCTGGCACATACTAAGCATTGTGCAATAAATTAATGAAAGTATCTCTGATTTTAACCCATACCTAAGCATGTTGGAATTCCAAATGCTGGCATTGACAAAAAAGATGGAGGGGGGGGACCTGACTGAAATCACAAATTCAGAGTTAAAGGTATCTCTGAAAGGTATCTCTGTTCAAAGCTTTTTCTCACGTTGACTGTTGGTTTTATATAGAATGGGTACACCTGTTGCATTCGGCCAGACTGTTAAAAATTATTTCAATGAGCTGCAGCAGGAAAATAAGAGATCATTTAATAGTTTTGTGAGGATCAAATGAAAGCAAAAACATAGCTCCCCAACCTTTGTCTAATACACTTCTGTGATTCCTGCACATTATCTGGATTAATGCACATATAGCAAGTTAATCTGCACCCCAACAGTTTCCACTCTGTGTTATATTAACTGGAAGTATACATGATAGCATAATATGTAGGCTGATCAATAAGTAACTTCTGCTGATCCTTGGCAGCAGAAGCAGAATAAGGATATGTAAATTGAACTCCAATGCCAAGCGACACCCTCTAAGCAAGAGGGTGTAATGATGTTGCGAGATGCCAATGTTTTTTTTATGTATCCTTATTCCACTGCTAAAGATCTTCAACAATTACTTATTGATCAGCCCTTGTAATTTTCATGAGAAACCTTCAATGTAATAGGTGTTTGAATCAGGGAAGAACTACAAGGCAGGAAATACCTTGTGGATACTTGACAGTTTCAGCAACTACATTAGTAATTCATTCATGCAATAATGACTAAGTTGTTTCAGCAATTCACACATGATAATAACTAAGCTGAAATGTATCACTATTGCGCCTTCACAGTTTACCCATAATTCGTTGTCATTTCATTGACTTTTGTTTTCTTAATTTTTGTTAGTATATGAAAACATTGCTTTCTTATGTTTGTCTTTATATTGATTATGTACTATGTTTGCTGCTTGAATATTCTTGTTTTTAGACGTTTTTTTCTTTTTCCATTTTAGGAAGATCCTTTTGGAGGGAAAGATCCATTTAGTGAAACAAATGGTTTTGCAACTGATCCATTTGCTGCTGACAATCCTTTTAAATCAGGTGAAAGTTATGAAAAAAGTATTTGCTCTTAATATGTTTTGTTTGTTTTCTTGGAGGCAAAAATAATCTGCTGAAACCTTGTAGTAGATTATTTTAAAATGGCATATATATATAGCAAGTGTTAAAAATTTTAAATCATGTGCAGTTTTCATTTAAAATGGATATATAGATTTACAAAATGGTATATATTGTGCCTTGTGTTTAGTAGATTTTGTGAAGTGCGCATAGGATTGACAGGAGAGGGCACATGATGTAAGTTCCCAGAGCACAGGAACAACAGCATTAGAGTTCAGTGTTTTGCCACATATCATAAGTGCTGGTGCTTCAAGTTGGAGATTTTAATATAAATATGAAAATGTGTGTGTGTTGCATCAGTATCAGTGGAAAAGATAAGATTAACTAAGGTAGTATTCAGATGTTTGGTTGAATATTGCAGTAAGAACAAAATGTGTATGTTATGGAGGAATGTGATTCCACCAGTGATTCCCATAACATACATATACATGGAATCGGGGATGAAAACTACCAATAAGAAATCATTGTAAATCAGTCAGGGTTGCCAGCTGAACGGGAAAAATCAGGGAATCCAAAAATAAGGCTAAAAATCAGGGAAAACTCAGGGAGAAATAACTTTGTTTGCAAAAACCTGGAAAAATCAGGGAAAATTAAACTGATAAATTTTTTGCATAATGCGTATGCATTTACCAGGGATGCGAATTCTGCGGCAGAGTGCGCCAAAACAAAAATCTTGCTACAAAAGGCATATTTTGCGCTATTGCGCACCAGAACCACCGTGCCCTTTTGTCATCGTCGGTACTTCGGCACACTACATTCTCCGTGTGCACAGAGTTCCGCCCATGCGGTGGGCGGAACCCGATTCCAAGTACTAAGGGTTTTATGTTGTTACTATGAAAATCGTCTGTCCGCTACTGACGACGGAAAACACCGATTATGCTATGGATATTATCGGTTCGTTACAGACGATGGAAAATATTGAGTATGCTATGGAAATCGTCTGTCCGCTACGGACGACGGAACACATCAAGTATGCTATGGAAATTGTCGGTCCGCTGCAGACAACGATGAACGTCGAGTATGCAACGGAAATCAAAAATTTCAGCCAGCAATTAATTCAAATGTACAATGATAGCTTTTAAGCATGTCTTTTGTAAAAAAAGATCGTGCTTATGTTTTCGGTTTGTCCGTCCGTCCGTCTGTAGACACCATATCTCTGCAACTATTAGCCTGATTTAAAAAATTCTTTTTGCATTGGGAAGCTTGAAATATGCAAATGATGATCCTTCTTTTCGTTTTGTGTTTTTAACGTTCAATTTCGCCACTAGAGGGCGTAAATGCAGATAATGTCAAATTCAAAATACAATTTATTCCATATAGTTGCTTCTAAACATCTGATTGAAAAAAATCTTTTATCTTTCAATTCCATTTATGTCTAAAAGTATTTTAGGTATAGTTACTTTTTCAAGTTACCTATAGATTTTCTGCTAGGGGCGTAAAAGTAAATTACGCTTCCCGATATCTCTTCTAAAACTCCGATTTGAAAATTTTTTTCTTCAGCGGATGCAGCTCCTGATGGAAAATCTTTTGCATATAATTTCTGATTTTTGGTAAAGAATACTTTGGCCACCAGGGGGCATAAGCATTAATTTTTGCTTCTGATGTATTTGCCATAAAATCTGAGCTTCTAAAATCTTGATGGAAAAAATTCATTTGTCGACCGATGCCACTCACGTCGATAAACCTTTTTGGAATATTTTCTTTTTAAAATATTGTATGGTTTCACCACCAGGGGCATAGATGTATATCTTATTTTTGTCAATATCTCTGCTTCTAATGGTCCAATTTAAAAAAATAATTTCTTCATTGGATAGAGTTTCCGGTGTAACATGTTTTTCATATAATTTTAAAATTTTCACGTAATTCATAGACTTTCTGCTAGGGGGCACAAAAGTAAATTGCGTTTTCCCCAATATTTCTGCTTCTAAAACTCTGATTTGAAAAATTCTTACTATATCGCATTCAGCTCCTGATTGAAGATGTTTTTCATATAATTTCTAATATTTGGTAAATAATGGTTTGGCCACCAGGGGCCATAAGTTTTGATTTCTGCTTCTGATGTATTTGCAGCAAAATCTGAGCTCCTGAAAACTCAACTAAATTTTTTTTTTCTTGGATCGATACCGCTCACATCGAAAAACCTTTCCAGAATACTTTCTTCCTAAAATACATGTTTTTCCCTCCAGGGAGCATAGATGCATATCTTATATTTGTCCATATCTCTACTTCTAAGAGTCTGCTTTGAAAAATTCTTTCTTTGTTGGAGTGCTTTTCTGCTGTGAAATGTTTGTCATATAAATTCATATTTTTCTTAATGCACAAGTCTGTAAACAGAGGATGCCCCCCCCCCCCCGGTGGTGCAGCGGTCTAGGCGATGGCTTCTGATCATTCGTCTGAGATGGGTCCGGATTTGAATCCCGATGAGGCATGGTGTTGTATGGATGTTGTGTTTGTCTTGCGGCACTGGCTCTGTCCCTTCCCTGCAGTCAGTGGCCCTAAATTAGGGACGGGCGACTGCCCTTAGCCCAATGAGTTGCTCATGGTGGTCGTAAAACCTCCAATACAAAAAAACAAAACAAAAAAACAGAGGACGTAAGTTTGGGATTCTGTTTACAGCAATATCTGCAGGATTAAAAACTCGATTGAAAAACTTCATTCTTTGGTCAGGTGCTATTGTTTTCCATACCAGTTGCATTGACTTTGAATAGCTTTGATAAATTTAATTCGTCTCAGAACGGATTCAAAAGACGTGCTCATTACACCCGAAAATTCGGTGTCATCTTTCTTGTTCTTTTTGCATTGAATATATTGCATTATAGATGTGGCATTTAGTATGTATATTATCATGGAGTTATACATAATCTGTAAATGTTACCTAAAATTCCCTGCAAAATTATCTTCAGGAAAACCTGAAAAACTCGGGGAATTTTTAAAGCCAATATGAGTGGCAACCCTGTCAGGGCAAATCATAGACACAAAATTGCGGTTTGCAGTAGCAGAAAGAGGAACTTACCAGTTTCATTGAGCATGAATAAATCTCCACGTCTTTCACAGGCAGTGCTGATCCTCCGACGCAAATCCACTAAATCATTTACTGGACTTTGGTAGACAATGCCTTTGATAAGCCCTTCAAAAAGGAAATGAAAAGGGGTAAGATCCGGGATCTGGAAGGCCATAGCACAGGTCCACCACGTCCGATTCAACATTCAAGGAAACATTTGTCCGAATGAGCCCTGACGTGTTGCATAATGAGGGGGCCTCCATCTTGTTTCAAAAATAATCCATCTGATATCTGCAATATGTCATAAATTTTCATCATATCCAAGTAAACACCTGCAGTGACAGACCTTGCAATGAAAGAGAACAGGTCGATGATTTCAGGCACGTTTATGCCCTACCAAATGTTCACTTTAGGGCTATCTCGTTGCAGCTCTATCACTGCGTGTGGATTCTCAAATCCCTTTATCCTGCAGTTCTGTCTGTTGACCATTCCTGAGACAAGAAATGTGTGCTCATTGCTGAAAATCACCTTCTGAAGAAAGCCATTGTTGTTATCAGTCTTTGACAGCATGTCGGAAGCAAACCGGTAACTCAAAAGCATGTCATTTGGCTTTAACTTCTGCAGTAACTGAATTTTGTATGCATGAAGATTTAACTTCTTATGAAGAACATCATGGACTGTTGACCTTGGGATTCTCAGTTCACGACTGGCATGACAAACACTTATTTGGCCTGCAGTGGAATGTTTTACAAATGACTTCCATTTGTTCTTCAGACATGTGCCTTCTGCTTGCTTTTCAAGTGAGCTGGTTTTCAGCAAGTCTTTGTGCCACAGTGTCATTGTGTGTCTCTCGGGTAGTTCCATTTCATATGTTTGCAGGAATTTCTTCTGCACGGCCACTGGAAACCGAAATTCTGCAAGTCAGTAACAGTACTTCATTTTCTGCTGCATCGTGAACTCCCTTTCAATAAAGACTGACTCACAACGTATGTACTGGTTGCGCAGAGGGAACAGCAGCATCATCTATCACCAACGAGCCTCGCTCTGTGCTGCCAGTGAAACTTGGTAAGTTCCTTTTTCTGCTACCACAAACAGCATTTTTGTATCTGTGTTTTGCACTAATTTACAATTACTTCTTATTGATAGTTTTTGTCCTGACACCCTGTATTTCTGTGCTAATATTTTGTACTTGAATAAATTGTACAATGATTTATTGGAGGAGAAAGAAGAGCAAACACAGACTGTTTAACAGTAGGCTTTGATAATGTCATGACTTCTAGACTTTTTTCTACTAGTGTGTAACAGAACCGTTTGGGAATTCTTGTGCTGCTTTTGAACTGAAAGTAAGAAAAGAAGTTGTGATTCTGTTATGTCTCAGTAAAAGTTCTTGAGAGCAGAAAGTTGGACTCATGTTTTGTAAACACTTCTGTATGATGGATTAGATCAGTGTTGGTGAAGCTAGACATAAAGCTTTCTTTGGGGATTTAGATGAAATTCACAAAACAATTTTAAAATTAAAGTTGGCCACCCTGGTGGCGCAGTGGTCTAACCTCTGGCTTGGAACCATTCATCCAAGGTGAGTCCGGTTCCAAATTCTCATGAGGCATGGATGTTGCATTTGTCTTAGGACACTGGCTCTCTCTCTTCCCTGGAACCAGTGGCCCTAAATTAGGGATGGGTGACTGCTTATAGTTCATTGAGTTGCTCACTGTGGTCGTTAAACCCCCAAACAAATGAAAAAAAATAATAAGTTGCATATGATTTACAGGTACAAATGAAAACATAAAATGATTAATGTAAAATGATGTAGTCTTTTTCATGTAGGTAATATGTAACTGATACTGCTATGGAATACAATTACATAAACAGGATAGTGCAGATATAACATAAACATTTTTTTCCCCCTTAAATAATGATGTTTTCCAGAATGATTTTTTTTTTTTTTTTTATTGTGAAGAGTTGATGATGAATGCTGTGTTGCACAAAGGTTGTACAAAAAGTTTGTGTGCTAACCTACTTTAGTGAATATGAATATGCAGTATTTTTTTGTGCAGGTAGTAAACATTCTTTTATTTCACTTTACCAATTTTCAATGCTATAGATAACCAATTTCATGTAGCCTTGAAGGAAACTAGACATGAAAAACTGTGAAGAGGTGTCTTCCTCTTTGAAGACATTGCACCATGTCATCACACCTCCATAATTGAAAAGATCACCATACTGACAGCAGGATTTGAGTTACTTTAGTACCCACGTCATATTACAGAAACTACCTTTAGTGACTAATTTGCTCCCCAATCTGAAGGAACACATCCATGGGAAGCAATATGTCTGCAACTCTGAGGTACAGTTGTGGGTGCATGGTTGGAAGACCAAGATAAAGATTTTTTTCCACTTGGATTAAAGCACTAGAGCATTGGTGGAAAAGTGTGTGTCAGTGGCTATGGAATATGTCAAAAAATAAAAAGGGAATCAAAATTGACGTAGCTTTCTTACATGTACATACCACTAAGCTGTTCTCTGAGATTCAGAGGTTAGCTCCAAAAAGAAATACAATCTACCAGATAATTTTTACTTACTGTTGCCATATCAAACTTCTCCATTTACACCTTGACATGCAACTCGGGCTTCACTGACATCCATCACACGCCGTACACAAGATCTTCTATACTTCGTACTCATAATCTTTTACTCATGCAGACACTCAAGAATCTGATCCTCCCATGACTTCCTTGGCCTTCCTCTGCCTTTCCTTCCTGCCACTTGGGCTGAAAAGATTTTCTTAGTAAGCATCTCATCACTCATTCTTTCGACATGGCCAAACCACTGAAGCATCCACCTTGCTAACAACATTTTGCTTAACATCACACAACTGCAACACATCTTCATTCCTCACACAATCAGAATGAGAACATTGTCAGAAGTTGCATTCTGCACACCTACTTTAGCATTGAAATCCCCTGCTATTATAACTTTCTCTTTAGCACCAAACTGGCTCAAAACAGCTTTCAGCTCATTCCAGAAATCTTCCTTCCTATCAGAAGGTTCTGAGTCACAAAGAGCATACACTACCTACAACAATTACTATTCTCTGAAGTTTAACTTTCAAACAAATCCAAATAATTCTCTCACTTATGCAACTATTGTGAATCAAGTTGTTCTTCATATTTTCACTTAAAATCACACCTACACCACCCTGTCCTCTCACATTATCCAATACTCCAGACCACAAGCTCATCATTCCATTCACTTCTTCTACATCAATTTCCTTCTTTTTGGTTTCACTTACACATAGCACATACAATCTATAGTATACTTATTCATCTCTTCAATCACCTTGTTCATCTTGCCATTTATACTTCTAGTATTCCATACACCAATCTTACACTCACTCAGCCGAGACTCTTTCTGATGTTTTCCCAGTTCCAGGTCGATACCGTTGTGGACCATCCTTCTCAAGTGTGGTAGGCCCACCATATCCCACACTTAAGTCAGTTTTTGTGTTTCTTTTTGTCTTTTTAATCAGGTAAGTTCATCAGTGTAGGGCATTAGCCCACAGCTGATGGATTAGCCCACAGCTGATGGTTCCAGTTGGTCATTCAACCTAAGCATTTTGGTACAAAACCCAGGAAATTAAGGTCTTTTCGTCAGTGTCACACACAGAACTAGCTGGCACCTCTCCAAGATTCACAGAGGTCCTTGTTGCTGTTCTGTGTGCTATTGTTCCCACAGAGCACTCCAAGGAGGCAAACTCATCTCTTACTAAGATTGCTCCCAATAGATTCTCTGCATAGCTTTCTTGCATGTGTTAGAATATGAATTTTTTGAACAATCTGTATAATAACACCATCATATACATCGTTCGAATTACCCAGTGGTCCGCTTGCCATTGGCCTGTAAGACTTCTGTCGGACCACTAAACTATTGATTTTACTGGCCCAGATGGCTAGTAAGTTTGTTTGTTTTTCTAATTTGTCACAAATTAAAAAATAAAATTCTATTTCTTTTACCTTGCTGTATGGTTTTCTTTTTGGACTGCAAACTAATGATGGGTTTAAACAAATATTTGAGATAATTCCATTAAAATAATACATTATTTTCTACATATATTACAAATGTCTTTAAGGGTTTTTTTAATTTTTTTTTTTTTTTTCAAATTCTTGTGGTCCACTGGGCCAGTAGAAGATTTGCTTCTAATTCTAATACTGGTATACATATATTTTCTGTACTAAAAAGCATTGAATGATACAAAATCAGTGTTTCCTTTCAATTTAAAAAGCTGAATGTGGTGTTCATGGAAAATGTTACCAGGTGCGGAACTTTATAAGTTTGATATAGGAATTCCATAGTGTTATCCCCCACACCCTCCTAAATTTGGTAAAATTATTGATGTGGTGTTCTCTCGGGCAACTGTATTTAGTGTAGTGCAGTGGGAATTGCAGAATATGTGACAAGGGCTGATTGATATAGAGAGATGATGATGAGATATATATATATATATATATATATATATATATACATCCCATTATATATATATAATGGGATGTAAGGTCAGGTGATGCGTAACATCACAGCCTCTCCTGACAAATGTCAACCCCGCCTTCTCGTGGTGCATCCTGTTCCCAAAGGGGCTCTGACGACCGCAAATAGGCCACGGTATAACTATACCATCGGGATCAGAGGAAATGCTACACACTATCACCACACCCGCTTGCCAGCGTGGTGAGTTATGGCCAAACACCTCCAAAATGACTCTACAACTTAAATCTTGGCCCTCAGTCTCCGGCAGCTGGAATGTACCTGGCCAAGGCAGCGCCAGTGCGACATGAAGGCAGAGGGTGCTAAGAATCCCCGGAGGACCGGGACTAGGCTGCCATTTGATGCTGACCTTGGCTACCTACAACATACGCTTCCCTATCTTCTGATTCAAGGCTTCTTGAATTGGAAGAGGAACTACAAGGATCAAGTGGGACATCGTCGGGCTGAGTGAGGTAAGGAGAAAGGAGAAGATCTCATTGAACTGAAAAGTGGACATCTCTTCTATTATCGTGGGACAGATACTGGCAGAACTAGTGGTGTTGGATTTATAATAAACAAGAAACTGAAGGATAAAGTGGTAGAAGTTGAAAGTTCCTCTGACAGAGCTGCACGACTCGTTATCCAACTATCGAGAAGATACCAGGCTCAGATTATTCAAACTTATGCACCCACCACAAGTCATCCTGAAGAAGAAATTGAAGAATTTTATGAGGAAATTGTCATCTAAATAATAAAGGTAAGCAGCACTTGAAGATAATTATGGGAGATTTCAATGCAAAAATAGGGCACCGGCAACAGAATGAAACTTCAGTAGGTAAATTCGGTCACGGCAACAGAAACCAGCGTGGAAATACTCTCGTTGAGTTTGCAGAGGCAGAAGGATTTTTTCATCTTGAATTCCTTTTTCAAGAAAAAGCCACACAGGAAATGGACATGGAGACATCCAATTGGGACGACAAGTGAAATTGATTTTATGTGTAACAAAAAATTCGTCATCGAAGACTGCAGTGTGCTAAACAAGTTCAACACAGGTAGTGACCATAGATTGGTGAGATGTAAGATGCACCTCAACACTAAACTGGTACGTGGCAAGCTCATAAGACAAACAAAATGTATTGACATAACCAACCTTAAAAAACACCATAATACTTTCAAGTTGGAACTGAAGAACAGATTCTCTGCTTTAGAAGGCCTAACATCGGAAGAAGTGGATATTTCGGAAGTTAACAGAAAAGTAACCAAAGCTCTTATGGAAACAGCAACAAAATTAGCTGGGTCTAAGAACAAGTTGCATGTAAACAAATTATCAGGAAAACCAAAATGTTGATGCAAAAAAGAAGAGAGATGAGGACAACTAAAGAAGATGTGACTTCCAAAGTGGAATATATAGAGCTATGCAAGACAGCACGAAAAAAGTATCACTGAAGACGTAAGGAAATTCAACTGTGAGCTAGTGAGGAAAGCAATTGAAAACAACCAAAGCCTAAAGATAGCAAAGGGACATCTCAGTAAGGGAAGAAAACAGATTATGGCTCTGAGAAAAGAAGATGGTTCTATAACAAGAAATAGAGGTGAAATTTTGACAAGAGTGAAAGATTTCTACTCCAAATTATATGAAAGGGATGATACATGTACTCCAGACATCATGAAAGGTACCAGAGTTCTTCCAGTCCTCCCAGCAGAAGTTGCTCATGCAATCAAGAACATGAAGCGGGGGAAAGCTCCAGGAGAAGATGGAATTACTATAGACATCATACAAGAAGCAAGTGGAGAAATTGAAACAGTACGTTCTTTAAATTTTCACTCGATGCCTTAATGAAGGGAAGATTCCTGAGGATTGGAACAATGCAATGATCCTGCTACATAAAGGTGACATTGAGGATCTCAGGAACTACAGACCTATCAGCCTCCTATCAGTGGTTTATAAAATCTTCACTAAAAAGTTCTTTCACACCGCTTGAAGGTAACACTGGACATGGCTCAACCTGAGAGAACAAGCTGGATTCAGGAGTGGCTACAGCACAATAGATCATATCCACGTACTGAGAGAACTAATTGAAAAGAGCGAGGAATATGAACTTCCATTGTGCATTGCTTTTATCGATTATGAAAAAGCCTTTGATTCGGTGAAACCATCAGCAGTTACCACGGCTCTGAAATCCTGCGGTATTGAAGATGCATACATTAATATTATTAATAATATCTATGAAAATGCAAGTGCAAAGATTCGGCTGTTTGAAAATACAACACACATAAAAATTGGAAGGGAGTGAGACAAGGGGACACCATATCTCCGAAGCTCTTTAATGCGACATTGGAAAATGTCTTTCAATCACTGAACTGGGAAAACAAAGGGATAAAGATTAATGGAGATTATCTAACCCACCTTCGTTTTACTGATGACGTAGTCATTTTGCACATCAGAGCTGCAGAGTATGATCCAGGAACTTTGCTGACAAGAGTAAAGAAGTGGGATTAAAAATGAACTTTCAGAAGACAAAAGTGATGTTCAATGCTTTTACAAGAAATGAAGATTTATCGATTGATGGAGAAAAACTGGAGATAACAGATACGTATGTTTATCTTGGGACAGCAGATATCAAGTGAGGGTCACATTGATGAAGAAATTAATCGGCGTACAAAACTTGCCTGGAGAGCTTTTGGAAGAAACAGCATAATTTTCAAGAGCAATATGCCATTATGTCTTAAAAGAAAAGTGTTTGATCAATGCATCCTTCCAGTGCTTACGTATGGTGCAGAGACGTGGACCTTAACTAAAAGAGACATACAAAGGCTGCAGACAACTCAAAGAAGCATGGAGAGGTGCATGCTTGGTATAACCAGGAGAGATAAGAAGAGGAACTCGTGGATCCGAAAAATGACAAGAGTGGAAGACATCATGATTAGAGTTAAATCCCTGAAATGGCAATGGGCTGGACATACTGCCAGAAGGACAGACCATAGATGGACAGCCGAAATTTTGATTGATTCCAAGGGACAGGAAAAGACCCAGAAAAAGACCACATGGGAGATGGGTGGATGAAATTCGTAAATATGCGGGAGTGACATGGAGGAGACTGGCACAAGACAGACCGTTGTGGAGGAAACTTGGGGAGACCTTCGTCCAGCAGTGGATTGATAATGGTTGACAATGATGATGATGATGATGAAGTGCACCTTACACAAATAACGTTTTTTCATCATCATCATCATTGTCAACCATTATCAATCCACTGCTGGACGAAGGTCTCCCCAAGTTTCCTCCACAACGGTCTGTCTTGTGCCAGTCTCCTCTATGTCACTCCTGCATACTTTCGAATTTCATCCACCCATCTCCCATGTGGTCTTCTTCTGGGTCTTTTCCTGTCCCTTGGAATCCAATCTAAAATTTCGGCTGTCCATCGATGATCTGTCCTTCTGGCAGTATGTCCAGCCCATTGCCATTTCAGGGATTTAACTCTGATCATGATGTCTTCCACTCTTGTCATTTTTCGGATCCACGAGTTCCTCTTCTTATCTCTCCTGGTTACACCAAGTATGCACCTCTCCATGCTTCTTTGAGTTGTCTGCAGCCTTTGTATGTCTCTTTTAGTTAAGGTCCACGTCTCTGCACCATACGTAAGCACTGGAAGGATGCATTGATCAAACACTTTTCTTTTAAGACATAATGGCATATTGCTCTTGAAAATTATGCTGTTTCTTCCAAAAGCTCTCCAGGCAAGTTTTGTACGCCGATTAATTTCTTCTTCAATGTGACCCTCACTTGATATCTGCTGTCCAAGATAAACGTACGTGTCTGTTATCTCCAGCTTTTCTCCATCAATCGATAAATCTTCATTTCTTGTAAAAGCATTGAACATCACTTTTGTCTTCTGAAAGTTCATTTTTAATCCCACTTCTTTACTCTTGTCAGCAAGTTCCTGGATCATACTCTGCAGCTCTGATGGGGTAGTTGCAAAAATGACTACGTCATCAGCAAAACGAAGGTGGGTTAGATAATCTCCATTAATCTTTATCCCTTTGTTTTCCCAGTTCAGTGATTGAAAGACATTTTCCAATGTGGCATTAAAGAGCTTCGGAGATATGGTGTCACCTTGCCTCACTCCCTTTCCAATTTTTACGTGTGTTGTATTTTCAAACAGCCTAATCTTTGCACTTGCATTTTCATAGATGTTATTAATAATATTAATGTATGCATCTTCAATACCGCAGGTTTTCAGAGCCATTGTAACTGCTGATGGTTTCACCGAATCAAAGGCTTTTTCATAATCGATAAAAGCCATGCACAATGGAAGTTCATATTCCCTCGCTCTTTCAATTAGTTCTCTCAGCACGTGGATATGATCTATTGTGCTGTAGCCACTCCTGAATCCAGCTTGTTCTCTCGGTTGAGCCATGTCCAGTGTTGCCTTCAAGCGGTGTGAAAGAACTTTAGTGAAGATTTTATAAACTACTGATAGGAGGCTGATAGGTCTGTAGTTTCCGAGATCCTCAATGCCACCTTTCTTATGTAGCAGGATCATTGTAGCGGCGTTCCAATCCTCAGGAATCTTTCCTTCATTAAGGCATCGAGTGAAAATTTGGGCGAGTACTGTTTCGATTTCTCCACTTGCTTCTTGTATGATGTCTACAGTAATTCCATCTTCTCCTGGAGCTTTTCCTCGCTTCATGTTCTTGATTGCATGTGCAACTTCTGCTGGAAGGACTGGAGGAACTCTGGTACTGGTATCTTTCATGATGTCTGGAGTGCATATATCATCCCTTTCATATAATTTGGAGTAGAAATCTTTCACTCTTGTCAAAATGTCGCCTCTATTTCTTGTTACAGAACCATCTTCTTTTCTCAGTGCCATAATCTGTTTTCTTCCTTTACTGAGATGTCCCTTTGCTATCTTTAGGCTTTGGTTGTTTTCAATTGCTTTCCTCACTAGTTCACAGTTGAATTTTCTTACGTCTTCAGTGATACTTTTTCTTACTGTCTTGCATAGCTCTATATATTCCACTTTGGAAGTCATATCTTCTTTAGTTGTCCTCATCTCTCTTCTTTTTTGCATCAACATTTTGGTTTTTCCTGATAATTTGTTCACATGCAACTTGTTCTTAGACCCAGCTAATTTTGTTGCTGTTTCCATAAGAGCTTTGGTTACTTTTCTGTTAACTTCAGAGATGTCCACTTCTTCCGATGTTAGGCCTTCTAAAGCAGAGAACCTGTTCTTCAGTTCTAACTTGAAGGTATTATGGTGTTTTTTAAGGTTGGTTATGTCAATAGATTTTGTTTGTCTTATGAGCTTGCCACGTTCAAGTTTAGTGTTGAGGTGCATCTTACATCTCACCAATCTATGGTCACTACCTGTGTTGAACTTGTTCAGCACACTGCAGTCTTCTACGACAAATTTTTTGTTACACATAATAAAATCAATTTCACTTGTCGTCCCATTTGGATGTCTCCATGTCCATTTCCTGTGTGGCTTTTTCTTGAAGAAAGAGTTCAAGATGAAAAACCCTTCTGCCTCTGCAAACTCAACGAGAGTATTTCCACGTTGGTTTCTGTTGCCGTGACCGAATTTACCTACTGAAGTTTCATTCTGTTGCCGTTGCCCTATTTTTGCATTGAAATCTCCCATAATTATTTTCAAGTGCTGCTTACCTTTATTATTTAGATGACAAATTTCCTCATAAAATTCTTCAATTTCTTCTTCAGGATGACTTGTGGTGGGTGCATAAGTTTGAATAATCTGAGCCTGGTATCTTTTCGAGAGTTGGATAACAAGTCGTGCAGCTCTGTCAGAGGAACTTTCAACTTCTACAACTTTATCCTTCAGTTTCTTGTTTATAATAAATCCAACACCACTAGTTCTGCCAGTATCTGTCCCACGATAGTAGAAGAGATGTCCACTTTTCAGTTCGATGAGATCTTCTCCTTTTCTCCTTACCTCACTTAGCCCCACGATGTCCCACTTGATCCTTTGTAGTTCCTCTTCCAATTCAAGAAGCCTTGAATCAGAAGATAGGGAGCGTCCATTGTAAGTAGCCAAGGTCAGCATCAGATGGCAGCCTAGTCCGGTCCTCCGGGGATTCTTAGCACCCTCTGCCTTCATGTCGCACTGGCCGCTGCCTTGGCCAGGTACATTCCAGCTGCCGGAGACTGAGGGCCAAGATTTAAGTTGTGGAATCATTTTGGAGGGGTTTGGCCATAACTCACCACGCTGGCCAAGCGGGTTGGTGAGTGTGGGATAGAATTTCCTCTAATCCCGATGGTATAGTTATACCGCTATTGGCGGTCGTCAGAGCCCCTTTAGTGGGAACAGGATGCACCACGAGAAGGCGGGGTTGACATTTGTCAAGGAGAGGCTGTGATGTTACGCATCACCTGACCTTACATCCCATATATATATATATATATATATATATATATATATATATATATATATATCACTAAGCTGTTTTCTGAGATTCAGAGGTTAGCTCCTCAAAGAAGTCTCACCTGCCACATTAACATTTAAAACTGATGGGACTGTACATGGAGATGTAGCAAACATCTCCTTCCATGTACAGCAATCTTGGCACACAACTCCAGCTTCACAGACATCCATTACATGTCTCACACAAGACATTTTAAATTTCATACTCATTATCTTTTTCTGATGCAAACATTTTGGAATCTGGTCCTCCAATGATTTCTGTGGCCTTCCTCTACCTTTCTTTCTTTCCTGCCACTTGGGCTAAATAAATTATCTTAGTAAGCATCTCACCACTCATTCTTTCAACATGGCCAAGCCATCTGAGAATATTTGTCTCTACCTTAATGACAATATTTTGCTTCACATTACACATCTGCTATACATCTTCATTCTTCACATGATGAGAGCGTATCTTGCCACTACTCTAAGTACTGTGTCTCTCTGGCACCAAAATTAGGATTATGTCACCAGCATGCAGCAATCTGCGCACATGGAAATTGCCAAGGCATAAACCAGTGTTATCTATTTTGACATCATGCATCTAAAAATAGGCAGTGTGGCATTACACAACCTTGTCTGACTCCGGCACCAATGGTTTAGTTGAAAAAATTATTTGCCTCTCCTCTGAGTTTCTTTATTTTGTTGCAGATGCTTTTGGTCTTTTGGTGATTATTGAGACCTGTTTTCAACGATTCACTCCATTCCACAGAGGTTGTTGACATAGAATGCCTCAAACAAAATAAAAGAAAACAACAGCAAAAAAGAAGCACATTGAAGTTATACAAAAGCAATATGTTTTCTCACAATGCTCATATCCTGATAGTATACTAGTAATTAACATTTTGTGATCGGATACCACTTTGAGATAACAGTTCTCATCCGAAAAGAGCAGGGTTGACAGTTGGTGAGGACAGGCTATATCTTTAGCATCACTTACCCATTAGTAGTCCAGGCTACTAGAAGAGGAAATATGAACAGTTTGTATCCTATGAAAATGGTATCCACATGTTTTGGTCATTTTCTGAAGCTACTAGTCATGACTTTTGTTTTCATCCATTTCTCCTATCATCTGTCAAGATGCTTAATTCTCCTTATGAAGAAGCTAATCACCTTACCTCCATTTTTGATGAGAATTCTATTCTGAATGATGTTTAAATGCTCTGCTTCTGTGTTAGGTCCTTAGTGGCATTCCATCATCATAAGATGTAATGCATACTTCAAAATTTTGACAGTACTGCTGAAGTTTGGTTCAAATGGTATAATTCCTGTAGCCTTGAAATGTTCTGATCCTGAGCGAATTCTGTTTTTATATTTACGTGCTTTGACTTTTGTGCTGTGCAGGTACACACCTTGGCCTTCAAACAGTGTTTCTATAGCATATGATTAGTTAAACTGCTGTGATGTCTTCTATTTTGTTAATACATCATATTTCAGTGAAATCAGTGAGGTAATAAGGTTTTATTTAACCTTGATTACATATGTTTGGAACATGACTTTGGCAAAATTCATTTCAAAGGGTTTTGAATAAACTTGACATAGGTTCATAAATGTGCTGTGATATACTATTGACTTTCCCTTATATTTTGGTCATCTTTTTTTCTTTTGTAGCATACAAAAGAAAAAAGGTTGTTGAGGATCCTTGTACGGTTTTGAGTTAAAGCAAGCATGCCACAAAAATAATTTATTTCACCTATGGTCCATCTCTTGGACAGTTTGGCTAAATGACAATTGTCATCTAATGCAGTGGATTATTCTCATGGTTCTAATGAATATATATGATTGTGTTGTAATTATTTTCTTGAAATGAGATGCTAAGGCCATTTGTCATTAGTAGGGGGATAATTTCTTTGAGTTTAATCATGCTCCTTTGTTTAAGTTACAAAAGTGAACAGAGCTTTCTCTTTGTTGGACTTGCAAACAAATCTTTTGTGAGCTATTCTCTATATCCAGTTATAAATAATTGCATTTATAAACGCTGTTTTTTATATTAAAATGAAAAGTATTTTCTATCTGTTTATGGCCTGGCTTTTTGTTTGAATCTGTAATGACATGGTAGCATTCCTTCATTCAGTTTCAGGACATATTTTGAAATGATGCAGATTTCTCTTGTAAACCACGGGTTTTTCTCCTGTCAGTAAATTTTGGAATTGTATACCCTCCCACAGAATGTTGTCCTGATACTTATGGTAGCATGCCCCAATCAAACACTGAATTTTTTTAAGTTTAGCAAGAATTAGCAATTTAAGTAATTAACAACTTTGAATTTACTAATTCTTCTCTGTTAAGTCATGGCATCTTTTTGTGTATTTTACAGGTTCTGTCATGTGAATCGCTGCAAAGCTCTGTCAGCTCTTTCTTCTTCTCTGGAAACTTTTCATTACATTTTATGAATACAGTTCCCAACAACTGTATTTTGTCCAGTTGAATAAATATTTACATGTTGTTTTGGAAACTCATTCTTTCCTTGCAAAATAACATTTCAGATTTCATGGCAAGGTTTTCTTCTATTGCTGCTCCTTCAAGTAATTAAATTAAAAGCAAAGAAATTATTTTTAAGTAGTCCAACATTAAAAAGAAAATTTTTGTAGTGCAATGCATTATAGGCTTTGCCTTCATTATCAATTACCTTTTGTGATTAAAAGTAATGGTGTAAGATATAAACCAAATACCTGGTAAAATGTCTGCCATTTATTAACCAAAGAGATGAGTTCAATCACAAGATAGCTAGCAATGCATTTTTATTATCATTTGATTTGTAGCTGACTGTGTTGTATTAAGTGTTCTATTTGCTTTACTAATATTTTTGTTAGAGCTGAAGCATTTTATGTCTTATTTCAAAAATTTGTATAGATCCTTTTGCTGAAAATTCTGCTGGATCCCAAAGTGCTTTTCCCAGTGATCCATTTGATGAAGTGTTTGGAGTCACACAGTCCAACAGCAAGGTAGTATCAAAGTTTAGTATTTGATTTGTATGGTCATGTTTTATATTGTGTGGATAAAACTAAGATTCAAAATTATTTTCCTCGTTGTATTTTGTTTTTTCAGATTTTCAACCAATAATATCCAAGTTGACTTATTATTACTGGTGTGTATGGTGTTGATGCCATTAGTTGTCTTTAGACAAAGGGCAGAATTATATCTAAGTTTCATTTTCATCTCCTGACTCATCAAATGTTATTTCAGTGGTCTGTGAAAGTAAAAGAGATAAATGCTTTAATTTTTTTGGTAGTTGAAAATTTCTTTTCTGTATCTGTGTGTATGCACATTTACTTTCCTGTATTGTGCATGCACATTTACTTTCCTTTATTGTGCATGCACATACTTTCCACCAGTTTCCTTGAATCATGCATTCCATATTATCATGAATTATCAATTGTTTTCAACAGGATTTGGCATGAGCATATGAGGTTTTTGCTGCCCATCAGCTAGTTTTTCAAAATTTCTTTTCTAGGCACAGTTTATTTTCCTTTAATTTGTGCATGCAAAAAGGCAAACTATTTTTTTTAAACTATTTTCTAAAAGCACTTTTGTGTGCTCTAACTCACATAGGACACATAGGACAAAAGGAGTTAGAGCACTCTAAATTTGATACAGACATGAATATCAAAACAAATTTCAGTTCTGCATTGTTTATTGTGTATTAAATTGATAGCCTTGAAAAAGCCATCTGGTTGACATGCGAAAGTTTGGCTTTATGTAAATATTCGTATGTCTATCTACACCAACACATAATGGATTGAAACTACCAGTTTCTTGTAGATTTAAAACTTAATCCAAATGATTATGTTTCGGTGCTAAATGGACGTATGCTGTTATCAGTTCTAACATGTGCTTCTTCAATAACATTGCCTGGTACAAGCATAAAATAATCAGCCCCAGGGCTTTAAAAAATATCTGAAAAGCTACATGCCCAGCTGGGCATGTGCTGAAATTATTTATCTGCCTGGTAGTAAATTCTGGATGCCCAGGAAAATGAAGTCTTTTAAGATAACAAAAAAGAACCCTCATTTTTTTAAGTTAAAAAATACGGTAAACTTTTTTTTCCACATGTTTTGCATTTCCATGCTAAGGGTCTATATTAAAAATGTTCAGTGCGCAAAGGCGTAAATCTCAAGTTTTAAGGGGATGATGATATTGGTGTTTGAGAAATTTTTTTGTTTAGTGATTCTGCCATGTTCCTTTTGTTAAAGTTTCTGGACGTCCATTCGTGGTTTCTGATGAGGATGTGGACCAAGCCATAACAAATGACCTACACCCAACTGTTCAGGAATAAGCGGAAATGTTGTTGGCACACAAAACAACAGTTGAAAGAAGGATGCATGCGCTTGGGTTCATCACCAAAGTCAATAACTGTGTTCCGCACCAGCTTTTTGCAAAGCAACAAGAGGAGAGAATCCATACCTGTGTTTCTTTGCTTTTTCATCACAGAAATTAACTGTTTTGGGGATGAATTGTAACGGGTGAAGAGAAACGAGTACTGTACCATAATGTAAAGCGTCAACGGACTGTGTGCCAAGGTACAGAGCCTGCTCCATCAACATCAAAAGGAGGACTGCATCCCAAAAAGGTTTTGTTGGGTGTTTGGTGGGATGTCCAGGGAATAATCCATTGGGAGGTGTTGGCACCTAACTGAATGATAAATGGTGACCTCTACTGCCAACAGTTGGACAGAGTGCAAGAACAACTGACGTCGAAGCGGGCAGCACTCGTCAATCGCAAAGGCGTGATCCTTCATCATGATAATGCCAGACCTCATGCTGCTTCAATCACTCAGCAGAAATTACTGGACTTTGGTTGGTAAGTGTTACCTCACCCGGCGTATTACCCTGACCTGGCACCTACAGACTACCACCGTTTTCGATCGTTACAGAACGCCTCCGCTCTCCAAACTTTCGATGATGTGCACGATGCCCCGGGCATCTCGGGCATGGTATTTCAAGCGAGCCTCATTATTTTTTGTCAGACATTTGTCATGTTTTTTTTTTTTTTTTATCTCATAGTTACAAATTCTTATTTGCTACACATGCAATTCACTTATGCACTGCCTGGCCACAAAAAAAGTTGCGGTGTGAATGGAAACATGCAAATACCGAAGAGGGCATGACTGATGAAACATTTCGAATATTTGCATAATGTTGCGGCCAATACAACCTTTAAATGGAACAGGATGAGCGTGCAGCTCATCAGTTCTAAGCAATCGTGGTGGAAGACGTTATACGCAGTCGTGGAAAAGATGTGACAGAGTTCACAAAGGGCCAAATTATTGGTCTGTGGCAAGGGTAGAAGACCTGCAAGGAGATTGCTGAAATCACTGGCACCGGATTATGAACTGTCCAACGCATTATTAAATCGTGGAATGATAGTGGTGAAGTATCAATTTCACGGAAAATGTGTGGTCGGAAAACAGTCCTGAATAATCGTGACCGACGATCATTAAAATGCTTAGCGAAATCACATCGCAAAAAGACACTATAACTCACAACCATGTTCAATAGTGGAAGCAAGACCATTTCCACTCACACGATTAGACAGGAACTAAAAGGACTGGGATTAAACAGCTGTGTTGCAAAAAGGAAACCACTGGTTAATGACAGTAATCAGAAAAAAAGACTCAAATTCGCCTTGGAACATAAAGATTGGACTGCTGAGCAATGGGGGAGAATCATGTGGTCTGATGAGTCGAGGTATACTCTGTTCCAACATGATGGACGCATCAGGGTTTGAAGGGAACCGCATGAAGTGTTGGACCCTTCCTGTACTGTACCCACTGTACAGGCCTCGGGAGGAAGTATTATGATCTGGGATTGCTTCTGTTCGGCTTGTTTAGGCGCAGCAACACAGGAATAATTCCACTCTTCCGTCATCAACCAAGGATCTTGGCAAAATGTTACTGCAAAGCTGGCCACAAATCAGTGGGGAGACGTTGCGTAAACTCATAGACACCATGCCATGCCGAATGCATGCTGTAATTCGTGCTATAGGTGGTCCCACGAAGAATTAACACGCAAGACTTTTAATTTGCCCAGGCAGTGTACTTCCCCTTGAATAAGTAGTTTTGGTAATCAAAGGAATATTATATTTTTCATATTATTGTTTTAACCTTTTCCTGATAAGACTATTCTATTATCTTTTTCTGCTTCCACAACAGCTAATTTACTTTCAGTTTTCTTCATTTCAGCTGAACCTTGTATGATCAAATTATGGGCAACAGCTATTTCAACAGCATTTTGTTTTTCTACAGCTTTTTTAATCCTTTCTGTTTCCTTTTGAATTACTGCTAGGGAGGTTTCTTATCTTTCTTAAGTTGATTTATGTCAGCATCGTTTTCTTTTATTTTGCCATCAAACTCAGCTTTTTTTTTTTTCTAGCTGCTTTTCCTTATTTTTCTTTTCTATCTTCTTCCTTTCTTTTACCTTTTTTTATTCTTCTTCCTTCAGCTTATCTACATACCCTTTATAAAAGTTATGCAAGTCATGAACACTATTTAACAAATTTCTTGTTATGGAAACTTTACTTACACATCCATAGTGCTTAATGGATCATTAAGAATTTATATATATAACATCTATAACATCATTAAGAATTTAATTATTCTTAATGATGTTATAGTTGAGACTTTTAGGTTAGCCTTGTCCTTCCTCAACAGGCAGTATTAACCGAAAATCCACTTTCCAGATTGGCATTACCATGAGGTAAAACTAACAATGACTTGATGAGTTTAGCAAGATTTGAATATTTTTCTTTTCCACTAGCGTCTTTAATACTGAATATATTATGCCAGTAATTATCAATTCGCACTGGAATATGCCCTTCCTCTGAAAATTTCAAGAGTTCTTCTAAAGTTGGCTTATCACAATTTAAAAGTTTCCACTCTTCTCTCACTCTATTGATTTTTTTCCTCAGAAAAATGCAAAACACTTGAAATTCTGGTTACTTTCAAAAGTCCTTCAGTGACTGAAAGTTGAGTTGACTCTTTCTTTGGTTCTTTTACATTTAAAACTTCTATGTCTCTTAGTTTTTGATTGCAGAATAGTAAATTTGACTTTAAATATTTTGTGGTTGCAATTAATGATCTTACATCTAAGAGAAATATTTCCTCTCTGCCTCCTTAACATTCCTGAGGAGCTTTTTTTTTCTTCATACCAACTTCTAACTCCCCTAGTTTTTTTTCATGAATTTTTGTTTTCAGAATCTACATTCTTTTAGGTCTCCGAATTTCCCTGAAATGACGTCATCTTGGATAACTTGAGCTATAACATTTCTCATTAAAGCATTTAAATCAGAATACAGCTGGTGTATTTTTGTTCTTCACTCTGATTCCATAATGAAAACTTTTCAAAACTTTTGTGTGAAAATGAAATTAATGCTAAATAGCAAGGAGTTAGCTCATTTTTCAGGAAACAGTGAATGAATGTTTTTATACTTTGCAGAATTGCTTAGTTGTTTTTCAAATAATTTTTGAGATGGCAAGAAGTTTAAAAAATATTCAATAATTAGCCATTGATCCAAAAGTCTCTGGGCTACAGAACCAACAGTTAACTATCTGTTGCTGACATGCTGCAAAAGAAATTTGGCTGTGGCGGATGTTATATCCTCGACAGATTTATAATCCTCTCGTCTTGCAGCGCTACTCTTTAAAAAGTAATGTACATCAGTAGCAAATTCGTCAAAAACTATATTTATGCTAGTTAAAAAAATTTTAAATGCATTACTAACATACAGGTTGCAAAAACCTAGTTCCAAAGATTTCTGGCCTGTTGTATTTTTTACAACTTCACTGAATTAAAAAGCACTTTTTTATATCTGGGTTGTCCATGGATACACAAATAATTCTGTTTAATAAAATATTGAAGAATGGTAACACATCCAATATTTCTTTCAGCAAAATATCTGCTGTTGCATGTACAAAAAAAAAAAAAAAAAAAAAAAATGCTTGTTAGGTATCAGCAAGAAACTGAATTTGTTTCTGAAGACCAGTACCTGAGATACACCTCCAACTGCTGTTTAACTTGTGTATCTGTAGTTTCATCATATACTATAGTAACCTTTCCTGAGCTACTAGCTGCAATTTCTTTTTGCAAATCTTCAAAATATTTTGACAGTCCATGTGATATCACATAAGCAACTTTCTTTTCTTCAAACTGCATTTTGGCTGCTATAGCAGAATCGGGAAACATTTCTGCGAATAGTTCAACTGTTTCAGTGCATGAAACAAAAGACATTGTCGTTAGCAACTTTCATGACCCATAACACTTCGGCTTTAGCCAGCTGTAAATCATGATTCAGTATTTCACCAGTATTTGTTTTGGGATGAAGATCCTGTTGCCCAAAGACTTCCAAGATTGACTTATTTTGAAATCTCCTTTGGAATTTTTGTAAATGGTTTTTCCCTTTATGATACGACTTCACTTGTGAAAAGCCGCTATTAGAAATATCGAAAGTTTCTGAACACAATAACACTTAGCTGAAAATATTATTTCGGTTGCAGCACACCATTCCTTTAAACTTCATACCATCCAGTTCTCTGTCGAGTCACGCATCTTGAAATTTTGTATTGGATCCAGGCATCTTAAACCCTAAAATTACCAATTAAAAAATTAAAATGGAACGGTAGTACAAAAACACGTTCCAATGTTCCATTAACAAACAAAGAACTGCATGGAGAGCACACTCACTATCTTCCCGAAGTTTGGCTGCCAGGCCATCAAAAGATAAACAAAATGGAAGTCACAACTAGAAAACTTAACATGTGCAAAGCACCTGGAAAACTCCAAAAGGCACAAAAGCAAACTATCCATCCTCACGAAAGTTCAGCCAAAAGCGAGTCCGAGCTGAACCGACACAGGGCTATACGTGAATCGAAGGTCACTGATCACAAGCTCCTGCTGCCTGCTGCAGTTGTGTACCCACGTGACGACAATCATTACTGGTGGTTACCGGAGGAGGAGGAGGAGATTACGTGTTCCCCTTCCTTTCCCCCCACCTGCCATTTACAATAACAAAAAGCAGCAGAAGGAAAAGAAGAAGAGGAAGGTTCGCAGCGCATGCCTAAAAACAAAGGAGTACGATCTCCTGCATGTCACAGGGTTAGTCTACAAAGCGCAAACCAGTGGTGAAAACCGCTCTCGATCCCGAGTTCAGTGTTCCCGAAGCCACTGAAGTCGAGCCCCAGCGTCTGCACCTTGATGATGTCATTTTACCTCGCTCGCTTCTGTGGAACAGCATTGGATAGGCTACATTTCTTTATAGAGCAGGCGGGCAACCGCTGCAATCAAGCTTGCAGCTCTATAACACGTCTTTTTACCTTACGGCTGCTGAGCTGTGCTCGATATAGGAGCGGTAAATTTATTGGCATTAATAAATTTTGGAGTAATATTGGTTTTATTTTTAATAAATTAGCTTTTTATGAAAATTTTAGGAAGAATAGTAAATTTTAGGAATTTAAGGATGATGATAAAATGTTAGGGATTATAGGTGGAATGCAATCCTTGATATATATATATATTTATGTGAAGATCTTTGAAATTATTTATTTTGTTTTGATAGTGCTTCTGTTTTAACTTGTTCTTGTCTAACTTAGGATGATCCATTCCAAGGAAATGATCCATTTGGTGAATTTTCTACTACTGCGGTCGTCAGTTCAGGTAAATTACCTTATTTATAATTCTTTTCACTTTTTAAAATAAAATCACACTGAAAATCTAAAAGATATTAAGTCTGCATATTTGGTTACAGTATTGCGAGATAAATATGATACATATGGAAACTCCATGGAAAAGTGCAATGTGTTTATGATCCAGAGGCAAAGAAAAAAATAATAATAGTGAACCAGAATTTATTGTGAGGAACTGATAAAAGTGAAAGAAATTCTGAGTCTGAAATGTTGGTCTTGTTTCAAGCTTTGAAATAAAAAACAAATGCTTGCTATAATGGATTCTAGTATTTCTCTTTTGCTATACTAGATGAAGCTCATAGTTACCATTAGACCTCTGCTGCATGCACTATATATGTATATGTAGTGTACTATTACATAATGGTATATCTACCACATCCGATGACTTTGATCATCATGAAGCCTTTCAACACAAAGTACAACAAAAATTCACGAATTGTATTAAAATTAACTTTCCCCATGTAAAACAAGTACAATATTTTACAGATGGCTGTGGTGGCCCAATAGAAGAAATGGAAATCCTTTTTAAACTCGTGTTATCAGTCAGCATAGTGACTTTGGGACATGTGCTTCTTGGTCTTTCTTTCCAACAAGTCATATGGTGATGCAATTGGAGGAACTTACATGTTGGTAAAAGTATTTGGTAGCAAAAGCCAGTTTGAATCCCTTTTGCTAATCAGGTCACAAATGTCAAAGAAATCTTTTTTTTTCAAAGAAAACATTGAAAATATTAACTTTCATGCAATTGAAAATAAATAATGTAACAATTGTTCTTACCTGTCTGTTTGACAAGCTTGTAAGGGCAAAATGCTTCCTGCTACATGTAAGTTTCACCATATTATTGAACCAAAGTTTTTAACTAAGGTTGCTACAAAGTATACAGGCCCTGATGAAAATTTCAGTTTCATATTTGCAGGGAAAAGGTTACTGTTGGCACAGAATTATTTACTGGCTGTTATGTAGCATGTACATAGCATATGAAGTAAGTAAACCTAAGTTATAGATGATATTAACCATGATGAAGATGATGCTTCTGTTAAATTCAGTCATCTTATGGATTTGCAGCTTGCTTTATTTACTTGGCCGTTACATGATGATGTGTGCCATGTGCAGAATTTGGATATTTATGGTCCACCTTTGCCAGGACGAACAACCAGCAGTTCTGGTAGAACCTGTGACTTTCGGAAGAAATAAATGAATCTTGTTGACAGAAAATGTTTAGATTTTGTTTAGGCAATAAGAGTGACAAAGTAAAAACAATCTAAGATTGTGTAATATATTAAATGTTATATTTGTCATATCTATGAAAAAATATGTTTTAATATTTTATAGTGCTCACAGTAGTTGATGCATTTCTAATAATTTTTATTTCCTTGTGGTTAATTGTGATTATCAAAGATAACACTTTTTTTCACCAGACACATTCTTCAAGAGAATTATTTTCTAACAAATCAGGGATTTTTACACTGTCTTTATTACTAGTAGGCAGCATAACTGCTAAATTTTTATATTTGGATGATATCCTTATGAAGTTCAGTGATAGTATGTGGTGAGAAAATGTTAATGTATTTCAGATGAGCTGAAATATTTTTAACTGAACACCAGAAAGATGTTCCAAATTGACTTTTTTTTAAAACTTGGCATTTTATTTACAAAACATCATTTCCTGTCTTATTATGAGGTGGTTCTACTCCTGCCTTTTTTTGTATATTCCATTTAACAAAAATGGCATTTCTAAAAAAAGAAAATCATAGTTGAATTCATTTGGTTTACTATATTAAATAGTGAACTCAATAATTGTGTTGATATTAATTAGTTCAGCTAATTCAGCACTGTAAATACACTAATCTAAATGTTATGTTCTGATAACTTATTTTGTATCATTCTTGGATATTTCTGTATTTTTTAAATATATATATCTAAAAAATACAGAAATATCCAAGAATGATACAAAATAATTTATCACAGTTCACTGCAGCTTACTCTTTTGAAGCTGTCAACATTGGTCTTTAGTTCTCAGCTTTGTTCTATGCTATTCCTGCTATTCCTGTTTTCTTCCAATGCTATTCCTGCTTTCTTCCAATGCTATTCCTGCTTTCTTCCAATGCTATTCCTGTGTTAGGCTTATTGTCACTATGCACTGGAACATCATTTTGAACGCTTTTTTATTGTTGCATTCTCTATTACATTAAAATTGAGTATTCTTCATAATGTACATCTTTCTTTTGCCTTTCATTATTTTAAGTAAATAACTTATATCAACTGTTGCATGAAAATCATTCTAATGTTGTTCAGTTCAAATATTGGCAACTTCAAAACTGCAAAGAATTATAAAAATGCAAACAGTACCGAATGAACTAGAATTGAGACACAATGTATTTTTTTTTATTTCAATAATCAAATGTCTGTAATCAAAATATAATTAATTGTTCAAAAGTTTCCTAATGCCAGATTGCAAAGTTGCCAAATAATTGAAAGAAATAGAATGGATTTCTAGAGTTTAAATCATTAAACCAATTGTTAGATCTCAATTCTACATAGTTCAGAATGATGAGCAGGGTTGTGAATGGTTAAGTGATCTTGATGAAAGCACAGATAATTTGTTTGGCTCTTAGTAGGTAACTAGCAGCCTAGCCTGCTTTTTGCATTAGCTTTAAGGAACACTCTCAACTTGTGTGTGCGTGTGTGTGTACTGATTCTACATTTGTATTTACTTTTGCAGGAGATAATTAATTTGACTAATTTTAGTACAAATTTATTTATCAAGTTTCCAAATAACGGATTCACAGTTAACAAGAAAGGCGACACTAATTTTTCGGGTTCCATAAGTACGCTTTTTGAATGAAAAAAATTCATGGTGATATGAAATGCAATAATCATCAAACTTTATTGGCATATAACATTTCACAATTGAGAGTTATTATAAGTCTATTCATCATAGATAAAACAGCCCAATGTAAAAATATTTTTTTAGATTGGTCTTTTAGAAGCACAGAAATGGTTGCAAGCAGAAATAACCATTTGCACCTCTACCAGAAAACAGAATTATAGTAGCAGAAAATTAACAGAAAATGTTACTTTAAAAAATCTAGCCAAAGCTGAAAACAGTTTTTGGTTAGACTTTCAGAAACATAAATTTGTTCACAAATAGAAGTAGCCGCCCCGGTGGCGCAGTGGTCTAAGGCGTTGGCCTCTGATCATTCGTCGGAAGGGGTCCGGGTTCGAATCCCGGTGAGGCATGGATGTTGTGTTTGTCTTACGGCACTGGCTCTCTCCCTTCCCTGGAACCAGTGACCCTAAATTAGGGACGGGCGACTGCTTATAGCCCATTGAGTTGCTCACGGTGGTCGTTAAATCTCAAAAAAAAAAAAAAAAAAAAAAAACAAATAGAAGTAAATACATTCACCCCTAGTAGGAAAGCTGTGCATCATTAAAAGCAGGTAATGTAAAATTTTCATCACAGTAACTGTTATTTTACCAGATTTATAGAATCAGTAAAATATTTTGCAAATAGAAATTTGCACTTACACCAACTACTAGGAAAATGTGTCATGAAAAATCAGAAGTTGTACACAAAATATTCCTCATAGCAGAAAATATCTAAAACAAAAAATAATTTTCCAACAATTGAACATTTAAAAGCAGGGAAACTTAATATAACTGTACACATTGCAGAAAGAAAACTCTGCATTATTTGCAAAAGAAAATGGGTAAGCATTCTCATAATCAGGAGTATCTGACAGAGAAAGAATTTCTTCAATTACATTTTTTGTAGCAGAGATACTCGTGCAAATAGAAATGCACACTAACATCCCCAGAGATAGAAATGTTCATTATGAAAAAGTAGAAAGTATATGTAAAAAATTCTTCATAGTGGAAAATCTGAGATGGAAAAACAATTTTTCAAATATAACTTTTAGAAGCAGAGATAGCAAGAAAAGTTTACTCCTAGTGGGAAAACCGTGCATTATTCAAAGCAGATAATGTTCACAATCTTCAGCATAATGAATAGCATAAATTGCAAAAGAAAATTTCCAAGCAGATTACACTGGTCGGCAAAAAAATTTTTTTGGGCCCTGACACCATTCCTGCTGATTCTTATGTAAAACGACCTCCTGAAGCTTAATATGACCCCCGTTTTCCCCCATCACCCACCGTTTTCGGGGAGCCCCCCCCCACACACCTAGTTTTATCACTTTCTGATAATTTGGAGGGATGAAAAGGATTATTTAAACCTTTACATTTCTTCTGAGGGGCTACAGAGGTGAAAAGTTATAAAACATGAACATCTGTAGCAAGGATGTTGATTTGGGGGGAATTGCCTCCCCCAATTGTAAAGAAATCATTAAAAATGATCGATTTTTTGTGACTTTTTTATCAATTTTTGGTAATATGTTATGGACATGAATTTTATTTGGAGGGGTGAAAAGGATTATTTATTTTAGCTGTAAAGAATAATATATAAAAAGTAAAATACAAATGTAAAGTATAATAAATAAATAAGATATGTACCTTCATTTTGGTGCTTGCTTTCCTTTTGTACCCTGAGGTAGAAGTTTCTCGTACCAAACACCAGCAGTACTCTGCTAACATGCTCGTATTCCACTTCCCTGAAAATCTCTTCTCGATCTTAATGATGTCTTGATGGAATCGTTCCCCGTGTTCATCGGAAACTGCTCCTAAATTTTCAGGGAAGAAGTCCAGGTGTGAGTGCAGGAAATTCACTTTAAGAGACATGTTACACCCCATGGCCTTGTACGCTGACAGCAATTCCTCGACATGAGCGGCATAATCATCACTTTTGTTATTACCCTAAAAGTTCTTACACACGTTTTGGAATGCAAGCCAAGCTCTTTTTTCTTTTCGATTCAGGTGTTCAATAAACGTCGAATCTTTGAAAAGTTGTCTAATGTGGGGCCCCACGAAAACTCCTTCCTTGATTTTAGTCTCACTAAGACGAGGAAATTTATTTTTCAAAAATTGAAATGCATCACCTGTCTTGTCCATTGCTTTCACAAACTGTTTGATCAATCCCAGTTTGATGTCCAAAGGCGGCAAGTAAATATTTTCCTTCGGGACCAGAGGATCATGAACGACATTTTTCTGACCGGGAGTAAAACTTTCTCGCAAAGGCCAGTTCCGTACAATGTAATGTTTGTCTCGTGCTCGGCTGTCCCATTCGCATAGGAAGCAGCATTATTTTGTGAAGCCTGATTGCAGGCCCGCGAGTACAGCAACAACTTTTAAGTCAGCGCAAAGTTTCCAATTATAATCATGGTAACAGATTTTATCAAGGGTTCGGCTGATGTTTTCGTACGTCTCCTTCATATCCACAGAGTATGCAACCGGGACTGATGGTAACTTATTCCCATTGGCCAACAGGACAACTTTCAAGCTTGTCTTTGATGAGTCTATAAACAGTCGCCATTTGTCTGGGTCACATGTCATCTTCAGTTCCATCATCAATGCATTTGAATTAGGGCAGAACACTAAGCCTTCATCTTCCGAAAAGTAATTGCAGGGTTGACTGTCTGGTCCTGTAAGAAGAGATTTTTACGCCCTTTTCTAAGAGATTCCACTGCTAAAGTCGAGATCCAAGTTGAGATTTAGTCTTAGGTAACTCCAAATCCCTGACGAGATCATTCAATTCCGGCTGAGTAACGAGGTGAGGTTTTCGATGAGCTGAATCAGCAGAACACTCTTCATCATCGGTGGACGTATCATGTGATGGTCCAAGCTATGGCTCAAAGTATGTCACATCCGTTTCTGGCTCTAGAGTATAGGTTTTTGGGGTCACTGGGATTGGCAATGATTCGTTGTGAGGAACTGGTCTTAGAGCTGAAGGGATATTAGGATACTGAATTGTATGCTTACTTTTGTTGCTAGATAACCCGACGGTGGAAGTCATACAAAAGTAACAATCTGTGAGATGACAGCGAGGTTCACGCCAAACCATGGGCACAGCAAATGGCATTGATTTACTGGTACCTTTGAGCAATTTGGTCAAGCTACTGTAACAAGTAGTGCAGCAAACTGTGGGAGCCCAATTCTTGTCCTGATCGCCAACTTTGCAATCAAAGTAAAATTTATAAGCAGTTTTAAGAAGCGGAGAAAGGGGTTTTTGTTGCTCTTTAAAAGTCAATTCCCCGCAAACATAGCAGAATCTATCGGGATGATTTATACACTCGCGTGGCATAACTAAACAGTAAATAAATGCTCTATATTAATCACAAATTACACTGACGTACTGTAATTCACTTGGAAAAGGCCGGTGTAAACAAATTTCTACCGTTTGACACAATTTAAACAACTTGGAAACACAGAATCCCCACCTAGAACACCGACAAGTAGACTCAACGATCACTACAGATCAACTGAGGGAAAATAATGCTTACAGTGCAGGATTATCGTGATAAGAGCAATGCAAGTTTGACTTTGTCAAAGCCCGTGCAAACCTGTGCGCGATTCCGGTGGGAACCTGTTCGCGCGAGGTATTGAGAGAGCCAGCGTGGTAGAGTGAATGTTTGGAACTGTTGCTATATATTTTTATTACTGTTGCTATATATTTTTATTATTTGCGGGTTTTTTGGGGGAGGATGAGAGGGGCTGGAAGCTGGAATATGTAGCAAATAAGTGAAAAAAATTGCCAAAAAAACGGAAAAATCAATCATTTGTAAGGATTTCTTTACAATTGGGGGGATCCCCAAATCTACCTCCTTGATGCAGATGTTCATGTTTTATAACTTTTCACCTCTGTAGCCCCCTCAGAAGAAATGTAAAGGCTGAAATAATCCTTTTCATCCCTCCAAATTATCGGAAAGTGATAAAATTAGGTGTGTGTGTGGGGGGGGGGGCTCCCCGAAAACGGTGGGTGATGGGGGAAAACGGGGGTCATATTCGGATTCAGGAGGTCGTTTTACATAGGAATCAGCAGGAATGGTGTCAGGGCCGATTTCCATGCCGACCAGTGTTATTAGAAGTGCAGGTACAGTTGCTAATAGAAAGAGATATTCACATCATTAAGTGCCAAAACTGCATTACGAAAAATTCAAAATAAATTATATGCAGTTAATGGTACCTAATTAAAAAATAGATTAAAATTTTAAAAGCAGAGATACTGAGAAAATTAGAATATACATTTATGTAGTGAGAAAACTATACTATTTTTTGGCAGCAAATGTGCATAAAAAGTTAGTGACATCTGACTGAAAAAGGAATTTTTAAATCAGGTTTTCAGAAATGTAGACATGGCTGCATATATATGCCCTTAAACTCCTCATGTGACAAAATTGTGTGGCATGAAAAAATATTTTTTTCAAATTGGACTTAAATGGAACAGAGATATTGAGAAAAGTACACTCAAATGGAACAGAGATATTGAGAAAAGTACAACATGCATTTATGTTTAGGTGGGTGGTGGTGGTGGCATAAATGCATCTCATCCATTAAACATGTCAAAACCACTGCGGTCTATTTGTTTCTACTTGATGAACATTATATCTCACATCATGCATTTGTATACCATTTCATTCCACATGAAAGCATCATTATTGTTATCCATAGGGTACACTATTCTTCTGTAGGATAGTAGGCACTTCTACAAGCACACAGTGCCTGTCAGTTTAGCTTTTTGTATTTCATTTGCTGGGAAATTTATTATCCTGTGTCATATTGGAAATTTATTATCCTGTGTCAATATATATTCATATTGGAAATTTATTATCCTGTGTCATATAATGGGAATTTGAAGGTTCAATTCTCACACCTGAGAAACATCCAGAGTGGGTTAAAACTTTATTGTAATCATAAGAGCTTGTGCATTCCTGGAAGGTGCGGTGTACTAACTCCGCCACATAAGGTGTTAGTTAAGATTTAAAAATCTAAGCAGTTATCAATAAATAAAATACTGTATGATGTTCTTGTTTATTTATGAGCCCAATTCATTTTCAGTTTAATTAAAAGTTTTCCTCTTTTTTTCAGTCAAAAGTGATCCATTTGACCCGTTTGGTCTGTCTACAAATCACACATCTCAGTCACCAGTGGGGGTAAGTTAAAAAAATTTGTTTTAGTTTTTAACAACAGAACTTGACTTTTCAGTACTGAAGTAGGCACATTCTAAGTGCCATTTTAGTATGTATTTGATAAATTTATGATTATTAGTTTTATACACATGTATAAAAATTCTTATTAAATTCTTATTCTGAAATTGATTGTCCTTGACAAAGCTTAGTTGTCCTTGACAAAGTTTAGTTGTCCTTGACAAAGCTTAGTAGTTTTCTGATTTACAACAAACTTTTCAGCAGAAAAATTATAAATCCGATATAAAATAAGCCAGTTAGCTTTGAAAAGATATTGTTTCTTGATTTGAGTTTGGTAGGTTTGTGTCTGGTCTAGGGTGATTGCCATGTGCTTAAGTAAAGGCTCAAAATCAAGGAGTTTTCCACAGAAGTGAGCTTTGTGAAACTCCTTGGCTTGTAAACTCATGTGGCTTTGTGAACTCACTGTAGAATTGATGCCATGTGTGCTTGGAAACTGAAAGCAAACACTAGGTGTAGCTTGAAACTGTGCATGTAATTAGTTTTACACATTTTTGAATATTTTGACCACTTTTAATCACACATAGATCATGTTTGTGTGTTAAAAATATATAAGTTTTATTGGTGTTAAAGAAGCGAGTAAATCTGTACGCTTGTCTCATGCAATGAAAATATTAAAAAAAAATGGTTTATTGAGCAAGTAAAAGTGACTTTTTTTTCCCAAATACAACTTTTAGGTATGATGCCATGACAAGAGAAAGCATTTGAATAAAGCTCATGTTGAAAACTGGCTTCCTGGTTTCTTAAATTAAACACTTAATCAAACATCTAATATGAGTTTTTTCTTCTAGGAAATATTTTAATTAAAATATTTCCTAGAAGAGTAAAAAAACAATATTAGATGTTTGATTAAGTGTTTAATTAGACAAAGTATTTCTTTAAAATTGCAATGCATGTTAAGGAAAATATTATTTTGCTTTTCAATGGAAAGTATGCAGAACATGGTGCTTTGCCTGCATCAGCATCATGTGATTGACAGTTAAATTCTTCTTGCTAATTTGTCAAAAATTTACATTTTCCAGAATCGTGTGTTTTATCTATATGTAGTTATGTCAGATTGACTGACTTCATATTGTGGTACAACACTTTCTTTTGTTGTGTTTGACTGTGCTTATGAAAAATCAATGGTCTTTATTTGATGCCTTAAAAAGTGATTAATTCATTTTTTCAGATATAACTCCTTTTCAAGAACACAAAGCTCCCTGGTCAGCTTTACCAACATACATACATACATATCACTAAGCTGTTCTCTGAGATTCAGAGGTTAGCTCCAAAAAGAACTACAAACTTCCAGATATTTGTACTTATTGTTGTCGTATAAAACTTCGCCATTTACAGCGATCTTGACATACAACTCGTGCTTCACTGATATCCATTACACGCCGTACACAAGATCTTTTATACTTCATACTCATAATCTTTTTCTCGTGCAGACACTCCTGAATTTGATCCACCCATGTCTTCCTTGGCCTTCCTCTGCCTTTCCTTCCTGCCACTTGGGTTGAAAATATTTTCTTAGTAAGCATTTCATCACTCATTCTTTCAACATGGCCAAACCACTGAAGCATATTGGTCTCCACCTTGCTAACAACATTTTGCTTTACATCACACAAGTGCAATACATCTTCATTCCTCACACAATCAGATCGTGTCTTGCCACAAACCCCACGTAAGTAACGCATTTCTCCAGCACACAAACGACTCCTATGTTTCTTCTGCAGTACCCAGGTTTCACTGCCGTACATCAGAGTAGGAACAATTACTGTTTCATACACAGCCATGCGGGACTCTCTAGAGAACCCATCATTCCTGTGAAAACCTCCCAGAGCAGCTATGACTTTCAAAGAAGAATTCACTCGCCTACTGATTTCACCATCCAACTTGTTCTCTCTGTCAAACATGCTTCCTAAATACACAAACTCACTCACCTGGTCAATCACAGTGCCATTTATACTTACATTACATTCAGTGCTACCCATTCCTCTCTCAAACACCATAACTTTGGGTTTTTCCCTTTTTTATACTCAGTTTGAATTTCATGCAAACTTCGTGCATCCGAGTCAACATACTCTGCAACTCACTTTTGCTCTCTGCCAACAGGACAGTGTCATCAGCATACAGCAATCTGCACACACGGATATCACCAAGACATAAGTCGCTATTATCTATTTTGGCCTCATGCATGCATGCGTCCATAAATATATTAAACAGCCATGGTGACATTACACAACCTTGTCTAACTCCTGCCCCAATGGAAAACCATTTTGATAAAACACCATTCACTCGTACACAAGCTCTACTACCAGCATACATGACTTTTACACTATTAAGTAGATTCCCAGTAACACCATATTCATTCAATACCTTCCACAAAAGTGTCCTATTGACTTGGCCGTAAGCTTTCTCTAAATCTATGAAGGCAGTAAAAACTTTCTTCCCAACAGCCAGATACTTTTCAATCATCATGCGTAATGCAAAAATCTGGTTAGTGCAGCCTTTACCAGGCATAAAACCACTCTGAACATCCCACACTTTCTCTGATGTAAGACCCCGTACTTTTTCAATAACAACCTTACCAAACACTTTCCCTGGCACACTCAGTAGGCTAATACCATGATAGTTCTTGCATTCAGTCTGATCACCTTTTCCCTCATACAAGGGAACAATGATAGCATCCTTCCAATCCCGAGGGACCATTCCCAACTCCCAGCACAACTGGCAAATTTTAGTTAACCAGTCAATTATAGAGTCACCACCATACTTCAACATCTCTGCAGTTATGCCATCAACTCAGGGAGCCTTACCATTCTGAAGAGATTTTAGAGCTTTACACACTTCTTCTCTTGAGATCCCTCCTGTGCTTTCATCCCTCATTGTGACATCATCTGCATCTGTCTGAGAATCATTTTTGCTCTCCTGATCTAATAACTCACAGAAGTATTCGCCCCATTTGTCACTTAACTCATTGGGCTCCCATATCATTTCCCCACTCTCATTCTTCACACAACTTACAACTTTGTTTCCCCTATTTTTCCTGAGTCTCATGTACTTCCAGAAGGACTTTCTATCTTTCCAAAAAGCCAGTTCATGCCTTTCCACTTTCTCTTTCCTATCTTTTGCCTTACTGTGGCAAACCAGCTTAGCAGCTTCACACTTCTTACAGCGATATTCATCCACAGAGACTCTACCTTGCAACATCCCCAAATAGGCTTCCTTTTTTTTCTTTACTGCCTCATCAATCTCACTATTCCACCAAGTATCACCTCTATTGTTACCCACAGACCTCTTTAGCAGCAGTGACAACACAGTTCTTAAAACATTCCCACTTCTTTTCTACATCCCTCTCACAAGATTTCAGATCCTTCAGTCGTTCTCTGAGTAAGTCAGAATACCGCTGATGATCTTCAAGGAGCCTATCAACCTTTATTCTTTCTATCCTGGGTCTCTTCCTATTCCTTTTCCTCCAACCAACATTAAGTTTCACTCGTGACACTACCAAGTAATGATCAGAACCAACATCGGCACCTCTCATCACACGGGTGTCAACAACTAAGTGTTCCAAACGCTGATCGTAAACAACAAAATCTATCACACTCTTTTGACTAAGAGTACGATTTTCCCAAGTATATGTGTGTATATACTTGTGGTTGAAAAATGTATTAGATACACACAAATTATTCTCAATGCAGAGTTCAATTAATCTTTCACCATTATCATTCACACAAGGATCATTAAACTTACCCAGAACATTGTCAGAAATTGCATTCTGCACACCTACTCTAGCATTGAAATCCCCTGCTATTATAACTTTTTCTTTAGCACCAAACTGGCTCAAAACAGCTTTTAGCTCATTCCAGAAATCTTCTTTCTTATCAGAAGGTTCCGAGTCACAAGGAGCATACACTACAACAATTACAATTCTCTGAAGTTTCACTTTCAAACGAATTCAGAGAATTCTCTCACTTATGCAACTATAGTGAATCAAGTTGTTCTTCATCTTTTCACTTAAAATCACACCTACACCAGCCTGTCCTCTCATATTATCCAATACTCCAGACCACACACTCACCATGCCATTCACTTCTTCTACCCCAATTTCCTTCTTTTTGGTTTCACTTACACACAGCACATCAAATCTATACTTATTCATCGCCTCAATCACCTCACTCATCTTGCCATTTATACCTCTAGTATTCCATACACCAATCTTACATTCACTCAGCCGAGATCTCTTTCTCATATGCCGTTTAGAAAGTCCAGGTCAATTCCATGGTGGACCGTCCTTCTCAAGTGTGGTAGGTCCACCATATCCCACACTTGAGTCATTCTTAATATTTCTTTTTGTCTTTTTAATCAGGTAAGTACATCAGTGTGGGGGATTAGCCCACAGCTGAGGGTTCCAGTTGGTCATTCAACCTAAGGATTCTGGAACAAAACCCAGTGAGTTGGGGTCTTTTTGCCAATGTCACACTGAACTTAGCTTGCACCTCTCCAATATTCACAGAGGCCCTAGTTGCTGTTGTGTTTGCCATTGTTACCACGGAGCGCCCCGAGGAGGCAAACCCATCGCTCACTACGACCGCCCGCACCAAAATGTGGAAAATAATAAAACAGATGAGCCTTTAAAAAAGTGCATATGCACAGGGCAAAATCTCTTCTTTACAAGCATCTCTAAGAGAGTGTATATGCAATAACGAGAATTTCCAGAGCTATACTATATGTGCACCAACCTCCTTCTGTAGATCTAAGAATACTGTGCATGTGACATGACATGATGCCTCCCTCCGACAGCAGGCTGGGTTATTTCTTATTACAAGTTGATGCAGATGCTGAAATGACCACAACAGTATTTTTAATCAAATGCAGTTGCAGTTCTATTAAGAACAACCCACCTGTACTAGTTGATACTGCATAATTAGAGTATGCTAAACAAAATTGCTCAGGGACAATGTGGATGGGTGGGTGTTTTTTGGTAAAGTGGGGAGTAGGGGTAGCCAGAACACAGGTGTTCACAGTAGGTATGGAACAAAAGCACATGTCTCTCAATCAGTGCAGATAGCATCTATTGCTTTTCCTTAAAAATGGGACAAAAAGTATATGTGTGACTTCTAGTTGAACAGTGTTTGTGCCAAAATGTCAAATTATAAAGTTTGGAATAAGCATTCATTTGGTTGGGCAACTTATTTCACTTCAGACCTTCCTTCTCACTGACATGATTATCTTCCCAATCAGTGGGCACCATACCCCCTCCCCCCAAATGGCACTTGCCTTGGCTAACATCTGACATGTGTTCCTACCCACAGAACTTGGGATGAATGGCCTCAAAGGCCAGCTTTCCTGGCCTTTGAGATAACTTTTTTCTTAACAGCCTTTAACATACAGGGGTTGGACAAAATAACATTAACACCTAGGAAAGGAAGGTAATGTACCTAGTAGGGTGTGGGACCACCTTTGGCATTCAAAACTGCCAGAATGGACACATACAAATCCTGGATGGTAGTGGAATGTTACACTATTCTTCATGCAGAAACTGCACCAGGTCCTTGAGAGATGTAGGAGGACGATAATGGGATCTTAATCTGTTTTCCAAAACAGACCACAGTGGCTTGATGATGTTTAAGTCTGGTGATTGGGGAGGCCAAGCAAGTTGCGAAAGTTTGTCCTCATGTTCCTCAAACCATGATTGGACATTCCAAGCTCTGTGAATTGGGGCGTTATCATCTTGATAGATAGCACTTCCTGCACGAAACAATGCCTAGGCATTGAATGGACTTGGTTGGGCAAAATGATTTCATATGCCCTGCCAGTCATCCATCCTTTCAAGGTGATCAGGGGACCTGCTGAAAACCACAATATGACTGCCCAGAGCATGACAGAACCACCACCATGCTGCATTGTTGGGAGCAGACAGTCTGGGTTGTACGCTTTCAACAGTGTTCTCCACATGCAAACGCGTTTTGTAGTGGGGAATAGTATGAATGTGGATTCATTCGACCACATTACATGCTTCCATGCATCAGCAGTCTACATTGTATGCTCCTGGCACCACTGCCGTCGCCGTTTTGCATTCCCCCGGGTCACCAGAGGTTTTGCAATAGCAGCTCTGCTATTAATATCTTGTTTATGCAATTCCATGCTCCCTGTTTTCATTGACACTGGAGTCTAGAGATTCAGATTGAGCTCCACACTAATTTTCGGCACTGTGGTCTTCTTATTATGGGTAACAATCCTCTTTAATGCCCTTCTGTTTCTATCAGTTAGAGTCGTTGACCGGACACTCTTGTGTTTCGCAGATGAGGTTTTGCCACGAACACTGTATGCTGTCATGATACTAGACACAGTAGCTCTCGATACCCACACTACCCTGGCGACTGTTGTCACAGAGGCACCAACTAGCTGGCCACCAACAATTAGCCCTCTTTCAAGGTCCTTTAGGTCACTCATTTCGTCGTCACCCTGAAAGAAATTTTGTAACAAGACACTTTTAAGTGCCCTTAAATAGAACCTTGAGGTTCTGAATAAAGCTATTACAACCAAAATGTGGTGGATACGTTTGCATATTGTGACATACGCTGCTGCATTAAAAGTCACATCTTTGAGCGTGGTGTTCGCATTATTCTGTCCAACCCCTGTACATACCTTCCAAGTTTTATGATTTACCTGTAAAATTTATGGAAATTCTACTTGTTTTACAGATGACATATTTTACAGATTTCCATTGTTGTTGCTTTGTTTCTTTTTTTTTCCCTCCCAGTTCAGTGCAATTTTGAGAGAATAAGTGAACCCAAGGTGAACACCACGCCTGTATATTCTGATTTACCCGATCACAGTTTCCCCCACTTCTGCAGGCAGCCTGTAACTCAGAAGACTTTGTAAAAATGCAGTACAAATTAAGATTGGCAGTGACTGCTGAAAGATAAGAGGGAGAGAAATAAAAGATATCAACCTCACACAGGACTTAAAATTGCATATTTGCAATGTATTCTGACATAGGAGAAATATTTACAATAAAAAAACCCAAGTTAAAGTAACAACTAATTGCAATCGCCATAATTTTACAGTTACAAATGAAATTTTTATCTGTGTATGTAGCCTAATGATAGCATACTAATAGGATAATTATGTCAATACAGACACTTGACGTGGACCAGGAACATCAAACAGAGGCCATCGCTCTTTCCATGTTTATAAGTGAGTCACAGAAAAATTTTCATTGGCCGCCACCGGGAATCGCACCCAGGGTCTTCCAGTTACGCGCCGGTTATGCTTCCGCTACACCACAGCAACCTCGAATTCCTCCAGACTCACATGCACTAACTGCCAAGCCAATTTGGTAGATTGCTTCTTGGAGCCCCGCACAATGCTGGGTATTCACCAAAGATGGCAAGCAGCAACGGAACAAATAATTAGAAGGCGAATGAATAATCAATACAGACACTTGACGTGGACCAGGAACATCAAACAGAGGCCATCGCTCTTTCCACGTTTATAAGTGAGCCACGGAAAAATTCTCATTGGCCGCCACCGGGAATCAAACCCAGGGTCTTCAAGTTACGCGCCGGATATGCTTCCACTACACCACAGCAACCTGGAATTCCTCCAGACTCACATACACTAACTGCCAAGCCAATTTGGCAGATTGCTTCTTGGAGCCCAGCACAATGCTCGGGATTCACCAAAGATGGGAAGCAGCAACATGGCCTATTGCTGATGTTTGATGTTCCTGGTCCACGTCAAGTGTCTGTATTGATTATTCATTCACCTTCTAATTATTTGTTCCATTGCTGTTTGCCATCTTTGGTGAATCTCCAGCATTGTGCGGGGCTCCAAGAAGCAATCTGCCAAATTGGCTTGGCAGTTAGTGTATGCGAGTCTGGAGGAATTCAAGGTTGCTGTGGTGTAGTGAAAGCATATCCGGCGCATAACTGGAAGACCTGGGTTTGATTCCTGGTGGCGGCCAATGAGAATTTTTGTGACTCACTTATAAACGTGGAAAGAGTGATGGCCTCTGTTTGAGGATAATTATGTATTGATTGCAGTGGGTGGTCTTAGTGTGAGATGGGTTTGTCTCATCAGGATACTCCATGGGCAACAATTGCACACAGAACAGCAACAAGGGCCTCTGTGAATCTTAGGAGAGGTACCAGCTAGTTCTGTGTGACATTGGCGAAAAGACCCCAACACACTGGGTTTTGTTCCAGAATTCTTAGGTTGAATGACCAACTGGAACCGTGAGCTATGGACTAATCCCCCACACTGATGTACTTACCTGATTAAAATGACACTAAGAGAAAAATTAAAGGACTCTAGTGTGGGATATGGTGGACCTACCACATTTGAGAAGGATGGTCCACCACGGAATCAACCTGGAACTGGAAAAAGGCGAATGAGAAAGAGATCTTGGCTGAGTGAGTTTAAGATTGGTGTATGGAATGCTAGAGGTATAAATGGCAAGACGAATAAGGAGATTGAAGAAATTAATAAGTATAGATTAGATGTGCTGTGTGTAAGTGAAACCAAAAAGAAGGAAATTTGGATAGAAGTGAATGGAACAGTGAGTGTGTAGTCTGGAGTATTGGATAATGTGAGAGGACAGGCTGGTGTAGGTGTGATTTTAAGTGAAAAGATGAAGAACAACTTGATTCACTATAGCTGCATAAGTGAGATAATTCTTTGGATTCATTTGAAAGTGAAACTTCAGAGAATGGTAATTGTTTTAGTGTATTGTCCTTGTGACTCGGAACCTTCCAATAGGAAGGAAGATTACTGGAATGAGCTAAGGGCTGTTTTGAGCCAGTTTGGTACTAAAGAGAAAGTTATAATAGCAGGGGATTTCAATGCTGGAGTAGGTGTGCAGAATGCAATTTCTGATAATGTTCTGGGTAAGTTTAATGATCCTTGTGTGAATGATAATGGTGAAAGATTAATTGAACTTTGCATTGAGAATAGTTTGTGTGTATCTAATACATTTTCAGCCACAAGTATATCCACACATATACTTGGGAAAATTATACTCTTGGTCAAAAGAGTGTTATAGATTTTGTTGTTTATTATCAGTGTCTGAAACACTTAGTTGTTGGCACTCTTATGAGAGGTGCAGATGTTGGCTCTGATCATTACTTGGTGGTGTCACGAGTCAAACTGAATGTTCGTTGGAGGAATAGGAAGAGGCCTAGGATGGAAAGAATAAAGGTTGAAAGGCTCCTGAAGATCATCAGCGTTACTCTAACTTACTCGGAGAATGACTGAAAGGAGTTGAATTCATGTGAGAGGGATGTAGAAAAGAAGTGGGAATGTTTTAAGAACTGTGTTGTTACTGCTGCTGAAGAGGTCTGTGGCACCACAATAGTGGGTAACAATGGAGGTGATGCTTGGTGGAATAGTGAGATTGAAGAGGCAGTAAAGAGAAAAAATTGGAAGCCTATTTGGGAATGTCACAAGGTAGAGTTTCTGTGGATGAATATTGCTGTAAGAAGTGTGAAGCAGCTAAGCTGGTTTTAGTGAATCAAGTTGTTCTTCATCTTTTCACCTAAAATCAATCCTACACCAGCCTGTCCTCTCACATTATCCAATACTCCAGACAACACACTCACCGTTCCATTCACTTCTATCCCAATTTCCTTCTTTTTGGTTTCACTTACACACAGCACATCTAATCTATTGGAAAGATAGAAAAACTTTCTGGAAGTACACGAGACTCAGGGAAAACAAAGTTGTAAGTTGTGTGAAGAATAGGATCGGGGAAATGATGTGGGAGCCCAATGAGTTAAGTGAAAGATATGGTGAATACTTCTGTGAGTTATTAGATCAAGAAAGCAAAGATGATGTGACAGTAAAAGATGGAAGCACAGGAGCGCTGAGCGGTGTACGCTCAGCAATTCGGTGAAAGTTATTACACGGTGTACATCAGTTTGAACGACGTCGAGTTGCTGCCACCGTGTGATATGGCCAACGGGCAATCCAGTAGACGACATCTGGATGACTTTACCCAAGGTCATGTCATTGGGAAGTTGGAAGTGTGACTAGTGTGACCGAGGAGTTTGGGATCGCTCACAGCATCGTTTCACGAGCTTGGAGAGCATTTCAAACTACAGGAACAGCTGTCCGAGAGTTTAGCCGTGGTCGTCCACGAGCAACCACAGCGGTGGATGACCGGTATATTGTCCTACAGGCGAGAAGAGACAGATGGCAGACAGTGGGAGAAATCGCAAGGCACATGCAACAGACAACTGGACGTCCGTTATCGTGTTTTACTGTGGCTAGGAGGCTGCACAAAGGTGGTCTATTTGCACGACGACCAGTATGGTGTGTGCCATTAATGCCTGCTCAACGGAGACGGTGGTTTTTGTGGTGCCAGGAACACAAGAACTGGACACATCAGCAATGGGGTCGAGTTCTCTTTACGGATGAGAGCAGATTTAGTCTGACAAGCTATTCTGGACATATACACATCTGGAGAGAGCAGGGAACACTCAATCACACCTCCAACATTATCGAAAGGGACCGGTTTGGAGGTGGCGGAGTTCTCGTTTGGGGCAGTGTCATGCTTGGTAGCTGTACTGACCTCCACATCTTCCAAGGAGGTTCAGTCACTGGTGTCTACCATTGTACCGAAGTTCTCCTGCCTCGCGTGCATCTCTGTTTAGAGATGCTGTGGATAATGAGTTCCTCTTCATGGACGACAACGCTACTCCTCATTGTACAGTGGCTTTCAGAGCTGTTGGAGAGTGAAGATATTCAACGCATGGATTGGCCCACAAGGTCCCCGGACCTAAATCCAATCGAACACGTGTGGGACCTTCTCGGGAGACGCTTGGCAGCATGTCACCAGCCGCCAGCAACGATTCCGCAGCTGCGATTGCCGCTACAAGAGGAATAAGCCGCGATGCCTCAACAGCTCCTTGACAACCTCTTCCTCAGCATGGACAGACGTAAATCCTGCAACGCAGTCAGGGGTGATCATATCCCTTACTAAAGACTGGATTTTTCTTGGCAGCCGCCTGTCACATGGACGTTTCTGTCCAGTTGTGCTTGAAGCTACCTTTTCAATAAAGTGTCTTTGTATTCCTTGTTTGGACGGTTTTGCTTACTTGTCCCATATTCTTACATCTTTGGGATCTTATGGTATGATTTGAGTCGATGTGGAGCACTTCTGCATGACGTTACATTCGAAAACCCGCCTCGTCCTTAATTTTTGCATGCCAGTGTATAAGGGAAAAGGTGATCAGACTGACTGCAAGAACTATTATATTATTAGCCTACTGAGTGTACCAGAGAAAGTGTTTGGTAAGGTCATTATTGAAAAAGTACGAGGTCTTACATCAGAGAAAGTGTGGGATGTTCAGAGTGGTTTTATGCCTGGTAAAGGCTGCACTAACCAAATTTTTGCATTACGCATGATGATTGAAACGTATCTGGCTGTTGGTAAGAAAGTTTTGCTGCCTTCATAGATTTAGAGAAAGCTTACGATTGAGTAAATAAAATACTTTTGTGGAAGGTATTGAATAAATATGGTGTTACTGGGAATCTACTTAATACTGTAAAAGCCATGTATGCTGGCAGTAGAGCTTGTGTACAAGTGGTGTTCTGTTGGTGCATGAGTCAGACAAGGTTGTGTAATGTCACCATGGCTATTTAATATATTTATGGATGCATGCATGATGCCAAAATAGGTAATACTAGGTGATGTCTTGGTGCTATCCATGTGTGCAGATGGCTGTGTGCTAATGACATTGTCCTATTGGCAGAGAGCAAAAGTGAGTTGCTGAGTATGTTGTCCCAGATAAGAAGTTTGCATGAAATTTAAACTGAGTATAAATAAGAGAAAAACCAAAGTTATGGCTTTTGAGAGAGGAACTGTTAGTACTGAATGTAATATAAGTCTAAATGACACAGTGATTGACCAGGTGAATGAGTTTGTGTATTTAGGAAGCATGTTTGACTGAGAGAACAAATTGTATGGTGAAATTAGTAGGTGAGTGAATTCTTCACTGAAAGTCATGGCTGCTTTGGGAGGTTTTCACAGGAATAATGGGTTCTCAAGAGAGTCCTGCATGGCTGTGTATGAAAGTGTAATTGTTCCTACTCTGATGTATGGCAGTGAAACCTGGGTACTACTGTAGAAACATAGGAGTTGTTTGTGTGCTGGAGAAATGCATTACTTATGTGTGTGTGTGTGGGGGGGGGGCTTGTGGCAAGACACATTTTGATCGTGTGAGGAATGATGTGTAATGTGTAGCAAAATGTTGTTAGCAAGGTGGAGACTAATATGCTTTGGAAAGAATAAGTGATTAGATGCTTACTAAGAAAAAAGATTATGAATATGAATGTATGAAGTATAGAATGTCTTGTGTATATCGTATGATGGATGTCAGTGAAGCCCGAGTTGTGTCAAGAACGCTGTAAATGGAGAAATTTGATACGGCAACAGTAAGTAAATAATCAGTTAAAAATTTATCTGGTAGTTTGCATTTCTTTGTGGAGCTAACATCTGAATCTCAGAGAACAGTTGAGTGATATGTATCGGTTGCATTTTAATTGTCGTAAGCATTAAATAATGCCAAATATCTTAATTATACCATATGAAATCGATTTACTTGGTTGGTTAGTTAGTTAATTGATTTTAGTGGCGCAAGGGCCAGGCTTGGCCAAAGAGCGCCAGACACAGAACACAGAACTATCAGTTAAAGATTTTTAAAAGCGGGGTGAAATGATTAGGAGCAGACAGTCTTGGTAAAAGTTAGAAAAGAGAATGATGAAAGCTGTGAAGACTAGTTAGTTAATTAGGTTTATATATAAATTTATTAATTCACTGTTATAATCATTATACTTTTTTTTTTTTTTTTTTTTTTTTTTTTTTTAAAAATAAGTTTAAAAAGTCAATCTGCTTTAAGAACGAAAATACTGCGAAAGTGTCGCAGTGGTCGCCCAAAAGCTTCTACAGTGTAGCTGCGCCGTCATCCAGTAGATGAGACTGAAAATAGTGAAACTGATGATTACGAAAATGAACACAACTACATAAAACATGAGAGATGGTGAGTAAACAGTCGCACGCCTCACACATTGGGGCAGTGTCGCCACACAGCAAATAGCTATGCGTGAAGCGACAATGCCCTATGCGGAGACGCGCAAGAACAACTTCTTCCCTACGGTTCTGGCGACACGATGATTTCCAAACTCCAAGGAAAGGTTTTATACGGTGCAGTTTATTCTCCATTTGTTGGTCCCACAGACCCTGCCACGTTCCCCTGATATGATCGTGAATAAGAAAGCGAAAATCACGGTGAAACAGTGGCAAGGGTGTGACGACCAAAGAGGAGGCAGATCTAGCAGCAGCATCGGCAGACTCGTTCCCTGGGATCCCAACATGCCCAGGAATCCAGCAGAACCGAATCTGGACATCAGCCTCGAGCAAAGAACGAAGAAGTCTCCGTACGGTAAAAAGAAGTGGGTGGCCAGTGAAATCCAAAGATGACAATGATTGCACAACACTCAACGAATCAGTGTACACAATAGCACGCTGATGATAGCTTGACTGCACGTGAACAAGTGCAAGATACACAGCATGCATCTCCGCCGAAAACACCGTGGCCTCGGCAGGAATGCGGGCAACAGAAACTTCGTCAATGCAGACGGCGCCGCATCCAACGACACCAGCCGCCTTAGATCCATCGGTGAAAACAGGAATAAAGTCTGCATGGACGTAACGGTGTTCAGCGAAGAGCTGCTGGTACACTGACGGAGGGGTTGAGGACTTATCATAAGATGTAAAGCTTGTATCAACCATGACACCAAGAGGGTGCCATGGGGGATCCTCAAAGCCCCTGGTCTCTCCAACGATTGACAAGTCGAGCTCTGCATCACGAGCAACGGCCGCGCCATACGAAGACCGAAGGTTCGAATGCACGAGGGACGGATCTCAAACAAACGAGCATGCTGGGGATGAAAAACTGCATCGTATAAAGGATGGTCTGAGAGAGATTTAAGTTTCAGGTAAAATTGAAGAGACAGCTGCAGACGGCGTAAATGAAGCGACGGTTCGTACGCGTCGGCATAAAGGCTGGGAATGGGTGACGTGCGAAATGCTCCTGTACAAAGACGCAGCGCTTGATGTTGGATGGTATCCAACGGCCGGAGAACGGAAGGACGCGCAGAGCCATACACCATACAGCCATAATCCAGCTTAGACCGAATGAGAGAATGGTAAATACGGAACAAGGAAGTCCTGTCTGCACCCCAGGAGACTGAGGCAAGGATCTTAAGGATTGACAAGGCTCTCGGACAGGAAGTCCTTAGCTGTCGAACGTGCGAGCGAAAGGTGAGAGCCCGGTCAACGGTCAAACCAAGGAACTTGGTTTCCGGCAAAACTGGAATGGCTGCACGGTCCAAATAGAGCTCTGGATCAGGATGGAGGCCACGCCTCCGGCAGAAATGGACACAGGCTGTCTTGTCAGGAGAAAGAACAAACCCATTATTATTAGCCGCTTTAACAATCTGGGTAATTGCAGACTGCAGCTGCCTTTCAACGAAATGCATGCTGGATGACGAACAGAAGATGTGAAGGTCATCAACATAAATGGTAGCCAAAACCGCTGGAGGAAGATTTTTGAGCAGACAGTTTATGCGGAAGATGAACAGAGTCACCGAAAGAATGCTGCCTTGAGGGACACCTTGTTCTTGATGGAAAAAGGCAGAGAGCGTCATACCCAGGCGCACCTGGAACACGCGGTTACGAAGGAAGCTGGCAATGAATGTTGGGAGGTTTCCACGCAACCCATTTTTCGTGGAGGTCACGGAGGATACCGTGACGCCACGCTCTATCATAAGCTTTTTCAATGTAAAAAAATGCAGACACCAGGTGCTGCCTACGTACGAATGCCTCATGAACAGACATCTCAAGGAGCAGGAGATGGTCAGGAGCTGAACGATGACGGCGGAAGCCGCTTTGTGATGGAGACAGTATTCGATGTTCTTCTAGAAAATAAATTAGCCGGGAATTAACAATTCGTTCAAGGATTTTGCACAGACAGCTAGTGAGGGCAATTGGCCGATAACTAGAGGGAGACTTGGGGTTTTTGCCAGGCTTGGGAAAAGGTAAAACAAAAGCTCTTCGCCAAGAGTCCGGGAAACTGTGCTCCAACCAAATGCGGTTGAAAAGCACTAACAGATTCTCGAGAGATGACTGCGAGAGATGACGGATCATGTCATAGTGGATGCCATTGGGACCGACAGATGTTGCACCGGACCGATGCAGAGCCACCCGTAGTTCAACCATGCTGAAGGGGGAGTTATACTCAGTGTTATAAAAAGGCGCAAAGGAGATTTTCTGGCGTTCGCGTTTGTTTTAATCCTCTGAAAGGACGGGAGATACGCCTGAGAACTAGAAACTGAGGCAAACGCTTCGCCCAAGCAATGCACAATCTCCCCTACTTCAGCATACGTGCAGCCGTTATTCTCAAAATTTGGCGGGAACTATAGTTTCCCTGGATCTTACGAATTTTTTCCCAAACAGTTTTTGAACTGGCACGTGAATTTATAGATGAAACGTACTTCATCCAAGATTCCCTCTTGCTTCGTCGACGCACCAACCGAGCGTAAGATTTTGCTCTTTTAAATTTAACAAGATTAGCATCGGTTGGATAACGCCGAAAAGTACACCAGGCCTTATGTGGAACTCTCCTAGCCGCTGCGCAATCAGGGTTCCACCAAGGCTTCGGACGTCTTGGGAGCGTCGTTGATGTTTTGGGGATAGAGAGATCCGCTGCCTGAATGATACACGTAGTGACATCAGTAACAGCAGCGTCAATTGACCCCCGGGTCACCATGGCAAAAGATATCACTGCGGACGATGTGAAGACCTCCCACTTGGCACGATCCATCTTCCAACGAGGAGGGCGGGAGGCAGAAGATGGCACGCTCACATTATACCTAAGTAGAATTGGGAAGTGGTCGCTTCCATGGAGGTCGTTACATACTGTCCACGACCAGTCGGCCATAACCGATGGTTGACCCAAAGATAAATCGATTGCACTGAAACTTCGTGTAGGCTCGTGGAAGTAAGTGTCAGCACCGGTGTTAAACAGGCACAAAGAGGTCGAGGAAAGAAGAGATTCGATCCTACGGCCTCGTGTGTCTGTTCTGACACTACCCCACAATGGATTATGAGCATTGAAGTCACCCAGAAGAAGAGCGGGTAACGGCAGCTGAACAACTAAGCTCTCAAGAACAGACACGCTCACGTCCTCATCCGGCGGCAGATAGACGCTGCAAACAGTTAGAGGCACAGGCATGGAGATACGCACCGCAACGGCTTGTAAAGATGTTGAGACCGCAACGGGAGAAACTGGAACACTGTGGGGGACAAGGATGGCAACTCCCCCGCAAGCTATATCTCCTGAAACATTATCTTTTCGAAATGCACTGTAGCCTCGAACTGAAAGCAGGTCTGATGGTTTAAGTTTTGTCTCCTGGAGGCAAAGGCACACCGGAGAGTATGACGAAAGCCGATGTTTCACATCGTCATGTCTTGTCCGAAAGCCTCGACAGTTCCACTGAACGATTTGACCCATGGTTTGAAGTGTGGTGAATGAGAAAAAACGAAAAACAAAACCCGAGAAAGATTGGGACAACTAATAGTTGTCCGATTCCATCAGTTCGTCACCAATGTCCATTTGCGCTTGGGACTGTTTTGTCCGACGCCCTGTAGTCTCTGGTGGTAAAATGGGGCGGTATTTTGGTTCCTGTGTCGCAGATATCTTAGTCTCTGGTGGTAAAATGGGGCGGTATTTTGGTTCCTGTGTCGCAGATGATCTTGCCCGATCCTGGTTCTTATGATGAGAGTTTGGAGATTTCTTCTCTTTTTCCTTTCTCTTTCCTCCCGTGGTTGTTGAAGTCCCGGTGGTGCTGGTGTTAGTTGCAGCAGGTTTAGGCATAGTGGTTGTTGGAGCTTTCGCGTCCCTAGCTCGGGATTGCAGTGCTGCCAGACCAGCAGCTATGATGTCGTCTAGCTTGTAGGGACAATTCACTGGGATTTGGCTATCAGTCTGTGTACCGACTGTAGTTCTTGCAACAACCGCTGATGCATAGGATCGCCGATCTAATTGACTTGGAACGACCTTTCTTCTGGCCTCTGGGTAGGAGATTCCCTCAACGGTCTTAATGCGTTGGATCTCTTTTTCCTCTTTGGACAGTCTCTCGATGATGATGCATGGGATCCCTTGCAGTTGAAGCACAGCTCGGCTTCGGCATGGCAATCTTGCAAAGTATGGTCTGTTGCTGTACAACCCCCACACCGAGCAGTGCTCCTGCAAGACTGCTGGGAGTGACCATATGCTTGGCATTTGAAGCAACGTAGAGGACTTGGTATGAAGGGGCGCACTTCAAGGTGTAGATACCCTGCCTTGATTGATGTTGGCAGGGATGGGGTGTTAAAGGTCAGTATGATGTTTCGAGATGGGACAGATTGGCCATTTCGCCGAAATAGGATGCGCCGGACTCCACTCACTTGTTGGTCTTTCAGTTCCTCCAGAAGGTCTTGAGAAGAGATAACACCTTGTGAGGAATTGAGGTAGCCGTGAGGGGTAACTTTTACTGGACAATCTAAAAAAGAGGTGGTGTTTAAAAGCACTGTAGCATATCTGGGACTCGACATCTCGACAAGAAGATCTCCAGATTGGAGCTTCTTAACGCTCTTAGGAGAGCTGGCAATTGACTGCAATGCTTTATTTATCCAGAAGGGGCTTCTGGTGTTTAATGGGTTTGAAGCGTCCAAGGAGTGGATGCAAAAGAATTGAACATTGGCAGAATCAGGTGTAGGTTTCTTGTTGGGAGGGGGTGACCCTTCCTCAATGGGCCGCTTTGTTTGAAGTTCTTGGGAAATTTTTTGGTTAGCCATGAATAGAAGTGAAAAGTTCGTCCGCCGATTTCCCCGCCTACAACCAAGCCCAACAGGGGAGAGCCGTAAGTCTGCAAGCCAAATTGGACGCAGGACATGACTCTAGGGTTAAGCAATGGATATAGCATGTTGATAGTGCAGACATGCGCTCAGTGAGTACCGCGACTTTCCCATGTCTTGGTAACACCCCTTTGGCATGCCCGAACTATCCCCAAACTCACCCTGTTGTACGTAACAACAAGCCGATTGACTAGGAGCGGGTTAGTTCCTAGCCGCCCGTTTAGGGTAAAGCAGGGGGCAAAGAGGAGTGTTGGCGACTGGCGGCAACTACAACCTGGCCACCAGAAACCTCAGCCTCCAGCATCCCCTTTTCCACCTTACGGGTCACTGCACACGGCAAACGTGCAGGTAGGTCTAGCAAACCAGCCCGGAAAAACAAGAGAGGAACAGAAAATGGAGAAGAAAAGAAGAACAGGTAGTGGAGAAGAAAGTAAAAACAGGAAAGCGAGAGGGAAGGAAAGGGCTGGCGCATAATCACAACATAATAAATCAGCTTTTAATTGATAAGTTTGATACATTTATTCAACATGTTCCAATATATCAAACATATCGATTACAGGTTCACTGAATTTTTTTACGGATTTCAGGTCTACTTTAAGCATCTATTCTCAGAAACCCAGAACACAATTACTTTGGTTTTACACATTGCCAGAAAAAAAAAAAAAAAAAAAAGCCCACAAAGTAAACTACCAGGTTTAAATAGAAAAACATCTTTATGTGTCACTCATCAGCTATAATTTTTGATGTCACTCATCAGCTATAATTTTTGATTTGTCACATATGAGTAAGCAACTGCAATTTTGGAACCCTATCAGTTTTCAAGAATCAAATGCTTTAAAAAGTGTGACATCTTGGCCCATAAATATATTAAATGTTATTTGTAGTATTGACAGATTAGGTTCTCATTAAAATGTTTTGTTCTATCTGCTTGCCAAACCATGAGCTGCCCCTGCTGGGGTTTAGTGTACTATTGTTGTAATACTTTTTATGTCTTTTTTATAATACTGTCTTTGTCATTCTTTTCAGTGTTTTAACTTCACATGCTTTCAGAATAAGGAAAGCAGTCATTCTTCATAAATAATTTCAATGAAAGAGGCACATTCCTTTTTGTTTGGTTGTAGTTTTTGATACTTTATATTGGGTTGTCAGAAAAGTCATGACATATTTTGGCACCCAATGGTGGTTGGGCGGTTTTGGAAGTACTAGAGGCATGCACAGCTCTGTTATCGTTATGGCATTGACAGGTGCCAGTTCTAGCTGCAGTCTAAAAAGAATAGTGAGCGATTTGGTTGATTTGCGGAGATTTGACATCAAGTTGAAGATGGAAGACCAAACTGCATTTTTGCCATATTTTACTTCCGTAAAGGGAAGAACGTGCGTCAAGCTTGTGAAAAGTTGCGTAAAGTGTACGGTGATGATGCTCTACGAGAACATCAGAGCCAGCGGTGGTTCGCAAAATTCCGTGCTGGTGATTTTGACCTCAACGATGCTCCTCGGTCCGGGAGGCCAACCGAGGTTGATGACGACCAAATCAAGGCATTGATAGAGTCAAACCCACGTTACACGACACGAGATTGCAGACACATTACACATCCATCATTCAAGCATTCACGACCACCTGAAGAAGCTGGGATACGTAAGGAAGCTTGATGTGTGGGTTCCTCATGAACTCAAAGAAGCTCAATTGACGGCGCGTATAAACATCTGCGGTATGCTCATTAAACATGAAGAAAACGATTCTTTTTTGAAGCAACTGATAACTGGTGGCGAAAAGTGGATTGTGTACAACAATGTGCTGCACAAACAGTCTTGGTCCCAATGTGCTGCTTCGCTTCACATGACATCCAAAGCAGACATTCATCAGCAGAAGGTTCTGGTCTCAGTGTGGTGGGATTTTAAAGGTGTCGTGTTTTTAGAGCTCCTACCACGGAACCAAACAATCAATTCGAATGTGTACTGTTGGCAATTGGACAGTTTGAACTAATCCATCATCCAGAAATGTCCAGAGCTCTTTCATCGTAAAGGTGTTGTGTTCCATCAGGACAACGCGAGACCACACACAAGTTTGATCACCTGCCAAAAATTATTGGAGCTTGAGTGGGATGTGTTGCCACACCCAGCATACTCGCCTGACCTTGCGCCGTCAGACTTCCACTTGTTTCGCTCTCTTCAACAGTCCTTGCATGGTATAACATTCAATTCAGATGAGGCTGTAAATCAGCACCTTGTACAGTTTTTCACCACGAAAGACAGGTCCTTCTATGAACGAGGCATTCTGCAGCTCACTGAAAGATGGCAAAAGGTTATCGAACAAAACAGGCATTATATCATTGATTGATCTTTGTTCTTTCTATCAATAAATGACCTGTGCAAAACATGGCTAAAATACGTCATGACTTTTCCTACAACCCAGTAGAAGTTTTAAGCAAGTCTTTGTGCTCCCTACAAAACGTTTATTTTAATGGATGTCAGTGTTTTACTTTTTAAATTTATCCATGGGAACCACATTTAAACTTAGATTTTTACATATATGTTTTTTTTTTGTCTTTTATTATTTTTTCATTAGAGTGCTCCAGAGTCAAAAGCTGCATTGAGTTTTAGTTTCTCTTTTTCTTATACACATCTTTTCGTTTCACACACATACAAAATAATAATAATTACTAAGCGCAACAGTATGTATGTTGGCAATTATTAAAATATTTCAGAATTGTGAATTTTGATATTATTTTCAAAATGCATGAGAAAATAATTGTGCATTATTTTTCTAGGACTCAAATTCTGACCCATTTGGTGCTGATCCTTTTGGACCCAGCTCAGCAGTACCTTCCCAGCCAGAAAGCCCTACACCTGCACTACCTCCAAAAAAAGGCAAAGCACCTCCTCCTAGGCCAGCACCTCCTAAAGTGTCATCATCTGCACCAGTAACTGTGAAATCAGGACCAACTAGAGCTGCTCCAGCACCGCCACTACCTGCTGCAAATCCTGATCCATTCAAAATGACAGAAACTGCCTCTGCAAATTCTCAACCCTTTACTGATTTATTTTCTCAACCTGCAAACAAAGCAGGTGACGCATTTGATCCATTTTCTGCTACCGATGGAGTGAGTGTTCCAGCTAACGATTTTGCGAATTTTGCTGACTTTGATAACTTGAACTAAATATCCATTCTCTTCCAAAGGTTATTGAAAGGGAAATACAACAGATCTCCTGTAAGCAGTTTTAATAGAATGTGAAAAGAAATGTTTGATGTAGAAACTGTTTGTTAGAGATGGCAACAGAAGGCATTTCTGCAAGTCTTGTTACACATTATGACATGTTCACAATAGTCTAAATATATATATATGTGTTTGTGTGTATATACAAGTTTGTGTGTATATAAAAATAGATTAGAAAATCTTACACATTTGCAGTTGATTTCTGTAATGGAAATAAACTTAAGCTAAATTCTCAGCCAATTGTGTGCAGTATTAATTTGTATGGGTGCAAGACTTCCATCTTATGGACGTATTTATTTATTTATTTACGAAAATGTTACCCTTGACATCTGATAGCTTAAGTAAATTTGCTTCTTGAAATTTTTATTTGAAAATGGATGCATATTTGAGTCTGAAAAGTTTTGCTGCTGCTTGCTTTCCATTGATGACACCGAGCAAAATTTGCCGGCAAAATGCGTCCAGTGACGTGTTGGTTTGCAAGACCTCTAGAGTGATTCTATGGTTTTTATTGTTCTTTTAGTTGTTCAGCTTCTTTATTTAATTTTCATTTTCAGTGTGCATACCATCCAGTGGTTTAAATTTTCATTGTCTTTTAGCCAATTTCCATAGCTGTTTTTAATCAAAAATTGTTTATTACATCGTTTCACTGCTATTTCACCTTGAGAGAAAGTTCATAATTTTTCACATCGATAAGTAATGGATATTGATTTGAGAATCATTAAAACTCAGTCAAAAGACCAGCATAAATCAATATATCGTAAGCCCTTAGGCCTAATAGAGACATGACACATGCTTCAATGAGGTACAGCGACTCCATTTTACGAACATCATTTGAACTAAGGTATGTACGATAAAACCTTAAATATTAGTTTAGTTAAATCATGGAGTTTATTCAATTTTTTATGAATGATATTGAACGTGTTGAACAGAATACTATGGTATATACCGGGTGTGCCATATAAAGGAGACCCTGTAGCCAGACGTTGTTAGGCGGGTTAAAGTTGTTTACTGGGTTTCCAGTTAAAATCACTTAGTTCCACTTCTAACCGGTTTTGTACAGCTGCAAATGGTTTTAAGTATGGAACAGTGGATTTCTATTGTGGAATAGTATTTCAGAAATAACTCATACAAGGTTTTAAATGAGTTCTTTACAGAAAAATTTCCACATTGTGCAGCACTGGCGAAATCAGTGGTACAGAAGTTAGTGCGGAAATTTTGTGAAACTGGCACGGTGTGTAACAGGAAAAAAAGAAACCCAAGACAATTCATACTGAAGACAACATCAATGATGTTACAAAGCCCTCGGGAAGTCGATTCTCGTCTGCAAAGGGAATATCTGCCACGTCATGCCAATGCATACTTAAGGTAGATTTGCATTTTCGGCCGGGCCTCATTTATATGGCGCATCCTGTATTACCATAATGATATTTCATGAAAAGTTTTGTACAAACATATCAATTGCGAAGTGCATCTACTCTACATGTCAACCCAGAAATTTATTCAAACTTTACCTGGAGTAGAACCAGTTGATGCAATATCATGTAGCAGATCAAAAGACTGTTATTACTGCATTTATGAATGAAAATTACTTGCCTTTTGTCTTGGCACCCAAATTAGATTAACTTAGTATTTAGCCAAAAATACAGTGATGCTGTCAAAAATCAGTATGTCAAGGACAAGTGCTACATGCTGTTGCCATGGCACAGTAGTCTAAGCACTGACTTCTCCCCATTTGTCCAAGTGGGCATGGATGGTGCGTTTGTCTTATTGCACTGGCTTTCTCCCTTCCCTGGAACTGGTGGCCCTAAATTAGGGGCAAACAACTGCTACAGCAAAATGCATGAGGGGGGATTTTAATATAAAAGTTGAAAAAAAACCAACTTTTTCCCACTGAAGCTACAAATAGTTCTGTTGGTCAAAAATCATTAACATCCTGAGGGAGGATCTTGTGACTGCAAGAAATATTTTTGAAAAAATAAGTGACCTCTTACTTGAGAATGGACTTGAATTTTGTCAAATAATAGCCGAACAATAAAATATCAAAGTATTGCGTACCTAATACTGGAATGTATATCACACGTTATATGCTCAGTGAGCCACGTGCTCCCACCCTGAGAAGCCTAATTATGCAACAAGTCTTAGTTAAAAATATTTACAAATAAAAAATTTTAGTTAAAATATTAATTTACAATCAAACATTCACTTATTAGAACACTCATACATTTAAAACTATCCATTAATTAAAACATATCTCATTAGAAACGGCTAATACTCATCGGGTTGGGGCACACGGCTCACTCAAAAAACACTTCATCGACACCTCGCACGACTCATTGTTTCCTTACCATAAGCCGCCACAACATTTCATGCGTCTCCGTTCCCGATTTGCAGAGTTTGACTCAGAATTTAATGTTCGTTCGCTGCTCTGGTTTGCAGTCCATACCAAAATCGCAGCTGTGTTCTGCATGTGGTCACCAAATATCGTGTAGCACAGCTCCCGATGTTCACAGAACGCCACTCGGAACAATGACTCATGAAGGTCACTGCTCTCGACTGCTGCTCACGCATCTGCCTACTGCTATCTGTTGGCGCGCTACGTACCTAATCTCAGAACTTTTTATCACACTACATATATATTGCCTATTCGATGAAATTGGCATAAACCAGATAAACCAGTATCCCTTATTCAATGAATTAATAAGAACAAGGATAAAGCAAAAACCTTAAGATTCAAATAAAATTCGGGCACAAACGGAATAAAATCTTAATAAGATTACGATAAAAAATGGCAATGACGAATCCTCCAAAACTTCAGATATGTTTATGTTGTTCACACACACCTTCCCAGTCATTCTATACATGTTTCAACTGCCGAACTTGCAGTCTTCGTCAGTGGTCGGTGATGTTCTTGCCCCAACCGCCAAGTCATCTATTCCACATCGATTTCTTGCCAAGACAGATTCTGCTCCACGTCGTAGTTGTTATTGCGCATGTCGTGTTGTGCGCCATCTGTTGGTGTTCTGTCGTATGAATCCATTTGGTCTTTCCTATCATGTTTTTGCTCTTTTTTTTGTTGTTGTTTTTCTTGGTTAATTAGAAATTTCCATGCATATGATAGGTCATATGAACTATTATTATTACAATGGCCTCAGAAATGAGGATCTGTTTGTGGGTGCTATGAGACGTGAGATGTTTTATATTAACCCAATCAGGCTCCGTATTATTTTCCATACAATATTGAATCAAAGATGTTTTTGCCTGTTTTTTTATTCCAATTGTCCAGATGTTCTTTCAACCTGATATTTAAATATCTTTTTGTACTTCTGATGTATAACTTATTGTCATAATTACCCTCTTTTCATGGTGCAACTGGTATTTTGTAAACCCCAGCTCTGTCTAGAATTGATATTGGATCTCTGTTTTGGGTTACCATTTGTGCAGTATCTAACTGTATCGGCAATTCTAAGGTTAGCTTGTCGGCATTCTGTTTTTAAGATTCCTGTTATATTGGGGTGATATGGTAGTTTCCCACAGTTTCTTATTTCTTCGATTTTTTTGTTTTTTGTTTTTTTATTATTGCTGGTCAGTAGTTTACATTCCTTGTATAGCCTGTTTATGAGTTTCAAGTCATAACCAAATTCTACAGCAATGCCTTTAATCCATTCTAGTTCTTTCATTTCTGAACAAGAAAGAATTTTAACGTGTGAAATAGAAAAGTTAAGAATGAAATATATTCTTCAAAATTGCTATTAAGTCGAGGGGGATTATTTTGCCTATGTAAGTTGTCCTATTTTTTTATTCTCGCCATCCACATGTGCTGGTGCCTTTGCCAGACATTTCATTCGCACCAACCCAATACTGTATATAGTATTTTAGCCTAATGTGTGGTCTGTCGTTAACTATATATTATGGCTATCAATACCACATATTATTGGGTAGTTTCATAATTATTGGCCGATTCGGACACAAAGAAACAAACAGCAGTAACAGACGATGAAATGCATTTTATTCCAAAAAATGTCTGCCCTCCGCAGCAATACACTGTGCCCAACGTGTTTTCAGTGCAAAAATGCCACGGTGGCAGAAACTGGCATCACAGTTGTCCGAGGAATCGCTAACAGCGTAAATCATAGCATCTTTGTTAGCAAACCGTTTGCCCCTCAAGAAGTGGTCCAAATGGCGAAACATGTGAAAGTCTGAGAGGGCCAAGTCAGGTGAATAAACAGGGTGAGAGAGGACCTCGTACCCCAAGGTGTTGATTTTTTGCATGCTTCCAATAGACACACGCGGTCGTGTGCCATCCTGAAGCATTATGGGACCCAAACGATTGGCGAGCGATGGTTGTTTGCTGCATAATTTCTGGTGACATTCGTTCGGCTGACGGCAGCACACATCCGTTGTGATTGTTTGACCTCGCGGCAAAAACTCATAATGAACCACAGTCTTGGCAGTCCACCACACAGAGTGTGTTCAACTCGGGTTTGGACATGTGCTTGGGTGGTTCCCCTTTATCGAGCCAATGCGCTGTTCACTTCCTTTTCTCATAAAGCACCCATTTTTCATCAACCGTAAGGATCCGATGCAGAAAGGGAGCACTAGCCTCACATTTTTGGAGGGCAATGCATGTTTCCAGACGCTGATCTGCTGCTGTTCGGTGAGTTCATGTGGAACCCAGGTATCCAGTTTTTAACCTTGCCCATAGCTGCCAGGTGTCTGGAAACTGTTGCTGACGATACGACAAGTTCGGCACTAAGCTCATGTACTGTGGACGTTGGTTTTCCTTCCACTTTCCACCCTAAATGTACAGTGTCACACAGAACCGGATGACCGGCTTCTGGCTTATGGTCCATGGCAACATCACCGGCATGGAACTTGGAAAACAGTCTACGGACAGTTCTGTCACTCGTCGTTCCGACAACCCACGTTCTATTGACATTTGCGACCGTTTCAGACGCATTCTGGCCAAGTTTGAATTTGTGCAAAATTACTGATCTCACGTCAGGTTGCTCCATCAAGTCCCCAACTGCTGAGATCTGTCTGAAATACCGTTTTATACACGTGGACTGAACCGATTCAATTTGCACGAGCGTTTGGTAGTTCCTCCTATGAGGCGTCCCTTGTAACCAGCTATGCAAATTTGCGTTGTCGGCATCGGCCAATAATTATGAAACGACCCAATATATTCTGTAAGCTATAATTGAGCTTAGTTAATATAAGAATAACTATTCTAAGATTCTTTACATACCCTTTATTTTGAAATCCACCCTAGAGGGTCATTTTCTTCATCAGTTGTCACATCCACTTGTCAGGCTTAATGTCAAAGATGTTGTTAAGCCTAACCATGTATGGCCACGACAACCCCTTCTTTCAGACTGCAATTTTTGTTCTTGCGATGTTTCTTTTCACGTGATGGAGATTTACTTCAATTTATTCACAGATATCGAGGTATGAAGGATTGAAAACCACCAAAATAGATTGTATGACTTTGTGAATGATTTTACTTAAAAGCATGAAACTGCGGTAGATTAAAAAATGAGGCTTAAGATCTAATTGACTGAATTTTAAAAAAGACCTAATAATTCTGAATCGTGTAATCCCACATCTGCTACAGCAAATCCGGGCACATTTTGCACGGTTACTTAGTCGCCATCTTCATTGGTGCTGTAAACATTAGGAACTTGGTCAGACAAACAAAAAATGATGGAACATTCTTGTTGCTGCTACAGCAGTCATTTTCTGTGGTTACAAACCTATGCAAGATTTCCACACTTCCAGTTTTTTCCAATTACTGGCCACTCTATCCTAATTTTTTGATTTTTTTCTTAAAAATTTTCGTTGCAGGAAAGAATTCCAGTAATACTTCAGAACTTTCCCGGGATTCTAGGGGTTGTGTGAACTGTCACGTGACCAGAAATGTAAGAGATCCAAAAAACATCGAAGAAATGTTGCAATATTGATAACATCCAAGGAACACTCCCAAAATTTATTTAATGAATATTAGAATCTTGATAACACGAAAATAAACTTTATGTTTGTCTTAATAACATTATTTTACTGATATTTTTTATTTCTGTAGCAGACTTTTTTATGACACTTTTGGTTCTGATGAGCATGGATCAAGCATTGTGATGTTGTTTTTTTATTAGTTGACTGCACAAGTATTGTTCAGCCAAAGGAAGCACACTGTGCATACACACTCCTTTCCAAACATTTTTTGAGCACCACAGATTTCGGTTGGCTTTCAACCTTTTCACAACAGAGATCACCAGTATCTACCTGACATGAAGATACAGTCTATTCAGCAACTTGGTCTTTTGGCATAAGACCAAAAAATTATGAAGACATTAAAGATCCAGACTCACGGTCGCCACTGGCAATAAACTTCATCGTTGTGGCGACTAAAAATGTTTGATTAAATCGCCAATTCTGGCGACCTTAACGGAACGGGGGAAAAAAAATTATTTAATTTTATTTAACTTGTGCTGTACGGGAAAAAAAAAATTAACTTGTATGGAGCTCTCACATTTTTGAAAAATTTTACTCCAAATGTGCGGAAATCTCGCGTACAAAAGCTATTCTGCCTGAACAGCAGAAAACAAAGAAAAAAGTTATTAGAAAAAGGCGAGGACGTCGCGTAGGTTTTTAATCACAAAGAATGCGCCAAACAAGGATGATGGGGTCATCGTGGGAGAAAGAGTTCGCAAAGTTGGGGGGGGGGGGGTTGATGAAAGCTTCTTCCCTTTGGGGAATTCGTACTGGGAGAATTTTTTATAAAACAAAAATTTTCCAATTTTTTAAATGACCGAATGCAAATTTGACAGTAACCAAGACACGTCAAAATAAACTTCCATGTGAAATTTCGTCAAAATCTGATCAAAACTTTAGAAGTTAGGCATTTATTTTTATTTTTTATGAATGTTCGCTGAAAGCACTATACACTACCGTCTCCAGAGCCGAATTTAGCGTGCACCTGCGGGCTTTTGAGCATCGCAAAGCGGCAGGTTAAAAAGAAACAATTTATTTTACGAATGAATACCGACAGAGTTTCCATCCGCTTTCCGTGTTCGCTTAAAAAAAAATAATAATAATTGGTTAACTTCGCTTTTTGTCATTATTTTACCAAATATAGAGTGTTTTATAGTGTATTCAGTTAATACTAAGTTTGAATTTTAACCAAACTCTCTATAATCCAGAAATTTCTAAATTCCGGAATCGGCAAAGTCCGGACGATTTCGGATTTTCGAGGTTGTACTGTAAGAGTATTATCATACCTGCCAACTACTACAGAATGTCCGTAGTCTCTACGGATTTAGTTGTCTGACTATTGAACTATGGACTTCACTGTCGAAACTATGGATTCTATGAATTTTTATTTTGCTATTGTTTTATGATATACATGACATTCTTAAGAGGATTCGTGGAATTCCGCATTTTTTTTTGACATCATTTAGATTGTTCTCAGGATCAGTGTAAAACTGAAGACAATTTGCGGGGGCGTTTTCTGTCTGGAGACGGTATTTCGTGTTTCAAAACTTTCAAAGACGGTAGTTTAACGGTGTAAAAACATTAGCGTAATAGTAATTTTTTTCTCCTGATGTTGCCTTTGTGTCCAGTTTTCTTGTTAAATATTTTTTTATTGCATATATGTTTGTATTTCAGCTTGAAACTGTAGGCAAACATGCAAACATTTGCGAAAATGGAGATTAGACGCAGCAGAAATTTCGCCGTAATGTTCAGGCATCAGGTTCTTCTGCGAAATCGAGGAATCACGCCTTTTTTGTTATTATTTTAGTCATTCGTGAGATCAATGCACAAGTGAACATATTTTTTTGTGTTGGAGGGTGGCTGTGTGACCGGGGGGGGGGGGGGGGATGCTTGTAGGAGGACGGAATTCCGTCTTTACGAAAATTTCAAAAACTGAAGGTTGACGGAGTTCAGATTTTTTCCGCAATCGTAATTCCTTTTTTATTGCGATGTTATCTCTGCGCAGTATTATTTTTAAATAACATTTTACTGCATAAATATTTGTCTTCAGCTTGAAAATAGCGGCAAAATTTCTAAAACCGGACGGTGCAAAGGTTTCTACTGTAATGCCCAATGCCTTCCCCCCCCCCCTGATGTTCCCACTCTCCCGCATCGTTAAACAACTGCAACCCCCGTTTTGTCCCATAATTTTTTGCATTTAAGCTTGATAAGGGAGGGAGAAATTCACGAAAATGGAAGTGACAAAGTTGAAAAATTTGTAAAAATTGATGCATGATGTTCAAAGTACTGATATTCTCAAAGTTACACCATTTATCTAAAATAGTTAAAGCTTTGATATCACACACTCATGGTCTCCAGGCTGAAAGTTCTTTTAGCATGATAGATGAAGTGATTGTTATCAGAGGGCATAAAAAAGAAAGGAAAGAAAAGCGTCCATGAAGAAATAGGGAGAGAAAGATAGCAGGAAGAAAAATTAAGCAATGGATGCTGTACAGCTGCAGAGTCAACAAAAGACAAACTGACAGCAGTCCACATTCTTGCTGTGTGTTTCGATTTTTCACCCAATAACAACGTTCAGCGTTTTTTTCCCCTTCTTTGCTCTCATCTTGACATAAACTACAATTTTAGAGACAGTATGATCATACAGTAAGTGGAGGTTCATGCACTGTGGGTTCACTTGCTTGGATTTCCTGTCTGTCAAGTGTTGTGGGATTTAGAACACATCTGACTGATTTTTACTGGTGGAAGTTTTGAACTTAAATCTCGCAATGTTACCTATCATGCCCTCGCAAGGGTAATCAACTTTGTGTTTCATACCCGTTAGTTTCACGAGTGTCCTTGTTTGTTGTAATGTTTTCTTGTGGCACATATTTCTTTTTCACAAAGAGATGTATAGTTTTGTAAAAAATAGCGACTATGTATGCCGCACAATAATGCTGTTTACCACTGACAAGCCTCTTGTCAATGTTGGGAGGTATAGTATTCCTGTGCTAAGTACTTTTTTCTTTTTACACCAGTTCTGATGTTTACAAGATCAGCGAAGATTTTTTTTTTGTGTGTGTGTGTGTGTGTAAGACTGCTTTTTTTCACCTTACCGTCAGCAGATGATTTACTTCAAGTTTTGTCCGTTGCGTTGTTTCTGTAATATTGTTCATCCAATTCAAATACAGTCTGTGTGGCTTTTAAAAACACTACTGTCTGCAGACGGGAAAACTCAGAGAATTTAATTTGGCAAAATGAGTGGTAACCCCAAATAACCGATAATCTGGATATCATTTCATGATTTATATCTATGACTTATCATGGTCAGCAAAAAGCAAAGACTTTTTTTTTTTTTCACATTATCTACCTTCCCAAGCACTTTTTACTGTAATCAGTGTGCTTTTAATAGTACCTTAAGAAAAACATCCCACTTCCTAATTTCTGTGTAAGATAAAGTTTCTATGCTGGAACATAATATTCAGTTTAACATTTTTCATGTTTCTCAAATTCCTTTTTGAAAAATGTGAAACAGATTCACATTAAACTACATACATGAGTTTTTTACCAAAATACATACTTGTGGTAAAAATAATTGAATCTGATAGGTTTCTTAGACATGGTTAAAAACTCCTAAATTGCAAAAACAGGCAGTATCACAGTTAAAAAAAACATAAATAAAACCCATGAAACTTCTTACATGATCATCTTTTGGAATTCCAATTTCTAGCTCAGTTTTTTTAAATCAACTTTTGGTTATACAGTATATATCCATTCAGAGGATCAATGGATTTTTGACATAATCTGATGTATTGCTGAATGTTCTAGAAAGCTGGAAAAAACTGATGTGGACATCAGTAGTGTTTTGCACTATGTTACTGAACTAGAGTTGGCTGTTTTAAAATCTGCAGATGAAGGGGCAAATTGGTCCTTTTTTAAGGAATCTTTGTCTCAAAATGATGACATGCCATCAACATTTCAAGGTCACCAAATCAGCACAGCATGTAATCAACAAAGATGTGTTGTAGATGATGAAGATATAGGACTAAGTTCTACAGAAAACAGCATTGATTTATTGAAAAAGAATTGCACAAAAACTTAAATTTTTTTAACAATGTCCAAACATCTGTTTTCTGCAAATATATGTTCACTCTTTAGATAAGGTGCTATTTCCCAAATCTTCTGAAGGCCTAAACAATCATGGTGATGATGCAATAACTGATCGTGCTTTGAAATAGTGGCTTCAAATCAAGAAGATTCTTGTTAATTTGAAACCTAACGAAATTTCATGTATTTTAATTAAATGCTTTGTTACACAAATTGGAGAATTCAGATAATTTAAAGCCTTTTAAAATCATGAGAAATCCAGTAACTGTGCTTTTAACAGCACTGCTGTTAAATGCTCATGTAGAATGTCTTTGGTTAGCAGTTAAAAACACAATTAGGTGAAAAAAGCCTTCTAATGAAAAAGAACAGACTTGAAAGTCGCATTAAGGTCAAAACATTAGAAATAAAAATGAGTACTGTTGACCCTGAAAATGGGATAAAACTATGGTGGGAGGATAGCGTGAAATCTTGTTGACCAAACTATAAAGATTAATTTATGTATTTTATTACTTCAGTTTCAACTTTTAAGCATACTATAATTGATATATGCAAAATAAAACATATTGATATTATAGTAAGCAATTTTATAAAAATAATAGTATGAAATATACAATTCGATTTTTTTTTTCAAAGTTTGGCCACTGACTTTTTTTTATGGCCAATGTCTACTAGCAAAATTTCTAAGTCTGGATCTTTAGAAGACATATGCTCTTCTGAGATAAGAACATAATATATGTTCTGCATCTTTATTCAGAAAGACGTACAGCTTAACGCTTCTTCAAAAAATAAGCAATGCAGAAACACACTTTCATTGAGCCATTAAAGGAACAGTAAACTTTAAAAAAAAGGTCCTCGAAAATACGAATTTTTGCTGTCATGTTATGCGGGTTACAGGGTGATGCTCATAGAACCGAAATTTGTTTCCCTACGGCCATTGGGAGCTGAGTAAACAGCTGACAAAGTTTCTGGTGATGACATCACACTAGACAAGTGGTCATTCAGACCACTTCTCGCACCAGCGCATCTGTGTACTCGGTGCGGTAGGGTTTGTGAGGAAAAGTACGAGGTAATTAATGTCAGGAATTTCTCTCCTTGTGTTGCACGTGTCCTGTTCATTACTCATCAAACTTTCTGCTGCAATTTACACAACTGGAATGAATTTTAAGCAGTTTACGGTTGAAACCCTTCATTTACAAGCACTCAATAACTACTTTTTACTAAGTGGTGAAATTTTTAGTTGGGCCAATAATCAAATTTACGTGGCATAGTATGAAAAAAAAAAAATTACTGACGATTTAAAATGATGCGATTCCGAAATTTGGTTGAGCGGAGATGGACAGCTTGATTCGCCAGGTTTTTTGTGCCAAATAATGTACGTATTCCATTATGGATATTCGCAAGGGAAATATTGTAGATTTTATTGTTGTCCAAAAAGGTGTTTTTGACGGGGACTTAGAAAATAATGTGTGTGATTTATTACTCGTGCCTAAACCTGCCATACAGTAATAACAGTTAGATAAACTGCTTTTTTATCTGTTATTTCTAGTTCATATTTTTCTTCTTGTTTTCCATATCATGTTTAACTATTGCAGTACTTTTTATTTTTGTGGAGCGAGGGGTCATTAATGACTTTGCACTTGGGCAACGAAAAATACTCATAAAGTTATTTCTCCCATGACAATAGGAGAAACTTAAAAAAAATATATGCACTTAGTTCAGTGAAAAATACCTTTGTATACTCGTATATAGAAAGTAGCTGACAAATCTTTAGTGACTGGGAGTTAATCGAAATAGTCTGTGTCCTTTCCAGGGCAACAAACGAAACCCGAATACTGTTGTTCATTAGGTCCAGGAAAACATTCTAACAACACAAGAAGGGATTACTTTTCTGATTTTTCGCCCTACAGGTATTCAGGCATTCACCCAACATACGAATCGTTTGTACGCAACATGTCTCCATAGTTTGCTACATACAAGTTCATATTTTTCACCCGAAGAATCATTTCATAACGACTTGCCGTAAGGTGTGGATGTTTAAAACAACATTGTTGAATGATTCGTGGTTTATTATACATTGGGCACTACCTTTTATTTTCAGCATCTGATCACTCTCGTTTCAACACAAACACCCAGCGTCTATTGACATTCTCTCGCTAACATTGGCGCCAGTCAAGATTACCTTTTCTACCCTTGAATTTGTTTTCGCATTTCTTGTTAAACATTTGTACTGTACCGGCAGAATATCGTGGTTCAAATGAATAAGGATTTACACTAACCGTTTTACAGATTGATGGGATCGACTGTGCTGCACAGAACGGTAAAGAGCACCGACTGGAGCCCTATGCACACTGAGCGTCCGGTCTTTTGTCTAGTGTGACGTCACTGCTGTTTTTTAAAAATGCTCTAGCGGGAGGACTACTTACAGTAAAGCATTTCTGATTGCATCAGTTTTCATGTCTCTTTCGACATTACATTTTCGTGCGGAGAAAAAAAAAAAAAATGCCCGAAATAAGTTTATTGTTCCTTTAAGCATGGTAACATGCTTTTAAAGGCACTCATTTTTTTTAATCAAAAAAAAGGGGGGGGGGGGTAGAAAGAAACATGACAAGAAACTGCTTTTTTTTTCTTTATTGAAAAACTTCTTTTGAGAATGCCTACTTAAAAAATGATAATGTTTAACTGATGGGTGACCACACATTTTCATCCATAACTACATACCAATGAATGCTTACAAAATGCAACATGATTCCTGTAGGCAATTAAGTTCACACAATGTGATAAGCACAGGTGATAAAACTTAAAATAAAGATAATATGGAGCTTAATGATGATATATAAAAAGTTCATGCTTGTTTTTCTCCACAAGAGAAGGCTCATGGCTGATTAGATGATGCAGTCATGTTCATTGTTTCACTGCTGCTGCTACTACTGCTGGAGTCACTGCCTTCTGTACCTGCAACTATTAAAGCATTTATTCCAAAACAGTTATGCATGAAAAAATGTTTACACAACATTATATACAACTAGTTTCCTTTTCTTTCAGCAATAAACATAACTGACAGCCCCTCAGTGATAAAATCCTAAGGAAAACAACAAATTTCAAAACTGCCAAAAAATACTAAAAAAAAAAAAATGCAAATGGTGACATTATTCAAACATTTTGTTAAAAAAAGAACTGATGAAGAAAAGGAAACCTATAATTTTCTAAAAGCTAACAACCTTTGGTAAACTTAGGAAATGATTTATATTTCTACTTAATTCCCTTTTGGGTAATCTTTGCAAAACCAACAGCACCATACACTGATAAATAAAACAAAAGCTTATGAATAAGGAAATGACTGATAAGATTATCAACTTGATTTTGTGCACTGCATCCTGTAAAATGTGCATTAAAATTAATCTCTTTACTTCTGGCTCAGAAATACTATCAACATCTGTAATCCAGGAGGCAAAAAACTTCTCAGAATATACATGAAAATTGTGTTTACCTCAGTACAAGAACTGAACATGTGCCTCCCCGAGTTCTGTTCTGTCTAAGCCTGTTACACTTAGATCGCCCAGAAGAATGCGTTTTCAAACAACTGAAATACGTGAATGTTAATAAATGTGCACAGTGAACCAGTAAAGAGTTTCATGCTTCCTTTCAGCCTGATAGCAGTTCAGAAGTCAACAGTGCTTCAGATAGAAATGTGGAAATTAATAATGTATTCCAAAGTACAAAACAAGCATTTATACAATTTGTTTTCTTTTCTCTCTCTCTCTCTGTTTTTTTTTTTTTTTTCTTCTTCTTCTTCTCCTGGACACTGATAAGTCACCATTAATTGTCATTCAGGTGGCCAACTCTTCAAAGTTGAGTTGGCAACATGGAAAACACTTCATGCTTGCATTATCTGATATGTTCACCATGTCCTATGAAAGATTAATGACTCCTCAATTTCTTTGATGCTTTTTATATGAAGAACCAAATATTTCTGTCCCAAAAGGGCATACATATCATGTTGGGAAGATCATTTCTATAAGGAGGCAGGAAAAACCTTGACTGGAACATTTTGGATGTTTGAGATCCATATACTTTGCTTTGACTGCAAGGCAGTACAGTTGTCAAGTTTTGTGAGAAGCTGGCCACACCAATAACAGCTCATTATGATTTCCAAGTGCTGAAAATATTCTTACATACTTGCTGGTTTGGAGGGTATATAAGGTATGCCTACAGCACACCTTATATACCCTCCAAACCAGCTCACGACACGTGCCTTCTTTTATTGGCTACGCGCTGTTGATGTCAAAAGTAGGAGGTGGTCACAATAATGTGACTCGACTGTGTAAAATGTCCTATCTACATAATTGTTTTTTTTTTTTCTCGGTAGCACACAATAGAGGGATTAAATAAACTTCAAGCATTTGTTTAACAGTTAATTGAACTGTTGAATTAGAAACAGAAAACAACCTCTTCCTTGAATTTGCTAACCAGACATGTTATGAAATCTATAAGAAAGACACTTTACAGTAGTGTAGTCACACCACTTCACTGAAAAACAAAATGCCAACTTCTTAAAATGTACAGAGTGAATAGAGGCTGACCACATAGCCGCCCCCCCCCAAAAAAAAAAAAAACAGAAATCAGCCAGATTAAAAAAAAAAAAAAAAAAACTAAAGAAAATTATTAACATTAAAACCAGATAGCTATAGAGGGGGTGGGGGTGGGGTGGCATCTTTCAATTCCATGTACTAAATTGTTTCAGAGAAATAATCAAATACATGCCACAGTGGAAGTTTAAAATTAGGCAAAAATGTTTTCAAGTATGGAAGTAAACTGCCACAAAATACACTGGGGGTGGGGGGATGGAATTAGCAACAGCAGAAGTACATAGGATACAAAGGTGTTACAAGGGCAGTAGAATTTGACATTACATAAGCACAACTGCTTCAAGTGCAATAAATATGTGTTCTTTAGCTGATGGGAGCATGCTTTTATTTGCAGTTGATGAGGCTAGATGTTGCCACATTCATTACATAACTCACCAGCTCTTCTTGATAGCATTCTGTCACTTGCTCCCATGACCTTCATTAGAACCCTACCATGGTTAGCCCACCAGATCTGGCATGTTTATTTGGCATGAGTAATGTGCCAATATTATTTTCTGTATTTTCCAAATTGCTCTGTATAAAGGTATGACAAAGGAAGGATGCATATCCTATAATATTGCAGTTGGATCTGGCTTATTTATTGGTACTAGTAATGGTGCACATATACATATCGCTAAGCTGTTCTCTGATATTCAGAGGTTAGCTCGTCACACAAAGAACTCACTGTTGCTGTATCAGGCGTCTCCAATTACTGCGATCTTGGCAAACAGCTCGAGCTTCATTGAAATCCATCATACGCCGCACACAAGACCTTTTGTACTTCATACTCAGTATCTTTTTCTTGTGCAGACATTCCTGAATCTGGTCAATATTATACAGAAAATAATATTGTCTACAATAATGGTGCCAATATTATTTTCTGTATTTCCTAACTTGTAAAAACCATCATTACTACCACTAATAAATATTATGAATTATTTGTTAGTAGTAGTATGATGATTGTCACATGAGAAGTTTACTGTCCTATCCAACACATGTAAGAGTCATTGCAATATCTATAGAAATACTAACTTTCTGAAATCACGTTTCTGCACTTTGGACAGACACAGGGGTGAAAAATGGAATCAGGGGTGAGAAATGAAAGTTTTTGAAATCCACCAGAACAAAATAAAAGTTAATGAAAAACAAGAAAAAAGTAAAGCATTTTTTCTAATATAAGATGATGCATTTTTATTAAATTAAAGCCTTTTTCTTCTAATGTAACTTGCATTTTAAGCAAAAACATTAAAAAATGAAACTTCTTTTGGGTGAGGGAAAAGGCCCCTCTAAATATACCACTCAAGTTCCACCAATACAAGAGTCTTGTTATATCTGAGTCACTCAAATCATTGTCCAAGATCTACTTTTTGTTTTATTTCATAGCCTGCCAAACATTTCCCAGCAGCAAGAAGTAATCCTATTTGTTCACACCACACAAAGAAAGTAGCTTCATCTTCACAAACCTCCTGGTACAAACAACTGAAACTTCATTTTCTGTACAATTCACAAACCAAATAAAAAAAGGGAACATATAATACACTGAAATTTCACAAGACTAAATGCACACAATGGAACCACTGAGATCACACTGACATAAGAGTTTATGGACTGTCACATGCTGGTTCAGTTAACACAGCAGACAATGATGCAGCTACCAAGAGAACAGCAGATGTGTCATACTCAAGTTCGTCCTAATAAATAATGAGAACATTAACCAGTATAAACTGTTGAAATCCAGTAACTAGAATAGAAAGTATTGTACTAATAACTGAAATTTAAAGAACAGCTGATACACATTCAATCACCAGAAAACCTGAAATATAATCTGCAAATACAAAGAAAATGTGTATCTATCCGTTTGGGTACTAATTACATTTCTGGAGCTTGGGAAATAATAGAGAAGCCTTCAGAATGTACACTCTAAACCTAGAATCTGATTCAAATGGTTTCAAAAGTTTAAACTATAAAATCTGAGCATTTAAAATGCCTTAAGAGCCACAGCCCTCAGCCTTAACATTACAGGGTATTCATTGCCACCATTTCACCCTAACAGCAAAGTGAAATGCTACACTGCCCTTAGGAAAATTTCTTTTGGTATCCTTCAAGCCAAAGACAAGTCTGTAGAAAGGATAACCCCCACCCCCTTTTTTTACATTAGAAATTAGCATTATACATCCACAAAATAACTAGGACACACAAAGTAATAATGACAAAGACATTGTCAGTGATTAATTAATCCATACAATCTGCAGAACTGAGAGTTTTTTTTTTTTTTTTTGTACTTCACATAAAACTGAAAGATCATAGAATTTCATCAATACACTGCTTAAAATTATATTTCTATTGATTATTGTATCAGTGATTAGCAGGTCAACTGGTGAGTGCAAGTTTTCCAGCATTTCTGTATGGTTTCCATGCCGGCGAGTTTTTGGAAGTATTGAAATGTCTGAATGAAACAACTTTGCATAATTTACAAGATAGTTCAGTCCTTATCATGATTAATAAAATGATTCATCTTCCAAAAAAAAAAAAAAAAAAATACTAACAAGGAAGACAATCCCAAAACACACTTTTTCCAGAGATCACAAGTTTTGATTTTATTTTATCAGTGAACCTAGCATGTGTGTGTGTGTGTGTGTGTGTGTGTGTTTCATAATGAAGGGCCTACACTTTATCTGCTACACTGGTGTGAAAAACTTAAAGGTGAGCCAGGTTTTGACCTTTAGCATTAAACACCAGTGGCCTGGATATGTGAAATTCAAAATATAGGAACTCCACTACTTACTGAAATGAAACAACACCAACACAACTGCAGATACTAAAGGATATAGTGGAACTTTAATCAGAATTTGCTACATAGCACTGGGTGCCATGATACAGATACATCACTGCAAAAGATGGTATGAAGGGAAGAGGAGGTCCTCAGTAGGAAATATAATCACCCCTAACATCAGTGCATGATTTACACCATCTGTTCATACTTTGCAATATGCTGTTGATGTGTTCTTGTGGTAGCATTGCCCATTGTTACATCAGTGCCATCTTCAGCTGTTGGACAGTTTCTGGTGTGTGTTGATGTGCCACAATGCATTTCCCCAGAATATTCCACGTGTGTTGTATGGGATTTGGGTCAAGGGAATGTGCTAGCCAATCCATCCGCTGAATGTCTTCACTTTCCATCAGCTCATCAACAGCCATCGTTTGATGGGGTGTGGCATCATCATCCATTAACACAAACTGTGGACCAATGGCACCTGGGAAGAGATAAACATGGGGCAGGATTGCCTCATCACAACAGCATGCACAGGTTACAGTACCTCCTTTCAGTGTCTGGTGCTCTGTACATTGATCAACCAGAATGCCTCCACATATGAGAACACTATGGCTCCCTTTCAATGATGTTTATGAGGTGATACCGAGTGTCTACCTCCTGCCACATTAGCTGATGTCCAGAATCACTAGAGAGACTAAATCTACTCTCATCACAAAAGAGTAATGTACCCCACTGTTCTGTTGTCCAGTCCGTATGTTCTCAGGATCCACTGTAAACGGTGTCTCTGGTGAGCCGTTGTTAATGGAACACTGCATACCGGTTGTCGAGCAAACAGTCCACCTTTGTGTAGTTGAATGGCCATTGTAAACCATGATACTGTGCATCCTGTGTGCATGTTCAGTTGTTTTGCAAGGTTACTTGCTGTCTGGTGTTTATCCCTCATGGTCTGTAGGAGGTCCTCCTCACTGCGGGTGGTATTTGGTGGATGACTACCACTGGTCTTTCGCACAGCTGTACCTGCAATCCCGAAGGCCGACAAGGCACGCGATATGATGCTATGGGCGATACTGAACTCTAGGGCCACACTCGTCATGGTTTGCCCATCCTCGAGCCTCCCGATCATTCAACCACGAGTAAAATCGTCAAGATGTTCTTGGCGGGCCACTTCGTCATCTCCAGCACACAAGAAACACGAGCCTCCCGATCATTCGACCACGAGTAAAATCATTAAGATGTTTTTGGTGGGCCACTTCGTCATCTCCAGCACACAAGAAACACGATTGAACGTCTGTAACACTTATGTACACCATTTGGTGACTTCCGTTCAATCGATGCTTTTGGACTGCATGAATGCATTTTGTTTTCACATCACACAAACCACACGTCATGCACATGTGCTGTTGCTCCTGTTCCCAGATACAGTCCTGGGTTAATTTGTATTTGGGTGCTGCTGCTGCTGCTATTCATGCAGTTATTTTACTTTTCCCACTTCATGCTTAAAGTTTGTGCACCAATGTATAACTCACAGCTTGAAGAATTCATCTTTTTCATCGCCATAACACTGAAACAGATTAACACTAAGGATATTTCTTTTAAGGAAGCAATGCATGTATAATACTGCATAGCCATGATGGTGAACAATTGTTTATAGAGAACTTTTTAAAAACATAAGCAACAAAATTCAATTCACAAGGTGCATTCTCTTCCACTCGGATCATCAAACCAATATCTCACATGTTGTTGTTACACATGATGGGATATCTCACTGAAACAAATGCATCATGCCCCCCTGCCCCCCTCTAAATTTCTGCTAATCTAACAAGTTTTTAGGACCCAATATGCAAATAGTGCTCATAAGAAGCCATGACAAACAGTGAAAGGCCTTGAGCCAATATGTTGTGACTGAGAGGCTGATTGTGTTTTCTATAAATGGTTTTAAACTTCCTTTTTTAACTGTTCATCATTTTATTGGTATGATTTTTGCATGAATTTACGTGTTGCAGTACATAGTGGTTTGTGAATTTTCCTTTGTTTTTGAGCTTGGATGTCAACTGAATTTCCTTGAGAATCTTGTGTATTTTGGTTTTTTAAGAGAATTGTTAATGTTTGTTAGATAATTTCTTTTCATTTCTAATTGTAAATTCGGAGATTTGTAGTGTTAGTTTTTTGGTGTAAATATTGCTTTAAAATTTTTATATCAAGTCTCATTAACCTACATGAGCCTGTTAGTTTGCACAACACTACGTGCATGAAATGTAGTTTAAGCATCTGTTAAGCATCTGGTAAGGAAACTTACAAATTAGGTACGTACTCAATATTTGCTTATTGGTTGTTAATTGTACGTTTATGGTTGACAATTAGCACAGAAGAAATTCTAGTTGCTAATGTTGTATACTTATTAAGTTCTTAGGAGAAGGTAAATAGGTAAATTCAATCCCACACTTGTCATTGTCAACCTTGATACACAGTCCAGGCATAATCCTGACACTAAGTCAAGGTATAAAATTTTACTTTAAGGCAGGAGTCGTGCTTCCACTTGCCATCTTTGCAATTAGCGAAAAAAAATAATCGTTTTGGTGATGGAAAAAGAGCTTTGACGATTACCTTTTTGTACTGTTATAACACTTTGGCAATAAAAAATTGAATTTGGTGAAAACTTTAAAAGAGATGGCGTGACCCCTGCTTTAAGGTTCAACACATTTAGCAATTCGGAACAGAAAAATGTTAATGCACGAAAACTAATTGAAAACTAATCAATTATGAAGTTCTTATACGAAACTGACACATTAGCTCCAGCACTTAACTGTGATCTTTAATATGTAGACACCAGAGTAGTTCTCATATCATATTATACAGGATCCAATACAAAACCTACAAAGAACTCACATATGTACATATAATTTTACGAGAAATGAGATATTTTGAATTGCTCATGCAACAGACTAACTACAGGCACAGCTGTAACAGGATATAATGTGCTAATTAATGCAAAATCTTCCAACTCTATCATCTTTACCAACTTCCAAAGGTCCATCCCTAAACTTGTAATTATTTGTTTACTGGTGAACTATGTGTAAAGAGCACGGGTAAGGAAAAATATTTGCAAGTTATATGCAAAAATTAGTGATCAGGATACACAACAAATTTATATAACAAGTTAGTAAAATCATGCAATGCATTGATACACTTTCCAACATACCAGAAATCATTACTCAAGTTATTAGAATAATGGCTGCAAAATAAATCTTGCTCCTATGTCCTGACCTTTGACCCCATTTCGATGATATTAAACAGAATTAGTTCAGTATACCTCCGGAACAACATGCTAAAGTTTTGTCATACTCGAAGCATTTTTAGGTAAAGTTATGATGCATAAGAACAATGGAATAGATCCCGCTCATATGTCCTGACCTTTGACCCCCATTTCGTCCATTTTCAATAGGGGTGGTCCTCTACCAGATACTAAAATTTCATTGAAATTGAACCACGTTTACGTCAGTTACGACACATAAGAGCAATGGAATGGATCCCGCTTCTATGTCCTGACCTTTGACCCCATTTCGCAATTTTCAATAGGATTTGGCCCCAGGTGGTTCCATACCATATACTAAAATTTTATCGAAATCGAACCATTTTTATGCAATTTCTGATGCATAAGGGCAATGGAATGGATCCTGCTCCTATGTCCTAGACCTTTGACCTCATTTTGCCCACTTCCAATTGGGTTCCTTCCCAGGTTGTCCCCTACCACATACTACAATTTCATCAAAATCAAACCATTTTTATTCAAGTTATCGTGCGGACAGACGGACGGACAAAGCTGGGGCATATACGCTTCTTCAACGTTGAATTGAAACAAAAACTCAATATATAAAAACTTGAGCATTTTTTATGTCATCTTTTTTTTTTTTTTCTAATTATTAAATAATGTCTGGTTGGAGATGTCTATATCACTGAAACAAATATATTTGAAGAATTCTGCCTGAACAAAATTCATCATACCAAGAAAAACTGTAGTGCAAAATAAATAAATAAAATGAAATAAAAATGCAGTGGTTACAAATTTTTATTATCAGGGTTTAAACACTTTTACAGCAAATAAATCCAGGAGTTAATAAAAATACAGGGTGTCCCAAAAAGGTGTAACCAATTTCAAATGATGATAATTTTGGATACAAAACTAATATCAGCATTCTGTTTGTTGCATGTGGTAAGGAATACCCTCAAGTTTTGTAGAAGTGTACCCAATGGATCCTGCAATGAAAGCACAGATTGTGGAGTGGTTTATTGAAACTCGATCTGAAATGCAGGTTCAGCGGAATTTCAGAACAAAATCTGGGAGCAAACCCGCCCACACGTAACAGCATCAGAAAGTGGTACGAGTCATTCAAGGAAAATGGTAGAGTCCTTACAAAAGAAAGCCCTGGACGACCATCGCTGGTTTCAGAAAGGGAGGAGGTTGTGAGACAAACATTCACTCGTAGCCCTTGAAAGTCAATCAGACAAGGAAATGCCAGTTGGCCATCCCCAAGTCGTCAGTGTACTGAGTGTTATGTCAGAGATTAGAAATGCACCCGCATAAACTGCAGATAACCCATAACATAACTCCAGATGATCATGTGAAACAAACAGTTTGCTGAAGAGATGTTGGAGAACATATCTTTCTTGAGACAAATCTGTATCTTTCCTGAGACAAATCTGTTTCTCGGATGAGTGCACTTTCCATGTTTCTGGAAAGGTTAATAAACAGAATGTGAGAATTTGGGAACTGAACACCTATACTGCACAAAGGAACATGATCATGCTAGCCCAAAAGTTAATGTTTAGTGTGGCATAATGGTTGATCATGTTATTGAACCCTTTTTCTTTCAGAAAGTGACCATGAGAGCTGATAATTACCTAGACATGATTGAGCAGTTTGTGTATCCCCAGTTGGATGAACTTGCAACTCTGGTCATTTTTCAACAAGATGGGGCACCACCACGTTGGGCTTTGATTGTGAGGTCTCTGGATACCAAATTTTCCAATCGACGGATTGGGCATGGTGGTCCCATTGCACGGCTCTCACGTTGGCTGGACTAAAAACCCTGTGACTTTTTTTATGGGGATTCATCAAGGGTGAGGTTTACAGCACCCCTGTTGCAGACATTGCTGACCTAAAGAGGAGGATTATGCATGCACTGTAGAAAGTTAATAAGGACATTCTTGAACGAACATGGTTGGAACTGGAATACAGTTAGACATTGTTTGGGTGACAAATGGTGCCCATGTCAAATGTCTATAAAACTTCATAATTTGTTCTGTCAATTGACATAAATTGTATATTGAGATCATTTATATTAAAACAGTTATGATTATTTGAAATTGGTTACACCGACACCATGTATTTCCAAGAGCTCAATTTTTTGATAAATCATACTACTTAGTTTCATATTTTGTAAACTGCAGTGCAGTTCACTACACTTTTTTTTTTTCTGATAATGCTATAACTTTCAAGTAAATAAAAAATCTTAATCTTTATTTACTTGAAAGTAACACAAACAAACTTAAAAAATGAGTTATTTTTTTAATAAGATCGTTTTTTCTCATTCTTTGAACAGCTAGATGAGTCATCCAGTGAACTACCACTTTTCTGTATGAAATTATGATTTGAGATCAGCCTTGCAGGTAAGAAATTTACAGTGCCCCCCCCCTCCCGAATTTCACAGCCTGTGGATCATATGACACTGTGGTTTATATGAAGAGGGAAAAAATGTTTTTCTTAAATTTCAAGATAGAAATGAAAGAACTGAAAATAAAATGAATGAGGAAAATGATTAAAAAAATCTGTTGTGTACATTTTATTTACCTCATTATAAATTCATTAATATTACCATTATTTAATAATATTGTTTATTTAATTATTTCATTATTTTATACACTTAACTTTGGCTCACTTAGTAAAACAATACTGCAAATTGCTCTGGCTTGGAACTAAAAAAAATTACCCTCCACAGCCTAATTGCTGGCACATGCCATCAGTAAGTAGCACTGGTACACAAAATCAGTAGTTTTCAAACAGTAGCTTAAAAAACCCCATTCAAAACTAAGTTTTTAAAATAATTAGCTTAGTGTAAATGTTTTTTAAATCATTCTTTAGAGCTGCAAATATTTCATGGGTAATTGCATCAATAAACATGTTTGCTCTTCATAAAAATAACCCAATTCAACACTTTATATTTGAATGTCATGTAAAAAAACAAAATCAATGAATCAGTTCCATACTGGACATTCTCAGAAACACTGGAAACCCTATTCCTATGTTTGCCTTTGCTCTCAAAGATTTTCAAGAGCAGGCACAGCACAACTATGTTTGAAAGTTAAAAAAAAAAAAAATGAAGAGAAAAATGCAGATGGTGAAGGATTCCTCACATCTATTTTCTCTCTTGATATGAGGCTATTATTTCTAAGGCAATTCTGGCAGCATTTATAAGGCTCCACTTTCACAATGATCAACCAATGGGGTGGAGCTTAACACTGCTTATGTTTGCTCCCTCATCCTGCACTTAAGGTCACAAGACAGGAGGACAAAGTGTGCATCTGATCTCACATGTCGAGTCATCATGTTGCACACCTTACACTTACACCTCCGATTACTTTCTTTCCACCGGACTTGAGCCTTTTACAGAAGCGACACGATGAGGTATTAACGGCCAAATCTCCCTTCTGGCAACACGATGAGATATTAACGGCCAAATCTTCCAACAAAATTAGTTTAGAATTAGAAGGAATACAATTCCAGGGGTTTTCCAGGAAATCCTTATATTAAGGTAACATTATAATTGCTTTAAAATAATGTTATGGAATCGTCATTCATGTCATGGTCTTACAGAAGAACATGTACGGTAAGATCCCACATATTACAATGATTAAATGTAATTTGTCCTTCAAAAAAAAAAAAAAAAAAATAAAATAAATGAACATAAAACAAGCTAATCACTTATCTGTCATATGTGTGTGCAGTATTCCTGGCTAATGCAATATTTTTCATTATTATTATTTTTTTGTAGGTAGCGGGCCACAGGCTGTTTAAATGAATAGTTAGCTAGACAAAACCACTGTCTCTAAATTATTGTATTTAGATTGATGTCCCTTTGGTGTATTACTTTTATTTGAATTCAAATTATTACATGTATAGTTTTGATTAAACTATGTTCACTTCAGAAATTTATTTCTTATTATCCAATAATAGTCACAGAGACTAATAATATGTACACAGGCTGTCACAGTCAATGAAAAAATAAAGTTAAGATTGGAAAGCATGACTAACCTTGAGACTGGGAAGCAGGTGCACATGGACTGGAAATGGCAGATGAGTCAGTACCTACAGGCTGAGGATGTGCTTGAATGGGGTGAGCTGATGGAACTTGGGGCATTCCTACAACAATTTAAAGAAGAGATACTGTTATACATATATTTTAGGAAGAAAAATATTTTTTAATTTCCTAATTCATACAAGATTTCCACTTCCACTGCAGTTTGGTTAGCTTACTGTGTAAAAACATAATTCAGGAGGAATTTTGCACCCCTATGCTTTCAAGTAAGTTCCCAACTTTGTGTGTATCACTTTGTCTTGTTTACATACAGATTCATCACATCCACCCTGAAGGGGTAAACAAAACACCTCCTTCACTAATAAAAGAACGAAAACATGATAAAAAAGAAAGTGTATGATTTGGTGTTTTTTTTTTTTTCTTCAAACACAATATATTTAAAAACATGAAATGGAGAACAAATCAATATGTGATGTGAAGAACAGAGATTTGCTACTTCAAAAAAGATGAGCTTAGAACATATAGTGCACTGATGCTTATATTTGTAACTGAATAGTTAAATATAATATTTTGGAATTTCTTAAATTCTGTTGACCAAATTACTTTAATTCTTGAAACAGGTCTGGACGCTGCAGCACTTGTGTCGAAACAAAAATTCCAAGAGCCTCTCAGCCAAATGTTATGATGCAGAGGTAAGGTTCTTCAGATTTTGCTTCATTTAGTTACAATTTAAGTAGCTACAGCCGTATCTGATGTAAGTTCCGAAAATAAGCAAATTATATATTTTAAAGGAGTGTTTTGTCATTTGTTACCTATTTGACTTATGATGGGTTCCATTTCAACTCAGGCAGGGTCGTACCATCATGGTCTCAGATTTCTCTAAAAAAATTAAGGGGTGTTCCTTGACTAAAATAAGGAGACCCATATTTTTCTTTTGGCAAGAAAAAATTTTCCCTTCGAGATAGAGGGTTTCAAATCTTGCACAGTCAAACAAGCTCTCTAGAAAACGGTTATTTTTCCTAACTTCAGCGAGTCATTGCAGCAGAGTTTAAAAAGATATCGTGTTCTTGTATTTTTTTTTACATTGTGTGTATAACATATAATAATATATGGTGCTAATATTTGCTACACATCGTATGATTAAAATTTTAAAAAATCGCAAACTTTGTGATTTTTAAAAAAATTTCAATTTTTTAAGTTTTTTAAACAGGTTTGGATGGAGTTTTTTCTATATTCGTTTTTTTCGTTAAAGACATACAAATGTGCACTTTATTTGTAATTTTTTGTGTGTCTGTGAAACTGCTAGTTTCCGCGTTTCGGCAGCGTTAAAAAAATCCGATTTTGAAAAATCTCTAACTTTGCCAACGATTTTCTCAAAAAGGCCATTTTTTAAAATTCTGAAAATTAAATCCCTGTTTGATTATCAACAGGAGAATATCTGTGTAAATTTTCACGGACCTAAAAACGCTCGTTTCCGAGTTAGACGCGTTTGAATTCGGTTTGAAAGCCTACGATTTCCCGTGTTCTAATGGCGCCATTTTGGAAAAATCTCAGGCGCAAAGTACGTACGTTATCTCTTACCCGAATCAAAGCGTTAGATATTCTTTGCCCGAATGATGGAATGAGAGCATTGGGTCAGCTGGCCTTGGTTAAATACATCCACCTCACCCTTCCCCGAGTGATGACATGCCTATAAAACTGTCGGGGGGGGGGGGGGGGGGGTAACCAATACATAAAGAAAATTCTTGCTGCTCCACTAACAAAGTTGAGTTGCGAAAGACAGCAGCAGCAGTTGTTTGTTTGTTTACGTATATACTTAAACATCGCATAAGAAAAGACTATGAAAGAGTAAAAAACTGTTGTGAAATACTTTTAAGAAAAAGAGTGCAGGCACGTGTACTGTAAAGTTAATTTTCGATGGCTAAACAACCTCGAGTTTTTCTGGGAGTTGCTAATTGTAGGCTACTGTCAGAAGAGCAGTTGTTGTTTTGTTATAGTTGCTAAAATTAACTTCTCAGTTTTTCGTAATAGTAAAATATTCGCTCAGGAGAGTTTTGTCCTCTGCGAACGGGGGAGAAGGTGCAATGCTCTTGACCTCGCTGCTGGGTTGATAGCGCTGGTCGCTACCGAAACTCTGCTTACCTCCTCTCCAAAATGTAATGGCAATTGTCTAATCTACTAAATAAATAACAATTAACACATACGCGTGCATGCTTATTCATAAAATGTAAGTTGAGTATATTTCCTGTTCAATCAGCTGATTTTACAAGTAAAATTCATATACAAAATATGCGCTTATAATGGTGTAAAGATTTTTATCTATTTAAAACATATTCAAAGATTTCAATTTTTTAAGGGGGGGGGGGGGATTGTGTTCGTAGTGATCTCCCCTGGGCCACGATAAACCATGCACTGCCCATGGCTTCTGTTCCCTTAGAAGATAATCCTAGATCGATGGGAGACCAGCAGAGTTTTGACAACCCCTCCCCTCTCACGTGGTGGTGAGGTGTCTCAAAGCTAGGCAGCTTTCAAAAATGTTTCAACTTAGATGGCTGGTAATAAGAGAGGGATTCCATTTCAACTCTGGCAGGGTCGTACCATCACGGTCTCAGATTTCTCTAAAAAAATTAAGGGGGTGTTCCTTGATTAAAATAAGGGTACCCATATCTTTTCTTTCGGCAAGAAAAAAGATTTTCCCTTCGAGACAGAGGGTTTCAAATCTTCCACCGTCAAACAAGCTCACTAAAAAACCGGTTATGTTTCCTAACTTCAGTGAGTCATTGCAGCAGAATTAAAAAATATCTTTTGTTCTGGTATTTTTAATTACATTGTGTGTATAACGTATAACAATATTTGATGCTAATATTTTTTACACATCGTATGATTAAAATTTAAAAAAATGGTAAACTTTGATTTTTAAAAAAAATTGAAATTTTTAAGATTTTTTTTAACTGGTTCAAATGGAGTTTTTTTTCTATACTCGTTTTTTGTTAAAGACATACAAATGTGCACTTTATTTGCAATTTTTTATGTGTCTGTGAAACTGCTAGTTTCTGCAGGTTAAAAACAGCCGATTTTGAAAAATCTCCAACTTTGCCAACGATTTTCTCAAAAAGCCCTTTTTAAAATTCTGAAAATTAAATCCCTGTTTCATTATCAACAGGAGAATATCTGTGTAAATTTTCACGGACCTAAAAACGTCCGTTTCCGAGTTAGACACGTTTGAATTTGATTTGAAAACCTACGATTTCTCCGTGTTCTAAAGGCGCAATTTTGGAAAAATCTCAGGCGCAAAGTATGTATTCTCTTACCTGAATGAGAGCGTTGGATCCGTCCACCTGACCCTACCCTGGGCGATAACACGCCTAAAAAACGGTCTTGGAAAAAAAAAATAACAAATCTATATATATAGATTTGAATGTATGTCTGCTAAACAAATTTACAGTTTTCAAGTTAAAACCACCAAACTTGGTATACTACCTCATGGTACCCTAACTTAAACCGTAGACGGTTTTGGAAGGGGTCGGAGCCCGGGGTCAAGGGGCTCCACACAAAACTTCCATAAAATCTAGTTTTCAATTTAGAACCACCTAATTTGCAATACTATAGCATGGTACCCTAACTTAGACTGCAGACTGTTTTTGGAAGGGGTCGGAGCCCTGGGTTAAAGGGCCCCCACATAAAATTTCCGTAAAATATACTTGTAAACTATAGTGCCCTAACTGAGACCGTAGATGGTTTTTGGAAGGGGGTAGAGCCCTGGGTGGGTGGGAGCCCGTGGTCAAAGAGCCCCACGCAAAATTTCCGTAAAATCTAGTTTTCAATTTAGAACCATCAAATTTGGTATACTTTTTCTTGGCACCCTAACTTTGTAAAATATTTTACGAAAATTTTGTAGGGGTGGGGGCTTGACCCCGGGTTCTGACCCCTTCCCAAAACCGTCTAGTCAAAGTTAGGGTGCCAAGAAAAAGTATACCAAATTTGATGGTTCTAAATTGAAAACTAGATTTTACGGAAATTTTGCGTGGGGCCCTTTGACCCGGGCTCCCCCTTCCAAAAACCATCTACGATCTAAGTTAGGGTACCATGAGATAGTATACCAAGTTTGATGGTTTTAAATTGACATACATTCAATTCTCTATATATAAAGATTTGTTTTTTTCCCCAAGACCGTTTCTTAGGCATGTTATCGCTCAGGGTAGAGTGAGGTGGACGGATCCAGCACTCTCATTCGAGTAAGAGAAAACGTACTTTGCGCCTTAGATTTTACCAAAATGGCGCCTTTAGAACACAGAGAAATTGTAGGTTTTCAAACCAAATTCAAACGCGTCTAACTCGGAAACGGGTGTTTTTAGGTCTGTGAAAATTTACACAGATATTCTCCTGTTGATAATAAAACAGGGATTTAATTTTCAGAATTTTAAAAAAGGGCTTTTTTGAGAAAATCGTTGGCAAAGTTGGAGATTTTTCAAAATCGGCTGTTTTTAACGCTGCGGAAACTAGCAGTTTCACAGACACATAAAAAATTGCAAATAAAGTGCACATTTGTATGTCTTTAACAAAAAAAAACGAGTATAGAAAAAAAACTCCATTTGAACCAGTTAAAAAAAATCTTAAAAATTTCAATTTTTTTTTGTAATCGAAGTTTACGATTTTTTAAAATTTTAATCATACGATGTGTAAAAAATATTAGCATCACATATTATTATATGTTATACACACAATGTAATAAAAAATACCAGAACAAAATATCTTTAATTCTGCTGCAATGATTCGCTGAAGTTAGGAAAAATAACCGTTTTTTAGAGAGCTTGTTTGACAGTGGAAGATCTGAAAACCTCTGTCTCAAAGGGAAAATTTTTCTTGCCGAAAGAAAAGATATGGGTCTCCTTATTTTAATCAAGGAACACCCCTTAATTTTTTTAGAGAAATCTGAGACCGTGATGGTACGACCCTGCCAGCGTTGAAATGGAATCCCTCTCTTGTTACCAGCCAACTAAGTTGAAACATTTTTGAAAGCTACCTAGCTTTGAGACACCTCACCAACACGTGAGGGGGGGTGTGTCAAAACTCCGCTGGTCTCCCATCGATCCAGGATTATCTTCTAAGAGAACAGAAGCCATGGGCAGTGCATGGTTTATCGTGGCCCAGGTGGAAATCACTAAGAACACAATCCCCCCCCTCTTTAAAAAAATTGAAATCTATGAATATGTTTTAAATAGATAAAAATCTTTACACCATTATAAGTGCATAAGTTGTATATGTATTCTACTTGTAAAATCAGTTGATTGAACAGGAAATATACTCAACTTACATTTTATGAATAAGCATGCACGCGTATGTGTTAATTGTTATTTATTTAGTAGATTAGACAATTGCCATTACGTTTTGGAGAGGAGGTAAGCAGAGTTTCGGTAGCGACCAGCACTATCAACCCAGCAGCGAGGTCAAGAGCATTGCACCTTCTCCCCCGTTCGCAGAGGACAAAATTCTCCTGAGCGAATATTTTACTATTACGAAAAACTGAGGTTAACTTTAGCAACTATAACAAAACAGCAACTGCTCTTCTGACAGTAGCCTACAATTAGCAACTCCCAGAAAAACTCGAAGTTGTTTAGCCATCGAAAATTAACTTACAGTACACGTGCCTGCACTCTTTTTCTTAAAAGTATTTCACAACAGTTTTCTACTCTTTCATAGTCTTTTCTTACGCGATGTTTAAGTATATAACGTAAACAAACAAACAACTGCTGCTGTCTTTCGTAACTCAACTTTGTTAGTGGAGCAGCAAGAATTTTCTTTATGTATTGGTTAACCCCCCTTGACAGTTTTATAGGCATGTCATCACTCGGGGAAGGGTGAGGTGGATGTATCCAACCAGGGCCAGCTGACCCAATGCTCTCATTCCATCATTCGGGCAAAGAATATCTAACGCTTTGATTCGGGTAAGAGATCACGTACGTACTTTGCGCCTGAGATTTTTCCAAAATGGTGCCATTAGAACACGGGAAATCGTAGGCTTTCAAACCGAATTCAAACGCGTCTAACTTGGAAACGGGCGTTTTTAGGTCCGTGAAAATTTACACAGGTATTCTCCTGTTGATAATCAAACAGGGATTTAATTTTCAGAATTTTAAAAAATGGCCTTTTTGAGAAAATTGTTGGCAAAGTTAGAGATTTTTCAAAATCGGATTTTTTTAACGCTGCCGAAACGCGGAAACTAGCAGTTTCACAGACACACAAAAAATTACAAATAAAGTGCACATTTGTATGTCTTTAACGAAAAAAACGAATATAGAAAAAACTCCATCCAAACCTGTTTAAAAAAACTTAAAAAATTGAAATTTTTTTAAAAATCACAAAGTTTGCGATTTTTTTAAATTTTAATCATACGATGTGTAGCAAATATTAGCACCATATATTATTATATGTTATATACACAATGTAAAAAAAAAATACAAGAACACAGTATCTTTTTTAACTCTGCTGCAATGACTCGCTGAAGTTAGGAAAAATAACCGTTTTCTAGAGAGCTTGTTTGACTGTGCAAGATTTGAAACCCTCTATCTCGAAGGGAAAATTTTTCTTGCCGAAAGAAAAAATATGGGTCTCCTTATTTTAGTCAAGGAACACCCCTTAATTTTTTTAGAGAAATCTGAGACCATGATGGTACGACCCTGCCTGAGTTGAAATGGAACCCATCTTATATATATTACACATTTATAAATTCAGAAATTATGCCCAATAACTTTTCATTAAAAACCATACAAATAAAATCTTTTGAGCTAACTATAACAATTCCTCGAAGAAAAACATCCATTCTATTATATATACATATCTATATTTCCTATTTATTTATTCTATATTTTTTTAGATAAAAGAATCCAAATTTTTGCTTATAAAAATTCATGTTATTAGAGTATTGAAATAATAATTTTTCTATAAAATCACTCCACGTGAAATTTTTGCAGGGCTAATTTCTTTGCTCCTTAATGCTGCATGTGAGCAGGATGTTTGTAAACAAGGCAGACTGATATAAGTAAAGTTGGGAACTACTTAAAAGCATTGAGATTTGGAAGTTCATTCAATAATTCATGTGGCAATAAATATGTAATTTGGAGAAGAAACTTGTTTTGTATTACTAAGACAAAATTCCATCTAAAATGGACAGTCAACAAGGTATTTAAATATATGTGTACAAACAACTTAATTTGTAAAAAAGTATCTTCTCTGCTAATGTAGCAGAGAATGCATATTTTGAAATATGTATAAAAACACTTGCAAAAATGGAAAACATTTTCAGCACTGACTGAACAGATCACATTAAAATAAAAAAATAAATTGATAACTAGGAACAGTACACCAATTAAGTAGTAAATAGTAACACTGTACTAGTGATTCAATTTATTGACGTAGGAAGTAGACACATTAGCATTTCCAAGCTGTCGCACATCAACCAGATGGCTTTTTCAAGGAAGTTAGACTAACTTCTTTTGAAGAACATAAAATATTTCACCAACACTCAAATATTTACATTTTTTAAAATAATGAACTTAATAAAGATGTCTGAAAAAACCTGCTTTTCTATTTCATTTTTAATTATGAATCTGGAGATGCAGGTTTATAACTGACCATTTTAGATTTCAGTTAATATGTACTGCAATTACAAGAACAGCAATTGGATTAAAAAAAAGTATATATCATAACGATCAGGTGCATAAAGATTTTTAATATGTTACTTTTAGAAAAGAACGGATAAAATGTTAAGCAAATATACCTGGAAAATCAAAAGGTGCATCCACTGTTAGATTAGTCAATATCAAAATAATTTAATCAATCCAAACTGCAAAATCTGAAATATTGTTGAATTAAAATTCTAAATTTATGCAACTTAGCAGAAAGATTTTGCACCAAAAACATGTATAGAAAACTATGGTCTCATGGCTATAACAGCTTGACAGAAAAATAATTTTCAAATTGTACTTTTACAAAGTGGAGATATTATGCCAAATGCAATGCACATTTATACCACCCATCAGTATAACTGCACATCATATAAGGGAAGAAATTGCAATATTATGATGCTACTATATACCACCCCAAACAGAAGACATCGTTCTTTCCACGTTAATAAGTGAGTCACGGAAAAATTCTCATCGGCTGCCACCGGGAATCGGCGGCCGATGAGAATTTTTCCGTGACTCACTTATTAACGTGGAAAGAGTGATGTCTTCTGTTTGGTGTTCCTGATCCACGTCGAGTGTAAGAATTATATACCACCCACTGGTGAGCCTGTTACAAAACACTGAAAATTTCCTCAAGAAACTTTAAAGAGGCAATTTGAAACAAAATAAAATCAATGAAAGTTGTGAGTAATTTTTACTTTGAAAATGTAATAACAACACTTTTAGAAACTTTTAGAGACACTGTGGAAAATACAAGCATACTCAGTCAGAAACTTAAGATGTAGGTTTGTTTCCCACTTCAAAATGCACTGTAATTGTTTTTTGTTTTTTTTATCGTAATTTAATTACTAGGGCTAGGATTTCTATGACCTAAAAACTGGTAAAAATACCCTATGAAAATGCATTTATGACTAATTAAAAAAAGAAGAGGTGCATCGAACAAAAAGAATCTGAAAAATATATTTTAATTTGTTGACTGTTGCTGTGTGAACGAAACGTTAAAAACACAATTAAACTTTTTACAGTTTCAGTGCCAAACTGAGTCATTTTTTTGTTAAAAAAAGACCCTATGAAGGGGGAGGGGAGAAAAAAGAATAAAAATGGAATTTAAATTTTCTGACTGAAATTTCTTCAGGATGACGCTTTAACGTCTGTAACTTCTGTTTTACACGTACTGTAAAGTGGATACAGTCTGTGGTGGTGCATTAACTTATTCAATTAAAATATAAATCGGTTAGAAGTCCTAAAGATGTTACTTACGGAATTGCGTGTTCAGTCCAACGTCAGTAGTTATTGAGTTTCTTTGTCCAAAGTTGAGTCTTGCTTCTTCTATATGGTCAGTTGTTAGGGTTAGTTCGAGAGCCATTTCGTTATAAGTTGTACCCCACTTCGGACATGTCCAGATGTTAGGGTTAGCTCCGTTTTGGCTATGTCGACATCATGTTGAATGGGTAAAGGTTTCCAGATAATAATTAAAAATTCTTGAGTTAAGAGTTACTATTTACATACAACTTGAAGTTCCACGTCGTATTTGGCCTTTAGGGCTATCTCGTCAATGCTGCACTCTCTTGGAAATGCTGAGGAAGTCTTCAAAGTTTGGTCAGGTTCATAAAAAATTTAAAAGCTAAAGCAACTTATGGGAATTTACTAGGAAATGTTTTCATTTATAGCAAATTTTCGGAGAAAACTCTTCTCCTTCTTCAGGCTCTCTAGTTGTTGTCACTTTTTGCTTGTCACTATCATGGTTACGGTTTACCTTGACGGTTACGGTTAACCTTGACGGTTTAGGTTATTTTTCACCAAATCCTGCCAGATGTTAGGCAGGAAAATCCTTTGCAGTCATTGATGATGGAATTTTGTTTTTTCTCAATCTCTATTCCTTCTTTCAGTTTTCTTTTTGGAAATTGCTTTGGAAACTGATTACTTTAAGGGAATTCCAATCCATGCTGTGCCCAGTTTCTCTAACATGCCTATCTAATCCAGTCTTGTTGGAGCAATTTTTTATAGCTGCTTTATGCTCAGCTATACGAGTTTCTAGTCTGCGACCTGTTTCACCTATGTAAGATAGTCCACAACTACAATTTACTTCATAAACTACTCCTTGCATTTTTAAAATATCTTCTTCTCTTTGAACTATTTTAGGGAAAAATTTTTTAACTTTGTTCTCTAAACTTGGAGCTAGCCTAATATTGTATTTTTTACTAATTCTCTTTAAAGCCTCAAATAAACCTTTGTGATAAGAAATTTTTCTAGTGAATTTTACTTCTTGCTTTTGTGGGTTCTTCTTACCATTAAAATTCAGAAGCTTCTCAATTTCTTCTTTAGGATAGTTATTTTCTGCAAGTATGACTTTAAGCTCTTCTTTATGGGCTTCTTTTTTATCTGCAGTAGAAACTATTTTATTAATTTTTTCTAAAAACTGACTTGCTACATTTTTCTTAATAGAAACTGGATGATACGAATTGAAATCCAGTAGTCTTTTAGTATTCATTGGTTTTTTATACCAACTAGTGAGGAATTTTTCATCTTCATAATAGATAGTAATATCTAAGAAGTTTATTCTTCTTTCTTTTTGAAGTTCAATAGTGAACTTAAGGGAATCATCTAATTCATTGAATGAGTCTAGAATTCTTTCTGGAACAATTTCTGAGCTATCTATTATAAATAAGATGTCATCCATGTATCTGCTATATAAGCAGAAGTATGTGGGTTGTACTAGTATCTTTTCTTCTAGTTTTCCCACATAATAGTTAGCTAAGAGTGGGGAGAGTGGGGAGCCCATAGCTAGCCCCGATTTTTGAATGAAAAAAAGTTTTCCCAAATTGAAAGTAGTTGTTCTGCAAAGAGAAAGTAAGCATTTCAAAAATTCCTACTAATATGTTTTTTTCCTTGTTGTGAAAAACTATTAGGTCTGCCAAGTCTTCCGCTATAAAGTCTATAAGTTGATCTATATTAATGTGAGTATACATAGACACTATATCTAAACTACCCATAATAGGAGAATCTAATTTAGGAAGAAGTTCTAGTTTTTCTTTTAGCTTATTAGTAGGAATTTTTGAAATGCTTACTTTCTCTTTGCAGAACAACTACTTTCAATTTGGGAAAACTTTTTCATTCAAAAATCGGGGCTAGCTATGGGCTCCCCACTCTCCCCACTCTTAGCTAACTATTATGTGGGAAAACTAGAAGAAAAGATACTAGTACAACCCACATACTTCTGCTTATATAGCAGATACATGGATGACATCTTATTTATAATAGATAGCTCAGAAATTGTTCCAGAAAGAATTCTAGACTCATTCAATGAATTAGATGATTCCCTTAAGTTCACTATTGAACTTCAAAAAGAAAAGAAGAATAAACTTCTTAGATATTACTATCTATTATGAAGATGAAAAATTCCTCACTAGTTGGTATAAAAAACCAATGAATACTAAAAGACTACTGGATTTCAATTCGTATCATCCAGTTTCTATTAAGAAAAATGTAGCAAGTCAGTTTTTAGAAAAAATTAATAAAATAGTTTCTACTGCAGATAAAAAAAGAAGCCCATAAAGAAGAGCTTAAAGTCATACTTGCAGAAAATAACTATCCTAAAGAAGAAATTGAGAAGCTTCTGAATTTTAATGGTAAGAAGAACCCACAAAAGCAAGAAGTAAAATTCACTAGAAAAATTTCTTATCACAAAGGTTTATTTGAGGCTTTAAAGAGAATTAGTAAAAAATACAATATTAGGCTAGCTCCAAGTTTAGAGAACAAAGTTAAAAATTTTTTCCCTAAAATAGTTCAAAGAGAAGAAGATATTTTAAAAATGCAAGGAGTAGTTTATGAAGTAAATTGTAGTTGTGGACTATCTTACATAGGTGAAACAGGTCGCAGACTAGAAACTCGTATAGCTGAGCATAAAGCAGCTATAAAAAATTGCTCCAACAAGACTGGATTAGATAGGCATGTTAGAGAAACTGGGCACAGCATGGATTGGAATTCCCTTAAAGTAATCAGTTTCCAAAGCAATTTCCAAAAAGAAAACTGAAAGAAGGAATAGAGATTGAGAAAAAACAAAATTCCATCATCAATGACTGCAAAGGATTTTCCCTGCCTAACATCTGGCAGGATTTGGTGAAAAATAACCTAAACCGTCAAGGTTAACCGTAACCGTCAAGGTAAACCGTAACCATGATAGTGACAAGCAAAAAGTGACAACAACTAGAGAGCCTGAAGAAGGAGAAGAGTTTTCTCCGAAAATTTGCTATAAATGAAAACATTTCCTAGTAAATTCCCATAAGTTGCTTTAGATTATTAATTCAATTAAACTAGGAAGCCATTTCTCAATATGAGCTTTATTCAAAGAATTTAAAAGCTTTAAAAAGGTTCCAGTTAAAATCGTCACATACACCACCTCATACCATCCATAGTCTCAATCACCGGACGCGCATTTCACCTAGGCTCTACCCTGGCGTTTTCAACGGAGACTTCACATCATCTGTCGAAGTCTGCTATCTGAAAGTCTCGTGTCCACAGTGCGCATGTTCCGAAAGTTTCTGTGGAAGTCTCTGTGGACACGAGACTTTCAGATAGCAGACTTCGACAGATGATGTGAAGTCTCCGTTGAAAACGCCAGGGTAGAGCCTAGGTGAAATGCGCGTCCGGTGATTGAGACTATGGATGGTATGAGGTGGTGTATGTGACGATTTTAACTGGAATCTTTTAAAGCTTTTAAATTTTTTATGAACCTGACCAAACTTTGAAGACTTCTTCAGCATTTCCAAGAGAGTGCAGCATTGACGAGATAGCCCTAAAGGCCAAATACGACGTGGAACTTCAAGTTGTATGTAAATAGTAACTCTTAACTCAAGAATTTTTAATTATTATCTGGAAACCTTTACCCATTCAACATGATGTCGACATAGCCAAAACGGAGCTAACCCTAACATCTGGACATGTCCGAAGTGGGGTACAATTTATAACGAAATGGCTCTTGAACTAACCCTAACAACTGACCATATAGAAGCAAGACTCAACTTTGGACAAAGAAACTCAATAACTACTGACGTTGGACTGAACACGCAATTCCGTAAATAACATCTTTAGGACTTCTAACCGATTTATATTTTAATTGAATAAGTTAATGCACCACCACAGACTGTATCCACTTTACAGTACGTGTAAAACAAAAGTTACAGACGTTAAAGCGTCATCCTAAGAACCTTGTGGTCACGTAATTGTATGTGAACTATATAATAGAATCACATGAGATATAATCAAACTGAAAGTTTGATTGAATTTCACTAAAAAAAAAAATTATTAGAACATTTTTAGTTTGCCAAGGCAAACTAAAAATTTTTACTTCATCAGTCCAGAACTAAATGCACATAAAAAATCATGTGCAGATTTTCAAAAGAAAATGATTTTCTATTGTCTGCCAACAAAGGTTTAAACATTAAAAAATGCCTTTTCACTTCTACTGAAACTACAGGAGTCTGCCTGAAATAAATTGTCACTTCATTCAAAGTCTTCAGAAATTTCACCAAGGGAAAAGTTTCTCCCCAATAGCACACTGCAATTAAACACAACTTTTTTATACTCTACTTTTTTTTAAAACTTCCTGAATTTTCTTTTGCACAGCCCTTTCCCAATTTTCCAGTCACAATGTTTAAGTCATTCACAATTCTCTGCATCAAATCTATTTGATGCACTAACACTGCTGACTTCTCCAAGAAAGTAATGGCACCAGGCAAAAATCCAAAATTCGACTTTATGTAGGAAAATTTACCTGATATTTTGGGATCAGAAAATAATCTCTGTGCAACTTTGAGGCTGCTTCATTGCTGTCAAATCAGTCAATCTTCTTCATCCAAGAAAAATTCATCCAAAAAATGCTTTTTTAAAATTTAAAATACCAAAATATGCAAAATAATGACTAAAAAATAACAAAACAATGACTTAAAATGAATGAAAAACCTGGGAAAATGCCATATATTGTTAAAATCATGAAAAAAGGCAGAAAAATACCTTAACAAAGGTACTTAAATCAGCTTATTTTATATGAAACAAGTTTGTATACACTTGAACGCCGCTTTAGTATTGCCAAAAATAATATGCAAAATCAAAAATCCTAGCCCTATTAATTACTATCATGAGCACCTCAAATGGGTATAAGCATTCATCAATCCTTGGGGCTACTGGTCCCATTGAAGGGAGAGAGCCAGTATGATAAACACACCACCCATGAGTAACTGTGACTTGAACACATACCCAACTCAGACAATTAATTAGTTAGAAACTAATGCCTGTACTGGAGTTTTCCTGAATAGTTTCACTATATCAGTGACAGCTGCTTGTGGCATCTCTTCAATGAAAAATAATTACTTTTGTCAGCAAAAGTTCCTACTTCACAAGCAACAGAATATACCCCTTCCCTTGTACTGGGTATTTTTTACCACAAACTTTAATGCTGCTTCTAGATTACTTTTAGAATTAAAACCTGTACAATGTGCTGTGTTCAATTTTTCTAACCTGCAGATGCTTTTTTTGGCCTTTGCCAGTTAGAATTCTGTTTAATATAAGAAAAAAAAATCTTACAATGCAATCACAATAACAGGCAACAACTCTACTAATTTTACAGCTCTTTGTATCATTTTTAATATTATGATTTATTATTAGGAATATTTCACTGCCACAAGTTTAGCAATAACTGATTTCTCAATGCTGTCATTTATTAAGAACTGAGGTGTTATGGAAAAGTTTCCAGCTCACCAGGGCTCCCTGTCTTGCTTCAGTGTTCAGTTTCATGAAGTATAGTGAGCATGTGTTAAGTGCCCTCAACAGTTTTTTTTTTTTTTTTTTTGACTTTGAGAAAATGCCCAATTTCAAAAAACAGCGCATGTGCATTAAAAAAAATTTCAAATCAGGCGAGAATATGTCAGAAACCTGTGAAGTGATGATAACGGATTTTGAGGAAGTAACAACGAGCAAAACACAAACATTTGATGGGTTTCGTGTCCAAAGTTTAAAAAAGGCATCACAATCAGCTGAGGATGTAGAACATTCAGGGCATCCTACAACAAGCAAATCTGATGAAAATGTGAATGAGGTTATGGCAGTTGTGCAGAAAAATAGAAATGTAACTATTAGGGATGTAGCATCCACACTGGGCATTTCTTTTGGTACCCGTTAAAACACTTTAGCAAATGATCTGAACACGAGAAATATTGCCACGAAATTTGTGCCATCCATCTTGGAAAATGAACAGAAGCAATCATGGGCAAATGTGTGCATGGAGTTGAAAGAGAAACTTTAAACAGACTCTAACTTTCTGTCCAAGGTCATAACTGGACATGAATCATGAATTTAGGGGGCATCTTGAAAAATTTAATTATTCTTTCTCAAGATGCAGATCAGAGAAAAAAGGTTTGAAGATATTAATTAATACTTTATCAGGAAAAACTGCAGAAAGCATTAAAAATGTTAGAGAATGGACTTTCAACAAGGGCACAATAACTGGGATCATTGTGTATCAGCTCCTAAAATGAGTACTTTGAGGGAGATAACATGGAATAGCTGCTGCATACTGTTTTTATTGTATTATATGACTACACTGGAAACTTTTTTATCACACCTCATATATTGGAAATCATGTACAGCTTTACAATGACACCACCAGCGGCAGAATGTAAAAAAAAAAAAAAAAAAAAAAAAAGAAATCTCCAACACAGACAGGAGGCCTCAAGATATCTGTAAATATTTTCCATAACATTTGTTGCAAAACTCACTTCTTTCAATATTCTATTTCCTTACAGATGTTTCTAGCCTTGAGGTGACTATTAAGGCCTGTTTTCAATGCATAATATACAAGCTCTTAAAGAGTCACCTAAACACCAGAAATCTCTGCAAGAAAATAAAATACTCAGAGGAGAGGGAGAAATAAGTGAATTCTCCAATTAAAACTTACAATATATCTGTGAGTAAAACCAATAAATTTAACTTTCAAACATTCGTTGCACTTTTAAAGAAACGCCTTCTCTTAAATCACTGCATAACACTTAAAAGTCATATTCTGGAGAAAAATCTGATATTTTCATGGTAGAGGACAGGCTGGACAAGATTTACTTGCTGCTTCTTAAACCACAGATAAAAGAGGAGGATGTCATTGCTACACCTGCTTTAAATTAATGTTCTGACTAATTTTCCAGCTGTCATATCCCCTTAGGCTTGGCAAACAGATGCCACGACAGAGACCATTGTTTCTGAGTTGTGTAGCAGTGAGAATTTTCTGTCAGTTTCTGAGACTGCAGCTAAGCAGCAAAATTTCCCTTCAGCAATTGCTCACTACCACTTAACTATTACTCTTTTAGTCTTTTTCTGAATGTGACTTTACCCTCACTTCTAGGTTTTTGACATTTGTATAATCTATATATTGTTACAGATTTTAAAAACATACTAATATAACATACCTATATGTGATTAGACATTGTCATAATTAATTTAAAGTCATTAAAATGTGCAAAATGAATTCCTTGTTGGGTGCCTTTACATATCTTTGTGCCCTCTTGTATTTTTTTGCTACATATATGTAGATGCTTTTTCACATCTCGTCAGATATGAGTGTTAATGTTTTATTAAATCACGAATCTTGTTTCTAACCTGATTCATGATTATGCTTCTTAACCACGTTGCACAATTCACATTTTAAAACCAAATAGTATAAACTGTTCAAAGGAGAGTAAACTTGAAACCAGTGACAAGGTAAAGCTACAAAATCATGGTCATTATATTATTGGTAGACAGACACCTTACATTTAAGTAGAAGCTATCTTATTATATGGATCATTCACGATATCCTATGTAGCCAAGATTTTTCGTTAACTACACAGATTTAGTGATATTATCCATATGTTAAGTGCAATTTATTCACCATTCCACAGAAAAAACACATATCAATATCAACAGAACTAAGCATTATCTGCATTTTATATTTTACAAATAAATCAGTCCTCTAAAATATAAAATTTTTACACTAAAGCAGAACATGGAGCATTAACACTAATCATAAAACAATGTTTAATTCTGATAAAATGCATAGGTACATTTCTTGTTAAGAGTTAAGAACTTACAAAAATGTCTTTAGAACTTCAATTTTTCAAGTCTTGTTTCCAAATACATTCTTTTTCAAACACAAGACATATTTTAAAACATTTATCACATGCTTATTACTCACTGTGTCAAACAACTACAGACTCCATGTTTTATCTAGGTTTGAGATTATCTTGCCCTAACAGCAAATTCATTCATCTGCAGCTTTTACTCACCCCAATGGATGGTGGTCTAAAGGCAAATAACAAAGTAATTGATAATGCAGAATGTTGTTATAACATCATCATCATCAACCATCATAATCCATTGTTGGATGGTCTCCCCAAGTTTCTTCCACAACGGTCTGTCTTGAGCCAGTTTCCCCCATGTCACTCCCACATGCTTTCGAATTTCATTCACCCAGTGTGGAAGAAATATTCCTCTCATAATACGTGGAAAATACATCATGATAATTATCACAGAAATCAGACAACTCTGAAGTATTTACTGTTTTTTACATAATATCAATCACATCAGAAAACTTGAAAATTTCTTAAAAGTGTAATGGTTAAGCATGCTTGAATGGTAATCGGGAGATGTGGGTTTGTTTCCTGCTCCAGGGCGATGAAATTTTAAAGTTTTCTGGTGTGATTGATATTACGTGAGAAACAGTAAATACAGTCAATTTAGAATTTATCTGATTGCTGTGACAATTATCATATTAATTCATCCATCTCCTAAGTTTTCTTCTTCTGGGTCTTTTCCTGTCCCTTGGAATCCAGTCTACAATTTCAGTTGTCCATCGGTGGTCCATCCTCCTGGCAATATGTCCATCCCATTGCAATTTCAGGGATTTTATGATGATCTTCCACTCTTGTCATTTTCCTTATCCACAAGTTCCTCTTCTTATCTTTCCTGGTTACACTAAGCATGCATGTTTCCAAGCTGCTTTCAGTTGTCTGCAATCTTTGTATGTCTTTATTAGTTAAGGTCAATGTCTCTGCTCCATATGTAAACACTGGAAGGATGCATTGATTAAACACTTTTTTAAGAGACATAGTGGCATATTGTTCTTGAAAATTGCATTGTTTCTTCCAAATGGTCTCCAACCAAGTTTCATACGCTGATTAATTTCTTCCTCAATGTGACCCTCTCTTGATATCTGCTGTCCAAGGTAAATGTAGCTATCAGTTATCTCCAACTTTTCCCCATCAATCGATAAATCTTCATTTCTTGTAAAAGCATTGTGCATCAGTTTTGTCTTCTGAGAGTTCATTTTTAATCCTACTTCTTTACTCTTGTCAGCAAGTTCCTGGATCATACTCTGCAGCTCTGAAGGGGTAGTTGCAAAAATGACAATGTCATCAGTAAAACGAAGGCAAGATAAATAATTTCTGTTAACCTTTATCTTCCCAGTTCAATGATTGAAAGGCATTTTGCAATGTGGCATTAAAGAGTTTGGGAGATATGGTATTACCTTGTCTAACTCTTTCCAATTTTTATTGGAGTTGTATCGTCAAATAGCTAAACCTCTGCATTTGATTTCCATAGATGTTATTAATAATGCTAATGTAGGCATCTTCAATCCCACAGGATTTCAAAGCCATTGTAACTGCTGAGTTATAACATAGCATGATTTAAGTATCAGAATTCATGATTTAAACATACAATTTTAAATCATGATGTTCTATAACAGCATTCTGTATTATCACTGCTTTGATGTTTGCCTTGAGAACACATACTAATAAATGAATTTATCACACTGTGTTAATATTGATTTTGTGGTATCAATGATTCTTGTAGATTCATCTACTACTTTCACCACTCTTGCAGAGACAACAGCAAGCCCACAATTTATTTGAACATTTCTCCCAAATGAGTGATGCTACTGAATTCAATTTTCCAACAGCTGAAGTAACTGTTCTTAGAGGCTCCATTGTGCATAATGTTGACTGGCTTCCTTATTCCACCAAATACTGATTGAGAAGGCTGAAAAACAGGGTGTTTTGTAATGTCCCATGATTCAGCCTTATGTCAATAAGGTTCAGCCGTATGTCCAATGATTCAGCCTTATGTCAAACAATGATTTCTGATGTACTACCCATAATTCTTATACCCTTATCACTTTCACACCAATACACCTTTCAACTATTAACTTTCTGCTGTCTCTCCCATTGGTCCATCTGATTATTATTAAACCAAGTTTTTTTTTTTTTTAAATCAATAAGTTCACATTCTGCTTACCCACCTACAGTGTTTAAAAAAAGATGCTCACTTCAGAAATTTTTATGTGCAATTTCCAAAATTGCACATAAAATTTCTGGAAACTGAAAACAATTTTTTTGAATAACACCTTTATTCTTTTAAATAATGGCCATTATTACCTATGATCTCATGTCATTTTTCTGGTTATGTAATTGAATTTCCCTTCTGTAGAACTCCATTTTGGAGTCCTCTTGCAATGCACTTTTGACATCTTCAACTTCATCGAAGGTTTTTCCACCGAACTTGGCCTGAAGAGATCGAAAAAGGTGGTAGTCCATAGGTGGAAGGTCTGAGGAATTGGGGGGGGGTAGCACTTTCCATCCAATATCTAGTAATGTTCTCTGAGCGACTAAAGCTGTATGGGGTTTTGCATTGTCATGTTACAAGATGACACCTTTGTGATTAACCAGTGCTAAACCCTAAGATTTCAATTTTTCTTTCAGCCTTCCAAACTGTGGGCAGTATAGGTCAGCATTTATCATTTGGTTAGATGCAAGCAGTGCCCAGAGAATTACGCCCTTGACATCCCACCATACACTTAACAAGACCTTTCTTGGATGCAGTCCTCCTCTTGAAGTCAATGGAGCAGGCTCAACAACACCACATACAGTCCTTTGATGATTTACATTTCTGTAAAGGAACCGCTTCTCAACTTTTCTTGGAACATCTGTAACTAATGTTCCAAGAAAAGTTCATTGCTGTGATGTGAAAGCAAAAAAAGACAGGTGGCCATTCTCTCCGATCAATTTCTTGCAGATAGGTCATGTAGTACTCACTGATAGAACTTTGTGATAAACCCAAGTGCATGCACCTTTCTTTCTACTGTTGTCCTGTGTACAGAAAACATTTCTGATAATTCTTCAATGGTTAGATGTTGGTCATTTGATATGGCTTGGTTGAGATCCTCTTCAGAAACCTCTGATGGATGTCCAGAACATGGTTGATCTCTGAAGTTTTTGTTTCCTTCATGAAATTTCCGGAACCAACAACGACATTGCCTACAGTATCCTAGCCATACACCTCAGCTGCATTGTTGCCTTTGTCAAACTCATACAGCAAACAACACCTAATGTTACCCTTACTGCTTGACATGTTAACCTTGTGTGATGACATGTTTACGAATGAGATGCATCTGCATACCCGGTGCCATTTTATAGCCTACTCCTCGAAGCATTGTGGCCATCACATGCGCCATCTGTTATTGCACTTGTTACTTTAATTTTTTACTTGGAATTTGGATCATGAAAAACAGATACAACTTTTACACACACCTAATATATATAGTAAATATTTAATCTCATCCCTATACTGTATTCCAAGTTCAAATTGCAATGTGCTAATTTACATACATTACAACAAAAAAATCTTATATGCTTTTACCATGGTAATACCGGATGTGCTGCAATGGGTATGGATGGCATTGGAATATAGGTTGGATATTGTGCAAGCCATGAAAGGTGTTCACATCAAAATTTGTTAACACACTGAATTTAAAAAAAAATCCATTTCTGCCTTACATTATGTGTAAACTGTTAACATAACTTCAACAATTTTGTTAAATAAATTTTTTGAACTGTTTCCATAAAAAAAAAAAAAAAAAGACTAAGAAAAATAATGCTTTCAATAATGAATGCTAATAATTAATAAACAGGACCTGTACACCAACTGTACTAAAAATAGTATAACTGTACTAGTGATCCAAATTTCTTGGAGTAGAACAGAAATTAAAGTGTGTGTTCTACTACAATGAATAATATGTAGTTCCGAATTTCTTGCAATTTTTTTTTTCAATGTTTTGTAAACTTCTTGGTGTAGAGTAGAGATTGAAGTTTCCAAACTGAATAAGAGTGTTATTATTCAGTTTGAAGTTTGCTGTCTACCTTTCTTGAAAAAGCCATTTGGTTGATGCGCAAAAGCTTGGAAACTTTGATTTTTATTCTACACCAAGAAATTCAGATCACTAGTACAGTTATACTATTTTGACTACTAATAGTAACTTGCACGTCAGTTTATTTATCCATAAGATATCAAAACTTTAGTTTGGGTTCTATGGTCAACAAATTTTGAAACAATACAATGCTGAAAACCAAGATGAACAAACACTATGTTCTTAAACATGATTCTGGCGATATATGCATTTGATATTTTGTTTTCAGGAACAGTTTCTGAGGAGAAAATATGCATACGTACAAGGTCTGATGAAAAAGTATCTGACCTCTGTTCTTCTCTCCTAAACTAGATAGAGCACATTGCTGAGACTCAGTAGCATGTGATCCTGAATTTTTGTTTTGTTTTTTGTTGAAGGTTTAATGACCACCGTGAGAAACTCAATGGGCTATAAGCAGTCATCCGTCCCTAATTTAAGATCTCTGGTTCCAGGGAACGGAGACAGCCAGTGCCGTAAGATAAACATAGCATCCATGCTTCACACTGGGGTTCAAACCTGGACCCACTTGGACGAAAAGTCATAAGCCAGCGTTTAGACCACTGCACCACTGGGACAGTCTCTGGACTTTAGTATGCATGCATAAATTTTTACTAGCTGTCAGCTGGCCCATTTGATGCCTGGCAGTGAAGGTTTGCTATCATGAACTCCATGCCCATCTTATTCTTGTCTTATGCCATAATGATCAAGTGAGTTCAGCAAAGAATCTGCATTTAATTTTTTTACAGACTTGGCCACATATCAGCTGAAACAATTCAAATCATTGGGGTTTATGTGATAAAACTATGGGTGTAACACAAATCAAGGACTGGTATCCATGCCTTAAAGATGGATGAAAGTCTCTTGAGAGTGACGAGCATTCAGGAAGGCCCACCACGAGCTGGAACCTCAAAATGATTGAGAAAGTGAGTGCTGTAGTAAACAAACTGTAAACAAGGATTACCATCAGGCAGTGCTCCATCGCCTACAAGATGCAGTACAGTGGAAGAGACCTGCACAGTGGCAGCATGGTGATTGGCAGCTGCACCAAGCCTATGCTCCAGCACATTCATTTCATCTCATTCAGGAATTTTTTGGCCAAACATTGGATCCCAGAAGTCAGGTAACCTTCATACTATCCAGACATGGCTTCTTGATACTTCTGGTTATTCCTAAAGTTGAAAATGTGTTTGAAGGGCAAAAGGTTTGAAGACAGATGAGATGAAGAAGAACGTGACACAGCACTTATTGCCAATCTCTAAAAAGTTATTTAAAAAAACGTTGTGATCATTGGATGTAGACCATTGGAACAAGTGTGTAGTGTCAGAAGGTGTCTACTTTAAAGGGAAGTAGGACAGCAACACAATAGATTACTTAGTTTGTTTTTTCTTGGCCCTAGGTCAGATGCTACTTGATCAGACCTTATATAATAAAATTGCAAAGGTACTATCTTCTACTTACAGTTATTAAAAGTGCACAGACAAAAAAAGTTCTGATATTAGATGGAAAATGCACTTTTTTTCTTAGAATTTCATTTTGATAATGGTTTCAGAAAAAAAAATGTATAATGTTTATGTTTTTCTGTTATACATTACACAACTTACCTCCCATTTCTACAATCATTAAAAAAAAGTGTAATTCTGATATAAGGGTTGTTCAATAAGTATTGAGACTTTCTGCCTGAAAGAGTCAAAACATGTCATACTTAAAAATAATCGCCACCAGCATTTTGACAATGGTCCTATTGTTGCACAAATCCTTCTATTCCGGCAGAATAGAAGGAGGCAGGCAGCTACTGCAGCCAGTTACCTACAGCTTCAAGCACCAGATGATTCAAAGTGAAATGTTCTCCTTTGAGAAATTCTTTCATGGGTTCAATAATGTGAAAAACCCAGGGCGATAGATCAGGACTATACATTGGATGTTGAAGGACTTCCCAGCGAAAGCGCTGCAATGTCCTTTGCTTCTGCACAATAACAGAGAAGAACAGAGGTCAGATACTTTTTCATCAGCCACCAGCATTTTGACAATGGTCCTATTGTTGCACAAATCCTTCTATTCCTGCAGAATAGAAGGAGGCAGGCAGCTACTGCAGCCAGTTACCTACAGCTTCAAGCACCAGATGATTCAAAGTGAAATGTTCTTTTTTGAGAAATTCTTTCATGGGTTCAATAATGTGAAAAACCCAGGGCGATAGATCAGGACTATACATTGGATGTTGAAGGACTTCCCAGCGAAAGCGCTGCAATGTCCTTTGCGTGGTAACTGCTGTATGCAGTCGGGTGTTATTGTGCAGAAGCACAATGCCCTGAGTGAGATTTCCAGGTCTCTTGTTTTTGATGGGTTGTCGAAGTTTCATTAAAGTTTGGCAATATCGTTTGCCATTGATGGTTGATCCTTTTGGTAACCACTCAAGAACAGGGTTCATACACTTTTTCAGGAGTCCACAAAAAAATTCCAGGAGCCCAAACTTTTGCTAGAATCACAGTGCTTTATTGTCTATACAGTAAACTGCGGTGAAGTTTACTTATTATTATTGTGGAATAACTTTTTTTACGGGTCTTTTAGAGGTTATTTTTAATGAAAGTTGGTTGTCAAATTTTCGAACTAAAGCCTAGTTCGTCATCAGGACTATGTCACTGGAGTAGTTGCTGCCATTCAATTGGAAGAGACCATCCGCAATTATCGTTAATTGTGGTACTTCTTCTTCTTGCTATTTCGATCCCTTCTTCTAGTTTTCTCTTTACTAAGTTTGACTGGTGGGCGATTATTTTCACTGAGTCCCAATTTATGGAGTGTCCACTTGCTTGTACATGTCTGTCTAGCCCTGTTTTGTTCCCAATGTTCCTAATAGCTGCTTGGTGTTCTTTCATTCGGACCTTAATACTTCTCCCTGTTTCTCCTATATAGCTGAGTCCGCAGTTACAGTCGATGCAGTAAATTACTCCTTCCTGCAATTGGATGTCCAATTCTTTCTGCTTTAAAGCTGGCAGGAATTTCTTTATTTTGTTATTAAGATCTGGAGCTAGCCTGATATTATATTTTGCTCCGATCCTTTTCAGTTTCTCGAAAAGTCCCTTGTGGTACGTAATTTTGCTGGTGAATTTGAAGTTGGTTTTTTCCTGCTTCTTTTTTGGCACTTGTTTAAATATTTTCTCAACATATGGGGAGGGGTAATTGTTTTCTGCCAACATTTCCTTTAATTCTTCTTTGTGAAGATCTTTTTGAGAAGCTGAAGAGACCAGGATTTCAATTTTTCCAAAAATTGTCTCGCTGTATTCGATTTAACATAATCAGGGTGGAATGAGCAGAAGTCTAACATCTTCCCTGTGTTGGTGGGTTTTCTAAAAAGCTGAGTGAATATTTTCCCTTCTCTTGAGGTCAAGGTTAAATCCAGGTAATTGATGCTATGGTCTTTTTCCTGTTCCAGGGTGTACTTCAAGGTATTCTCTAGTAAGTTAAATTCTTCCAGAATCTGAGAGGGTAGAGATTGGTCCACAGTATCTACTATAATTAGGACATCATCCATGTACCTTACATAGAGAGCAAACAAGGAGGGTTGTATAAGGATTTTTGCCTCTAGTTTACTTATATAATAATTTGCTAGCAGAGGTGCTAGTGGAGAACCCATTGCAAGTCCTGAAGTTTGCCTGTAATATTTCTTTCCAACTGGAAGAAATTAAATCGAATACAGCGAGACAATTTTTGGAAAAAATTGAAATCCTGGTCTCTTCAGCTTCTCAAAAAGATCTTCACAAAGAAGAATTAAAGGAAATGTTGGCAGAAAACAATTACCCCTCCCCATATGTTGAGAAAATATTTAAACAAGTGCCAAAAAAGAAGCAGGAAAAAACCAACTTCAAATTCACCAGCAAAATTACGTACCACAAGGGACTTTTCGAGAAACTGAAAAGGATCGGAGCAAAATATAATATCAGGCTAGCTCCAGATCTTAATAACAAAATAAAGAAATTCCTGCCAGCTTTAAAGCAGAAAGAATTGGACATCCAATTGCAGGAAGGAGTAATTTACTGCATCGACTGTAACTGCGGACTCAGCTATATAGGAGAAACAGGGAGAAGTATTAAGGTCCGAATGAAAGAACACCAAGCAGCTATTAGGAACATTGGGAACAAAACAGGGCTAGACAGACATGTACAAGCAAGTGGACACTCCATAAATTGGGACTCAGTGAAAATAATCGCCCACCAGTCAAACTTAGTAAAGAGAAAACTAGAAGAAGGGATCGAAATAGCAAGAAGAAGAAGTACCACAATTAACGATAATTGCGGATGGTCTCTTCCAATTGAGTGGCAGCAACTACTCCAGTGACATAGTCCTGATGACGAACTAGGCTTTAGTTCGAAAATTTGACAACCAACTTTCATTAAAAATAACCTCTAAAAGACCCGTAAAAAAAGTTATTCCACAATCACTATGAATAGAGGTGCCATAAATGCATTTATTATTATTATTTTTTGATTCAGGGTTTATTGACCACCATGTGCAGCTCTGGGTGCTGTAAGCAGTTCCACATCTTTAATTTAGGGCCACTTGTTGCAGAAAAGGTACAGAGCAAGTGCCATCAGACAAATACACCACCCATACCTGATATGGGTCTTGAAACCAGACTCATCTTTGGTGAATGATCAGAGGAATTACGTCAGACCATTTGGCTACTGCGGCAGCACTACACAGAATACATTGAATGAAAGCAGAAAAGATATATACACATCAGTAGAGATGGGACATTATGATTCAAGAAAGCCTTAAACATGCTTCCTTGCATTTCTGAAACAAACAAAATAAAATACATGCATGATACTGATAATTAATTTTCTTCCCTGAAATCAATATTTTTTTACAGTGCCTACATATCAGAGTGCAGGCACTAAGTAAAAGTGAGACGCCAAAGCATTCACAGAGAATGAATCATATGACTTCAATAATGACACTGTGCATCACCAAGCTTCACAGGACTTAGTTTTTTTGTTTTTTTTATCCACTTTGATACAAACCAAAAAGGTAAGTTATTCCATACTCTGGAATTCAAGAAACTAGAAACAAGAACCCGAAAAGCTTGAATGCCAACCCTTGGGGAACCACGAACAAAAAAAAAAAAAAAAAATCCAAGAAAGATTACACCTATTTTTAGTTGTAATGAGCACATCTTTTGAATCTGTTCTGACAGAAATTAAATTTATCAAAGCTATTCAAAGTCAATGGAACCACTAGTTAGGAAAACAATCAAACAGTTTCAACAATTGATAAAGCATCTAGAAATATAAATATTTGCTTAGTTCCACCAGCGGCTAAAAAACATGTAACGGAAATTAACAAATGGTGCACAAAAGTTTCTCATAGCCCAAGGAAGGTATCATAAACAAAAAGATTTACAAATTGGACAGTTAAAAGAAGAAATATATGAGAGAATGAAACATTACATAACTCTATGACTTCTAGCAGAAGAATTTTGCATAATGGAAAAGTTGAAAACAGGCAAAATATATTCTGCAGGGAAAATGCTATGCTAAGGAAAAATAACTTTTCAAATACATCTCCCGGAAGCAGAAATAGCAAGAAAAAGGTTTTGACTTTTACGCCCCCTAATGGTAAATCTGTGCATTACTTAAAGAGGATAATGCTCCACATCTCTAGCATTGCAAATAGCATACAATAAAGAAGAAATTTCTCAAGTGTTTTTAGAAGTGGCGATACAGCTGCAAACGGAAGTACACAAACACCACATACCGACAGAACTGTGAACTACAAAATTCCTTATATACTAGCCTAAAACATTCTATAAGATAAATGGCATCCAGTGTTGAAAGAATTTTTTAAATCGCATATGCAGAAGCAGAGATATTGAGAAAACAGATTTAAAATTGGCGAACCCTAGCAGTGAAATTGTGTATTATTTCGGGTAGAAAATATGCACACAGAGTTTGCATAGTTAGTAGTATCTGACCGAACAAAGAAGTTTTTTAATCCGGTTTTTAGTAGCGCAGATATTGCTGTAAACAGAAACGTGGACTTACGCTCTTTGGCGGCAGACTTGTGCATTAAGAAAAATTTGAAATTACATGAGGAACCTTTCGTAGTAGAAACGCTCTCCAACAAAGAAAAAAATTTCAAATCACACTCTTAGAAGCAGAGATATTGACAAAAATAAGATACACATCTACGACCCTGGTGGAGAAGCCATGCATTATTTTAAGAAGAAAGTATTCTCCAAAGGCTTTTCAACATGAGCAGTATCTGTCCATGGGATAATTGTTTCTATTGAGTTTTCAGGAGCTCAACTTTTGCTGCAAACACATCAGAAGCAGAAACAAACACTTATGCCCCCAGTGGCCAAACCATTCTTTACCAAATATTAAAAATTATATGTGAAGCATTTCACATCAGAAGCTGTATCCAGTGCAGAAAGAATTTTTGAAATCGAAGTTTTAGAAGCAGAGATATCAGGGAAGTGCAATTTACTTTAATGCTCCCTAGCAAAAAGTCTATGAATTACTTGAAAATTTTGAAATTATATAGAGAATATTTTGAAATGGAAACCCTATTCAACAAAGAAAGAGTTTTTCAAATCAGTCTCTTAGAAGCAGATATATCAACAAAAATAAGATATACGTCTATGCCTTGGTGGAGAAACAGTGCATTATTTTAAGAAGAAAATATTCGAAAAAGGTTTATCGACATGAGTTTCAATGGAGATTTTAGAAGTTCAGATTTTGCTGCAAATGCAACAGATGCAGAAATTACCACTTGCGCCCCTGGTGGCCTAACCGTTTTTTTTACTAAAAATTATAAATTATATGCAAAAGATTTCCCTTCAGGAGCTGTATCCGCTGGAGAAACAATTTTTCAAATCGGAGTTTTAGAAACACAATTTACTTTTGCACACCCTAGTGGAAAATCTATGCATAACTTGAAAAGGTGACTATACCAAAAATAGTTTTCAATATAAATGAAATCGAAAGGTAAAAGCATTTTTTCAGTCGGATGTTTAGAAGCAAATACATGGAATAAAATGTGTTTTGAATTCATCATCCGCATTTACGCCCCTAGCGGCAAAATTGTGCATCATAAAAAAAAATAAATAATAATAATAATAATAAAGGATCATCATTAGCCCATTTCAAGCTTCCCAATGCAAAATGAATTTTTCTTTCGAATCGGACTAATAGTTGCAGAGATATGGTGACCACAGATGAACGGACAGATGGACAGATAACATAAGCACGATCTATTTTACAAAAGACGAACGAAAAAGTGTGGAAATTTTAATTTTCCAAATTTTCAATTAAAAGAACTGAATTTTTCACAGATGTCATAACTAGGTCGTAAGGTTACTCTGCAAATTTTACTACAATCAAATGAAAACTTTCTGAACTGCACATAAATTTTTTTATTATGATACACTGCCGGCAAAGGCAAATGTGTTTAAAAATTTTAATGCCTAGTTTTCACAATTTTTATCCGTTTCACATGAAATTTGATGGGTTTGTTGCTTTTAGCAATTTCTTAAGCACATTAAATTTGCAGCCAGTTTCGTCAAAATTCCGCGAAGATACAGATTCATATTTTTTATCCCAGTAGCGGGCAGGAGATGCTTATCAAAATAAGGTGGCCCCCTGCACCCGTTCAGGCAAGGAAGTTTCTGCAACCCTCTTCCTTCCCTCACTCTCTTCCTCCAGTTTACAGGTGGAGAAGGGCTAATGTTCCTGATGCTACATTGGCTGCAAATCTTTTAATCAAACTATTTCAGCATAAAAAGAAATACAATATTTCCAGGGGTCATTAAAAATTGCATATTTTCCAGCAGTTTTCCAGGAAATCCAGGTGTACAACCCTGCAAGAAGCAATGGTCCTTGATGGTCAAAGAATAGGGTTAACATCACCTTGACTGAGGAAAAGGTGGACCGTGATTTCCTAGGTGGTGATGATGATGCATGCTCTGGTGTTTCGACTCTGGCTCAAAATGATGACACCAGCTTTCGTCCTCAGCAATAATGCACAGCAAGAAGTCTTCACTTTATGCATGGTAGTGGTACAGATGCTGTAATAAGTTCAATATGTAGGAACTGTACACCAAATTATACTCAAAATAGTAAAACTATACTAAATATCCGAAATTTCTTGGCGAAGAATACATATAAAGTTTTCCAAGCTTTTGCACATCAACCACATGGCTTTTTTAAGGAAGGTAGACAGCTAGCTTTTTCAAGGAAGGTAAAACTTTATTTGTATTCTACACCAAGAAATTCCAGATATTTAGTATAGTTGTACTATTTTGAGATGCTGTAATGATAGTTTCATTCATCGGACTGATGTTTCGGTACCCATGTGGCGCAGACCTTACTACCATTGACAAAATTAGGAAGTGCAAACACACTCCAGCCAAAGAGTCTAATTACTTATTGAACAATCCTTACACAAATACTTATTTAATTATGCAGAGGATATAAGATAACAGCCATTTAGGATTCCGTGTACATAACATCAAGTGCAAATGCTTTGCACTCTCTGCCCCCCACTAAAGTAAAGTATGAACTGCTGCTTACATCAAAAACAATTTTTTGCAGATGGAAATGCTTAGTTTATAACCTTTTAGAAGTAAAATAACAGAGGAAGGTGCACTACTTAAAAAAACAGTATGAAGTTCCATATTACATAAGTATAGTACACTACACCACACAGTTACAGAATAACTAAAAGAAAAGGAAAGATTACTTAAGATTTCAAATGATTCAAGTGAATTCTAAAACTGAATTATTTATTTACAAACAAATTTTAAAAAATCAAAAGGTGATTCATTAATATGATAGAAAAGTATAAAAAAACAAAAAAACAATGATAACTGGTTGAATTTTCAAACTTAAAATGCACTACTAATGGTTATTTTCCAGTGCATTAAATTCAGTGATTTGCATTTTGGACAGAAAGCACCACATTAATGAAATTCAGGAAAAAGAAATTCAAGAATTGGCTTTTTTTTTTTTAACAGATATAATGGAATTAAAATCAAGAGTGATTATGATTACAGAACATTAATGGTACAAAATGGGTAAATGTGATGAACTTAAGGTGCACTGGTCTCACCTTTCTGTGGCATCGACATTATCTCCCTACATGTAATTATTCATTGACAAGGATTTAAAAGGAAGAGGAGGAGATAAAAGCAAGTTAATTATCTGCTGTCTTATACTCTTGGAAGAAATTACTTTCCATGCCAAAAAAATTCTTAAGGAATTCTTTAAAAAAAGTCAGAATGAAGTTTGCAATCCTTTACACAATATGTTAGCAAATTCTGAAACTAAGTACATCACAATTCAAACAATATATAACCAACCTGCTGCATGGGAAATTGCCAATCGATGTTGGCTTTGCAACAAATTATTTGGATACATTTCATTAATGAACCATCTAAGAATATAAGGACTTTCTAGGAAGGGGAAGGGGTATAAGAACAGCTTGTGGTATCAGTTTGTAAAGGACTTCATTTCTACTCAGGCAATGATATTTATTGGTTTAAAGCATTTCCCTAAAGCAGGGTAACATACAACAAAAAATTGTGACATATAACTGCACTCCCATGCTAGATTTCCATGAAGACCACACTAGAACTGTATATATAACAAAACAAATATTTTTAGTTTATCTGAATTATTTTTCGGGGTTTCATATTGGGTTGCTGCAAATGAAATGTCTAGCAAAGGACCAGCACACGTGGACTGCGAGAACGGAAAAGTAGGACAACTTACCTAGGCAAAATAATCCCCCTCGGCATGGACTCATAGTTGTCGTCTGTCCGGCAAGGCCGTGATCCCGGAACAAAAAAAGTCTTGTTACTGAGACCCGACGAAGTCATCAACTGCACGTTGAACCTCGTTGTCTGTCGAAACAGGTGATAGTCTGTGGAATAGGCAGGGTGAGGCAGTGCTTCGTAGCCCAAGGCACTTAGTGTCGGCATCCTTCGTTGTGCGACATGAAAGTGGGCATTGTCCTGCAGCAGAAGAATACCATGTCTGTTGACCAAAGCCCGTTGTTTCTGCAGCAATTTCAGGTGCATCTGGTGTAATTCAGCATAATAAAGTTCTGCAGTGATGGTTTGGCCTCTTGCCAAGAAACTCCGACGAATTATCCCGGCTGTGGACCAATAGACAAGGAGCATCATCTTCTTGGTGTGTAGGGGTGGCTTACGATGCCGTCCAGCAGACTGTGCCTTGCTTAGCCGTTGTGCAGATCGTTTCTGATTATCATAAAGGACCCACTTCTCGTCGCAGGTGATGATTCGATGCAGTAGTGGTTCCTGTTTATTCCTGGCAAGCAGCGATGTGCAGACTTCCAAACGCCTAATGTTGTTGGCAGTTGTGAACTTATGTGGCACGTTGAACCTCGTAGTCGTGTACAGCTTTTTGACCTTAGCCAGACGCCGAACAACTGTCGTGTGGTGGACACCTATCTTACGACACGTTTTTCGGGGGACCGCTTCAACCACACGCAACAGAACATCGTCAGAAACAGCGACAGGTCGGTGACCACGTGCTTCGTTTTGCATGTCCGTATGTCCGCTTTGAAACTTAAGAAACCATCGCTGAATGGTTTGTTCGTTGGCTGTATTTTCCCAAAATGTTTTGTTAACATTTGGAGCGGCAATTCCTGCAGAATGGTCCAGTTTAAATTCATACAGGTAGATGACTCTCAAATCTGGCGTCTGCGTATTTCCTTTGCAAGCCACGTAACGTCCAAACAAACCATGCCTGAACCTTGTTACTTACAGATGTGCTAACTATTTATAGTAACTCCGTGACGTAATACCCGCAACACCTGTGGGGGGGGGGGGGGGCTGTCTCCACTGCTCATTCGTGCCAACCCAATTATGCATGTCAGTGAAGCCTTAGTTGTGTGTCAAGATGGCTGTAAATGCAGAAGTTTGATACAGCAACAGTAAGTAAATAATCAGTCAAAAATGTATCTGGTAGTTTGTATTTCTTTGTGGAACTAACCTCTGAATCTCACAGAACAGCTCAGGGATGTATATGTATGTACTGTTTAAAAGAAATGCTAAGTTTATGTTGATATCTCATCTGCTGCTCTCTCTCCCCTCCAAAGTTATGATTGGGTTGAAATAGTTCAAAAAAGCAGCTTTGACTTTAAGAAGAAATATTAATCACAAACATATAAATTGTTAGCAAAACACGAATTACATTAATTACCAACTTTTAAAAAGTGCAGTGCCTAAACTCCCACAAACTTTAATTTCTTTGTTTACAGACCATAGAATGTAAACAAAAAAATGAAAGTTTGTGGAATGAAATATTCCTAGAATACTGTTACTTGAAGGTATCCATCTCTAATTGTAATTAATCAGAAAACTGAAAGCTAAAAGAAGCATATATTCAATCTAGTTTCACATACTTGCTGTTGTTAATCAGTATGAATAACAAACATAATAAACAGTATTAGGATTCTCGAGCAATTTCTTTTACATCTTTGTTTTAAATCTCTTTTTCGGTGTTCATCACAGTTCTTTGTTATTTTAGTTCTTCAATTGGAATAAAAATTTGAAAAACAAAAGAACCCCATTAAAAACAGCAAAGATATTTATTAACGCTTAAAAAGAAAAAAAATGGAGTATGAATAACAATGTTTGTCATCATATTAAGAGTGTTATTTGTCACTATAAACTGATGTGGTTACATCAGTTGAAAATGTAACTGGTGAAAAAATACGACACTCAAAGAAAAATATACATAATCAATATTTACAAATAAATTCTATGCACATATGTAGCAAGGAAGTTGGTCAACGTCATCCATTGCTAGTCAAACAAGAGAAATGCCGCATACAGATTACACAGAAATGAGAGAAACTGATGCATTTTAGCTTTCTATCTGTTCAGGGAGTATGTATGCATGCATGCATCAGGCCTTTTATCACATCTTCCAATGTTTTCAGTACAACTAAACACTGATAAAAACACCTGGCATTCTATAACCTTTTCCGTGCTACTGCATAAAAGAATACAATGTGTATGTTCATTTAAGAATAAATCTGAATTGTTCATTTTTTACTCCATATTTCACCTGTTTAAACAGCACAAAAGTATTATTATATTTTGTTAGACAGGAGCAACTGTGCTCATTTTTATCAGTCAGTTTTCATTTGTATTTTGTGTGGCTGAGTTTATCATTTTCTTTCTTTTTTTGTACAAAAGGTGCCTTAATGAATTTTTGTCATAACAAATGAGTCACAACTACCTCATCAAGTAATATCAAAACTTTCATGAAGATGAAATTGAATAAATCAGTGATAAAAACAGTTGTTGCAATGAACATGCTACAGAAGTTTCAAATTACACTTCAAACACAAATAATGGCACACATGGAAGTCAATCAGAATCAGTTTGCTAAAATTTTACAACAGCAGGGAGAAAATTTATTTGAACAAACAAAATTTTGCACCAAAAACAAATGGATAGTTTATTTGCACATGTTTCACAAAAGCAAGGGCTCTGGTTAAACCTTCAAAAACTCCATTTGATGGTTAGACATTTTCTTTTTTAAGGTACTGTTTCTTTCAAAACTAAAATTCACATGAATTCAGCATGTTTATTTTAAAACACAACCCAAAGCTTGGCCTGCATATACATTATTTCAACCTATAGCTTAAGGTTCCAAAAATGCCTGTGTACACTAAACAAAAAGTTATTGGAGTTTGAGCAAACCAGAAAAGAAAAGACAAGAAAAAATAAATACACCCTATACTGTTCCACTATACACAATTGCACCTCACCACTCATTCTTTTAACATGGTCAAGAAAACACATCAGAATATCTGTCTTTGTCCTACTAACACTACTAACATTTTGTTTTACACTATATATCTGTAAAGCATCTTCGCTTCATTCAGGAATACAAGGAGTTTTGTCTGTAAGTAATACATTCTAGTACACAAACAAATCAGGTGTCTTTTCTGAAGCACTCTGACTTCACTACCTTACACCAAAGTAGGAACAATAACACTTTCATACACAACCATTCTCTCTCTCTCTCTCTCTCTCTCTCTCTCTCTCTCTCTCTCGGGACTTTCTTTTAACAACCAACGCCACCAGTGAAATGTTCCTAAAGCAGCCACAACTTTCAGAGCTCAATTTACTTACACAGCTCATTTCACCATAAAATCTGTTTTCCCCGATAGGCCAGTCAGACTGACCTTTCATTCTGCATCACCAACTGTCCCTTTCATGCACAGTCATTGTGGACCTTTATGGCAAGCCACCATTCCATTGAAGTGCCATTGAAGCAGATGTTTCAGATGGCAATCTCTGCTACAAGGGGACAAATGACAGTTTGTTTCAGAAGGAGGCTGGTGCCTTCGTGTAGCATAGACTGTCACCTGCGCAATCTGCAAGTTTGCTCAGATTCCAGTACAACATACTTCAGTTGCTTGAAACTGCAATGTTGTGTCACGCGTGGGTAATGCTGTAGACAAATATGGGAGAGGGGGGGGCATATGTGCTCTATATTCCTGAGCACAAAGCCAAAAACCAATTTGAAGTCTCACAGCAAGGAGCAGTTATGTAACATAAGCACTGCTGGAAAGGGAAATATATCTGGAAAAGGTATGCCCTCTGCAATAAAAGCCAAAAAGTTCAGATTATAATATCACATATTTAAGTGATAATGCATCTGTGTCTTATACTTACCATTGTGCAAATATTACAAAATTCAATATTGCGCAGTATTAATTACATTAGCCAACAATGGTTCTGCGGTAAAAGCAAAAGTAGGTGATTCTTGTGGAAATCTGTGTCCTGAATCCAAAAATAATGTTAGTTTTGGTCCATCACATCTAGTTGTTTCGCAATATTGTTTTTTCCGTATACGTGAATTGACATATCCACATTGTATGTAATGTAGAGCCATCTCCTCACAATCGCACTTAAATATCCACAAAGAACTTGACTTAAACCTAAGGAAATGCTATATTACTATGAGAAATGCCCCTTGTCAACGAATGTTCCTGCGTACTTCTGCGTTTCGTTATTGTTTTCAGATGCCGTTGCGTCGTGTCAGGGTCGTTGGCGCGACACTAGACGGTGCGCCGCCGCTTGTTTATTGTACCCCTAGAAGTTTCTGTTTAAAGAACCTTCACATTCTCTCACTGAATATCCTATCGGTTGAGCAGAGGGCAGGCATACCTGTGCCCATCCTATATTGGAAGTGTGAAAGTAAAACGTGAGTTTGTAAGTATGGCTAGTGTTGGGATTGTGTAGAAGACAGTGTGTGCAAAGTCCTCAGCAATTTTGTTACATTTGTAGATGTTATGTGTTTGATGGTAAGGTACGTAAACTAGATTCATTCGTGAAAAAACTATACTTTGCGTACTTCAAAGTGAAAGTCGGCGACCAAGATAAGTCGTTTGCGCCTCACGTTGCTTGCAACAGTTGTGTCGAGGGACTGCGGTACTGGTATGAAGGAAAACGGAAGGCAATGCCGTTTGCAATTCAACAGAAGAACCACCAGGATGACTGTTATTTCTGTATGTGCAATGTTGCTGGTTATAACAAAAGGAATTAAATACCCAAATCTGCCATCAGCCATACGGCCTGTTCCTCATGGACTTGACTCGACTTACCAGTACCTACATCACCAGCTAGCTTGAGTGATGAATCTGAAAGCAGTTCTCTACTTTCAGACACTGAGGACATAAGTTTCGAACCAGAAGAATTTGACCATTCACCAAAAATGTTTACTCAACTCGAGTTGAATGACTTGATAAGAGTACTGGGGTTCACGGTGGAAAAGAGTGAATTACTAGGCTCAAGACTAGATGAGAAAAACCTGCTGGCACCTGGAGTTATATTTTCTTGGTACAGGAATCGTGACAAGTGTTTTCGGAAGTACTACTCAAAGGAAGATGATCTGGTTTTTTGTACGGACATCTGTAATCTTATTCACAAGTTGGGAGAGGAAATCTGTCAACCTAGTTCCTGGCACCTTTTCATTGACTCTTCCAAAAGAACAAGGCGATTTTACTTCATAATGGCAACAAATTCGCTTCTGTACCACTTGCTCATTCCACAAAATTGTCAGAATCATACGAAACATTAAAGTTAGTGCTTGAAAAAATTAAATTCCATTAACATGAATGGCAAATATGTGGTGACTTGAAAGTCATTGGAATATTGTTAGGACAGCAGAGAGGATACACAAAATTTCCCTGTTTCGTTTACGAGTGGGATAGCAGAGCCAGAGACAAACATTGGGATACTGCAGATTGGCCTGAGAGGAAGCAACTGACAACAGGTTCCAAGAATTTCATTAATGAAAGTCCAGTTGATCGTGAAAAAATTCTACTCCCTCTGTTACACATAAAACTTGGCATTATGAAACAGTTTGTAAAGGCACTAGACAAATGCTTCCAGTACTTATGCACAACATTACCTTCATTGTCACAAGCTAAAATCAGAGAGAGAACATTTGATGGCCCGCAAATTTTTTTAACTGATGATGGATAACAATTTCATCTGTACAATGATCAAACTGAAGAAGAGGCGTGGAACGCTTTCAAAGAAGTGGTGAAAAGTTTCTTGGAAACGTAAAGGACCCGTCATATAAGACAATTGTACAAAATATGTTGGACAAATTCGAATTGCTTGGTTGTAATATGAGCCTTGGGAGCTTTGAGTGAAGAGCAAGGTGAAAGGTTCCACCAGGACTTAAAAGAGGCAGAGCGACGTTATCAGGGACGTTGGGATGAGCGTATGATGGCTGATTACTGTTGGTCTACTGCACATGAGGATCCTTCCAGAGAACACTCAGGGGAATCACGAACACTGAGCTTCCATGGCAAGAGAAGAAAAAGAACTGCTGACTATCATTAAGGAATGTAATTAGGTACGTTTTCAACTCTTGTACACTTTTTATTTTATTTCTATGTAGTTTTGTTCTGATTATTCCCTTTCACTTTTAAAGGTTGTTCTTGCTTATGTTTAGTTTTAAAAATGGTTAAATATGCATGCTATATATGCAAAGACGTGAAATGTATCGCTTCGGTCAACAGAAATTGATGAACTTACATTATACCTTATTGCCAAGGAACCCGATGTGATACAGCAGAACCAAATGCATTTTTGAATTCTTTGATTTTGATTGGAGGTTTAACGACCACCGTGAGCAACTCAATGGGCTATAAGCAGTCGCCCGTCCCCAATTTAGGGTCACTGGTTCCAGGGAAGGGAGAGAGCCCCCAGTGCCGTAAAACAAACACAACATCCATGCCTCACAGGGATTCGAACCCAGACCTCTTTCGGATGAATGATCAGAGGCCATTACCTTAGACCACTGCGCCACCGGGGCGGCGCATTTCTGAATTCAGCGTACACAGATTAGTAAAAGTCACATATTTAAGTTCATACCGCAGAAAGAAAAAAAAAGTTTTCATTTGCAGGCTAGTGTTATTAATGTATCACACTGGTGCTTAATTGTAAAGAAGGTTTACTTATCCACATTATACATATAAATTTTCAAGAGGCATATAAAACTTGGCTGGAGAGTGCATTTGGAAGAAGCAGTACAGAGTAGTTTACAACAGTATTTAAAAAAAAAAAGTGTGTTCAATCAAGGCATCCTTTCAGATCTTCCTAATGGATCAACAACATGAACTCTTAAAAAGACATACACAGACTTTAAACAACTCAAAGAAGCATAGAGAGATGTATCCTTGTTGTAAATAAGAAAGATAGAAAAAGGATCCCATAGATCAAGAAAATGACAAAAGTTGGTGACATCATGATCAAAGTAAAAACTCTGAAATGGCAATAGGCTAGACACTGCTAAAACAAATGAAACTGCTGGACACACAAAACATCACGTGGAAGACAGGTGAATGAAATTCAAAAGCGTGCCAGAATGACATGGAAGAGAATTGTTCAAGACAGAGTTGTGGAAGATATTTTGGGAGACCTTCATCCAGCAGTGGATTGAGAATGGTTGATGATGATAATATACACTGCAGGCCACCCAAAATGCAACACCAAGGAGGAAGCATCCGATTGGCCTGAAATTCGCAGCATGCTTCGCCCACGAGAGAATGTGCAAACAATTAGCATTGAAGGGCATATGCAAATCATGTGTGCCCGGCATGCCACTGAAAAACACTAAAAGAAGGGTGCACAGAAGGCGGGGTGTAAGTAGTGGAAGTGTGTTGTGCTGCTGGACATGTGCGTGGGAAGCTTCCTGATGCCTCGTCACAGAATACGGCAGTCATTCCAGCACGTTTCGGAGTTCGACAGAGGACGAATAGTGGCTTATCGCACCGAGACATCGGCGCCCGTGTGGGACGACATCCAGCCACAGTGAGGCGAGTATGGATTCGGTGGGTGCAGGAGGGACGGACGGACCGAAGTGAGCAATTGCCGCAGCCACGGCACACCACCGAATGAGAGGACCGGCATGTTGTGAGGCGGGCATTGATGGCTCACACCACCACATCGTGAACGTTAGTACAGGAATTAGGGTGTGTTGCACAACAACCTGTGTCAACACGTACCGTTCGACATCGTCTGCAGGAGCGGGGACTTGTCGCACGGCGGCCATTGCTCTGATTACCATTGACGTTACACCACCGGCAAGTGCGGCGGCAGTGGGCTGTTGAACACCGTACCTGGACTACGGAATGGCACGACATTATCTTCGACGAATCCCTCTTCTGCCTGCAACACCACGATGGTCGGATCTGCGTGTCGAGGCACTGCAGCGAGAGACTGTATGAAGCCTGCATTATGCATCGCCATACCGGTCCGTCGCCTGGTGTTATGGTTTGAGGCACAATTGGATATGACACCCGCATTCCTCTGGTACGCATCGCCGGTACACTTAACAGCCACAGCTACATCTCCGACATTTTGGAGCCTGTAGTTCTCCCTTACCTGCAGGACCTGCCAGCGGCCACGTTTCAACAGGACAATGCGCGCCCTCACGTGGCACACATCGCGCAACAATTCTTCACGGCCCATCAGGTGTCACTTCTGCCGTAGCACGCATCACGCAACAATTCTTCACAGCCCACCAGGTGTCACTTCTGCCGTGGCACACATCGCGCAACAATTCTTCACAGCCCACCAGGTGTCACTTCTGCCGTGGCCCGCCTGTTCTCCCGATATGTCGCCCATCGAACACGTCTGGTCGCTGATCGGCAACCGAGTGGCCCAGCAAGCACCACCCGCGGCTACGCGTGATGAACTGTAGCAACGTGTGGAAGAAGCCTGGACTGACATACCCCAAGCCCACACCCAAAGCCTCTTTCGTCGCGGCATGTAGCGGCCGTTATTGCCAGCCATGGGGGCCACACGAACTATTGATGTCTGCCTGTTCCGCAAGTCACACGGGCCTGTAAGCTCAATCGTTTCATCTTTGTATCTGTTATGTGTCCAGTAAATCTGGCTTTGCTATCTCGTGTCCTTCTTGGTGCTGCATTTTGGGTGGCCAGCAGTGTATAATAAAGTGCTCATTAAGGTATGTACAAGTAATTTCTTTTATATCAGTTGTCTCTTCATCACCCAAACCAAATCCAAAACTCTACATATCAGCGACTGTTAACTGTTTTATTTGTACAATGTGGAACAGACTCAATTCAAATTAATTTTACTTTCTTCACATCAATGTAATTTAAAAACTATATCATTTCATAACAGTTACCAGCAAATCTAGTTTTCATCATATTACATAGGCACATCATGAGAATTTAGTGGGTGTTAACTTGAACACTTCTTATATTGTATTCCAACATGAGATACATGCACACATCCAACTAATTGCAACACCTTAATGATGAAACATAACAGGGCCCAAACAAAGCTAGAGTCCCTCACCACACTTTGAATGACAGAATTTGGAGATAACTAGATACTGCATTTCTCAAAACGTAGGAAATAACCATTACTGACATTTTACTGTAGAAATTAGTGAAGCATCATTCTCCAAAGCATGAGGCAAGTCACATAAGACAATTTTTTTGTACAGAAATGCTACTATTAACTGTCTTCTCTATGGCAAATTCTTCAGGAAACTGATCATCATATGGAATTAAACTGAAAGATGAATGAAATGAAATTACACGTGAGTGTGGCATCATTTTAGTAAACAATTTTCAAGTCTTCGCACATGAGTGACACTGATGGCATTTCTGTGACAGAAAACAATTATCATATTACCATGTGTTTTAGATAAAATCTAATCTCTATGATGCTTCCATTTACAAAAATGGCCATTTCTGACCTGGATGCATTTATCAAGAAAGAAAGTTCGATGTTGTGAAGGGCCTTCAGTGGAAAACGCAAGGCTACTATGGGTCTGTCCTATATACAACATGCCACATTCACATAAATTCCACATGAAAATTATTTATCAAATTCCACGTGAAAATTATTTATCAAATCTCATGTAAAAATTATTTATCAAATCCCATGTGAAAATTATTTATCAAATCCCATATGAATGTGACACTTCATATATAGGACAGACCTGTATGAGCCTTGTGTTTTCAACAGAAGGAACACACGACCTACATTCGGAACTGTAACCTAAAGAAGTCATTGATGACCCGACACTTATGAAAATGACCATAAATTTTTCTTTGAAAAAGCGAAACTAATTGACAAGCCAGATTCAACCACCAAACTTGATATTCTAAAAGCTTTCCATATATATATATATATAACTGAAAGATGAACGAAATATATATATCACAATTCTTTGCAATTTGTTAACGACATGGCATCCACATCATTTCTATCAAGCGCATGGTAACAACTAACTAAAAACCGTGACTGTAAACATCATTGATGATGCCATATGTGATTTAAATATTTATGCGCCATTCGTCCTGATGAAGCGAGGCCAGAGCCCAGCAAAGCCTTGGTCGACTTGAAGAATAAAATATTTGTGAGAAATGTTGCATTTCCTTAATCAGTTAATGTCTATTCTTGCCCTTAGTTGTGCAGCAGATTTTGAATTCCAAGGATAGAAGAATTATGGGGAAGACAAAAAAAACAAAAACAAAAAAAAAACACTATTATTATTGACTAAACAAATTTTGAAATTATATAACACTGCTTCTTTTTAACTGTATAACCTATTACATAATTACTTTCAAGATATAAAAAAATCCTGTTCTTCAATTTGCTAAGTTGACAATTTAATAAAATTAATAAAAATAAGAAATAATGTTAAAGGAGCTTTTACATATCTCTCTATTCTAAAAAAAAGTAACTGCCGCTGCAGCTGGTTTAGAAATTTTGCGACACTCTCACTTTCCTAGCTCGCAGCGCAAAACGTATTGAACACAAAAATACAAAATTTACATCGTTTGTAGATAATTGTTTGGAGAACACGCTGAAATAAACCGTTTCTCGATTCTGGTGATCCTTCAAGAGCTATTGTATTTCAGAGTTAAGGTAAGCAAAAAAAGAGCTATCAGGTCGCATTCCGGACACACTAACAGCAACAGAATCGCGTAACTTTCTAAGCATGTAGTGCCATGACCGAATTTTTGCACCTCGTCGCCCCTTTTTTAAAATTTCGATTTAGTTCACGAGAAATAAAATTTTTAAATTTCACAAAATTCTCTATTTCGCGATGGGATGCATTTAAAAAAACAAATATATGGCAAACTATAAATCATAAAGTTACAACTATCATCCCTTTTTTACAAAAAAAAAAGAAGAAAAAGTCATTTTCTGATTTTTAAGAATTTTTTAAAGACGCAAAGGAAAGAAACGAACGTCTGTCTTCACGATAACCACAGAGGAACGTTTTGGTCCCGTAACCTGCTGCCATGGTGACGAAGCTATTTTTAGCACTCTCTTCTCATTGGGTGAAAGAACAGGCAACAATATCAAACTGGTAATGACGCAATGCTTAATGGCGTAGCGACGCTTTTATTAAAATTCGGCGTTTTCTGCCTGCATACGTGAATACCTATGTAAATATCGGCTTTTGCCTCATATATGAAAAGCAAGAGGGGAAATGAGATTGTGTTCGCCCGCGAATTATTCGACCACTTCTAAATGACCTAGAGATCTGAAAATTGGCATGCTGATAGGTCTTAAGGTTCATATACCTAGAAAAGTACGAAAAAAAAAATCAAAATGGTGGCTTTGGAACATTGTCTGCTTGAACTTTTCGCAAATTGTTAGACCACTTCTAAATAACCTAGAGATATAAAAATTGGCATGCTGGTAGGTCTTAAAGTCCGAAATGCTTTTTGGGTCGCTTTTGTTTTCCTTGGTGGTAAATTTAGTAAGTGCTATAAGATCAAACGACAAAAGTCAGCCCTTCCAAAAAATAACGACAGTAAAAAAACTCGGAAACTTCGGAATTGCAGCGGAGCAAAGTCCTTCAATAAAAATAGAAGGAAATTGTAAAAAGTTCTGCCCTGCAGGGCCCGAGCGCTACTCTGGAAACGAGCGTAGCGAGCCTGAGGCGCAGCCCCTAGTTCCTCAAACAGAAAGAACAGAGAACCCAACAGATCAAAAAATCAAACAGATCAAGGAATGACAGCAGAACATTGACATAAAAGAAACATTTAGTAAATTCATTTTTCATGAAAAAAAAAAAAGGGAAAAGTTTACAGTGGATCATTCCCACATGTTAAAACACTAACCCTAAAATTCACAAGGATATGTTAAACAAATGATTTAGGTTTGAAGCAACCAGAAAAAACTCAAAAAGATTTATTATTTAAAATGAGAGAAAAGAATATTGAAAAAACAAGGGGTACATAAAATCTCGGTAAAATCAGTAAAAAGAATATATACATTAGTTCGTGTATTGGTAGCAAAGATATCAGTCAACCTAATATTTAATGCTAGAATAATAATTCAGGGGATACAGCATTATTACAGTATCTGTATTGCACTAAAAATAATGCATTTGCCAATTTTGATAACAGTATATTACCTCAGGAAGAAAATAATAAAAAGCAGATCAGATTTTAAAATGTAGTTTTGACTGAGAAAACAAACAAACAAAAAGTAATTACAGCGTACAATATGGAATAGATAGATATGCCAATAATGTAGAAATAGCTAATACAAAAAATAAATATATACTATAGGAAAACTATTTTGGGGGGAGGGGGAGAAGGAAAGTAAAAAGAGGAATGTGCTTTAGTTTTTTTTTAAACATCAAGTGTTAAAAAAAAAAATGGGTCCAAATAGCAGATGGTGCAGCATTGCCACAAGGTGGAACAACAGATTACAAGAAAGAAAATGACATAGTCCAAAATCCCTTGTCAAGAAGAATAACACAGAACTTCAAAGCAGGACTCTTTTTGTGGCATCATAACACTGTACACAAACTGTTATGAACATGACACAAGAGTTATATTTGACAGCATTTTCATGTCAAGAAAGAAAAAAAGGGGGCTACTATGTTACAATGGTAGTAAATTCAAATTAACTGATGTCTTACTTATTAAAGCATGACAAAAAAAAAAAAATACAAATAGAATAATAGAAAATTTTAAGTCTCTTAAAACCAAAACCCTTTTTAGTCCAATGAATTCCTTTTGCAGTGTTATAGAATTTGACATGGTGAAGATGAACGGCATGTTTCTTATGATCCTTATTAACACGATACTAGTCAATAACAAATTATACAGAAACTATTTATGATGAAGAAAATTTTCAGTTACTAATATATATCTATTTACTTTGTTATATTTTAATTTTTGATAAAAATGTTATTCTTCAATTAACTTCTAATTTTTTCTACTTGAAGCAGTGGTATAAATGCATCAGTTTTTCTCTTCATATAGAAGTAAATTAAATAATAAAGAATGTTCAAAAATGCAGATTATCTCATAAAATAAAATGCAGATTATCTCAAAGTATAAATCTCACACAAAATATATTAAAATCTTTTGTCATCATAACATTCAGCTTCAATAACAAATCCAGCCAAGTCCTCTGCAGTAATGGAACATATATGCAAAAATTTTAATACCAGAAATTATTTTTTTTAATCACTGAATGTCATTTTATTCTTTATGGATTATTCATTGATTCCCTCATTTTCAATTTGCACCACTTAGTGGTATCAAAATCAGTCAATAATAAAGAGCAGAAAATTAAGAAGTTTTTTTCCAGAGTATCCTTCTTGCCCCTAAAAATATATATAATCTGTATTTTTTAACATTCCCTATGACTTAAAAGATAAGTAGAATGAAACCAGGGATCAACGCTCAAAGTTACTAATGCTGATGAAAGTTTGTGGGGAAAAAAGTTCTAACAGGAATAGGTCCAGAATGTAACTGTAAAACAATATTGAAAAATACTATTGGTACAGTACAGATAGTGCAATTACTGAACACGCATATCATAAAAACGAACAGACTCATTCTAAGATATTCGGACGGGGGTTGTTACACAATCACTACAAAGACGTCAAGAATTGAAACAAGTTCACTCAAAACAACTTGAGAATTTATATAATTTCTTTAATGAAACCCAGAATAAAAGATTTATACACCAATTATGGTTCAGAACTTTGAAATCAACATGACTTAACAGCATCGCCATAATGTAGCACACAAAAATACAGTGTAAATGCAAGCTGAACATGTGTGGCATGCACAGTTCATGAAAATGTTGGCATATTGAACCCATGGGTTAATAAGATTATGTTAGACACGATACTCTGAACTATGTCGAATCTTGCATACTACCAGAAAATTTTATTTAGAACTGACTCGAATGCATAGAATGGGACCAAAACAAGCACAGCAATTTAGATGATGTCTTCCATAGATGTTCCATTCAAGAAAACATTTACACACATATACTGTATATCATTAAGCTGCTTTCTGAGATTCACAGGTTAGCTCCTCAAACCAAGATCATCTGACAAATCAAAGTTACTGATGTGGTTAGATTTCACTTACTGCTGATGAATCAAATGTCTCTATTTACAACAATCTTGGTACACAACTTGAGCTCTACTAATATCCATCACATAAGACTTTCTGTACTTCACACTAATTATCATTTTCTCTGAATCTGGTTCTCACATGATTTCCTTGACCATCCTCCACCTTTCTTTTCCACTACTTGGGCTACATAAATTCTCTTTGTTAGCACTTTATCAACCATTCTCTAAACACAGCCAAACCACTACAAAATACTCGTCTCCACCCCACAAACAAACATTTTGCTTCACATTACACATCTGCAACATATTTCCATTCCACCCACAATAAGAGTAAATTTTGCCACAAACCCTCCATCAATATGTAAGGCATCTTTCCAGAACATATACAACTCCTGCGCCTCTCCTGCAGTACCCAAGTTTTACTACTTACATTACAACTGGAACAATAAAACTTTCAAACACAACCTTTTGGGATCTTTTTTACAACACATCAGTCCTATGAAGTTCTCCTAAAGCAGCTATGATTTAAAACTGAATTCATTTACCTACTGATTCCAACATCAGTAGGTAAATGAATATTATGGTTTTGATGTCATCTGGTATAACTCAATACCAAACCTTTTGGTTTAGTGAAATTATACAGCAGATGTGGAATACAGTTACATTGGAATACTTTATATTTATATGAAATAAAAGTCATTGCTCATGGATGTCAGTAAATCCAAAAAGCATAAAGATATTTTGATAAGATTCTACATGGAACAGTTCTTCTGTGAGTAATGACTGAAACCATACTTGAACAGAACTGAATTGTAAATATTTCTATAATAGTATATAGTATACACACAGAACTGAATCCTATGCATATGCAAAAACTCCTCGCATCACGTAGCATTTCTGTTAAAATTTTGCGTTGCGTAAAGCTGCTCATGTAAGGATATATTATATCCAACAGGTATTTCTCAAATACTGTCAAATTATTATTACACCATTCGAAGAGAAAGTCACATGTAAAAAATGTTCAAACTACCGTAATTTCGGGTAGATAAGCACCAGCATATATGAGTTCAAAATTAAATTTTCGGCCTGTGCAGCTTATGCAATATGACGGGTGGTTTTTTTTTTTTTTTTTTTTTTTTTTTTTTTGGTGGAGCGAAATTATATAACAAAAAACGTTTTGGCTTGTTCCATTCCTTTTTTTTTTTTTTCCGCGGGAAGATATCTCAATAGAGAGGGAATGGAATAACGATGTTACAGCCACGTGCAATAAATTCTACCCACTCCCTCTTAAAACATGACATGAAAATAATAGGTTATAGGATTGAGGTGGGACAGGCAAGAGAGCTGACTCTGATAAAACTGGAAAAAAATCCGTGGCTGGGTGAAACTTTGCAGGGAGGATCACCCTTGTTTCATGCTCCTAGCAACTAACTCTCTTTGAAATCATGACGGCATCAGCTTCGCTCCGAGGCTAACGCTCTTCCTCCCCTCTTGAAACGAGATATCCGACTACCATCTAAGATCGATTGTCATTGGTCAATGACAGCACGTGTAAATTTTGTCAGTGACGTGTGCGTTCGTTGCATTCAGTTCACCAAATCACATTTTTTGAGTACGCTACGCGTAGTTCTACGTGTTATCATGGAAAGTAAAATGATGAAATGCAGAAGTTATACTTCTAGTTTTAAGCTAATGGTAAATAAATATGTTTTTCCGATTCCTGGAAAAACATCAAAACTTTGACGATTATTTCGGGTTTCACTGAAGCAAACATTATTTCTAAAACTGCGGTGAAACGCCAGCGAAAGTGATGCGGACGACCCCGAAGTTTTTTAGATGATGAGCTTTTAATTAAAACTTTTTAATTCCGACAGTAAAGTTTTCGATTTTGATGGATTTGATTGAAAAACTATGTGTATCAGATATTTTCAGAATGTTGTGCATGTATTTTTTATATTATTGAAGTATAAATGTTTTATAATTGGTTTAAGCGCCTTATGAATTCTTCGAGTACATTTTTATAAAATAGGTAGTAGGGTAAGTGTTATCTTTAAGATTGAATCTTGTTTAATAGATATTTTTATTTATTATTTGAAAGACCAGGTACTATATTTTTATCTACGTAATGTTTTCAAGACTCCGCCGTGGTACTACCCCACCTTACTGCGAAGGCGTGGCGTATACGGAGGTACAGCGTTTCTGGTGATTTTTTTCATTCCGTCCCTTTTTTCATCGCTGCGGCGTATACTCCAGTGCGGCTTGTTTACCCTAAAGTACGGTACTTTTGTTTTATGCATGGGAGCTAATATTAAAAAGCAAATGTAAACAAGTTGTCATATCTTAATGCAAAACAGTGGTGTGTACATAAAATGGCATTATGTTTAGTTGCAACCTCTAAGATATTTTATAGATGTTTATTAATTTAAACAAATTATTTAAATGTCTGCGAGGTGGGGGCAGTCTGTAAAAATGTGTCGTCCTTATCTGATGAATTACATAAATAAAAGTAGAATTTAAGTTAAGACTACTGTCTTATACTACAAACACACACAAATTTAACAAGAAATCAGTCACTACTTGTTCCTTGATTCAGCAATAGTCTCATATTCAAAATTTTGTATGAGGTGAGATATGTTTCTGAATTATGTCACAAGTGACTGCATGGTGATGCTGTCAATCTGCATGCCAATACATGCGAGCCACTAAAAAATGTTGAAGAACATTGCTAAACAATATTTCCAGTATATAGCTATAAAACAGCTCATTCCATTATACTGCCTGACAAAAATGAAATTTAAAAATACAGAAAGGAAAAACTACTTAATAGCTGATGACTTATCTAAGTCATCAGCTATTAAGAAGAAACTAAAACTTGAAAATTTTAGAATGTAATTAACTTGCTTTCGGTACACCGAGTTATATAGTGAAAACACCTATGGATCAATTTCACTAGCAGGAAACAGTGCACACAGAAATGAATGATTTTATTGATATATTATATGTATGCACCGCATGCATATTTCAATAAATGGAATATTGCTATGGGACTACTGTTAGTCACTTATGAAGAAATGAATAGGTTCTCAAAAGTTCTTATCAGAAAACTGATATCTTAATAGAACAGATGAGGTTTCCCCACTTATGTATGGGTAAATCTTTTCTGCAAATGGCGGAGAAACTGCTGCCTTTTATAATAAAACTAAATTTTCATTTTCCCCCTAGTTTGACAGCACAAAACTTTATAATTTAATAAATACCAACCATTATAAGAACTAAAAAAAAAGTAATATGTTAAGTTAATTTTTGGTTAATAAAGTCAATTAATGAAACTTCCCTCCAGCTAGTTTCTGAAACTTTTTTTTCTATTCAACCAATTATCATTTCTCATGAATGCATTAAAATAACAATTGCGTTTATGTGTCACATAAACAGTTTAATGTGCGAGTTAAATTCAGCTACATATGTGAGACTTAAGGTGCATGCAAGTAACAAACAGAAGCTGTTTGCAGGTTGTAGAAGGTGAAGATAAGACAGATCCATGCTTGGGTCTGAAGACAAGGAAGTTTTTCAGGCTCCCAGCAGTGCACCCCGTACTGCAGTGCAACAAGAAAACAGAGTTAGTTAGTGTCAGAAAGAGATGAAAAGAAAAATCTAAAGGCACAACAAAAAAATTCCTATCATGAAATGCACAACTAGGGTATATTATTCTTTAAAGTTATAATAATACACTAAAGCACAGCTGCATAACTTTTTACACTAGTCAACTGTTACAAACTAAAACCTACATATTAATGTTTGAAAGGGTAAAATATTTAAATGTTATGAATTGAGTTTTACATCAGAAGCTGAATGATTAAGAAATTTTTTGCAAAACTAGGAAATTCACATTAAACTTGTTTCACATCTGTAGCGAGCAATTCTTATTGATCTCTGTGATGCCAAAATTGCTTTACCCAGAAGCAGGGATGAACCATATAAAAACCTGGATATATGCAGCACACTAACACAAGCAAATATTTTTTGATTAAATGCACCAGATATTTACATAAGACAAAAGAGAAACATGACTCAGAATATTAAGTGTTTGTGGCCAACTACAGTTGGCAAATGAACACTGTTTAATTGAAGTATGTAGTAACTATATAGTGAACCAAACACTACAAGTCCTCAACTGTTTGCCAGTAATATCATTACCTAGTGTTACAGTTCAGTATGGTCACATAGTGAATCACTAACTGTAATGCAAGGACACATGACCAGCAGTGAAAGTGTGAATTGACCTGTGTGAACAATTTAAAGCAATCAGGTAAATAACCTATGAAGGAATACTAATTTTAACTGCTTCTCCAAGTGAAGCCATTTACTATCACAAAAGATGAAATGGCTTTCATCACATAAGCAAAGAAATGCATTTTGCTTGTGAATGGCAGCAGTTGCTCAATAATGACAGATCAGTACGCAGGAATTGTACAAAAGCCTGAAAGGAAAAATGACATCTTCACCTGCTGGATAAGCTGCTGATTGAAAGTGAACCACTATACACTGTGAATATACACTGTGAAGCAAGTTGCCACTCTGTCAAATAGTAGCACACTTCTGGCATGCTGCAAAAACTTCTGTTCAATAATGGAACTCTTGACTGCAAATGTTTCTGATACTCAAAAGCTCAAACAGGTGCAGACAGGTTTTAGTTGCAACACAGGACTCTATGACATATTAATAAGCCTGTGATGGTTCATTATGCAACATTTAAGAACTTTTAACACCACATATACTGAAGCAAGTAAAGATTAATGGAGATTACTTAACTCACCTTCGTTTTGCTGATGACATAGTGATCTTTGCAGCTACCCCTTAAGAGTTGCAGAGTATGATCCAAGAACTTGCTGACAAGAATAAAGAAGTGGGATTAAAAATGAACTTTCAGAAGACAAAAGTGATGTACAATGCTTTTACAAGAAACGAAGATTTAGCGATTGATGGAGAAAAACTTGAGACAACTGATTCCTACATTTATCTTGGGCAGCAGATATCGAGTGAGGGTCACGTTGATGAAGAAATTAATCGGCGTATAAAACTTGGATGGGAAGCTTTTGGAAGAAACAGTACAATTTTTAAGAGCAGTATGCCAGTATGTCTAAAAAAAAAAAGTGTTTAATCAATGCATCCTGCCAGTGCTTACGTATGGAGCCGAGACATCGACCTTAACTAAAAAAGGCATACAAAGACTGCAGACAACTAAAAAAAACATAGAGAGATGCATGCTTGGTGTAACCACGAAAGATAAGAAGAGGAACTTGTGGATAAGGAAAATGACAGGAGTGGACGTCATCATGATCAGAGTGAAATCACTGAAATGGCAATGGGCTGGACATGTTACCAGAAGAACGGACCACTGATGGGCAACCAAAATTTTAGACTGGATTTTGAGGGACAGGAAAAGACCCAGAAGAAGACCCCGTGGGAGATGGAAGGATGAAATTCGAAAGTATGCTGGAGTGACATGGAGGAGACAGGCCAAAGACATACAATTGTGGAAGATGTTTGGGGAGACCTTCATCCAGCAGTGGATTGATAATGGTTGACAATGATGATGATACTGAAGCAAGTAGTAATAAAAGTCATTGCCATGAAACTCACACAGACAGGATGAATTCACAAAAGCCATCATTTCCAGCAAGTAGACTAGTGTAGGAGTGGCACTGTGTCACTTCTGCACAAGTTCTACTTCTGTGTGGGGTGCAGGTAATCACTGCTCCATTGAGATATGGTACTGATAACATTTTAGATGTAGCCATGTGTCTAATCCATGTTGGCCACTGACATACACAAAGAGTGTTACTGTATTTGGTGTAGCAACTTTACACTGTTGTGGTGTCACTGAATCTATTTCAATATACAGAAATTTGCTTAAAATTAGTGCATGTACAACTCCACAACAGTGGTGCACGTACCAGAGCACCACTGTTCCCAGCAAGGTTCTAGAAGAATTCTGAGAGCAGAATAATTCCTTATTAAAACCTACTACAATCTCCAGACATTGGCCCACATGACATGAATACTATACACAGGACTTGTTGCTGACTGAAAACATCTGAGATATACTAGGATGTATGCTCGTCTACAACCAGTAGAGAATACAGATCCTCTGAGAGACTAGTTGCTTGGTGAGTTTTTACACCACAATGAATGTATATTGCACCATAACATGCTGGCGGAAGACTGCACCACAATGACAGTACATCGAAACATAACATACTACGCACTGCTAAAATAAGGTTAAATGAAGTACAGACTGCTTGCAATACTGTTTCTCTGCACGAATCTTTTATTCATTTTCCTGGAACAAAAAATAAACTCATTCCCTGCAAATTACCTGAATAAATCCATTCACTACTTCTGGGTGCAGCAATTTTAATGCCATATTATATGTGCCCTCATAACTATATAGCCTTGGCATAAACAAACAACTAGTGAAAAATCAAAGAAAGTGAAAAAGTTTAACAGTACTAAAAAATAAATTAAGTGATGAAAAAACATACACAAAATTCAAAACAAAGATGACAAATATATAGTAAGAATGACATGTTTATTGCAGAAAGTATACTCACATGTTACATTGTTTACGCATTAGTTTTTTAAAAGCAGAATACCTTACAGTGAAAATGACAAGCTGTAAAATTTTACATGGAACGTGAACTGTTGTTTGAACATTAACAGCTAGGTACCTAGCACACCTCTTCCCACCACCACTACCACCAAACTTACAAGTTCAGGTACTTTCCTACAACTATATGAAAGCCACACATGTAAACACATAGATGTTTGTGTTGCACAAGATATTGTGCAGCTAGTTTTAAGAAATCTTGATGGTGACATTGCCATTTTGACAACTGTAATCAGTATTTATCAAAATGGAATAATTCAGAAGAAAAGCAATGCTTTCCATTTTCATCTACCCAATTTTCTTCAGTGATAGTACTTTTAAGTCCTAGATCAAGCACATTCATGCTAAAAAAATAGTTATTATAGTTATGAAGAGCATTAAAGAAGTTAAGTTCTTTGATTTGTATAGTCACATCAAAATATTTACGCTTTGACATTATGGAAATATTTTGAAGTATAAATATCTTGAATTAATATAAGGGAAATATTTAAACCAAGAACTATGGTGCCAAAACATATGTCACATTGCACCAACTTGCACAATGCATATTGTAACTCAAAACTCTCCAGATGATGTGTTGATTCTGGAAAAAATAATAGCCCAAATCCTTTAAAAAAAATGAATGGCAGAAAAATATTGGAACATAATTATAATTCAGTGGAAGCTTAAAACTGACATCAATGACATAAATTGTACAATAAAATTGCACAATCACCATGTCATAAGTCTTATTACCAGGCTTTTGCCAAGTGAAGAAAAAATACTTTCACATCAGCATATATCAACCATAGGTACAAACTACTACTGTAGTAACGTAGCATTGACTTGGGTTTAAAGCCTTGGCAACTGCAATGGTGCAGAAAGTTGAGATTTGCACATTAACAAAAGCAAAACTATTTAAACATAATTTTCTGTTGCCAATGCTTTACACAAATTTGATAAGATTCTCTGGAACACTTACACTGCATCTATTTGGTACCAGCTGTTTAAAAGTAAATTTCCCCTCCCTCTTCCTTCAGGGTTAAATGATCACCACGAGCAACCCTGTGGGCTATGCAGTTGCCCATTCTTAATTTGAGGCCATTGGTTCCAGAGAAGAGAGAGAGCCAGCGCTGTAAGACAAACACACGACCCATGCCTCATCCGAGATTGAACCTGGCCCATGTAGGAAGAATGGTCAGAAGCCAGTGCTTCAGACCATTAGGCCACAGGGAAAGCTATCAGGTTATTTGTCATACTTCATATGGGATCAAAATAAAAAGTGATCCAATCCCACAGACTGTCAATACCTTTCTTGGGCTATTTCAAGTGTTATACAGCAGAATTAAATAAAATGCAAAATGAACAAAATGTGTATTAACATTATCTAGAATGTATCTCACTTTATCAGATCACATCACAGCATAAAGATCTATCTGCTTCAGAACTAAGTAACACACACTCCTTCGTTCTATGCTAATCTACACATACCAATCAGAAAAAAAGAGAGAGAGAGAGAGAGAGAAGGAAGAAAATATGAGGAAATATGTACCATTGGGGTCACTATACAGGAGAGAAAAAAAATCATTTAGTGATGAGAAATTTGCTAAAACTCTGAAAAGTCTGCCAATAGTTTTTTTTGTATTTTTCCCCAGAATGTCAACAGTAATTGTACAATCAATCCCATGACCAGGTAGAAAGTTACCCCCCAACAAAATTAATGAACTACTTTTTTGTTACACTGAGAGTGAAGCATTAAAATAAAAAGTAAGCAAGTTACCTGACTAACACCTTCTGCAGATAAATCCAATAAAAGTAATAATGGATTCAGGAAGAATTTTAAAAAATAAGCGAGAAAAGCTGTCAAGCACACCAATAGGGAAAACAAAAGGCAAGCAAAGTAATTAGCAAAATTTCTGAAAAATGGGTGACAATTGCTAGCTGAACGTGCAGATGCAAGTCAAATAAAAATTTCATGATAGATAAATTTAGGGATATGAACAAATAAGCCACTAGCTGATGAAAAAAAAAATCTTTAGAGGTTTAAAAATATGTAATTTTACCTTAAAATTTCTAAACATCGAATAAATAAAAAATTTAGTTTTGTAAATGATGAGGCATGCTTAAGAAGTGAATAAGTGATAAAACTGCTTTTAGGTTTCAAAGGCACAAATAAAAAAAACTTTATTCCAAGCACATTTGTACTCTTCACCATTATTTGCCCATGAAATTAATGAAAAATCTAAACTATTGCTATTTACAAATATGCCAAAGTCACTGTTCACATGATTCATTAAGCAGCTCCAGGATATATTCCTTTAAAAATGTCAATGGGACTATTTAGATCATTCATTATGGCAGCAGGTTTCAAGTATAACTAAAATGTTGGTTTTCCAGTTCTGGAGGCAATTTCACAATACAGGGGATGTCACCAGTGGTTTCATAAAATATCATGAAAATTAATACTTAGTTTCTTGGGCACATGGCAACAGAAAGCACATCATTTGTTGGCACAGAAATGCTGTTGTAAATTGCCATTAATGAGAAAACCCGTTAAGCATCTTAAGTTACATAAAAAAATTAAGATAAGGAAGCTTTCAACTGAAAACTTAGTATTCATCAACTTGGTTGGTACTAGATGAATGATGACAAAACTAAGTGGTTCAATTTTTTGAGGGTGTGGTGGCTGCATCTTTTACTGGGAAACAGTTATTAGTGGATAGAAAAGAATGATGTTTTATGTTGGGAGTGGCTTTTTCAATAACAGATATCCTAATTTATCTGCTAGTCACTTACTATTGTTGTCGTCCATCTGTTACCAGAATATTCAAAGCAAACAGAATATAAATTCTGAATCTGCTTGTAATACTTACTTGGTCATCCACGTAACACCTCTCAGAAAACGTGAAAATTTCATTGCCCTGGAGCGGGAATCGAACCAGCATCTCCTGATTTCCATTCGAGTATGCTAACCGTTACACCACCCAGGACAGTGAAGTTCCAAGCAACTGAGACTAAGTCAACTTAGCTTAGGAATCTGAACAACCTCAGATTTTCACTAGTCAGAGAATCTTTGCTCCCTCATAGTGTTTTGACCCAACTCCCATCCGGAAACGGATGTAGGTCATTGATTTATCTGTGATACTGCTGATTTCTGACCTATATCCGTTTCTGGATTGGAGTTAGGTTGAAATAAAGCTATCAGGAAGAAACGATGCTGGACTAGCACAAATCTGGAGGATGCTCAGATTCCTAAGCTAAGGTTGCTTAGTCTCAGTTGCTTGGAACTTCCCTGTCCTGGGTATTGTAATGCTTAATATACTCAAACGAAATCGGGAGATGTGGGTTCGATTCCCGCTCCAAGGCAATGAAATTTTCAAGTTTTCTGAGAGGTGTCACATGGATGACAAGTAAGAGTTACAAGCAAATTCAAAATTTATATTGTGTTTGCTTTGAATATTCTATTGATTTCCCATGTATCATGAAGAATATTTCTTCCTTCATTGATTTATCTGTTACCGGCTTAAAAACAACATAGGTTATCAGTTGAAAGCTTCCTTACCTTAAATTTTTTATGAAACTTAAGTGTATTTTTAAACTTTTAATACTTATTATTCACAGATACATGTTTATGTACAAATTTATCATGCTATTGAAAACTTTATTTTCGGTTCAAACTGAGCCAAACACACATTGATTTTCATCATAATATACTACCAAGTGCACTACCCATGGCACCACTTCTAGGTAACTGAAATTCCTCATAGATGGCAGTTCTTAATAGCATTCGTACATTCACAAATGATGTTTTAGGGGTTTTCTGAGAGTCAAGAACATTAACAACTCTGCATTCACAGCTTGTTGTGACAGCAAAAACCAGGTGATCTCCACATTATACCTTAAGAGTGAGGTGTGCTTCTATGGAAGATCATCAGCCCTTCTGCCAATGTGTGGAAATTGACATCCATACACTATTATTCACAGGATCAAAAACATGATTATCACTAGCGGCTAAGGCGAGTGAATTTCAAATTTCAGTTCTTTCATTATTACATTTGTTACCATTGCCGAACAAGCTGGAGCACAGTAATGATGCAAAAGAATGCATTCTGACAGAAATACTTTGCATTTATTGTGAATGATAGGTTTGAGTTCATACATGGTAGAATTAACAGACTGTCTATGTGCCTGATAATATTCCATACTAATTCTACTGAGACTCACATCCACAAACCCCGTTAACAAGTCTCTTACCATTAGAAGCCACACCTTGACAAACCAAAACCCTTAGGTTGCTGCATCATATTCCTATGCAACAGTTTGTTCCTTACTTTTGAAACTGTAATGATGGATCAGGATTTCATCTTTTGTAATAATCTGTTGGAGTAAAATCTATCCTTCTTTGTGATTCAATGAAAAAATAAATGTATCCAAATACCAAGGATCTTGCATGTTATTATCAATGAGCTGTCACAAGACCCATTTTGAATATATTTTGTAATATTTTACATCATGCATGATCAAATATGACCCAAATAGAAATTCACAATATATTCCAGAGTTACATTACAAATATGGTAAACCTAAAATTTCCATTCTCATGTGATATAAGCCAAATCCATACTAGCAATCAGTCAATAGTAAGGCAGGTGTTAGTTCTGGCACATGAGATTTCACAGTAGGAGACATGAAATCTGTACCATAGGCTTTTCTGGTTTTAAAAGTTTAGAGCATTTTATGTGTCATGACAGAGAAAGATAACTATGGTATGGTGGCCAAAATGTGAAACTACGGTGAATATTTGTTGCTGTGATTTACTGCTACCTAAGTTGAGAAGCAGTAACAGACATGCCAACCTTCAAAATTTGAAAATCGGGAGAATTTTACAGCTCATAAAATCACACGAGCGCTAACATTTTCCAAACGTAGGAACAATTTTTTCATAAGTAGTATTATTGGTCCACTAAAAGTTCTGGAGAAAAACAGATACAGCAGGAAAATCAACAACCGCCTCCCCTACCGAAATTCGTTTTCAGGTGCGTCGATTCCGCAAGATAAAGAAAACATAAAATGGCCCACAGGTTGTTTTTAATGAATAAAATAGCAGCCAACTGTTCTTTGTTTCTTCTTTAGATAGTGTGCGAAGGTGAAGACAATAAAAAGAATCGTACTAACATTGCCTTTTGTTACAATGCGAGGCTAACTGTGACTACTCCCTTTTGGCGTCAAGTGAATTTGTCGCAACTCAACTGTTTATCCCCACTTAGAATGCACACTGCTCTGTTGAGGTGACGGGTTGAAAGATTAAAACTGCGAGGAGAAGGCAGGGCAGTTTCCATCTGTCAATCAATTACTGACTCTCCCAGCATTCTGGTGCCAGAGCGGGTGACCTCTTTGCTGAAGGCATTGTATGACAATCGGACTGGAAGAATTTTTTTTAAAGCAAATTGTTTCAGACCCATCTCGGACGATTGGTCAGAAGCACTTAGATCACTGCGCCACCGGGGTGACTTTCTTTTTGCAGATACGAGAGGAAAAGTACGAAACTGATGACTGTAACACCGCCTTGCATCGACGCAAAAAGAAAAAGATTTCACAGGTGGTTTTAAATCATGGTGGTTGACAGAATTTTGACTATCTTAATGCTTAATTCTCCGTGAAAATCAGGAGAATTTGACATTCATCCGCAAGGCAGGAGGAAGGGCCGAAAATCCAGAGTCTCCCACCTAAATCCGAAGAGTTGGCACGTCTGAAGTAATATCTTTCAACAAAAACATGCAGAAAAGATAAAGGAGATTTATTCCCATACACACAAGTGTGGATCAGAAATAGGAAGCATCAAGGAGAAAATCTGATAAGAAACTCAGATTACAACTAGGGTCACTGGTAAGTTCACTCTTATTTGACACAGTTATGGATGTAGTAATGGAAATATGGAGGGAAGCAGCAACATGGATAATTTTGTTTGCTGGGAACTGCTTTGATGGTGTTAATGCTCGAAGAAATACCATGAAAAAGACTAAGAAAATTTAAAAACCTACAGACAATATACAGGAAAGATGAAAAAGTGAAAGGAAACAGCACAATGCATGTGGGATGAAAAAACCAGAGAAAGTATCAGGTATTCTATAAGATAGAAGGCTTCCAATGAGGCTGAAAAGTAGCTTTCAAGTGCACTCATGCTCAAAAATTAGGGATGTCAGTTTCGACTCTTCCACGCTTAGGACTGCACCCAAAATGTTCTAAATATGGGGCATATTGAACTAAACAAAAATTCAGAATGAAAAAAAAAACATTAGCAGATATGCCATATTGGTCAAAATAAAGAAAAACACAGCTCCCTGGAGCTAATTTGCAATGCACATCTCGTGCAGAACATTAATGTTTTATGGTAAAGAGAGTGTTCAATATGCTGGCCTGCCACAGAGACACATGCAGTACGGTGTCAGCGCATACTCAGTCAGCATTTTACTCTTGTAACAATGCTGCCTGAAGTTCCAGAAGAGTTCTAAGGAGGTGGATGACGTTTTGCAATAGTCTGCCGAGTGTGTCCCATGCATGCTCAATGGGGTTTGAATCGGGAGAGCGAGCTGGCCACTAAGCAGGCGATATCCTCATTTTCTAGGTGTTCCTCCATCATGGCGGCTCGATGAGAACATGCGTTGTCATCCATAAACACGAATTCAGATTCCATTATACCCCTGAATAGCTGGACATAATGTGGCAGAATGACATTGCGGTACATTTATCTGGTCTGTCACGGTTCCTCTTTCGAACACATGGAAGGGTGCAAGTGAACCCAACATTATACCACCACACACTAGAATTCCACTGCTGCCAAAACGATGATGTTCAAGGATGTTGTACCGAGTCCCACGTACTCTCCAGATCAAGACACAGCATGAATCATTGTGCAGACTAAACCAGGATTCATCAGTAAACAAAACACAGGTCCATTGGTCAGCTATCCAAGCATGATGTTCTTCACACCAGGCTATATGGGGTTTTCAATGGGCCCAGTTAACGGGACACATCTGGCAGGCCCGCAGGCATAAAGGTCATACTCACTCAATCGTCTGTACATGGTATGCCTTGAAACCATAGACCCTGTGGCAGTTGAAAGGTCACTGGCTAGGTCCCCTGCTGTACTCTGCCTGTGCCGTCTGGAAGTTAGTGACAAAAGACAGTCTTCTTGAGGCATTGTAATCCGGGGACGTCCTGTGTTGAAGCGTCGAGACACATTTTTATCCTGTTGGAACTGTAGCCAGAGTCTAGAAATGACACTTTGTGGGACATGCAGCTTGTGGAACACTGCCATCTGGATTTGACTAGCCTCAAGTTGACCGATGTTTTCGCCGTGTATAACATAATCAGTATGGGTTCGTTGAGCCATATTTTTATTTGGTATACAGCACTGTCCAACCTCCAAAATGCATGCACAACACCTGCTATATTCTGCTGCTCTGACTTCTCTCTTTTTAACCAGCACTGTGCTACATGACTTATGTCATGCTCCTAGTGCCACCATCAGTCTGCTGAAGCAACAGATGGACTTTCATCATTCCAGAAGAGGTATGGAGTACTAGTTTGTGTGACAAATCACTTTGTGTAGTGCATTATTTTTCTGTGATTCACAATTATCCTTAATTTTTGAGCATGAGTGTATGCAGTAAAACCAGAAAAACTATATATAGCTGAGATGGATATGCAGCAAAATCAGTAATGAATGAATAACAGCAATAGTTAAAAGTGACCCAAGTTTCTAAGAAGATCCAAGAAGCAAGGTTTAACTGGTATGCATATATAATGAAAAGGAATGAAAGGTGCATGGGAAGTTTTAAACATGGAACTACCAGGAAAGATATGAGGAAAACCTAACAACAACTGGAGGAACTATATAAATTGTGACCAGGATAAAAAATACACAAAGACTAAGGTGATGCATGACAGGATTTATTGAGGAGAAATCAACAGTAAATGACCTCACATAACAGTAAAGGTAATACTGAAAAAAATTTCAGGGGTAATTTTCAGCAATGGGGAAGACATGTAGATCAGCTACTCCCCTTACAGGGCATAACAACAGAGCCATCTGGATAGATGGATGAAATTAAATGGATAGCAGAAAGTAATTTGCCACCCTTGTCAAAACTGAAAGGACGGAGACAGTTTCTGAAGAGATGGCATAATGATAAAAGCAGTGAAAATGAAGCACTTCTATGCCAATAATAATATTCATATGAGCCTGACACATACTTATGGGTTTATTTTTTCATGGAGATTTGATTCTTGTTGATTTCTGTGTTAAAAAGGAAGTTTCAACAAGTGACCAAAATCAGTGGCCATCCTTTTAATGGAATATACAGAGGGCATTTAGTAGATTTATGATCGAGTGCAATGGAATGATGTACAGAAATGCTGACAGTGCATATCAGTGTTGCACCACACTTTGGCAATACTGTACCAAAATTCTGACCCAGCCACTAGATACAAGTTGGAGCTCAGATAGTTGATTTATAAGGGTGAGTCAAATGAAAGCCAGCCAAGGCAATTATGTCAGAAAGCATTACCTACATGTCAAAAACAGTCACCACCAGCATTAAGGCATTCTTCCCACTGACTAACAAGCCTGGCGATTCCATGCTCATAGAAGTCCCTCGGTTGCTACGTCAGAATTGACATATCTTCCTCCTGCACTTCAGCATCTGACATAAATCTGGGACCCTTTAACTTCTGTAATTGTTGGCACAAATGTGCTGTATTTTCACTGTTTTCATGCAGCTACTCTTTCAGAAAACTTGAAAATTACATTGACATAGAGCAGGATTCTAATCCGCATCTCCCGATTTCCGGTCAAGCACGTTATCCATAACACCACCCAGAACAAGGAAGTTCCAAGCAACTGAAGCTAAATGGAAACTGAAAAAAATGTTTACATTTGTATTGAACACATTAGTATCCTATTAAATAGCTTTCTAGATAACCAAGTACCAGCTTATTTTATTAAAACAGCCATAAGAAAAATAGTTCTCAAAAATAGTTAGGTTAGCAGATCTAAATTAATTGCATCACAGTTAAAAAAATGATTCTGGCCAATGATAGCCTTTTTGGAAGTTGGTCTAGAGGATGTATATTAATATTAACTACCGTATATACTCGCGTATAAGTCGACCCCCCCCACTTTCAGATGAAAAAATCGTAAGAAGTCGGAAACTCGCGTATAAGTCGATCCCGGAATGAGAAAAAAAAAATTTTCAATGAATTTATTCAAAAACATTTGAAAACGAAATAAATTATATATATAATACTAAATTTAATTTGCATACCCAAAAACTTCATTGGAACCCTTCAAAATCCGATTCTGAGTCAGACTCGCCAAACATTTCAAAAAGTCTTTCTCAGTCATCGGCGCATCATCATAAACATCAGTATTCCCATCTATGCCTGTGTCATCAGAATCACTGTCATCATCACTCATAAAAATCTCATCATCCTCTGTGCCATCAAGTTTGTTACTAATGCAACATTTCTTGAATGATTTCACGACCATTTCCGCAGGTATCGCATCCCAAGCATCCTTGACCCATCGCGCAATCAAAACGATATCCGGCTTCTTTAGATTTCCACCCTTGGTTTCAGTCGGCAAATCGGAACTTATCCAATCTGCCCAATACCTCCGCATATTGTCCTTGAAGGGCTTATTAAGGCAGACATCTAGTGGTTGAAGAACAGATGTCAACCCACCTGGGATGACAGCAAGAGTTGTTTTTGAATTTTCTGCAGTTTTTTTCACTTCTGCACAACGGTGTGCAACAAACATATCCCACACCAAAAGAGAAAGTTTCCTCAAAAGTGCACCTGGCCTTTTGTTCCACACATTCTTTAACCAGTCAATTGTTCCGGATTCATTCATCCATCCTTTTTCATGGGCACAAACGAGCACACCAGACTGGAAAGACAACGCTTTTCGGCAGAGTTTTGTGTTTGAAAATAATTACCGGAGGTAACTTACTGCCGTCGGCCAAACAGGAAAGAACAACCGTGAAACTGGATTTTTCGTGGCCAGTCTTTTGATCAAGATATTTTTTTCGCCCTTTTGGTTCACCGTCTTTTTTCCAGGAAGGTCGAAACACATGGCGATTTCATCCATGTTCCCTATTTGGGAAAGTTCAAAAGCAGTCTCTTTTCTCTTTTGAATTACATACTTTTTAAATTCCATTATCTTTGCTTCGAGGTCACGAGGTAACTTTTGTGCAATTTTGGTGGGCTGGCGTAGACACAACCCATAGCGGTTCATGAACCTTGTGCACCAACCTGGTAAGGCACGAAAAGTGTTATTTGCGGCTGCAAGATTTTCATCTTTTGCGAGCTTCATTGCTCGCAAACGTGTACCAGTACGCGTTACAATATAACCATTTCTTCTGCAGCCTACAATCCAATCATTCAAGACACTTTCCAGCTCTGGGAAAGATGTCGTTCCACGGCGCAGCGCCTTTTGCGATTTTCACCAAGTCCGGTTTTTTTTACGCCAATCTCGAATCAGTTTTATGTTAATGCCAAATTGACGTGAAGCAGCAGTTGTTAGTATTTTCTGCAAAAGAAACCACTTTCAACTTGAATCCTGCGTTATAGGACATCTGTTTCTTTACACAATCCGCGTCACCCATAATAGGAGAAGCGAGACACGTGCGATTAAGAACAAGAAAAACACGTGCGATTAAGAACAAGCAACACCTAACACTGGCTGTCGCATGGCTCCGTTACGTCGAAGGTCAGCGCAATCAACTGTTAGTCGGAAGGGCGGAGCTTTCTATGCGAGGCTGTGACTGTGCTGTGGATACGCAAAGCCAGGAGAGAGGAGACTTTTCAAAGCGCGGAGAAATTCGGAGGGTCGCGTTTTCGTAATTCTACCACATCGGTGTTTTTTCCTTCTTTCTTTCTTTTTTTTTCTTTTGGAGGGTTGCAATTTCGTAATTAATACCGCATCGGCATTTTTATTTCTTTTGGGATGGATTGCCTTTTAATTCACGGGAAGAACTTTTGGACTTACGATTTTTTAGACCCCGCGTATAAGTCGACCCCATTACTTTGAAGCTCTCATTTTGTCCCAAATTTCTCGACTTATACGCGAGTATATACGGTAATTAACTAACTTTTGGAACCTTTAGTGCTATGGGATAAACAGTTTTATTATAAAAATAATAAATATTAATTAAAAATCCCCCCAAAAGTTAATAATTACCCCCCCTCCCCCCAAGTTTAAAATGTATAATATAATTTGATATCAAAAATAGCTAACACAAAAATAGTAAAAAATTAAGAAAATCTATAAGAAACTGTATCTTGTCTGTAGTTTTACTATAAAGTATTTTAATAGAGATGAATATAATATTAAATACACATCGGTTGTATTTGATGATATTTTACATGTATTCCGGTGATCTTCTGCTCCCTCCAGACAAATCTTTTATCTTTTTCACTTGGGAATCTTCTGATTGGTGGACTAACGTTGTCTGCGGAGTGCTTTTTGTGTGGAACTGCCTTCATGGCTTCTCTTCCTCAAATGCGAGAACTTTGTTGGCCATTTGTCCACCTACATACAGATCAGTGGCCTAGCAGGTAGGTCCTTTCATTTATTTCCCTTTGGAGGGTTTTGGTTTTTTCTCGTTTCTGTGCCTGCTGAAATTCGTAAGTTTTTTTTTTTTTTTTTTTTTTTTTTTTGCTGTTGGCCTTTTATTTTCTTGTTCTCGTGCACAGGTTGCATGCAGTGTTCTTCGCCTCGTGGCTCCGACCTTTTAGTTTGTTCAAAAAAACATTTGCTGTTTTGCTGTATTTTTAATTTGTGTAAAGCATTCTTATAACACTGTATACATATTGAAATTTTTATTTTTTTTATTTTTAAGTACATTTCCAATGTTTTATATTACATTTCTATTGTCTAAAGTCATGCAGTGCATTGAGGGAATTGTCTCTAAAGAATTTTCTGTTTTTTTTGCTTCTGTTTTCTGTGCTATTTTCTTGAAATTTTTAGTTGTTGTTTCATAGCACAGGCGTTTGCTTCATTATTATTTGTCTCTTGATTTCGTATTTTGTTTTTGCAGTGGTTCCTAGTTGGGTTTTCCCTCAGGTAGCAAGCCACGTGTTTTGTGCAACGTGACACTGCTGTCAAAAAAATTTGGAACTTGTGCCTTTAAATAAAAAGTCTTTTTACATGGTGATTTTTTATTTTTTATTTTTAGTCTTCTTCCAAGTTGGGCAATTTTACATTGCTGTGTACATCTAAAAATATTTTTTGTTCGTTTGCAGCTTTTTTCCCAGGTTTTGTTTTTCGTTTCATTGGTCTAAAATCTACACTTATTTTGCAATATCTTTGGGCTCTGTATTGAAGTTCTTCTGTTTTTGTGGATGATGAGGAGCCTATGGGTTGGGCCAGATATGTCATAGATGTAATGCAAAATTCAAAATTTTGCTAAATATTTAAGTTTCCGAGTCTATGTTGGAGAGTTTTTTTTTTTTTTTTTTTTTTTTTTGGTGATTTTTGGGGACTTGTACATTTCGCATTTATGACATAGCAGAAACCCACGTTCAACTAGGTCTTTGTGGAAGTGAGTAAATGCCGAGTTTTGCTGGTTCTTGATAAAGCCAAAGAGGTGAGTAAATGCTGAGTTTTGCTGGTTCTTGATAAAGACAAAGCTCAGCATATTCAAAGCTTTCTGCACTCCATTTTTTTCTCCCTGCTCGTTTGTTTTGATGTTTTTTATTTTAACTATTTTTTCCTAATTTGGCTTCTGCTGTAGTTATTTCTGCTTATTGTAAGTATTGTTTCTAAGAATTCTTCTCTGCTGCTTTTGCACATTTGGGCCTTCAAATTGTCTATTATTATTTTTTTTAAATGTTTTCTAAAAAACATTTCTATTCATTGCTATAGTTTGGTTTAAATTATATATATATTTATTTTGCAACTTTTATTTTGCAACTTTCGTTTTAAATTCTTAAGTTTTTCTTATGTTTTCGGCTATGCTCTTAAGTATATATATATATCATCATCATAGTCAACCATTATCAATCCACTGCTAGATGAAGGTCTCCCCAAGTTTCCTCCACAAAGGTCTGTCTTGTGCCAGTCTCCTCCATGTCACTCCTGCATACTTTTGAATTTCATCCACCCATCTCCCATGTGGTCTTCTTCTAGGTCTTTTCCTGTCCCTTGGAATCCAATTTAAAATTTCGGCTGTCCATCGATGGTCTGTCCTTCTGGGCAGTATGTCCAGCCCATTGCCATTTCAGGGATTTAACTCTGATCATGATGTCTTCCACTCTTGTCATTTTTCGGATCCACGAGTTCCTCTTCTTATCTCTCCTGGTTACACCAAGTATGCACCTCTCCATGCTTCTTTGAGTTGTCTGCAGCCTTTGTATGTCTCTTTTAGTTAAGGTCCACGTCTCTGCACCATATGTAAGCACTGGAAGGATGCACTGATCAAACACTTTTCTATTAAGACATAATGGCATATTGCTCTTGAAAATTATGCTGTTTCTTCCAAAAGCTCTCCAGGCAAGTTTTGTACGCCGATTAATTTCTTCATCAATGTGACCCTCACTTGATATCTTCTGTCTAAGATAAACGTACGTGTCTGTTATCTCCAGCTTTTCTCCATCAATCGATAAATCTTCATTTCTTGAAAAAGCATTGAACATCACTTTTGTCTTCTGAAAGTTCATTTTTAATCCCACTTCTTTACTCTTGTCAGCAAGTTCCTGGATCATACTCTGCAGCTCTGATGGGGTAGTTGCAAAAATGACTACGTCATCAGCAAAACGAAGGTGAGTTAGATAATCTCCATTAATCTGTATCCCCTTGTTTTCCCAGCTCAGCGACTGAAAGACACCCTCCAATGTAGCATTAAAGAGCTTCGGAGATATGGTGTCACCTTGTCTCACTCCCTTTCCAACTTTTATGTGTGCTGTATTCTCAAACAGCCAAATCTTTGCACTTGCATTTTCATAGATGTTATTAATAATATTAATGTATGCATCTTCAATACCGCAGGATTTCAGAGCCATTGTAACTGCTGATGCTTTCACCAAATCAAAGGCTTTTTCATAATCGATAAAAGCCATGCACAATGGAAGTTCATATTCCCTCGCTCTTTCAATTAGTTCTCTCAGTACGTGGATATGATCTATTGTGCTGTAGCCACTCCTGAATCCAGCTTGTTCTCTCGGTTGAGCCATGTCCAGTGTCACCTTCAAGCGGTGTGAAAGAACTTTAGTGAAGATTTTATAAACCACTGATAGGAGGCTGATAGGTCTGTAGTTCCCGAGATCCTCAATGTCACCTTTTTTATGTAGCAAGATCATTGTAGCGTTGTTCCAATCCTCAGGAATTTTCCCTTCATTAAGGCATCAAGTGAAAATTTGGGCGAGTACTGTTTCGATTTCTCCACTTGCTTCTTGTATGATGTCTACAGTAATTCCATCTTCTCCTGGAGCTTTTCCCCGCTTCATGTTCTTGATTGCATGTGCAACTTCTGCTGGAAGGACTGGAAGAACTCTGGTACTGGTACCTTTCATGATGTCTGGAGTACATGTATCATCCCTTTCATATAATTTGGAGTAGAAATCTTTCACTCTTGTCAAAATTTCGCCTCTATTTCTTGTTACAGAACCATCTTCTTTTCTCAGTGCCATAATCTGTTTTCTTCCCTTACTGAGATGTCCCTTTGCTATCTTTAGGGTTTGGTTGTTTTCAATTGCTTTCCTCACTAGTTCACAGTTGAATTTCCTTACGTCTTCAGTGATACTTTTTCGTACTGTCTTGCATAGCTCTATATATTCCACTTTGGAAGTCACATCTTTAGTTGTCTTCATCTCTCTTCTTTTTTGCATCAACATTTTGGTTTTTCCTGATAATTTGTTCACATGCAACTTGTTCTTAGACCCAACTAATTTTGTTGCTGTTTCCATAAGAGCTTTGGTTACTTTTCTGTTAACTTCAGAAATATCCACTTCATCCGATGTTAGGCCTTCTAAAGCAGAGAATCTGTTCTTCAGTTCCAACTTGAAGGTATTATGGTGTTTTTTAAGATTGGTTATGTCAATACATTTCGTTTGTCTCATGAGCTTGCCACGTTCGAGTTTAGTGTTGAGGTGCATCTTACATCTCACCAATCTATGGTCACTACGTGTGTTGAACTTGTTTAGCACACTGCAGTCTTCTATGATGAATTTTTTGTTACACATAATAAAATCAATTTCACTTGTCGTTCCCTTTGGATGTCTCCATGTCCATTTCCTGTGTGGCTTTTTCTTGAAAAAGGAGTTCAAAATGAAAAACCCTTCTGCCTCTGCAAACTCAATGAGAGTATTTCCACGCTGGTTTCTGTTGCCGTGACCGAATTTACCTACTGAAGTTTCATTCTGTTGCCGTTGCCATATTTTTGCATTGAAATCTCCCATAATTATCTTCAAATGTTGCTTACCTTTATTATTTAGATGGCGAATTTCCTCATAAAATTCTTCAATTTCTTCTTCAGGATGACTTGCGGTGGGTGCATAAGTTTGAATTATCTGAGCCTGGTATCTTCTCGAGAGTTGGATAACGAGTCATGCAACTCTGTCTGAGGAACTTTCAACTTCTACAACTTTATCCTTCAGTTTCTTGCTTATTATAAATCCAACACCACTAGTTCTGCCAGCATCTGTCCCACGATAGTAGAAGAGATGTCCACTTTTCAGTTCAATGAGATCTTCTCCTTTTCTTCTTACCTCACTTAGCCCAATGATGTCCCACTTGATCCTTTGTAGTTCCTCTTCCAATTCAAGAAGCCTTGAATCAGAAGATAGGGAGCGTCCATTATACGTAGCCAAGGTCAGCATCAGATGGCAGCCTAGTCCGGTTCTCCGGGGATTCTTAGCACCCTCTGCCTTCATGTCGCACTGGCCGCTACCTTGGCCAGGTACTTTCCAGCTGCCGGAGACTGAGGGCCAAGATTTAAGTTGTGGAGTCATTTTGGAGGGGTTTGGCCATAACTCACCACGCTGGCCAAGCGGGTTGGTGAGTGTGGGATAGCATTTCCTCAAATCCCGATGGTGTAATTATACCGCTATTGGCGGTCGTCAGAGCCCCTATAGTGGGAACAGGATGCACCACGAGAAGGCTGGGTTGACATTTGTCAAGGAGAGGCTGTGATGTTACGCATCACCTGACCTTCAACAAGCATATATATATATATATATATCATCATCAACTCACTGCTGGTCTCCCCAAGTTTCTTCCACAGTTGAAAGTCTTCAGCCTGTCTCCTTCATGTCACTCTGGCATACTTTCGAATTTCATGCATCCATCTCCCATGGGGTCTTCTTCTAGGTTTTTTCCTGTCCCTGGGAATCCAGTCTAAAATTTCAGTTGTCCATCAGTGGTCCGTTCTTCTGGCAACATGTCCAGCCCATTGCAATTTCAGTGATTTTACTTTGGTCATGATGTTGTCCACTACAGTCATTTTCCTTATCCACAAGTTCCTCTTCTTATCTTTTGTGGTTACACCAAGCATGCATCTCTCCATGTTTTTTTTAGTTGTCTGCAGTCTTTGTATGTCTGTTTTAGTAAAGGTTCATGTCCCTGCTCCATACATGTGCACTGGCAGGATGTATTAATTAAACACTTTCTTTTAAGACATAATGGCATACTGCTCTTAAAAATTGTACTGTTTCTTCCAAAAGCTCTCCAAGTTTTATATGCCGATTAATTTGTTCATCAATGTGACCTTCACTTTATATCTGCTGCCCAAGATAAATGTAGGTATCGGTTGTCTCAAGCTTTTCTCCATCAATCGATAAATCTTCATTTCTTGTAAAAGCATTGTACGTCACTTTTGTCATATATATGTATATATACTTCGCAAAAAAAAAAAAAAAACCCTGAGGCACCCTGAGAAAGTCGCTCAGTCCTGATGAAACTGCATGCCAAGTACCTCAGGGCCTAATATGCAAATGACAAAAAAATTATGACCAATGACTAAATAGTGGCCTGCCACAGTGCATGGGAACTGCATATTGAGGAGGGTATATCAAGAGTAAAGCTTGCACAGAAGGACAATTGTGACAACGGATTGTGGTTGCATTAACCTCCATGAACTGTGAGGTTGCCTTGATGTCAGATTCGAACACAATACGAACAAATGAGTGAGTTTGAGAGAGGAAGTATAATTAGTCTGAGAGATGCCGGTTAGTCAAGTCACTCTATCACCAGGCATTTTGGTCAGAGTGACACAGCAATCGGACAATGTTGGCACCAGTAAGACGAGGAGGGCACAACCCACGGCACACGGGCAGTGGACATCCGTGGGTAACGACAGAATGCAAGGATCGTAAGATTGTGAGAGCAGCACAAACAGAACTGAATTTGTCGTTCTCAACCATCCGTGGCCATGTTGCATTGTCTACAGATATGGAAGTGGCCATGTTGCATTGTCTACAGGTATGGAAGTTGCCATCCGCACCACTGCCAGACAACTTGCAGCAATCGACTACATTTGAAGAGGCCACTCTGCCCCCTACCACTGACCAGAGAGCATTGCCAGCACCGGTTGCCCTAGTGTTGCACCTGATCAACGTAGGATAGTGTCTAGTGGTATCGTGTTGTCTTCAGTGATGAGTCATGATTCGAACTTGGCATTGATGACTAGCACGTGTCTGGAAATGAACCGGTCAGTGCATGGATCCTGATAATGCCCGGTCACACACAGCTCTCTCAGGCCTTCCTCCATAATGTTGACACCCTCCCATAGCCAGCCTGATTGTTCATTAATTGAACATGTTTGGGGCATGATGGGATACCACCTATGCCCACCTTGGAATGTCAATAAACTGGCCCTCAATTTGGACACCACCTGGCATGCCATATCTCAGGACAGTATTCATGAACTGTATGCACCTATGCCACGCCAGGTAACCGCTTGTATCCAAGCCTGAGGTGGTGCTACAACGTACCGAATTGTTCCACTCATGTAGCTGTTTCACCCCATTAAATGGCTCAACTGCTGTGGAATTCCAAACATTTCCTTTCCTATATATGTACATTGCATGTACCAATTTTCATATCCATTGGATGATTCCTTCGGGGTGCTTTTCTTTTTTTCTTTTTTGCATACAGTACACACAAACACATGATATACATACATATATAGAAGTGCACACACACAGTGTATATAATAAGACATATATACTGCATCACACCACTGAATAAGCACATTTACACAACACTATAAGCATCTGGTAAGATTATTTTGTTTCCTGCTACATATACGCAAAATAAAAAAAAAAATCATTCTGCACATGATCAGAATGACATTTAACACAAACTGCCACATACTCCCCAGTACAGAGATCATACTTGTGTCTTTTATGTAGTATCCAGATTTCATTACTATGCACTAAAGTAGAAACCATTGCTTTAATACACTGTTTTTATAACAACACATAGATGTCATGAAATCCTCTTACAGCAACTCCCAATTCTCTCACCTATTTTCACATTCACTCACTAATATCTTCTCACTCTCTTATACTACCTTCCTAAATGAATAAACTCCTTCAGCTGGCATGCCTGTGTTTGATTCGTAATGATTTCCCATTCAGCAGGCAGCAACAGTCTTCCGCTTAAAAACTATTAATTTGGTTTTCCCCTTATTTGTTTATATTCAGAATGAATTTCATACACACTTCCTTTATTCTGGGCAACAGATTTGCAACTCACTTTTACTCTCAGACAACAAAGCAGTGTGTGTGTGTGTGTGTGCGTGTGTGTGTGTGTGTGTGTGTGTGTGTGTGTGTGTGTGTGTGTGTGTGTGTGTGTACTGTATGTGTGTGATCAGCATACAACCACTTACACACATGGATATTCCCCAAAAAATAACCAGCAATGTTAATTCCGGTGTCATACATAAATGCATGCATCCATAATTGTGCTGAGCAACCTTGGAAACATAACACAGTCTTGTCTGTGTTTGAAAAAGAAAGAAATGTATGCATCCATAATGTGCTAAACAACATTGGAAACATAATACAGTCTTGCCTGTGTTAGAAAATGAGCTAACAGAACAGCAAAAACATCACTGTGCCTAAATGCCACACAAGTTGTGGTACCAAGAGAAGATGATATGAACTCCTATAGAAGTTACAGCTTTCGTAACATATGGGTTGTACTTAGGTCAGTACCTTACCAGAGATATTCCAGTCTTCCTGCCAGTCAAATGAGTTCTTCCCTAACTTGGATTCTGTTACTCTCCTCACCTGAGTACAATGATATACATACACAGTTAAATTTGGATGTGCACATTTTGAAATAAACCTTTCCTAAGAACATGCCCATCTTGGATGATGTCAACATGTACCAAGCATAGGAGTAACCCTTTTAGTGCTTATGATGATGCCCATATAGGTAAATGTTCACAATTATATCTTTGTTTATTTTTGAGTTATTTTTGAACACCAAAGTATTAAAATATAAACTGAAAAACATAACACCTGAGAACTGTATTAAAATACATTAGTTCTCTTTAATCATTCTTGACAATCTGAGTTCTGCACCAATGGAAAATCAAATGATAAAATACCCTTTAACCCACACACAGGATCTATTGCCAGTACATATACACGGTCATATCAGAATAATATGACCACCCCCAGAATCACAGTGTACCCACTCAGGCGTGTCGCAGAGTGCACATGACAAGGTCGACCACATGGAGATATGAGTGGCCAGCCAGGACAGATGAGCCATAGTGTGTTATGTGAGCACAATGGGAAGAGGTAGTGATTTGACAGATGTTCAAAAAGAAATTATCATCAGCTACTGCGCCAAGAGTGGGAGCATCTACGAAACAGAAGACTTTGTGGGCTGTTTGCTAGGTGCTGTACCAAGAATGAACTGTTCACACACCAAGTACCTCCCGACATCATAACAGTGGAGCCTCAAGAGCCATCGAACCCAGAGGAGAACATTGCCTCCATCGACTGGTAAAGGCAATTGATACGCAACAGGTGCAGCAATTGACCGCACAAATTAATGCTGGGGCATCCAGATACGTGTCCCTGATAACAGTAGAGTGAACCCTGTTACGCATGGGTCTCTGGAGTCGACACTGCGTCAAGGCGCCCATGTTAACCCAGGTCCATCAGCAACGACACCTGCAGTTCGCATGGGAATACCGTCATTGTATAGTGGAAGAGTGGAAAAAGGTTGCCTTCTCCAACAAATCAAGGTTTCTACTCCACAGAAGTGATGGACAGTGGCATATAGGGCGTCAGACACACAAGAACCAACACCCAGACACGCTTGTCAGTCAAGTACAGGCTGGTGGTAGCAGCGCACATGCCTGGGGGATGTTTTCCTGGTATGACCTGGGACCACTGGATGAGTCCCTGAATGCCAATGGCTACCTGTTCATCCTCCATGATCACATGCATCCCTTCATGTTGGACGTTTACCCTGGTGGTGATAGTGTCTACCAACAGGACAATGTGCCATGTCAAGTCGCTAAGGAGGTGCATGACTGGTCCCAGGAACATATGACAGAGTTCTCCCTTGACTGGCAAAATTGCCCGACCTCAATCCCATAGAGAACTTGTGGAACTATTTGGATCGCCAGGTTCGATGTGCCGACCCACAGCCATTTCATCTCCAGGACCTCCGTGCTCTGCTGCAGGCCAAATGGGCATGTGTACCTAGGGCAACCTTCCAAGGCCTCATTGCATCCTTGCCATGTCGTCTTGTCACTGTCATCCAGGCCACGGGTAGTTATTCCCATTATTAGGTAGGTGGTCATATTATTCTGATACGACTGTGTATAGCTTTCACACATTCACATGGATTTCCATTTATCCCATAATTTTACATGACATTCCAAAGAATTACCTGTGCCTACTCTACTGCAAGCCTTCTCCCAATCTATAAATGAAGCATAAACTTTCTTATCAACAGAAACATACATTTCAACAAGCATGTGTATAATAAGTTAAAAAGATTTAATTGGTACAACCACACATAAAACATTTTGTAATCACACACTTCCTCTGATGTAAAGCCTCACACCTCAACAGTGATAATCTTGGCAAACACTTCTTCTGGTACACTCAGCAGGCCGATCCATGCTAACTGTACATTCAGCAGGCTGATCCATGCTAACTTCAGCCAATCCTGAAGAACGACTTTCAACCCCCAACATATTATGTGCGTGAAATGCAAAAGATAAAATCGGAGCCATGTGGTACACATGTAAAAAGCTTGGGTTGTATATCAAGATCATTGCAAATGAATATGTTTGATACATTAGCTTTAATTACAGGTAATGTCACACGCTAAGCAATCAACCGCCTAGAGCAGAAAGTAAAGGGGAAGAAAATGTTTTTCAATGATACTTATCAATCACAGAATAAAATAAAATGAGTTGTGTCATAGACTGCAAGAAATGTTACAATAATAGCAAAGACTAGTGGAATCTTACATTACAATATACATGTCTGCTGCCTTCTCTTTGCCAAAGTTTCTTAAAAATAAATCACCACTGTACACAGAACTTATCGTCAAACTTATCGCCCAAACTTATCGTCGACATGCCTCTCGTGACACCACTTCAGCACTTTTCACTATAAAATAAAAATGAAGCTGTTTATGAAATCGTATGTTTATTAACATTTCTTGTTTTGCATTTCAAATGGAGTTGATGAAGCAATTTGTTCTGAGTGACAAGTAGGCTGTTAAATCAAATTATACCAAGCAATGGATGTTTTTTTTTTTTTTTTTTTTGAGATGTTACATATGACAACAGCTTAACTGTGATCTTTCTTTTCCGCTGAGCTAATTTCAAGTCATATTCATAAATTTTAAAATTGAATAATTATACTTTATCTCACAGTCAACTTCCTTTGTATGTTTCCACATGTCTCAAAACTGCACTGTTGTGCTCATAATTTTTATAACTGCTAAACACAACTATATTCTATTTTAACTTTTGGGCAGTTTGTCTAATACAGTAGATACTACAGCACAGTGATATTTTAGAAACAATGTTTCTGTTCACACATTTTTATTTCTTATTTCTGTGTAACATTTGAGATGTTTAGATTGTAATAGCTACATCATTGGTAACTTCTTCAAATGTTTGTTTATACAATTGCTTACTTTCTCAGTCTGATTAAAAATGTATACTGATTGCTTTTATTTAATTTTTGAATAACAACTTAGTGATTTTTTCTTATGTGACAAGTCTTCTATGCAGGACAAAACCAATATTCATACATACACTTATTAATATTACAATCCAACACAATGTTCAAGAACACAGTACTTGAAATGGGGCACAGGGGCTAACTTCCCACTAACACTATGGATATTAACTTAAAACAGGTAAAATTGCAATGTTTAGAGAACTCCATATTTCAACATATCAGTATAACCAAATAATACACAGTACAGGAAATACTCAGTAAGGTATTTTCTTCTACTTTATGCAGAAAGCAAAAGAAGAGGGAAGGGGGAGGTAATTGGTCTTTATGTAAGGTAATTGTATCTTTTTAAATAAATGCTGTAATAGAAAGATGAAACCTGCAAAACATTGTACTATAAATATCATTATATGTAAATAAATAATCGCACACAAATGACTCCTCTTTACATAAAAAGTGACATCACACTGAAGACAGCAAGATAACATCCAATGGCTACGGAGCATGTGTCCCAACACTTGCTTTTTTTTTTTTTTTTTGAGAGACAGATTCAAAAACTATTATGCTTTCACACCACTGGTCTAAGATAGTATTGATAAGGTACTTTATTTTCCATGAATGAACTATATACAGAGTGATTCAGAACTCATCTGACAAACTTTAAGGGGTGGTAGAGCACACTGCAACAAACATTTTATGTATAGGAATGTATGGGCGCAAGTGACATGTTGAGGCACAAACGCAAGAAATAGACATGAAAGGATAAACAAATTGTTTACTTACAGCATCATTGACAAGGGCTTCTTTACAGGAATGTTTATAATAATTGCTCAAAATTGCGTCCACCAACAGTAATACATGCGTGGCAGCGTCAACAGAGTGATTGGCGTACAGTTTCAAAGATGCCAGGTATTTCTCGCACACGTGCAGCCGCAACGGATATTCGAGCGACGAGGTCCTCAACAGAGTCAACTGGAGTCTCGTAAACGAGGGCCTTCAGATGTTCCCATAAGAAGTAATCGAGGCTCGATAAATCGGGCGATCGGGGTGGCCAATGGACTGGTCCACCAAGGCCAATCCATCGCGCCCCAAAAGTGGCATCCAGGTAATTGCGCAGACTAATGCTGAAACGGGGTGGTGCTCCATCATGCTGAAACCACAGTCCTTGTCGGATGGCCAGTGGTACATCTTGAAGCAATTCTGGTAAAACCTCTTCCAGAAAAATACGACAGCATCTGTCATCGAGTCGCGCTGGTAGTAGATATGGACCAAGCAGGAAGTTGTTCACAATACCCGCCCACACATTCACAGAGAATCGTTCTTGGTACGCATGTGGATGTGTAGCATGTGAGTTAGAGGTTGCCCACACATGTCAATTGTGCACATTGAAAACACCTTCGTGTGTAAAAATCGCCTCATCTGTGAATAGCACATGAGCTGGGAATTCTTGTGTTTGTGCCTCAATGCGTCACTTGCACCCATACATTCCTATATAAAAAATGTTTGTGGCAGTGTGCTCTACCACCCCTTAAAGTTTGTCCCATGAGTTCTGAATCACCCTGTATATATTACCTGAATTATATACTTGACTGAGAAACTTTTATTCTAAACCACTGCATCAATACAAGCACCTGTAGCATTAACACTGTTACTATTGTACCATTGAAGTATGTCATATTTAGTTAGCTATGCTTTGTTAACGTTCCAGATTACACTTCCCGTTCTTTCATTTTTAGACTCAGAAGCAAAAGAATAAAGAGGAAGGAGGGGAGGCTTACAAACTTCATGAAGGAAAACCATTACTTTCCCCCGTTTTTTCAGTACTTTAAAATGCTTGAAAGTAAAGTGAAAGCGGCACATCAATTTACTGTAAGTGTGTGTGTGTGTGAATTATGTTTTGTTATACAAATTTTGAAAATGACAATCCGATTTTTTGCGTAAATGTGACAAGGATGGTAAGTCAGATAATACCCGAAAACTTGAAAATTTTCATCGTCCTGGAGCGGGACTCGAACCCGCGTCTCCCAGAAAACGCCCGGGTATGCTAACCGGACATTTTCTGGGAGACGCGGGTTCGAGTCCCGCTCCAGGACGATGAAAATTTTCAAGTTTTCGGGTATTATCTGACTTACCATCCTTGTCACATTTACGCAAAAAATCGGATTGTCATTTTCAAAATTTGTATTATACGGCGTATCCCGTATTTCTTTCATGCTCTGTTACATTCAGGTTTCCTTATAACCAGCCAATAATTATTGCAACAGTTAAGAGACAGGAGAAAGAAACTAGTGCTGCTCATTTACTTGTTACTTCCTTTACTAGGCAAACTTAAATGGCTACCATGAGAAACATTTGCTGGGGAAATATCTTTAGCCATCTGCTTCCCTTCACATTTTTTTTTTAGGTGGATGGAAATAATAGACTAATTTAATACAATGGGGTAACGAGATTCTTAACTACACTACATTGAAAGAAGTACTATTCCTATTTAGAAAGTCAATAGCACAGAATATTGGGTCTAATGATCACACAGGAAACTCTTTTGCAATTTATTTTATGAAGCAGATACTCTTGACAATTATATATATTTTTAAATGTACTGATGCAACGGTAATGCTAATGCCTCGCCAGAGAGCACCAGATCAAGATTATATATATATACACAATAAGTTGGCACAGACGGTGGGAATGCCAACCTCCAACCATGAGAGTGTGGCAGTGTGTGAAGTAGTTATCTGGGTTTATGTTGAAAGGAGCATCTGTGGAGTGCTCCATGGTAAACAAGCATTGAAATTTGTATAGAAGTCAGGGATGCTGATAAAATGAGTTACGAAAGCACTGATTGGAATTATGATGTGAAACATAATTAGATCCCACATTATTCTTCAGGCTTCATTTTGTGATAAAAGAAGAGCTGGTGAAATGTACACTGCCGGACAATTGCTAAGGACGGATGACAATAGCAGCGATAGCAACCATAAAATAGAAGGCAGGAAAATGTGGAAATTAGCATAAGTGCGGGATACAGTAAGACGTGTTGTGCGTATGGAAATTTTGGATTGACGAACTTGCAATTTTCAGTATGTCTTCCCGACATCACGTAGATGATTTTACGCGTGGCCGTATTATTGGCAAGATTGAAGAAGGACAAAAAATAACAGATGTTGCCAGGGAGTTTGACGTCAGCCACAGTGTTGTTTCAAGGCTTTGGAAATCATTTCAAACAAATGGAGAGTGTAGCAAACGTCACGAGGGAGGTCGTGTTCACAGTACGACACCTGCAGAAGATCGGTACATAGTGCTATCAACAAAAAGACACCGGCGCAGAACAGCTAGTGAGGTAGCAAATCAGTTTATGGCTGCTACTGGCAAGCGGATCTCCCGAAAAACTGTCACCAGACGTTTGCATGAAGGAGGACTATACGCCCGCCGTCCTGTTGTGTGCATCCCATTGTCCAGACGTCACCGTACCGCCCGTTTGCAATGGTGCCATCAACATCACAATTGGACTGATAACGACTGGTCTGCTGTCCTCTTCTCAGATGAGAGTAGATACAGTCTATCGTCTGATTGTCGACGACAACTGATCTGGCGTGATAGTGGTACTGCATATTGTCCAGCAAACATACAGGAAAGGGACCGATATCCGACATGTAGTATCATGGTATGGGCTGGCATCGTGATCAATGGCCGTACGTCCCTCTATGTGCTTCCAACTGGGACTATGACTGGCCAACGATACATTAATGATGTTCTGCTACCTCATGTTCGCATGTTCCGTGGTGCTGTCGGTGATAGATTCATTTTCATGGATGACAACGCAACATGTCATCGAACAGTCGCTGTCCAGGAGTGTCTTGAGAGCGAGGATATTCAACGTCTCGTATGGCCAGCACGTTCTTCAGATCCGAATCCCATTGAAAATGTGTGGGATGCTTTGGGGAGGAGTCTTGCTGGTCGCCAATGCCCTCCAATAAACAAGGACACCCTCATCCGTGCACTGACAGAGGAATGAGATAAATTACCCCAACAGTTGCTTGATAATGTTGTGCAAAGCATGACACGACGTGTGGAATCTTGCATCGCTCTCCATGGTGGCCATATCCCGTATTGACATCTTACGCCGGAACGCCTGTGGACGGTAATTGCATTTTTCACGTTTATGTATTCTGCACAAAATGGCCTGTTTGTCCCTTGAACATGTTCCAAAGCCTTCTGGATTTCAGAGCACAATAAATTGTCTTTCTTGTAATGTCCTGGCATTCTGACATTATTTTATTTCACTTGGCATCCAACCACACTTACTTTTTTATGCGCTATATAGCCGTTTATGATCCGTCCTTAGCAATTGTTCAGCAGTGTATAAAGCAGGAAAACTGTAGCTGAATCATTGGTCTTTGCTTGTAGTCTCAACAGTGCTCTAAGCACAGCAATACCTAGACAACATCCAGAGATACAAATCTTCAGACCAAGGCATTGCAAAGAGGTATGAAATTTGCCTATCCAAATAACATCCCCAAAACAGAAAATTTCATACCAAAAGTGGAAAGCATAATCAGCAAATTACCAAAAGGTATCCAAAACCCATTAAGGTTTAAAATAGTCAGAACTGTTTACAATATACAGAAAAATGATCCTTCAAAAATTAAATACAAAAGATAAGCCCTAATGGACTTGAGAAACAACCCAACCATAAAATGTCTCCAGGCTGATAAAGCTAAACAAATAATTATTTTAAACAAAACAGAATATAAAGAAAAAAATGCTAAAAGCTATTGAAGATCTGAAAGTTATCAAAACCACCAAAGACTCAACGGACAATATTATAAAACATTTGGCTATTTTTAAAAACCACAGTGACCTACCACAACAGGTTAAGATCAGAGCAATACCTCCTATAGGAGAAGAAACTTGAAAGACGTGGAGATAATGCAAATAGACGATGACATCGCTCAGTCCACGTTATTATAACCAGTGCATAGCAACTGAAGAATTGTTCATTCGACCCCAGCGGTGTCGGATGAACAATTCTTCAGTTGTTATGCGCTGATTATAATAACGTGGACAGAACGATGCCATCGTCTATTTACCTCCTATAGGAGCAACTATTCCCCACATATTTTGAAAAATAAAAACCCACAAAAACAAAGCCCAATCAGGCCTATCGTGAACAAAAGCACAGCACCAACCATCAACTTAGAGAAAACCCTTTTCCAATTTCTGAAGCCTTTCTACTATAACCACCCTTTCAGTATCGATAACTCAAAAAAAGTTATAGATAAATTAAAAAAGGATTAGCAACACTAATTTTCTTATCTACAATCTAGATATCATTTCTCTGTATCTCAACACTTCTGTGGACTCCTGTGGATACTGCAACTGAGCTAATCAACAAAAAGCTAACCTCCAAATTTACTAATAATAAGGAAAGAATCGGCATCATAAAAGCTTTAGAATTCATCAACAATAACAACTTTTTCTCTTTCAAAATGTGATATATAAATGGCAATTTGGCACTCTTATGGGTTCTCTACTATCTGGTTTATTAGCTGAAGTTGTATTACAAGACCTTGAAAATAATTTACTTAGACCAACCAATGACATTCCTCTATTATACTCTAGATATGTTGATGACATCTTATTACTTTGGCAGCATTCTGAATCAAAGTTAACCTCTTTTACGGATAAGTTCAACAACTATCACAATCGTATAAAAATTACCATTGAAAAAGAAGAAAATAACCAACTCCATGTTTTTTAGTTATTTCTTTAATTAAAAGCCACCAAAAGTTAGAATATTCTGTTTACAGAAAATCTACGTATATTCCTAAAATCATCCCCCAGGACTTCAACCATCCATGGAAACATAAAACAGTTGCTTTTAGTTTCTTCATACGAAGAGCTACCTCTCACTCTTCTAACAAGTCTGCTGAACTTAAAGAAATAGAATGGATTATCAACATAGCACAAGAATTTGGATACAACAAGAAACTCATCACCTCAATGTATAGAGATATCAGAACCCCTAAAAAATCTATTGGAACAACCAAATTACCGACAATACAATCTATTAACAACATCCTTAGAAAAGAATGCAACAAAAACAATTTAGAGCTAGCTGAATCAAACTATGATATATCACAACTGCTAGCCAACAACAGCAAAAAATCAATTTTAACTCAGCAGGTGTATACGCCATTCCCACCAAAAAAGCAGAAAATAACCAAACAGATCTCCTATACATAAACAGCGCAAAAACATGTTTCCAACTCGCCTACACGAGCACCTCAAGAACTGGAGCAAAAAGGAAGAAAAAACTGCTTTAATACAACACTGTGTGCAAAACAAAGTAATCCCATGCTGGCATGAATCTAAAATCGTAACAACGCACGACACACATAAAAAACTTTTGACAGCAGAAGCAGTTTTAATTGAGAAAGTGCGAGAAAATAATTGCAACAATAACAACCCTGTTGAATTGCCCTTTGCATGGAAATTTCTCATAGAGCAAGAGAAAAAGGAAAGACAAAAAAGGGTAACAGAAAGTAAAAGAATTACAAAAAAATTTATCTACAAAAATACTTTAATGACTATAAAAATTGATAGATAGCGACACTATATATCTAACACGAGGAGAGACATTTGAACGCATGACGGCAACAAAACTAAGAAAAAAGATCGTCATGAATGCTGCAGCTAAGTACCTAATAACATCAAGTACTAAAATGTTAGCACAACAAACTCACTGATGTAGGCTTATACATCAAAAGCTGAAACTGGTATGAGGAATAATACGTTAAGAAGACAATGCCAATGCTTCACATTCCTGGATTTCATCAAGGTAACCATTAACTGTTCTTTGGATAAAAAGAAACAATTAACTTCAATGGCATCGAGAACCATCATTGTTAAGCCTATTATCAAAAGACACGACGACGGTAAATAATAACATCCAACTTGTGTTTATTACAAAGTTTCTAGAAATTTTGAAGTACAACTTTGATTCTTGACGATTAGAACTGATATTAACGTGTGATACAGTAAATTAAACCATGAGTAATTATACCCTGATGGTATATTAAAACATCCAGAGATGACCTGCCAGAGAAGGAGCAATAAAACTGTATCAGCAATGATGGAGCCTCATCCAACATCACTAAGTTAAAATCATTACGACTAGCTCGATTGTGGAGTTACTGCTGTATCTACAGCTAAGCAGCAATACTTTACAAGACAGAAAAAACAACAACTGAAGTAAAAATCATCATCAGGAAACCTTTACTTCCTATACCTATTTCAGATTTTTTTCAAATATATACGAACGATAAGGAAATTCCAATCTAGAATTTACAAACAAAACAAAGGGGTACCTACGGGTTCCTCAATGTCGGCAGTCCTTGCTGAAGCAGTCCTCCGACCTCTCGAAAATGAACTCTTGCAATCGTTGGCCAGAGTTCCTAAAATATGGTTGAGATACGCTGACAATATTTTCTTTATTTGGCAGCATGGACAAGCCAACCTACGTGATTTTCTCGCCAGAATGAACACTGCGCACCTGGGTATTAAATTCACAGCATATTATGAATCCGGAGGTGCATTGCCTTTTCTGAATGTACTGGTAAGAAGACTATTCTCTGGTGGTCTTAGCACAGAGGTCTACTACAAACCCACCCACGTGGACAACCAGATACTTCCCGACTCAACAGGCCCGGCGGCATGCAAATATGTGCTTTTTAGGTACAAAGCAAAGCGAGCTTTTGAACTCTCATCGAGCAAGACATCATGCGAGGAGGAGATCTGTAGCCTTAGAAACCTAGCGGCTGCAGAGAGGTACGACATGCTAACAATTGACAAAATAGTCAGAAAGGCAGCAACAACTGCTCGCACACAGCCTCGTGCCAACCCCACGGCACAGGCCTCCCGGTTCGTGGGTTCGATTCCCTACATTCCTAGGTTAACATAGTTCCTGAAGAATGCTCTCTGAAGACTAGGTTATGATATCGGCGTGAGGGCACCTAGACCTTTGTCAGATATCCTTGCAGCAGACCAGCGCGCATTGCCTTCTACGCTAACTGACGCCGGAGTCTATGCTATTCCTTTGGATTACCCTGATGCATACGTTAAATCCTACATCGGAATGACAAAAAGATCGTTCCAGATCCATATTTCTGAGCACCAAAGGGACGTTAAGGCTGGAAAACTTACGACGGCACTAGCCCGTGATGTTGCATCTGAGTGGGCAGTACCCAGATGGAGAAATTTTAAGAAAGTAGCACCTTACGACAGCGCAAGAGCTACTGCGCTTTATGAAACCATTGAGAACATCACGCGACGGAATGTGTGTAACAAGGATGTAACCACGAGCCTTCCTTTAATATGGCACCGGCTTTTCGAAGTTACACGTGACCACCCGGTCCTGGGATCAAACAACTCGTGCAAGTGTATTGCTTATTTTGAATTTAGTTATATTCTTAGAAATATTTTTTCCAGTTGCTTCTGCGATCTTTAGCTACTAAATGCCTGATGAAGCTACCCGGAGGTAGTGAAAGCTAGCATATCTTGATCCCTTTATTTTATACGCCTAAAAAAAAAAAAAAAAATGTGGCCTTTGAAGCACAGCTTTTTGCCTGAATCTTATAAAAAGAAGGTAGTAGAGAAAATGTTTCCACAACATCCCTCAGATTACCACCATGGAAAATAAAAGAACAAATTAACAGTAAAAAAATTAAAACATATATAAAGATTTACAGGACAGACAGGGGGGTACAATTTATACATAAATACCCCCCCTCCCCAAAAAATTATAAAGCATTTGAACCCTGCTAAACCCTAGAGTAGTGCTACAATACACCAAGAATGAATACTGTGTGAAGGTTGCAAATCACAGTGTAGAGAGAATTCAATGGCATATGGTATGGACAGCAATATATAAATCATGCCACATGTGGTATTTTGAATAGTACACTACTGTTTGTGAAAATTGCAACACCAAGAAAAAAGCATGCTATTCAAATGAAATTTATATCAGATTCCTCATGTTACAGGAGATAACTGATTGCATTTGTAGAGCTATTACGAGATTTTTACGCTTCAAAACTCAGTATCATGTGAAGCCACCTTGAGTAACAATACAGCCCTCTACAAAATGTGGCATTTAATGGGAGAGAAGACATACTAACCTTTAAAATAAAAACATCAGGAGATTTTTACAGCTCATGAAATCACGCGAGCACAATTTTTTACCTACATTTTCTAGGCATAGGAACAGTTTTCCAGAAGTAGTATTATCTGTCCACTAAAAGTTCTGGAGGAGGAAAAACAGTGCCGAAATCAACATTCCCTCCCCCTACTGAAATTCATTTTCAGGTACGTCGATCTTGCAAGATAGTGAAACGTAAAACGGACCCCGTGTTGTTTTTCACAAATAAAATAGCAGCCAACTATTTTTCGTTTTTCTTTAGGTGTGCGCGAAGGCAAAGACGACAAGAAGCATTGTACTAATAACATTTCCTTTCGTTACATGGCAAGGCCAACTGTAACTACTCCCTTTTGTCGTTAAGTGAATTCGCCGCAACCCAACTGTTTATCATCCGTTAGAATGCATGCGGCTCTGTTGAGGCGACGGGTTGAAAGACTGAACTTCAAGGAGATGGCAGGGCAGCTCCCATTTGTTAATCAATTACTGACCCTCCCCGGCATTCTAGTGCCAAAGCAGGTGAGCTCTTTACTGAAGGCGTCATATGACAATCGGACTGGGAGAAAAAATTTTAAAGCAAATTTTTTCCGACCCATCTTGGACAATTGGTCAGAAGCCGGAGCTTAGACCACTACGCCACTGAGGCAGCTTTCTTTTTGCAGATAGGAGAAGAGGAAAGGTATGAAACTGATGACTGTAATGCTGCCCTGCATCGACACAAAAAGAAAAAGATTTCATAGGCAGTTCGAAGTCGTGGTGGCCAATGGAATTTCGACTATCCTAACGTCTAATTCTCAGTGAAAATCAGGAGAATTCAGCCTTCATCCGGAGGGTGGGAGAAAGGGCTGAAAATCCAGAGTCTTCCACCTAAATCCGAAGAGTTGGCACATCTGGAAGAGGTTTTCTATATCGTCCTGTGGAATAGCCTGCCAGGCTGCTTCTATGTGAGACAAGAGTTCCTTTGTGGCTACTGGTGGAAGAGCTTGACAGGACTTTGGATTTGCTACCATGTCGCAGACATGTTCAATTGGGAATATATCTGGGGAGCATGCAGGCAAGAGAAGAAGCGGAATCCACAGTGCATAGAAGAGGTATTGGATATTCCGGGCCACATGTGGCTGAGCATTGTCCTGCTGGAATAGTGACAAGACAACTCTGAAGGAAAAGTATCACCTCTGCCTCTAAAATATCCGTGATGTACCACTGGCTGTTGAGGGTTCCATCAATTCGTATCATGCGAGATCATGAATTGAACCCAATGGCACCCTAAACTATGATGCTTGGCATTGGGCTGGCATGATGCTGCAAGGTGCCATTTACCACCATGTCTTTGAACACATATGCGACCATTATGGTGCATCAAGTTGAACCGTAACTCATCAGAGAACATGACCTGTTGCCAATCAGCATGTCAATGTCTGTGTTCAACAAGCCACTGCAGCCTGAGGCACTTGCAGTTGAAGGACAAAGAAATGCACAGCAATGGGCTGCTAGCAATCAGTCCTCTGTTAAGCAGATGACCTTCATCTAGTAAAGATTTTTACAACTTATAAACTTGTCTTTCCCAGAAACCTCTTACTCCAATCTCTGCAATGATACCTCCAATTCCAGCAAATTTAACCAAGCTATGTCTTCTCCAGTTGCCACCTTGAATTTTTTTTTTTTGGAGGGTTTAACGACTACTGTGAGCAACTATGACTAAAAGGGTTTCCAGCCATGGTGAAATAAATCCTGGACAGAAAGCCCTTCCGGAAAATTTTTAGTTCTAAAATTGGAAAATTTCCAAAATTTGTAAAATTCAAGGTCAAATATCTCAAAAGGGGAGACCTGAAAAACTCAGAAATTTTGCCCATTGATACTTCTACTGGTTACAGTACTTAGTAAAACCTGAGAGTTTCATTTTGGGTTTCACACTGATGTTCAATGTTCATGTTACAGACTGTCAAATATCTCTAAAAATAACAATGTGAAAATACAGTATATGATAATAGGCTTAAAATGACCTCATTCCATTATTTTATAATCTAATAATTTTATAATGGTAAAAAGAATTTGAAATAGATGAACTGATCATATTTTTTGTGAAAAGTTAAGCTATATGCATTTTTCTCTCTTTATCACAGTGCAGCTTTCCTTTAAAAAACTGTTTCTAAAATTACGTGCAAGTAGCGGAGGTAGTTGGCGTTCCCGAGTTTTAACAAAAAAATACATGAATCAGCTTCTGGGCCATCACTTTCTGAAAATTTTTCTAGGATTTTGGATTGACTTGTCCAATAGATTTTCACTTTTTCAGGGGCACCTTGAAATTCACACTGTTGAGGGGGGGGTCTTGATTTTGCTTAATAATTTTACTTTCTTGGATTTTGGACTGATTTGTCCAATAGATTTCAATTTAAGTTAAAATTACATAAAAAGCACAGAAGTTCATGACAATTAACTGAAATTCATTGCGTTGTTAGACAAATCCCACTTGTTCCTTTATTACAGAAATTATATCAAAATATAATATTTTAAAATTAACTGGAGCCTTCGTCATATACTAAACATAAATAATCACAAAGTGCCAAGGGGATGAAGTCAGGGGAGAGCATGGGGTGTCCAGCGTTCATGGTAGACTATATTTTCTGCAGGGTCCCAAAGAGTAACTATGGCAAAATTTGGTCGCCGCCCCGGTGGCGCAGTGGTCGAAGCGATGGCTACAGACCATTCATCCGCGATGCGTCTGGGTTCAAACCCCGGTGAGGCATGGATGTTGGCTCTATCCCTTCCATGGAACCAGTGGCCCTAAATTAGGGATGGGCCATTGAGTTGCTCACGGTAGTCATTAAACTTCCAATAAAAAAAAAAAACTTTGTTCCATATCTGTTGAAGGGTTTAGGCATAAAGTGTCCGGGGGATAAAATCAGGGGGTCAGGTGTCCAGGTTTCATGGTAGCCTATATTTTCTGCAGGGTCTTAGAGAGTAACTATGCAGAATTAGGTCCAGATTGGTCAAAAGGTTTAGGATTTCATAGGGAAGATACAGACAGACATTCTATTTTATGTATATAGATTTACTATTGTTCAGGATATACTACAAAGTAAACCATTATTCTTTTCAGTTATAACAGAAATTAGTTTATACTTCAATACTGCATACGTTTGTGTTTTTGTAATTCAACAATCAACTAAGGTAGCCTGTTTCTTCAAATGTGCTAGTAACTTTAGTGACGGTTCTGTGTTTTTCTGTTTAATAATGCTGTATGTGTTCGTTCCAAGTAGCAGTGGTGAAGTTGCATGATCTCGGTGAGAACAGCAATATTTGCTCAACTTTTCTCAAACGATATCATTTCTTTGTAAAGCTAAATTAGTCAATAATGGTCCACCTGGTTTGAAGATCATCACTTTAACATCATTGTTTTCTTTTGACATTTCGATTACTCTACACACATACTACCTTTTATTGTAAACACAAACAACAAAGTCATTTTCAATTATTTCACTAAGATCAATCAATCTTGATGATCCGTCGATTCTGAACTCTATATGGTTATTATGAAATGACGCAGATATTCTACTTATCAGAAGAGTTTATGAGTCCTCGGGTATGTATCATTTGTAATCTCTTGTTCCTTCAAATTTCTGAGCTTCGTTGAAGTGGTCACTGAGATACTCTTGCTCTTCTTTTTTTTTTAATCTCACTTTCAGTCACTATGATAAAGTTAATGCCTTTAATATTATTTTCCACACAAAACTCATACATGTCCTTTGGTGTAAGGATGTGGCCCTCAGTTTGTTGCTGCAGACTTGCCTTTGCCACAAGTCCCTTTACCACCCCACCGGTCCCATCACAAGGTCCCTTGACATGACTTGTGACATACAAATACCACTCAGCATCCACAAAGTCTTGTTTATACTTACATAAGTTAAAAAAAATATATGTTGGCTCTTACATTGTGCTTGGCCATCCTAGAAATAACTTGTACAATATTCTAGAGGATAATGCTTACCTTGGCATTCCTTGCTAGCGACGAGAAACATTTCACACACGTGTTTTCCGTTCTTTGTTGCTGTTATTGTCCTAAAGTCCATTGTATGAGATGAAATAGCTTTACTTCACACACTTTTCGCTGGGTATACTTTGTGGATCTTTGCTTTAGGATTCAAACACACCAACTTTTACCATTCTTTACACTCGAAATTTTCGCCCAGTCTCTGGGCATCCTCGGGAGCGTGGCGATTTTTCCACCGATGTTTGTGGTTAACTTCGCGCTAATGGAGTCCGATACTCCTTGTTGTCATTCGTCGGATATACTTTCTTGGATATATTTCGTTATCAAGACCGGCTGGCGCCATCTATTTTTCATCAAAATAACATTTTTTTTTTTTTTTTTAAATCTAGCCTGTGGAAAGAACTAATAAGACAAGAAAAAGAACAACAACGGACTTTAGGACAATAACAGCTTGATAACGAAATATATCCAAGAAAATATATCCAATGAATGGCAACAAGGAGTATCGGACTCCATTAGCACGAAGTTAACCACGGACATCGGTGGAAAAGTCGCCACGCTCCTGAGGATGCCTAGAGACTGGGCGAAAATTTCGAGTATAAAGAACGGTAAAAGTTGGTGTGTTTGAATCCTAAAGCGAAGATCCACAAAGTATACCCAGCGAAAAGTGTGTGAAGTAAAGCTATTTCATCTCATACAACGGACTTTAGGACAATAACAGCAACAAAGACTGGAAAACAGTGTGTGAAATGTTTCTCGTCGCTAGCAAGGAATGCCAAGGTAAGCATTATCCTCTAGAATATTGTACAAGTTATTTTGAAATAGTGCACGTAAAAGAGAATAGTAGAATGATTAGAGCTATATAACAGCCGGAATTAGAACTACTAATAGGAATTCATCCTAGAAATAATAGATCTTTTTCAGATTTAGGTTGAACATTTGGTGAAATAGAACTAGCTGCTTTTAGAAAGCATAAATAGCAGCTGTATTGCATACATTGCAGTCACTTATAATACAAAGGCTTTAGATGCATAGATCATTTGCATAATCAGTCTTAAAAATATACACAAAAGGAATGGATGGTGGCTTGGGGAAGAAACGCATATAGCCTAATTTTTCACAAGAAATATGATCAGTTATCCATTTTAAATTCTTTTTACCATTATAAAATTATTAGATTATAAAATAATGGAATGAGGCCATTTAAGCCTATTGTTATATGTTTTCACATTGCTATTTTTAGAGATATTTCACAGCCTGTAACTTGAACATCAGTGTGAACCCCAAAATGAAACTCATAGGTTTTACTAAGTGCAAGTAGAAGTGGCCGTAGCCAAAATTTCTAATATTTTGCAGGTCTCCCTTTTGAGATACTTGACCTTGAATTTCACAAATTTTGGTAATTTTCCAATTTCAGAACTAAAAATTGGCTGGAATGGCCTCTGACCTAGGATTTATTTCATCCTGGCTGGAAACCTTTCCAGTCCTAGTTGTACAAAAATTTTCAACCAGTGGTTTTAAGTTTTTTTATTTTACAGACCTTTAAAAACAGCAAAACTGCTCATTATTATGGCTAACTTTATGCCCATTAAAATGCCAGTTACCAAAGTCTTTTCCTACGTGTATATACATTTTCTGAAAAGCAAGGATCTCTACTTTAAGGCAGTGTAAACCAGAACTGTCTATCGTTAATAGAAACCACACAGCAGTCTTTTTTTCAAAACCACAGCAAACGTTCATTTTTGCTTGCTGCGATGAAGAAAAATTAGTCTAAATCCAAGTTGAAGGCAGACAATGGCCGATTTCACTTGGAATGATCCCAAGATGTAAACCAGTATTGTCTATTTTGGCATCACACATACACACATCCATAAATATATTAAACAGCCATGGCAACATCGCACAAATCTGTCTAACTCCTGCACCAACAGAAAACCATTTCGATGACACAACATTCACTTGTACACATGCTTTACTGCCAGAATACAAAGCTTTCACACTATTAAGGAGATTCCTGGTTATACCATATTATTCAAGAACTTTTACAGAAGTATCCAATTTACTTGGCCATAAGCTTTCTCTAAACCTATGAAGGCAGCAACAACTCCCTTTCTAAAACAGACAAATACTTTTTGATCATCATTTCTAATGCAAAAATTTGGTTAGTGCAGCCCTTAACCGGCATAAAACCATTATGTACATGCCATGCCTTATCTGATGTAAGACCTCATACCTCATCAATAATGACCTTTCCATACACTTTTCCTGGCACACTCAGCAAACTGATACCACAATAGTTCTTGCATTCAGTCTGATCTTTTCCTTTATACAAAGGAACAATTATGACATGCTGCCAATCCTGAAGGACCATTCCTAACTCCCAGCACAACCGGTAAATTTCAATTAACCAGTCAGTTACAGTTACCATGATATTTTAACACCTCAGCAGTTATGCCATCTACTCCCAAAGCTCTACCATCTTGACGAGATTTTACAGCTTTAGATACCTCTTCCCTTGAGATCCTCTTTCTATGCTTCTTCTCTCAATGTATACAGATTTTAACCTCTGGAAGTTGTTTTCTGTAATAAACATGTTTTTTTTTTCGTTTTTTTTTTTTTTTTTTTTTTTTTCAGTAATTTTTAGTAATCCAACACACAGTAGCAAATTTAGGTATCTATCATTGCAACAAATTTCAGTCTGTCACAACAATTATTACAGAAAAAAAGAAAAGAATAAATACACTGAACAATAATTTGCTAGTGGTAAAATTAAAATGCTGTCTACAGGAAAATCTGAAAGATTATTTTTAGTAATTTTTCCCATCTTTTTCTTTTCTTTCTAATCTCTTTTAATACCCTCAGTTTTGGGTACAGTTGGAATCAACTGCTTCCCCTATATAACCCATTATACTGCAAAACTGAATTGTAGATTTACTCTGTGTTTTATGTCTGTAGTTAACAATTTATAGTCAAACAGGTTTTGATGTTCATTCTTCTTGACTTTATGACTATAATTTCATTAATTATGCTGAAAGACCTTTCAACCTGAGGACCATGAATGCTTAAGAAATTTTTTTTCACAATTTTAGATAAATGGTGTAACTTAGAAAATATGAATACTTTTTAAACACCATGCATAAATTCTCACAATTTTTTTTTTTTTTTGTCATTTCCATTTTCGACAAACTGAAATGCACACATTTATGGGGTGGGGGGGGGGGGGGTGGGGGCAATACAAGACAGTAGTACATCACTTTTTTTTTTTTTTTATGATCATGGGAGAAATTTCTACTCCATCCAACTTAGAATTTCAAAAAATGTTCCTCGATTTTCAAACTGCAATTCAAATATTTATGGAGTAAAATTATATTTAACAACAATAGAGGGCAGAACGAACATTGGAAGAAACCCAATCACAAATCACAGGGATATTTTCACTCGGTCGAACTTCAGGTTTTGGAAATGGTTGCCTGCATTTTGCAGCTGAAATACATACTTTATGCAAAGAAAATTATATTTAATAACAATACTGGATACAAACAACATTGCAAGTTAAAAATAATTATGATTACGGGAGAAATCTTTCCTTGCTGCCTAATTAAAGTTTTCAAAAGTTTTGAAAGATGGAATTTCGTTCCCAGACAGAAAAAGACCCCCTTCAAATTCTATTCAGTGTATTACACTGATCTCGAGAATAACCAACATGATGACAAAACAGTGGAATTCTGCGATTCGGTGGAAGAATCTCATGCCCATTTCTGGAGTAGAAAAATCAAATAGTGATTTTTCGTAATTTCGTCATGTCTGTATTTCCAATCAAAAATGTGTAGTATTACATAAAATCCATACTAGTTGGCATGAATACACTGTGTCATCTGCTTCTGCCTCAAAATCACCTTTGTCTTAATGTTCTATTAGGTATGGGCAAGATACCTACCCATTTTTTAGTAGAAGAAAAAGAATTATTCAGAACAAATGACATCTTTATTCTACTACATGATTGCCATCATCATTCATGACCTCTTGCCATCTTTCTGGTAGTAACTGCATTCCTCTTTTGTAGAACTTCTCCATTTTGGAGTCATCTTTCAGCGTTTCCAACTGTTGGCAGTACAGGTCAGCATTTATCATTTGGTTAGGTGCAAGTAGCTGCCAGTGGATTATTACCTTCACATCCCACCACACACTTAACAAGACCCTTTTTGGATGCAGTCCTCCTCTTGAAGTTGATGGAGCAAGCTCACCAATTCAGCATTCAATCCTTCGACACTTTACATTTCTGTAAAGGACGCATTTTTCATCACCTGTAACTAATCATTCCAAGAATGGTACACAAGACCTTCTATACTTCATACTCATAATCTTTTTCTCATGCAGCCACTCCTGAATCTGATCCTCCCATGACTTCCTTGGCCTTTGTCTGCCTTTCTTTCCTGCCACTTGGACTAAAGAATTTTCTTAGTAAGCATCTCGTAACTCATTCTTTCAACATGGCCAAACCACCAAAGAATATTAGTCTCCACCTTGCTAACAACATTTTGCTTCACATTACACAACTGCACCGCATCTTCATTCCTCACACGATCAGAACGTGTCTTGCCACCCCCACCCCCGTCCCCGTAAATAATGCAGCACACAAACAACTCCTATGTTTCTTTTGAAGCCTGGGTACTACAGAACGTGTAATGTCACAAGATCAGAGCAAGCGAGGTATAAAGATGTGTTGCAGTTGTGTAATGTGAGGCAAAATGCTGTTAGCATGGTGGAGACTAATATGCTTCGGTGGTTTGGCCATGTTATATATCTGTTATCTTTTTTTCTATCTATTTGCTTTTCTTTTCTTTGTATAACTTTTAACATTACATGTTGTACAGACTTGCCATCTTTCAAGAACTGAAATCCGTAAAAAAGTTTTAGTGAACATTTAATCAATATGTTTGATTGACTGATGTATCAAACATATCAATTAGAATCCTGTTTATTATGAAAATGATTTGTCGATTTTAAACAAATTCATATGCTGCAATTACGACATTTGGCTCTGTTCAATGCTTACACCAATTAAAAAGCAATCAATACAAAATTATCTCATTAGTACATTACCGTTAGGCTACATACACAGATAAAAATTTAATTTGTAACTCCGAAATTATTGGGATATATTGCAGTAGCTTATCTCTAACTTAACTGAGGTTTTGACCTTAAATTTTTGTGCCAGCATATTAGAATACACTTTTAAAATGCAATTTCAAGTCTTATACACCTAAAACTTCAAGTTTTCACCTCTCTCTGGCTTTCTCTCTTTTTCAGCAGTTGTTGACAACTGTAATCTTACAACATTTTTAGAGTTTCTCCCACAGGGCTGCAAGCGCACAGGGTAGGAGATACAGAAAATGGAGAAAACATGATCAGGAAAATGAGAATACACAGGTACAGTGGTACTTGGGGACACTTATTCTTTTTAAATTACACCAACGCGAGATATCGTGCGTGAAATAACTGTAACAGAGATAGAATTTCTGTAAATTTTACAGATAAATTGTAAAACTTGGCAGATATGGTTGTACCATTAAACTATGACTTTCAGGAGGTAATTTTTTTTTACATACCTGTGCTGTTTGGGTAGCCAGAATGAGCATCGCACAGGAATACCTCCACAGGTTCAAAAGGGAGGGCGACACCTTCCTCAACAGAATTGTCGCAATTGACGAGACTTGGACCCATGATTTTGAGCCAGAACTGAAGTTACAATCAGCAGAATGGAGGCATCCAAGTTCTCCATGCCCCTCAAAGTGTTGTCGGCAAGAATCCAAAGTGAAGCAAATGATGATTTTTGCGTATGATGCTAGGGTGTTGTGGTCTCTAATCGAGAGCCAGTAGAGCAAAATGTCAATGCACGATATTATCGTGACTTTCTGAGGACAAAGTTCAAACTGAAAATTCATCAAAATCACCACAACTTGTTGGAAGTGGGAGCGCCCTTGCTGCATGACAATGCATCGTGTTGTGGTGCAGCGTCGGTACGGGGACATTTCTCAAAATATGGCTGGGAAACTTTATCCTAGCACTCATACAGCCCTGATCTTAAATCCACCAGACTTTGATCTTTTCCCAAAGTTAAAAAATCAGATCCATGGCATCTGCTACGAATCACTGAATGAACTGTAACTGGACGTGACACTAGTAATACGACAGCTGAACAAAGATGTCATACTACAGGGCATCCAGGACGTAACCTCACCACTGGCAAGTTGTCATTAGCAGTGGAGGGGAGTACATTGAATGGCAATAAGGTAAGTTTCTCCATTACTTCACACTTTTCGCAAAAATCGACAGTGTGCAGAACTTTTGTTAGAACCCCTGTACATGTATCCTACCAAAAGACATATTTTGCTTCCAACTTGTGGTTAGAAGCAAACTAAAGTGAATATATACTTGACCACATTTTGTGATGGCATGGAATACTTTCAATTCATATGTAGTAGAATACCTGCCCTCTGCCTCTCTCCTATTTTTTTTTTTTTTTTTTTTGATTGGAGGTTTAACGACCACCGTGAGCAACTCAATGGGCTATAAGCAGTCGCCCGTCCCTAATTTAGGGTCACTGGTTCCAGGGAAGGGAGAAAGCCCGTGCCGTAAGACAAACACAACATCCATGCCTCACCGGGATTCGAACCCGGACCCCGTTCGGACGAATGATCAGAGGCAATCGCTTAGACCACTGCACCCCCGGGGCGGCTCTCTCCTATTTTAAAGCTATGTGCAACACCGCTAAAGATGGTTCACTGAGCAATGTCAAAGTTTTGCACTTTTTTTTTTATTGGGGTTTAATGATCATCATGAGCAACTCAGTGGACTGCAAGCAGTCACCCATCTCTACTTTAGGGCAACTGGTTCCTCGGAAGGGAGAGACACAGTGCCAGAAGACAAACATAACATCCATGCCTCACTGGGATTCGAACCCGGACCCATCTTGGACAAATGATAAGAAGCCATTGCTTAGACTCCACTTCAATTGATCCAGGTATGTTTAGAGGATTGATACAAAAATTCTGCACTGCAAGTTTGCAATTTTTATAATCTTCTAGCGCCTTTTTCAGACAAGGATGCAGGTAAATCATCACCATGAACTCCACACTCAAGGTGACAAATATCCTGGGGAATGGGGATTACGAGGAGGTGGTTTCCCTGTTGCATTTCCCATTAAATGTCAAGGGAAAACCACCAGAAATGGCTCATATGTCCAGGGCTCATACATACATACATACATATCACTAAGCTGTTCTCTGAGATTCAGAGGTTAGCTCCAAAAAGAAATACAAACTTCCAGATATTTTTACTTATTGTTGTCGTATCAAACTTCGCCATTTACAGCGATCTTGACATACAACTCGTGCTTCACTGATATCCATTACACGCCGTACACAAGATCTTTTATACTTCATACTCATAATCTTTTCTCATGCAGACACTCCTGAATCTGATCCACCCATGTCTTCCTTGGCCTTCCTCTGCCTTTCCTTCCCGCCACTTGGGCTGAAAATATTTTCTTAGTAAGCATTTCATCACTCATTCTTTCAACATGGCCAAACCACCGAAGCATATTGGTCTCCACCTTGCTAACAACATTTTGCTTTACATCACACAAGTGCAATACATCTTCATTCCTCACACAATCAGATCGTGTCTTGCCACAAACCCCACGTAAGTAACGCATTTCTCCAGCACACAAACGACTCCTATGTTTCTTCTGCAGTACCCAGGTTTCACTGCCATACATCAGAGTAGGAACAATTACTGTTTCATACACAGCCATGCGGGACTCTCTAGAGAACCCACCATTCCTGTGAAAACCTTCCAGAGCAGCTATGACTTTCAAAGAAGAATTCACTCGCCTACTGATTTCACCATCCAACTTGTTCTCTCTGTCAAACATGCTTCCTAAATACACAAACTCACTGACCTGGTCAATCACAGTGCCATTTATACTTACATTACATTCAGTGCTACCCATTCCTCTCTCAAACACCATAACTTTGGTTTTTCCCTTATTTATACTCAGTTTGAATTTCATGCAAACTTCGTGCATCCGAGTCAACATACTCTGCAACTCACTTTTGCTCTCTGCCAACAGGACAGTGTCATCAGCATACAGCAATCTGCACACACGGATATCACCAAGACAAAAACCACTATTATCTATTTTGGCCTCAAGCATGCATGCGTCTATAAATATATTAAACAGCCATGGTGACATTACACAACCTTGTCTAACTCCTGCACCAATGGAAAACCATTTTGATAAAACACCATTCACTCGTACACAAGCTCTACTACCAGCATACATGGCTTTTACACTATTAAGTAGATTCCCAGTAACACCATATTCATTCAATACCTTCCACAAAAGTGTCCTATTGACTCGGTCATAAGCTTTCTCTAAATCTATGAAGGCAGTAAAAGCTTTCTTCCCAACAGCCAGATACTTTTCAATCATCATGCGTAATGCAAAAATCTGGTTAGTGCAGCCTTTACCAGGCATAAAACCACTCTGAACATCCCACACTTTCTCTGATGTAAGACCCCGTACTTTTTCAATAACAACCTTACCAAACACTTTCCCTGGCACACTCAGTAGGCTAATACCACGATAGTTCTTGCATTCAGTCTGATCACCTTTTCCATTATACAAGGGAACAATAATAGCATCCTTCCAATCCCGAGGGACCATTCCTAACTCCCAGCACAACTGGCAAATTTCAGTTCACCAGTCAATTATAGAGTCACCACCATACTTCAACATCTCTGCAGTTATGCCATCAACTCCTGGAGCCTTACCATTCTGAAGAGATTTTAGAGCTTTACACACTTCTCTTGAGATCTCTCCTGTGCTTTCATCCCTCATTATGACACCATCTGCATCTGTCTCAGAAACATTTTTGCTCTCCTGATCTAATAACTCACAGAAGTATTCGCCCCATCTGTCACTTAACTCCTTGGGCTCCCATATCATTTCCCCAATCTCATTCTTCACACAACTTACAACTTTGTTTCCCCTATTTTTCCTGAGTCTCATGTACTTCCAGAAGGACTTTCTATCTTTCCAAAAAGCCAGTTCATGCCTTTCCACTTTCTCTTTCCTATCTTTTTGCCTTACTGTGGCGAACCAGCTTAGCAGTTTCACGTTTCTTACAGCGATATTCATCCACAGAGACTCTACCTTGCAACATCCCCAAATAGGCTTCCTTCTTTTTCTTTACTGCCTCATCAATCTCACTATTCCACCAAGCATCACCTCTATTGTTACCCACTAGTGTGGTGCGACAGACCTCTTTAGCAGCAGTAATAACACAGTTCTTAAAACATTCCCACTTCTTTTCTACATCCCCCTCAGAAGATTTCAGATCCTTCAGTCGTTCTCTCAGTAAGTTAGAATACCGCTGATGATCTTCAAGGAGCCTATCAACCTTTATTCTTTCTATCCTGGGTCTCTTCCTATTCCTTTTCCTCCAACCAACATTAAGTTTCACTCGTGACACTACCAAGTAATGATCAGAACCAACATCCACACCTCTCATCACACGGGTGTCAACAATTAAGTGTTTCAAACGCTGATCGTAAACAACAAAATCTATCGCACTCTTTTTGACCAAGAGTACGATTTTCCCAAGTATATGTGTGGATATACTTGTGGTTGAAAAATGTATTAGATACACACAAACCATTCTCAATGCAGAGTTCAATTAATCTTTCACCATTATCATTCACACAAGGATCATTAAACTTACCCAGAACATTGCCAGAAATTGCATTCTACACACCTACTCTAGCATTGAAATCCCCTGCTATTATAACTTTTTCTTTAGCACCAAACTGGCGCAAAACAGCTTTTAGCTCATTCCAGAAATCTTCTTTCTTATCGAAAGTCCGGAGTCACAAGGAGCATACACTACAACAATTACAATTCTCTGAAGTTTCACTTTCAAACGAATCCAGAAAATTCTCTCACTTATGCAACTATAGTGAATCAAGTTGTTCTTCATCTTTTCACTTAAAATCACGCCTACACCAGCCTGTCCTCTCATATTATCCAATACTCCAGACCACACACTCACCGTGCCATTCACTTCTTTTACCCCAATTTCCTTCTTTTTGGTTTCACTTGCACACAGCACATCCAGTCTATACTTATTCATCTTCTCAATCACCTCACTCATCTTGCCATTTATACCTCTAGTATTCCATACTCCAATCTTACATTCACTCAGCCGAGATCGCTTTCTCATACGCCGTTTAGAAAGTCCAGGTCGATTCCGTGGTGGACCGTCCTTCTCAAGTGTGGTAGGTCCACCATATCCCACACTTGAGTCATTCTTAATATTTCTTTTTGTCTTTTTAATCAGGTTAGTACATCAGTGTGGGGGATTAGCCCACAGCTGAAGGTTCCAGTTGGTCATTCAACCTAAGGATTCTATAACAAAACCCAGTGAGTTGGGGTCTTTTCGCCAATGTCACACAGAATTAGCTTGCACCTCTCCAAGATTCACAGAGGCCCTAGTTGCTGTTGTGTGTGCCATTGTTACCACGGAGCGCCCCGAGGAGGCAAACCCATCACTCACTACGACCGCCCGCTGTCCAGGGCTGATTATTCTCTTAAACCAATATATTCTCAGTTCATGTTGTGCAGCATCACACATTACTGTGTTGGGAGATGTATGACCTAATGCCACGCAATTACCAAAATAGAACACACAAAATTGTCAAGAACACTGATGTAGGATACAATTATCATTATTCCACACACTGTTATCATTGGTACAAGACCAGACCACAAGAAGTAAGCTCAAACCATAATGCCTCCAACTTCAAATTTCACAGCTGGGACAAAGCACTCAAGTAATCAACACTCTCCAGGCATTCTCTGTATCCACACACTGCCAGATCGGAAGAATGTGTAGTATAATTATCAACTGAGAAGACAGGTTAGTTCTTTTGATTTACAGCATATGTTTAATGTGCTTTGCATCAGATGAGTGAATTTAGTGAACTTATTTTTGTCAATGCAAGCTTATTAATCACAGCTTTTCTGAGAAAATTCGTGGCATACAGCTCTCTGTATAATATAGAAATAATTAATAAGTTGCCTGTAACTGCTTACACTTTCACAATCACATTTTGCATGCTCTGCTGAGGAGCTGAAGTAACTCATCTTCCCATGAAACATTGGCACCTATCAGCTGGTACTTTTCAGTTTACCTGATTGTTTCTTAGGTGTAGTGACAAATCTGGCTTTGTATTTCTTCAGCACATTAATTATTAAATGTGGACTGGAGTATATTCTATGCCACAGAAATACCGGGTGCTCCAAAATTATCTTTACAACTTTGACCTTCAATAAAACCTAAACGAAATAAGATAGCAAAGTTCTGTTTTTTGTGCATGTAACAGTACCACATAAAGTTTTATTGGTACAAAAAAGTTTTTGTTTACTTTCAGGTACGACCCTGAACTTGTGATGGCTACTCCACAGGAAAAGGCCCAGTGTGTAGCATGCTTCAAGAGATGAAGTCTGATACACAAGTCCAAAGCAGCTGAAACAAATACCAATGTAATAAACCATCCAGATCCTTAATAAGCGAGTGGCACAAGAAGTTTATTGAGACTCGTAGCATGCTTCATAAAAAGGGCACTGGCCGGCCAAGCACAAGTGAAGAGGATATGGAACATGTTCAGCAGAGTTTCCTATAAAGTCCAGAAGTACATTTGCATGGCCTCCAGGCAGTTCGGGTTACCACCTGAAACAATACACAGGGTGATGCATAAGCGTTTGCAGCTGACAGCCTACAAAGTGAATTTGACACAGGCACTGCACTCCGGGGATAAACCAATACATTGCAATTTTGCTGTTTATATGCTACACAGAAATGATAATGAGGAAGGCTTCCTGAAACGTGTTTTATTCAGCAATGAGGCGATGCTTAGGTCTGTGGTGTCATCAACAGGCATAACTGCAAAATTTGGGGTCTGAAAACCGGCATGCCGTCTGTGAGATTGAATGTGACAGCCCTAAAAAGTTATCTGGAGCGGTCTCCTGCACAACCACATCGGCCCATTCTTTTTTTCCCAAAAACATAGTCACATCTAATGTTTATTTGGACATTCTAATTTGTTTATTTGGATGCTGAGTGAGTTTGTTACCCCTCAATTGGAGGGCCTATAAGTTGTCTATCATCTTCCAGCAGGACGGTGCACCACCGCACTGGACACTTCATGTACGCGAGTTTCTTGATTAAACCTTTTTGGAGTGATGGATTGAATGGGATAGTCCAATTCCTTGGCCTCCACATTCACCGAACCTTACCTTCCTAGACTTTTTTTCTGTGGGGCTATGTGAAGGATATTGTGTACTGCACAAAGGTTCCAGACGTGGATGAGCTGAAGCACAGGATTACAGCTGCCATCACAACAATTCCTCAGGACATGCTTGGGACAACATGGTAGGAGGTTGAATACCGTCTCGACATTTTTCGTGCAACCAACGATGCGCATGTGGAGCTCTACTAGCATCCCAACAAACTTTGGAAAGTGCTGTTGAATATGTAATAAACTGATTTTTGTTCTCTTATTTCGTTCTGTTTTATTGAGAGTCAAAGTTGTACAGATAATTTTGGAACACCCTGTATATCTCAAACACCAACAGTTAATTGAGGTAATTCTTTCTGAATCTGCATTAAATACATTGATGCATGCATCATTCAGCTTTACAGGCACTCCCTGCTTTTATGGGCCAACACATCAAATTCCACTGTCACAATTTCCTCAAATCACAAGTATATCCTATGTATATCTCAGGTTAGTGCTGTGCTACTCCATATTATAATTCAAGATTACTATATTAACATTACTGAAAAAAGGAATAGAGTGACAACATTTCCCCCTGCACTTCATAGCTGCACTACACAATATTTTCCAATAATTAAATTGGGAAACAAAGAGCAAAACATTAAATAAAATAAATTGGCACACCCTCATTTTGCTGAGTGACGGATATTGTTTTGCTTAAAAAAAAAAAAAAAAAAATATAACTGCAGTACAGTGATCCCAGGACAAAAAAAAGATGAATGCTTTATTTGACATTCTTATATGGAAGACATGGTTGTGAAATAATGAATCATTGATGTTTTTGCCAGCATTTGCCAAAAAATATTCACTGAAGTGTCACCAAGGAAGACATGCAGGGGCTAATTTGATGATAAAAAAAAAAAATAATAAAATAAAAAAAAATGGGAATTTTTACAGGCAAATTACAATTATGTCACCACCAAATATTGTCCTGCCGGTTCTCATTACAAAATGAAATTTAAAAATCCATTATGTATACTATTATTTCTAATAAAAGTCCTTACTAAGATACAGACATAATAAAATGGTGCTTTGACAAATGTGCTGATGAAAAAGAATAAAAAAAATGGTAAGGACAGGTACAACAATTGCAGACAACAAGAGTAGAACAAAACATGTGCCACAAATACACTGGGAATACTGATTGACAAACAAGCAGAAAATGGAAACAAAAACACTTAATTAGATAGCAACAAACCATGAACTTTCCACGTCAGATGAGCAGACAAGAAGAGCAAGCATGCTCATATCCCTCATAAAAAAAAAAAAAAAAAAAGAAATATTCAAAACAAAAAGCTGTGCAGGAACATTTGGAGATCTTCATACAGCAGAACATGAATAAATCAATGAAGGAAGAAATATTCTTCATAATACATGGGAAATCAATAGAATATTCATAGCGAACAGAATATAAATTCTGAATTTGCTTGTAACACTTACTTGGTCATCCATGTAACATCTCTCAGAAAACTTGAAAATTTCATTGCCCTGGAGCGGAAATCGAGCCTGCATCTCCCAATTTCCATTCGGGTATGCTAGCTGTTACACTAATCTTTCTAGAATTGAAATGGCTAGAATACTCAAATGGAAATTAGGAGATGCAGGCTCGATTCCCGCTCCAGGGCAATGAAATTTTCAAGTTTTCTGAGAGGTGTTTCGTGGATGACCAGTAAGTGTTACAAGCAAATTCAGAATTCATATTCTGTTTGCTTTAAATGTTCTACATCATGAATAATTCACTATCCCTTTCTGTGATGCATGTACATGTACTTCTCAACAGGTTCATAACATTCACTTTTACATAAACAGTATAATGCATGTATGTATTTTGATTACTACAGATTGTTTACAAATGTTTCCAAACCAGCACAGCACGTAACACATTACTTGTGTTCATTATGACTCCACACTCTGAGATGCTATGTACATCCATCTTGAATAGTTGTGTGCGTGCACAGGATCACACTTTATAGAACTCACAAAAAATTAATAGTTCTCTCCTTACAACTTGCTTGATATTACAAGTTGAAAATGTCAATAAACAGCCCAACCATCAATATCAGTGAAGTGAGTAAGGAAATGCTTACAAATATGGTGATCTACAGTGTTGGAATTTATATCACTTTTCATAACCTTCATTTAAAAAATGTCATGACAAGTTAATGGCATGGATGATGCACAAAAATCATAACTTGACTCTCCAAGGCATCATGGCACTTTCTTGCATTTAGCAAAACTGAGACACTATGGAGTACTGAGTTATACTATATCACAATCAAATCACAGAGCAACCTGACAGAGTATGGTCTACAAGTCCATACATCAACCAACACAATCTCCTTCAAGTACTGTGACCAGGTTTGGGACGATCATTAATTTTCAGATGAGTAAAAACATTAGAGAGCAACATCAACAAATCTGTCTAGAATTGAAATGATCTGGAAACCTCATCTAGAAATACAAATATGGGCATACTCAACAATTTATTTATTTTAGTAAAAAAACTAAGATGCACCTATGAATATCTTACAATTTGTTAATTGGTGTGAATGCACTTCAACATTGTCATGGAGTGACCAAAACAAATAAACTTGGCACAATTCATGATTTCCACACAGTGATGGCAAAACTGCACTGTACTAAACATTGGACAATCCACCTACCATCTCATAAAGGCTATCTTCTCCTTTCCTACTGCTGCATTTGATAGATTAGTGCAAGTCTATACACCACATAAAGAAACGATTAGGATGCCAAATAACTGCTAGCTTCGCAAGTTTTACATTGGCTTGGAAACCCTCCCTAGCTGAAATATCTACACATCAGACACAGAACTTTTGGCTTGCCTCTACGAGATGCGATAATCACCATAATGATTTCCGCTAGCCTAGCCAGTTCCAAAAATAATCTTCATAGCCATGATGCAGTCTACCTTCCAGATTGAATATCAGTTACCACTTTTAAGAAAATGAAAGAGAGTAAAACTTGAGAAATTTCATAGAATTGACTATCCAATATCAAGACCCCACCCCACCCCACCCCACCCACACACACACACACATATATATATATATATATATATGCACAGGTGGTCCAAAAGGCTTGTCTTATCTTCAGAAAATTAATAAAAAATAACTACATCACTTACAGAAATAAGATTTGAAGCATTTGAAAGGTAAACATCAGATGTTTTGTAGTCTATCACAAGGTTAACTAGACAGTAAAGTTTGCTCATCCCGCCTTCCTTGCAGACGAATAATCGTGACGTCACCGTCCTAACATGTGAATCGTAGATTCAAACAGTACTTACGGAGGAAGATGTCTTGCCAACAATTTTTATAACTTAAACACATAACAAAAGCTTATACAAAAGCACATTTACATTAAATACAAAAGAAATTCAGTCACGTGAATATTTTAGTAACAGAGATTTTAAAAATACCTCCCACGCATTTTTGTTACTTAAAAGGAGGGAAAATAGTTATACTTTTCAATGTTAATTTAGTTACAAGGAGAATTTCTGCTGTTTTTATATAAATTTAGAAGGGAAATCGCACAGCAGGACATATTATTGTCATATAATAAAGAGTTTATGAGAAACAGGAAAAGCATCTCGGCAACATTCCCCGAATTTTTTAAGTTAAGAACATTATGCATTAAAAAATCTGGTAAAATTCATGAAGATTATTCCAGCTAGTTTACGAATAATAATTCTAACACGCCACTATGGTGCAGATACAAAGAAAGGTGCGATTAGGTAGTCTTATAATGGTGATTTGGACAGTGCCGTCCAAGTAATCACCAGAAGTTCAGGATGAGCATAACTTTGCCATCTACCACTAAACTTGGTCTATCACTGTGTTTAGATGGCACTAGTTGTTCTTCCTGATCATAGTTACAATGATGAATGTTCCAAGGTCCGTACTCTTTCAAGCAAAATAAATTCTAGCACTTTTTAAAACAGAAATTACAATAAGTGTGTGCGGTCAGTCAGAAGGTAGGTATTTTAGTAAGTTCAAACCATTAAACCTGCCTGTCACCCCCCCCCTGCTGGTTGATTTTATTAACTTTGAATTGCCCCTCTATTTTAATGTTTTTCTAAATCATTTTATTTTGTGGAATATTTTGAAAAGGTACATTATATTTGTATTCATCTGCTGGTATGAAGTTTTTTGTTTGCTTAAACTTTTTATTTTTGATGTATTTAACACTTTAGTTGCACACACCCATTTTCAATTCATTTTAGGGCTGTTTTTAAATGGATTCTCTACAATTTTTTTCTTTTTTTCCTGTGATTTGTCTCAGTATTTTGATTCAGTTAGTGTTACTTTGATTTGGACTGTATTTTTCTTATTTTTTGGGATAATTGTATTAAGCATCCACAGAATTTCAGCATCCGAAATGCTGTTCTTCACAACGTGGGAATCCAAATGTGGTACAATTACTTCGGGATTTTCAGAAATCACAAATTATTTCAGAATTTTTGTTTGGCTTTAAAAAATTGCTTGAAGATTTCCTTATATGACTCAATTCGTTGTGCTTTTTGCTTTTCGTGTGACTTTTTAGAGCAGACTCCCATAGAGGCAACGCTAAAACTTTTGTTGCAAATTCTACATTTTGCCTGGTACTTATCTGTCAAGTGGCATTGACGCTAGTTATAATCTAGGTTTTCTAACCACTGATTTTTAAAAATGCATTTACATGCCATTTTTTACTGCCAATCATTGTTATTAACTACAAATATGGAAAAAAAAATCAAATGAATGGTTTTTCAAATTCCACTTGTCTTATTCAGTAGTGTAAGAATGGAAGCGTTTTTAAAAAACTAAACTTCTTTGAAAACTTAAAAAAAAAATTACAAGACCATTGAGCCACTTATTTCGCAGAAAAAAACATACTTTTCTTATCTGGATCTGTACAATATTTCCTATTGAAGTACACAGGATAGCATTCGTTAATGTAAATGAAATGGAACACAAAAGGAAGCACGAGCACAGAATGAATAACTCTTAGAAGTTAAGAGAAAAATAAGGAAACTGTTACACCATATACACAATTTATTCTCACATTTTACATCCTTCATGTGATCATCAACCCCCATCCCCCCAAGTGTAGAAAAGGGTAAAACATGTCGGGATAAGCATCCCAAAGAAAAGATGTAATTATAGCAGCACGGATTCCTTGCCAGATGGATGTCATTGATGAAAGTGGACAGCATCCAATGGTCAGGAGTTGAGAGGTTACACATACAACCATTGGTCACAACATACAGCTCCACCGCAATAGAGATATCGCCCGACGCAAACGGAAATGGAGGCCCGAATCCAAATGTCTGAAACTTCCACAAAATATGGCACCCGGGGCATTGTTTTTCTGAATGCACAGATGCTTTCAATTCTGTTTAAAACACAAAAATCATATGGGTTAATAGGTATGGAAAGGAAGCGGGAGGGATGAGTAGCATAACTTGATTCCTAAACATGGTAGCAAAGCTAATCCCATGACATTCACACCAGCTTCAAACAGAGACAAAGGTTTCAGACCACACACGAAAGGAGACACGGAGGTGGGGGGGTGACATGGGACAGGAAACACGGTGAAGCAACAAGGGCAGCGTGAGAATCACAGGACGTCCAGGACTGCTTGGCGGAAAGACAGTGGTGAGGATGAGGTCGGACGGATGTCCCAGCACATTCTGAGGTTATAATATGAAGTACAAGCAATTCCCAGAAGTTTCACCCTCCAGCAAGAAGTTGTCCCTAACTCCAATCAACAGAAGCCCATCACAATTCATGAATACTTCATTCTACTTCTTTTACTCTCCTGGCTGACATTCCACTACGTAGTGATGTTACAGACAACCAGCTGTCCACGTGCTCCCCTGAGTTAAACACAAGTTCTGTGCTATTTGATCAGCTTGGCATTTTTATTGGAACTACACAGAAATCTCCAATACAACTTTTCAGCAGAAACAATTACTTTGCACATGCTCTTTCATATCATTACTTAAAAACAAAACAATTTTTTTTTCAAGTACTATTTATGGAATCTTAAATTTTTTCCAGTACTTTTAAGGACTTAAAAATGAACTTTTCCCCCAGGACTTTTCAAGGTTTTTAAGGAGTGTACAAACTATGTGTTTAGGAAAAAGTAACTTGTGTGGTGTGGTTTTTTGAAGCAAAAGCAGTAATTAAAGAGCAAATTTTTTTTCACCCATTTTGGCAGGAATCCTCCTGATACTATTAAGAACTAAGCATTGGAAAAATCAATTGCTAGAAACTGGGAATGTACACTATCCACCAACAAGTAATTGGACACCCCTGCAATTGACTATATCTGCGGACCTGATACACGTCACTGCCTCTGCCGTTAAATATCGTGTGGGAAACAACAACGCAACCAGTCGCATGCCAGATGCCACGCAGTTCGGAGCTCTCTGATTTCGAGAAAGGTGTAATCGTCGGGTATCACAGAAATGGCCGATCCATACGTGACATATCCAGCGAATTGAAGTACCCAAAATCGACAGTGGCCTACGTGATTGGCAAGTGGAAGATGAGAGGTGACTGTCGGAATGTGCCCCAACCCAGCAGACCCACAAAACTGGGAGTTAGAGACCGACAGGTGCTGGCCAGAGAAATTCGGAAGAACCGCACCAAATCGAGGGGCCACATCCGCGAGGAGTTTCGACAGGCATCCGGGAGTGTTCTTTCGATGAATACTATCCACAAGGAAGCCTATCTGCTCGGTTATCATGGACGTGCTGCCACCCACAAGCCTTTGATCACCAAGTCCAATAGCGCTGCTCGGCTAACGTGGTGCAAAGAACGTTGACAGTGGACCGTTGAACAGTGGAAACAGGTTCTCTGGAGCAACGAATCAAGGTTCACCCTCTACCGTTCGGATGGCAGGGTCTGGGTTTGGCATCTGCCTGGAGAACTCCTCCTGCCGGAATGTATTGTGCCAACTGTGAAGTTCGGCGGCGGTGGAATTATGATATGGGGGTGTTTCTCCGGGTATGGCACGGGACCCTTGGTCGCAATTCCTGGTAGACTCAACACTGAGACCTACTGCACTATTTTGGAAGACCATGCGCTTCCTACGTTGTGGCAGTTTTACGGGGTGGACCCATGTTACTTTCAGGATGACAATGCCACCTGTCATGTTGCGAGGTCCACCATGGCTTGGTATGGTGACAATGGGGTTAATCGAATGGACTGGCCTGCGCAGAGCCCGGACCTTAACTCTATCGAGCACCTCTGGGGACGAGTTGGAGCGTAGACTTAAGGGGTGCCCCCACTGTCCGAAATCGGTGAAGGAACTGACCTGTCTTCTGCAAGCCGAGTGGAAGAAAATACCGCTAGCCGTCGTACAACGCCTGGTTGAGAGTATGCCCCAGAGGGTCGCAGCTGCAATCGCCGCTTGTGGAGGCTCCACCAACTATTGAAGGTGAATAAACTTTGTTTTCCTTTGCTATCACAGGTGTCCAATTACTTGTTTGTAGATAGTGTATTAGACAAGCCAAAAAGTACACCTCAGTATTTTGGAAGATGATGTGGAATGAGTATGCATTACCAAATAATGACAAACACTTCCTTGAATGGGTGATTTTTAGTGATGAGTTGGCATTTCACTTATTAGGAGTAGTTAATAGACATAACATGTGCATACGGAGTCGGGGGGGGGGGACCCATGTCTTACAAACTCATATTCATGATAGCCCTTAAAGTTAATGTTTGGTATGGGCTTATACTCAACTGCATTTTTGGTCATTTCTTCTTCATGAAAAAATCTAACCCAAATGTCTTTTTAGACATGCTGCAAAATTTTGCTGAGCCACAAGTTGAGACCTTCAGCCAGATGTCACCTTTCAACAAGACACAGCTCTCCCCCATGGGGAAACAAATGTTCGTGACTACTTGGATACAGTGTTGCTGGATTGGCCAAGACGGAATGAATATGTGGCCAGCTCATTCACCTGACTGGATTTTTTTATGGAGATGTTTCAAAGGCAGAGTATACAAAACAAAGGTGAGTGATTTAAAGAAACTAAAGAAGAATGGATTGTAAACAACCACTGCTGCTGATGATTTGAATTTATTACAATGGACATGGAGAGAAATTGAGTACAGGTTGGACATCCTCACTGCAACTAAGAAGACACATATAGAAATGCATTAGTCAGTCTCATAAGAATTTTTAGATGCTTACCTTTCGAACACAGCAAATCTTATGTCTGTACATATTGTAGTTATTTTTTTAAAAATGTCTAAAAAAAGAGTAACACTTGGGACCATCTTGTATATTGCTGTGTAATAAATGTACTATAAACGTAACTCATAGTTAATATAAGAACCATTTAATGCACCAGTGATGAAGAGAGAATGCTGCAATACAAGTGTGTATTCCTTTTACAGGAGCTATCAGTCCCTCTGAACCAATGAAAAATTTTATCTCTGGACCAGGCAACATTATAAGAATTTCTTGATACACCTTCCTTTTGAAAGTGAACATATTTTCTCCACACAGACACACAGTTTAGTAAGCTACTGATCTGTTTAGTGAACTACTGAATGTCCAACTGAAAATTCTGGTTGGCTTACACAACCTGGGAAACATATTTGCTGGGTCCTAGCACATCATAGCTCAGTGCTTTACCTCCTTACACTTTAGCAACTTATTAGGATCAATAACAAGTAAAAAAAAATACATTAGGATCAATCCTCAAAAAATACATTTAAGCAAGACATGCTTCAGGATACCTAGGACTGTCTTTATGCAAACTTTGTATAGAATCCATAGAAGTTACAGCAATCTGAAGACTTTTTGATGGATATCAATATGGGTAAAAAAAAAAAAAAATCACCAAAGATTAATCAAAATGAATGCATAATAAATTGTTCAAAATATGGCAAAAATATTTAGTCTGGACTAATTTCTTACATGTATCACACCCTATGTTTTACAGAACAAAATCAAAAGATGAGGACTGCACGTTTGAAAGTAAACAATTTTTATTCAGAAAATAAAGGAGAGGAATGTAACAGCCATGTAACAAAATTACAAAACACAATGTCTTGAACTGCAACTGCAGAATAGGTATCAAACATCTTTGATTTAAACATTGCTAGAAACCTGAAATTTTGGATCACAAAGCACAGTATATTTGACAATGCCATAGTGCATACCACAGCAGAAAAATGTGAAATCTGTCATCTAAAAAACATATATTCTGTATCATGTGACCTACCTATACTTTGCTGCGACTGTGGAATGTTGATTCCAGAATTGGATGACTGAAGTGACGGAACAGCTGGCCGCAGAGTACCATGACCCATCATAGAAGAATCAGAAGGATATGTAGCAGATCCCGGATAATGTGCACTTGCCATGTGAGGAGGACGATGGTGTTGCTGGGACATCAGATGAGGTGGCATGCCCATGTTTGGTGGAGGTCCAACGACAGGATGCCCTGTCATATATGGTTGTGGTTGTGGTGGTGGTGGTGGTGGTGGTGGAGGTTGCTGTTGCTGCTGAGGTTGCTGCATTGGTAACTGTGGAGTGGTAAGAGGATGATGCATAGCACTGGGAGGCTGAGGTCCTGGTTGGGGTATAGGCAAGGTGTGCGTCATGGGAGGAATTTGTGGGGGGCCAGGTGAGGGTACGGGAGCAGGTGAAGGATGCGGTGAAGCTTGAGCAGACACAGACTGTGCTACTGCAGCAGGAGAATGAGCGATAGGCACAGGACTGGGACTGGGCTGAGGCATGGGTGCTGAGGAGACAACAGGTGAAGCACTAGGGGAAGGTACACCAGAAGGAGCGGATGGCTGGGGAGTAGGCAAACCATTTGCACTCTGAGGCGGAACAGAACTGCCATTGACTTGAGGCACAGAAGGTGGTTGGGGCCTGGAAGAAGGTAGTAATGAGGGGCGTGGCTGTGAAGGCAACTGACCTGGGAGGGCACCTGGAGAATCCCGACCCTGATCGCTGTTGCCCCCTCCCTGTTGTGCTATCATCATTGCATGAGCTTGTTGTCTAGCACGGAATTCAGCTGCTCGTAACTGTTCCATGTGAAACTGTTGCCTTTCTTGAATAAGCTGCTGCCTCTGATACTCAAGCTGGAAAGATAAACAAATTCAATAACTACATGACGCATTCCACAGGAAGATAAATAAATAAATACACATACACAGTACTTGCACTTAAATAATGCCAACCCTTCCCACTTGTACACTGCTACTTGGAATATCCAAATATGTTAATTTGCAAGCATCAATAGCAGAGGCAGAAAAATCTTGCAATGGACAGGAAGAGAAGGAGAGTGTTTACTGTCAAACAGAATCATTAATAAATGCTGTAAATATGCTTGAATGATACAGAAGAACATGTTTTTTTTTTGTTTTTTTTTGCTGAATGTTGCTTTTACTTTACTTACATGAGATAAGAGCACATGGTGAAGGCCACTGCTATTAGGGACAGACTTATTTGAACCACCCAATGAAGCTCTGCAACAGTTTATGGCCTATCACCTAGCTGTAAGAGGCACAAAGATGCTAGCCAAGGATTTTTGTCATGAAGAGCCAGGTCAAGGATTACGATGGCTCAGGTGTAATAAGACTCAAATATCAGAGAATGTTATTTTTTGTTTGAACAAATAGTTCTGCTCACAAAATGCAGCGAATAAATAAAACACTGATAAGGGCCATTAAAAAAATAACTTAACTGTCCTTGTGCAAGACCATTCAGGCTACCCACATAGTGGAAACAGATAAGCATACTGTTTCCACTAGCTCCTGCATATCAAATAACCTGCCTTCGCAAAAGAAGGAAAAAAAGAGAAAGAAAAGAAAAATTATTTATCAGCTAAAGGTTACTCTAATAAATCCTGTTGTTAATGGAGAAAGTATGCAAGAATTTCATCAAAAACAAATGCCACATTTGTACATCGTTTTGTCATTAGGTCAAACATTTTCAGACTTACAATCTCTTAATTTTTTTAACATTGAGCAAAAATGAAAATATGTTATGTTTTCATTTTGCTAATGTTATTAAGCAAAAATGAAAATATGTTAGCATTATGACAATATGATGTAAAACCTTTATTTAAAGGCAACAGCATCAATTCCTGTCATCTAAAGCAAGGCTTAAAAAAAGAAAAGAAAAGGAGAAGTAGAGTTCAAGCTAAGCATATTTTGATTTGAAATAGAATAAATTAAGATTTTTTTTTCTTATCAATACATAATTGATTTCTATCAAAAACTACAGAAATAATATGATTATAGTCATTTGCTTCACAGTGGCCTGATTCAGATTAAAACTGCCTTCATGATAGAAAAAAAAAAAAAAAGATATAATGTACGCAAAAAATACAAATCTGGCTTGCACTTTGCATACCAGTCATGGTACAATTTTGAAGTAACCGAAGAAAATAGTCCTTACTATAAACTATAACATGAACAGCTGTCATATGTGAAACTTTTCTGAGCAGTGCTTAAAAATTGAGAGTAACAGAAACACGTGTAATAAAAAAATACATGAAGCAAAGGGTCCAGACCAGTAGGGCTGTTTTTGCCTTACATATATTTGGGAATGCTTCATTATATAGTGAAACCCTGATTTTATGCTTTTCAGGGGACCAGCATAAAAGATCGTGCAATGAGGGAAAACATAAAACCGAGGTCAAGGTAAAATATACTTTATAGGCATACATAATGTGTACAAAAAATACAAACCAATGTACACTAGTAGTACAGTACTATACTAGTATATAGTATGTATTGTAGACACATTTATGTAAGAACCAAAAATGCAGTATAACTATGTACATACTTACATTATGGGACATTGGTTTGGAAAAAAATCAGTAATTTCCTTTTGCTTTCTGTTTTTAATGTTTAGCACAAGCAAAGCTTTCTGAATAACTGAAAGGTTTTGCAAGTGCTTTTCTTGAGAATCGTGACCAAGGAAAAAGTTTTCTGCAAGTTTTAATCCATTTAATGCCACTTTGAAAGAAGGCATAGGTTTTGAAATTTCGGATACATTGTCATTGTCTTCTTCCGATGAACAATCCATTACATCAGAGATTGTTTGAACCACTGAAGTTGGAACATTTTCATCACGTGCAGCATACTCTTCAAAATCAATAGCAAGTTCATTGATGTAATCATCCTCTGACTCAATCGGAACGTCAAGTCCATTTGAATCATCCCCTGCTTCTATGGGAACTTCCAAATGAGAAATGCAAGTGCTTGTCACACAATTCCACGAAGAAGATATCAAATGTATTGCTCCGAACATGTTGATTTTTTGCTTTCATGCATCTTCTGGAATCAAGTTCAGCCAGCGCTGTTTTCACCAACTGTTTCTGGTAAATCCCTTTGAAGGAGCGGATAATCCCGAAATCACACGGCTGAAGTTTGCTTGTCCAGTTTGGAGGGTAAAACTGTATGTGCACATTTTAAAGTTTCAAATCAACATGGGCAAAAAAAAAAAAAAAAAACACTGATAAATAAATAAGATCGTGTTTTGCTTTTGCAACCTCATTTTCATATCTAGATTGTGTAAAAAATCTTGAATTGTAGTTTGCGTCATCCAGGCCCTTTTGTTTCATAACTCATAGGGAACCTCTTTACATTTTTGAAACAATGTGGTTCCGTCCTAATTTTTACTCCCGCCAACATTGCAGTATAATAAGACAGTCAATCGAATTTTCGACATTTTTCCACCGCGACATGATTCTCTCTTCACAACATGTTTTATCAGGCAAAAGATTAAGAAAAAGGCCAGTCTCATTGGTGTTGAAAATGTCCTTCTGAACATAATTTACGACTAAAGCAGGTAAGATCTAAGTCTTCCATTCAATTGTAATCGGATCAACACTTGCAGATTCGCCACAAAGTGATCGATACATAAGATTGTGGCATTTCTTTAGTTGATCCATCCATCCATTTGAAGCTGTGAAGTTGTTTAAACCAAGCTGAGCAGCAATTTCTAAGGTCTTTTCCTTCAATATTGATCCATTTAGAGGTACATTTGTAGCTCAAGCTTACTGGAACCACATCCTTAAAATTGTTCCCAGTTCACCACAAGGCAAACTTTTCAAAGTCCTTCTCTTATTAGAATAATGGCCTAACCTTTCCGAAGTAATTTTGATTGATTCTTTCTGTTTTAAAATTGTTTACAGGGCTGAAACAACTGCCAATCGAAGAGACTTGGCCAACAATTCAACTTCACTTCCATTAAATTTGCTATCTTTTTGTATAATGGAGGCTTTCTTAGCCAAGGAAAGACATTTGCACCTCTTACTCGCTATCTTCACTGTCACGTTTAAAAAGCAAGATTTAAAGAGACAGCAAAATGACTGAATTGCTCTCAGAACCTCACACTGTTCCTGCTAAACTGAGACACATGCCTGTTCAACACGGTCATTTATAGCACTAGATGAGGCACTCCAGCAAAGATGCTAAGATAAGACACGTACAGTCTGAGGAATGCGTGCGTCACTGTCCCAACTAGTTGTCACGTGCTTTCAACAAATTTTGCAAAGGAACAACCATCTTAAGGCAACCTGGTCATCAGATTCTGCTGATGAATGCGGCAGAAGGAGGGAAGAACCAATTTAAAGCAATCTTACATGCACAGAAACCAAAAAAGATACAAAATTAGAGATAAATCAGGTTTGGCATACAAATTTTTAAATAATGTTTAATACAAGAAACCGTGCGATTGGAAACATTTCATAAAAAAAAGACAGTAAATTTTAGCATAGTCTTTTAGAAATCGCCATGATCTTTTTATTTACTAAGATTTTCTTTTTTATTAGAACAGAGTAACTTTGGCTTTTTGTTGAATGATTTTAACATTTTCATACAACCTCCAGTTTTTCAGCCAATTTTTCAGTAAAGCACTGAACACAGGCTCAGAAGAACAACAAGATGCAATGAATTGGCAGTGGTCTAATGAAGTAATTTGGAGTTGAAAACAGAGGAGGAAATCTTCATTAATACTCACTTTGAACAAATCTTGTGAAGAGAACAATAAAGAAACAACAGAGCATGAGCAACAGGCTTAGGTTAGAAGCTGTATTAGATAACAACCCTAGGTATTTCTTCCAATTCATAATGCTCATACTTTTGGATATCTTCATTTGCACAAAAGACAGAAGATTCATATTAATAATGATGTCTAATACTTTTTTCGTTTCTTAGTTTAATGACAACCACAAGCAATTGTACAAGACAGACAGTTCTGGTAGAAACTTGGGGAGACCTTCATCCAGCAGTGGAATGATAATGGTTGGCAATGATATTTCTCATTTAAGACCACTGAAGGAACAATGCTAATGCCATCAGACAAACACATCACCCATGCCTCGAACCTGAGCTTATCTTGGACGAATGGTTAGAGGTTCAGACCAGATGGCTGTTACCAAAATCCAGGTTCAAAAGGAAGGAGAGAGAGAGAGAGAGAGAGACGAAACAAAAAAAAAATTACTAAGTTTCAAATAAATGTGGATTCCAAATGTCCTAAAACTTTCCGAAACCCAATCTACAACAATCAGTTGGAAAAGACATTGTATGTAATGATGAATGATGGCTGGATTTCCCAAATTCAAATCCTTCATGAATTTTAGGAACAAATATAAATGACTAGGGTATATTAATATTTAGAGTTCAGTCAGCAATGAAAAGCCCTCTTATCAGATAAACAAAGATGCACTGGTGGCCAACAAACCTGACAAGGCCTCCATCATCTCTATAAGAAAGGATGGTTGCAAATAAAAGGCCTTAAGTCTCTTACTCTTTTTAGATCTTCAATGATATCAAAAACAGATTAAATGAAATCAAAATAGTGTTTTTTTTTCTCTTCTAGTTATACCAAACATATAAATCAAAAACTATTACATCGTTTTATATTGGTTATGGTACAGTGATGGAAAGTTGCAAAATCATTTTTGGAGCAGGTGAAATATAAAAAATACATAATATCTAAGGTATTATTACCTGATATTGGCAAAGTGTTTTGCACATTGTTGCTCCGTGAGGTACGTGCTCCCAGCCCAAGAGTGTTATTATGGTTTTTTTTTTTCGGTTAGTTAAAAATTTAATTAAATGAAACAATTAGGTTATATTATTATCAGCTGATAATAATATAACCTAATTGTTTCATTTAATTAAATTTTTAACTACAATATCAGGTAATAATACCTTAGATATTATGTATTTCTTAGTCTAAAGCACTTTTATAACATAAGACAACCCTTAAGGTTTGTCTCATGAATCACATATTAGGTGAAATATATTTCTGGAGCGATAAAATGCATTTTTGGAGCAGATAAAATACATTTTTTCAGAGCAGGTAAAATATTAGTGGATAGAACAAACTCTTAAGAAAAAAATGTTTTGGAACTTGATGAACCCTACTCAAATTTAAAACATCTTGCATTTAAATACAGACACACATATGCATAGATGCCAACCTCTAAAAGTAGTTTTCAGTAACCAACATGTTCATTTTTCAGTAATTTTCAGTAATCCAGTCTACAGCGGCAAATTTGGGTATTTAACACTGCAACAAATTTTAATCTGTCAGAACTATTAACAAAATAATAATAATAATTTTATAAAAAATAATTTGCAAGTGGGAAAATTTAAAATACTGTCTACCAGAAAAATATAATAAATTACCTCCAGACATGAAGAAAAATTATTCCTTGGAATGTTGGCCAAATTATTATGATAAACTGGCGGTAGTTGCCATTTTGGCCTTCCTTAGTTCAATTTGCGAAAACTTCTTCTGATAGCATAGTTCACTGTGTGCAATGCTGTTTATTTTTTCTACTAATAAAGAAGACAGCACATGAGTACTTAAATTAGGTCTGAATTCATTCATGGTTTTTTTCACACTACTGAAAATTCTTTCTGTACTTGCATTGCTACGAGGGACTATTAAAATCATTTTCATAATTTTGCTTAGTGATTCATACTTCAACTGACCACTTTCATTTTTCATTAAAGAAATTCTGTGCCACACTTCATTCATTCTCCCAGAAGTAACAGCACAGTTAAAATTTTCAAACTGGTAGTGAGCAAATTCAGATTTTACCTTGTCAGATTCTTCTGGTTTCAAAACTGGAAACAGGGAACACATATATTGGACTGATGCAAAAGAAACACTTTGCCTTAATGCTACATCTGCGATTTCAGCATGACTCCGAAATTCATCATTAAGAAACAACACCTTTTACTTGACCTATCATAGTGTTAGTATTGTCACAGGAAAATGACACACAGTTGCTTCATGAGATATTTTTTTTAACAAACTCATTGTTCAAAACATTGAATTTCCCCCTATTTTTTCGTCAAAATATGTTATTGTAATGGGATACAGTTTATTTGCTTGAGCGTCATTACTTCCGTCCGTAGATAGAGAAAAAGGATTTTTTTTTTTAACTTCAGATACGATGTTACTTGTAGAAACACTGGCCATGTGCTGAATTAGTGCAGTAGCCTTGATTCTTCCACACGAATATGTTTTTGCGATCGCTGAATCGGGAAACATGGCTTGAAATAACGGTTTTTCAAGCCTTCAGTTTTCGGAAATTTATCCAACATTTTCAAGCTGAAGTACAAATATTTATGGAATAAAATGATATCTAACAATACTGGGTAGAGGAAACATCGCGAGAAAAAAAATTACGATTAACAGAGAAATCTTACCTCCGTCTACATTCCATCCTCCGACGGAGAAAACGACCCCCCCCCTTCCGCCACCAATCCTCCCAAAATTTAAGTTCAGTTATGCATTGATTTCGTACATGGTCCAAATGATAACAAAAAAAGACGGAATTCCTCGAATCAGTGTGAGAATTTCGTCGCCGAAAATTACGGGGAAATTTTCGGGCGGCCTAACTTCAGTTTTCGAAAATCGTTGCCTACAATTTCAAGCTAAAATTATGCAATGAAATTATATTTAACAGTACTGAACAGAAGCAACATCGCGAGAGAAATAAAATACGATTACGGGAAAAATCTGCACTTCGTTTAACTTCCGTTTCCGAACGTTTAAAAAGACAAAACAACGTCCCCAGACAGAATACGGACCCCCCCTCCAACTAATATCCCGAAAATTTCTTCACTTTTGCATCGATCTCGAAAATGACAAAAAAAAAAAAAAAAAAAAAAAAAAAAAACGGAGGGGGCTCCGCGAATCCGCAGACGAATCTCATGTACGAATTAACCGCTGAATCGATTTCGAATGTCGTAAGATAACGCTAAAATATCGAAATTTTAACTTTTAGCGCAAAATTGGTGCAGATTTCGTCAAAATGGCGATTTTTTAGCAGAATGGCGCAAGAACAACGTTTTGGCGCGGGCTGGCTCAATTGGCGCAGGTCTGGCAGCCCTGAATGTAGTATTTAATTTTTTTCCCCAGAAAAACTTGAAGAACCAACAATAATTTTTAAGTTGGTGAAAATTTGCTTTCTATTTCAGAAAATTAAATTAAATGGCGATTTTCCGTAATTTCAGCGGTGTTTCCGTACTTCCGTAACAGCAACCAAAAATCTGTAAAATTACGGAAAATCCGTACTAGTTGGCATCTATGCATATGCAAAGATTTTAGTTTTCAATTGGATCAAAAAAACTGTAACCATAGCAGGATTTTATTATTAATCATTTATTTTACAAAAAATGTTTAGTTTTTGCTGCTTTTCTCAATATTTCATTGCTCACTTCTATTTTTTTTTCTAATTTTTTAAGATAGCAACGTTTCGTTTTGCTTCTTTTAATAGTACCTGTCCACTTTCTATTGCACTCATGTCTCTTTTTTTTTTTTTTTTATATATGCCACATTCAAAGTTCATCTCAGCATTTTTGAACATTTTATGAGAGGAATCCAACTGCTGCAAAAGTTCAGCTTCTTCCTATTTTAAATCACCTTGTGAACATTCAATTTCCTCTTTTCTTTTTTGCAGCATTTTTCAAGCACTAACTCTCTCTTGATATTTTTTCCAGGATTCTTTATAAGCTGCCAGAAGTTTTTTGGTTACATTAATTTTACTCACATCTCCATTTAGTTTCTTGACATTATTTTTGTTGTTCTTGCTCTATGCATGACGCCTATAATCATCGTGGCCGCCATGCCCTAGGCTAAAATCGAAGCCACATGGCTTACAAAATGTGATTTGGCAAAACTTCAGATGCTTTATAAAAAGGTCATTTTTTACTATACATATATCGCGACACACTTGACGATAAGTTTTATCTGACTTCGTTCTTTTGGTTGTCACAGCGGTTTAACTGCTACGTTTCATTTCGCTTTAATCTAAATTAACCCTTTCCATTCGAATAACTTTTCACCCATACTCACCCAGCACTCTTTTTCTTCTTCTTCTTCTTTTTTTTTCTTTTTGTAGTAGAGGCTACAACTTAGCAGTGAAAGCTCAGCTTTGGCTTGCCAGTCCCCGACATATCAGCTATAGAGGCATCATCGGTGTGGCGGGTGACACCCAACATATTCGGTGAAAAAGAAATGTTTCGCAAACATCAACATGCAAGCTACAGAGGCGTCATCATCATGGTGGGTGACACCCGACACGCGCGATAGAGAAATGTCTCGCAAGCCCCGACACAAGAGCTATAGAGGAGTCATGGGCTTGGCGGATGACACTCGACCTATTCGTCGAAAAAAAATCCTTGCGAGCACCGACATGCAAGCTATATAGGCGTCACGGATAACACCTGACACACAAGCTATTCGGTGAAAATGAAATTCCTCGGAAGCGCCGACATGCAACTTATAGATGCGTCATCGGCATGGCGGGTGACACCCGAGATGCCGATGACGTTTCTTTTCCTCTATTCGGTGAAAAAGAAATGTCTTGCGAGCCCTGCTATGTGAGCTATAGGGGCGGCATCGGCATGGCGAATGACACCTGACCTAATCAACGAAAGAAATGTCTCGCAAGCACCGACAAATGAAAAGGGTTGAAAGCGTTTGCACCGAAATTTTCATAAGCACAAAGCCACATGTAATCAATGTAGATTTCGGAAAATGCGCCGAGATGAGTTCCCACTCGCTTTTGTGCATGGCACTCTCAAATGGCTGTATGGGGAATTACGTGACAAAACTCTGCCTCCGTTCGTGGGGAAGCCAGAACATCGAAGGAGTATAGGAACTATCTGTAAAGTGTGTTTTTCTGACCAAAAGACGGTAGGTATCTTGCATGGGATTTTCCGTAAAACCATAAGATGGAGTGAAAATCCGTAAGTTTGCACCTCTGAATACCTATGAATCCTTTAGAAACAGAACCATCATATCCTGCCGCGGGAGAGTGATTTTCAGTCATCCTCCGCGTCAACGAAATAGCTAACGACTGCCCTTATGCTGTATTTACGTAATTGCGCACCTCGCACATTATGAAATAACTGCGCCATCCAACAAGCAAGGAACGACATGTAAACAATCTCAATTGCACAACACTCCGAAAGACCACCAAACCATCTGTAAACAATCTTTATCAGAATTTCATAACCTATAGCATCATTTTTCCTACATACCATGTGAGTACAACAAAACTCCTCCATAAGCTCCACCTACATCGCGAAACCCATTCTGTCACTTATGCTGAAAAAACAACGAATTAGAAGGTAGGTGAAAAACATTCCAAAATGTTGTGTTTGGCAGTACGTGTTGATTAAGTGTCGTTATACGTTTAACCAAAATATGCGTAGATCTTAAAAAAGCGTCATTCGATTTGCCGTGAAAACATTTTTTCACTCGCCATTTGCTGTGAACAAATGGCACTCCAGGTGAGTGAGTTTGTGTATTTAGGAAGCATGTTTGACAGAGAGAACAAATTGGATGTTGAAATTAGTAGGCGAGTGAATTCTTCATTGAAAGTCATAGCTCCTCTGGTAGGTTTTTACAGGAATCATGGGTTCTCTAGAGAGTCCCGCATGACTGTGTATGAAAGTGTAATTGTTCCTACTCTGATGTATGGCAGTGAAACCTGGGTACTGCAGAAGAAACATATGAGTCGCTTGTGTGCTGGAGAAATGCGTTAGTTACGTGGGGTTTATGGCAAGACACGGTTTGATTGTGTGAGTAATGAAGATGTGTTGCAGTTGTGATGTGAAGCAAAATGTTGTTAGCAAGGTGGAGACCAATATGCTTCGGTGGTTTGGCCATGTTAAAAGAATGAATGATGAGATGCTTACTAAGAAAATCTTTTTAGCCCAAGTGGCAGGAAGGAAAGGCAGAGGAAGGCCAAGGAAGACATGGGTGGATCAGATTCAGGAGTGTCTGCATGAGAAAAAGATTATGAGTATGAAGTATAAAAGATCTTGTGTATGGCGTGTAATGGATATTGGTGAAGCCCAAGTTGAATGTCAAGATCGCTGTAAATGGAGAAGTTTGAAACGACAACAGTAAGTAAAAATATCTAGTAGTTTGTATTTCTTTTTGGGGCTAACCTCTGAATCTCAAGAGAACAGCTTAGTGATATGTATGCTGTATGTATTTGCTGTGGATTGCCGTTTCGGCGCAGTTGGGCACAAATATTTAAAAAATTTGTAATTTGTAGCAGTTTGGCGCAAGATGATGAAACCGGCGCAGTTTGGTGCAAACTTTCCATCACTGTTGGTATGAATATGAACACGTATGTAGGTTTTCTCCCTACCTTTTGTTCATCCTATAGCTTGCTTGATAACAAGGAACTAATAAACTAATTAGAAATAAACAATTGTATTTACATACATATCACTAAGCTGTTCTCCGAGATTCAGAACTTAGCTCCTCAAAAAAAAAAAAAAAAAAAGACAATCTGTCAGATAAATGCTTAACTGCTAGAATTATACTTACTGTTGCTGTATCAAACATTTCCATTTACAGCAATTTTTGCACACAGCTTGAGCTTTACTGACATCCATACAACATTGCATGCACAACCTTTTGTACTTCATACTCATAACCTTTTTGTCATGCAGACATTCCTGGACCTGGTCCTCTCATGATTTCCTTGGCCTTCCTGTATCTTTCTTTCCTGCCACTTGGGCTGAAAAAAATTCTCTCAGTAAGAATCTCATCACTTAATCTTTTAACATTGCCAAACCACCTAAGAATATTAATATCAAACTTACTAACAACATTTTGCCTCATGTTACACATCTGCAACACATTTTCATTTCTCACATAAACAGAGCAAGTCTTGCCACAAACCCCCATAAGTAATGCATCTCTCAAGCACACAAATGACTCCTATGTCTCTTCTGCAATACCCAGGTTTCATTGCTATACATCAGAGTAAAACAATTACACTTTCTTAGACAGCCATTGGGAACTTCCATGAGAACTCTTTATTCCTGTAAAATCCACTTAAAGCAGCTATGATTTTCACAGAAGAATTCATTTACCTACTAATTTCCCCATCTAATTTGTTCTCTCTGTCAAATATGCTTCCTAAATGTACAAACTCATTCACCTTGTCAATTACTTGCCATTTAGATTTATCTTGCATTAGTACTAACAGTTCTTCCCCCAAAAACCATAACTTTGGTTATTCCCTTATTTATACTCACTTTGAATTTCATACAAACTTCACACATCCGAGACAACAAACTCTGCAACTCACTTTTGCTCTCTGCCAACAGTACTCTCTCTCTCTCTCTCTGTCATTAGCATACAGCAATCTGCACACTTGGATATTACCAAGACATAAACCAGTATATTGTCCATTTTGGCATCACACACACACATGCATCCATAAATACATAAAACAGCTATGGTGACATTACACAACATTGTCTGACTTTTTCACCAACATAAAATCAAATGTTCTGTTTCCAGCATACACAGCTTTCACATTGTTAAGATTTTCAGTAATACCATATTCATTCAGTACCATCCCACAGTTGTAAGATTTCTCTAAATTTATGAAGGCAGCAAAAACCTTCTTACCAACAGACAGATGCTTTTCAATCATCATGTGTAATGCAAAAATCTGGTTAGTGCAGCCTTTACCAGGCATAAAGCCACTCTGCACATCCCACACTGTCTCTGATGTAAGACCTCATATCTTATCAATAATGACCTTTCCAAACAATTTCCCTGGCACACTTAGCCAGCTGACACCACAATAGTTCTTACATTCAGTCTGATCTTTTCACCTATAAAAGGGAACAATGATAGCATTCCTCCAATCTTGAGGGTCTATTCCTAACTCCCGGCACATTTCAGTTAACTAGTCAATTACAGAGTAGTTACCAAATTTTAACATCTCAGCAGTTATGCCGTCTATTCCTGAAGCCCTACCATTCTGAACAGATTTTAGAGCTTTATGCACCTCTTCTCTTGAAATCTCTCATGTGCTTCCATCTGTCACTATGACATCATCTGCTTCTGCCTCAGAATTGCCTTTGCTTTCATGATCTAATAACTCAAAGAAGTATTCACCCCATTCCTTCATTTACCTTATTGGGCTCCCATATCATTTTCTCCAATCCAATTCTTCACACAACTCAGAATTTAATTTCCCCTATTTTTTCTAAATCTTATGTACTTCCAGAAAGATTTTCTATCTTTCCAAAAAGCCAATTCATGCCTTTCCAGTATGATTTCCCCAAGTGTATGTGTGGATATACTTGTGGTTGAAAATGCATTAGATACCCAAAATTTATTCTTAATGCAGAGTTCAATTAATCTTTCATAATTATCATTCACATGAGGATCATTAAATTTACCTAGGATACTATCAGAAATTCCATTCTGAGCACATCTTCTAGCATTGAAATCCCCTGCTATAATAACTTTCTCTTTAGAACAAACTGGCTCAAAACAGCTTTTAGCTCATTCCAGAAATCTTCCTTCCTATTAGAAGGTTCTGAGCCACAAGGAGCATACACAACAATAATTACTATTCTCTGAAGTTTCACTTTCAAATGAATCTAAAGAATTCTCTCACTAATGCAGCTGTAATGAATCAAGTTGTTCTTGGTCTTTTCACTTAAAATCACACCTACAGCAGCCTGTCTTCTAACATTACCCAAGACTCCAGACCACACACTCACCGTTCCATTCAATTCTATCCCAATTTCACTTCTTTTTGGTTTCACTAACAAACAGCACATCAAATCTATACTTATTAATTTCTTCAATCGCCTCTTTCATCTTTCCATTTATTCCTCTAATATTCCATACACTAACCTTACACACATTCAGCTGAGATCTCTTTCTCATATTCCCTTTAGGAATTCCACGTCCATTCCATGGTGGACCAACCTTCTCAAGTTTAGGTCCACCATATCTCACACCAGAGTCATTTGAATTCTTCCTTAGTTATGAAAATCATAAAAGTACATCAGTGTGGGTGATCAGCATGCAGCTGACTGTTTCAGTTGGTCATTCCACCAAAGGATTCTGAAACGAAACCCAGGGATTGCAATCTTTTGGACAATGTCACATAGAAAAGTCGCTGATACCTCAACAATATTTATACTGAAGCTAAACTTTTGTGACATAATTGCATTTAAAAGAATTCTGTGCTTTGACCTAATTAAATAATTAGTCAAACAAACAAACACATTTCTAAAATGTCTTCACAGTTAATTTGCAAAGTTTCATTTGATCATTACATCTGTTTGTAGTGCAAAAGCTTGTGAAAATTGTGCATGTAATGTTTATACCAATAAAATGACACTCTAATTCAGCACTTTTTGGGGTAGCACACACACAAATGCTAAAAAAAAGGGGTGGGGGTGGAAGGAATATTTCATATGCTACATATTAAGAAATTCTTGGAGATTTAAAAAAACTAGGAATTACTTTCTACATAAAATTCTAATTTTAAAATTTATTAACTACAAATCACAACAGAAAGTAATGTCAAACTGATTCAAATTTTGACAAATGTGCATCATTCACCTACAAAATGTAAAATGGAAAGAATGAGGTTTTTTCCTATCTAACTGAAAGATCTGCAGCACAGGTTACACATAATAGATACCATGGTGACAAAATCACACAACATTGAAAAATGGTAGAGGTAACTTACAGTTTCTCTTTCACGATCCATTATAGCTTCCAACTCTTCAAAATGACGTAATTTTATTTCAAGTTTCTTCATTTGAGTTTCAACCAGCAAAGCTACCAGGGATTTTATCTTACGTTCTTCAACAGCAGCGAGATGCTAAACAGAAAATCAATATAACCAGTTATATAAAATTCGAAAAAACATCCATACTTCCATGAAACAGAAAAGTATTCTGAAATGAGACATCTCCTCTCCATCATAATACAGATGTATCATAAGCAATTCAAAATGCACTGAAAGTATGTTACATACAGCTTTTGTATTTGATTGCCCTCTCCCTCCCCCCACAAAATGTTGCACCAGAAATATTTTTGTATATCATTACCTGGAAGTTAACAAAGACACCAATGAAAGCACCCTCATATTTATAATACAGTACACACACCCCTTCCCCATTATATTGCACCTTTTTCCTTATCTCCCGGTTGAAACATGTCTTTAGGAAAATGGTTCCAACTGTCAACAACTTCGTGAATATTATGTTCGTAGTTTCAAAACAGAACAACAAAAGAGAAACTCAACAATATCTAAAAGCCTCACTGTTGAAACACTGCTTCCACATACATATCACTAAGCTGTTCTCTGATATTCAGAGGTTAGCTCCTCAAAGAAAGACAATCTGCCAGATAAATGTTTGACTGATGGAACTAGATGTACTATTATTGCTGTTTAAATGTATCCATTTACAGTACTCCCGGTACGCAACTTGAGCTACACTGATATCCATCACACGATGTACACAAGACCTTTTGTACTTCATACTCATGCTCCCACATTGCTCTTAATCAAGGTGACAGTTTTCTTAAGTAAATGTGCAGAGAAAAAAAAAGTAAAAAAGTATCAGTAGAGCTCTGTCACGTGGTGGCTTTCACTTGCTTCCATCAATCCAAGCATTAGCCATCCACAGCACATTAGAACATGTATGCACCTTGAACTCTACTATAGCAAAATGATTCACTTAAAGCCACAAATCAGAATCCTTAGGGAGCAAGATAGGGTGGACTCGATACTGAGTTCACTAACTGAGCAGGTGGCAGGGTGAGAGGAATTTTATAGCTGTCTTGTTCATCTGAGGAACTTTATCGGTAAGGATGCAAAATAATATCTGTTAAATTAAATTTGGAAGCCATACATAAATAAAAAAAAAGAGCAAATCACATAGCTGTGGCAAAATAATTAAGAGTTGGCTCTGCTGCTGTTCGTAGATGGATCAAAGTTGATGCAAAGCAAAGAAAATTTGACAAAATCATAGATGAAATGGCAGGTTTAGAAAGGAAAGTGACAAGATTATTCAAAGAAAATGAATTAGGGTAAATGTTATTTCTATGGTTTTCTGAATATGTGGTAGGAATACTACTATCAGGCCCTCCTATGAAATAAAAGCTAAACTTTTACCAAATAATACTAAATTTGATACAGAAATAAAATTTGGGACAAACATTGAATGGTTTCGATGCTTGCAAAAGAGGCATACCATGTGACTGGTACAAATGTGTGGGGAACAGCAATCTGCTGATCATGATTAGGCTAGCAATTGTTTCACGGCATGAATTTCTGCAATTTTTTTCACAAAATTTAGAGTTTTTCCTGTAATTTCACAAATAGCAAATATATTTGCAAGTTTCAGATCCCCCCCCCCTATTTTTTCCATATTTCTATTATAATTTTAGATTATTTTTCATATTTAAATAACTTTATTACTGCCCTTATTAGAATTTATGAGAAAAATATACTGCAAAGTAATCCTACTCCAAAGTCCAAACCTGAACTTTAAATCTTGAATTACCACTGAAGACTGTTAAGAAGACTTATCGAACAAGCTTGATTGGTAATTCCAGGTCACATGCATTCTGCTGAAGAATGCATGTATGGTCTTTCATGATTTCCACCCTTTGCTACTGTTGAATGACCTTAGTAACTTGCTACACTAGTACACTGTAAACCAGATGTCGTCAATTGCATTAGTAGTTTTAGCTGATTGATTGATTGATTGGAGGTTTAACGACCACCGTGAGCAACTCAATGGGCTATAAGCAGTCGCCCATCCCTAATTTAGGGCCACTGGCTCCAGGGAAGGGAGAGAGCCAGTGCCGTAAAACACAACAACATTACATTATCTTACTAACAAAGCTACCCGAAAAACTGAATCATTAATTAACAACGCTAATTTAAAACATAAGTAAGCAGAAATCCATATCTATTAAAGTCCAAGAACATTTCAAAAAACACTGCAAGAAAAAAGGAAACCAACATCAAGGAATACATCTGAAACATCTCTACACATCAAAGACACTATCGTCAACCACATTATGTTTCTTTATGTAAGCTTTAACATCCTCTATATGTTTATAGTATGTTTCGTAATAAGTGTCTAAAAGTTCAGGAACAGGATTTTCCGTAATTATCCAATTCAACACGGCATCCAAACGATGTACAATAGCATTTAACTTATACATATTTAACTCGTAAAACTCCGGAGTGAGTGGACATATCTTTTTATTAGGCACAAAAAAAATTTTCAATTCGAAAAGATCCAAAGTTTCGTCATAATCTGGGCAAGATGCAATAAGTTCCATGACAAGACGATACCGTGATGGCTTATCTCTATCTTCGGCAAAATCAGGATCCAGGAGAAAAGAAAGATCTACACGAGGGATAAATTCCGGTTGAAGATAGTCTCTAGCTTTGCTCCGTTTTAACAGATCACCACTTGAATCAGTGCTGGGTCGTTTAAATGTCGAAGCTGTACATGAGTTCTCTGCGAGATTCTGTAATGCTACTGAACATTTCTGTAAGTTAGCAATGCCCAAAGTACCACTATTTGCTGTTGTCTGAATCCCAGGATCCAAAGAAGTCGGCATTTCAATCAATGACTTCTCTTTCGGCTCGACTGGATCCACCACTCGGGTTTCACAAGTCTCAGCCACGGTAGGAACCAAGTCAGCGACATGTGTAATACCATGTTCTAAATCCGATCTATCTTCAGGTACAACAATTCTTTCCTCATGGGAATCAGAGAGACTGTTCCTTAAGGGAGGTCTATGTACATACGTGCATTTAGCACGAATGTGCCCTCTTTCATTGAAAGCATAACAAAAAATTCCTGTATAAATATTAAACATGAACCCATGAGAATCCAGTACAATTTCAACCTCTTTAGGACAAGTTTGAAGAGCTGATTCATTCGGGAAGATAACCCGGAGGGTCCGCTTCAACCCACCAACATGACAATAATTTGAAGATTGCAGGGCTTCTATAACTCTATGAACTGGACCCACCACCCGGCTAAACTGAGAAAGAAGAACTATCAACGCAGAATCCGGTACCTCAAGTGACACCGGAGACAAAGTTACCGTGATCGGTCATTCACTTGCATAAGCAGGATACAAAATTTTATTATTTATAGAAATCCCTTGCTTTAACACAAGTTTACAATCTGCACTATTTATAAACAACACTGATATACCTCGTTTACTACAACCGATTCCTTTAATTGCCTCTCTCGGCACTCGTTCTTCCAAAGCTTTCAAATATACCGGTAACGAAGTCTGTGGTAACGCATGGAAAATAATAGTTTTCTCAGAAAGATCATGAAAATCTTGACATACCTTGGAATCCCTTTTGAAAGTGAGACGAAAGGGATTGCCCCTGGCACTCAATCTCTGACGCACAACGCTGATCACTCGTATTAGCAGAATTCTCCTTATCAACCGCAGACGCCCAACTGCAAGTTTCCGTCTCTATAGAAACACTCTTCTGCATTCCTATCGCAGAAGAAACTCCTTCAGCAGCAACGCACGAAGACACGCTCTATTGATTTCCAGAACCGGTTTGACCTGTTGGATTCTTATCTCTTGAGAAACTCGGGTCAATCACCATGGCAACCCTCTCACAGGTCACCGGAGAAACACTCGGCGCACTTAACGATGACTTCTTATCAGTAGATCTCGTTCCACGTCGATCAACATCCTTTCGATGGTCACGTGTAACATGGCTGGCAGATATTGACATTTGCAGAACTCATCAACGGCAAGCACAACCACAAAATAAAACTCTTCGTATGAATAAACTATAGCACTTAACGCTCTCAAATTTCACCAAAAGAAGCATGGAACCTTCATACATACGTCACGCTACTGCAAACCATCCTACGAACGATATTTCAACATAAACACAAGCAAAACTTGGTTTTTGAGCGTGCGAAACGGCTACAAAATCCTATAGTCTGCATTATCTCCGAAACTAATACGAATAGAAAAACCATACTGCATTACTTAGGGTAGTTTATAAACGCAAACAAGACTATGCAGTTAAATATGGAATAGCTGTTTTAGTTTTGGAGTTATTGTCGATGGTGTCTTTTTGGCAACTTTTTAGCGTTTTTGAGCGTGCGAAATGGCTACAAAATCCTATAGTCTGCATTATCTCCGAAACTAATACGAATAGAAAAACCATACTGCATCACTTAGGGTAGTTTATAAACACAAACAAGACTATGCTGTTAAATCCGGAATAGCTGTTTTAGTTTTGGAGTAATTGTCGATGGTGTCTTTTTTGGCAAATTTTCAGCGTTTTTGAACGCGCGAAATGACTACAAAATCCTATAGTCTGCATTATCTCCGAAACTAATACGAATAGAAAAACCATACTGCATCACTTAGGGTAGTTTATAAACGCAAACAAGACTATGCAGTTAAATATGGAATAGCTGAAAACACGACACACGACGTAGTTTTAGCTAGAAAAAGCAGTTCACAGAAAGAGTTTTGAGTTTCACAGACACTTAGCTTAGAACATCTTTGTGCTTTCGTGTGAGTATTTAGTTTATAAAGTTTCTAGATATTGTTTGTTAATTTTGAGAATGAGCCAAGTGAGTAAAATTCGTACATCTGAAAGATGCAAACAGTACAGCAAGGGAACTGTTCATGTTGCAACATACCAGTGGATTTTCCAAGAAAGGACAGTTATGAAAAGCATTTAGTATGAGAGCTGCATAAAAAAAAAAAGTTGTGAACGAACAGTCAACCGGAAATAATGCACAAATGTATTGATGAATTAATTGAGAAAAGATCTAAAGAAGAACATAATCACTCAACTGAATTTTCGAAACTAACTGGTTTCTTTTGTGCAGCTAACATCCCACTTCCCAAACTGGATAACCCTACATTAAAAAATTACTTGGAAAATTTGTTGAAAGATATTGGTATTATTCCAAATGCATATTGAATGTGGAAATGTTATTTGCCGAAAATATATTATATTTACAAGCAACAAGTTAAAGATTTTTTAAATTGGTATCTGGTGTAAGCATTGTAGTAGATGAACAACTCATTCAGAAGATAGGTACATTTTGAATATTCTTGCTGTGCCATCAGCTGACACGAATGTTGAAAGCTGCAATGCTGAAACCTTTTTGAATGCAATCTTCCTCGAGTGCATCACTTTGGAATCTGTAAATTTTAAAGTAGTCAGTGAGGCAATATTTCAGTGCATTAATAAGTATGAAATACCTTTTGCGAAAACATAACCGCTTTTGTGACAGACAACGTATCTTACATATCCAGAGTGTAAGGAAAGAGCCTGAAAGACAAATTTTTGAGGAAATACGGTATTTCACAAAATTTTGGGGTAAATCCCGACATTTCGCAATTTACCCCACGAATTTTGCCCTTTTTTACCCCTCGATAAAATTAGTATCCTAATCACGATACAGCTGCTAGCTGTATTTCTAAGTAAATTCAAAGGTTGGTAAAAAAGGGTTAGAAGATGAACAAATATACATCTACAAGGCAACTTCTTATTGGAAACTCATTCCTAATAAAACACAAAATTTTAAGAATCATGAAATCAATACAGAAACAAAAAGCAAAATGAAAAATTCACACTACTTTTTGCTACAAACAAAAAATGGAACTCATAAACTTAAAACTGCTTCTTGCTGGAAAGACCCCTGAACCCGAGAGTTTTAAAAATGCTAACAGAGAGAATTTATTGGTCATTTATGTCGACTTGAAAAATGCTTATCTAAATTGTATTGAAGAATTGGTTCTTTAGTTAACTTCATTCTAACAGTATGAATGCATTTATGAAACACAAGTTTGGAAGAACTTTTCAACTGATGAAAATACACAATCCTTATTCAACCCATGGATCAGGGAATAACTGAAATATTTAAAAAAGAAATGCCAATAGGAACTGCTAAAAATTGCTAGTAATGTGTGAAGATGACCTCTGGGCAAACACATTGAGTAAAGTTAATTTAAAAGACATGTACATAGCTCATAAAACAATAAGCGGTGGTTAAATCACTATGAAACAGCCAAATTCTGGTTGGAAGTTCTTGGTCAGAAGATTGAATCTGACAAAGATGATATTGATCCCATGCAACTCTCAGTCCAGATTTGCCTTGCAACTGCCGTCTTAACAGGCACCTTAATTTGATTGGGGTGAAAGAGGATCCACTTTGTAGAGGATGTCATTTGGAAGAGGAGACTTCCTTGCATTTTCTTTGTGACTGTGATTTTTTTGCAGCACTCAGGCTTGAACACTTTGGTACTCACAACTTGAGACCAAGTGATCTCTCTTTAGTACCAGTCAAGAGCATTCTTGCTTTTGCTCGTGCATCTGGTCTCTTTCGAGATTAGGGCTGGGGATGCACAACAGACCTTAGATCGCGGTGCTGGGTCAAGTACCCCCCCCCTTATTGGTACAAGTAACAAGTAACCACGAGGGTATTGTAAAGTGAAAAATGTTGCAGTCTTGCCAATACCTCCCAGCTTTCATTGATAGTTATATTGAAAATTGTTCCTAAATCCAATAAAGAAAATTCATAACTGCCAACATTGGTGACAGCCTTGTCAGTGTAACTAGTATTATTGCGTGGCATACACAGACGCTTTTCTACAAAACGATCCATCTGTTTATGAAAAAGAAATATGCACTACAACAAAACATTACAACAAAGAAGGACATTATCTAGGGTCATGCTGCCAATCACGTTCTTCGCAATTTGCGAAAAAGAAATTGCTTTGCTGATGGGGAAAAAAATTTGGCGAAAATAATGGCAATTACCTTTTTGCACTGTTATAACACTTTGGCAAAAACTTTTAAAAAGCCAAAGCAACCGCTGATTATGAAACAAACTTAGCACATGCAAAACACAAAGTTAATCCCCCTAGCAAGGGCATGATAGATAACACTGCGAGATTTAAGTTTGAAAATTCCACCAGTAAAAATCAGTCAGATGCGTTCAGAATTCCAAAACACTTGGCAGATAAGAAATCCCAGCAAGTGAATATGCAGTGCACCCTTACCATATGATCATACTGCCTCTAAAATTACAGTTTATGACAAGGTGAGACCAAAGAAGAGGGAGAAAGCTGAACATTTTAACTGGGTGAAAAATCAAAACACACAGCAAGAATGCAGACTACCGTCAGTTTGTCTTTTGTTGATTCTGCAGCTACACAGCATCCAGTGCTTCATTTTTATTTCTGCTGATATCTTTCCCTCCCTATTTTCTTCATTGTCGCTTTTTTTTTTTTATGCCCTCTGATTAGAATAATTTAATCCATCATGCTGAAAGAACTTAAGGCCTGAGGACCATGAATGCACAGTATCAAAGCTTTAACTACTTTTGATAAATGGGGAGTGTAACTTTGAGAATATTAATAATTTTGAACACCATGCATCAATTTCTAATAATTTTCCAACTTTGTCACTTTCGTTTTGGGGAATTTCCCCTTCCTTATCAAACTTAAATGCAAAAACTTTTGGGACAGGAGATATTTAACAATGCAGGAGAGTGGGAACATTGTGTGTGGGTGTGTGTGTGTGTGGGGGGGGGGGGGGATTACTGGAGAAACATTTGCTCCACCCGACTTCCAGTTTTGGAAATTTCCCCCTATTCTAAAGCTGAAATACAAATATTAATGCAGTAAAATGTTGTTTAACAATAATATCAGACAGAGGCAACATCGCTAGAAAAACAGAAATTACGATTACGGAAAAAATATGAACTCTTTTGACCTTCCTTTTTGAAAGTTTCGTAAAGACGGATTTACTTCCTTCAATGAACATCTCTCTCTCTCTCACACACACACTCCTCCAAAATTTCTGTTCACTTGTGCATCAATCTCATACGAATGACCAAGATAATAACGAAAACGGCGGAATTCCCCGAATTCACGGAAGAATCTCCTGCCTGAAGATTACGGGAAAATTTTGATGGCATCTACCTTCCGTTTTCGCAAATTGTTACCTGCAGTTACAAGCAGAAATACAAACATTTATGCAATAAGATGATATTTAACAAGAATAACTGGACACAAAGGCAACATTGGGAGAAAAATTACGATTACAGCAAAACTTTTTACACCATTTAACTACCATTTTTGAAAGTTTTGAAACACGAAATACCATCCTCTGACAGAAAATCGACTCACCACCCCAAATTCTCTTCAGTTTTGCATTGATCTTGAAAATGATCTAATGATGAGAGAGAAGAAAAAAAAAAAAAAAAGCAGAATTCCACAAATCTGCTTAAGAATCTCATGTATATTATAAAAAATGATAGCAAAATAAAAAAAAAAGAATTTTTACCAAGAATCTGCCGTTTTGACCATGATTTCCATAGTTTGACAACTAAATCCCTAGAAACTACGGACATTCTGTAGTAGTTGGCAGGTATGGAAATTCTAGGTACAAATGTCAGTATTTTTTATCCTAGTTGTTACTGCAATTGCTGGAGTACTCAGGCTAGGCCTTTTTAGGTAAAAGAAATATGAGGTGAAGATTTTTTCTCTTTTTCTTATTATTTTTTATTTCTACCTGTGAAAAGTTTTGTTTTTTGCACCCAGTCGTCGTCGTCCGCCCATTGGCAACCTGCAGATTATTTTGTGGCACCAAGATATCCGTAGCAGACCGATCCCAAACTTTCTGCTATGGAGGTTGGTAGTATTCATGAGCTACTTACAGTGATAAGAGCACAAAATCTCCAAGTTAACATACTGCAGCTTTTTAATGCTCCATGTTGAACCAACAGCTTCCTGAAGTAATTTCTGTACCCAAAATGGTTACTTAGAACTGAGTACATGAGTGTCATCCCTAGCATGAACAATAAAGAATAATGCACAGAGATGCCAACCTGTTTCAGATATTTTCAGTAGTACTCGTACAAATTTTCAGTAGTTTTGGCCTTAATTAAACAGCTTTCTTTAGTGATTTGGCTGTACACTGTTTTGCAGATTTGAGTTCCTCAGCAGAAAATATTTTTTCATAACACACTTGCCCAGAGGAGAATATATTCATTTTGGCAATAAGAAGTGCTCCTACAGTTTTTAAACCCAAATTAGGTTGGAAACGGGCTTGATTTTTTCGCACTTAACTAAAACCTCTCTCACTTGCAACATTCGAGTGTGGAACTACAAGTATTGCAAATATTACTTTCGAGATAATAGTATACTTAACAGCTCCATTACAGCCTTTTAATTTTGAGATTCCTGACACCATCAGCTACGACAGTAGGCTTCACAAATCCCTTGGATGACAATTTTATCCATCATGCTGAAAGAACTTTCAGTTTGAGGACCATGAATGCATGATAGCTTTCACTATTTTAGATAAAAATAGTGTAACTTGGAGTTATGAATACTTTTGAATATATATCATGCACAATTCTTAAAAAAATTTCAGCTTCGTCACTTTCGTTTTCGGATTCTCCCCCTTTATCAAGCTGAAATGCAAACCTTTTTTGGGGGAATATTTAAGAACACAGGATACAGTTCAGAACATCATTGGGAAAAAAACTACAGTTAAGGGGGAAACCTTTGCTACGTCCGATATCCGTTTTCGGACATTTCCCTTTCATTTTCAAGGTGAAATACAAATATTTATGAAATAAAAAGAAATTTAACAGCAATGCTAGGCAGAGGAAACACCGCATAAAAATTAAAATTATGATTACAGGAGAAATCTTCACATTTCTGAAAGTTTTGAAAGACGAAATTTCCGTTTTCGAAAATTTCAGGCGGAAAGAATCTTTCACCACTACCAATTGCCCTAAAATTTCTGTTCAGTTATGCATTGATCTTGAGGATAACCCAAATTACGACGAAAAAGCAGAAATTCCTCGAAACTGTGGCATTCTCTTGCCTGAAGATTACACAGGAATTTTTGCGCCGTCGAAATTCCATTTTAGGAAATTTTTCCTCCATTTTCAAAGTTAAATACAAAGTTTTATGGAATAAAATGATGTATAACAACAATACTGGACAGAGGCAACATTGCAGGAAAATAAAATTACGATTACGGAAAAAAATCTTGATTTCGTTCACTCCATTTTCGAAAGGCGAAATGTTGTCCCAATGGGTATTTTTATGCGTTGGTAAAATTCTTCAATGCGTGTTTTTGTGTATTGGTAAAATTCTTCGATGCATGCTTTTACGCATCGATGTGAATTTTACATGTTTCTCGATACATATTTTTTACATGTTGATGCATACTGTACGCGCTTCTTGGCGTGTATTTCTATGAGCCGCGGAAAATTCCTGACACATATTTTTACGCGTTGGTAAAATTTCGGTGCATAAATAAACACACTTTTCGATGTGAACTAGATGCGTAACTACGCATTTTGGTGAACTCTGCACATAAGAATGAAATCCAAGCATACTGCACCCAAACGATTTTCAAGAGCTTCAGGCCGAACTTTGCCCACGTCCACCAAAGAGAGCTACGCTCAACGTCCCCAGAATATTGCATGCTGGGGAGGGAGGGTGGTTTTCACTTAGAATGGCTCAGCGCAAGGCCACACGCATCGAGTGTCGGTCGCTCGCGCTAAGATCCGAGCAGCTTTGAGAGGCAGATCTAAAAGTTCAGGCAGCATCACAAGAAAAACGAAAGGTGGATCGTCAAATGGCCGCTGTTGCGTTGGGAAGGGGAACAAGCAAAATAAAAATTAATAACTTTTGTTAATTTTCCGTAGAAAAATCATGGTTTTCCGTATTCTGTAGTACAAGAGCTATTTCCGTAGAATCTAGGGAGATTCCGAAGTAGTTGGCATCTCTGAATGCATATAAAAATAGCTCAGTGATGTATCTTTGTTGTAGTAGGAGGAGTAAGGTGTCTCCTCAAGATGCCATTTCAGTTAAGAAGAATGAAATAGTTCAGCAGTTTCCATGAAGAAACAGGGTGCTTATCTATCAACAACCCTGTGCACCATCAAGCCGCAGAGGCAGCAGGGAGCCAGAAAGTGCAGGAGGATGCAAAACATGGCTCTAGGATTAGCCAAAGGTCATATTATATTGATATAGCATACATGTACACAGTGCGTACCTCTACTTCCCAGTATCTCAGTAACACTCCTATGACATAATTACTCTACTCCTAGACACCACTCCATTACACATGACAACCAGCAGCTAGAAGGCTCAACTTCACTTGGACACAGACTTCACTGACTAGGAAAGAGCTAATTCCAAGCTGCCAATTTAAGGTGAAGCTTTGTCAAAGAGGAGTGTTTGTCATCAACAAAATCTTCTCCTCCAGGAACCTTGGCTTCCAGCGTCCCTTTTCCCACCTTATGGGTAACCACACATGGCAAACAAAGAGGTTGGCTTAGCTATCCATCACAAAAAAAAAAAAAAAAAAAAAAAAAAAAAAAAAAAAAAAAGGACAAAAATAAAGGGGAATAAAGAAAAGAATGAAGACCCAAACTCTGGTTTTGGTCTGTAATCATAATTTCAGCAATCTGCAGCTGAGGTAAGGAAAATGTCAAGTTAAAAAACAAAAAGCAAAATACACTATGGAAAGAGTGAACTCATACAGCAGGGTACCCATGTCTTACAGCTGGATGAAGAACTGCACTACTGCAGAGATTCAAATTACATGATGACTTGACAACATGGTGTTCTGTCATAAGTTCAAGCTGAAGAGTACTACTACGAAACAACTAAAAAAAAAGTTATCTCCATGCAGAAGGGGGAAAAAAAAGAGAGACTTGGCATTAATGCATTTTGGTACCTGTGAAGTAATCAGGGTGGTTGCATAAATGTACAGTAAATATGTTGGAAAAAAGTAGAATTAGCCAATGAATTAGAAAAATTCAAACTAGATGAGGTTAGCATCAGTGAGATCAAGATGTACATGAGAAAGCTTTTACCACTCTGGGTAATCTTAATGACACCTAACAATGTGTTATTATTTACATTAATAAATTGTATATGCATAATAATGCTAACCTCATTAAGACGCATAACTATTAAATACAAATGGGGTCTTCCTTTTAAAAACTGAAAGAATTCCTAATTTATGGACAAGCAGAAAATATGACACTTGATGTTAACGAGAACATGAGAAAAATCCTGCAATGGTTCACAACTAAAAGTGAAGTATGATGTCAATAAAACCAAATGCTCTTAATTTATATAACGGAAATGAATTCACTAGAATTTTTCATTTAAAAGATCATATTTCATTTACAGAATAATAAATTGTCTAGGCCTATGACTGTGCTAGAGCTGAAAGAGTTAATTCTTTATGTCACTTACATACCAGCAATAACGACAATTTAAGAAGGAACACTTGTGTCAATTCATGTTGGTACTAATGACAATTTAAGAAGGAACACTTGTGTTAATTCATGTTGGTACTATTTAAACTGTATTACCTGAAAAAAAAAATGCTTTGTTGTTGTTCTTAGACAACATACATTCTACTGATGCCAATTATTTTACTCCACAAGTTTTGATGATAAAATTGTTCATAATTTTTTTTTCTTACTTTACTTCAATTTTTACTTTTCTCTCTATTATAAAACTAAAGAATAGATTTCTTTTTAACTCTAAGATATTTTACTTATGAAATAGAAGACACTTTGATTTTCCAAACAATGCATCACCTTAGCTTTTACAGCAGCAGCACCTAATGCAGCTGCAGCAGCAGTGGAAAGCTGAGCATCTTTAATCAGGCGATCCCGTTCTGTTTCTTCAGGTTTGGGAGGTTGTTCTTCTTGTGCTTCTGACGACTGCTGTTCAGTTTTTTCACTTTCCTGAGTCTCTGCTGCATCTGCAGGCTGCTCCACTTTCACCTCCCCTTGTTCCTCACTTTCCGGCTGTTTCATCTCAGATGCATTTTCAGGTTCTTTTTCAGGAGGAATGGGATCTGTTTCCATTGATTCAAGCTGAAAATAAAAGTGCAGGTAGTCAAATGACAAACACATAGATTCCAAAATACCTGTTTTAAACAGGACACAATTCTACTTTTTTTCACAAATACAGGTTTTAAATCAGAATTTAGAAATAACTGCATTACAAAACAACATGAACATTAAAATGAGTGCATTACATACAGCTTATTCAACAGATTTACCTACTTCAATAAAAATTCAGATTCAAATTTCAAACTTACACATGTAGAAATGTGTAAAGTTTGAAATATGAATTGCATTAATATCTCATTAATAACAGCATCGTAACTATTAGAGATGAGGAGCTGCACTTTTGCCTGCCAGCATTTTTTCACCCTGAGACTTTAATCAGTGAATTCTCCATCATCAGCCATGTTCTTGAAGCTTAGGCTTCTTCACAGTGCATTAATATTCAGACACCTGCACGTTTACAAGCAACTTCATTCACAGGAAATCAAATAAAAAATGCTGAAACTTTTATAGCTTGTATGACGACTTCTACTTTCCATGTACCACTTAAATTAATTTTTGTTAATGCGCCCCATGGTATACCACTTACACTGGTATGCAAAAATTAAGGACGAGACGGTTTTTCGAATGCAACGTCGTGCAGAAGTGCTCCACATCGATTCAAATCATACCATAAGATCCCCAAAATGTAAGAATATGGGACAAGTGAGCAAAACCATCCAAACAAGGAATCCAAAGGATACAAAGGCACTTTATTGAAAAAGTAGCTTCGAGCACAACTGGACAAAAAACAGAAACGTCCATGTGACAGGCGGCTGCCAAGAAAAATCCAGTCTTTAGTAGGGGATATTATCACCCCTGACTGCGTAGCAGGATTTACAACATCTGCCCATGCTGAGGACGAGGTTGTCAAGGAGCTGTTGAGGCATCGCGGCCCATTTCTCTTGTAGTGCCAATCGCAGCTGCGGAATCGTTGCTGGCGGCTGGTGACGTGCTGCCAAGCGTCTCCCGAGAAGGTCCCACATATGTTCGATTGGATTTAGGTCCGGGGACCTTGCAGACCAATCCATGCATTGAATATCTTCACTCTCCAAGAGCTCTGCGACAGCCACTGTACGATGAGGTGTAGCGTTGTCGTCCATGAAGAGGAACTCAGGACCCACAGCACCTCTAAACAGAAGCACGTGAGGCAGGAGAACCTCGATACAATAGCAGACACCAGTGACTGAACCTCCTTGGAAGATGTGGAGGTCAGTACGGCTACTAAGCATGATACCGCCCCAAACGAGAACTCCGCCACCTCCAAACCGGTCCCTTTCGATGATGTTGGAGGTGTGATTGCATGTTCCCTGCTCTCTCCAGATGTTTATACGTCCAGAATTGCTCGTCAGACTAAATCGGCTCTCATCCATAAAGAGAACTCGACCCCATTGCTGATGTGTCCAGTTCTTGTGTTTCTGGCACCGCAGAAACCGCCGTCTCCTATGAGCAGGCGTTAATGGCACACACCGTACTGGTCGTCGTGCAAATAGACCACCTTTGTGCAGCCTTTTGGCCACAGTAAAACGCGATAATGGACGTCCAGTTGTCTGTTGCATGTGCCTTGCGATTTCTCTCGCTGTCTGCCGTCTGTCTCTTCTCGCCTGTAGGACAATATACTGGTCGTCCGCTGCCGTGGTTGCTCGTGGAAGACCACTGCTAAACTCTCGGACAGCTGTTCCTGTCTTTTGAGATGCTCTCAAAGCTCGTGAAACGATGCTGTTAGCGATCCCGAACTCCTCAGCCACACTAGTCACACTTCGACCTTCTTCCAACTTTCCAATGACTCGACCTCGGGTAAAGTCATCCAGATGTCGTCTACTGGATTGCCTGTTGGCCATATCACACGGTGGCAGCAACTCGACGTCGTACAAACCGATGTACACCGTGCAATAGCTTTCGCCGAATTGCTGAGTGTACATCGCCCGTGTGCTTTACACCCTTCCGACACTCCCCTCCCTACGTCATGCTGCATATATGCGCATGACCTACCGTACCGGACCCTAGTCTATCTCCTGAGTGGTATTTCGGTCCGTTCTGCCAGCTCGTTCCGCTGTTATGCTAATTTCTCCTCTTCGTCCTTAATTTTTGCACACCAGTGTATTATTACTCATTATTTCAAAACCTCACCAAGAACATCGCAGTCTATAAATATGGTTGGACAGCATCTGCCCGGCCATGTTGCTTATTAACTCACACAAAGCAACAGAATTGAAACAGCCCATATCATACAGCAGTCTGTGCACTCTACAGGTCATGAGTGCATAGAGTGGGCTGTCTTCAAACTGGAAAGTACAAACTAAAAACATTGTGGCAGCTTTATAAAAACTTTCTCAAACTAAACGATACTTTTTAATTGAACTAAAGTTATTTACATCATATAACTGTAGGTTTCTCTCATTCTGAAGTACAGTAGCATGCTAATTATTTGAACTACCTCTTCAATGCTGCATTTGGCATTACAGAGCATTTTTTCATGATCTTTCTCTTTTCATCCTTTAATTCACAGAAACATTTCTTCTATCTCTGAAGACTAACTTGTTTCTGCAGGCCAAGCTCCAACCACATTTTACTTGGAGGTCCACCCCGTTCTCCCACCTGTCAAGACCTCATGGTGTGAATGTGCCTGGCCATGGTAAGGAACAACTGCCACACCCTACTAGATTTACACTTTTGTCAACAAAGGATAAAGAGCTGCTGCAACTAATGTGGACAAGAGACCCTGTCAGGAACACTGGGGGTCAGATCACAGGATTTTCCATTTGTGATATGGAACAAGAAGGAGAGGGTCTAACACATTAAGTAATTTTCAAATAGCAAGAGGCAGGAAAAACAACAACAAAGAAACGATGCTACACACAGCTACTACAAAAACTGTGCAATTTAGCAGCAAAAAGAAAAACATTAATATCTTCTATGAAGCAGAAATCAATAGCTGAGTTCTTCATGCAGACCTGTTCATATATTTTAATTTTCATATGTTTATATACAAGCATAGTTTTTTATTCATAATTTGTACTGTTATTTGAGTTCAAAATTGGTTTTGCGTGCTAATTTTTTTATGCCCTTGCTATTTTTACGAAAAACAGCCCAATCATCAGAATCCCCCAAGGTCCCAATTGATCCTGACAATTGCTGCTCCACTGTACTATTCTCAGATTTGTATAGTGCAGTTACTTCACAACTTCTGGATACCATTAAATACTGAGAAGTTCGTCTGTAGGACTCAAGAATTCTCTTCAATCCTCTTTCCATAGGTGCTCACTGAGTGGCAGGTCTTGGGTATCTTTTACACATATTCATGTACTGTACATTACTTACAACAGTTGTCTTTCATTGCCTGAGCTCCTGCAAGATTTCCAATCTACAACAGACATAATAATCCAATGTGAATTTTGTCCAGCCAAGAATATACAATGGAAACTACACTGTTAACTAATTCAATCCTGCTACTTTGAAACTTTGAAATCCCACACATGGTTATGTATTCCCTAAGTATTTCATACTTCAACTACCGAATTTTTTGGAATAGAAAACACGCTCTTTTTACCCAAAAAATTTGGTGTCAAAACCTTCCTGCATCTTATACACCTAAAGTCATTATTATCACCATGAATATATACATATGTATGGTGCTATGAAGACTGCTAAATGAGTTTAAAATGTTATTCTTCATCTTACGAAAAGTAACTGATATTCTTCTGCACTTCTTCTACAATGTCATTGTGTCATGAATGCTTTTATATACGTACTATACTTTTATAAGTTTATCCATTGTTAATAATGTGTGAATGTGTGTGCGTGTGTGTGTGTGTGTGTTTTCTATGAGTCAGCCTTGCTATCATGCTAGACATGTATTTGTACTAGTGCGTGTGCTCATGCACTCATGAGTTGATTATGTAAATCAAAGTTTAAGCACACACCTTGAATATATGTACATAGCAATTTTAGATGGATATAAAAGGATGATCATAATTCCTTTAAAAAGCAAAGTGATAGAAAAAGAAGAGAAAGAACTACATCTCAGGACAAAACATCACAGCAAACACTTAAGATATCCACCAGCAAACTGGGGCTGAACGCATTAAGCAAATCACTGCTTTAAACCGCCCAATGTCAGTGAAGCCCTCCGCAGGGTTACCAGTCAGCCATTTTGCAGTGAGAAGTGAAAGGAGGCACACAACTGCATTTTTTCAGGCATACACACTGCACCCATTAATTGGACACAAATTTCATAATTATTGTGTAGTACTATGTCTAATCAAAGAAGATATTCTTATAGCGCTAAGTTTAAATTGGACGTAATAAACTATGCAAAAATACAAGGGAATCAAGCAGCTATGAAATGTTTTGGATCTCCAGGAACAGACAAAATGATTTGTGTATGGCACAATCAAGAAGTGGAATTAAAGTAATGAATGCAATTTGAGATGAAGGAAAGCAAAATGGCAAAATCTTGAGAATGAACTTTATATGTGGGTTATTGAACAGCAACTACAAGGAATAGTTTTGACAAAAATGATCATTTTCAAAGCAAAGCAGATTGTGACTGAGAATAATTTGAGTGACTTTACTGAAGTTGACAGTAGTTGGTACGTAAAATAGCCCGCAAGTTGTTTTTTACGAATAAAATAGCAGCCAATTAATTTTCGTTTGTTCTTTAGGATGTGCGTGAAGGCGAAGACAACAAAAAGCATCGTACTAACATCCCTTTCATTACAAGACGAGGCCAACTGTACTACTACTCCCTTTTGTCATTAAGTGAATTCGCCGTAACTCAACTGTTTATCATCACTTACAATGCACGTGGCTCTGTTGAGACGAGGGGTTGAAAGACTGAACTGCAACAGAGGGCAGGGCTGCTCACATCTGTCACTTGATTACTGACTCTCCCCGGCACTCTCGTGCCACGACAGGTGAGCTCTTTTGATGAAGGCGTCATATGACAATCGGACAGGGAGACAAATTTTTTAAAGCAAATTCTTCCGACCAGATGATTGGTCAGAAGCCAGCACTTAGACCACTGCGCCACAGATGCAGCTTTCTTTTTGCAGACAGGAGAGGAAAAGTACGAAACTGATGACTGTAATGCCGTCTTGCATCGACGCCAAAAGAAAAATGTTTCACAGGCTGTTCGAAATCATAGTGGTTGATAGAATTTCGACCATCCTGACGGCTAATTTTTGGTGAAAATCAGGAGAATTCGACATTCATCCAGAGGGCAGGAGGAAGGGCTTAAAATCCGGAGTCTCCCGCCTAAATCTGGAGAGTTGGCCCGTCTGCATTACAGATATAAATGGAGCTCAGGGGGAGTCACAGAAAGAAACAAAGATTATATGAAGTTTGCACACCCTTTCAGATTTACCTATTAATAGTTTGAGAGCCTGGAAGCTCACTGCAGATATTTATAGATGATAATAATGAGAAAATGATGATACAAAATTTGCTCCACTCTGTTTTATTCCCATGCATCAAGGAAGATAGATTATGATTTAATCAGGGATTGAAAATAACTACAATTTGTAAGTACTTGATTTGTAGGAGTTAGTCCAAATACAGTACAGCATCTCTAAAGAAAGCAGTAGCTGGTCTTTGTGCTACACTCTTGAATAGTAGTCTAAGTCATCATAATGATGAGAAGTATTTAAAATCAAGTGCTTGATTCAGGAGGTAAGTTTAGTTTGGAATCACTCTTTACTTCGGGCAAGATAATCAGACTGCCAACTTCAGCTGCTTTACAAGTTTTTGATTCTCTTTTTTTTTTTTTTTTTTTCCTTTTAAGTTGACCACTATACTGATTTGTTTACCTAACTTTGAAAAGAGTTTTACCAATAATTTCATTTCACAAATGCCTATTCCATCCTAACAGTAACTCAATAATGAGAAAGAGAAACAGAGAGGGAATTTTGGCAGTTTCTTCAACTGCAAAAACAACCCAGACATACCAAAAATTGTACACTTTTCTAAACCCATATTAATTTGCCTCTGCAAAAGTATCATTTAGCTTTTTAATATAAATTATAAAAATAAATTAGTTCAGGTTACTGGACTGTCACAGTCAGAAGCTCCACACTGTATGTAATCCACTGAGGTTTTAGATAATACACAATACAAATTGGGACTATGAGATAAAATTAGACAGAGCCATCTCTGCCAATCATCCAAAAAATAGGGCTATATGACAAAATGCAGAAGGAAGGGTCATTATTGGCATATATATATATATAGAGAGAGAGAGAGAGAGATAGAGATAGAGAGAGAGAGAGAGAGAGAGAGAGAGAGATCAGTACCAATAGACAGTAATATTCAGACAACCTACGCAACAAAAATCAACAAGTCTGTGGAACTGGCTGCAAAGATGAAACTGATAGGGAAGCTGAAAACAATTCACACCAATCCACTAATTACAGTAAGTCCCCGACTAACGCGATTGATTTGTTCCAAACGTTTCTGCACGAGTTGAAAGATGCTTCATTACGGTGAATTGCTGACGTGCATGTTCATTTCAAGAGACAATTAATGCTAAACTATTACTATAGAATATAATATAAAACATTCAGCAAAAAAGCACAAACTAATCGGGAAATGTAAGAGCACGTGTAACTGAAAGAAAAACTCGCATGCTTAACATGATATATATATATATATACAACATACTAGAACATATGTATTTGGACATTACACTCTTACAAACTATGTATTAATATGCTCCCAGTTGCGTCGATGTTGAGGACACTCTGAAATACTTGTCCAAGGACATCTTACAGTCGCCTTTCTTCTCTCATCGTAAATCACTTTGTAGCACGCAAGATAATTATGCACTGCTCCAAACACTTTTGCAAACCAGATCCAGATCCTAAGCTTTAAAACCAGCCAGTCCTTCGTTGATCATTCTGAGGCATTCTGAAATTCACTTAGCTTCAAATCACAAAATAGTGTAACTGTGTGCTGATGCACACCATCAATAAGCGATCTCAGATGACCACTGTTTTCACATTCAGCCCATCCGCATTTTCCCACTAGCAAGCTCACCAGTGGTATCTTGCAGTCATAGTTGTAAGCAGAAGATGTGCTACAAGATGCAGCGATGTAACTCCAAAACCGCGTAACTTGGGGAATTACTGTATCTTTACAACTGGTAAAATTCCTCACAGGGGTTGCACTGCCAATTACATTCTGTGTAAGTTGAAAAAAAAAAAAAGTTTTGGCGATTGATAAAAAATGTCGGCAAAAATATTCGCGATCACCTTTTTTTTTAATGACAACAGAGCAAAAACAATCTTTAATTTTTATTCGATTTGATATTTGAAAAATGAAATTCCAATGTCAGTCACTTTTTTCATTGTTTACATTGCACGTGAGACGGAAAGCAATTATGTGAAAAGAGTGACGCTATCACTGACGTAAGACCTATTATAACACTTTATGTTTTTTATAATCAGCTGTGGGCTAATCCCTCACACTGATGTACTTACCTGATTAAAAAGACTAAAAGAAATCAATATCCGGAAGTGTGGGACATGGTGGACCTACCACACTTGAGAAGGATGGTCCACCACGGAATTGACCTGGATGTTCTAAACAGCATATGAGAAAGAGATCTCGGCTGAGTGAATGTAAGATTGGTGTATGAAATACTAGAGGTATAATGGCAATATGAATGATGTGATTGAGGAGATGAATAAGTATAGACTGGATGTGTTGTGTGTAAGTGAAACCAAAAAAGAAGGAAACTGGGATAGAAGAAGTGAATGGCACGGTGAGTGTGTGGTCTGGAGTATTGGATAATGTGAGAGGACAGGCTGATATAGGTGTGATTTTAAGTGAAAAGATGAAGAACAACTTGATTCACTATAGTTGCATAAGTGAGAGAATTCTCTGGATTCGTTTGAAAGTGAAAGTTCAGAGAATTGTAATTGTTGTAGTGTATGCTCCTTGTGACTTGGAACCTTCTGATAAGAAGGAAGATTTCTGGAATGAGCTAAAAGCTGCTTTGAGCCAGTTTGGTGCTAAAGAGAAAGTTAGAATAGCAGGGGATTTCAATGCCAGAGTAGGTTTGCAGAATGCGATTTCTGACAATGCTCTGGGCAAGTTTAATGATCCTTGTGTGAATGACAATGGTGAAAGATTAATTGAACTCTGCATTGAGAATGGTTTGTGTGTACCTAATACATTTTTCAACCACAAGTATATCCACACATATACTTGGGAAAATCGTACTCTTGGTCAAAAGAGTGTTATAGATTTTTCTGTTTATGATTAGCGTCTGAAACAGTTAGTTGTTGACACTCGTGTGATGAGAGGTGTGGATGTTGGTTCTGATCATTGCTAGGTAGTGTCACGAGTAAAACTGAATGTTGGTTGGAAGAAAAGGAATAGGAAGAGGCCTAGGGTGGAAAGAATAAAGATGGAAAGGCTTCCTGAGGATCATCAGCATTATGCTAACTTACTCAGAGAATGACTGAAGTCATGTGAGAGGGATGTAAAAAAGAAGTAGGAATGTTTTAAGAACTGTGTTATTACTGCTGCTCAGGTGGTCTGTGGTACCACAATAGTGAGTAACAATAGAGGTGATGCTTGGTGGAATGGTGAGATTGAAGAGGCAGTAAAGAGAAAGAAGGAAGCCGATTTGGGGATGTTGCAAGGTAGAGTCTCTGTGGATGAATATCGCTGTAAGAAGCGTGAAGCTGCTAAGCTGGTTCGCCACAGTAAGTCAAAAGATAGGAAAGAGAAAGTGGAAAGGCATGAACTGGCTGTTTGGAAAGATAGAAAGTCCTTCTGGAAGTACATGAGACTCAAGAAAAATAGGGAAAACAAAGTTGTAAGTTGTGTGAAGAATGAGATTGGGGAAATGATATGGGAGCCCAATGAGTTAAGTGACAGATGCGGCGAATACTTCTGTGAGTTATTAGATCAGGAGAGCAAAAATGATTCTGAGACAGATGCAGATGATGTCACAATGAGGGATGAAAGCACAGGAGGGATCTCAAGAGAAGAAGTGTGTAAAGCTCTAAAATCTCTTCAGAATGGAAAGGCTCTGAGAGTTGATGGCATAACTGCCGAGATGTTGAAATATGGTGGTGACTTTGTAATAGACTGGTTTACTGAAATTTGCCAGTTGTGCTGGGAGTTAGGAGATGAAGATGAGTCAGGAGTGCCCTAACCTCTACTGTTAGGGGGAAAAGCCCCGGCAGCAACAAACATTTTGCAAAACTTTTTTGAAGCCACACTTGAAACAAGTGATGAAATTTTTAATGCAGCTGCACATTTGAAATTGTTGTTGAACATGAAAGGCCAATAAAAGCAGCAAACTATATTAACAGATGTCTTCAAACAGCAGTCAGGTAATTCAGTATATTAAGTTTATTCTATTTTATTGTGATGACTCAAACAACATTTTGAATACATTAAAATATTTACACTTTAAAAATGTGCAGTTAAAGGTGTAAAATAAAAACATTTAAAAAAGGACCTAAATATGTAATGATTTGATGTAACTTTCAGTTGACAACTTGAATTTTTTTCTCACTTTCCTTTGGATTTGACTTTTGAAAAGTCGGCTGCACTTTTAAAAAGTAGGTAAGCTACAAAAATTTATTTTTTGCTAGAAATATTTTTTTTTCAACAATAACTGTCTTTTGCATCTTGAACAATTTTTGCTTTCTTGACCTGTAGCTGCTGTACCATCGTTGAAACCTTCCTTTTTTCATTCTGTGCTCTCTTTTCATCTTCACTTTAAGCACCCTTCACAACTTCAGCATATTTAGATCGAGAATTTCAGGCTGCCAGTAATAAAGGTTTTGTTATCCTTATGTTTTGAACACCACCAATTTGTGTTGTTGCATCATACACAGTCCTGTACACAACCACTGTTGTCTCCTTCATCTTATCAATAAGGCTCCCATAATTAACAGAGAAACCCCTTTAAACATGAGCACTGCCACGAGACAAGAAAATTTTAACATCTGAATACAGTTCTTGATATTCGTGCTTTTGTTCTGTCGCAGGGTTTTTTCTTGTGAATATGAGGAAACCTGGTCAATTTTTTCGAAATTCTACAAAAGAAAAAAATCTTCGTTCCAGAACACGCTCTTCCTTCTAGGAAGGGTTAAATGGGAGAATGAGCGTGCAGTTCTATCATTCTATCTGACCCCAAAAGAACGAAATTACATTTGAAAAAAAAAAATTAACTAAATGATTTGTGAGACTTTCAAACTTCATTCCTTTTCATTTGTAGAGGCATTTTTTTTTATCACAGAAAGAAGGAATTTTATTTCGTACGAAAGGCGAATTTATTAGGCGTGAACTTGGACAAAATGTAGTTTTTTTTCTTCAGCATTCCGGCCATTTTGGGAATTTGGTTGTTGAGAAAGTGTCTCAAAAGCATCATCTTTTTGAGAAGCAAAATGCGAGAATGCTATTTTTAGCAAAAGGATAGGAAGTTGTGTTTTCTGCCCCTTCGGTATTGCTGGGGTCGGCAAGCAAGGTCAGTCAGTTGGGGAATGAGATGGCATTTGCTTAGCTTCACCCTTTTGGCACAAAAGTAACTGACCCTCCTGATTGGATGGCAACCTTCTTGCTATGGATTTTGGCCAATGAATAGAGGTCAGGGGTCAGTAGCCAGGCCAGTGAGTTCCCAGGAGAAACAATTCTTGCTCTTCTGCTCAGGGGTGCTTATTCTGTGAAATCAAATTTCCTGAAATTAACGTAGATCAATACTTACAACAACAACAAAAAAAAAAATCAGAATATATGTGTTACATTCGTAATTTATTTCCCAAGTACTGATATTTTTTTTAAAGAACAGTGGCCTTTATAAAATTTTACTAATAGCAAATTTCCAGTGTTTGGCCCTTCAAAGCTATAAATAATACTTATAAAAAGTAAAATACTGAGAAAAAAAAAAAAAAAAGGCAACTTACATAATTGATGTCTTGCCTACCTATGTCAATGGTGTATTTTCTTGTGCAGAAAAGACTATGAAATGTATATGACAAAGTTTGTTTGGTTTATACTTCAAATGATTTGTATATTCACGTAATAAGTCATTTTTTGGTGTAAGTAAAACTATGGAATAAACTAGTAGTTGCAGTTGAAAATAATGTTTTAATGAATGCAGAACTGCATTCATCTCTGTTGAACACATCAATGCTGCTGATGGAGGCAAAACTTCATACTTCATAAGGCTTTAGAAAAAAATTTGGTTATTTTTTTTATTTTGCTGCAAATCTTTTGTGTGAGATTTACGTTTACTACACCCAGATTCCTGCTTTGGTGTTGGCAGATTTTGTGTTGGAATTTTAGGACTTATCACAATCTTTGTACTTACAGAGCTAGCTGCTGATTATTTATTTATTCCAGAAAAATGATCTCAAATTACTTCATGCCTTCTATCACAATTTTCCTTAGTTGATTTGTGATTAATTTTCCAGCTTTGCAACATGTTCTGTAACATAGTTTTGTCAACTGCTGTGGTGATCAGATTTTCAACACCAAACATTTCAAATGTTGAACATTTCTTTGCTAAGAGGTTATATTTGATGGTATGATAACTGTCCAAGCTTTTTGCATCTAAACTAGTTCTGTGCTGTGTGATGATATTATCCATGAAAGTAAATGAGCTTTCCACAATTGGCCTATGAAAGCATGAGATGAGGGCTTTTACAAGTTTACCCAATGTGGAGTACTTTTGTATTCCATCATGTGAGCACATTTTTGACACTGCAGCCCAGTATTCATCAATGCCTTTGGGAATTTTATTTTTTTCACATTTCTCATTGGCTGAGTAATTAAAGATATCACTAATTGCTGTATCGATTTGATATGATCTGATTTCTTCATCGATAACAAGCATTTCGTTAGCAGATAGCACTGAGCTACATGCAGTCAATTTTGAAAGAGCTACATAGGTAGTAGTTTGGCCCCTAAGAGAGGGGTCTAACCCTGAAAAACTAATCAGAGTAGAATTTCCCACAGGAAGTTTTTGGATCATGTATAAGGAGCATGCCAGATAACATTCCTTTAGCTCTTTCTTAAATCAAGATACCATATAATCATTTGATGTACTTGCACCAATAAGTTTTTTGGCTTCTCCTCCAACATAAATAAATTTGTCTGGCAGGTGCTTATCGCCCCTCTTCAAAAATATTTTCAAAAGATCCTTGTGAGTTTTGCACTTTGAGATTATTTCATGTTTAATGAAAAATGATAAAATTTTCTTTATCAACACAAAAAGTTCAACATGCAATCTATGCAACATAATAGGTTGTTTGGTCTGAAACAGCTTTATGTATTCATTGAATATAGGCAGAACAGCTTTGTACAGATGGATTTCAAGCAATGTTTTCTTTTGCACCACAAAAAGGCTTTCAATAATTTTATTCTTCCTTTCTTTTCCCATTTCTGTTAAACTTTTTGATTTCAAAGAATCTTGGATTTTCACAAGTTTGGACACACAAGAATTACTAATTTTTCTTTCCTCATACACTTTATCCAAATCAGACTTATACAAATTTCTGTCTGAATCTTTAATCCAAGAATAATAGAAGATTAGCAAAGCATCCCACAACAAAATGATGTGTTCAACTGCTGGGAGCACACACAGCCATATATGATTTGGTTGTGAAAGCGGGGAGAGCTTTTGAATTCCCAAAATCATACAGATTTTGAAAAATAGTTCTCTTTTGTCAACACTTAGCAAGTCAAATTTAATGTTGTCACACAATGATTCAATGTGCATTTTAAAAGGAGCAGTGAATCTTTTTACACTGTTGTTAACAGTATGGCAGCTATCACTATCAATATGAAGCAGATGTGGAGCTTTGTTGTTACGAACTAATGTTTCCACACCATTTTTTTTACCCCTCATAGTGTTGCACAAGTCCATCAGGAGACTAATTAGGTTACTCCAAGGAATACCATTTCCTTCTATTAAATTTACTATTTTTGAGTAAATATTGGCTGCAGTACAAACCTGAAGTCGAATCAATGATAAATGTTGTATTATGACTTCTTGTTGCTCAGGGCAAAAATATTGTGCAAGAATAGTTAAGACACTACAACTCGCCCGACTTGTGCTCTCATCAATATTTAATGAGAAGGGAGTCTGTCCGAGGGTATCGACAATTTGGTTTTTTATTGTACGAGCAAGACCATCTCTCATTTTGTATGTTACAGTTGACCTATTCATACTTAATGCCTGTAATGCCTTTGGGTCCTTTGACAATGTCTGGGCCAGTTTTATAAGTGAAGGCCCAAGTGTATAGGGAAGAGAGTGTTCCGCTATGAATGAACATAAAATTGCCTCTGATCTAACTGTACGGGTACTTAGATCTAGTGGCTTTTCATCACCAGCAGGGTTTTCTGCAGACGTATAAGAATACAAGTTCGTTGAACTCTTTACAGATGTTTTTGAAGATTTGTATTGTGAAGAATTTGAATGGCTTACCAATGCTTTTACACCATCCTTTTCATATCAAATGCTTTTGTTGCACCAAATGCAGAAACATTCCCCAGGAGAATCAGTTTTTCGACACCATATCCCAATGGCGTCAGCGTTGGCATCTTGCTTCTGAAGCCAATCCCAGGGATATTTATTGCGGATATCTTTTTCCTAAACTTTTATGAGCTCAGCATCAGAATCTTTCGAAAACTTCATTATCATAAATTACATGTGATGTCAGGAACAGAAACTATTCTGTAGAACAGCACTTCACCAGGAGGAGCAGCTGCAGCAAGGATAACCAATGGTTCGTAGTGCAGCAGCAGTCCAAAGGAGCAGGAACAAGTTGAAGTACTTAGGAGTGCAGTAAACTCAAGTTACCATACTACTGAAGCAGGGTGATGGAGGGATGAAGAGGGGACAGTCACCCACATCCTGGATTCAGATTTCTCTGCATTCTAAGAAAGCCAGAAGGTCAAAGAGTGCATTGAAACCAATGACAAAGATTTTCTGAGCAGCAACCAGCAAGCATCCCAAATGGGAAGGGGAGGGGAGAGCAAAAGTCAGCAGGGAGATCCTCCCTAGATCTCGGTGATGATGATATGAGAAGTCTTGAAGGTCAAAAGCAGCAGGCAGAGTGGGTGGGCCACTAAGCCCTGGGGTGGGGCAGGAGCAAAGGGGCACTGCCAAGAAAAGAAAGTGGTGAGAAATTTCTGTTTGGAGTAGCTCTGGGCAAGCCCAGCACTAAACCACAAAAGAAAGCAAACAGTTAACACACTTTTAGAAGACAAATATAACATCAGGTGGGGGTGGGGGTGGGAGGGGATCTCTCCCAGCTGAATTGAGGAGACACAGACTGGACCTGTTTCTCTTCGCCTCTGTGGGGGTAGATTGACAGTCAGATTTCCCAACTCCCAGTGGAATTGAGTTTTGCTTTGGCCACCAACCAGGGGAAAACAGGGAAAGGACAGTGACAGGCCTTGCCAGTGGCTACAAAATAAAATTTCTAAAAAAAAACAACAAAAAAAAAACGCCGAAAATTTCCGTAAAAAAAAAACAACCAACAAACAAAAAAAAAAAAACGACAAAAATTCTCGGAATACAACGCCGCCGAAAATTTCCGCAAAAAAAAAAAAAAAAAATGCCACAAATTTCCGGAAATTCCGGAAAATAAGCACCCCTGTCTGCTGTTTGGAACTGAGAGAAAGAGGGGGTAAACAGAGCTCGGTTGACCATGCAAGCCATTTTGGTCGTTGGCAGGTGGGGTCAGGATCGCCGTGGAGCTGCAGCGGATCACATAAAAATGACCCAGCAGAGAGAGAACAAGAAAGATGACACCAAATTTTTGGGTGTAATGAACACATCTTTTGAATTCTTTCTGACGCAAATTAAATTTATCAAAGCTATTCAAAGTCAAAGGAACTGGCATGGAAAACAATAGTATCTGACGGAAGAAAGAAGTTTTTCAATTGGGTTTTTAATCCCGCAGATATTGCTGTAAACGTAATCGTGAACTTATGCCCTCTAGTTGTAAACATACGAGTTAAGAATAATTTGAATTTATATGAGAAACATTTTGCAGCGGAAACGTTCTCCAACAAAGAAAGAATTTTCCAAATCGGACTCTTAGAAGCAGAGACATGGACAAATATAAGATATGCATCTACGCACCCTGGCGGCAAAGCCATGCATTATTTTAGGAAGAAGGCATTCTCAGAATGTTTTTCAATGTGAGCAGTATTGGTCCAAGAAAAAAATAATTGTCGAGTTTTCAGGAGTTCAGATTTTGCTGCAAATACACCAGAAGCAGAAATTAACACTTATGCCCCCTGGTGGCCAAACCATTCTTAACCAAATATTAGAAATTATACGAAAAACATTTTCCATCAGGAGCTGTATGCGATACAGGAAGAATTTTTCAAATTGGAGTTTTAAAAAACAGAAATATCAGGGAAAACGCAATCTATCTTTGCCCCCTTGCGGAAAGTCTATGATTCATGAAAGAACTGACTTACCATCCTTGTCACATTTACGCCAAAAATCGGATTGTCATCTTCAAAATTTGTATTTGTCTATGATTCACTTGAAATTTTTTATTTTATATGAAAAACATTTCGCATCGTAAACGCTATCCAACAAAGAAGGAATTTGTCAAATCAAATTACTAGAAGTAGAGATATTGACAAAAATAAGATATACTGTACGTCTACGCCACCTGGCAGAGAAACCATGCAATATTTTAAGAAAATATTCCAAAAAGGTGTGTCGACGTGAGTAGTAACGGTCCACAAACGAATTTTTTCCAATCGAGGTTTTAGACGTTTAGATTCTGCTGCAAATACATCAGAAGTGGAAATTAAAACTTATGCCCCCTGGTGGCCAAACCATTTTTTACCAAAAATTAGAAATGATATGCAAAGCATATCCCATCAGGAGCTGCTTCTGGTACAGAAAGAATTTTTCAAATCGGAGTTTTAGAAGCAGAGATACCAGGGAAAACACAATTTACCTTTACGCCCCCTAGCAGCAAGTCTATGAATTGCTTAAAAAATTCTGAAATAATATGAAAAACATGTCGAACAGCAAACTATCCAATAAAGAAGGAAATTTTCAAATCGGACTCTCAGAAGCGGAGATATTGAAAAAAAAATAAAATATACCCCCCCCCTCCCCCGGGCGGAGAAACCATGCGATATTTTAAGAAGAAAATATTCCTAAAAGGTTTATCGATGTGAGTGATATCGGTCCACTAAAGAATTTTTTCAATCGAATTAAGAAGGTAGTGTAGAACACGCTAAGTTGCGTATAAAAGTTTAATGCAAATATATTTCAGCCATTACTATGGTTTTCATCAGTGCGACTACGATTGGTTTACGTTGCCAGATTGGAAAGGTAAGTTTTGTAATGGTAACTCTGGGTGACGTAATGCAATGAGGGATTTCCAGATGAAAGGAATGAAAATGGGGAGCTCAGAGTTGCAATTTTTGGAAAATAAAATTTCCAAACTTTCTTTAAACCTTAGAGGCATATTGATTTTGGAAGGGAGCCAACTTTTTAGTATCGGACCAAAGTGGAATAGCCGAAGTGTCAGCCATGGTAAGAAGAGATAAGGCAGATGAAGGTTTTCCAAATTTCACTTCAGATTTGTGTTCCTGAAGTCTTGAGAGAATTTTCTGGAATGAACTTCATATGTGAGCTGCAAAAGGTACTTCAAAGTACACAAAGTAAATAAATTTATACTATTACACTTCATAAATAAGAGAGAAAATATTACCTATAAACATGAATTAAAAACAATTTGATTCCGAAATTGTTTTCTTCCTTTCTTTCTTAACACATTATTAAATCTCTTTTCGTTTTTTTTTATTTTGTGCGCACACATAGTTCAGTCTGAATGATGTATATTTACAACAACATGCAGCCATTTCAGAAACATCGTGCTGGCATTAGGGGCAGATGCGGAATTGTGGATTGATTGAACAAGGGTGCGTTGGAGCCTGAGTCAAAGAAAACATGGCCATTTAGGCGATAAAACTACATCGTTTTAATGAAATAGTATGCAGACATAAATCTCGCATATATATTTGGCTAAAACAACATCCAATGTTTTATTATTTTGTCGCTGGCAAGATGAGCTAGAACGACGGAAATAAAAATCCCAGACTTCATTCGATTTGCCACAAATTTCCCTGACTTTTCCCGATTTTCCAGGTCTGTCGCCACCCTGTTATTATTGTTCCCTTGTATAAGGGAAAAGGTGGTCAGACTGAATGCAAGAACTATCGTGGTATTAGCCTACTAAGTGTGCCAGGGAAAGTGTTTGGTAAGGTTGTTATTGAAAAAGTACGGGGTCTTACATCAGAGAAAGTGTGAGATGTTCAGAGTTGTTTTATGCCTGGTAAAGGCTGCACTAACCAAATTTTTGCATTACGCATGATGATTGAAAAGTATCTCGCTGTTGGTAAGAAAGTTTTTACTGCCTTCTTAGATTTAGAGAAAGCTTACGACTGAGTAAACAGGACACTTTTGTGAAAGGTATTGAATTAATATGGTCTTATTGGGAATCTACTGAACAGTGTAAAAGCCATGTATGCTGGCAGTAGAGCTTGTGTACAAGTGAATGGTGTTTTATCAAAATGGTTTTCTATTGGTGCAGGAGTCAGACAGGATTGTGTAATGTCACCAGGGCTGTTTAATATATTTATGGATGTGTGCATGCGTGATGCCAAAATAGATAATAGTGGTGTATGTCTTGGTGATATCCATGTGTGCAGATTGCTGTATGCTGATGACACTGTACTGTTAGCACAGAGCAAAAAAGAGTTGCAGAGTATGTTGTCCCGGATGTATGAAGTTTGCATGAAATTCAAACTGAGTATATATAAATAAGGGAAAAAACCAAAGTTATGGTCTTTGAGAGAGGAACTGGTAGCACTGGATGTAATGTAAGTATAAATGGCACTGTGATTGACCAGGTGAGTGAGTTTGTGTATTTAGGAAGCATGTTTGACAGAAAGAACAAATTGGATGGTGAAATTAGTAGGCGAGTAAATTCTTCTTTGAAAGTCATAGCTGCTCTGGGAGATTTTCACAGGAATGATGGGTTCTCTAGAGAGCCCCGCACGGCTGTGTATGAAAGTGTAATTGTTCCTACTCTGATGTATGGTAGTGAAACCTGGGTACTACAGAAGAAACATAGAAGTTGTTTGTGTGCTGGAGAAATGCCATACTTATGTGGCAAGACACAGTTTGATTATGTGAAGAATGAAGATATGTTGCAGTTGTGTGATGTGAAGCAAAATGTTGTTAGCAAGGTGGAGACCAATATGCTTCGGTGGTTTGGCCATGTTGAAAGAATGAATGATGAGATGCTTACTAAGAAAATCTTTTTAGCCCAAGTGGCAGGAAGGAAAGGCAGAGGAAGGCCAAGGAAGACATGGGTGGGTCAGATTCAGGAGTGTATACAGTATAAAAGATCTTGTGTACCGCATGTAATGGATATCAGTAAAGCCCAAGTTGTATGTCAAAATCGCTGTAAATGGAAAAGTTTGATACGACAGCAGTAAGTACCAATATCTCGTGGTTTGTATTTCTTTTTGGAGCTAACCCTCTGAATCTCGGAGAACAGCTTGGTGAAATGTATGATGTATGTATGTTTTTTATGATTCCAATGGAGGGTGAAAAAAAAATTAGCAACTTCAGATTATATTTGGCAAATGGGTTGGCAAAAACTTTAAAAAAAAAGCCAGAGCAACGACTGCCTCATATTTTTATAACTCAGCTGGATGCTTTGGGTCCATATCACCTAAGGCCCAAAATCCAGGAGGCAGTGATTCTTAATATGTGCTACACCATACAGCAAGTTTTAAAAGATAAATGGTAATGTCTGTATTTGACTTCATGTCTGTAATGACAAGTGAACCATGGTACACATGCCACTGCTTTAAATAGTAATAATAATAATAAAATAATATACAATGATAATAGATAAAAAACAATATAAATTATTAGAAAGAACAATAGAAAACCTTTTCTGTTTTGATTTCATGTGCTTGCAACTGCTGTGGTTGTTGTAACTGCTGCACCTGGGACTGTTGCTGTGCTTGTATTTGCTGCTGCTGTTGTGCTTGTATTTGCTGCTGCTGCTGTTGTTGCTGCTGCTGCTGCTGCTGTTGTTGTTGTTGCTGCTGCTGTTGTTGTTGCTGCTGCTGCTGCTGCTGTTGTTGTTGTTGTTGTTGCTGCTGCTGTTGTTGCTGCTGTGGTCCTGGTGTAGATGGCTGCTGAGATGGCTGTGGTGGTAGCTGAATGGTACTTGGCTGCTGGATATTACTTTGCATGGAATCTTTCTTTTCTTTGTCAGCAACATTCTCTTCAGCTAAAAAATAAATTTCTTCTTCAAGAAATGTTATATGTACATAACTTTATCTGTTAATATATACACTTTAGTCAAGTTGTAAGATCTATGGATCCTTAAAAAAACATTATCTAAATAAACTACAGAAATATTTGAAACATTTAAGTGATAGTAAGTCAAAAATTTACATCTGAGCAAACCTAAAAATTAAGGAAAGGAGTAAACAGAAAAATCTATTAAAAACTAAACAAGAAAAGTATCCCACACAAAACTAAATCCCCCATGCAAAACAAAAGAAGACATTTTATAAGGTTTTCATTCCTCTTTAGCACAAAATTAAGATATGATGGCAAAAGAAATTTTAAACTTTATTCTAGAAGAGGTAGCCAGAGTTTTCACACAGTTTTTGGAAATTGCTTCATTTCTGAACTATAGCTCACATGAAATTGTACCATGAAACATTGTAATTACATATCAAGTAGGAGCTGCAGCTAACAACATGTCTGGATTAATATTAACATCTTCTGTTAATAAACTCAGTGTTTTGAGTTGCATTGGCAGGATATTTTAAGTGAGAGAGATCACAAACATGACAGCAACAGGCAGCCTCTAAGAATCTGACAGAATATTAAGCTTCAGTGTAAATATTGTTGAGGTACCAGCTAATTCCATGTGATATTTGCCAAAAAGACTCCAAATCACTGAATTTGTTACAGAATCACTAGGTGCAATGACAAACTGGAAACGCCATATGTGGGCTGGTCCTCACACTGACATAATTCTTATGATTTTCAAGACTCAAAGATATTAATTAGTGGGGAGGATAATGATTTTTGAGCAAGGAAAGCACTGAATGCAAGATTAATCCAAAACAGTACAAAGTTAGACCAAGTGAATAAGTTTGTATATTCCTGAAACCTGTTTGACAGAAAAAAACAGATTAGATGATGGAATTAGGAGGAGAGTAAATTCAGCTTTGAAAGTCACTGCTGCCTTAGGAGGACTGAAGGGTTCTCGAAAAGGTCTTGAATGGCATTGTATGAAAATGTAATTATTCCTATTCTGATGTACAGTAATGAAACCTGGGTACTACAGAACAGACACAGGAGTTGTACTTGGGGGAGGGAGATGTGGCAAGAGATCATGTAAAAATGTGTTCAGATGTGTAATGTGACACAAAATGCTGTTAGCAGGACGGAGACACATATTTTGAGGTGGTTTGGCCATGTTAAAAGAATAAACAATGGGGTGCCTACAAAGAGGATTTACTCAGTCCAAGTGGCAGGAAAGAAAGGTACAGAAGGGCCAAGAAAATCATGGGAGGACCAGATTCAAGGAATGATTGCAAGAGAAAAAGGTAATGAGTATGAAATGCAAAAGGTCTTGTTGTGGGACATTTGATGGATCTCAGTGAAGCCTCTGCACTGTGCGCCAAGATTGCTGTAAATGGAAACATCTGATACATCAACCATAAGTTAAATCTAGCACCACCAGTAACTTTGATTTTTGGCAGATGATTCTGCTTTGAAGAGGTAACCTTGAAAACACAGAAAACAGCTTAATGATATATGTATATATGTTTTAAGTTAATTCCCACAGTTTAATTGTCTAAAATAAAAATTAGAACTAATCACTGATTAACTATTTCATTATTTTTTTACTGGATTTAGTAGCATTCTTAACCCATTCTTAATATTAGCTAATGAAAAATATCCACAATATAGATGACGTTCACCAGTCATACTTTGATACATGATTGAACAACTGGCAGCTATTATCACTTAAATACGGTTTTTACTCAGTATCTGGTAACATATTGAATAAAGTAGGGTCCAGTTAATTGGGACACATCAGGGCTAGAACACTTTCTTCCAATTAAACGGGTGCTCCAATTATGCAATGCTTTATCCCAAAGAGCTAATTTGGGATGTTCTTTAAGAACAATCCCAAATAAATGGTTGCCCCAATTAACCGATGGCCGAATTTAACTGGAATGTACTGCATTAAAGAAAATTATATTTATGAAAAAATAATTTCTACTTGTAATATGTTCATGAGGTTTTTATCTATAAATTTTCAGTGAAAAGTAAAGAAATGACCTTCATAATAATAATAATAATAATAATAATAATAATAATAATAATAATAATACAAGAAAAAAAACCTCAAGACTGTCAGAAAAAAAAAAGAAAACTTCTAAAAATTGCATATAATTTGCAAAAAGTTAGTTCAGAATTCCTCAAATACACAGGATAATAATATTACACATATAATTTTATAACCATTAGAAAAGACCAATAACAGGTACAAAAGGCTCTTTATTTTCCAACCTGAGCTACTGTACTAAATTTTGCTTTTGCAAATTATTAAAACAACCTTTAATACTCTAATTAAATATTCACAGCGAGTGAAAAAACAGTTAAATCAACTTCAAAGGTGGATTCTACCACTGTGGTTAGTCTGGATATACAGCACTTTTGATTTCACAAGTATTAATTTGGATCTACTAATTGAATTAGTGGATGACTTTGCAGATCTGAAAATTTTACAAAATAGAGAAAAAACTAGTCAAACTTATAAAATATTTTTTATTTTGGTATTTTAAATTGTGAATAACTTTTCCATGCAGAAATCTGGACTAGCTATTGAATCACCACTTTCTCCTCCTATGTTATCAAATTATTATGTACAAAAACTTGAAAAGCAGATCTCAATCCTTTTAGCTTATATGCAAGATACATGCATGACACTCTTCTTTATTGAAAACAGAAAAATTAACAGGGCAAACTCTGAAATCAGTTTTCAGAAGAATCAAGTTCTTATTAAAGGTTCAACTTCGGGAAAAATTTCTTTAGAGGTAATGTGATTTATACAAAAGTTCTAAAAGTCTTGTTGAGTTATAAGGGGGAAAAAAGCGGATACATACTAACAGTTATTAAACTACATTCATACCACAGATGATAATGAATTTCTGGTTGTAATGAGCATGTCTTTTGAATCCGTTGCTACATGAATAAAATGTTTCAGTCATTCATAGTCAATGGGACACACACACAGACAGACAGACAGACAGACAGAAAGAAAGAAAGAAAAAAAGCCAGATTTTTGCTATCAATAAAACATCCACAAATCGAAATAGCTAATTTCTCCCAGAAGCGGTTGAAAAGTATGTAACGAAAATCAACAAATTATGCATAGAAACTTTCTCATAGATGAAGAAAGATACCAGAGACAAAGGGATTTTCAAATCAAACAGTTAAAAGAAGAGACAGGAAAACATGATATAAATTTACACCACCCAGCGGAAGAATTTTGGATAATGGAAAAGTAGAAAATATGCGAAAAGAATTCTTCATAGCAAAAGCTAAGTAAAAAAGACATTTTTTAAATAGGTCTGCTGGAAGCAGAGATAGCGAGAAAATGGTTTTGGCATTTACACCCCTAGTGGGAAAACCATACATTATTTTAAAGAGGATAATGTTCCTCATCTTTATTGTAGTACATGGCATACAATAAAAAAGAAAATTTTCAACAGGATTTTTTGAAGCAGGGATACACACACACATAACTTAGTGCCCTAATCTGCAAAAGAAAAAGAAAAAAAAAAACATGAGTTGAGGCAAAGTGTTCTACAAGATAAATGGTATCCATTTGCTAAAAATTTTTAAATTGGAATTTTAGAAACAGAGATATGGAGAAAAATAAATATATATTTGCACCCCCCCCCCCCCCAAATAATTTTTGGTAGTTGGCAGTATACTGGAAAAGGATTTTTTCGATCGGGGTTTTAGACGCATAGATTTTGCTGTAAACATAAATGTAAACTTATGCCCTACAGTGGCAAATTTGTACATCAAAAAATTAAATTATATGCAAAACATTTTGCACCAGAAGTGCCCTTTGGAAAAGAAAGATTTTTTCAAATCAGACTGCTAGAAGTAGAGATATTAAGAAAAATAAGATACACATCTATTAATCTCCCCTGGCAAAAAAAAGCTATGCATCACTTTAAGCAGAAGATTCACTCATGTCCAAAAATTAATGATCACCTATATTTTTATAGCATACTTTTATGTCCAACAGGATGTGGATGAAAATACTTTAATAAGGAGCAAACAAATATGAAAAAGACATGTACACACATAAATAAGCATGAGTTCATGCTTATTAACAGATAAAATTGATAAAAGCACAAAAAATACCATTTTCTGACATTGGCTCACAGTAACAAAATTTGACAGAAAAAAATGAATAATTTTTCATAGAACATTTTAATAGGGTATACGACCGTCCCTGACTGCAATGCATGATTGGCATTGGTCAACCATGCTTTTCACGAGATTTTCCAGAAGTTCCCGAGGAAGGTTTCTTCATTCTTCTTTCGGCGCTATCACCAGGTCTTTTGGTGCCAGGTGGGGGATCGCGTTTAACAAAACACCTTCCCAGAATGTCCCAAGCATGTTCGATTGGATTCAGGTCAAGGAAGTATGCAGGCCACTCCATTCGGTTGATCGCCCTCACTCTCCAACAGTTCATTAACACATAATGATCGATGAGGATGGGTGTTATCGTCCATAAAAACTAAAGTATTACCCACAGTACCACCAAACAGCATCACATATTTTTAAATGACCTGCTCACAATAATGCTAGGCATTCATTGACCCTTTCTCCAACCCTAGGAGCTCTGTATGCCCACTGTTCATAATCCCAGATCAGACCATTACTCCACCACCCCTATAACAGTCAATTTCTACAATGTTTCTGGATGAACAGTCAGTGCAGGGTTTTTGCCAGATGTATTGCTGCCTAGAGTCAGACGATAAATAAAACCAGCTTTCGTGAATGAACAGAACATTGGGCCTTTGCTCTTCACTCCATGTGGAGTGTTCACAACACTATCGATAGCGAGTTGTTTTGCAGGCTGGGGTCGATGGAATACACTGCACAGGCTTTTGGGCATACAATCCAAAATTATTCAAACACCTTGACATGGTTTGATGCGATATTTTGGTTCCCATGCTTGATTCCAGCTGTTTTGCTAACTTGCCAGTAGTTATTTGGCGAAATCTTTTAACCGTTACAAAAGTATAATGATCTTGTGATGGAGTACTTTTGCATGGTTGACAGCTACTGAACCTTCTGGTAGCTATCCCATGTACAGAAAGTTGTTTCCAGATCTGTGATACTATGCTTGGGCAATTCCGAACTCCTTCGCTACGTCCCTCATTGCCCACCCTTCTTCCAATTTACCAACAATTCGTCCACGAGTAAAATCATCCAGATGAGTTCTTTGAGATGTACTACAATTCACCATAACAACAACAAAAAAAGCAGATTCATACTTTAACACCTACCAAACAAATGATTTATTCCTTCTCACACTTAAGCTTTTATCGCTGATTGGCAGCACACAGTTGTCATGCGCTTCCTGACAATTTGCATATGACCTAACACTCTCACATAGCTTGCTCTAATGGGTTTTAATGACGTCAGAATGTTTTCACCGCTAACCAATGACTTGTGAGTCTGAAATTGAGCGTTTTGTCACTGATCCTTAATTTTTGGACATGAGTGTATTATGGAACATTTTTCATAGTGAGTGATATATCTGACCATACACACACAATTTCGATTGAGTTTTCAGAAGTGCAAATATTGCTGCAAGTATATCAGAAACAGAAATTTACACTTACGACTCTAGTGGCAAAACCATTCTTTACCAGAAGTTATAAATAGAATATTTCCTACTAGAAACTCTGTCCGATGTAAGTTGATCATTTAGAAACAGAGATATCAGGAAAATCACAGTTTACCTTTACGTCCCCCTAGAGGGAAAACTATATCTTACTTGAAAAAGAAACTGTACACAAAACAGCCTTTGTTATAAATGGTATCAAAGGGAAGAAAGACTTTTTCAGTTGGGTATTTAGAAGCAATGATATGGAATAAAATGTATTTTGAATTCAATAGCATCTGCATTTATGCCCTCTAGCGGCAAAGTTGTACATCAGGAAAAAACATAAAGCAAGGATCATCGTTTTCACATATCAGGCTTCCCAACATAAAAATAATTTTTCAAATCTGACTAATAGTTGCAGAGATATGGTGTCAACAGACAGATGGACAAGTGGACAAAGTGATACTATAAGCACATACTTTTTTTCACAAAAGAGTGCTAATGACATTTTATTAAACAAGGAACGTAGCCGCAAAATTTATGAGACACTGGTTAACAACTGAAAACTTATTTGGCAAAAAGTAAATCAGCAATTAAAAACATGCTTGATAAAACTTAACAGACATATAAAACAAACTATATAATAATTTTAAGTGAATCTCAGAATACGCTAAGATTAATTTTAAATTATTAACGATCAGAACATATTAAAAAAATCAAAAGAAACTAAAACTGAGGACCTTGTCAACAGTCCTGTAACTCTGTAGCAACAGGAAGAGTGGAAATAAGAAAAACATACTAACCACCATCTTCTTTTTCCAAAGTGCCAGCAATTCCAGTCATGTCTAAACCAGATTTTGGGTCAACATTTCCATCTGCAGCAGCAGCTTCTACATTTTTGATGTGTGCATCCAACAGAGCAGATGGAACCTCATCCTTTATTTTAGCAAACTCCTCTGATATTTAAAAAAAATAAAAAAAATAAATCAGGTATCCCACGTGAAACACACAATTACACCTCTCTCTTTGGGTAACAGGAAAAATAAACAAAAATAACAAATTATTTCACAGACAGGACAATATAATGACAAGAACTGATTAACATATGCAGCTAAACAATCACTGATTCTCATGATACCATGCCTTACTCTTAGTATATTTTTTTCTACTTTGCCCAACTTTTAATCACTTTTAATCACATGTTGTCACTAACATTTAATTGTATGAATAATTTATTTCATGCTATGGCTATTCATTAATTAACAAAGTAATCTTGTCATTAAGAACTTGAATGTAATTTATAACTAACTCAGTTGCTTCACACTCATTAAAAAGTTTAGTCATCAGTCACAACTGCATTTTATCCAAATGAAAACACATGAATGAGGAATGCAATAACTTACCAACAATTGTGCCTTAGTACTGTAATTTAAAATAAAAAAGTTATTGCATTTGTCATTTTTCCACCTCAAATATTCTTTCATAAAACTAAAAAGTCACTATCACTTCTGGGCTTAATCATATTACAGAGAATCCAAACACTTGACTGATGATGATTACCTATGTTCGGACTGATAATCTTTTGGTAATAGGGCACACTCAATTTTTAAGAAATTTATTAATTAATTCCAATTCTTGTTGATGATTTTGACATTTCTTACATTGGTGACTCTGGGAATTTAATTTTATAGCCACTGGAGAAAGGAGACTGGCTCAAGACAGACCGTTGTGGAAGAAACTTGGAGAGACCCTCATCCAGCACTGGACTGATAATGGTTGACCATTATGATGATGATGATGATAAATGCACACACAGTGAAACCTGCCTAAGATGGAATCTAAATGATTGGAACTATTTTCTGTTTTAGACAGGTGCATCCATGGAAGCCACTGATGCTAACAACAGATTCTACAGATTCCCACTAATGCTAATAACAGATTCTACAGATTCCCACTGATGCTAATAACAGATTCCACATAATTAGTGATTAATTAAGAGAACTTTGATTTTATTAAATAATCCAACATTGATTTCTGTACTGTCACACTTACAATATGAAACTCTGAGAGCACGTGTGCTGCTCATTAACTGAAATAATTAGGTTTCTATATTCATACATATATACATACATACATACATACATACATACGGGATGTAAGGTCAGGTGATGCGTAACATCACAGCCTCTCCTTCACAAATGTCAACCCCGCCTTCTCGTGGTACATCCTGTTCCCACTAAAGGGGCTCTGACGACCGCCAATAGCGGTATAACTATACCATCGGGATTGGAGGAAATGCTATCCCACACTCACCAACCCGCTTGGCCAGCGTGGTGAGTTATGGCCAAACCCCCCAAAATGACTCCACAACTTAAATCTTGGCCCTCAGTCTCCGGCAGCTGGAATGTACCTGGCCAAGGCAGCGGCCAGTGCGACATGAAGGCAGAGGGTGCTCAGAATCCCCGGAGGACCGGACTAGGCTGCCATCTGATGCTGACCTTGGCTACGTACAACGGACGCTCCCTATCTTCTGATTCAAGGCTTCTTGAATTGGAAGAGGAACTACAAAGGATCAAGTGGGACATCGTCGGGCTAAGTGAGGTAAGGAGAAAAGGAGAAGATCTCATTGAACTGAAAAGTGGACATCTCTTCTACTATCGTGGGACAGATACTGGCAGAACTAGTGGTGTTGGATTTATAATAAACAAGAAACTGAAGGATAAAGTTGTAGAAGTTGAAAGTTCCTCTGACAGAGCTGCACGACTCGTTATCCAACTCTCGAGAAGATACCAGGCTCAGATTATTCAAACTTATGCACCCACCACAAGTCATGCTGAAGAAGAAATTGAAGAATTTTATGAGGAAATTCGTGATCTAAATAATAAAGGTAAGCAGCACTTGAAGATAATTATGGGAGATTTCAATGCAAAAATAGGGCAACGGCAACAGAATGAAACTTCAGTAGGTAAATTCGGTCACACCAACAGAAACCAGCGTGGAAATACTCTCGTAGAGTTTGCAGAGGCAGAAGGGTTTTTCATCTTGAACTCCTTTTTCAAGAAAAAGCCACACAGGAAATGGACATGGAGACATCCAAATGGGATGACAAGTGAAATTGATTTTATTATGTGTAACAAAAAATTCGTCATAGAAGACTGCAGTGTGCTAAACAAGTTCAACACAGGCAGTGACCATAGATTGGTGAGATGTAAGATGCACCTCAACACTAAACTCGAACGTAGCAAGCTCATAAGACAAACAAAATGTATTGACATAACCAACCTTAAAAAAAACCATAATACCTTCAAATTGGAACTGAAGAACAGATTCTCTGCTTTAGAAGGCCTAACATCGGAAGAAGTGGATATTTCTGAAGTTAACAGAAAAGTAACCAAAGCTCTTGTGGAAACAGCAACAAAATTAGCTGGGTCTAAGACCAAATTGCATGTCAACAAATTATCAGGAAAAACCAAAATGTTGATGCAAAAAAGAAGAGTGATGAGGACAACTAAAGAAGAGGTGACTTCCAAAGTGGAATATATAGAGCTATGCAAGACAGTACGAAAAAGTATCACTGAAGACGTAAGGAAATTCAACTGTGAACTAGTAAGGAAAGCAATTGAAAACAACCAAAGCCTAAAGATAGCAAAGGGACATCTCAGTAAGAGGAAAAAACAGATTATGGCACTGAGAAAACTAGATGGTTCTGTAACAAGAAATAGAGGCAAAATTTTGACAAGAGTGAAAGATTTCTACTCCAAATTATATGAAAGGGATGATACATGTACTCCAGACATCATGAAAGGTACCAGTACCAGAGTTCTTCCAGTCCTTCCAGCAGAAGTTGCACATGCAATCAAGAACATGAAGCGGAGAAAAGCTCCAGGAGAAGATGGAATTACTGTAGACATCATACAAGAAGCAAGTGGAGAAATCGAAACAGTACTCGCCCAAATTTTCACTCGATGCCTTAATGAAGGGAAAATTACTGAGGATTGGAACAACGCTACAATGATCTTGCTACATAAAAAAGGTGACATTGAGGATCTCAGGAACTACAGACCTATCAGCCTCCTATCAGTGGTTTATAAAATCTTCACTAAAGTTCTTTCACACCGCTTGAAGGTGACACTGGACATGGCTCAACCGAGAGAACAAGCTGGATTCAGGAGTGGCTACAGCACAATAGATCATATCCACGTACTGAGAGAACTAATTGAAAGAGCGAGGGAATATGAGCTTCCATTGTGCATGGCTTTTATCGATTATGAAAAAGCCTTTGATTCGGTGAAACCATCAGCAGTTGCAATGGCTCTGAAATCCTGCGGTATTGAAGATGCATACATTAATATTATTAATAACATCTATGAAAATGCAAGTGCAAAGATTTGGCTGTTTAAAAATACAACACACATAAAAATTGGAAAAGGAGTGAGACAAGGTGACACCATATCTCCGAAGCTCTTTAATGCCACATTGGAAAATGTCTTTCAATCACTGAACTGGGAAAACAAAGGGATAAAGATTAATGGAGATTATCTAACCCACCTTCGTTTTGCTGATGACATAGTCATTTTTGCAACTACCCCATCAGAGCTACAGAGTATGATCCAGGAACTTGCTGACAAGAGTAAAGAAGTGGGGTTAAAAATGAACTTTCAGAAGACAAAAGTGATGTACAATGCTTTTACAAGAAATGAAGATTTATCGATTGATGGAGAAAAGCTGGAGATAACAGACACGTACGTTTATCTTGGACAGCAGATATCAAGTGAGGGTCACATTGGTGAAGAAATTAATCGGCGTACAAAACTTGCCTGGAGAGCTTTTGGAAGAAACAGCATAATTTTCAAGAGCAATATGCCATTATGTCTTAAAAGAAAAGTGTTTGATCAATGCATCCTTCCAGTGCTTACGTATGGTGCAGAGACGTGGACCTTAGCTAAAAGAGACATACAAAGGCTGCAGACAACTGAAAGATGCATGGAGAGGTGCATGCTTGGTGTAACCAGGAGAGATAAGAAGAGGAACACGTGGATCCGAAAAATGACAAGAGTGGAAGACATCATGATCAGAGTTAAATCCCTGAAATGGCAATGGGCTGGACATACTGCCAGAAGAACAGACCATCGATGGACAGCCGAAATTTTAAATTGGATTCCAAGGGACAGGAAAAGACCCAGAAGAAGACCACATGGAAGATGGGTGGATGAAATTCGAAAGTATGCGGGAGTGACATGGAGGAGACTGGCACAAGACAGACCGTTGTGGAGGAAACTTCGGGAGACCTTCGTCCAGCAGTGGATTGATAATGGTTGACAATGATGATGACATACATACATATCACTAAGCTGTTCTATGAGATTCAGAGGTTAGCTCCAAAAAGAAATACAAACTTCCAGATATTTTTTCTTAATGTTGTCGTATCAGATTTCGCCATTTACAACGATCTTGACATACAACTCGTGCTTCACTGATATCAATTACACGCCGTACACAAGATCTTTTATACTTCATACTCATAATCTTTTTCTCATGCAGACACTCCTTAATCTGATCCACACATGTCTTCCTTGGCTTTCCTCTGCCTTTCCTTCCTTCCTGCCACTTGGGCTGAAAATATTTTCTTAGTAAGCATTTCATCACTCATTCTTTCAACATGGCCAAACCACGGAAGCATAATACCTTGCTAACAACATTTTGCTTTACATCACACAAGTGCAATACATCTTCATTCCTCACACAATCAGATCGTGTCTTGCCACAAACCCCACGTAAGTAACGCATTTCTCCAGCACACAAACGACTCCTATGTTTCTTCTGCAGTACCCAGGTTTCACTGCCATACATCAGAGTAGGAACAATTACTATTTCATACACAGCCATGCGGGAATCTCTAGAGAACCCATCATTCCTGTGAAAACCTCCCAGAGCAGCTATGACTTTCAAAGAAGAATTCACTTGCCTACTGATTTCACCATCCAACTTGTTCTCTCTGTCAAACATGCTTCCTAAATACACAAACTCACTCACCTGGTCAATCACAGTGCCATTTATACTTACATTACATTCAGTGCTACCCATTCCTCTCTAAAACACCATAACTTTGGTCTTTCCCTTATTTATACTCAGTTTGAATTTCATGCAAACTTCGAGCATCCGAGTCAATATACTCTGCAACTCACTTTTGCTCTCTGCCAACAGGACAGTTTCATCAGCATACAGCAATCTGCACACACTGATATCACCAAGACATAAATCACTATTATCTATTTTTGGCCTCATGCATGCATGCGTCCATAAATATATTAAACAGCCATGGTGACATTACACAACCTTGTCTAACTCCTGCACCAATGGAAAACCATTTTGATAAAACACCATTTACTCGTACACAAGCTCTACTACCAGCATACATGGCTTTTACGCTATTAAGTAGATTCCCAGTAACACCATATTCATTCAATACCTTCCACAAAAGTGTCCGATTTACTGAGTCGTAAGCTTTCTCTAAATCTATGAAGGCAGTAAAAACTTTCTTCTCAACAGCCAGATACTTTTCAATCATCATGCATAATGCAAAAATCTGGTTAGTGCAGCCTTTACCAGGCATAAAACCACTCTGAACATCCCACACTTTCTCTGATGTAAGACCCCGTACTTTTTCAATAACAACCTTACCATACACTTTCCCTGGCACACTCAGTAGGCTAATACCACGATAGTTCTTGCATTCAGTCTGATCACCTTTTCCATTATACAAGGGAACAATAATAGCATCCTTCCAATCCCGAGGGACCATTCCTAACTCCCAGCACAACTGGCAAATTTCAGTTCACCAGTCAATTATAGAGTCACCACCATACTTCAACATCTCTGCAGTTATGCCATCAACTCCTGGAGCCTTTCCATTCTGAAGAGATTTTAGAGCTTTACACACTTCTTCTCTTGAGATCCCCCTGTGCTTTCATCCCTCATTGTGACATCATCTGCATCTGTCTCAATCATTTTTGCTCACCTGATCTAATAACTCACAGAAGTATTCGCCCCATCTGTCACTTAACTCATTGGGCTCCCATATCATTTCCCCAATCTCATTCTTCACACAACTTACAACTTTGTTTCCCCTATTTTTCTTGAGTCTCATGTACTTCCAGAAGGACTTTCTATCTTTCCAAAAAGCCAGTTCATGCCTTTCCACTTTCTCTTTCCTATCTTTTGACTTACTGTGGCGAACCAGCTTAGCAGCTTCACGCTTCTTACAGTGATATTCATCCACAGAGACTCTACCTTGCAACATCCCCAAATAGGCTTCCTTCTTTTTCTTTACTGCCTCATCAATTTCACTATTCCACCAAGCATCACCTCTATTGTTACCCACTATTGTGGTGCCACAGACCTCTTTAGCAGCAGTGACAACACATTCCCACTTCAAAACATTCCCACTTCTTTTCTACATCCCTCTCACCAGACTTCAGATCCTTCGGTCGTTCTCTGAGTAAGTCAGAATACCGCTAATGATCTTCAAGGAGCCTATCAACCTTTATTCTTTCTATCCTGGGTCTCTTCCTATTCCTTTTCCTCCAACCAACATTAAGTTTCACTCGTGACACTACCAAGTAATGATCAAAACCAACATCCGCACCTCTCATCACACGGGTGTCAACAACTGAGTGTTTCAAACGCTGATCGTAAACAACAAAATCTATCACACTCTTTTGACCAAGAGTACGATTTTCCCAAGTATATGTGTGTATATACTTGTGGTTGAAAAATGTATTAGATACACACAAACCATTCTCAATGCAGAGTTCAATTAATCTTTCACCATTATCATTCACACAAGGATCATTAAACTTACCCAAAACATAGTCAGAAATTGCATTCTGCACACCTACTCTAGCATTGAAATCCCCTGCTATTATAGCTTTTTCTTTAGCACTAAACTGGCTCAAAACAGCTTTTAGCTCATTCCAGAAATCTTCTTTCTTATCAGAAGGTTCCGAGTCACAAGGAGCATACACTACAACAATTACAATTCTCTGAAGTTTCACTTTCAAACGAATCCAGAGAATTCTCTCACTTATGCAACTATAGTGAATCAAGTTGTTCTTCATCTTTTCACTTAAAAACACACCTACACCAGCCTGTCCTCTCATATTATCCAATACTCCAGACCACACACTCACCGTGCCATTCACTTTTTCTACCCAAATTTCCTTCTTTTTGGTTTCACTTACACACAGCACATCCAGTCTATACTTATTCATCTTCTCAATCACCTCACTCATCTTGCCATTTATACCTCTAGTATTCCATACACCAATCTTACATTCACTCAGCCGAGATCGCTTTCTCATACGTCGTTTAGAAAGTCCAGGTCGATTCCGTGGTGGACTGTCCTTCTCAAGTGTGGTAGGTCCACCATATCCCACACTTGAGTCATTCTTAATATTTCTTTTTGTCTTTTTAATAAGGTAAGTACATCAGTGTGAGTTTTTTTCTCCAAAATGTCACTCAAAAATTTCACTAAGATCTTCATTACAAGGCTTGGTCACAATGTTGCTGGTAATTAATCTTTTGCATTGACAGCTACAAAACTGGCTCTGTTTAGTTCTGCTGCCTGCAGATCATCATCAGTGCTTTCAACACAAAAGTCTGGTAAGTCTTGAAAAGGAAAAAAAATTAAAAATATTTTGCTTTCTTAAAACATGACTTAATCTTTTCAGGTGACATTTCATGTGATGCTTTTAAAAGCCATCCAATTGCATCAAGAACAGTTACGGATTTAATTAGTTTGGTAGAAGAGGATGTGTATTCCATATTCACACGAAGCGACTACAGATCGAAGTCCTGATAATAAAGTTCGAAACATTAAATAATATCTTGATCCGCTGGCTGAAAAATGTAGTCGTCTTCGATAGATACCATACAAGTTTTACATCTGACATGTCAAGATGAGGACGGCGTGTTGCATTATCCAAAAACAAAACATGTTTTGCCTTTCCATCTTCACAGTTGTTAGCCATCCGGGCATAATTTTAATTGTGATCCAAGCTTTCTTGTTTGATTTCCACTAAACAGAGAGCTTTTTTACATTAAAGTTATTCAAGCATCATGGTTCAGCAGTTTTGCCAATCACTACTAACAGTTTTTTTTTCTTCGCAGACATAGATTCACAAAAAAAAAAAAAAAAAAAAAAAACTGTGTTCCATTCCTTAGAACTTTTTCCTCTAGTACAGGTTTTGCCTTTAAAATACCAAGTTTTATTTGGCAGTGCCTGAAAAAACAAACTCGTTTCATCACCATCAACAATGTTTCAATGCTCATAGACTTCAACAAGCATTGTTAATATTCATATACAATCCAAAATTGTTTCCACGTTGATGTGTGCCACCTCACCAAAAATTTTCTTGAACAAAATGTCATGGCTCCTTCGAAAACTCTCTAACCAACCATTAGAAGCATTAAACTCCTTTCCAAGTTTTTAGACTACATCTCATGCTCGTGTTTTGCAGCACAGTGTCTGACACTGACATATTTCTTGCACTTGCATTAACAAACCACTACCAGACAATTTTATTCAACTCCTCATTTCTGGTTTTTTACAAATTTCTCTTTAAGGAGCTGTTACCTTTTCATCACCCACGCTCTCTCATGTTGCCTTTTCACTTTAAAATGTTGCAAATCTCCATTTTTTCTCACATTGAACTCTGCTAAATGATTTACACTCACACCTTTTTTGTGCATTTCAATAACTTCAACTTTGTATCCAAATCGAGAATGTTCTTCACTGGTGCCATGGCGAGAGGCACACAAACAAACAAAACTCACAACAAGCAAACACTGTGAATTATCATTTCAATGAATAAATATTAAAGAATTAAACTGAAGCTTCTTGTTGAAATCCATATGAAACAATCAGGTGCAAAGACTTTGGACTTTGCATCCAGTAAAGAGCAATGCCAGTCACATGATCTAAACCTGACTCAAGCTACATGTTTACAGAGAAACCAAACAGCTGATATGCTGTAATGTGTGTTAGTGTAAACAACCCCAAAGCAATATTTCTCTGTTTAATTATTTTATCTTCAACTTAACTAGCACATTTGTTCTGCATGAATTCATCATTATTACACTTTATCATGTAATGTTTTGTATTCAATTAAAATACTTGATTTCATGGGAACATCTGGAAACTTTCTGTTGTTACAAGGTTCATTTACACTCTTGCCATTTCCATTTCTGCACTAGGCTGGTTTCGTTTTATAGAGGTTAAGTAATACACAATTTTGTATCTTTCATGAATAGCTTAATAATGCATAGAAATACTTAACTGAAAGGTGTTCCAGTAATGAAAAGCAAAAGAGAAAGGAATTGGGAGAAAAAAACAACAACAAATAAAATCTATACTTGTGCCAGCGCAATTTGCTTAAACCTGCAGTCATTATTGACCGTGAATATAAGAAATTTGAGATATCTGAAACATCTACATTTTTCTATTGTGTTGTGATCATTGTAATGTACAGTTAATTTGAAGTGCAAGCAGGTTGATCCTTGAAGAGCCCATGGGTCAATGGCATTGAGTGTTCTTTTAGCTAGAACCAAGATGAACAGGTTTTTATTTTTATCAACTTGGGTGCAACCAAGATAGAGCTAGTCATAGGAAAAGCACGAATTTTGCACATTGAGTTCAACAACTTTTAACAAATTAACCTGCGTCTTGTTGAAATGCAAGGCAAAACTGAGAACAGGAAACTGTACGTGTTCAAACTAAAATTGGAAGGTCAGATGGGACGATTGGAATGCGTGGAATAAAATCACGGTCTCCTGCAGCATGGCCAGTCATGACAGCAGCTCCAATGACATTTGACATGGGTTTCTTGATAGTCAGTAGTGTTCCATTGTGGACTCATATTTCATCATGATAAAACCTAAAGATGATGTGAGAGAATGTGCAAATGGAGGAATAGCAACATAAATCTTTAAAAATATGAAATGTGAGAAATTTCAGTTTTTTCACACATTTCATGTATTCAATTTACATTTCACTGAAATATACATATTGCTTTCAATACTGGCTTAAGTGCATGTTCAAATTTTGATATTGGCTATTGGAATGAAACTTAGTTTGTTTTACTTGTAAGCTTTCTTTGAATATTATTTATAAAATTTTGTTAAATTTGTCTTTACAATCAATTTTTAATTTCTCGGAAAATTATTTAATAATTTTAAGGTTAACCAGCTTTTCACACACATCTTAAAACCAGAAATGTCAAAACTTGTAAAAACAACTTAAAAATTATGTGGGCTATGAATGGTTGAGTATCTTTCAGTTTAATATCTTTTTTTTTTTTTCAGATATAATTTTCTTAATCTATAGAACCTCATTCAAAATTGATCGAAAAAAAAAATGCAGCTGCCAGTCAGAGACTCTTAGTATTTTGACTTTTCCATGAGCTCTTCGACTTGCATTGAATCCTATGAAGCACCCATATCTCTACATTAGGCTTACTAAACGTAAGTCAGGGAGCCTAAAAATGAATACACATCAATATTATAAATATTTAACGGGAATTATCGAGGATAAATATTTATAATAAATATTTATAATACTGAAAGTAATAAAAGGAAGCCATGAAGTCATTAATTACACATCAATGTTTCACTTAGTTGTTGTGTTCACTCTTTGGCTGCATTTTAACTGTTAAACCAACAGAAGCTACCACACAGGAAACTGTGCTTAATATACAAGCCTGCATGTAGTAATGTAAGGTGTAAAATTCAGGCAGGCTTATGCCAGAGTTCTAGTACTGTTACGACATACAAAATTTTTATTTAGCAGTGGTTCTCAAGGCTTTATTAATCTTACTAGCATTAATGATTCAAAGCATGATACACCTTTTATAACTAATAGAAAAAAATCCTTACACATATTCTGCAAGTAAAAATGTTACATCAGTATTCAAAAAGTTGTTATCAATTGAATAATTTCATCTAAAATAAAATTAAAGTGATTAATTCATCTATTATTAATCAGTAACTGGGTAATACTGATTGTTATGTGGATCAACCACTTCCATTTTGCAAGGGCTGTCTGATATTAAAGGTACACGCTACATTGATGCATGATATGTGTGCATAAGTGTGACATAAGATTCTTGAGTACATTGTGTGGATGAGAAGTAGTAGTCCTGCATTTGTTGTTGTTCTCCAATAAGTAATCTGTGGTTGGCAAGTGAACAAAATGGATGGTGTTGTTGAAAAGTATTCGAAAAGTATTCCAAGTTAGAAGTATGCCCAGTCATCAGATTTTTGCATCAGATTTTTGCAAGCAGACAGCATCACTTGCAAGTTAGTGAATACTTAAGGACAAAACATTTTAAGCTGAAAAGAGTTGTCAGTGTGGTGCAGGAAATTCCAAAATGGTCGAATGGAATCGAATAATGATCATGAGCAACACAGAGGCAGATGAAGGACTTCGTGCATGGAAGACAATTGTGTTCTTGCCGAAGGTCTGATAAGGGAAGATCGAAGAGTAAAGGTTAATGAAGTTGATAAACAGATAGGTATTCCTAAGAGTACTACTGTTCATGAGATAATTACAGAGTTCGGATTTCATAATTCTTGTCGGTGGGTTCCAAAAATGCTGACCGACAGACACAAAACCAGCAGAATGGCTGCTTCACTCAAAAATCTCACCCGTTACCATTTTGAAGGAAATATGTTTATTGAAAGCATAGTGACGAGGGATGAAACATGGGTGCACTATTATACCAGAGTCCAAACGGAATTCAATTATGTGGAAGCATCCACAATTTCCAAAAAATTCAAGATTCAGCCATCTGTAAAGAAAACAATGGTGTCAGTGTTCTACGATTCCGAAGGCCTCCTTCTGTGTGAATTTCTCCCTCCTAAAACTACAATTAACAGTGACAGGTACTTATAACACTCTAACAAGATTGCAGGAAGCCATTAAACAAAAGAGGCGAAGCACTGGACCTCATACATCAAACCAGACGAAAGCCTGGAGAGCAAAGCAAAAGTGGAAAATTCTTTTGCATCTGCCTTACTGTCCTGACCCAGCCTTATCAGATTATCACTTCTTTGGTCTATTAAAGAACTTCTTTTCAAGTAAACGATTTGAGGACGAGGCAACACTGAAGACCACAGTTCTGCAGTACTTCAATAATCTTGGACGGGTAAGCTGGAATGCTTCAATTGTTTATCACTAGGAAAAATGTCTTAATGTGTACAGTGATTATGAGGAACAATAACAATTTGCATGTAGTTCTGTTGGCACATATTGCTGATGTGGTGACAAAAATAATTTCCACGTAATTGTAACCTGTACCTTATTTATCCGACGACCTATGTATTTCAAAAAGCAAGTGGTTTATTCACCATGATTCTGTATCAATCTTTAAAATTAATTTAATTGGAAGCAACTGTTGGCCATATTTGCATACAGCTAAAGTCACTGATAATACAAATCATAGTTTTTTACAGACCCTAGAACATTCTTAATCAAATTAAGTTTTTACGTGCTTTCAGAATTTAGAACAGTATGTTTAATTAACAAATATATCACAACAACTAAGAAAAATGTACATGATATTAATGTTTTTTAAAAGTATATGCAATAGAAGTTAAATCATATGTAAGCTTTTACCCATTGCTGCTTTCGCAGCTGCAGAAGCAACACGGGGATCTACGACGGAAGCCAAGAAAGCCACTGTTGACATAATGGGATTACCAGCCTTAGAAAATGGAATTGGTTGGTATGCCAGTGGACCTAAAAATAAACAAAAAAACTGTGTGTAGTTAAAAAAATTAAAAATAAACAGTCATTGTAAAAAAAAAAAAATGTGCATTAATCTTAAAGCAAAGGCTATCACAAAATGATGATTAACATAAAAACAGTATGCATAATCTGAATTTTTTAGAATTAAAAATTTGTACATTAAAATACAGAATTTATTAGTAGATACACACACACTGTTGACATCTATAAATAAATAAGCACACTGGACAAAAAATTAATCCTCCCTGCTACAGATAGTAGTAGTTGACTTGATATACTAGACTTGATAGTATTTGGCTTGATATGCTGGCAGATGCCACACTTGTAATAATGCAGTAGTACATACATATAAGCACATGAGCTTCCATTTGCCATTTCCTGTGGAGTGCTCGATACAGGCTGTTCCTGCTGAGAATCGTGAGTTGGAAGGAAGACATGACTGACTGACAAAAAGATGTTATTGCACTTAGAAGAGCTAAAAGACAGGCTGGAAAGGAAGTTGCTGAATTAGACATTTGAAATAAACAGTCCAATAAATGTATAAACAGTTGTGTACATTCAATCCAACTGCTAATCATAGATATCACTGTGGTCAACAGTCTGTGCTTACAAGCCAAGGACCATCACTGAGTCTCACACCCAGTTAATGCAAACCAATTTCAACAGGAATTGCTACAGACTGTGAATGAAGGACCATATCAGCCAATTTCTAAAAGAACATTGCAAAGTTAACTGCACTCCACAGATGTTTAGACCAGAGCACCTCAAAAAAGACTTCTTTTAACAACTATACATAAAGCAGCCGGGTTGAAATGGGCTAGGTACTATAGGCATTGAACTGCAGATGACTAGGTTGGTCAAATGAGTCACATCTGTGTGTATTCCAACAATGCAAGGCATAGAGTGCATCACAGGAACAACAAAACATTCTATTCATACTGTGACCAATGTGCTATTCAAGCTGGAGGTGGATCCTGTGATGTTCTGGGGATGCTTTATCTACCATGGATCAGGCGCATTAGTTGAGGCATCAATCCATTTAAGTTATGTAGGCTATGTATAAATTCTAGATGACTAGGCATTGCCTTTTGTCCATCACTTGAAGACTAAATACAACACAGATATTCCAGTATTCTGTGAAGACAACTGCATGGTGCAGATGAAAAAATTGTTTGCAACTGGTTGAGGTAAAATTGATACACCTGAACTGAACTGCAAAGTCACTGCGTTTAAATACACTGGGAATCCCAGAACAGAAGGTGGAAAACCAAAATAGCTAATAGTATGTAATCTAGCTGAATTACAAGTGTAAATGTTGGACGAGTGGGCTAGAATTAGCATAGACTGTATTCAACAACTGGTAACAACTGTACTTGACAGGATTGCTGCTGTAATTCAAACAAAAGAAAGAGTTGACACAGTATTAGGTGAGAAATTGAAGATGATTTTTTGTCCAATAAGCTTACAGCCATAAAATTAAAACCATCTACATAATAATGTGTTGGGCCATCTTTAGCTTTGGTAACTACTTGTATCTGGCATGGAATTAGCTATAGTATACCACAGAAGGCATCCTCATATATTTTGTACCAGCTGAACAGACCGATATCCTGAGTTCCACAACAGAGCATGGAACTGGCGAAAGCTGTGTTCCCCGCATCCCAGGAATCAGGATTATCAATCCTTTTCTCCCACAAAAAAATAAGCACTTTAAGGATTTTTAAGCTACCCACAAAAAAATAAATAAGAATGCCATAAGCAAAATATGAATATCGGAGTACGTAAAAAAAAAAACTTCTCTACTGAATAATGCAGTAGTATACGTCATACCAAATAAATACTGAAAATAATTTCATTTCAAAAATCTAATATACAGGAAGCACAAAAAATAGATTAAGGCACTGACTACAACAGCACATCAACAAATGGAATAAAAAGGGTGAAAAGATTACACTCATACAGCACCGCATTAAAATAATGGAACCCCTATTTTTGAAGACATCGATCAAATTTGTCAGTAAACCATCAAGGTACACCGAGTCAGTGATAATAGAAAAAACTAAAGGTAACAACTGCAATATCAGCAATGGAGTTGAGCTTCCATTCTCATGAAAAAGAACCTGAAAAACAAAACCAAGTACTGAACAACATGTGACACCGATGTCAACAAAATACCTCAATTGAGATCTGCAGAACTGCCCAGACAGCAGATGGCAACTTCCCACACTTGTGATGGAGAATCAGACTGCAATGCTTGAATGGAATGTGGGATCTCTGCATATATGTCAATTCACAGAAGACTGCATGAGAGACAGCAGGCGGGCTCTTTGTCTCTGACAATAATAAGCGGAAATTACTGAAATGCATCGGACTGCACAACATGCTAATCCAATGCATTTCTGAACCACATGCTAATCATTTATTTCTGAGTTTGTCATTTCATTTCAATTCTTTCTCCATTTTTAAACACCATGTCATTGCCATCACCTTCAAGAAGTACTTCACTGATTTTAAGCAGATTTTATTCGACTACGTTTTAATTCACCTTTTCAACGCAAAACTGGTGCTCCGTGGTTTTGCTCCATTTACCTTCTTGTGGCATTTATTTCTGTGTTTTGGGAGAGCAATTACAGTTACTAGAGAAATTCTTTGTTGTTGTGGTTTCGACAAACTGTTTAAGCGTGGCGCTAGGCTTGACTGCTATGCCCTCCAGCTGTCAAATGTAAGTACTTAATCAAGTCTTATTTTCATTTTTACTGTTTGGTTTCTTCAAGAAATTATTATTTTAATCATTTATTGTCTTTTAAAAGGCCATCCCAGATGACACTGAGATATATTGATTCCAAAGATCAGAACATACAAAAAGTTTTAAATGTTTGACAATGTCCTTAGAGTTTTTTAACAACCTGTTAATGAATAATAATAATTATTATTATTATTATTATTATTATTATTATTATTATTGATATTTGCATTTACAAAAAGAGGAATACAAAAGTGACACATCAGTACCAAGAGATGGTAATCAATGGTTTTGTTGGGTGGAATCTACTGAATGTATTTTAATTTGGCCCATGGTTATTCATTTTTTTTAAGCAAATTGCTCATCACACACTGCCTAGTGCTCATCCACATGCTTTCAGCTGATGTCACATGACATCATTAACATAGCCAACCAGCAGCAAATATCCTAGGCACTACATTGTAACTTCTGGCTTTCATGCAGCCACTTTGGAAAAATAAGTATTTCAGGGCTGCCAGCCTATCACACTGAAGAAAATATAGTTGCTTTAGTAGCCACTAATGGTAAAAATAGTAGCCTAAACAACTTATGTTAATGACTAAAATAGTTGCCCAAAAAAGTGTATGAGTTTTAGAATGTAAGTGATCCACACCAAAAAAATAATTTTTGTTATTTTTTTTTATTTATTTCAAACCACAGGGACAAAATTAGCACATGTTCACATGGGGGGGGGGGGTTATATATATACACACACACATCCATATACTGCAAAAAGGGCATCTTAAGTTTCAATATAATGCTACTCAAGACACTCAGAACTATAAAGGTTACAGAAATACACCCCCCCCCCCCCCAAATTTATTCAATTATATATCAAAAACTACCCTATACAAACTTTGGAATTACAAAACACTTCCTTCTTTATCACTATTCTGGAGGTCAGATGTTCTCGTCTGTATCAAGCCAGTATGGAGAGCTTTCTTCAGCGTTTGTGCTTGGTAAAAAAATATAAGATTTTCCAAGCAGGCTTCATACACTGTGTTGAAAAAATTGTTGTGAATTTCTTTTTTGAAAGGCCATAACTGTGGTCATTCATTGTTATGATGATCACTTGTTTTGTTCTGTACACATAATAATCATAGTTATCTGATATGAGATATATCAAGAATCTCATTCGAATAGATGAACATTTGGAAATATTTCAAACTTGCCTTTTGTACAGCTATGACAATAAATATCAAACACTGTAAATGTGTTTAGTATGGAACAAAAACACGAAGCCTAGAACTAAAAAATGAAAACTTGCAGTTTATTATCACAGGGATCATAGCATACTTCTGGAAAATTTTAGGTAGGAATTTTAGGACTTTTTAGAAAAATTTTAGGAAAATTTTAGGAGTGTATTTCAATAAAAACTAGATGTATATTTGTATACATCTAGTAAAACAACTTTGTATACATTGTAAAGAGTTTGCTTCACACCCTTCAACCATATATACTGATAGACTGCGCATGACATCAAAATTTCTGGCTCCAACATAAAATCACATGACATCAGTCAAAAAGATGGGTTACACCTGCTGTGCTTATGGTTGCTCTGAGCGATATAGTAAAGGAAGTTCTATGATTTTTCATGGGTAAGAAACATATTAAATACCTAAGTCAATAAAGTCCAATTACTTAACCAGAAACTTGCAGCTATTGATATAAAAATATAGTAACTTAAAAAAAAATGGAATGCATGTTCCAAATTCTTCGCAAATGTTCATCACATTATAAATCACTAAATGTAAACAACCCAATCATGCATGTATATAGCTCATAAGTAAACTTACCTGAAGAGTTTTCATTATATATGAAGTGCATTCACATAATACACCGAAAACACTGAAGTTCTGCAGCGTAAATTAGTAATCATAACAGCATTTTTACACGAAATTTGGAGTCTGATGATGACGTGCCCAATGTTTGAGCCATGGCGGCTTTGATGCAGCTATTGCCAATGCGCAGTCCATTAGTGTATATGGTCGAAGTTCACACCCAAATTTTTTGCATAACGTCTAATGTCTAAAGTTTAAGTATGATTTACTTCTAATGTTCAGTTCTTATCTTTTCACGAGTTATTATCATATTCAAGTATATTTACCACATAAAAGTTTCACTTTGAACATTAATATGCTGTTGAACCAGAAGCAATTCACAATTTTCACAGTAAAGTTTTCAGGTTTCACATTAAATTATAATATCCTAAAAAGGTAATTGAAAACCAAGAACTATGTACAATTGTTCACTGAATTACTTTTTTCATATTATTGTTTTAACCTTTTCCTGATAAGCCTATCTTTTTCTGCTTCCACCACAACTAATTTACTTTCAGTTTTATTTATTTCAGCTGAACCTTGTATGATCAAGTTAGAGGCAACTGCTATTTCAACAGTATTTTGTTTTTCTACAGCTTTTCTCATTCTTTCTGTTCCCTCTTGAATTACTGCTAGGGAGGCTTCTTTATCTTTTTTAAGCTTATTTATTTCTGCATCATTTTCTTTTATTTTGTCATCAAACTCAGCTTTTCTTTTTTTCTCTAGCTGCTTTTCCTTATTTTCCCTCTCTTTCTGCTTCCTTTCTTTCACCTTTTTTGATTCTTCTTTCTTCAGCTTATCAACATACTCTTTATAAAATTTATGTGAATCACGAACACTATTTAACAAATTTCTTGTTATGGGAACTTTACTTACACATCCATAGTGTTTAATGGCCCCTTTAACTACTCTTAATGATGTTATAGTTGAGTCTTTTAAGTTAGCCTTGTCCTTCCTTAACAGAGCAGTGTTAACCGAAAATCCCCTTTCTGCATCAGCATTACCATGAGGTAAAACTAAAATTGATTTGATGAGTTTAGCAAGAGTTGAGTATTTTTCTTTTCTGCTAGAGTCTTTAATACTAAATATATTACGCCAGTAATGATCAATCCGCACTGGAATATGCCCTTCCTCTGAAAATTTCACTAGTTCACCTAGAGTTGGCTTATCGCAATTTAAAAGTTTCCACTCTTCTCTTACTCTATCAATTTGTTCCTCAGAAAGATGCAAAACACTTGAAATTCTGGTTATTTCTGAAAGTCCTTCAGTGACTGAAAGTTGAGTTGACTCTTTCTTTGGTTCTTTTACCTTTAAAACTTCTATGTCTCTTAGCTTTTGATTGCAGAATGGCAAATTTGACTTTAAATATTTTGTGGTTGCAATTAGTGATGATCTTACATCTAAGAGAAATAATTTCTGCCTGGTCTCCTGAACATTCCTGAGGAGATTTTTTGTCTTCATACCAACTTCTAACTCCCCTAGTTTTTTTCCATGAATTTTTGTTTTCAAAATCTATATTCTTTAGGTCTTCTCCAAATTTCCCTGCAATAACATCATCTTGGATAAACTGAGCCATAACATTCCCCATTAAACTATTTAAATCAGAATATAACTGGTGTATTTTTGGTTCTTCACTCTGATAACATAATGAAAACTTTTCAAAATTTTGGTGTGAAAATGAAATTAATGCTAAATAGCAAGGAGTTAGCTCATTTTTCAGGAAACGGTGAATTTTTTTTATACCTTGCCGAATTGCGTAGTTGTTTTTCAAATATTTTTTGAGATGGCAAGAAGTTTAAAAAATATTCTGTAATATTTAGCCATTGATCCAAGAGCCTCTGGGCTACAGAACCAACGGTTAACCATCTGTTGCTGACATGACGCAAAAGAAATTTGGCTGTGACCAATGTTATATCCTCGACAGATTTATAATCCTCTCGTCTTGCAGCACTACTCTTTAAAAAGTAATGCATCAAATTCGTCAAAATCTATATTTAAGCTTGTCAAAAAATTTTTAAATGCATTACTAACAACATGCAGGTTGCAAAAACCTAGTTCCAAAGATTTCTGGCCTGTTTCTTGTTTTACAACTTCATTGAATTTGCGTAAAAAGCACTTATTTACATTTGGGCTGTCCATGGATACACAAATAATTCTGTTCAACGAAATATTGAAGGATGATAACACATCAAGAATTTCTTTTAGCAAAATATCTGCTGTTGCATGACCCAGAAAAACGCTTGTTAGGTATCGGCAAGAAACTGAATTTATTTCTGAAGACCAGTACCTGAGATACACATCCAACTGCCGTTTCACTTGTGTATTTGTAGTTTCATCAAATGCTATAGTAACCTTTCCTGGGCTACTAGATGCAATGTCTTTTTTCAAATCCTCTTCAAAATATTTTGACAATCCATGTGATATCACATAAGCAACTTTTTTTTCTTTAAGTTGCATTTTGGCTGCAATAGCAAAATCAGGAAACATTTCTTTGAAAAGTTCAACTGTTTCAGTGCATGAAACAAAAGACATATTGTCCTTAGCAACTTTCATGGCCCATAATGCTTCGGCTTTAGCCAACTGTAAATCATGACTCAGTACTTCACTAATATTTGTTTTGGGCTGAAGATCCCGTCCTCCAAAGGCTTTCAGGATGGACTTATTTTGAAATTTACTTTGAAATTTCTGCAAATGTTTTTTTCCTTTATGATGCGCTTTTACTTGTGAAAAGCCACTATTAGAAATATTGAAAATTTCTGAACACAATATACACTTAGCAGAAAATATTGTTTCAGTTGCAGAACACCATTCTTTCAACTTCACTCCGTCTAATTCTTTGGCGAGCCACGCATCTTGAAATTTCGTTTTGGATTTAGGCATCTTAAACACTTGTATTACTAACCAGAAAATGAAAGGGAAGTACAAAAACACGTTCCAATATTGCAAAAGCCGACAACTTCCCGAAGTTTGGCTGCGAGGATGTCAGAAGAAAGAAAAAAAAAAAAGCAGGTCACCACTAGAGAACTGAACCTGCACACAGCACAGAGAACACCATAAAAAACGCAAAACCAGAAACTATCATATGCATCTCACGCAAGTTCAGTCAAAGCAAGTCGGAGCCGAGATATATTGCGCATCGAAGGTCGATGTCGCCGACGCACGATCGAAGGTCAATGATCACGTGCTCTACTGCCTGCCACGATAACACTCAGCTACCATCCCATCGTCATTACCGGAGGTTACGGAAGGAGACCACATGTTTCCTCTTTGCTTCCACCCACCTGCGGTTTACAATAACAAAACATCAGCAGAAAGAGGAGGTTCCACAAGGCATGTACAAAAATAAAGTACGATCTTCTGCGTGCCACGGAGTTCGTCTGCAAAGCGCAAACCAGGGGTGAAAATGACCCCTCCCCTTTTCCCTTAGATCTCTTGTTACTCTCGAAAACTGTCCGAAGGCACAAAAGTGGAGCGCCCGCCCCGAAGCAAGTGCACCCGATGGCGTCATTTTTCCTCCCTTCAGCAGCACAGCATATAGGCTGTGTTTCTACAATAACAGGTCTTTTTACCTTACCGTAATGGTAAATTTATTGGCGCTAATAACGGTTGTATTTTTAATAAATAAGCTTACAAAAATTTTAGGAAGAATAGCAAATTTTAGGTATAATTTTAGGAATTTAAGGAGGGTCACAAAATATTAGGAATTTTAGGAATTTTAGGAGGAATGCGATCCCTGTTATCATCAGGAATGGAATGCGTATAGTGTAATCTCCCTCTTTAATAATGGAAACTCATTAACTCGTAAGTAATAATAATAATGGGGTTTCACATGATTTTGAATTACGTTGTAAAAGAGTACATTTTATTTTGATTCCCATATTTGAAAGGTAAACGTGAAAAACCTGTCTGAAACATCTTCATTTCATTAGGGCATGGACAACTGTCTTACTATTCAAGCTCAAGTCTGTGTAGGTGAGGTATAATTGATATGAAGTATTACACTGATATACACCTGCCTTGATAATGTTACAGTCACTCTTCACAGTGTCCTTGATGCTTTTGAGACAAATATAAAGAAATTACTTTATCCTGTAAATTTATTCCAACTCATAATTACAGAAATAAGAAAACAAAAAGACTACTTTCTTCTAATTTGGGTTACTTTTATAACAGCAGACAGTTAAAATCCCTAGATGTTAACCATGATCGATTTTCAAAGCTCTAACAACAGTAAAACTAAGATTATCCTTACACCCACTGATTACAATAATAAAACCAAAGCTAAAATATTTTGAAATGATTATAACTCTTCTGAAATTTATTGTCATGGAACATGAAAAACTTTTATTTTTATATGATGCCCCCCCCTCCAATATGTATAAACAAACTGTTTATCATTTAGCAATTTGGGGGAGGGGGAGTCCTCTTTGAAGTTTACATTATTCTTATTAAAAGGTATCAATTTGGAAGAGTTATATGCAGCAAATTAATTCAAAAAATTGAGTGTGAATTTATACTACTGCCATCAGTGCATATAAGAATAGGCTTAACAAAAAAGCTTCCTCATTAACCTTAGATTTATTCCTTTTTTGAGGTTATCTGCATAAATGCATCAATTAGCGAGGATTTTCTTTTACGAACTACCCTATTCATTTTTAATACTTCAAGTTAATGTTGTCTTTCCTTTTGTTGGAGTTTCTTTGATCCTTCTAGAATCCATGTGCGACTCGTATTGCAGGTATGGTTTTTTTTTTTTTTTTAATGCTTGCTTTAGTCTTTCACTGGCTTCTTTAAGCACAGAGTTTGATGAATCTTGTACTTCTCTTTTTTCTTGAACAAGAATTTTTATCTTGTTTTCCATGTTTTCTATAGTTTGCTTTCTGCTCTTCAAATCCTTTTATTTAGCAATTCTTGTTTCAATCTCTTAGCACTTTTTTTCTCTGCTTTCAGTTGCTGTTCCTTTAATCTCTGCTCCTCTTCCAAATCGTTGCTATATGACCTATGTGCATTAAGTGCTAATTTTATTAGTTCTTTGGTTATTAGCACCTCTGGAACTTGGTTGTTATACACTTTTAGTGCATCTCAAATTGTTAGTCTCTCATTCAGCATCTTCTCAGACATAGACGCCTTCTCATTTGAAAAAACTCTTCGTGATAGAAGAGCCTCTCTCTACATCGAAGTTGCCATGTGATAAAGCAAGGCATGCTTTCACAACTTTAGCCAAAGATGGATATTTCCAGTCTCCAAATGTCTTTTGATACAATGTCTCTCCAAAAATGATCAATCCTAATTTCGCTGTTTGGAATAAATTCTTATACATACAAGTACATCTATACCTAGACCCACGTGACTAGAGGAACGACCTACTCAAATGACAAAAAGTACAGTCTCATTATTTTTAACAGATACGCAGAAATGTCTCACCAGGTGTTTTTTCAATTACCACTTAATTTTTTCTTTAGGAACAATTCTTAATTTATATTAAACAGTTTGTCGATAATGTAAAGTGAGTTTAAATGTCTGTTGGCGAAAACGCATTTTCCGTGTCATTTGGAAAATAAAGCTGTAAAAACAATTACGTATCATTCATGAAATTCTAGGTACAAATTTTTTGACTTGAAATTGATACATTTAACTACAAATAAACTTCAGTAAGCACAGAAAACAACAGTCTTTAATATGGGGAAGGCAAGATACGTGCTCGCTCCTGGCACTGCCGTACAGCAATCTCTGTGTTATAAATATCTAGAACTTTTTCAAAGGACCAAAGGGATTGTTATTTCTTAAACACATAATCATGGCAGCAAGTATCTGTGTTACATTTTATTTAAGGAAGGAATTTCCAACATAATATCAATGCTGTAGCTATAATTTTTACTCGCCAGCAAACAAAGTATGCACAAAAATTTCCACCGTGAAATGAAAGAGAATAACGGGGAAAACCTTATGCCCAAGGGCTGTGTGCAATTATATTCATTAGTGATCATGGCAATCAAACTGGGCATGATTAAAAACTAATTACAGAAGCTCAGAAAATACTAAAAAACAGCTAGATTTAAGTTTCTGATATAAGAAAGCAATCTGATTTTATGGCAAATTTTATATAAAGTATTCATTACAAAATTTCAGTAAAGGTAAAATACCCCCCCCCCCACCTACACACACACACACACAAAATCAGCTATATACTTTTATCAGTGGCTATAAAAAAAAATATGTAACGAAAATTAACAAATGGTGCAAAAAAAAAACGTTTCCCATAACAGAAGGGAGGTATTAGAGACAAAAAGATTTTTAAATCAATCAGTTAAAAGGAGAGATACAGAAGGAAATATGATATAGCTATGCGTTTCAGCAGAAGAATTTTGCATAATGGAAACAGGAGAAAAGCATTCTTCATAGCAACAGCTATGCTAAGGAAAAATAACTTTTCAAATACGTCTGCCAGAAGCAGAGATAGCAAGAAAAAGTTTTGACCTTTACAACCCCTAGGGGAAAGTTGTACATTATTTCAAGAGGATCTTCTAATTGTAGCAAAAATATTATTCACTCTCCATCTTTATTATAGCGAATGGCATACAGTAAAAAAAGAAATTTCTCAAAAGGGTTTTTACAGGCAGAGATAGCCTACAAACAGAAGTATGTAACACCACCTAGCGGCAGAATTGTGAACCACAAACCTCCTCAAACACAAACCTAAAGTGTTCCATAAGGTAAATGGTATCTGGTGTTAAAAGATTTTTTTTAAATCACACATTTAGAAGTACAAATATTAAGAAAAATAGATTAAATATTTGCACCCCCTAGCGGCGAAATTGTGCATTATTTTGTGAAGAAAATACAAATAAGGAGTTTTCATAGTTAGGTATCGGATCGAAAAAAAAACATTTTTCAGTCGGGTTTTTAGTCTGCAGATATTGCTGTAAGCGGAAATGTGAGCTTACGCCCTCTAGTGGCACACTTGTGTGTTAAGAAATATTAGAAATTCTATGGAAAAACATTTCTCACTGAAAATGTTCTCCGAAAAAGAAAATTTCTCAAATCGGACTCCTAAAAACAGAGATATGAACAAAAATAAGATATACATGTATGCCCTGGTGGAAAAATCGTGCACTATTTTAAGCAGGAAGTATTCTCAAAAAGCTTTCCGAGTTGAGCGGTATCAGTTCACGGAAGAATTTTTTCAATCGAGTTTCCAGCTCAGATTTTGTTGCAAATACATCAGAAGCAAAAATAAACATTTATGCCCCCTGGTGGCCAAACCATTCTTTACCAGAAATGAGAATTTGTGTGCAAAACATTTCAACCTCAACAGCTGTATCCGACTCAGGAAGAATTTTTCAAATTGGACTTTTAGAAGTGAAGATATTGGAAAAATTGTGATTTACCTCTACCCCCTAGCGGAAAATTTATGCATTATTTGAAAAAGGGATGTAACTAAAATAGTCTTCGCTAAAAATGTCATCGAAAGGAAAGATAATTTTTTTCAATTGGATATTTAGAAGCAAATACATGAAATGAAATGAATTTTAAATTTGATACCATCTCCATTAGCACCCTCTAGCGGTAAAGTTGTGCACAGAGGTGTTTGCAAGGCAAGGCACGAAACCCTGAAATCATCGGCGTCTCCCAACGGTGAAAATGCATAAACTCAAGACATAAATGAACATATGTGGGTAACCCCCCCCCCTCCCCAGCACAACAAAAGTATTTCCGTTATTATTAGTACCTCTAATTATTATACTTATCAGCAAAGCTGTTACCGATACTTCGAAAGATAAAATGGTTTCACTTTGGGAATTACTTACTACCTACCTAAACCTTTTGCTCACAACAGTAAATTATTTTGGGGTTGAGCCTGCAGTATTAATTTGTTGCTAAAAAAAATAAATTCCTTCAGTGAAATTTAAGTAACTTTGATTTCGACAACTACATGATATTGTCTTTAACATATACCACACTAAGAATGTCAATAAAAATTTTGCATTTGTATAAAATAAACCAATTACACACATAACATACCTTTTAAAAAAGTTTTGCCTTTCTTTCCAATTGCAAAATTACCCATTTGGCAAATAAATAAAAGAAAATCTGCAGTCAAGTTTTTATGTTACTAGACGGGCAACTCCTCTTTTTCATAGGATATTGATCTTTTTTTAACAGAAATTTTAGTCATTAAGTTTCAGTCAGGTGGTATTGACCTAAAGTTCTATTTACTAATAAAATAACAGTATATTTAGCAAATTGGATGTTGATCTAAAGCTCCATTTATTAATAAAAAAAACATCAGTCTGGTGTGGTGTTAATCTAAAGTTATATTTACTAATAAAATAACACTATTTCTTAAAAAAATGTGCAATCTTCAATTTTTTTTTTTTTTTTTTTTTTTTTGGCGGAGACGCTATCAGGCTGATGCTTACGTTTACAACATCCTTCATTTGCAGTGTCTTGTTTGTGTACCGAAGAGGAAGAACCTTTACTATTACAAGTAGCCGTTATAATTGCTTCAACAGGTTTTGGATGCAGAACTGTAGCATGTACTCCATTTATATATGCAGAAACATGACCCAGCTGTATCAATTTTCCGACACCATATCCCAGCTTTCTCCTTATGGGTGTCTTTTTTTACTATCCAATCCCACCGGAATTTATTTTTGACTGAGGCCTCTAACGTCTTGAGATCGTCAGTTTTGGTTAAAAATTTCATCATTGATGACGAACTTAACAAACTGAAATCGTGTAAACTTTCATATCTCTAAAAACATTCACACACACACAGACACACACACGCACGCACACTTTTGCCTAAACAAAAAAACCACAAACGTTTCATCAGGGAAACAAAGACACCTCCTCCGTCACTGACTTACTAATACAATGAGGCAGGCTGCTCCCACGCGTAGGTGCAGACGCGTGAGTGACGTACTTTATTTGCTTTAACACGCTCCCCCCGCCATCTCCAAGATCCAATCCCACATCACTCATTAGAGCGAAAAACCGTTTTTGCTTCGAGGAGCAGAAGCCCCGACGAAATGACAGGATTTGTGCACATGGCCTTTCCACGGGACAACGGACAACCACAGCACGAACTGCCGGCTTCATGTCGAGACTTCAGGCGTCAAGCTCGAATCGGCTGCATCGGCGAGAAAGACAATATTATTATCACATTAATTCATTGGTGAAAAGCATTTTTTTTTAGTAAATACTTTTGCCATGAATCGTTTTAATTTTTTTTTTCTTTTGCTTTGTTGCTTATTAGAACTCAAAATTTAACAGTCTTAAAAATGTCTTCAAAGCTAAACATCCGGAATTCCGGGTATGAAAGATCGCCCAAACCCAGAAATCCGGGTTAGACCAGGAACACAAACAGCCCTGGTTGTGCATCGGAAAAAAAAAAAAAAAAACAGAATGAACAGATCCAGGGTTCATACCCTTTTCTGTGGAAAAAAAAATTAAGGACTTTCTAAGGACCTACACTCCAACTGATATTTTGCGTCATTGGAATATCACCAGGTATGTGTGTATGTTACAGTATGTATATATACATATGTAGGGAATTAAACAGTGCTTGGGGGATTTACCAGGCATTTTGCCCCAAATATAAACTACTTTGCCCGCAAAGAACAAAATTAAATACAGACTGAAAAAAAAGGACAAACAGGAGACACAGCGACAATGGAACAAGGTGAGTTGAGTAGAGCAGTAGACACTAGATAGATCAGACCACATGAGACAACTCACACCATAAATTGTGACCTTTGCTTTGAGCCTCTGACCTCTGAAAAGACACACAACACAGATGTTGATCCCACTGGTAAGGTCATGCAGGTTCTGATAATTCGTCCACCATGGGTCTGGGTTCGAATCCCAGTGAGGCATAGATGTTGTGGTGTTTGTCTTACGACGCTGGCTCTCTCCCTTCCATGGAACCACTGGCCCTAAATTAGGGACGGGCGTCTGCTTATAGCCCACTGAGTTGCTCACGATGGTCGTTAAACCTCCAATCAAAAAAAAAAAAAAAAAGTAATGCAAGCTGCAATGGCAAAAGTGTGTGTGTATGTGGGGAGGGGGGAGATCATTTCTAAGAAAATTCCAGGGGATTATCTCCCTTCAATGAGCTATACAAGAAAGCTCCCCTGGTGAATGGGTTAAGATAATAACAGACACACAAACAAAAATGGAGGCAGGATTGCAATTGCCCTTTACTGCAGCGCCAAAAAAGATGAGGGAGAAAAATAAGCACTTGTTTTTAAAAATAAAGACTTTTTAAGGACTTTTAAGGGCCTTAGAAATAGAAATAAAAAATAAGGAGTTCTTAAGGATTTTTAAGGACCGTGCGAACCTTGGGATCACAATTCTCACATTTTAAGCTTCCCAATGCAAAAAGAATTTTACAAATCGAACTAATAATTACGGAGATACTGTCTCCCTGGCGAGACAGACAAAGTGACAACATAAGCATGACACAAAAGATGCTAGTAATGCAGCTTCAGTCCTCCTAAACAAGAAAACCAATAGCCCCCCCCCCACACACACACACACACACACATACATTTTGCAGGGGGTGGGGAGAAAAATTTGTCAGACATAAGTTATGTCAGTAGAAAAATCCTCAACTACAAAACATCGTGCAGGGACAAAAAGGAAGGAATGGATAAAATTCCAGGACATGTAACAGAATTTTAGGACATTTCCAGAACAAAATGGAATTCCAGGATGTGTATGAACCATGGATTCGACATACACATATCTATATCAAAGTTGATATTTACGTGTATCAATATTAAAACTGATGTTATACAAGCACATCGATATACGCAACACAAATTACATTTTGTTTTGTTTTTAAATAGTAGCCTTACAATTAAAATAGTTCAAGTTTTTCTGAAAATAGTCACTTATGGCTGTTTTTTGTAAGAAATAGTAGCCATAGTCACCTGTCATCAAAAATAGTTAGTAGCAATAGTCGCCTATTTAGTCGCCACTGGCAGCCCTGGTATTTTTTAAGTACTTACTACCATTTTTAGCAAAACATAAAAATTTCTAAGCTTCCCACTAAAATAATAATAATAGTAAACAAGCACTTTTTAAGGACTTAAAGATTTATAAAGACAGTAGAAATCCTGCAAATATGTGGGAAAATGTAACTCTGGAAAATTCGGTGGACATGGAAGCTTATGAACATCTTGGACTTGATAGATCCTTGAATCTGTACTTCACAATGTAGAACTTGTGTGTTTTGTTATCTTGCTAAAAGAGTTCAGTGCTGTCCAGATGCACCGTCACCAGGCGTGGCAGCTTGGACCAAAACAATGCCTCGCAGTGAGGGTGCATTCAACATGGATCAAGGGACTGAGTTATGTCCATGAGAACAATCCTCATACCCTGATATCATTGTGGTCAGCCTATTTTCATCCAAATGTACAATGTGGTTTAATTTGTTCATACACACAGTCTCAGATACAGATTTGTTCATCTCTACGCTGAAGCTCAAACCAGAATTCATCAGATCTGGAAACTCTTTTCCACTTGTCTCATGTCCACTGCAGGCAGAACTCCCCACAATAACTGGCCAACATAGGCACACGAATGGGCAGTCTACTCCTCAGAATCATTTGCAAAAGCATCTGCATGACTATGAGCTTGGAACTGTTTCTCTGAGCACCCTGGTTGCAGTCTGTTATTAATTAAGGGCTCATGAACCATCTATTGTCCAAAATAGCATATGTCTGACAGCATTCACATCTCAATCATCAGCCAGTGGTGGTCTCCCCTTTCTGGTATGTTAGGTATGTGTCCCACTTGAACCATTACCACAACACTTTCAGAACGGTGGCCCTTAAACAGTCAGCAATGCCTGCAGTTGCTGACATACTAGCTCCTGCCTTCCTCGTGCTGATAATGATTTCCCATTCAAACTCCAACCAGTGTATGGACTTACATATTACATACCCCTGCTACGTGCTGTGGGGTGAGGTCTACTGGTGGAGACGAGTGGTCATAATGATCTGACTAATGAATGTATTAAGAACATTATTTCTGTATGAGTTTAAGAAATGGAATTATGCAATTCAGTGACAAAACATATTTAAGAATGTTTACAGTAGGGCAGATCTCAATAGGAAGAAATGACATAATTAGTTCCAAAAGTTCAGATCTGGTGACAGCAGCACAGTCACTGATAAATAGTCATGAAGACTTCTTGACTTCTACAGCAACCTGCTAAAGTCAAAGTGGAAACCAATCCTAGCAGAAGTACCGTGTATATTCGTGTATAGGTCAACTTTTTTTAATGAAATACTTAGGTTGAAATTAGGGGTCAAACTATACACAGAAAATATTTCTGATAGGTGGAAAACCAAAATTTTGATGCCTTATGGAAATGCGCATACTTAGCCATTTGCACCATCAGTTCATTTGCAGTTGTATATTTAGTCATTTTCCGGGTGTTACTGGCACAGAAGAAAGTTATTGCTAAGAATTTTCTTGATTTTATATGTACGAGTTTGTTTTATTTACTAATAGAAAAACTCATTTCGCAAGGATGTCTCAAAGTCCGTTTTAGATCTGTCAGTATGGCCTTGGAAAGTGGTTAACGCGTCAGCCAGTAGTTTAAGCTGCACCGTGCCGTGACCTACGACCGTGCTCAATTCTCGACGGGATGAAGAGGGAAAAGAACAGACTATTGAAAAAGGAGACCGCTGCCCCTGCTTAGCGACAGTGGAGCAGAGAGGCGTGACAATCTACAGAACAGCGGTAACTTGATCAATGCATCCTGAAAACAAAAGTGTTTAAACTTGGCCGATCGCTCAGAATAACATTGCCACTGATAGTAAAAAAGTTCAATAGTTTAACAACCTACTAATGTTTGTTATTAAATTGAGTGTGCCCCGGCTCTAAAAATCAAACAAACAGTAACATTTCTGACGACTGAGAGCGAGTAAAAAAGATTGCATCTTTACTGAATGGGGCGATGTTTCATTTTGTCACAAACACGGTGGAGAGGGGGGATGAACTCGGGAGTAGATGAACGACCTCTCTGTCAATCACACACTCTTCCAGCTCAGCAGTTGACAGACAGCTGCTACGCTGCACAGAGTAGTGGGAGAAAATTTTATAGAACAAAATTCCTTCAATTTTTTAAATAGTTGCGTGCAAATTTTCCAGTGTCCACAATACATCAAAATAAAGATTCATTTTAAATTTTGAAGAGATCCATTGAAAACTTCAAAAGTTACACATTTACTTTTTTACGGCATGCATATTCTTACCTATACACGAGTATATATGTAGTCTGCAAATTCTCAAGTTACTCATTTTGACCTCTTCCACCACTTTTAACAATTAGAAAATCCATAAAACTTGGGGAATGGGTCCCATAAGAGATTTTTCTTCTGGTAATATTCAGAAATAAGTAAACATTCACTTTAAGTCCTTTATGTGGCACTTTTGGATCAAATAATTACTCAACAGAAATGAGTGCTTTATTATTACATTAATAAGCAGTAACTTAATTCTGAGGATTCAAGACATCCCAGCCTGGGGAAAAATTGACCATAAAGGTTTTCCTGCATATCTACAATGAGGAAACAAAACAAAATAATCATAGTTGAAAATAAACTATAGAAACTGTCTGTTTATTGGTCTAAGGAATAAAACATTTTTGCCAAACTTTCACACATTAAAAGATGGGGTTTTTTTTTTTCAAGGCTGAAGGGAGAGTACAAACTGAAAATTAAAATGTTACAATTTAAAAATATGAGTATGATTTGAATGAAATGCGGGCGGTCTTAGTGAGAGATGGGTTTGCCTCCTCAGGGCGCTCCGTGGGCAATGGCGCTCAGAACAGCAACAAGGGCCTCTGTGAATCTTGGAAAGGTGCCAGCTAGTTCTGTGTGATATTGGCAGAAAAAAAACCCAACTCACTGGGTTTTGTTCCAGAATCCTTAGGTTGAATGACCAACTGGAACCCTCAGCTGTGGGCTAATTCCCCACACTGATGTACTTACCTGATTAAAAAGACACAAAGAAATGAAAAAAATGACTCACATGTGGGATACGGTGGACCTACCACACTTGAGAAAAATGGTCCACCACGGAATAGACCTGGAAATTCTGAAAGGCACATGAGAAGAGATCACGGTTGAGTGAGTGTAAGATTGGTGTATGGAATACTATAAATGGCAAGATGAATGTGATGACTGAGGAAATTAATAAGTATAAATTGGATGTCCTGTGTGTAAGTGAAACCAAAAAGATGGAAATTGGTATAGAAAAAGTGAATGGAATGGTGAGTGTGTGGTCTGGAGTACTGGATAATGTTAGGGGACAAGCTGGTGTAGGTGTGATTTTAAGTGAAAAGATGAAGAACAACAGATGCATTAGTGAGAGAATTATTTGGATACATCTGAAAGTGAAACTTCAGAGAATAGTAATTGTTGTAATATATGTTCCTTGTGACTCAGAACCTTCTGATAGGAAGGATGATTTCTGGAATGAGCTAAAAGCTGTTTTGAGCAAGTTTAGTGCTAAAGAGAAAGTTATAATAGCAGGGGATTTCAATGCTCAAGTAGATGTGAAGAATGCAATTTCTGACAATGTTCTGGGTAAGTTTAATGATGCTTGTGTACATGATAATGGTGAAAGGTTAATTGAACTTTGCATTGTGAATGGTTTGTGTGTATCTAATACGTTTTTCAACCACAAGTATATCCACATATACACTTTGGAAAATCGTACTCTTGGTCTAAGAGTGTCATAGATTTTGTTGTTTACGATCAGCGTCTGAAACACTTAGTTGTTGACACTCGTGTGACGAGAGGTGTAGATGTTGGCTCTGATCATTACTTGCTAGTGTTGCGAGTGAAACTGAATGTTGGTTGGAGGAAAAGGAATAGGAAGAGGCCTAGGATGGAAATAATAATGATTGAAAGGCTTCCTGAGGATCATCAGCATTATGCTAACTTACTCAACTCAGAGAACGACTGAAGGAGCTGGTCATGTGAGAGGGATGTAGAAAAGAAGTAGGAATGTTTTAAGAACTGTGTTATTACTGCTGCTGAGGTGGTCTGTGGTACCACAATAGTGGGTAACAATAGAGGTGAGGGTTGGTGGAATAGTGTGATTAAAGAGGCAGTAAAAAGAAAGAAGGAACCCTATTTGGGGATGTTGCAAGGTAGAGTTTCTGTGGATGAATACTGCTGTAAGAAGCGTGAAGCAGCTAAGCTGGTTTGCCAGAGTAAGGCAAAAGATAGGAAGGAGAAGGTGGAAAAGCATGAATGGCTTTTTGAGAAGATAGAAAGACTTTCTGGAAGTTCGTGAAACTCGGGGGAAAATAGGGGAAACAAAGTTGTAAGTTGTGTGAAGAATATGGTTGGGGAAATGATATGGGACCCCAGTGAGTTAAGTGAAAGAATGGGTGAATACTTCTGTGAGTTATTAGATCAGGAAAGCAAATGTGATTCTGAGGCAGAAGCAAGTGATGTTATAGTGAAGGAGGGAAGCACAGGAGGGATCTCACGAGAAGAGGTGTGTAAATCTCTAAAATCTCTTCAGAATGGTAAGGCTCAGGAAGTGGATGGCATAACTGCTGAGATGTTGAAATATGGTGGTGACTCTGTAATTGACTGGTGAACTGAAATTTGTCAGTTGTGCTGGGAGCTAGGAATGGTCCCTCTGGATTGGAAGGATGCTATCATTGTTCCCTTGTATAAGGGAAAAGGTGATCAGACTGACTGCAAGAACTATCGTGGTATCATCCTACTGAGTGTTCCAGGGAAAGTGTTTGGTAAGGTCATTATTGAAAAAGTATGAAGTCTTACATCAGTGAAAGTATGGGATGTTCAGAGTGGTTTCATGCCTGGTAAAGGCTGCACTAACCAAATTTTTACATTATGCATGATGATTGAAAAGTATCTGGCTGTTGGGAAGAAAGTTTTTACTGCCTTCATAGATTTAGAGAAAGCTTACGACCGAGTGAATAGGACACTTTTGTGGAAGGTATTGAATGAATATGGTGTTACTGGGAATCTACTTAATAGTGTAAAAGCCATGTATGCTGGTAGTAGAGCTTGTGTACGAGTGAATGGTGTTTTATCAAAATGGTTTTCTATTGGTGCAGGAGTCAGACAAGGTTGTGTTATGTCACCCTGGCTGTTTAATATATTTATGGATGCATGCATGCATGATACCAAAATAGATAATACTGGTATATGTTTTGGTGATATCCGTGTGTGCAGATTGTTGTATGCTGATGACACTGTCCTGTTGGCAGAGAGCAAAAGTGAGTTGGAGAGTATGTTGTTCCGGATGTACAAAGTTTGCATGAAATTCAAACTGAATATAAATAAAGGAAAAACCAAAGTTAGGGTTTTTGAGCTGGGAACTGGTAGTACTGAATGTAGTATAAGTATAAATGGCACTGTGATTGACCAGGTGAATGAGTTTGTGTATTTAGGAAGCATGTTTGACAGAGAGAACAAACTGGATGGTGAAATCAGTAGGAGAGTGAATTCTTTATTGAAAGTCATAGCTGTCTTGGGAAGTTTTCACAGGAATGATGGGTTCTCAAGGGAGTCCCGCATGGCTGTGTATGAAAGTGTAATTGTTCCTACTCTGATGTACGGCAGTGAAACCTGGGTACTACAGAAGAAACATAGCAGTCATTTGTGTGCTGGAGAAATGCGTTACTTATGGGAGATTTGTGGCAAGAGACATTCTGGTCATGTAAGGAATGAAGATGTGTTGGAGTTGTGTAATGTGAAGCAAAATGTTGTTAGCAAGGTGGAGACTAATATGCTTCGGTGGTTTGGGCATGTTGAAAGAATGAGTGATGAGACGCTTACTAAGAAAAAAAATTTCAGCCCAAGTGGCAGGAAGGAAAAACAGAGGAAGGCCAAGGAAATCATGGGAGTATCAGATTCAGGAGTGTCTGCATGAGAAAAAGATCATGAGTATGTCATGTGATGGATGTCAGTGAAGTTTGAATTGTGTGCTAAGATCGCTGTAAGTGGGGGAGTTTGATACGGCAACAGTAAGTAAATAATCCGATAAAAATTAACTGGTAATTTGTCTCTTCTTTGTGGAGCTAACCTCTGAATCTCAGAGAACAGCTTAGTGATATGTATGTATGTATTTGAATATAAACAAATAAAGAGAATGATTAAATACAGAGAGAAATTTGTAGTTGAATCATGAGGCACGCTAGTTGGTCATGTGGCAATTTTGAAGGGGGAAAAAACATTATTAATGCATTAGATCTACATTTTTGGCAACTCTGGCCCCTCCATAATGCTACACACACCCAGCCAGCATACCTCGTGAATTCAAATGCAGAAAGCTCTGTGTATTTAATTGTTCAGTACTTGTTTAGTCATCATACTCATTATTAAATTGCAATGTTTTAGTATTCAGTTGGTACTTTGCCGTCAGCCTTGAAAAAACCATTTGTTTATGTGCGAAAGCTTCAGTTCATGTGCAAAAGCTTAGCGAAAATGTTTAATTCCTAATACCAATAGATGGATAGTTCCTATAGTTAATTTTCATATACTTGGTGCATCAACAGTTCTGTTATTTAGTCACCCACTCTACCATAAATTTTACATTTTTTTATAAATATTTATGTAAGGAAAAATTACATATGCCCTGAGCAAGTTATTTACTTCTGCTTAGCTTTCAGCAAGCAAAAGCCCTTTCATGCCAGAAATACTGATGCATAGTAAGTTTAGCAATTTCAGTTTATAAATTTGAAAAAAAAAAAAAAAAAAAAAAAGAACTAATGTCACATCATATTTTTACTGGCTACAAATGATAATTACTGATAAAACATCTCAAAAAAGTTGTTAGCTCTGAGAAGGATCCACCACTAACACATTACTTTAGCTGTCAAACATTATTTAGTATTATCGGATACTGCTCTGTATTTCAGTTTCTTACCTAAAGCCATAGTTGTCTATTTAAATTTCTTAAACTGTTCTACATTTACATGTCTACCAACCATTTTTGTTTTTCTTGTATGTAATTCATCCAAACTTTTACTTCAAATATATCTGTAAATAAGAAATTGACTCTCACACTCTTGCGACACCAAACAAAACACAAAAAGCTGCTATACAAACCTAATGCTCCACCACCAGCTCCAGGATCATCAAGATATGGATCTTCAATAGGCAACCTAAGAAAGTGCAAAATACACTCATCTTGTGTACGACTACCAACATGTTCACAGACTTTATTCCAGTCATCTTTGAACATTTCTAATGCTTCTAACAAAAGCAGTGTCTCCTGTTCTGTCCATTCTCTTGATACAGTAGCTGCTGCTTTATTCTGTAAGCAAATATTGAAACACTAGAGTTTTTTTGTTGTTTTTTTTAAAGCACAATAACTTTAAACTGGATGCATAATGGAAATATATTTCTTTAAATGTTATCCTGGCATATCGAAATTCAGAGACACACACATACAGACTGCAATAAATATAATTATAACTCCAGTCAATTTTGAAAACCACATTTTTAAACCTCAAACAGAAAATAATTGAAGATATTAAAATTAAATCCATATACATGTAAGTTCACTGATCTACTGAAATACCACGATTAAAAAAAGGCACAAGATATTGGTGATTGCAGTTTCCCTTAATATGCCGCTCTTCACAAAATTTCTGGCTGCAAACAATACACTACTTTCATTTCAACTTGGAAGCACAGAACCATTGGCCAAAAACTGTCATCCGGGTCAAAAATCTTTGTCAAAAACTGTTATTCATGTCACTGAAATCTGCAATAAGCTGCCTATATAATACGAAATGACAAAGTTTACACTTAAAAACCCAGTTTATCCATTGGATTAATGCTTTCTCCTTCACTCGTTAACTATTTATGAATGGCAACGCTCTCATTCATAACTAATAAAACACTGCTTTGGATACATTTATGCTAATATGATGTGTGCCTGCCATTGCCATTGCTCTCTCTCTCTCTCTCTCACACACAACTAGGAATTCTACTCACACAGATTTCCTTCTTAGATGAATAACCATTATTCTGATATATCTTTTACATTGGAATTAAAAAGTAACTTCCCCCCCCCCCCCCATTTTTAGGCAATGAATTTATACAAAAAAGAACTAGAAAGAAAATTATGCCCTCGCATTAATGAAAAAAAAACCCAAAAAAAAAACATGATGTTGCTATAGCACCATACAACAGATCATGCCCACTTTTTTTAATAAAGGCACATTTTCCAGTTACATCAGCACAGCTACAAATATATGTTCCAATGAAGACCTTCAACATGAAACAGACCTTGAAAAAGTTACTACTAATAAAGAATTTCCATCCTTCATAAATTATAAAGACAAAAATTCAACAACTCAGATGTGCTAACACACTGTACTGTTATTAAACAAATACTGGGGATGATATATAATCCAAAAAAATATGAAGAGTTCTCACCAAGTTTCTAAATGGCAGTTGCTAAAATGAAATTGATAAATCACATACCCATGCTCATCTGAAACATTGCTTTTTGGAACAACTGCCCAAAAGGAGACAAGCCACATGCCTAGTCTCTCTCTGTCTGTCTGTCTGTCTGTCTCTCTCTCTCTCTCTCTCTCTCTCTCTCTCTCTCTCTCTCACACACACACACACACACAATACAAATGGTTCTTCTCTGTGCAGTGAATGAAAGTAAATTGCCCATGCTGCTGCAAGGCTTTATGCTACTAGATTCCCCCAAAGACATTGTCCCAAGCACAAGACCATCCTCAACGTCATCACGTGAGTTTAAGCAACAGGAAGCATAGTGGAGTACCTGAGATCGAGTACACTAAGAAATAAGAATGTAGATGTCTTTGCCTATGTGCTAGCACATCCTCACATCAGAACACAGGAAGTGGCTATTGCACATGGACTGAATGGTGTAAGTCCTCCACATTCGTCATTGGCATCAAGTTTGGCATACTGGGCCTTTTAGCAATATGCTTTACAGGACAGGAATGTGAAACAGAAAAAATTGGGGCAAGGGTAACCTACCATCTGATTGCTGTGGGAGAATGGCCTAATTTCCATTACAATGTCTTGTGAATAGATGAAATGGAACTCAATCCTCATTGCATAAATTACTTTAAACAACCACTGCTTGGCCATGGTGAACCCATGATGGACACAAAACACTGGTCTCCAAGTCCAGTGATCCACAAATGCATAGCGTGCCATTTAATGAAATGCCATTAATGAATCTATTTTTGTTTTGTTTTTGTTTTTAACCAACTGACCAGTGACTGGATCTCCTGCAAAATTAGGAGAGGAGGGTGGGTTTAAAATGTACCATTAAGCCATTTGTGAGACATGTTGATGCAAGTGGATAGTGCACCACCTCACCACACAGTGCCTGGTTAACATCAACATTTAGAACTCAATGAATTGGTCCCAGGAGCTGTGCCCTGGCTAGCATGTTTACCTGATTCTCATGTACAAAAAATTAAAGACATGAAAAAAAATGTCCAGCAAGATTAAGCAATGCTTGCAGCACTGTTGATGGAGCTGTACTGAATGCTGTTCATTGGAATACTGTTACATGTGCCCAGTACTGTGCTGTGGTGAACAGCTGCCAATTTGAATATGCATTGAAGCAAAATACCTGTTCAAGTGGCCAGCCTTCTTTTCTTTTTGGGGGGTGGGAGGGGGGTTGATGACCACCCTAAGCACCTCAGTGGGCTGTAAGCAGTCACCCGCCCCAATGTTTAGACCACTGCACCACTGGGTGCAGCATGGTCAGCCTTCCTCTCTTGTCTTGCTTTGACACATGGTTCATACGCTTTTTCAATCACAAAATTCCAGGACTTTTGGATTTTTTTCCAGGACATAAGATCCAAATGCTCTTACTTAAAATATAATGAAACCATAGGTCTGTTCAACCTGTAACCAACAACAAACAACATCTTACATGCTTGGGCAAACTTAATACAGAATGCTGAAAATGTTGTCTGCTGCAGCTAATCAGAAACTTAGAATTAAGAATAAATACTGAAATACCAAAACTGTCACTGAAATTGTGATCAGGTTTAATATCTACTAAACTTCTGTATACTATACTACACTGATTTTAAGAAACTTTTATTTTTCTACTTTGGCTTTAGTTCAATTATTGAAGAAAATTATAGAATAAAAAAAACCATAAAACTCAAAAATATATAGGTATGTGGCATTACTCTTAAAATCAGGGTTCGTACTCTTTTTGGGGGAAAAAATTCAAGGACTTTCCAGGCCTTTTCCAGGCCATATACAAAAATTCCAGGATGATTACTGCGCTTTACAGTATCATGCTCAAATTAGTTTTTAAAAGCAATTTCAGTTTTAAGTAATAAAAATGATGAAAGATGCAAATGGATGAGTGTGCTTTTTTACCCATTACATTTCTTTTTAATGTTTTTAATTGGCGAATTACCCAATAATGCTAAATTGAATCATGATGCAATTACCACAAGGCTATTCAGAAAATCCTTTCCCTCAATCAGAAAATGATTAATTTAATCAGTCATTTTAGCTGCATCACTATTCTGCACTATCTTCCATGTAATCAGACTATTATTGATAACAACTGAAATTATTATAAAATAAAGTGAGGGCAGATTCAGAATTTAAGAATGGGGAGGGCACACGTCTAACAGAGGACTGGTAAAAAAATCTCTGAGATTTATTTCCTCCAAAAAAAACATGGTGGTAAAACATGGAGGACCCATAAGGGGGAGATGGGGTGCTTGCCTGTCAGAGTACATCACAAACAGCAGTTCTGAAGTACTGCTGTGTGGATCACTGAAAAGTTCGGGCCAATGTAAGACAAAACGTGGAGTTGCAAATCCATAAGTGAAAAAGTGTAATGTCTGAAAACAAGAAACGTGAGACAAAGCAAAGCACTTGTCTACTTACTCAACCCCCCCTTTTTTTTTTTTGAAATGGGGCATGTGCCTGTTATGCCCACAGGTGGATTCTAGCTCTGATAAAAAGTGTTTCCATACATGGGAATGATTTTTTTTTAACATTCCCAATGACTGCCACTGGTGGATGCATATTGGGATGTGACTTTTGAAGGCAATGAAAATCTTAATTACTAGACAGAATATGTTCCAGACTTGAGGAAAATTTCATCCAATTGTAGTACAGTTATGTTAAATCAAAAAGCATAAGCCACGGAATCACTATGCACCTCAAGAAATGATTCGGGAGTGGACGATCATAGAAAGGTGAACCAATAGAGTTTAAAACAGAAAGTGTAATTTTAGGAACATGGCAACAAATTTCAAATAATTTTCATCATAGAAGTCAGAAAGTCCTGGCCCACCACCCAACCCAAAAGAATCTAACCACCTTTATGTCTACCAGTACACTTGCCTCATATTACTTTCCAAAAATTATTTTTCATATCTAACAAGATTGCCTCAATTTACTTTTATTTTTTAAATCAAAATCACTGCTAAACTAAATTTATGAAGTGCTACCCCAAAATGTGGAACTAGCTAAACTATTTATAAAAACCTTAAACATAAAACAATTTCAGTTTTTTATTGGTATAAATTAGGATATTCTTAAGTATTTTACATAAATGAAAAATGATGAGCATAAGGAATCTCTACCTCCAGTTAAGCTTCAATCATAACCAGAATCAGAGTAACCACTTTTGGTTCAACTCCCAAAACATAAGACAATTATATGAATTAAGTTTTTAAAAGCTTTTTTTTTTTAAATTGAAGTTTGTCAGTTATATAAACCAAAATCTGATCAATGCATTAAGGACAATTGATTGAATTGTTTTGGCCACAAATTCATAGTAAAATGTACAGCAAAAATATGTTTTAGGAGCCCATGAGTATTTACTGTACAAGTATAAATAAGGTTTTATGTTACTTACTAAAGTTTTAGTCCAATAAGAAGCCTAATTGTGGAAGTTAGTTGCAGAAAGTTATAAGTTTTTGGAACAGAAGAGTTCATTAGTCTATTTACATGAACTTCATATGAAAAACACTAAATAATTATGAAGATATAAGATCAAAACTGGTTTGAAGTTCAACATGCTTCAAAGAAAAAAAAAGTTCATTTCTATTGTAAATTGTACAAATATAAAAATTTTATGTTTTAGTATTAATTCTCTATATGCTTGGAAGATACCACAAATATTGAGTATCAATGGATGGTTATACAGATTTAAGATTGCTGACTTTGGTTTCAAGTTCCATATCCATTTTTTTAAGTACTGCTCTTTTCTCATGAGCAGTTTTTCTAAAGTTATTAGATTTTACAATGTATGTAATGTTATTTGTAGTTTCAGCTTTTAAAGCTAAATCATCAGCAGAGTTAAGTAATTCTTTGACTTCTCCTTCAATGAGTTTCCTTTTCTTTTCTATGCTATCAATTTCATCTAAAATAGCTTTCCTTTTTCCACATATGGCTGCTTTTTCCTTTTCTTTGGACTTATCATCCAAATAATGTATGTATTTTTGCCTTGCAGCTCCAACTGATAACAGAAGGGATTTTGAGATATTTACCTTATCAATACCACCTACATAGGATATATGATCATAAATAATTCTCTGTGCTACAATTGACTCCTCTCTCATGTTTTCTACAATGAGCTCCTTATTGACTGAAAAACCCCTCTCAACAGAAGCTTGCCCATGTGACAACAGTAAAAGAAGTTTCACAACTTTCCACAGTTCACTAAAAGCTTTAGTAGAAGACATGTACTCATACAATAATGTGTCTACTCTTTGTTGTTTATCTTCTGGATCAAAGTTTATGAATGAAGATTTTACTGCTGCAACACTGGTCACAAATTCCTTAAACTGCCATATTACACCATCACATAATTCTGGTTGTATTCTATGAGCATCAACAAGAAGTGTGAGAATGGATGTTAGATTCTTAATACAAGTCTCACTATTTTTTGACATCAACCGAGGATCTAAACACTTCATGTGGCGAACAAGGGAGTACTTAAGTGGATTTTTTTCCAATAGCTTCACAACTAGCTTTTGCAAAAATATTCGGCATTCCATGCTAAACTCCATAAGTTTGCATTCACTAATGTTCTTAGCACTTAATTCTTTCAATACCTTCTCTGTTTAAAACCCAACATCAATTTCTTTATAGTGACAACACTGAGATGCATCTGTAAGGTCTACTTGTAACAGCTTTAAGGCAGAGTTAGCTTCTGCCATTACGGTTCTTTTAACAAAGCGATTCATCATATTTCTTAGCATCTTTTCAAGATCTGTGGCCATAAAAGGCATCATTGGCTTATCTGACTGATATGCCTTGAGAAATGGTACCAGCTGTTTTGAAACTGAATTGAAGAAATGCAGTTTAGCCAAAACAAAAGGATCTTTAGTGAAAGTTTTGATAGCATCAAATGATACAGTGTGGGGATTCTTGATGCACTTCTTTTCAACTTGGTTAACATAATTTTCAATGTCTGCCCAAATTTCTAATGCTCGCTCGCAGGCAGGAGTATTTTCTAGCCACCTGTGTGGGCAGAATTTTAATGGCATCTTACTGGCTAAAATTATTTTAGAAAAATCTTCCCTCCTTGCAGGTGAATCTTTAAAAAGCCTAAATAATTATGAAAGCAACTTTTGAATTTCCCACCCTGTTGCTGAGGCTCCATGTCGAAAGGCATTGTTTGCAATGTGAAGTCCACAGCTCCCTGTGTTTAGGAGTTGGACATTTGAGTCAGCACTAAGTGTTGATTGCAGCATATCTAAAAACTTCCAATTAACATTGGGTCCATCCATTGATAACTGCACAATGTTACACAGTGGGAGGCACGCCATGCATTCAAGAAATTTTTCCATCATTATGTCTGCACTAGCATGACCCAAAAAAACTGATGACAAATATCTGGTTGAAACTGTTCCTTTTTCCCATAAACGAACATGTATATCCATTTGTTTTGACTGACTAAACTTGTTTAAACTTTCGTCAAACAAAATCACAAAATTTTCATTTTCAGTTTTGACTTCCTGAACCAACACTGATTTAAAGTGAGGTGCCAAACCAAAGCAACAAATGTAGGAACATTTTTTTCGCCACAGCTGAAGTTTGCAGCAATTCTGCTGTCAGAAAACATTAGGTGGAATAAAACATCATTACCTGCACAAGACCTGTAAGAGTAATGGGATTTAACCACTTTTAAACACCACAATGCTTCTGCTTTAATGGTTGCATTTTTTTCAAGAGGAATATGCAGAGGATTAGATGTGGATGCAATAGGCTGTACTTGTTTATCACTTGATACACATAGCAATTTATCAACAGTTAGTGGAACATTTTTACAGCTTTCTGTCAACATACTATGTTTTTTTCCTTTCATGTGGCTTCTTAAAGCGGATTCCCCCATATTCGAAACATCTATTATTTTAATGGATAAAAATGCATTTTGCAACATGGCAATTGCTTTCATCTTTTTTAATCCATCCAGCATATTTAGGATTTATTAGCCAAAGATTACTAAAAGTACACTTACCCATATTTAATGGGGGGTGAAAAAATGGGTAAATCAACTGAAACAGTAAATGAAAGCCAAAAAAATATCTAAGATCAGGAACCACACAACTAAAAATTGAGAATTTCCCTTGAGTAAGGGGCTACACATGTGACCAATTACTATAGGCCAGATTTTAAGTAATTAAAGAAAAAGGGGTCTTACTGCTATGTTCTTTCCTGCTCCCCCAGCTTTGTCCTTTAGGCAGCCTGGGTTGCAAATGCTTTGGCATTGATTTAGTCTTCATTCAAAACAAGGAAACAACACTTAGTGAAGTTACTGTTTTATGACCTGTATGCCAATCAGTAGACAGAGTGTTGTGCTAAAAGACTGTTACAAAGCATCACCTCTTACAGCTGGGCTCCAAACCAGAGGAAAGGAAATGTTAACAAACACTTAGTGCCTGAGGGAAGCAAAACTTTGTACTGGGTCCCCTCCTCCAAGTCTCAAATCTTTCATACTTACCCAGCTGGAGAGTGGACGTAGGGCTTCAAGCTTGGAGAATGAATACTGCTCTTATATCTATGCCTTTGAATTTAATTTCGACCATTTTCAACAGGGTAGGTTCCTAGGTTGTACCTAACAGCATACTAAAATTTCGCCAAAATCCAACCCCTTTTACGTGAATTATCGTACGGACAAATGGAAAAAACCAAAGCATAAACGTTTCTGCAACCTACAGTTCGAAAGGGTTAGTAATTTCTAAAATAAAAACATAACGAACAGCGTGAAAACTAGCTCATACACAGAATATTTGAAACTACAGTATGCGCTCTCAATTATTAGGGATGATAGTGGGGAAGGGAATAGAACTGTCCATAATTAGCATGTTCTCGTTGCGCTAGGCGCTTAAGCACTGCTGAATTCCGTCAGACCCCCAATGGTCAAATCATTGAAATGTGCTGATGTTCATGGAATGAAATGGTTGATCAGCTATGATAACCGCATAAAAGTTCGAAGGGGGACGATTTTTTTTTACTTTATGCAACATTCTACATTACTCCAGTATTTATCTTGTCATCATCAACAATAGCAATGTAACTAAAACTTACGATCGCGGATATCGGCCAACTGAAAATCTGCCATACAACTAAGGGATACAACACACAGGTATCATGTTACAGTGTATTGTAATTGAAAAAAAAAAAAAAAGATTTCAGAAATTAAAATCGAAAAAAAAAAAAAAAAACTTTCAGAAATTAATATCATCAAGTCATGGTGTTTCAAAAATCCGCTTTCCTTTATAATGTTTAAAAACATGTAATGTTTTTTCTTTTTTACCTGTCGTGTATAATAAAATGGGTTGATTTTTTTATGGAATCAGACGTCCATATGTCCGATTGTCTTCGTCTGAGTTCACACGTTAGCTACTGTGTACAAGTAGACATATTTTTTCAGCTCAAAAATATGTAGTTTTGTATGTATTCACAGTATAACTCATTCCGTATTCCCACAGAACAAAATTCAGCAGATACAAATGAAGAACATCAAGACCCACCCAACACCATGTTTCCGATTGTCTGCTGTTTATATTCAAGAAATGCGAATATGGATCAATGGTGAATGCAGCAACTATGGTTTTTATTTATTACCAAGAAAAAAAAAGGAGCCTGAAAGCTGTAAAGCTGAAACGGATATTTCTCCCCCACCCGAAAACATTCCGATTAAGTTCAAACAGCAGGAGCACGCGTCCACGCACACTCAACCTCTGGAATGTCCTGGTGGAACGGCTTCTTTTCATTTGGCACATCGCCATAAATCACCACCTGCAGCTCACTGAAGTGTCTTCCTCCTTCACCCTAACTATAGGAGAAAACGTAAAAAAAAAAAAAAAATGCTGCCCAATTTTCGACAAAATGACCAAATTTACGTCATAACGTTGCAATTTACTAAAATACGTTTATCTGCTGAATTTCGCCTAAATCCATTAAAAAACTTTTTAATTATAGATTTTTATTAAAACAGTAACTCAGACATCTGAATAAAAATGTATGTTTGTAATTAAAATAGAGTCCATATCATCACAGAAACAAAATTTAAGGATCACTCTGTTTAAATAAACCATGGCATCTAAAAAAAAATAATTTGCTTGCTTTTCCCGTAATTTATAATTGCCGTTTCTTTTTTTGAATCCGATTTTGCAACGGATTTTTTTTTTTTTTTTTTTTTTTTGCATCTGCTAAAGTTTCAAACGGAATTCGGCGAAATTTGCACTAGAACTTTATTGTGATGTATTTTAACCACTGTAAGAATTTTACTGTGTTATTTTCAAAATTCCGGAAAATGGATTTCTGAAAATATCCCTTAGTCCTTTTGAGCCGTGGAAGTGATAAACAGGTGTTTGCTTTCTTCCCAACCAAGGGCTTCGGATCAGCGCTCCCAGCTGTCAATCAACCGTTGCTATGGTAACACACTTTCTGCTCAAGGCTCACTGTCTAAAGAGGCACACATAATAAAAATTTCCAATGCTAACTTTTTAAGTTTTAAACCGATTCAAATGGAATTTTGGGAGTGAGCTTCTGTAATCCAATTATAGTAAATGTAAAAATTTCAGCCACTTTTGTGAAAAATTCGCAAAGATAGTTTTCTTATTTTTTATCATAAGTAGCCGAAGTCTCTTGAGGGGTGGGCCGGAAGCAAGCGTCTTAATGCAATAAACAAGGAGCAGATGAATGTGTTGTTCAGGCATACTCTTGGATGCCAGCTGACTTTGTAAACACGCGACCCCCTTGCAAATGCTAAATGTCTCTTCTTTCCCCTTCTGTTGTTCTCAGTAGTTGTCGGACGGACATCAAGCTCAGGGCTAGAGAATGCATCAAGCTCTCCTTCATTAACAGACCTGCTAGTAATCATCCAATTTTATTGCACTAGAAGTAGTGCTTCCCCCCCAGCCAAATTAGGATTTGGGCACATCCGAAACACCACTGTAGCCGGCGGTTTCTTTGAGAACAGAGGAGAGGAACTTAAAAAAATTAAGGGGTAACAGTCAGTAACACGATTTCCTAAAAGGGCATTTTTTTTAAGCACTAATTTCAAATTTCAAGGCTTTTCAAGACAGCATTAAAAAAATACCGTTTTTCCAGGATATTCCAGGCCTTGAAAACGTAATCATGATTTTCCAGGACTTTCCAGGTTTTCAAGCACGCGTGCGCACCCTGTAAAATGCTTTCATATACCACACAATCAATACATAAAATACTATTTATATTTAATTATTTTGAAATAATGTTTACATTGGAAATTTAAGGGTAACGAAAGATGAAATATTTCGAACTTTTTCAAAGGACCAAAGGGATTGTTATTTCTTAAACACATAATCACGGGAGCAAGTACTTGCGTTACATTTTATTTAGGGAAGGAATTTTCAACATAATATTGATGCTGTAGCTAAGTTTTAAATTTGTACTTGCCAGAAAACAAAGCATGCACAAACATTTCCAACATGAAATGAAAGAGAATAAATAATGGGAAAACCTTAAATCCAAGAGCTGTGTACAACTATATTCATAAGTGATCAAAGCAATTTAACTGGGCATGATTAGAAAACTAATTACAGAAGATGCAAAGTGATTAGTTTACTCAGAAAATACTAAGAAACAACTAGATTTAAGTTTCTCATAATAGAAAGCTATTTAATTTTATGGCAAATTTTCACATAAAGCATTCATTAGCAAATTTCAGTAAAGGTCAAAGGTAAAAATACCCCCAAAATCAGCTACTTAATTCCACCAGTGGCTACAAAGTATGTTACAGAAATTAACAAATAGCGCAAAAAACGTTTCGCATAGCAAAGGCAAGGTATTAGAGACAAAATGATTTTCAAATCACAGTTAAAAGAAGAGATAGAGAAGGAAACATGATATAACTGTATGCCTTTTAGCAGGAGAATTTTGCACAGTGGAAAAGTTGAAACAGGCTAAAAGTATTCCTCATAACAAAAGCTATGCTAAAGAAAAATAAATTTTCAAATATGTCTCCCAGAAGCAGAGATAGCAAGAAAAACGTTTTGACCTTTACAACCCCTAGGGAAAAAGTTATACACATTATTTCAAGAGGATCTTCTTATTGTAACAAAAATCTTATTCACTCTACATCTTTATTATAGCGAATGGCATACAGTAAAAAAAAAGAAATTTCTCAATAGAGTTTTTAGAGGCAGAGATAAACTGCAAACAAAAGTACATAAACACCCCCTAGCAGCAGAATTGTGAACCACAAACCTCCTCAAATACAAACCTAAAGTGTTCCATAAGGTAAATGGTATCTGGTGTTAAAAGAATTTTTTAAATCTGATATTTAGAAGTACAGAGATTGAGAAAAACAGATTAAAATATTTGCGTCTCCTAGCTGCAAAATTGTGCATTATTTTGGGAAGAAAATACACACAAGGAGCTTTCATAGTTAATAGTACCTGGTCGAAAGAGAATATTTTTCAATCGGGTTATTAGTCCCGTAGATATTGCTGTAAACGGAAACGTGAACATTAGCCCTCTAGTGGCACTCTTGTGTGTTAAGAAATATTTGAAATTATATGAGAAACATTTTGCATCAAAAATGTTCTCCATCAAAGATAGAATTTTTCAAATTGTACACCTTCCTAGAAACAGAGATATGGAGAAAAATAAGACATACGCATACGCCTCTGGTGGAAAAATTATGCACTATTTAAGCAGGAAGTATTCTCAAAAAGTTTTTGGAGGTGAGTGGTATCAGTCCACGGAGGAATTTTTTCAATCGAGTTTCAGAGGTGCCAACCTCTAGCAGAACGTATCAGTAATCAATAGGGGATTTTTCAGTAATGTTTCAGTAATGGAACACAAACTTTCAGTAATATTTTCAGTAATGTAACACGCCATTTATTTATTTTCAAAGTTAAGGACAATATTATAGTATTACTGTGTAACCTGTAATACTTGTATGAGGTGACGACCTTCCGAGAAGCCTATCAGTAATCACCATACGAAGCTCATCATTAACGTGCGGAAAGGGTATTTCATGAGAAATTAATGTGTGAAATGTGTAATAATCTTATATGTTTACACTATCCTGATAAAAAATTATGAAATTTAATTATCAATATTGTACTTACCTCATGTCATTGCTGACATGAAGACTCCCTTGTTGCTTGTTTTGCAGTGGTATATTCTTTTTCAGAAAACTTCTTTTTATAACATGGCTCACCTGAGTAAAATGCTTCACTTTTCTGTACAAGAAGGGCACTTAATGTTTTGGTGCTCATTGTTGGGCAGAAGTATGTGAGGTTTTTCCTTACTATACTAAATATTCTCTCTGCAGAGGAATTCTTGTGAGGGATAGTTATTATTGCCAACATTAGTTTAGGCAATGCAGAATACTTGGGAAGGCCAGATGAATCCTTCATCTTAGATATTTCATTCCATGACACATCTGCTTTAGGATATCCAGCTTCATCAATATCACAGTCTGGGAACATAGCATAAAACAAGGGACCAGCATGATCACAGTTTGCTTATAGGTAGGTGATGCTCCACAATGAATGTAGTAAACAGCAATTCAGCATTTATCTTTCATTTTTATTTTATTTTTTTTTATTTTTTTGTGCAAAAAAATTATCCAAAGGCTTTTATTGAGTCTTTCATTTTACATAGTCCTCGTGTTTTTTTGACTGGATATGCCTTCGGCAATCATCTCATCCTACATGGGCTACTGATTACTCCCATATTAGAAGGCATGCAAGGAAACCTTTATTTCAGCATTTGTAACATTTTTTTCCTTTCCTAGCTCGAGATTTGGGAGAAAGATTTGGATGTTCCTGGAGAAACCTCTTTGCATATTTATTTGTTTCAGAAACGATAATTCCAAGGATGAAATTAGTAAAAAATAAGAAAAAATATGCAATAGGTGCCGCATCACTTGCAGGAGCATGTTTGGGCCCCTGCATTTCATGATAATCAAAAGGATGCTGAGGTTGTTCATCACTGCCCTCTATTACATCCTCCCATTCGCTTTCATGACCTGAAGATTCACTATCTAGATCTTCACTTTCGGAAGATATTGTGTGCGTAGCACAGTGGCTAATTTTCTGGCTTGATGTTGCTTGGCCAATATCACTCTCAGATGTTTTAAAATCATCACTATCACTTGGCAAACTTTCACTCTTACTACAACAAGCCATTTCTAATAACCTTTCAAAAACATTTCACGCAGTAGGAAAAAGCACGTCTGCTAGTCTGAGGAACAAGCTGTCAATAAAGTCATCCTCTGCTAACACTAGTTTGGAAAAAGAGGGGGATTCGTAATTCACGGAGTTTCGCGATTGTGTCTGTTTGTTTGGGAAAAAAGAAATGAATAATGTGAAGAGTTTCTAGTAATAAAACACCGCATTTTGTACTCCCGCGCGGCAAAAGTCCGCAAAATAAATAATAATAAATAAACACCCGCCATCGTGGGACCATGCGTTGCGACGAGTTGCGCATTATTGCACTTCGAACGGGGCTTCAAAAGGTGATTTCCGATAGTACGACATTTTAAAATTCACCATCAAGGCCAAGTGAACAGCCCTGCCTTAACTGCAGTAGGAAAACTTTTGGCTAAAGTAGCCTTTCTCCCGTCACACGGAGAAAGCGCGTGGGAAGCCTGATAGCAAGTGCAAACTATTTCACGATACGACTCTTACAGCATATTACGATTCTTTTGATAATATCGTTGTTTGACGATATGATTCATGGAGATTCCCTTTCAAAACGATATGATTGATAAATGATATGATCATCGACACTGATATCTGCCGTCTAATTCGGAAGTTGTTCCGAATCAGACGGCAGATACCAGAAGTCAGGCAATGCCAAGTTTGGGCTTCCCTACAGCCCAAACTTGGCATTGCCTGACTTCTGGTTGTTTGCAGTACTCAGGAAACAACTCAAAGGGAATCATTTCACATGTAAAGAAGTTCAAGCTGCTACAAGATGGGTTCAATATATCATCATCATTGTCAACCATTATCAATTCACTGCTGGAGGAAGGTCTCCCCAAGTTTCCACCACAACGGTCTGTCTTGTGCCAGTCTCCTCCATGTCACTCCTGCATACTTTCGAACTTCATCCACTCATCTCCCACCTGGTCTTTTCCTGTCCCTTGGAATCCAATCTAAAATTTCGGCTGTCCATCGATGGTCTGTCCGTCTGGCAGTAGCCCGAGATTTAGATTCTTGTATATATATACTGTATATATATTCAGCACAATCCTGGTGTCTCTGCTTCAAATTTCAGCGCATTGAAAAAAGTTTACTTCAAAGACATGCTACCAATGACAATCAGAGGAAAGTTTGAATAACCCAATTCAGGATCATAATCGAATGCTTCGTCCTTCAAATATAGCCACTTCCTTGCCCATATGGTGCATTGTTGAATTCCCTCCAGCTGGAGTCCATTTCTGCGAGTTTCAACAGTTTCAGCCAAAATTTGGTTCTTGTTAGCAATTGCATTACTTTGAATTTGTTGCTGTCGCTGCTCCTCACTTTCAAGCTCGTAGGCGATCGGACGTTCGGCGCTTGTTCGTCTCTTCAGCAGTCTCGTTGCTTCGTCCTGTAGCAGTTTGCAATCGTTGTTCTGCAAGTTGCGCCTGTTTCCTCAGCAGTTTCGTTGCCTCATCTTGTAGCAGTTCGCAATCGTTGTCCTGCAAGTCACGCCTCTGTTTCCCAGTTGCGTTGTTTCGTCGAACAGTTTGTTGAATTTTGTCCGCTTCATGTGCTTGTGATCTTTCCTCTTCCAATTGCTTGGTTCGTGACAGTTTTCGGCGTTTTGTGTTGATTCGGTGTTGATTAAAAATTGGTCTCTTCTTTTTGGGCATTGCTGTCACAAATATTTGTCGAGTTAAAGCAACGAAATGTACAGAATGTATGGAATCTGTGGAATCAAAAGGACCAAAAATGTTATCAAAACAAACATTCAATTTTTACTCTATGTTGATTTGGCTCAGCAATAATGATTGACCTAGAAATTCTAGCATTAATAAGCAGTGCAAATTTCATAATGCCAGAGTTCGGCATTCAAGAGTTGTTTAACACGCGTTAAGGGTACAGAATGTGAGAACATTTTTCCAATTATACGAATCTTTGACAGCAAAATTCATTAACAATACTGATGTGAAATACGTGATGTGAAACATGTGACAGGAAACGTGCTGCTATGAAAAATGTGAAACACGCTGTGCCTTCTATACATTTATGTGGTGTCTAAGCACTTAAAAACTTAATTAACTCATAACTCAGGAAGGGAACGATGTAGGGAGTTAAAAATAGTTGCGTCGACCTAGAAATTCCAGCATTAATAAGCTGTGCAAATTTCATGATGCCACAGTTCGGCGTTCGTGAGTCTTTGCTGCTTCAGACAAACAGACACAAGGATTTTCTGTTTTATAGTTAAAATAAATGCAAATTATGGGAACGAAAGTTATAAGTAAAATATGACAACTAGTTAATGACTTCTTGCACGTCCCACACATAGTGGCAAGACTGCCATGTAGCAGCAAATGTCAATCCTTGTGTAGAGACATGAAAAGGCAATTTTCCTGTGATGATGATTCTACAAATTGTATTGCCATAACTCAGTATGCAGCATTTGACATAACAACTTGTTCTGATTAATTTATGCACAGACAACTTTCACTTACCTGCCACATAAAGGCTGCAGGTGAATGAAATTATAATGTTATACTTCAGAATCTAACAGCAAATAAAATGCATAAAATTGATTCAGAAAATCCTAGCCCCTTTTCCATTTAAACAAGATGCACAGCCATTCTAAACATTGCATTAAAAATAAAAACTGTGCATGCATTTAACATAAAGAAAAACCAAGAATAACTAAAATATGCTCTCAAATTTTAAGCCCATACCTTCATGTATGCATTCTTTTTTGCATACTGATCCATCCTTAAACCATAGTTTTCATTCGATGGAGGTTTACCATTTGTTTCTTCAAGTTTAGAGTCTGTGCCTTCTTTGCCCTTATCCAGATTTAGCATCAACTGAGCAGCTGATGGCTGAGAAATTTGAAAAACTATATGTTAATATACATAAATAACATCACATTGAAGAACAAAATCTGAACACACCTGAAAGCATAACATATATAGCTAAAGAGTAAATTGTAAAAATTGAAACCGTTACTTTTTATAAACAATCCTGTTACATCCAGAGGCTGTTGTCCTCCCACAACATGTGTGTATAAAATGTTTTAAAGCTGTTGGGATATAACGAGGTACAACACAGTAAGTTGCATTTCAGTAGAATTTATCTCAATATAGGTTGTTAACCATTACTTTTGTTGCAAAACTTGCATGATACATTTTAATTATGCTCATCAATCTTGAGGTCAGCTTAACACATTTCTGGTTATTTCACTGAAGTTCTTATTATATAGAAATAACCATAGTATTTTTTATTTGTTTTTAGCTTCTGTATTTCTTTTTAATTTAACACATTACTGGACTTGATTTCCATTTCCTAATTAGGTTTTTTGTGTATCTATTCTTCTGATACAATGGGAGGGGGGTTACTTAGCTTTGTTTTATATGAACAGAAAGTGTAGCTCTATCTATAAAATTTCAAAAAGTTGATGCATTTGAATGGTTGATCAGAGTCTAATAGAATAATGTTGGATGAATATGTGCAACACTTGTACACTTTGCAGTTTATTTTCTTTCCTACTGCAAGGAAAAGCAATATTTTCTTCTTTCTGATTTCACTGTTAGATTTCTTGCATTTAAGAAAAGTTTTGAGTAATTACTTAAATATTCTATTGTTTCTTTCTTCCACGGTTTGCTTTTAAACATAAGTAGTAGGACTTGGTTATGACACCTCAGGTACAGTTTCAAATAATGAGTGGTAATAACTAAATCTCCACATATTATTTAGTAATCTCCTTTTTTAAGTTAATACACCATCATCACTCATTTATAGCAACATAAATTTCATGGACCCTCTTCAACGTCATTCATAATAACTGAGTTTGACATGTGTAACAATACATGCAACATGAGAATAGGAATAGAAGAAAGGGTTATGTTTCTTTGATTTTACTTTTAATCAGGCATGAGAACAATGCAAGTTATGCAGTGTGTCATTTATTAATCATTACATCACATTTGTGTACCTGTATGTGTTCAGGCATACATAGAAAAGATAAATACATAACTACGAGTGCTATTGTCCTGATGAACTCTTTCCATCCCCACAAATGAGATACCAAGTGTTTGAAATTTTATTAATGTGGAATATACAAGCAATCTTACACTGATAAAAAGAACCCAAATGGATCAAAAAGTTAGTCACCAAAAGTAGAGACCCCACAAAAAATCTAACAATTACTAAAAGAAAGAATTACATGAAGTAATTTAAAAAAAAAAAAAAACTGTTGGGGGAACAAATTAAATACCATAACACACCTCAAAATTCCTATTAAAACAAATACCAAAAAATATATTATCCACAGAGCACTGAAATGAATTTAATACCTTTTGATAACACATGAAGAAGTGGTATAACAAACAAGGAAACAACATTCATTAACATTATATGATACCTCATTGAAAATATGGTAACATTAAACTCTGAAAATGTTACACTACTATATACTGCAAGCTAAATGAAATTTGTGCAGAAAAAGATACCATTAAGAGAAACAAGGAATTAAACTCCAGTTCTAACAACCTGTGTTTTATGATTGCACAATTAAGCACAATAAAAGAAGAAAAACATGATCCATGGAAGTACAGACAAACATCTAAAAGTCTGCATAACTTCATGCAAACATGAGACAATAGGTGGCACTACAGCTTGGAACAGAATCATAATGATGGGCATTTGCAAATGTTCTGGAGGGAGTCAACTAAAATTCTCATTAAAAACTGCCTTAGATGGTGTTTTAAGATAGAGTGGGATGTAATGGATTACAAGCGAACATTATTCATTTAATGTTCAGAATCTTACACAACACTGTTGAACTCAGTAAATGAAGAAAGCTGATAAACTGTTTTCTCTACCAAGAAACCTAGATCACTGGGTAGATCTGATATAAAATGGAATCTGGTTGACAGGCAACTTCCACTCCCAAAACAGAAGCACACTGAAGCAGTCAACTTACATTTATACATTCGTGTAGGAAAACATGGACAGGAAAATATACATTCTAATTATAAAATTTTATTTTAAAATATACATTCTAATTATAAATTCCTGTAACTGATAAGTACTTCTGAGTCACAAATTCTAATGATCTCACATGGCGGTGAAACCCGGGTACTACAGAAGAAACATAGGTGTCATCTGTGTGCTGGAGAAACGCGTTACTTACGAAGGGTTTGTGGCAAGACACGTTCTGATTGTGTGAGGAAAGAAGATGTGATGCAGTTGTGTAATGTGAAGCACAAAGCATATTAGTGGAGACTAATATGCTTTGGATGGAGACTAATATGCTTTGGCGGCTTGACCATGCTGAAAGAATGAGTGATGAGATGCTTACTAAGAAAATTTTTTTAGCCCAAGTGGCAGGAAGGAAAGGAAGAGGAAAGCCAAGGAAGTCATGGTAGGATCAGATTCAGGAGTGTCTGCAAGAGAAAAAGATTATGAGTATGAAGTATAGGTCTTGTGTATGTTGTGTGATAGATGTCTGTGAAGCCTGAGTTGTGTGTCAAGATCGTTGTAAATGAAGAAGTTGGATACGGCAACAGTAAATAAATAATCAGAAATGTATCTGATAGCTTGTATTTCTTTGTGGAGCTAACCTCTAAATCTCAAAGAACAGCTTAGTTGTGTGTGTGCACGCACGCACATACATACATACATACATACGTAACACTGCTAATTTTACAATTAACAACTACATACCATATTTATACCACAGAGAGAAAAACATTGTCACTTCATTAAGTGCATCCTAGTAAATCATACGGAGCCACTTCCACGCATCTACTGCTGCTGTGTCCTTCCACATCTGTTATATCATGATGACACTATCACCCTGCATTCATACAAAAATAAAGAAAGGTTGTTTATTTGAGCCTTTTTTTTTTTACAGGATACAAGGAACAAGGGTACTTCTGTTGACATTTGCAGTGCAGATATGTCTGTATGAAGGTAAGGAGTCAGTCATGGAGACATCATAGTGTAACAAACACAGGAAGGCACATTACATAACAGCAAAAAATTCACAGAAGTTGTGCTTTATATTTTTTGGAAACTGGGTAAGCAAAGTGCACCTGTGTTAAAATTGTTCTGTAATTCTGTCATCATTTGTTTTTCTTTTACACCCTCCCCATTCTCAGTTCATCTCCCATGTTAGACTTGTTTGATATGAAAAGTAAGAAAAAACTTTTTTTAATTATTACAACATTAATTTCCAAGAGTCACAAATGCAAGGAACACCTAGAAATGCCCAAAACAATGAAATACAATGTTGTTGTTTTTTTTTTCCAAAACATGAAATACAATATTATAATTGTTTATGAATTTTTAACACACTAAGATTCATAATTTGTTCTTTCTCTTTAATGGCATCTTTCTCCTCTCTTAATCACCACCGACATTTACTGGAACCCCTCTTTCTTGACATCTACATTTTGTTTGTTTTCACATAAATATTACAAATAAATATTACAATAAATATTACAATAAATATTACAAATAACCTCGAAAGAGTAACACTGCTAATTTTATATCAAAGCTGCGTGAGTTATAAAACACAGCATGATTATATATTATCATGATCTTACACTAGCATACCAACATCATGTTCAGGCATATTGGCAATGATATAATATGAAGTGTTCAAGTGTGACTGATAAAAATACATGCATAAGCATGCAATCCCACTGAAGACACAGCACATTATTTTTCAAACTAATAACAGCAAATAAATATTTTGTCTCTTCCACACACACACAACACAGGTGATAAGCATTTCACAGCAGAGTCCACTTATCTGGCAACCTGAATAAACAGTTTACAGCTCCAGCAAAATATATTATATCAAGATCTATTCTTCTTCACTAATGATGTATAAGATGTTTTATTACAGTGCTTACATATTATACACCAAGCATTTCATTGCATGAAGCTTGAGATATAAAGGGGAAAAACTGTAAACTTGGGATTTCCAGCAAAGTAGACTTCTTGATCAGCAATCACAATAAAAATCAGTGTTGCGAATACAGAATAGTTACAAGTGGAAATGGAATTCCTTGAACATGTGTATTTTATTTCCACATACACAAAATTTATACAAGGCCTGTGGCATCATAGGAAATCACTTTTTCTTCAAAAATGCCTGATTTTTTTTATATTCCGGGTCAACGTCAGGGCATGATGCTAACTGTTGCACACATACGCACATGTCCAGAGCTTTAAATATACTAACACAACTTTTAGTTTGCTGTTTCAAAAAAGCATGTGATTTTACACAGAATTTGGAAAGGTATCCCAAACCCACATGAAAACCTCTTATAACAATTCAGCGTTTGCTCAGAATTTTTTCAAGTTTTCGCCAAACTATTATTATTTTTTTTTTTTTGCCAATCTATTATAATAGTACAAAAAGGTAATCTCCAAAACTTTTTTCTATCACCAAAACGATTTTTTTTGCAAATTGCAAAGAATGTGATCAGTAGAATGACCCCTAACAATTACCAGAAATTACACTGTCACCATTAATCATGCAATCAATCAATCAAACATATCCACAAACTATAGGGAAAAGGCAAAGTACTGTTGAAAATGTACAACAATACATGGTTGGCAGCAGAAGAGAGAAGAATGTGGACAGCAGATATCCTTGAAGCATTCCTAATATAATATTAGAAATTTAATTTCATGCTTTTAATTTAGATGAAGTAAAATTACCAGACAGGATATTTTGGTAGTGACATGAACCTTTTGTTTGCAGTGGAATGTGTCAGAATAGCATGATGTGGTAACATGTGTTTATTCAAAACTTCAAAACATTGCAAGATTTGAGAATGGATTTCCACATGAAAGGAACATGATGTGGTGAAACTGTGTTGATGTAGTGTTACGGGAAAGGTTAATTTCAGTACTTTCATGGTACGTAAGAGATTTCTAATTAGTAAAAGGGACTATACATTTCTTATTTTGCCAGTTTGGTAAAGCACAAGAATCACTTATGGTTAATAATGATCACAAAGTGGATGGATTACTTTTCTATACATCAGAAATAAGTTTTACTATTCAAATCCTATTTACACAAAACTAATATTATTTGAAATGATCCTTCTTTACACACAGAACATAATTAACATTTTATGTATTGGAAGAACACATAATTTTTCTCCTACTTTAATCCACATATCAGTAAATATGAATCATGAAAAATTATCCCTAATTTATTCTCCAAACCTCCTGTCTCCCATCAGTTTTTCAGCACTATATTCTTTTATTTCATATAAATCCTGCACAATTTTTTAATCCTTTGGTTATATAAGTTGGCTGTAAAATCTGCCTTATAACTTATTAAACTAATTCTAAATGAGAGAGACTTGATTGAACCACTGATTCACCAGTTGTGTGTTTATAGTATTCTAGTCAAAACTTCCTCAGGTACAACTTTTACATTGAATGCATAGTAGAACATATTTCTGATGTAAAGAAAGGTAATCCATCCGCTTTGTTATCATTATTAACCATTTGTGACACTTCTACCATACTCGACTGACAAAACAAGAAAAGCATTGCCCCTTTCATTAATCAGATACCTCTTATGCATCACCAAAGTACCGAAATTTACCTTTCCCATAAACACTACATCAATACAGAATCAAATTTGGCAATGTTTGAAACAACACACTACATCACATGGCATTATTCTTGTACATTCCACTGCTGTGACAAGGTAGCATGCAGTTACAACCGAAATATTGTCCGAAAATTTTACTTGATGCAACTTAAAAGTGTAGAATTTAACTTCTAATACATTAGGAGTACTTCATGAATCTCTCTGTCATTTTGCTATGTGGATTTCTGCCATTCCTTGTTATTATGAAGAATGTGAATGACAAGTAATGGCTTAGCATCCCTTAGTGTCAGAAATTACCTGCTGTGTTCTTGGAGGATTGATAGGCTGTAAACCAGATGGTGTATCAACCAAAACATGAAAATGTGATGTTGAAGGAGGACCCATGGGTGTTGGTCGACTGTCGGCATCTACTTGGTAGTTCACAAGGCCCCATTGCTCTAAAAACGCATGGACTCTGAAAAAAAAAAAAAAAAAAAAAAGAAGAAATTAATTTCCACAGAGATGCACATATTGATATATACTCTGCATGTGCCTAGCAAAAACATGAACATACAAGTTGTTTGTGAACAAATCTTAAGGGTAGAAATTACTGTTTCTTATGCCAAAATTTAGAAATAATTTGAATTTTTTTAATTAAAAGTTACTGAGCTTACACACCAATGCTGGAAAGAAAACTTGTTCTGAAAAAATGTAAGAAAAAAATACTTCTTTTCTTGAAGATTGGCCAACTACATGTCAATCTACAAGAGGGCAGAATGCTGTTCTGTGATATTACTGAACAACTTGGCTGGGAGATGTTTACAGCTCACTGATCAGGGCTTGAAAAATATCTGAAATTTTACATGCCTACTAGCTAAGTATGTGCAGAAACCATTTACCTCCCCAGGTAGTAAAAGCTGGATGGCCAGGAAAATTATGTTTTAAGATAAAAATCAGAACCGTCAATTTTTTAAAGCTAAAAAATATGAACTTTTTTACATGTTTTGCCTTTCCGTTTTAAGAGTTTGTAGTCAAAATGTTCAATGCACAAAAGTGTGTATCTCAAGTGTTAAGATGATGATGCTGAAACTGGTACAAAATAATATGAAGATGCAATTGGTATTTGAGAAATTTAGTAATTCTGTCGTGTTCCTTTTGTCGAAGTTTTCGCCCTTTGCCAGTAAACACCGGAGGCAAGATCTATCAGAGGCATGCATCCTGTCACTGGCTATAATATAAACAACATTTGGAGCAAAACCACATATGGTTCCAATTTCTGGACATAGAACATAATATAATTAAAGAAGTGATGATCTTCCGTCTTTTGCTAATCCATAACAATAATACAATTTCCGGTGATTAGCAGTGAAATGAAACATGACATGTGACGACTGTCTTTCTTTTCTTTTTTTTTTTTTTAAGTAGGAAATTCTATTCCAAACTTTAAATCTAGTTGCCTAGACGGGGTAACTAGATTTTTTATTTTCCTGCCCAGGCCAATAATTTATGTACCCCGGGCATCTTGGGCATGGCATTTTTCAAGCCCTGCTGATGTTAGACAAATTGTAAAAGGCATAGAGCATTCCACAAGAACTAGCAAACATGTAGACCATTATTGCTCAGAGCAGCAATGCAAATGATGTATCCAACAGATATACATACCATTACTCCTCAGAGCATGGAAGTGCCCTTGTAACTTGTTGTGCAATTCACAATCCTGAACTGAAAATGGGGCTAAGATTGGAATTCCCACTGAGCTGCTTGCCTCTCACTCCAACTCATCACAGTACTGGCACGTGAGTTAATTCCAGAATGAGTACCAGATCTGAACTGTAAGCAGGGTGAGGTAAAAGTTCCCATCCAAATATCTGGATTTTTTTTTTTTTTTTTTAGGTGAACAAGCAGAGTGGAGCCTAATGTTGTTGTGCAGGAGGAAAACTTTCTTTCCTGGCTGTTTATCACGCAATGCGCTGCGGAGCTTTTCTAATTTTAAACATAACGAGCTGCATTTACAGTTTATCCAGGCTCTAAAAACCAACCAGAATACACCCACCTGCATCCCAATAGACAGTTCCCATAACCTTTGTGGCTGATAGAATTGTCTTAGGCTTTTTTCCTGCTTGGCGAATGGAGATGCCATTCCATGTTCTGGTGTTTTTGTTTCAGGTTCGAAATGGTGGAACCAACTTTCGTCCCCTGCCACAATACTGTGTGAAAAATCAGCCCCATCGTTTTGACATTGCTCCAACAGCTGTGATGAGATGTTCTTGCGCTGGGCTTCGGGGGTCTTCTGTCAGTAAATGTGGGATCCAGCGGGCGCAAATTTTGCGTTATCCCAAGCTGCTAATTATTCCCTGTACTGCACTGCGTCTTATGCCCAAGTTTGCTGCAATTTCCTTCACTGCCACACATCTGTCATTACGAGTTAAGGCATCAAACTTTTCCTTTATGTGTTCCATAGAAGCCGTTCGACGGTAACTGCTGTAAGGTGGATTATTAATGTCTGTGAAACTGTCATTAAAATGTTTTACCCACCTATTCACACTACTGGCACCCATACACACATCAATGTATGCATGCTGAATATAGCCAGCCTTATGTTCCTCTTTCACAAGAAACTGAATCACAGCATGCTGACCAACCAATGTATCACTGTCGGCCATCTTTTCTCACATCTGTTTGGTCATATGACTGACGCTGATAAAGTTATTTGGCATTCATGGCCACAACGAGAGATGGCACTACCTGTCCATGAACTATCATTCTCCCAATGTGCAATCTGCCTGCGTACCCAGTCTTAGCATAAATGCTGTTACAAACATTCGGCAGATGGCATGCAACTGGTGTGCAATGTCACCGACCAACCAGGAGGCATGAAGCAGTTAGTGAATCATTGTGCGTTCAGTCACAGAGGAGATAACGTATTTAATGAAGTACTTGCCATGAAGTGGGGCGATTATGAGAATCGTGTTGCTGTAATAGCGATGCACAAAGTTGGAAAATCAGCTTCAATGATTTTCAACATGCTGAAGAAGCTGAAAATCAGCCAAATTTTTGTCTACTAGGCCATAAAAAAGGTTCCTTGAGACCAGGACTGTCGCTGACCGCCCCAGAAAGGTTCTGCTGCGTACCATGAGGACTGTTCGCTGGTGAAAGCAGTGGCAGCCCGTGTTCGACGAAATCCTGTCAAAAAAGCAATCAGTGATGGCTCGTGAGCTGAACATTTCAAGAATGTCGATGTCACGCGTGCTGCGGAGTGACCTAAGGGTGAGAGCTTACCGGTGGCGTACAGGGCCCTTTCTTACCCCACAACTTAAGCAGCAGAGGGTGCTAAAAGCAAAACGTTTGCTGCAGCATTATGCAGACAATTGCCACAGACAGATCCTTTCCCCTGATGAAAAAATGTTCACTATTGAAGAGGCTTTCAACCGCCAAAATGACAGAGTGTGTACCAGAAGTTCTGTGAGAAAAGAGTGAAAACATCTGCCACAGTCTACCAGGACAGGGTTTTGGAGCCAGTGGTAAAAAATGTGAGTCACACCCTCTTCTAAAACCAACAGTGGAGCTTTCAGCAGGATTCCACACCTGCCCACAAGGCCAAGTCAATGACTGACCTTCAAGCAGCCCAGACCTCAACCCACTGGACTACAAGTTGTGGGCCACACCGGACGACATGCCCTGCAGAAAAAGACACCCCAGTATTGACAGTCTCAAATGCTCTTTGAAGCGGGCAGTAGCAGCTTTCGCTATGGAGACCCTGCGTAAAGCTATTGATGAGTGGCCACAGAGACTGAAGGACTGTGTGAAGGCAAAAGGATGCCATTTTGAAAAGTGATGGTGCCATGTATTCACAAGTGTACTACTTACATCACATCACGGGTATGTTAAAATATCTTTAAATTTCTTTTATTTCATTGAATACTTTGTAACAGTATTTACAGTAAGACTAGGTAATGTAGCTTTGCCCATTACTTTCAGTGTGACTTATGTAGTTCAAACCATAAAAACCTACCTTCAGCCCATCAAACTTCTTCCTTTGAATTTCATGTTTGCCACTAAGCATTGAAACAAATAGCATTTGCTGAACATTCTCCATACCTTAATTTGAGCACTCGAGCTTAAAAGTTATTCTTCACTCCACAGTACTTCTCATCATAATCAAGAGCCTAAGAACATTGGAAATGTAGCATTCCTAACAATATTAGACATTCACTGGCAGTATGTACAGAGTCTATATGCTTCAAATTTGCTACACAGATGTTGACTTTTGAACCTCTGTGGCATCAGTTTTTAGACTGTTCAAATGTTATTTATGGCACTTTCTTTAAGTTTCACCCATCTCTTTTAAAAAATGTTACACAGTAGCACTATGTTTACTTTTAAAGGTTTAATGTGATTAAGTGGAACAGTACAAAAAGTTGCTCAGACTGGAACTACGTAAGCTCCTTGGTACAATGAACTTGGTTTGACCTTTCACTACACATTTTTTGGGGGTTTTTTTAGATTGAAGGTTTAATGACCACCATAAGCAAATCAATGGGCTATAAGCAGTCACCCGTCCCTAATTTAGGGTCACTGGTTCCAGGGAAGGGTGAGAATCAGTGCCATAAGACAAACACAACATCCATGCCTCACCAGGATTTGTACTTGGACCCTCCTGGACAAATGATCAGTAGCCATTGCTTAGGCCACAGCGCCACCGGAGCAGCTACATAACTTTTACTGGTAGAACTTATCTACACACATACAATATATTAGATAGTGACTGACACATTCTTTAATTATGAAAGGGTATATAAATATTCTTTGCAGTACAGTGTATAGCAGAATTTCTTGTTTACAATCAACAACTTCCCCAAGAAGAACCAAAAAGAAAATGTGACTATTAACTTAACTGCTGGATTGCTAAAAAGCATAATACCAATTCAGTGCATTTGGGATCTAAGACTGACCATCACAAAAGGGATGTACATTCTTTGCAACATCCAATGTAGTGGCAATGAGTCTTACTTTTTAGATACTGCCCTGCTCTACAATGAAAATTGTTAAATACTAAAATACTACATGAGGATATGCTTTGTTTTCTTAATTTTAATCATCATTGTGTAATTGTCAAGAAGTCATGCAAACATAACTGGAAGAGTTGTGTTTCATTTTATGGTAACCTGACTACTGATGCAGTATTTTGAAATCTCATAAAACAACAACAAAAAAAAACTATTTTAGATACTTAAAAGAAGGTGACAAGACTTACCTCATTATTGCACATACATCGCCAGCAAGGTTCCTGCGACATGCAGTTACAGTGAGATACTCAGTGGGGTTTAGCCGATAAGTGTCTATCATAAAATTTCGGTAGGCTATGTACCTGAAGAAGAAAGATTGAACATTTCTAAAATGCTATTGAAAATAGGTTACAATTATGCAAAATACTAAAACAAGAGAGAGAGACCGAATTACAACAAATCTATCATAATCTCTCACCTGTATACCAGCAAGATGTTCATACATGTTTCAGGCAAAAGAAATTGATAGACTATGGTTTTCAATAACTTTTCTCCATCTCTTTCCATCCGCTCCAAAAATTTCTACTTTCATACAGCTTTCACGATCCCTGGTGTCTGCTTTTACATGTTCGGTCAGCATTCTGCTACATTTACCTCAAGGTTAGGGTTATGATGTCACAGACATTTGCCTATAGAACCTTTCACTTCGGAGTGATGTCCACACCACCCAAAAATGTTTTCTTGAACTTTTTCTTCAGAAAGAAATACCCAGTTTAGTTCCAATTTCCGTAATTCTATTTTGTTAGTGGATCAAAATATTTTTGACTAATATTACTCTTACTAGTTAAATGCCAGCCTCCTAGACAGCTCTTTACTTTGCATCCAACTCTCACTGCTATAAAGGAGAGTAGATCTAAATACCACATTGTATACATCAGTCAGTTCTCTTCTTTGGACAACCTCCTCACTAGTGAAAGTAATTTTACACAGCTGGTAAGAAACTTCCCCTGTTTTACTGATTCGGTGTTTTACTTCCTTACCAAGCATTATATATATATCATCATCATCATATATCTTACAATAAAAAATATATATATATATATATATATATATGGGATGTAAGGTCAGGTGATGCGTAACATCACAGCCTCTCCTTGACAAATGTCAACCCCGCCTTCTCGTGGTGCATCCTGTTCCCACTAAAGGGGCTCTGACGACCGCCAATAGTGGTATAACTATATCATCGGGATTAGAGGAAATGCTATTCCACACTCACCAACCCGCTTGGCCAGCGTGCTGAGTTATGGCCAAACCCCTCCAAAATGACTCCACAACTGAAATCTTGGCCCTCAGTCTCCGGCAGCTGGAATGTACCTGGCCAAGGCAGCGGCCAGTGCGACATGAAGGCAGAGGGTGCTAAGAATCCCCGGAGGACCGGACTAGGCTGCCATCTGATGCTGACCTTGGCTACGTATAATGGACGCTCCCTATCTTCTGATTCAAGGCTTCTTGAATTGGAAGAAGAACTACAAAGGATCAAGTGGGACATCGTTGGGCTAAGTGAGGTAAGGAGAAAAGGATAAGATCTCATTGAACTGAAAAGTGGACATCTCTTCTACTATCGTGGGACAGATACTGGAAGAACTAGTGGTGCTGGATTTATAATAAACAAGAAACTGAAGGATAAAGTTGTAGAAGTTGAAAGTTCCTCTGATAGAGCTGCACGACTCGTTATTCAACTCTCGAGAAGATACAAGGCTCAGATTATTCAAACTTATGCACCCACCACAAGTCATCCTGAAGGAGAAATTGGAAGAATTTTATGAGGAAATTCGTCATCTAAATAATAAAGGTAAGCAGCACTTGAAGATAATTATGGGAGATTTCAATGCAAAAATAGGGCAACAGCAACAGAATGAAACTTCAGTAGGTAAATTCGGTCACACCAACAGAAACCAGCGTGGAAATACTCTCGTAGAGTTTGCAGAGGCAGAAGGGTTTTTCATCTTGAACTCCTTTTTCAAGAAAAAGCCACACAGGAAATGGACATGGAGACATCCAAATGGGATGACAAGTGAAATTGATTTTATTATGTGTAACAAAAAATTCGTCATAGAAGACTGCAGTGTGCTAAACAAGTTCAACACACGTAGTGACCATAGATTGGTGAGATGTAAGATGCACCTCAACACTAAACTCGAACGTAGCAAGCTCATAAGACAAACAAAATGTATTGACATAACCAACCTTAAAAAACATCATAATACCTTCAAGTTGGAACTGAAGAACAGATTCTCTGCTTTAGAAGGCCTAACATTGAAAGAAGTGGATATTTCTGAAGTTAACAGAAAAGTAACCAAAGCTCTTATGGAAACAGCAACAAAATTAGCTGGGTCTAAGAACAAGTTACATGTGAACAAATTATCAGGAAAAACCAAAATGTTGATGCAAAAAGAAAAGAGATGAGGACAACTAAAGAAGATGTGACTTCCAAAGTGGAATATACAGGGTGTCCCGGAACTTCGTGTTCAAACTTGGAGGGGAGGTAGAGAACAGCTTTAGGAACCAGAATTAAACAGGAAAGCATGGGCGGAAACGTCACCCTCACATGAGAATGAGACACAAAGACACAATAAGGCCACAATACAGAAAGCAGTGTAAAACGCTTTATTACACAACAAAAGAGTGCAATGTAGGACTTACAAGCATCACAGCAAGTGTTCGAAATTGCGCCCATTGGCCTGGATGCACGCATGACACCTACGCGACATGGATTGGCGAACATTGTCAAAGATACCTACGTTTCGCGGATCGTAGCAGCGATGGAGATTCGTGCCACCAGGTACATTTCAGAATTTACTGGCGTGTCGTACACAATGCTCTTCATGGCACCCCAGAGAAGATAATCAAGGAGATAAATTAGGTGATCTGGGTGGCCATTCGACGGGACCGCCACGCCCAATCCACTTGGTTCCAAAAGTTCAGTCCAAATGGTCACGTACGCACTTTGCATAGTGAGATGGCGCCCCATCATGTTGCAACCACATTCCGAGTCGAACATGCGCGGGGACATCGTGAAGCATTTCCGGAAGAACCTCCTGAAGAAAGACGAGATACTTGCGAGCGTCCAGTCGAGGTGGTAAGATGTATGGCCCGACTGAACTGTCCGCCAAGATACCCGCCCACACATTAACAGTGAAACGTTGTGCGGCTCGTGGTCGGCCCACATGTGCGCATTGTGCGTATTGAACACCCCGTCATGTGAAAAGGTTGCTTCATCACTGCTTTCTGTATTGTGGCCTTACTGTGTCTTTGTGTCTCTTTCTCACGTGAGGGTGACGTTTCCGCCCATGCTTTCCTATTTATTTCTGGTTCCTGTTCTCTACCTCCCCTCCAAGTTTGTACACGAAGTTCCGGGACACCCTGAATACAGCTATGCAAGACAGTATGAAAATGTAAGGAAATTCAACTGTGAACTAGTGAGGAAAGCAATTAAATACAACCAAAGCCTAAAGATAGCAAAGGGACATCTCAGTAAGGGAAGAAAACAGATTATGGCACTGAGAAAAGAAGATGGTTCTGTAACAAGAAATAGAGGCGAAATTTTGACAAGAGTGAAAGATTTCTACTCCAAATTATATGAAAGGGATGATACATGTACTCCAGACATCATGGAAGGTACCAGTACCAGAGTTCTTCCAGTCCTACCAGCAGAAGTTGCAAATGCAATCAAGAACATGAAGCGGGGAAAAGCACCAGGAGAAGATGGAATTACTGTAGACATCATACAAGAAGCAAGTGGAGAAATCGAAACAGTACTCGCCCAAATTTTCCCTCGATGCCTTAATGAAGGGAAGATTCCTGAGGATTGGAACAACGCTACAGTGATCCTGCTACATAGAAAAGGTGACATTGATGATCTCAGGAAAAATAGACCTATCAGCCTCCTATCTGTGGTTGATAAAATCTTCACTAAAGTTCTTTGACACCGCTTGACGGTAACACTGGACATGGCTCAACCGAGAGAACAAGCTGGATTCAGGAGTGGCTACAGCACAATAGATCATATCCACGTACTGAGAGAACTAATTGAAAGAGCGAGGGAATATGAACTTCCATTGTGCATGGCTTTTATCGATTATGAAAAGGCCTTGGATTCAGTGAAACCATCAGCAGTTACAATGGCTCTGAAATCCTGCGGTATTGAATATGCATACATTAATATTATTAATAACATCTATGAAAATGCAAGTGCAAAGATTCGGCTGTTTGAAAATACAACACACATAAAAATTGGAAAAGGAGTGAGACAAGGTGACACCATACCTCCGAAGCTCTTTAATGCCACATTGGAAAATGTCTTTCAATCACTGAACTGGGAAAACAAAGGAATAAAGATTAATGGAGATTATCTAACCCACCTTCGTTTTGCTGATGACGTAGTCATTTTTGCAAATACCTCATCAGAGCTGCAGAGTATGATCCAGGAACTTGCTGACAAGAGTAAAGAAGTGGGATTAAAAATGAACTTTCAGAAGACAAAAGTGATGTTCAATGCTTTTACAAGAAATGAAGATTTATCGATTGATAGCGAAAAGCTGGAGATAACAGACACGTACATTTATCTTGGACAGCAGATATCAAGTGAGGGTCACATTGATGAAGAAATTAATCGGCGTACAAAACTTGCCTGGAGAGTGTTTGGAAGAAACAGTATAATTTTCAAGAGCAATATGCCATTATGTCTTAAAAGAAAAGTGTTTGATCAATGCATCCTTCCAGTGCTTACGTATGGTGCAGAGACGTGAACCTTAACTAAAAAAGACATACAAAGGCTGCAGACAACTAAAAGCAGCATGGAGAGGTGCATACTTGGTGTAACCAGAAGAGATAAGAAGAGGAACTTGTGGATCCGAAAAATGACAAGAGTGGAAGACATCATGATCAGAGTTAAATCCCTGAAATGGCAATGGGCTGGACATACTGCCAGAAGGACAGACCATCGATGGACAGCCGACATTTTAGATTGGATTCCAAGGGACAGGAAAAGACCCAGAAGAAGACCACATGGGAGATGGGTGGATGAAATTTGAAAGTATGCAGGAGTGACATGGAGGCGACTGGCACAAGACAGAACGTTGTGGAGGAAACTTGGGGAGACCTTCATCCAGTAGTGGATTGATAATGTACTACTAACCTAATTAGTTTTGGAGTTTGACTAAACCACTGATTTAAATCTCTTAACATTAACATTCACCCCCCCCCTCCTTTTTTTCTTTTTTTTTTTTGGGAGGTTATGTTGTAACACCTTTACACTCATATATATATATATATTTTTTTTTTTTTTTAATTGGAGGTTTAACGACCACCGTGAGCAACTCAATGGGCTATAAGCAGTCGCCCGTCCCTAATTTAGGGTCACTGGTTCCAGGGAAGGGAGAGAGCCAGTGCCGTAAGACAAACACAACATCCATGCCTCACCGGGATTAGAATCCGGACCCCGTTCGGACGAATGATCAGAGGCCATCGCTTAGACCACTGCGCCACCGGGGCGGCACACTCAAATATCATCAGCATACAGCAACAAACTGCTGTTATCAGAATCACTGACTACAACATCTGATACAAAGTCACTATCTTTAAACAGTCTATTCATATAGACCACACACAAAAATTGAGACTGCCTACATTCCTGTCTTACCCCATAATTATATTCAAACTACTTTCCAATGATACATTCAAACTATAGATTAGTCTGAAATAATTCTGGCCAGAACATACATCATTCTTAAGGATTTAATTTTTGCAGTTATGTATATACATTGTTATAACACTGATTAAAAGAATTCTTGAAATCGTAATCACACGCGCAAGTTACATTGAAAAATTATGAGCGGGACGTTTCGGTAGCGACTTCTACCTTCATCAGCCATGGAATGAGACACGTGGTAAAAGCATCAGTTGTTGCCAGATTTCAAAATCGCTTTCAAAATAATGGGGATGTTAAAAGGTGCATCAGTATTGCAGGTGTTAAGGGTAAGGTAGATTTCAATGCTTTCGCGGTATCTGAGGGCATGCCGATTGCTGAATGGGGCGATTCGCTTAATATTGTGCCAATCGGGAGCAGCGGACGTATCGCTAATGGTTAAAATTGAAAGGGAGGTAGAAGGGCTACCTTTCTTAACATCAGTGATATGCTCCATCAAATGCCGGTTTATGCTGCGGTAAGTACTACCAATATAGTGGGTAACGCCTGTGGAAGTGTTGAAAGGGACAGAGTAGACACCTTGTAAATCTAGGGGTTTATTGAGATCTCTGTCCTTAAGGATGAGTTTGAGAAGATGTGGAGGTGGTTTGACTGCAATCCTGTAGCCAAAAGACTTGAAAATAGAGCAAACTTTGTGAGTGAAGGACAGGCTAAAGGGCAAAGTGCCAACAAACTGATGAGTGGTGGAAGGTTCAGGCAGTAAACTAGATCTATTCTGTGATTCAAACCTCTTGATTAGTCTATGTAATAAGAGGGGTGGAAAGCTATGCGATTTGCCAATGTTGATGATGTTCTGATATTCTAGTTGAAGAGCAGAATGGCTGTTGCAAATAAGGTTGGCCCGGTGAATGTATGACTTAAGAGCAGACAGTTTGTATTTTCCAAAAGTGCGAGAATGGCAAGGGATGATATTATGGGTGGCAGAAGGTTTCCTGTAAACAGAGAGGTCAAGTGAGAAGTCTGGGTTGATGTTGATGTTAACATCCAGAAAACTAATATTATTGCCGATCTGTTCTTGAGAGGAAAACCTTTACACTCATATATATACAGCACAAAAAAAAAAAAAACTCTCAAGAACAGATCGACAATAATATTAGTTTTCTGGATGTTAACATCAATCCAGACTTCTCACTTGGCCTCTCTGTTTACAGGAAATCTTCTGCCAACAACTAACACTTTTACCACGTGTCTCATTCCATGGCTGATGAAGGTAGAAGTCGCTACCGAAACGTCCCGCTCATAATTTTTCAACGTAACTTACGCATGTGATTACGATTTCAAGAATTCTTGTAATGTTTTGTGTGTTACGTGTTTTCCTGCCAATTCTTCTCACTATAACACTGATTTTAATGTGATGACGATATGAACTAGGGAGATGCGAGGTCCGATCAAAAAGTTCCGAGACAAGGCCAATATACAACAAAGTACTTATGTTACTTAAGTCTGGCTATGATCTCCCTCAAAGTAGTCTCCTTGGGCAGCGATACACCGCTGCCTGTGTTTTTGCCACAGTTGGAGCGTTCTCTGGAAGTCCTGTTTGCAAATAGTGTCAAGCACGGTATGCGATGCATGCTGGATCTCGTCCACGGTTTCAAAACAGCGACCCTTGAGCTTCATCTTCATCTTCGGGAACAGAAAGAAGTCGCAGGGGGCAAAATCCTGTGAGTAAGGCGGGTTAGGAAAGGTAGTCATGCTGTTGCGGCTGCAAAACTGGCATGTTCCTAACGCTCTGTGAGATGCTGCATTGTCGTGATGGAGCAGGAAATTACCCCTGCGCCACATTTCAGGTCGTTTGCGGCAAATGTCCTCCCTAAGATGCTGCAGAACATCACAGTAAAAAAGGGTGGAGACAGTCTGGCCCTGGAGAACAAATTCACGGTGTACAACCCCACAAATGTCGAAGAACATGATGAGCAAGCTTTTGGTTGTGCTCTGGACCTGTTGGGCCTTCTTCGGTCGTGGAGATGCCAGGCTTTTCCACTGCAATGACTGTTGTTTGGTCTCCGGGTCGTAACCGTATACCCAAGTCTCATCCCCAGTGGTGACTCGCGACAGGAACGTTGGTTCATTCACCACCTGCTGACGAAGATCTTGACAGAGTCAGAGTTAGACACGGAGCGCCTTCTGTTTGGGGTTCAGAATCGTTGGCACAAACTTTGCAGCAATACAATACATGTTTAAAACCGATGTCAGAATTTCTGGCACTGTTCCGTATGATACTTTGATGATGGTAGCAATGTCTTGAATGGTTCTCTGATGATCCTCATGCACCAGTTCCCAAATTTTGTCCACATTTTGGGGGAATTTGCTCGTGGACAGTCACCTTGATCTCTCGTCGTCTTCCAGTGACGTTCTGCCACTCTTGAAGTACGAGTGCCACTCAAAACACCTCGCACGACTCATTGCTATAAGCCTACTGCAACATTTCATACATCTCCATTCCCGATTTGGCGAGTTTGACGCAGAATTTGATGTTCACTCGCTGCTCTAGTTTGCAGTCCATAACGAAATCGCAGCCGTGTTCTGCACGTGGTCACCAAATATCGTGTAGCACACCTCCCATGTTCACAGAACGACGCCACTCAGCACAATGACTCATGAAGGTCACTGTCCTCCACCCCTGCTCGCGCATCTGCGTACTGCCATCTGTTAGCGAGCTACGTACCTAGTCTCGGAACTTTTTGATCGCACTACATATAAAATAAACATACTTTCTTTTTTTTTTTTTTTGTGGTAACCATTCCTTTACAGTAATAATGACATCTTAGGTTAACAATATTTTAGGAGGTTTCTTTATATATACATTAACATATTTTTCAGTTAAAAGTTTAAAATTGCAAAGTACAAGAATTACTTAGAACTAATCCACAGTTTAAATGTATCATTAACATTTAACCACATATATATTTACTTCATCAAAGCAAAGAAATTTACTGGTGGAGAAATTTTAATCATTTTTCAGTACTTTCCTCCATCCTGACTGTTGACAGATCTGACACACAGGCTTGTCAATGAGTTCAACAGTTTGACTTTCATTACACAGTTTTTTAATACAGTGAACAACTTGTTCATAGGAATGTGGAAAAGAAGTGGACGTGTTTAAAGAACTGTGTTGTCACTGTTGCTGAAAACTTCTGTGGTACTTCAACAGTGGAGGCAGCATTAAGTGTAATGCTTGGTGAAGAAACAGTGAGATTAAAGAAGCAGTAAAAGAGGAAGAAGGAAGCATATTTGGGGTTGTTGCAAGATAAAGAGTTTCTGAGGATGAATTGCTCCAAAAGCCTGAAGCAGCAAATCTGGTTTGTCAAATAATAAGGCAAAACATAGGAAGAAAAAGGTGAAAAGGCATGAATTGTATTTTTATTTTTATTTTTTATTTTTTGGAAAGACAGGAAAACATTTTGGAAGTACACAAAACATAGGAGAAATGAAGTTCTAAGTTGTGTGAAGAATAGGATCTGAGAAATGATATGGGAGCCCAATGAATTAAGTGTAAAACAGAGTGGATACTTCTGTGAGTTATTAGAACATGAAAGAAAAGATTATTTTGAGGCAGAAGCAGATGATGCCACAGTGAGAGAAGGGAGCATAGGAGGGATCTCAAGGGAAGAGGTTTGTAAAGCTGTAAATATCTTCAAACTGGTAGGGCTTCAGGAGCAGATGGCATAACTGCTGGGATGTTAAAATATGGAGGTGACTCTGTAATTGACTGGTAAACAGAAATTTGCCAGTTGTGTTGGGAGTTAGGATTGGGGGATGCTATCATTGTTCCCTTTTATGTGAGAAAATGTGATCAGACTGAATGCAAGAAATATCGTGGTAGCAGCCTGCTGCGTGTGCCAGGGAAAATGTTTGGAAAGGTCATTATCAATAAAGTATAAGGTCATACATCAGAGAAGGTGTGGAATGTACACAGTGGTTTTATGCCTGGCAAGGGTTGTACATATCAAATTTTGGGTTATGTATGATCAAAAAGTATCTGTTGTTAGTGAAGTTTCTCCAGCCTTTGTAGATTTAGAGAAAGCTTATGATCGAGTAAACAGGATACTTCTGTGATAGGCCTTGAATAAATATGGTATAACTGGGAATCTGCTTAATAGTGTGAAAGCAATGTATGCTGGCAGTACAGCTCATGTACAAATTAATGTTTTTTTTTATTGAAATGGTTTTCCATTGGTGCAGGTGTCAGACAAGGTTGTGTAATGTCACCACAGATGTTTAACATATTTATGGATGCGTGCCTGCATGATGCCAAAATAGACAATACTAATTTATGTCTTGGCAATATCTGTATGTGTACATTGCTGTATGCTGATGACACAGTCCTGCTGGCAGAGTAAAAGTGAATTGTGGAGTATGTTGTTCTGGATGTACAAAGTTTATATGAAATTCAAACTGAGTATAAATACAGAAAAAACCAAAGTTATGGCTTTTGATGAACTGCAAGTACTAAATGCTGTCTAAATGGCACAGATAGACTAGGTGATGAATTTGTATATTTAGGAAGCATTTCTGACAGCGGGCGGTCGTAGTGAGCGATGGGTTTGCCTCCTCGGGGCGCTCCATGGTAACAATGGCACACACAACAGCAACTAGGGCCTCTGTGAATCCTGGAGAGGTGCCAGCTAGTTCTGTGTGACATTGGCAAAAAGACCCCAACTCACTGGGTTTTGTTCCAGAATCCTTAGGTTGAATGACCAACTGGAACCCTCAGCTGTGGGCTAATCCCCCACACTGATGTACTTACCTGATTAAAAAGACAAAAAGAAATATTAAGAATGACTCAAGTGTGGGATATGGTGGACCTAAAACACTTGAGAAGGACGGTCCACCACGGGATCGACCTGGACTTTCTAAATGGCATATGAGAAAGAGATCTCGGCTGAGTGAATATAAGATTGGTGTATGGAATACTAGAGGTATAAATGGCAAGATGAGTGAGGTGATTGAGGAGATGAATAAGTATAGACTGGATGTGCTGTGTGTAAGTGAAACCAAAAAGAAGGAAATTGGGGTAGAAGAAGTGAATGGCACGGCGAGTGAGTGGTCTGGAGTATTGGATAATATGAGAGGACAGGCTGGTGTAGGTGTGATTTTAAGTGAAAAGATTAAGAACAACTTGATTCACTATAGTTGCGTAAGTGAGAGAATTCTCTAGATTCGTTTGAAAGTGAAACTTCAGAGAATTGTAATTGTAGTAGAGTATGCTCCTTGTGACTCGGACCCTTCTGATAAGAAGGAAGATGTCTGGAATGAGCTAAAAGCTGTTTTGAGCCAGTTTGGTGCTAAAGAAAAAGTTATAATAGCAGGGAATTTCAATGCTAGAGTAGGTGTGCAGAATGCAATTTCTGACAATGTTCTGGGTAAGTTTAATCATCCTTATGTGAATGATAATGGTGAAAGATTAATTGAACTCTGCGTTGAGAATGGTTTGTGTGTATCTAATACATTTTTCAACCACAAGTATATCCACACATATACTTGGGAAAATCATACTCTTGGTCAAAAGAGTGTGATAGATTTTGTTGTCTACGATCAGTGTTTGAAACACTCAGTTGTTAACACCCATGTGATGAGAGGTGGGGATGTTGTTTCTGATCATTACTTGGTAGTGTCACGAGTGAAACTTAATGTTGGTTGGAGGAAAAGGAATAGGAAGAGACCCGATAGAAAGAATAAAGGTTGATAGGCTCCTTGAACATCATCAGTGCTATTCTGACTTACTCAGAGAATGACTGAAGGATCTGAAGTCTGGTGAGAGGGATATAGAAAAGAAGTGGGAATGTTTTAAGAACTGTGTTGTCACTGCTGCTAAAGAGGTCTGTGGCACCACAATAGTGGGTAAAAACAGAGGTGATTCTTGGTGGAGTAGTGAAATTGAAGAGGCAGTAAAGAGAAAGAAGGAAGCCTATTTGGGGAGGTTGCAAGGTAGAGTCTCTGTGGATGAATATAGCTGTAAGAAGCCTGAAGCTGCTAAGCTGGTTCGCCACAGTAAGGCAAAAAATAGGAAGGAGAAAGTGGAGAGGCATGAACTGGCTTTTTGGAAAGATAGAAAGAAAGTCTTTCTGGAAGTACATGAGACTCAGGAAAAATAGGGGAAACAAAGTTGTAAGTTGTGTGAAGAATGAGATTGGGGAAATGATATGGGAGCCCAATGAGTTAAGTGACAGATGGGGTGAATACTTCTGTGAGTTATTAGATCAAGAAAGCAAAGATGATTCTAAGACAGATGCAGATGATGTCACAATGAGGGATGAAAGCACAGGAGATATCTCAAGAGAAGAAGTGTGTAAAGCTCTAAAATCTCTTCAGAATGGTAAGGCTCTGGGAGTTGATGGCATAACTGCAGAGATGTTGAAATATGGTGGTGACTCTATAATTGACTGGTTAACTGAAATTTGCCAGTTGTGCTGGGAGTTAGGAATGGTCCCTCGGGATTGGAAGGATGCTATCATTGTTCCCTTGTATGAGGGAAAAGGTGATCAGACTGAATGCAAGAACTATCGTGGTATTAGCCTACTGAGTGTGCCAGGGAAAGTGTTTGGTAAGGTTGTTATTGAAAAAGTATGGGGTCTTACATCATTGAAAGTGTGGGCTGTTCAGAGTGGTTTTATGCCTGGTAAAGGCTGCACTAACCAGATTTTTGCATTACGCATGATGATTGATAAGTATCTGGCTGTTGGGAAGAAAGTTTTTACTGCCTTCATAAATTTAGAGAAAGCTTACGACCGAGTGAATAGGACACTTTTGTGGAAGGTATTGAATGAATATGGTGTTACTGAGAATCTACTTAATAGTGTAAAAGCCATGTATGCTGGTAGTAGAGCTTGTGTACGAGTGAATGGTGTTTTATCAAAATGGTTTTCCATTGGTGCAGGAGTTAGACAAGGTTGTGTAATGTCACCATGGCTGTTTAATATATTTATGGATGCATGCATGCGTGATGCCAAAATAGATAATAGTGGTTTATGTCTTGGTGATATCCGTGTGTGCAGATTGCTGTATGCGGATGACACTGTCCGGTTGGGAGAAAGCAAAAGTGAGTTGCAGAGTATGTTGACTCGGATGCACGAAGTTTGCATGAAATTCAAACTGAGTATAAAAAAGGGAAAAACCAAAGTTATGGTGTTTGAGAGAGGAACAGGTAGCACTGAATGTACTGTAAGCATAAATGGCACTGTGATTGACCAGGTGAGTGAGTTTGTGTATTTAGGAAGCATGTTTGACAGAGAGAACAAGTTGGATGGTGAAATCAGTAGGCGAGTGAATTCTTCTTTGAAAGTCATAGCTGCTCTGGGAGGTTTTCACAGGAATGGTGGGTTCTCTAGAGAGTCCTGCATGGCTGTGTATGAAACTTTAATTGTTCCTACTCTGATGTATGGCAGTGAAACCTGGGTACTGCAGAAGAAACATAGGAGTCGTTTGTGTGCTGGAGAAATGTGTTACTTACGTGGGGTTTGTGGCAAGACACGATATGATTGTGTGAGAAATGAAGATTTATTGCAGCTGTGTGATGTGAAGCAAAATGTTGTTAGCAAGGTGGAGACCAATATGCTTCGGTGGTTTGGCCATGTTGAAAGAATGAGTGATGAAATGCTTACTAAGAAAATCTTTTCAGCCCAAGTGGCGGGAAGGAAAGGCAGAGGAAGGCCAAGGAAGACATGGGTGGATCAGATTCAGGAGTGTCTGCATGAGAAAAAGATTATGAATATGAAGTATAAAAGATCTTGTGTACGGCGTGTAATGGATATTAGTGAAGCACGAGTTGTATGTCAAAATCGCTGTAAATGGAGAAGTTTGATACGACAACAATAAGTAAAAATATCTGGAAGTTTGTATTTCTTTTTGGAGCTAACCTCTGAATCTCAGAGAACAGCTTAGTGATATGTATGTATTTCTGTCAGAGGAAATAGATTACAAGGTTTAATTAACACACACACACACACACACACACACACACACACACACACACACACACACACACACACACACACACACACACACACGCACGCACACATCACTAAGCTATTCTCTGAGATTCAGAGGTTAGCTCCACAAAGAAATACAAACCACCACATAAATTTTTAACTGATTATTTACTTACTGTTGCTGTATCAAACTTCTCCATTTACAGTGATCTTGACACACAACTCAGGCTTCACTGACATCTATCATACAACATACACAAGGCCTTCTATACTTCATATTCATAATCTTTTTCTAGTGCAGACACTCTTGAATTTGGTCCTCCCATGATTTCCTTGGCCTTCCTCTACCTTTCTTTCCTGCCACTTCGGCTGAAAAATTTCTTTTAGTCAGCACCTCATCACTCATTCTTTCAACATGGCCAAATAACCTAAGAATATCAGTCTCCACCTTACTAACAACATTTGGCCTCACATTACACATCTGCAACATTTCATTCATTCCTCACATGAACATAGATTATCTTGCCACAAAACCCTGGCAAGTAACAAGTAACACATCACCTCAGCACACAGACAACTCTCCTGTGTCTTTTCTGCACTGCCCAGGTTTCACTATCAGAGTAGGAATAATTACACTTTGGAATAATTTCATACACAGCCATTCAGGACTTTCTGAGAACCCATCATTCTTATGAAATCCTCCTAATACAGCTATGACTTTCAAAGAAGAATTCACTTGAGACTAATTTCACCATCTAATTTGTTCTCTCTGTCAAACATACTTCCTAAATATACAAACTCATTCACCTGGCCAATCTCTGTACCATTTAGATTTATCTTGCACTCAGTACTAACAATTCCTTGCTGGAAAACCATAACTTTAGGTTTTCCCTTATTTATATTCAGCTTGAATTTCATACAAACTTCATGCATATGGGACAACATACCTTGCAATTCACTTTTGCTCTCTACCAACAGGACTGTGTCATCCAATTCCACATACAGCAATCTGTACACATGGATATTACCAAGACATAAACCAGTATTATCCATTTTAGCATCATGCATTCATAAATATATTAAACAGCCAGGGTGACATTACACAACTTTATCTGACTCCTGCACCAATAGAAAACCATTTCGATAAAACACCATTCAATCAAACACAAGCTGTACTGCCTGCATACACGGCTTTCACGTTGTTATGTAGATTCCCAGTAATACCTTATTTATTCAGTACTTTTCACAGAAGTATCCCATTTACTCTGTCATAAGCTTTCTCTAAATCAATGAAGGCAGCAAAAACTTTCTTACCACCAGACTGATACTTTTCAGACATCATGCGTAATGCAAAAATTTTATTAGTGCAGCCTTTCCAGGCATAAAACAACTCTATATATCCCACACTTTATCTGCTGTAAGACCTTGTACCTTATCAATAATGACCTTTCTAAACACTTTCTCCGGCACACCCAGCAAACTGATACCACAATAGCTCTTGCATTCAGTCTGATCACCTTTTCCTTTACACAAGGGAACAATGATAACATCTCTCCAATCCCGAGGGACCATTCTTAACTCCCAGCACAACTGGCAAATTTCAGTGAACCAGTCAAACAGAGTCACCGCCATATTTTAAAGTCTCAATAGCTATGCCATCCACTTCCGAAGCCCTACCATTCTGAAAGGATCTTAGAACTTTACACATTTCTTCTTTGTCTCCTCCCAAGGATATTATTATATGATATAATGTTGTAAATTCCACTGAGAATATAATCCAGAAAGGTATTTGCTATATTTTATTGCATACATAACTTTTTAAACATAACATGCAATTACTTACACTTCCGGAGTCTTGGATTTGTTTTTGGCATTAAAAAATTCTGGCAATCCTCTCCGCTCAATAGCATGAATACTGCAAAATGATTTTAAATTGTCAGCTATAAAAACATGCAGTGGATCACATTATGTGCATAAATTATAGACTAGTTACTAATGAATGTACAAACATAACTTGAAATATTAACATACATAATAAATACATTACATTAATCAGATGGAAAAATTATTTAGATTTTCAACTGAATTGTACAGTTCAAGTTTTTCTAATTTCCTTAATTTTTTCAAACACAGTTACATACAACAAATAAAAATTTCCTTATTTTACTTCCTCATCTGCCTTCATGAGAAAGCTGAGAAGTGGATCTGAGCAAAAAAAAAAAAAAATGCAGGGTGGTAACATTACAATTCAATATCAGACAGGCAATATTACAGTATAAGCAAAAAAAAAAAAAAAAAACTACGCTGTTCCTTCCTTCCTTCCTTTTTTTTTACCCATGAAAACCCGACCAAATAACTCCTAACTGGGTTTGTACACATTTACAGAAAATAAATTCCAGGGGTTCATCGAAAAATTCCAGGAACTTAAATGTTTGCTCGAATCACAGAGATTTGCTTCTTGTGCAAATTGGGATGAAGTTTACTGTGCATTTAAAATTCTTACAAAATCCCATGGGTTCCACTGTTACAGATTGTTCCTTAGTGTGTGTTACGTCTTCAATAAAGTGGCAAAATTTCCACAATAAAAAATGCTCTGTATGAAACTTGTATGAAGCAATCTGGAACATAACATCAGAATAATTCTTGATGTCGACATATCACGCTTAAGTTACGTAAAAATTACATGTGGAGGGACGTTTCGGTAGCGACTTCTGCCTTCATCAGCCATGAAATGAAACACTTGGTATTAGCATCAGTTGTTGCCAGATTTCAAAATAGCTTTCCAAATCATAGGTATGTTAAAAGGTGCGTCTGTATTACAGGCGTTAGGAGTAAGGAAGATTTCAATGCTTTCGCGGTACCTGAGGGATTTCCAATTGCTGAGCGGAGCGATGCGTTTACCATTTTGCCAATCGGGAATCGTGGGCGTATTGCTGATCGTTAAAATTGAAAGGGAGGTGGAAGGGTTGAAGGTAGAAGTTGCTACCGAAACATCCCCCCACTTGTAATTTTTATGTAACTTAAGCGTGATATGTCGACATCAAGAATTATTCTAATGTTTTGTGTGCTATGTGTTTCACTGTCAGTTATTCTCACTATGATCTGGAACATAACACAATGATAATACAAAGCAATTTTGCTGTGGCACTGAAGATTCTCTATTTCATAGTCATCTATTCACATACACACTGGCAGCAGGGAAGCGAGATATCAGTCTCCTTCACTGAGGGAAAGCATGTTTTAGAAGAAATGGCCATCTTGAACTCCTGAGAAAGTACCTACATGTTAGAAGAATCCCCAATATCCTTTTATCACGCATTGGTTACGTTATAGAACTGTGAATGGTGGAACATTTCGGTAGCTGACTTCTCCCTTCCTTAGCGTGGAATGAAGCATGTGGTGTTAGCATCGCTTGTTGCCAGATTTCAAAATAGCTTTCTAAATAATAGGGATCTGGAAAGGTGCATCCGTATTGCAAGTGTTAGGGGTAAGGTAGATTTCAATGCTTTCACGGTACCTAAGGGCTTTTTGGTTACTGAACGAAGCGATACATTTTACGTTTTGCCAATCAGGAATTGCGGACATGTTACTGAGGTTAAAATTGAAAGGGAGGTGGAAGGGTTGCTTTCTTAACATCAGCGATATGTTCCACTAATTGCCGGTTGTTGCTGCGATAAGTACTACCAACATAGTGGGCAGCGCTTGTGGAAGTGCTGACGGGGATAGAGTAGACACCTTGTAAATCCAGGAGTTTATTGGGATCTTTGTTTTTAAGAATGACATTGAGACGATGTGGATGTGGTTTAACTGCAATCCTGTAGCCAAATGATTTGAAAATTGAGCAAACTTTATGATTGAAGAACTGGCTAAAAGACAAAGACATAGTGCCAACAAACTGATGTGTGGTGGAAGGTTCAGGAAGTAAACTAGTAATTCTATTCTGGCAACAACTGATGCTAACACCACATGGTTCATTCCACGTGGTGTTTCATTCCATGGCTGAGAAAGGTAGAAGTCAACTACCGAAACATTCCACCATTTACAGTTCCATAACGTAACCAATGCGTGATAAGAGGATATTGGGGATTCTTCTAATTTTTAGAGTGTTACATGCTTCACTGCCAATCCTCCTATGAAGATCTGACAATTTTGTGCTGTTGCTTAATGAAATACAGAATTCTGTATTATACATACATGAAACCAACCAAGGAACAAAAAGGCTGAACTTTTTAATCAGGTGAAAAATCAGAATGCGTGGCCAGAAAGTATGAATATGACACAGCACAACCAAGATGAAATTGTTCACTGTAATTTATTAATGTAAATATCAAACAGGTACACATCACTGTATTCACAAGGTAGAATTACTGAATTCAAAACAAAATAAAATTGTTTTAAAACACATTGCTTCAAACAGCTTTTTTTCTTTTTTTTTTGTACTTGCTACAATATTAGCTGAATTTTCATCTTGTGTTGCTTTCTTCTCAGCAAGTTCCATGACCATGTTTGTCTTTTGTTGACTCTGCAACTGCACAGCAATCTTTGCTTAGTTCTTTCTGTTGATATCATTCCCTTCCCATTTCTTCATTGTCACTTTTCTTCTCCCCCCCTTTTATTCTCTCATATGATAATAACCTATCCATCATGCTGAAAGAACTTTCAGCCTGAGGACCTTGAATATGTGATATCACAGCTGTCACTATTTTAGATAAATGGGGTAACTTTCAGAATATGAATTGCATCAATTGTAATAAATTTTCTTACTTCGTCACTTCCATATTGGGAACATATTTCCACCCTTATCAAGCCTAAGCGCAGACATTTATGGGGGAAATAACATTTAACAGTACAGGACAGTGAGAACTTTGCGGGAAGAAAAATATGATTACTGGAGAAATCTTCGCTTCGACCAACTTTCGTTATTGGAAACTTTTTGCTCCACTTTTAAGCTGAAATGCAGTATTTGTGGAATAAAAGGATATTTAAGAACAATTCTGGGCAGAAGAAACATTGTGAGAGAGACGAAAAAAAAAAAATAGATTACAGGAGAAATCTTTGCTGCGTCTAACTTCATTTACAAAAGTTTCGAAGGGCGGCATTCCGTCCTCAAATGGAAAATGAATCTCTCTTCTCCACCATTTCCTTCAAAATTTCTATTTTGAAGGAAATGACAATGGAAATGATGGAACTCTTCGAATCCATGGAAGAATATCATGCCCGAAGAACACAGGGAAATCTTCACGACATCTTAGCTGTCGTTTTCGGAAATCGTTGTCCACAGTTTCATGCTGAAATACAAACATTTATGCAATAAAATGATATTAAACAACAATGCTGGACACAAGCAACATCATGAGAAAAAAGAAATTACGATTTGGGCAAAAATCTTCACTCTGTTTAACTTTCGTTTTTGAAAGTTTTGAAAGATGAAATACCGCCTCTAAACGAACCTCCCCCCCCCTCTTTGGTTCTGCATCAATCTCGAGAATGGCCCAAATGATGACAAAAAAACAGAATTCCGTGAAACCGGAAGAATCTCATGTATGATTACATGGGGTAGACACTAAATTATAAGTCTCATACTTGAACCCACAGTTAAACTTGTTTCTTTAATAAAATTGAAAAGAAGCTAATGCAATACCTGTTGTAATCAAACCATGCAGCATAACTAGGAATAATGATATGATTTGCTTGTTCAGTGACATTGTCATCATGACTATCGTCAACTGGTTTATCTCTGCTTTGACTACTTGGTGAACTTGGTCTTGACACCTTGCCTTTTTCTTCTTTGTCTACCTACAAAATTTTGTAATGTATATTTTCAGTAAATGTGTTATAACAAGAAACAAAAATTCAACCAGCATTCTAAAATATATTAAGACTACAGCACATAGTTTTTAATAAATACATCAACATACCAAGAGCAGCAACAGACAGCTTGTATATTCTTACATAAACTGAAGCAAATCACTCGGACACAACACACCTACTTAAAAATTTCAATTAAAAATAAACCTTTTTTTTGTATGCAAAAAAGGCTTTATGGGTTTGCAGTTAGGGAAGAACTCTGTGCTTTGTCCAACTTCCGGTTTTGAAAATCCCCCCCTCTATTTTATATAAATATTTGTGAAATAAAATGTTATTTAACAATAATACTGGACAGAGGCAACATCACGAGAAAAAAGAAATTACGATTACGAAAAATATCTTAACTCTGTCGACCTTCCGTTTCCGAAAAAAGTTTCGCAAAAATGAATTCCGTCCCCCGACGAACACCCACCGCCACCAACTCCCAAAAATTTATGTTCACTTGTACATTGATCTCGCAAATGACCAAAATAATAACTAAAAAGGCGGAATTCTTCAAATTCACAAAAGAAGATAACAAGAAAATTTTCACGCCGTCTAACTTCCGTTTTCGCAAATTGTTGCCTACAGTTTCAAGATGAAATACAAGCATTTATGCAATAAAATTATATTTAACAAGACTACTGGACACAAAGACAACATTGGGAGAAAAAAAAAGACGATTACGGCAAAACATTTTACACCGTTTAACTATCGTTTTTGGAAGTCTTGAAACACGAAATACCATCAGCTGACGGAAAACGATCCTTATCCCCAAATTCTCTTCAGTTTTACACTGATTTAAAATGACATTTAACAAGAATATTGGACACAAATCCAACTTCGGGAGAAAAAACTATGGTTACGGCAAAATTTTTACTGTTTAACTACGATTTTTGAAAATTTTGAAACACGAAATACCGTCCCTAGACAGTATTTAGTGTTATTTCATAATAGCAAAAAAAAAAAAAATAAATAAATAAATAAATAAATAAAGGGAAAAAAATTCATAGAATTTGTAGTTTTGACAGTGAGTTCCGTAGTCAAACAACTGAATCCGTAGTAGTTGGCAGGTATAAATACGTGGCTAATATGTCATGATAATTAACACAGCAATCAGACATCGCTGAATTGACTGAAAGTACTGTTTCACACATGAAATCAATCACATCAGAAAACTTGAAAATTATTTTCAATTATTTTTCACATCTTGTGAGTTCTTCTGTTTTTACAGACATTTCTGGCCTCTAGATTTCTATCAAGACCTCTTCATAATGTATAGAAACTATTAAAAGTTCTGTTTATACAGAGAGAATTTAAATTTTGTTGCCAGGTTCCCTTGCAGCTGCCAGTTATTAAATTAAAATATTTTCCTTATGCATTTTGTAAGTTATTAAATATTTTCCTTACGCATGTATTTTGTAAGTCTACTATTTTTGAATTAAGTTGTTGGAAATGTTATTTCTAATTTTTGAAGATTCATTGATGGAACTGTTTTTCTGGATGTAAAAACTTTCTTTTATTAGTCTTGTTTTTATGAGGTTCATAGTCTAATATTTTAATATTTTGCCATAAAGGTACATGTCACACACACTGCTGCACATTCAATTGTAATGTACTTATTTTGTCCTCATTTGGGATCTGTGATGTTCTAATAATTATTTATTGTTTTATAAATTTTTCTTTAAATTAACTTATTGTTATTGTGGTTTGAGCTTTGTGGGTTTGCAGCAAGTTTTCTGTTTCAATGGTTGTGTGCGCAGACACAATTTTTTTATATAACTCTGCATGAGTATTCTATCAGCCTTACAACAGGCTGCACATATTAGGTTATGAACAGTGTTCAATTCAACCACAAACTGTGATACTGCTAAACAAGAAGTACCTCAAGCAGCACTAAACCCATGCTCCCTTTTATGTTAGTTAGTTAGTTAATTGAGTTTAGTGGCGCAAGGGCCAAGTTTGGCCAAAGATCGCCAGACACAGAACTATCAGTTAAAGATTTTTAAAAGCGGGGTGAAATGATTAAGAGCAGGCAGGCTTGGTAAAAGTTAGAAAAGAGAATGATGAAAGCTGTGAAGACTAGTTAGTTAAATAGGTTTATATATAAATTTATTAATTCACTGTTATTAATTATTATTATTTTTTTTTTTTTAAATAAGTTTTAAAAAGTCAATCTGCTTTAAGAACGAAAATACTGCGAAAGTGTCGCAGTGGTCGCCCAAAAGCTTCTGCAGTGTAGCTGCGCCGTCATCCAGTAGATGAGACTGAAAATAGTGAAACCGATGATTACAAAAACGAACACAACTACATAAAACATGAGAGATGGTGAGTAAACAGTCGCACGCCTCACGCATTGGGGCAGCGTCGCCACACAGCAAATAGCTATGCGTGAAGCGACAATGCCCAATGCGGAGACGCGCAAGAACAACTTCTTCCCTACGGTTCCGGCGACACGATGATTTCCAGATTCCAAGGTTAGGTTTTATACGGTGCAGTTTATTCTCCACCTGTTGGTCCCACAGACTTCGCCACGTTCGTCTGATATGATCGTGAACAAGAAAGCGAAAATCACGGTGAAACAGTGGCAAGGGTGTGACGACCAAAGAGGAGGCAGATCTAGCAGCAGCATCGGCAGACTCGTTCCCTGGGATCCCAACATGCCCAGGAATCCAGCAGAACCGAATCCGGACATCAGCCTCGAGCAAAGAACGAAGAAGTCTCCGAACGGCAAAAAGAAGTGGGTGGCCAGTGAAATCCAAAGATGACAATGATTGCACAACACTCAACGAATCAGTGTACACAATAGCACGCTGATGAGAGCTCGACTGCACGTGAACAAGTGCAAGATACACAGCATGCATCTCCGCCGAAAACACCGTGGCCTCAGGAGGAATGCGGGCAACAGAAACTTCGTCAACGCAGACGGCGGCGGATCCAACAACACCAGCCGCCTTAGATCCATCGGTGAAAACAGGAATAAAGTCTGCATTGACGTAACGGTGTTCAGCGAAGAGCTGCTGGTACACTGACGCAGGGGTTGAGGACTTGTCAAAAGATGTAAAGCTGGTATCAACCATGACACCAAGAGGATACCATGGGGGATCCTCAAAGCCCCTGGTCTCTCCAACGAGTGACAAGTCGAGCCCTGCATCACGAGCTACGGCCGCCATACGAAGACCAAAGGTTCGAATGCACGAGGGACGGATCTCGAACAAACGAGCATGCTGGAGATGAAAAACTGCATCGTATAAAGGATGGTCTGAGAGAGATTTAAGTTTCAGGTAAAATTGAAGAGACAGCTGCAGACGGCGTAGATGAAGCGACGGTTCGTTCGCATCGGCATAAAGGCTGGGAATGGGTGACGTGCGAAATGCTCCCGTACAAAGACGCAGCGCTTGATGGTGGATGGTATCCAACGGCCGGAGAACGGTAAGACGCGCAGAGCCATACACCATACAGCCATAATCCAGCTTAGACCGAATGAGAGAATGGTAAATACGGAACAAAGAAGTCCTGTCCGCACCCCAGGAGACTGAGGCAAGGATCTTAAGGATTGACAAGGCTCTCAGACAGGAAGTCCTTAGCCGTCGAACGTGCGAGCGAAAGGTGAGAGCACGGTCAACGGTCAAACCAAGGAACTTGGTTTCCGGCAAAACTGGAATGGCTGCACGGTCCAAATTGAGCTCTGGATCAGGATGGAGGCCACGCCTCCGGCAAAAATGGACACAGGCTGTCTTGTCGGGAGAAAGAACAAACCCATTATTGTTAGCCGCTTTAACAATCTGGGTAATTGCAGACTGCAGCTGCCTTTCAACGAAATGCATGCTGGATGACGAACAGAAGATGTGAAGGTCGTCAACATAAATGGTAGCCGAAACCGCAGGAAGAAGATTTTTGAGTAAACAATTAATGCGGAGGATGAACAGAGTCACCGAAAGAATGCTGCCTTGAGGAACGCCTTGTTCTTGATGGAAAAAGGCGGACAGCGTTGTACCCAGGCGCACCTGGAACACACGGTTACGAAGAAAGTTGGCAATGAAGGTTGGCAGGTTTCCCCGCAACCCACTCTCATGGAGGTCACGGAGGATACCGTGACGCCACGCTCTATCGTAAGCTTTTTCAATGTAAAAAAATACAGACACCAGGTGCTGCCTACGCACGAACGCCTCACGAACAGACGTCTCAAGGAGCAGGAGATGGTCAGGAGCTGAACGATGACGATGGAAGCCGCTTTGTGATGGAGACAGGATTCGATGTTCTTCAAGAAAATAAATTAGCCGGGAATTAACCATTCGTTCAAGGATTTTGCACAGACAGCTAGTGAGGGCAATTGGCCGATAACTAGAGGGAGACTTGGGGTCTTTGCCAGGCTTGGGAAAAGGTAAAACAAAAGCTCTTCGCCAAGAGTCCGGGAAACTGTGCTCCAACCAAATGCGGTTGAAAAGCACTAACAGATTCTCGAGAGACGACTGCGAGAGATGACGAATCATGTCATAGTGGATGCCGTCGGGACCGACAGATGTTGCGCCGGACCGATGCAGAGCCACCCGTAGTTCAACCATGCTGAAGGGTGGAGTTATACTGAGTGTTATAAAAAGGCGCAAAGGAGATTTTCTGGCGTTCCGCGGTTGTTTTAATCCTCTGAAAGGACGGGAGATACGCCTGAGAACTAGAAACTGAGGCAAACGCTTCGTCCAAGCAATCCACAATCTCCCCAACTTCAGCATACGTGCAGCCGTTATTCTCAAGAATTGAAATTTGGCGGGAACTATAGTTTCCCCGGATCTTACGAATTTTTTCCCAAACAGTTTTTGAACTGGCACGGGAATTGATAGATGAAACGTACTTCATCCAAGACTCCCTCTTGCTTCGTCGACGCACCAACTGAGCGTAAGATTTTGCTCTTTTAAATTTAACAAGATTAGCATCGGTCGGATAACGCCGAAAAGTACACCAGGCCTTATGTTGAACTCTCCTAGCCGCTGCGCAATCAGGGTTCCACCAAGGCTTCGGACGTCCTGGGAGCGTCGTTGATGTTTTGGGGATAGAGAGATCTGCTGCCTGAATGATACACGTTGTGACATCAGTAACAGAGCGAATAACAGGATCCATAGAGCGAACAACACGATCGAGGTGGTCCCACAGATGCTCAATTGCGTTTAAGTCTGAGAGATTAGGGGGCCAGGGAAGTAAGTTGAAGTCTTCGCCGTGCTCTTCCAACCACTATCGGACATTTCTAGTTGTGTGACACGTCCCATTGTCGTGCTGGAAAATTCCATCCACCCAAGAGAACACAATCAGCATGTATGAGTGTACGTGGTCTGCAACGATGGATTCAGAACGAATTCGGTCCATGGTGCCTTCCTCAGGTATGAGTGGACTCAGAGAATGCCACAAAAACATTCCCCAGACCATAATGCTGCCCCTCGATGTTTCTCGCCTTACACGCCAAAGTCCATCCGTTCAATGAAGCAGAAAACATGACTCATCGGAGAAGGCAATCCTTTGCCAATCAGCGGGAGGTCCAATTCTGATACTGCCGTACAAATGTAAACCTTTTCTGCTGATACACCTTCATTAGCATAGGTGCAGTGACCATCCTTTTGCATCGGACGCAGCAAGGTTCGCTGAACTGTCATTGTAGACACACTTCTGGTAGCCCCTGGTTCATTCAGCCAGTGAGTTGCTCCACTGTAGCATGTCGATCGGCCCTCATGCACCTTTGAAGCCGATGTTCACCTCTCATTTTTCACGAGTGATATGTTTTCAGATTGCCTACAGCACACCTTATATACCCTCCAAGCCAGCTCACGACACGTGCCTTCTTTCATTAGCTACGCACTGTTGACGTCAAAAGTAGGAGGTGGCCACAATAATGTGACTCAACTGTGTGTATATATATATATATATATATATATATATATAACTATTAAACCATTTTGAATTCGCTGCTGGGTGAAGGTCTCCACAGTTTGCTGGAATGACTTGGAAGAGAATGTCTTGGGCTAGTCTCTTCCAAGTCACAAAATATTCAATTCATGAGGCAACCTTAAGGGTTGTCTTATGCTATAAATGTGCTTTTGATTGAAAATACATAATATCTAAGGTATTGTTTACCTGATATTGTCAAAGTATTTTGCACGTTGTTGATCTGTGAGGCACGAGCTCCCAGCCCGAGAGGTCTTTTATGTTACGGGTTTTTGGTTAGTTATAAAATTTTTTTAGAAATAATGCGAATGAATGAATGTAGAACTGAAAATGTATAACCTAATTGTTTTATTTCTAAAAATTTTTTATAACTAACCAAAAACCTGTAACATAAAAGACCTCTTGGGCCGGGAGCACGTACCTCACAGAGCAACAATGTGCAAAATACGTTGACAATGTCAGGTAAACAATACCTTAGATATTATTTTTTTTTTCTTCCAAGTCATTTCAGCATACTTTTGAATTTTATTCACCGCCATCTCCTTCATATGGTCAAATTCTGGGTCTTTTCCTGACCACTGGTATCCTCCAGCCTAGTGTTTCAGCTGTCCAATGGTGGTCAGTTCTTCTACCAACAATATACCACACCCGTTGGCACTCCATATGTGCACTGAATGTTCTTTATTACATTATGTTACAATGGAGAAAGAAACTCCTAAACGTCTTCTGAATGTAGATATACATAAAATCAGAAATGACCACCATAGCAGACAGCCTAAAAACATAAAATTAAAAGCTCATGTTTAAAAGCACACAAGCAGGTCTATAAAAAGCAAGGGAAATCTTTGCACAAAGCGACACAAGAAACTTAGGTATATGATAGAAGAAACGTATTCCTATTCACTACATGCAGAGAGAACATGCAACAAGAGTTGTTCATTTGTTTAAAAAATTTAGGCACAAAGGCAATATTTTGCACAAATATACACAAAAGCTGACTGGATCATGAGGATGACAATCTTCCCATGGTCCAAGTTTATGTGGTTTGCAATGTGACTAATAATACTGATAATACAAAGTCAGGAAGAGATAGTTGTTTACTGAATTATATAAAATAAAATACTTTGTCTTCTGCTTCATTTCCATCAAGATCTGTCAATGTTCCACCTTTTACAGGCTGTAGTTCATTGTCTTTGCTGCTTCTTGTACTATTCACTGAAAATATTTTCAACAATTTTCATTTTTTAATTCATGATACATAATTTTTTTTATTCTAATGTCAATGAGTGCAGGTATTACATATACATAATGCCAAAAAATATAAATTAAAATAAATTTTTGTGAGCCACAACATGGGAACGAGCAATGTGATTACAGGGTTCTATTTCTAAACCACATGATGAATAAGTAGCAAAGCTCAGAAATAAATACATAATAAAAATAAAACTGAAGATAAAATTAATGAGAAAAGACAAAACAATGATAATTGCTCATTAAAGATATATAACGTAATAACAAATAAGTGAGTATATATATGGGTTGGGCCATGTATGTCATATATGTATTGCTAAATTTATTTTTAATCTTTACCCTTTTCATGGCTTAGAAGGTGTTTTTTGATTTGTGGGGTCATTTACCTGAAATACATATATGACATAGCAGAAACCCATATTCAACTAGGTCTTTGTAGAGATGAGTTAATGCTGTGTTTTGCTGGTCCTTGATAAAACAAAAGCTCAGCATTTTCAAAACTTTCTGCATTCTTGCATGTTTTACCCTGCTTGTTCGCAATGATGTTTTTTTTTCTCCTGCTTTTGGCTCCCGTTGAAAATGCTTCTTCTTGTTGTGGGTGTTTTTTCTGATAATTCTTCTCTGCTGCTTTTGCACGTTTAGGTTTTCAGGGAATTTTTTTTTTTTTTTTTTGTTCCTGAAGTTTGTTTACACTTATATCATCATAATCGTCAACCATTATCAATGCACTGCTGGACGAAGGTCTCCCCAAGTTTCTTCCACAACGGTCTGTCTTGTGCTACTCTCCCCCATGTTACTCCCACATACTTTCAAATTTCATCCACCCATCTCCCATGTGGTCTGCTTCTGGGTCTTTTCCTGTCCCTTGGAATCCAGTCTGAACTTTTGGCTGTCCATCAATGGTCTGTCCTTCTGGCAATATATGTCCAGCCCATTGCCATTTCAGGAATTTTACTTTGATCATGGTGTCTTCCCCTTATATATAAGTGTAAGTTGACTCCACAACTACTTACACTTATATCATCAACATTGTCAACCATTATCAATCCACTGCTGGATGAAGGTCTCCCCAACTTCCTTCCACAATTGTCTGTCTTGAGCCTGTCTCTTCCATGTCACTCCCACATGCCTTCGAATTTCATCTATCCATCCATCTCGCATGGGGTCTTAAGCTTCTGGGTATTTTTCTGTCCCTTGGAGTCCAACCTAAAATTTCAGTTGTCCATCAGTGGTCTGTTCTTCTGGCAATATGTCCAGCCCATTGCATTTCCGTAATTTCGCTCTGGTCATGATGTCGTCCACTCCTGTCATTTTCCTTATCCACAAGTTCCTCTTCTTATCTTTCCTAGTTACACCAAGCATGCATCTCTCCATGCTTCTTTGAGTTGTTTGCAGTCTTAGTATATCTTTTAAGTTAAGGCAGGGTGTCCACAGAATTATCAAACATGATTTCCCTGACGACTTTTCCTGACCAAATATATAAGAAATCCCTGACCTTACACAAATAGGTTTATTTGAGTTTTTCAATATATGTGCCATGATAATAAATAAAATTGAATTGGATAATTGAGAAACATATTATTTTTTTTAATGTTTCCATTTGACGTAGAAGTTTCCCAAATAACTGACTCATTTAATTTTTTTTTTTTTTTTTTTAAATCGGCCTCCACCTTTCCCATAGGCGTCCAACTCACACCTTTTTAATTTTAAGTTTACTCTTTTTTTCGTGGTTTTACATTTATTGAAGAAACACTCAAACAAACCCATACACAATATTCAGAACAGTTACTATAAAAATATTACAGTAGGAACACAGTCACTGTTTTTATATTGCACACCACTTTTCTTCTTTTCCCAATCTGAAATCTTCGCCTGTAATGCTGCTTCTTCCAACTCTAGTTCCTTCCGTACTCTTTGTCTTTTTTCCTTCAATTCCTTTATTTCATGATCATCCCCCCCCCCTTCAGTTTTCTTTCTTCTACGTTTTGAAGAACACTTTTTTCTCAAGATAATCCTGATATCTTCGTCTGGAGGCTTTTACAGAAAGAAGAAGCCATCTATTGATGGCAATCTGTTCTACTACTCCCACATTTTTAATGGCATCAAAAACTGTTCTTTGACAAATCAGGGATTATTCCAGGAGATTTTCCACAAGAAGAGACTTATTGACAGAAAATCCACCTTCCACTGAAGCATTTCCATGAGACATAATGAGACAAATTTTTATTACATCCCAAAGTTCACCGAATTATTTTTGGTTGTCAAATAGAGCACTGTGAAATTTGTTTAATCCAATGGAATCATTATGACTGTCTAAAAATTCATCAAACTGAGACTTTAAAGCAGATTGAGCTTCTACACACAATGAAGCGTACTGTTTGTTTATTAGCTTTTTCAGCACAGTCATCTGAAATCCTGTTTGCACTAAGCAAAACTTCGAGCACAATTTTCACTCTCTTCTTGCCTAGACTCGGCTGCTGCACTATAATAATTGGGTCCAAACAAGTTACCCCACGGACAAATTTAAATTTTAGTGGGCTTTTCTCACAAAGTTTTTCAATCATACTGGTCACAAGTTTCCTAAATTCAAGCTTAAACTCTAATTTCTCCCTTTCTGAGCACTTCACTTCTTTTAATAGCTTTTTAGCACTAAATCCAATATCAACTTTCTCAATTGAGAGAAGATTTTCAATTTTTGATGCATCTAAAGTTAACAGTTTTGAGACACTATCAGCTTTACTTAATTTGTCAGGCTTCAAGCTTTGTGCCATCAAATTGTTCATCAGATCCAGCAAATCAGTGTGTAAGAAAGGGCTTTGGGCTCTGGAACCTTCTCAAAAAGATTCACACTCTGAAGCTATAGTCCTAAATGCAGCCAATTTGCATTTCAGCAGAGGACTTTCCATGAATTCTGCAAGAAACATGTGCTGTTTGCTGAAAACCGATGATTCTTGAACATATTTCTTGATATGATCATAGACAAGCAATGCCCTAGTCAAACAATTAACGTTTTCCAACCATCTTACAGTGCAAAATTTCAAAGGGAAATCTTTACATCCAGTAATCATAGTATAATTTGCACGGCGAGCATGACTATCTTTTTAAAAGGTAGTACAAGTTATGCAGAAAATGATGTATATCCCATTTCACTGCTTCAAGTCCAGTTTTCATAGCTCCATTGGCTACGTGAAGACCACATACTCCAATGTCAAATAATAATTTACCATCTGGATTTTCAGTTCTAAGTTTATCTTTCAGCTTTTGAAGAAAGCTGAGATTAATGTTAGGTCCATCCATTGACACTTGTAGCATGTTATCCAAGGGAAGAGGTGCACCTTTAATGAATTTCTCTAAAAGGTCATTAGCTGTTGCCCGTCCTAAAAACACACTACTTAAGTATCTAGTGGAAACTTTTTGCAGATTGACGTCCCAATAATGAACAAACTGATCCATTTGCCCACGCTGAGCAATTTTGTTTAGTGAATCATCAAAACAAATTACAAAGTCAGTGCACTGCTTCAGATTGTCCATTAAACACTCTTTGAAATGTGGTGCCAATCCATGGTTTATCACATAAGATGCTTTGCTTTTGCCTAAAGTAAATTTTGAAGCTATCGCACTGTCAGGAAACATTAACTGAAATGTTTTGTTAATCTGTGTAGAAGAGTTCAGAGGCATTCGCTTGGACAACACTTCCATGGCCCACATTATTTCCGACTTTGTTATATCATCTTTCACTACATAAGCATTAAGGTCACTGGGCTTCACATCATCTTTCACAACATAAGTATTTGAGTCATTAGACTTAATATTTTCCAGAAGTACTGATTCCACATTTCCTGAGCTTGTTGATGGCAAGAGTTCGTTATTACAAAGAGAGCTCTTTTTCATAGAGGAAGTGAAAGAAGCAAGACTGGGCTGAGACATTTTAGCACGGATGTTTTTCAAATTATTAGGGCCATTTCCGTGGCTGGAGACTGCTCGACGCCCCATGCTGCCAAGCTTGAAAGTTTTAGAGCACACTTTACAAAATGCTGATTAATTGTCGCCGTTCACAGCAGCTATCCAACCAGAAAACTCAGGATTTAATTTTTTGTCCAACCATTGTTCATTAAACATACAACGCTTTGACATTGCTGCAGTCTTAATTGCCTTTTAACAAGGTATAACTTATATCACAAATTTTCTTTTACTCCTTTGACCTAAAACAAAGAGAGAAATGTTAACAAGTAACGTAACACAATTTATAATAATTGGTAGGAAATACAAGGTTACATTAGTAGGAAGGAGAAGTTAGTGACTGTCTGCAACACCAAGTGCAAGTGTGTTGGGCGATGAGGGCGTCATTCCCTGACGCCGGGTTAAAACTAGTTGCAGTCTAACTGTGATTGAAATTTCCCTGACTTTTTTTTTTTTTATATCACTGATTTTCTTAGACTTTTACCAACATTTCAGGCATTTTCCTGACTTTCCCTGACCAATTTTCATTTCCCTGACTTTCCCTGATTTCCCCTGACTTTCCAGAATGTGGACACCCTGTAAGGTCTATGTCTCTGCTCCATACAAAAGCACTGGCAGGATGCATTGATTAAACACTTTCCTTTAAAGACATAATGGCATACTGCTCTTAAAAATTGTACTGTTTCTTCCAAAAGCTCTCCATCCAAGTCTTACACAGCAATTAATTTCTTCATCGATGTGACTGTCACTAAATATCTGCTGCCCAAGATAAATATATGTATTGGTTGTTTCAAGCTTTTCTCCATCAATCAATAACTCTTCTTTTCTTGTAAAAGCATTGTACATCACTTGTGTCTCATGAAAGTTCATTTTTAATCCCACTTCTTTACTGTTGTCAGCAAGTTCTTGGGTCATACTCTGCAGTTCCGAAGGGGAAGTTACAAAAATGAATATGTCATCAGCAAAATGAAGGTGAGTTAAATATTCTCCATTGATCTTTATCCCCTTGTTTTTCCAGTTCAATGATTGAAAGACATTTTGCAATGTGGCATTAAAGAGTTTGGGAGATAGGGTGTCACTTTGTCTCACTCCCTTTCCAATTGTTATTAGTGCTGTATCCTCAAATATCTGAACCTTTGCACTTGCATTTTCATAGATGTTATTAATAATGTTAATGTATGTATCTTCAATACCACAGGATTCCAAAGCCATTGTAACTGCTGATGGTTTCGCGGAATTGAAGGCCTTTTCATAATCAATAAAAGCCATGCATAATGGGATAATCAATAAAAGCCATGCAGGGGGTCGTAGTGAGCGAAGGATTTGCCTCTTCAGGGTGTTCTGGTAACAATGGCACACACAACAGCAACTACAGCCTCTGTGAATCTTAGAGAGGTGCCATCTAGTTCTGTGTGACATTGGTGAAAAAACCCCAACTCACTGGGTTTTGTTCCAGAATTCTTAGTTTGAAAGACCAACTGGAACCGTCAGCCGTGGGCTAATCCCTCCCCTGATGTACTTACCTGATTAAAAAGACAAAAAGAAATCAATATCCAGACTCAAGTGTGGGATATGGTGGACCTACAACACTTGAGAAGAATGGTCCACCATGGAATTGACCTGGACATTCTAAATGGCATATGAGAAAGAGATCTCGGCTGAGTGAGTGTAAGATTGGTGTACAGAATACTAGAGGTATAAATGGCAAGATGAATGAGGTGATTGAGGAGATGAATAAGTATAGACTGGATGTGCTGTGACATAAGTGAAACCAAAAACAAGGAAATTGGAATAGAAGAAGTGAACGGCACGGTGAGTGTGTGGTCTGGTGTATTGGATAATGTGAGAGGACAGGCTGGTGTGATTTTAAGTGAAAAGATGAAGAACAACTTAATTCGCAATAGTTGCATAAGTGAGATAATTCTCTGGATTCGTTTGAAAGTGAAACTTCAGAGAATTGTAATTGTTGTAGTGTATGCTCCTTGTAACTCGGAACCTGATATGAAGGAAGATTTCTGGAATGAGCTAAAAGTTGTTTTGAGCCAGTTTGGTTACAAAGAAAAAATTATAATAGAAGGGGATTTCAATGCAAGAGTAGGTGCGCAGAATGCAATTTCTGACAATGTTCTGGGTGAGTTCAATGATCCTCGTGTGGATGACAATGGTGAAAGATTAATTGAACTCTGCATTGAGAATGTTTTGTGTGTATCAAATACATTTTTCAACCACAAGTATATCCTCACCTATACTTGGGAAAATTGTACTCTTGGTCAAAAGAGTGCGATAGATTTTGTTGTCTACGATCGTCTGAAACACTTAGTTGTTGACACCCATGTGATGAGAGGTGTGGATGTTGGTTCTGATCATTATTTAGGTTGGAGGAAAATAAATAGGAAGAGACCCAGGATAGAAAGTAAAAAAATAAAGGTTGAAAGGCTCCTTGAAGATCATCAGCGTTATTCTCATTTATTCAGAGAACGACTGAAGGATCTGAAGTCTGGTGAGAGGGATGTAGAAAAGAAGTGGGAATGTTTTAAGAACTGTGTTGTCACTGCTGCTAAAGAGGTCTGTAGCACCACAATAGTGAGTAACAATAGAGGTGATGCTTGGTGGAATAGTTAAGATTGAAGAGGTAGTAAAGAGAAAGAAGGAAGCCGATTTGGGGATATTGCAAGGTAGAGTTTCTGTTGATGAATATCACTGTAAGGAATGTGAAGCTGCTAAGCTGGTTCACCAGAGTAAGGCAAAAGTTAGGAAGGAGACGATGGAAAGGCATGAATTGGCTTTTTGGAATGATAGGAAGACTTTCTCGAAGTACATGATAATCTGGAAAAATAAGGGAAACAAAGTTGTTAGCTGTGTGAAGAATAGGATCGGGGAAATGATACGGGAGCCCAATGAGTTAAGTGACAGATGGGGTGAATACTTCTGTGAGTTATTAGATCAGGAAAGCAAAGATGATTCTGAAACAGATGCAGATTATGTCACAGTGAGGGATGGAAGCACAGGAGGGATCCCAAGAGAAGAAGTGTGTAAAGCTCTAAAATCTCTTCAGAATGGTAAGGCTCCAAGAGTTGATGGCATAACTGCCGAGATGTTGAAATATGGTGGTGACTCTGTAATTGACTGGTTAACTGAAATTTGTCAGTTGTGATGGGAGTTAGGAGTGGTCCCTCAGGATTGGAAGGATGCTATTATTGTTCCCTTGTATAAGGGAAAAGGTGATCAGACTGAATGCAAGAACTATCGTGGTATTAGCCTACTAAGTGTGCCAGAGAAAGTGTTTGTAAGGTTGCTATTGAAAAAGTATGGGGTCTTACATCAGAGAAAGTGTGGAATGTTCAGAGTGGTTTTATGCCTGGTAAAGGCTGCACTAACCAAATTTTTGCATTATATGTGATGATTGAAAAGTATCTGGCTGTTGGTAAGAAAGTTTTTGCTGCCTTCATAGATTTAGAGAAAGCTTATGACCAAGTAAATAGGACACTTTTGTGGAAGGTATTGAATGAATATGGTGTTACTGGGAATCTACTTAATAGTGTAAAAGCCATGTATTGCTGGTAGTAGAGCTTGTGTACGTGTGAATGGTGTTTTATCAAAACGGTTTTCTATTGGTGCAGGAGTCAGACAAGGTTGTGTAATGTCACCATGGATGTTTAATATATTTATGGATGTGTGCATGCGTGATGCCAAAATAGATAATAGTGGTGTATGTCTTGGTGATATCCATGTGTGCAGATTGCTGTATGCTGATAATTAATACTGTCTTGTTGGCACAGAGCAAAAGTGAGTTGCAGAGTATGTTGTCCCAGATGTACGAAGTTTGCATGAAATTCAAACTGAGTATAAATATGGGAAAAACCAAAGTTATGGTGTTTGAGAGAGGAACTGGTAGCACTGAATGTAATGTAAGTATAAATGGCACTGTGATTGACTAGGTGAGTGAGTTTGTGTATTTAGGAAGCATGTTTGACAGAGAGAACAAATTGGATGGTGAAATTAGTAGGCGAGTGAATTCTTCATTGAAAGTCATAGCTGCTCTGGGAGGTTTTCACAGGAATGATGGTTCTCTAGAGAGTCCCACATGGCTGTGTATGAAAGTGTAATTATTCCTACTCTGATGTATGGTAGTGAAACCTGGGTACTACAGGAGAAACATAGAAGTCGTTTGTATGCTAGAGAAATGTGTTACTTACAGGGTGTTTGTGGCAAGACATGGTCTGATTGTGTGAGGAATGAAGGTGTGTTGCAGTTGTGTGAAGTGAAGCAAAATGTTGTTGGCAAGGTGGAGACTAATATGCTTCGGTGGTTTGGCCATGTTGAAAGAATGAGTGATGAGATGCTTACTAAGAAAATCTTTTTAGCCCAAGTGCCTGGGTAGGAAGGCCAAGGAAGACATTAGTGGATCAGATTCAGGAGTGTCTGCATGAGAAAAAGATTATGAGTATGAAATATAAAAGATCTTGTGTACGGCGTGTAATGGATATCAGTGAAGCTCGAGTTGTATGTCGATATGCAACAGTAAAGAAAAAAATCTGGTGGTTTGCATTTCTTTTTGGAGCTAACCTCTGAATCTCGGAGAACAGCTTAGTGATATGTATGTATGTATAATGGGAGTTCATATTTTCTTGTTCTTTCAATTAGTTCTCTTAGTACATGGATATGATCCACAGTGCTGTAGCCATTCCTGAATCCAGCTTGTTCTCTTGGTTGAGCCATGTCTAGTGTTACCTTCAAGCGATGTGAAAGAACTTTAGTGAAGACTTTATAAACCACTGATAGGAGGCTGATGGGCCTGTAGTTCCTGAGATCCTCAATGTCACTTTTATTATGTAGCAGGATCATTGTAGCATTGTTTCAATCCTCAGGAATCTTCCCTTCATTGAGACATCTGGTGAAAACTTGGGCGAGCATAGTTTAAATTTCTCCACTTGCTTCTTGTATAATGTCCATGGTAATTCCATCTTCTCCTGTAGCTTTTCCTCATTTCATGTTCTTAATTGCATGTGTAACTTCTGCAGGAAGGACTAGAGGGACTTTGGTACTTTCACCTACCGTAATGTCTGGAATAGATGTATCATCCCTTCAATACAGTTTTGTGTAGAAATCTTTCACCATTGTCAAAATTTCACTTCTATTTCTTGTTACAGTGCCGTCTTCTTTTCTCAATGCCATAATCTGTTTTCTTCCCTTACTGAGATATCGCTTTGCTCTCTTCATGCTTTGGTTATTTTTAATTGCTTTTCTCACTAGTTCATAATTGAATTTCCTTATGTTATACCGTGCACCTACCACTGATGATAGCTACGAATATTAGCAGAAACTAGTTTGGTGCTTCGCAGTCGGGAGATTTATTTTTGTATGCTTTGCAATCAAGATGATTATTTCTTTTTCAAGACTGTTCGTTTTTTTAAATTTCGGCAAAATTATAATTCGTTTTCATGTTTCGTTGTTATCGTGGTGCTTTGCAGTCAAGATGATTTCCTCTTTGGGATCATAGTTCGTTTTTTTTTTTTAATTCGACAAGGTTTTAATTCAGTTTCATATTGCGTTGTTGTTAAAGGAATTTTTTACCTTCATTGTAAAAATTCATCTTGTTCAATTTTATCTGGTGCAGATTTTCCAATATCATGAATTTTATTCTAAACTTCACAATTGAAAAAAGTTCACATTCTTTGAAGGCGTACATATGAAGCCCCGACAGCCACTACGAATATTGTAAGTACATATATAGTTTATTGTTTCTTGATTTTAATTGCCGATACTATGCCCGATACGTATCTAACATCATTTAATATCTCCCGATTGCAGAACTTGCATAAAGTGTGAAACAGTAATGACGGACATTTAATGTCAATCAAATTACATTATCGTGGCCACGTAAAAAGTATGTTCATCGGAAATTGGCGAAATTTGAATAACGATATATTACTCCTGGCAGAAGTTGCACATGCAATTAAGAACATGAAATGTGGAAGAGCTCTAGGAAAAGATGGAATTACAGTGGGCATTATACAAGAAGCAAGTGGAAAAACAGAAACTACACAACCCCAAGTTTTCACTAGATGCATGTTATATAAGAAAATTTTCAACTTTCTTTCATAACATGAATAAAAACAAACTTATTATTCTTTGAATAAAGCTCATGTTGAAAATTGGCTTCCTAGTTTCTTAAATTAAACACTTAATCATTGACATCTAATATGGATTTTTTTCTTCTAGGAAACATTTTAATTAAAAACACAAATTTTTGGACAAAGCTCTTCTCCTTTTGTATTCTTAATTAAAATATTTCCTAGAGGAAAAACCCAAATATTATTAGATGTATGATTAAGTATTTAATTTAAGAAACTAGGAAGCTAGTTTTCAACATGAGCTTTATTCAAAGAATTACAATGGAGTATGGGTTAGATACTTGGCAAGAGGAGAAGAGTTTTCTTCGAAAATTTGCGTTTTTCATAAACATATTTTGTAGAAGAGAAAACCCATATTAATATATGATTAAGTGTTTAAACTAATTATGTTTATGCACTGCGTTTTTGAGAATAGATACTTTAAGAATAACAATAAAAAGGGAAGTAAAAGAAAAGTGCTCTCTTCAGCATAAAACGATGGTGGCCAAACTTAGAATTTGGAAGAGAGTGTGGATATCAAATGTTAGCAAAGCAAGTGCCACCTTTTTGAACTGGAGAAAGGGGAACTTAAAGTTGTTGATTTGGAGGACAGTCTTGCAAGTGATGGCAATGTGATAACACAGTTTCTAAAGTGAAATGTGTTGCCCAACAGAATGGGTTAGCCTACATTTGATAGTTTGAGTTTCATATTTCTGTAACAAAGTACTGCAGTTTAGAATGGTTAAAGTATAATTCATTCCCCCCACCCACCCACATACATTTTTGAGAACTTTTATCCCATTTGTATAGGCAAAGCAAGAGATGCTTCCTGCTGTGATCAAGCAACAGTTAGCTTCTTTTGTTCCATACTTACTGTGAATTCATGTACTGCCCACACCTACCCAAGTTGTATAAAAATATTTTCACCAACAAAAGGGTTGGCCAGAGAACCAAACTTGCTGTTTACAACACAAAATTTAAACCTCACCTCTTTTCATGGGAGCAAGAGCTCTGCATGAGGTAAGAAACTGCAAGCATGAGAATTGTAAAAGGAGTGGAGGGGGAAAACATTTGGATTCACTGGCAGAACAAAATTAGTAATACAAAAGTAAGCCACATACTTTTTTTCAATAGAAGTTCATAGGAATTATTATGATGCACAAGAGACTTGTGTTGTATGGGAAAAGAAAAATGTTACATTACTAGGAATTATCATATCTTTGAATCGGAAGAAGAGTCTTATTGAAATTCTCTCCAACTTTGGAAAACCATTCATGTCAAAATTAATCAAACAATATATTTTGATTCACTTATTGATTTGAAAAAAAAAAAGTACACTTCATCAAAAAAAAAAAAAAACATAATGTGTATATATATTATATGTTTTTGTTGTTGTGCTCTGGCTTTTTTTAGTTTTTGCCAACTCATTCACCAAATTCAATTTTTTTTCAAAAGTCTTACAACAGTACAAAAAGGTAATCACCAAAACTTTATTTCCTTGCCAAAACCTTTTTTTTTTTTCTTCTTCTTTTTTTTTTGCCAAATGTAATCTGAAGTTGCAATTTTTTTTTCACCCTCCACTGGAATTATAAAAAAACCTAACGTGTTAGAATAGGTCTTACAGGTCTTACATCAGTTAACTGTTTTTTTTTTTTTTTTTTTGCAACTGAAGGTTTAACGACCACCGTGAGCAACTCAATGGGCTATAAGCAGTCGTTCGTCTATAATTTAGGGTCACTGGCTCCAGGGAAGGGAGAGAGTGAATGCCGTAAGACAAACACAACATCCATATCTCACCGGGATTGGAACGCGGACCCTTCTCAGATGAATGGTCATAAGCCAACGTTTAGACCACTGCACCACAGGGGAGGCTCAGTTAACTGTGTCACTCTTTTCACGTAATTGCCTTCCGTCTCATGCGCAATGTAAAAAATGAAAAAGTAACTAACATTCAAATTTGATTTTTCAAATACCAAATTGAATAAAAATTCAAGATTGTTTTTGCTTGGATGTTTACTTACAGAAAGAACTTGATTTTCTTAAACGAATTGCAGTACACAGAGGATACAGCCCTTCCGTTATAGACAAAGCTGTCCAAAAATTTAGGAAACCAAAGCCTGTCGCACACTCATGCCTATAAGACCTCCCAATACGAAAGAATTGGGCAGTTATCCCATTTGCTCCTCAGATTTGCTTCGCGATTTCAAAAATCCTTGAAAGTTTTAATTTCAAAGTTATTTTCAAACCCATAAACAAGATGAATTTTTATGGATCAAAAGACTACGTCAAAGACAAACTGTTGGGGAATTTATCAGATACCTTGTGAATGTGGTCTTTCATATATAGGACAGACCCGCAGGGCTTTAAGTTTCCGTGTGAAGGAACACAAGACCTATCTACGGAACTATAAACTAAAGAAGTCGTCTATAGCTCAACATTGTCACGAAAATAACCATAAATTTTTGTTTGGAAACGCTATGCTTATTGATAAACTGGACTCTACTATCAAGCTTAATACATTAGAAGCTTTCCACATATACCGGAACTCGTCACAGCTTGTCAACGACATGACGTCGACTCCATTTCTTTCAAGCGCATGGAAACTCAGGAAAAATAGGGGAAACAAAGTTGTAAGTTCTGTGAAGAATGAGATTGGGGAAATGATATGGGAGCCTAATGAGTTAAGTGACAGATGGGGTGAATACTTCTGTAAGTTATTAGATCAGGGAAGCAAAGATGGTTCTGAGACAGATGCAGATGATGTCACAATGAGGGATGAAAGCACAGGAGGGATCTCAAGAGAAGAAGTGTTTAAAGCTCTAAAATCTCTTCAGAATGGTAAGGCTCCGGGAGTTGATGGCATAACTGCAGAGATGTTGAAATATGGTGGTCTCTATAATTGACTGGTTAACTGAAATTTGCCAGTTGTGCTGGGAGTTAGGAATGGTCCTCGGGATGGGAAAGATGCTATCATTGTCCCCTTGTATAAGGGAAAAGGTGATCAGACTGAATGCAAGAACTATCGTGGTATTAGCCTACTGAGTGTGCCAGGGAAGGTGTTTGGTAAGGTTGTTATTGAAAAAGTACGGGGTCTTACATCATTGAAAGTGTGGGATGTTCAGAGTGGTTTTATGCCTGGTAAAGGCTGCACTAACCAGATTTTTGCATTACGCATGATGATTGATAAGTATCTGGCTGTTGGGAAGAAAGTTTTTACTGCCTTCATAAATTTAGAGAAAGCTTACGACCGAGTGAATAGGACACTTTTGTGGAAGGTATTGAATGAATATGGTGTTACTGAGAATCTACTTAATAGTGTAAAAGCCATGTATGCTGGTAGTACAGCTTGTGTACGAGTGAATGGTGTTTTATCAAAATGGCTTTCCATTGGTGCAGGAGTTAGACAAGGTTGTGTAATGTCACCATGGCTGTTTAATATATTTATGGATGCATGCATGCGTGATGCCAAAATAGATAATAGTGGTTTATGTCTTGGTGATATCCGTGTGTGCATATTGTTGTATGCTGATGACACTGTCCTGTTGGCAGAGAGCAAAAGTGAGTTGCAGAGTATGTTGACTCGGATGCACGAAGTTTGCATGAAATTCAAACTGAGTATAAATAAGGGAAAAACCAAAGTTATGGTGTTTGAGAGAGGAATGGGTACCACTTAATGTAATGTAAGTATAAATGGCACTGTGATTGACCAGGTGAGTGAGTTTGTGTATTTAGGAAGCATGTTTGACAGAGAGAACAAGTTGGATGGTGAAATCAGTAGGCGAGTGAATTCCTCTTTGAAAGTCATAGCTGCTCTGGGAGATTTTCACAGAAATGATGGGTTCTGTAGAGAGTCCCGCATGGCTGTGTATGAAACAGTAATTGTTCCTACTCTGATGTATGGCAGTGAAACCTGGGTACTGCAGAAGAAACATAGGAGTCGTTTGTGTGCTGGAGAAATGCGTTACTTACGTGGGGTTTGTGGCAAGACACGATCTGATTGTGTGAGGAATGAAGATGTATTGCAGTTGTGTGATGTAAAGCAAAATGTTGTCAGCAAGGTGGAGACCAATATGCTTCGGTGGTTTGGCCATGTTGAAAGAATGAGTGATGAAATGCTTACTAAGAAAATCTTTTCAGCCCAAGTGGCAGGAAGGAAAGGCAGAGGAAGGACAAGGAAGACATGGGTGGATCAGATTCAGGAGTGTCTGCATGAGAAAAAGATTATGAGTATGAAGTATAAAAGATCTTGTGTACGGCGTGTAATGGATATCAGTGAAGCACGAGTTGTATGTCAAGATCGCTGTAAATGGCGAAGTTTGATACGACAACAATAAGTAAAAATATCTGGAAGTTTGTATTTCTTTTTGGAGCTAACCTCTGAATCTCAGAGAACAGCTTAGTGATATGTATGTATGTATGTATGTAAATAGCAATTCAGCACGTAGCACATCTGACTGACTGTCGCTCGCCTTGAAATAAGAGTCCACTTTCACACTTTTTTTTACACATTTTTACACATTGTGCATTGCTTATGTGCTTGGGCCCTTTCACGTGCCGAGAAATATCGTTTTTCCCAGCATGGGAAATGTTGACGTCAGATCAGCACACTACACAAAACGCAAACTTTGCACCTTTTTGCGATCATTTTATGCAGCGAAAGTCTTTAGTATAACTGTCCTTAAATGCTTGAAAATATTTATTTGCCTTACTCAAGGCCATTGCACGGTTAAGAGACAAGTAATGATAATACGAAAAACAGCAAGGAAGCAAGCACGTGCGTAACTTTCCATGAATTCTCTTCCCCTGCTGCGCAGAAAGTACCAAAGCTGAAGCGCTCGATCCGCTGCGATGTGCGCATGCAGCCTTGAAGCCGTTACGAGAAGCGCTCGATTCGCTGCAATGTGCGTATGCAGCCTTGATGACGTTACGAGAAGCGCTCGATTCGCTGCAATGTGCGTATGCAGCCTTGATGACGTTACGAGAAGCACCGATTATCACGTGACCTAACGCGGGAGTATGGTAGAGAGAGATCGAATCTGACTCACTCCTTGGTGCATTGAGCGAGGAGGCGAAGGCAAAATTATGCAGAAGTAAATAAAAATCTCAGGACATTACGCCAAAAATCCGTAAAATCATTCGAGTCTTCCGCACATCCACAAAACAGTATCAAAATCCATAGATTTTACAGACAATCCGTAAAAGTTGGCAGGTATGTAATGGTAGCATGCTAAAAATGGAATAGGGAAGGTATGCATGTCTGATTCCCACTCCAGGATGATACAATTTTCAAGTTTTGTGAGCAGCTGGCCAAATCTGAACAGAGTTTCAACATTTTTGTTAAAAATAATGATATAAAAATGTTGAAACTCTGTTGATTAGAAGATTTATTCATTATGTTTATAGTCAATCGCATATGCCATGCTATCAAACCAGTGGTGTGGTTTATAAATAAAAACAAAGCTGTTAAAATGAAACTGCCCACAAAGTAGGGTACCGCATTATCTAAACTAAGGATACAACAATGAAAGTATCAATGAATGACACAAAACTATATGTTTTGAAGAAAATGTAACACTTGAACATTTATTTAAAACATATCCCTTACCTTGTTAGTTCATGGTTAATAACAGAGTAAGGGATATGTTTTACAACCTTTACTCCAGTACTGGAATGCAATTGTCAATTTAGCTAGTTTGTAATGGAACCATTAACATTTTCTTTGTAATATAATAAATTTTTACTCACCACTTTTTGGAATGTGAACTTCTTGAACATTGGGTTCTGGAGAAGGCTCTTCCATGTCTTTCGTTAAATCATCAGATTCATCATCACCTCGGAGAGATTTTTTGCTCTTAGTCATAATTGCTGGACTACGCCCACCTCTGTAGCATACAAATCAGAATTTCAAATTCAAGCACGGAAATGCTTTCAAAATACAGATACATTTAATGAAATAAAAAATTCTTTCAATAAATATAATTTATTTTAGCTACTAACAAATGAAAAAACAAATATGGAAAATACAGAAATTTTAATAAACAAAAAAGCTTTTTTAGAACAAACCTTATTTTTATTTACACTCTTTGTTATCCAACTTAAATAAGTTTATGGCTTTATTGACTCACTAAATTTGATGGACCCACATTACCTTGAGATATCATCTATGATTAAAAAGTCATGATGGTGAAAATTGGTACCTTGATAAATCCGGATCTTAATGGAATTTGTGCATCATTCATGTCACTGGCAAATCTCATTTCATTTCAATCCTTTAAAAATGTGTTCCTTAAGAACTGCACAACCACTTCATTCTACTGCAGTCACTAAAGAGTAGATGTAAGGACCAAAATTGAAAATAAATGGGAGGCAAGACCATTTCATACTACTGCAGTCACTAAGAGTAGATATACACGCACGCACATACATGCATACATATCACTAAGCTGTTCTCTGAGTTTCTGAGGTTAGCTCCACAAAGAAATACAAACTACCAGATATTTTTACTTACTGTTGCTGTATCAAACTTCTCCATTTACAGCAATCTTGACATACAACTTGGGCTTCACTGATATCCATTACACGCCGTACACAAGATCTTTTATACTTCATACTCATAATCTTTTTCTCATGCAGACAATTCTGAATCTGATCCACTAATGTCTTCCTTGGCCTTCCTACCCAGGCACTTGGGCTAAAAAGATTTTCTTAGTAAGCATCTCATCACTCATTCTTTCAACATGGCCAAACCACCGAAGCATATTAGTCTCCACCTTGCTAACAACATTTTGCTTCACATCACACAACTGCAACACACCTTCATTCTTCACACAATCAGACAGTGTCTAGCCACAAACACCCCACCCCATAAGTAACGCATTTCTCCAGCACACAAACGACTTCTATGTTTCTTCTGTAGTACCCAGGTTTTACTACCATACATCAGAGTAGGAACAATTACACTTTCATACACAGCCATGCGGGACTCTCTAGAGAACCCATCATTCCTGTGAAAACCTCCCAGAGCAGTTATGACTTTCAATGAAGAATTCAATCGCCTACTAATTTCACCATCCAATTTGTTCTCTCTGTCAAACATGCTTCCTAAATACACAAACTCACTCACCTGGTCAATCACAGTGCCATTTATACTTACATTACATCCAGTGCTACCTGTTCCTCTCTCAAACACCATAACTTTGGTTTTTCCCTTATTTATACTCAGTTTGAATTTCATGCAAACTTCGTACATACGGGACAACATACTCTGCAAATCACTATTGCTCTCTGCCAACAGGACAGTGTCATCAGCATACAGCAATCTGCACACACGAATATCACCAAGACATACACCACTATTATCTATTTTGGCATCACGCATGCACGCATCCATAAATATAATAAACAGCCATGGTGACATTACACAACCTTGTCTGACTCCTGCACCAATAGAAATCCATTTTGATAAAACACTGTTCACTCATACACAAGCTCTACTACCAGCATACTGATCTGTTGACATCTTTTCGATCTCTAAATTAATGGGCCAATATTTTTGGATCGGAAAACCCATCACCAGATCCACGCACTCTCAATGAGAATGAGATTTATTTTTTGTCATAAGATGATCTCAAATCCCTTTGGCAAGGAGGGAGTTAGAAAAAAAAATAGATTTAAGAGTCAAGAAAAATCAAGTAAATTCTTTTCATTTATTTTCTTTTCTTTCTGATTTCTCTGTGAAGTGTTGATCTCTGTGTATGTAGTTAAATTTATGCGAATAGGTCTAGGTAAGTTAGCCTTGTGATATCTGTTTCTAGTTAAGGGATGTGTAACTAGCTGGGAAGTAGATTTAAGGAAGTTTGACATCATGCTGTATTGTTTTGTTTTTTTTTGTTCTTCTTTCATGCAATGTTTTTTTCTTCCATTGCATTTTTTAGTGCACTGTTTACTTTAGGGGAGATATTAGTGAAGTTTATTTTAGTTCAGTATATGATGTAGTGTATATGAATTGATTTGCCTTAGTTTCTTAAGTGTATAGTGCAGTTTATATATGTATAGTGTTAGATGTATCAGTTTAAAATTATCGGCGACGCCGCAGCGTTCGGGCGTTATTGATCGTCGGGATAACGTAGCGATAAAAAGAAAAATTGTAAGGTTGTAGTTCCGTATTTACCGTCGTTATCGCGATTTCTTTTATTGTATTATTCTGTAAGCTTTAATAATTGAAAAGTAATTTGTAAACATATAGTGTACGAGGTATTTTATCGTATTGCAGTTGTATCTAATGAGAAAAACGCGTGTTTATGCCATATGTCAGTAGTGTGTATTAAAATCGTTGTTGTGTGTATCGGGCTTAATTTAGTAACCTTTCGTAATTAAAATCTTGCCTAGTATTAATATTTAGTTGGTTTTAGTATGAATCTTACTTGGTATTAACTAGTGATAGTATAATTCAGCGACTGATAGAAAAAGCGGGTCGGCGATCGCTCCGTAACGAAGTGACTTTCGTAAATTAATTGCGCGTGCGCTATCGTCAAGGATATTTAATAGTCATTTAGTAAAAGAATAAAATTGTGGCTTAATGCATCAGGGCAAAATAACACATCGTTGCGTTACGCTATTTTTTCGTAATTCTGATCGTCGTACCTGTAGCTAGAGAGAATATGATTTTTATGCGTTACGAAGTTAATTGTAACGATGTTCGTTAATGTTAGTTAATTTGTTTAATGAATTTTTGTAAAGGTGGTCTCCAAAAGTCTTTGTTCAGAAAGAAAGAACGAAAATGGCTACAGTTTCTGGTGCCGCTTTTCTAAAAGCAATAAATTTGTAGAATGGCATCTGTGAGGACGTATTCCCAGCTTTACCAGTGCAGAAAGTCCGATTTATTTATGCTCTTGTTTACTTCGAAAAGGCATTTTTCGCTTTGCACAGGAACACTTCGGGATTTGGGCAGAATTCTGCGAAGTTCACCGCAGCGCCCGTTTTCGTGGGTCAAAGGTCAGTCATCCATCGAGGAAGTTTCTGCCTCCTGGCGTTCACGCAGCCAATTGGAAAGTCGGCGCTTTTTCGCACATGCGCGATGCGTAAGGCGAAGAGCATCGGGTTTTTTTTTACGCTCTTGAGATGCAGAGAGAGTTGAGCTAGAAACCACCAAGCACTAAGAAAGGGGAAGGAAAAAAGAAGCTATGCGGGAGAGACCGCGCTTCTAAATCGGAAATGCCGCCAAGTTCCGGGAGGACGAAGGAAAAAGATGTCAGCGTCATGGTAGGACCTTTTAATTTGTTTTTAAATGCCAAAACAGAGGAAGCTACTTGAAAGCCCTCATTCTCACAGAGAATTGTAGCTGGGCTGGATATCTTCCACCCGCCATGTTCGGGAGTCCTGCGGAGACGCCGGAGAAATTGCGGCACAAGCATTGATACTTAAGTTTGCACCTTCGTCCGAGGAAATCTTCTAATTCCTTTCTAATTGTCCACTTGAAGGGCAGGGAAAGATATGTCCACGTAGTTCGGCAGCAAGGAAGGAAACTTGCGTAAATTCGCGGCGACGGACAGACTCTGTGACGCCGAATCTCAGCAGTTAACAAAAAAAGAAAAAAACGTAATTCCTCCCCTCAGCTCAAACATTTCCATGCTGTTTAACTAACAAAGCTTCCTTGAGAAGAGAAGAGAGAGAGAGGAAAGCAAACAAGAAAAAAAAACAAAGAAAAAAACGTCATCAGCGGCAAACTTTCTTTCGGCGACCACCTAATTGTTTTTGGTTTTAAAGTGATTAAAAAAAATGATATGATGTTATTTCATTAATATATATATATAGGGGAAGGTACATTTTGTAGAAAGATATTCCTTATTTTGAAAAGGGAAAGAAAAATTATTAAACAAAGAGGGGAGTAAAGAAATTGAAATTGTTTTTATTATTTTGAGTGTGTGTAAGGTTTGGCCAGAACCAACAAATGTAGTATAATGTGTTACTGTAAATTAAGAAAAGATTTTTCCAGGTAATTGACCAAAATCAGTGTGTTGTGAAAAAAAAAGAAAATTTTAAAATGTCACTCTTAACCATTTAAATCTAAATTGTAAAGAGCATTTAGCTCAAGGTTCAACAGGTATCAGATATGCACATCAAGCATTAAGCTCTTAACACTCTTTGAGTGAATGATCACATTCTTTGATGATTTTTTGTAAGGCAGGCTGGTAACCAAATTGTGCCACTTACCTCCTTCATCCTCTAAACCACACAGGTGAAAACTACTTGGTTTGCAGACCAGGGTTTCTGAGAGGATTATTTAGGACTGTTAACATACTCTGGACTCAATTCATAGCTAAATTCTTTTTTTTTTTATTCAGCCTAGCCACCAAAAATTTCCTTGAGTGTATTGAGTGTTTTTCCAACATGTGCCTGGGAGCACAAAATAAATTTTTTGTTAACCGGGTACATATGTTTAATCAAATTATTTTGTGTCGTATGTGAATTTCTCTTGTCGGTGGTGGTGGAATCACCTTCCATTTACTGGGAGTTTTTAAGGATCGTACCTTGGGTGTTAGTCGTTGATGAAAAAAAAATTCTTAATTGGGGTCCCTAGATTGATCACCGGCCATTTTCTTCTTTTTAAAAATAAAATTGTGTAATATTTGCATTTTTCAGAAGTAAGTTCATCATCATAATATAATAATATTTTAAACACCAAACCACGACGTATCAATACATGGCTTTCACATTATTAAGTAGATTCCCAGTAACACCATATTCATTCAATATTCAATACCTTCCACAAAAGTGTCCTATTTACTCGGCTAAAGTTCCTAACGGAATTTGGCGAAATTTGCACTAGAACTTTATTGTGATGTATCTTAACCACTGTAAAAATTTTACTGTGTTATTTTCAAAATTCGGGAAAATGGATTTCTGACAATTTTCTCCTAATCTTTTTGAGCCGCTTTCTTCCCAACCAAGGGCTTCGGATCAGCGCTCGCAGCTGTCAATCAACCGTTGCTATAGTAACACCCTTTCTGCTCGAGGCTCACTCTGTCCAAAGAGGCACACATACTTGTCCATAATAAAAATTTCCAATGCTAACTTTTTAAGTTTTAAACCGATTCAATTGGAATTTTGGGAGTGAGCTTCTGTAATCCAATTATAGTGAATGTAAAAATTTCAGCCACTTTCGTGAAAAATTTGCAAAGATAGTTTTCTTATTTTTCATCATAAGTAGCGGAAGTCTCTTGAGAGGAAGGAGGGCTGACATGCACATAAACAAGAAGATGAATGTGTTGTTCAGGCATACTCCTCACTGGTGGATGCCAGCTGACTTGGTACATACACGACCCCTGCAAATGCTAAATGTCTCTTCTTTCCCCTTCCGTTCTCAGCAGTTGTCGGACGGTCATCAAGCTCCCCTTCCTAACAGACCTACTAGATTTATTCATCCAATTTTATTGCACTGGAAGTAGTGCTTTTTTACCTCCCAGCCAAATTAGGATTTGGTGCAAGTCCGAAACACCACCATTGCTTAGCGGTTTCTTTGAGAACAGAGGAGAGGAACTTTAAAAAATGAAGGGGGGTAAACAGTAACACGATTTCCTAAAAAAGCATTTTTTTAAGCACTAATTTCAAATTTCAAGGCTTTTCAAGACAGCATTAAAAAAACACAGTTTTACCAGGATATTCCAGGCCTTGAAAACGTAATCATGATTTTCCAGGACTTTCCAGGTTTTCAAGCACGCGTGCGCACCCTGTTAACAAGGGATACTTCTGATTTCCCAAAGCAGTTTTCTTGTCAAGAGCCTCTTTCCAAAAATGATTAACTCGTACATGACAGTTGGGAATGGAAACCTCTGATTGTAGTATGCGTCATTCATCTTTGACGTCTAAAGGATTCACTTCAATCACAGATAGCTTTTGCTGGCTCCCCAACAAGTTTTAAACTTTTACTTATTGCCATCTCTGCTGGTTGAAGACACTTGCAAAATAAAAGGAGGTTATACCTTTTCAACTCATTTTTTTTAATGAGGTAATTATGTGCAGTCATATAATGCCTTTGGATTTTGTGCAAAGCACTAAGTCTATTTTCTTCACTCAAAGACTTGATTAGCAGTTGCTGTCTTATCACTGCAATCTACTTCAGAAGCTCTTAAAAGATGTTCTGTGGTTATGATGCCATTGGCATTTGTGTCAGGCTTACATATTCTTCCTGTAAGTTTCTGAAGACTGTCAGTGAGTTCACTGTGAAGAACGTGGATTTAAAGGCTCTGAATGCTGGAAAAAAGTGGAAAATGATACAAACAGCTATGCACTTTCTATCACAAAAAGTAACTCTACTTTTATGTCCACATATTTTAGGTACTTGATAATTTGCTTATATTTTGTGGTTTGCACTATTTGTTTTCATTTTGAAGGAATAAAAACAACAAAATAATCTACTGTGGAATTAATTTTTTTACATGTCTTACAGAGGTTATTATTCAAAAAAGTTGGTGGTCAAATTTTCAAACTAAAGCCTAGTTCGTCATCAGGACTACGTAGTCCTGATCAGGTAGTCCTGATTGATCAGGACTACGTAGTCCTGATTCAGCCACTATATGATCAGGACTACGTAGTCCTGATTCAGCCACTATATACTATATCCTCTGCAAATTTTCAAACTAAAGCCTAGTTCGTCATCAGGACTACGTAGTCCTGATGACGAACTAGGCTTTAGTTTGAAAATTTGACCACCAACTTTTTTGAATAATAACCTCTGTAAGACATGTAAAAAGTTAATTCCACAGTACACTATGAATAGAGGTGCCATAAATTCATTTACAACTAGGAAAAAATTATCTTCAACTGCTGGCCATTGCTCTAATAGTCTTTCACATGCAGTTTATGCAGTTAGCCATCTGCTCGATACATGTTTCAGAAACCGTGCCCTTGGCACATTCTTTTTAATCTGAATTGTTTCATAATCTTCCCATCTAGAGGGAAACTTCTTTAAAAAGTAAAAAATATCAGTAACTAATTCACACGCAATATCACCAAATTCTGCTAAACCTTTTAAAAAGGCATTATTGACTGCATGCAAATTTCATGTACCAATGTCTAACAATTCATGGCCTCTTTCTTCAATTAGTGAATTGCTTATAAGGTTCCAAACTTTTTTATTCACATTTGGGCCATCCGATGTAAACATTATCAACTTACTCATTGACAGATTTGAAATGTTGAGAACTTTCCTTATTTCAGCCACTATATACTATATCCTCTGCAGTTGCATGTCCAATAAATACTGTTTGCAAATGCCTGCAAACTTCTTGTTTCTTTGTCCTCTGACCAATAACAAATCATAAACTGCAGTTCTTTCTTATCAGCATTGTCTGTTGTTTCATCATATCGTAACGTAAAGAAAAACTTGCTAATGTCATTCAGAAGTTCTTTTCTGAAATGTGGACCTAATGCCTCTGTTATTAAGTATGATAATTTAGTCCTGCCTAAACTAAAGTTTGCTGGGATTGTTGGAAACATAGCTGAGAATATATAACTTAAATCATCGGTGGTGCTCGCAGCCATATTACACTGTACTGTCTTTAGTGCCCATATCAGTTCAGCTTTTGTAACTGCTTCTTTGGAGTGGTACAACTGTAATGTGTTTGCTGCTGGCACACTTGTACTACTGTTTCCAGACTGAAGTGGAATAGGTACATCTTTTTCTGGACCTACATCAGTTTCTCGTGGTTTCAGCAACAGTTGTGATGAGTTTAATTTCACAGAAGCACATTCCATATGCAGTGATGTGGAGACATGCTGAGTTAAAGCAGAAAAACCTTTGCTAGCACAAGAAATTTTCTTGTCACATACAACACATAGGACCTCGTTTTCATCGATTTTCTTGCACCAAGAAGAATATTGTTGACCAAACTTGTCCGTCTTCTTAAACCATTGGGGTATAACTTTTTATGTTTTTCCCATCGTTATATCACTACGAGGAAAGAAGAAAATTAATTAAAACACAAAAGAAAACTTTATAAAATACAACAGTAAAATACAACAGTAAAATACAGCTGTGAGAGATGGATCATAACAGACAAGGAACCATACAAAATTTACACAGTTGGCAAAGATGTAGCCTAATAATACATATACACAATTTTTACTTTCTCATACTATGAATATACATAATCTATAATACATGAGAAAGTATTGTTTTCTCTTACCTAATTATGGTGTCATACCAAATATCAGCTATTTTTGTAAAAAATTTGCAAAGATACGTTTTTGTATCTTTTATGCACAGTTGGCTAATGCCCCCATCACGGAAACTCCACCCGTCCTTGGGCAATGCTCACTGCCTTAAATCAGATAAGAGTGGTTTTAGGTGGCTGCCAAATGGACCCCACATCCCTTTACTATGGAGTTAAGAGTTAAGAGGATCAAGTCACTAATAACTTAGAGTTTTTCTCACATATACAGGACTCCCAGCTGAAAAGACATCTGTTCGTATCTTACAACCATACTAAATGGATTTTAATCTGCTCTTTCCCATTCTTCTTCCTCTGGGGCAATGCGGGCAAAAAATACTGGGTGGTTCCCCCATCAGTATGATTCTAAACAAAAGTGACGCAGTCCCAGAAATAGAAACATGAAACTTAGATTCAACATGTCTGAAACTTTTTTGGGTCTAGGTGAAAACAGTGGCAGGGCAAAGAGGCTGAAAAATAAATAAATCATCGCAGCTAAATTACTGGCCAGTACTCATCACAGCTAAATCACTGGCCAGCACATTTTTTATTTTTTATTTATTTTTATTTTTTTGGTCGCCAGCGGCGAGCTGGCGATTGTACTCCATAGTCGTTAAAAGCACAGGGTTCGAATTAATTGGGTCATGCAAATAAACTTTTTTTTTATTGAATTGCACTTATATTGTTACTTCTTAGTTTGTACTTTATAGTTTGTAGAGCAGAGTATGACCAGCAGCCAATGGCAGCTTTCTTCCTCACCAGGATGAATAAGCCGGCGAAAATAAGTCAAAGGGGCGAAGGGCTGCTACTGAAACACGAAAATCCGCGTTTCTGCAGAAGAAACCTATGATGTATGATTAATGAAACACGAAACAGCAGGCACTTCAGTTTGGCCTTTGCGTGTGTGTGTGAATCATGAGCGTACTTTTTTGTGGCAAAATAAAAATCAGCCACGTGCTGTTCATGTTTTACATTTCCTTTGTTCTATTTCAGATGTATGCGATTCAGCTGCCATGGGGGGGGGGGGGCATATATCACATTCATTCAGTAAATTTGGTAAGGAACGTAAAATCACAAAAATCGTAATACCGACAGCACCGATGTTTCTATATTATTGGTCTGGTACTGTAATAAAGTAGATGCAAGCAGATTGAAAAAGATTCAAAATTAAATAAAACAATTTCATACGTAAAATAGTACTTTAACAGCATTACTGATAATATATATTGAATCATAGAAGAAGAAGAAAAAAACGAACTTACTTGTTTGTTCAGCTTCTCTGATGTATATCCAGCTAATTTGATGGCGCCAATCGGCCGCACATTTGAGTCAGAGCAAAAACAAGATGGAGAACACGTTGACCAACAAATGCATAGTAACGAGTGACAAAATTTTCGGAGACGGGATCCTTCTCCCACGTAGAAGCAGTACACAACTATTGGCCAAGAAAATGCATGATGCAATCTCCTCTTGATAGCAGATTGGACGCTAGTGACATTTGAAATCACTGCTGTTATCTTTGTTACTGATATTATTTGAAAATGAATTTATTGCAAAATATTTGAAAAGTCTCCTAAAACTTTAAAAAACCGTCGTTTTTGGGCCTATTTTTGGGTAAAAAAGTCGCCATAGTCGCCAAAAGTAAAAAATAGTTGCAAATAGTCGCTTTTAGTCGCCAATGGCAACCCTAATACTATTGAATCAACTGATTCACTAATCACTTACAAAAATGCTCCACATGGGTTGTACACGCATGCAAGTACAGAACTCAGATAAACCTCAGAGGTAAGTTATTTTGTTTCATTATTCTTCTTTATCCCATACACACAAAGCTTGGGTTGCTCAAGTCATTAGTTATCACCAGACAAAGTGTTTGTGAATAAAGATCACTAATTTACATCTCGCTCTACAAGGAAATCAAATGCATCTATATATTAATTCTATAAGGTTTCTTACTGTGAGTCCTATTTAGAGAAAACAGCTGAACGTAAAGATGTGGTTGAGGTATCAAAATAAAGCTTACCATGTAGATGTGCCAGACGAAGAGAAAAATGAGATTGGGGCAACGGTTCGGGCGTTGTGGGGCGGCAAAGTTCCCATGTAAAGTCTATGGGAGAAGCGTGCGGTTGACTCACGCGCTGTTGAAGGCGGAAGCATGGAGGGACTCAGATAGTCCAAAGTCCGAAGTCTTATCTTTTCTGAGCGAACCGTTGCGCAAAGCAATGCTAGCAGGCCTTCCTATCAAAGTTCTTCTCATCGGAACAACGAACATTCTCGAAGACCTGATTGTGTTATGCCGTTGGATTGTGTGATGTATATATACAATTTAATATTCATTTGATCCAGTTTATTCATGTAGGTAAGACATTTCCTATTATGTAAAGAGATGTAAATAAACATTAAATTGACCATTGTTGGTGAAAATATTACGGGCCACTGCTTATAGCCCATTGAGTTGCTCACGGTCATCGTTAAACCTTCAGTAAAAAAAAATCACAAACCTGGACTATTGTCTTTACTGAAGTGGTTGAATGAATTTGTCAATCAAATAAAGTTTACATTTGTTGTTTCATATGAGTTTATTCTTTAAAAAAAACAAAAAAAAAACCCGGTTGATTCCAACGGGAGAAGAGTATTCACGACGCGAATCTCATACCAACAACATTTACAAACACAGTTGTGACTGAAGATAAAGAGTAAAAGAGTGCGCTATCCAGCAGAATTTTTGCACACCATCGAGATGAGTGGACTTCCGCCTCACATTTTATAACTGAAAAAGGGTGCAGTTGTGATGCTCATCATGAACCTGGCCGCCCTGGTGGTGCAGTGGTGTAAACGTTGGCTTATGATGATTCGTTCGGGAAGGGTCTGGGTTCAAATCCCGGTGAGGCATGGATTTTGTGTTTGTCTTATGGCACTGGCTCTCTCCCTTCCCTGGAACCACTGACCCTAAATTAGGGACGGGCGACTTCTTATATCCCATTGAGTTGCTCACAGTGGTCGTTAAACCTTCAGTCAAAAAAAAAAAAAAAACGAACCTGGACTATTGTCTTTACTGAAGTGGTTGAATGAATTTTTTGTCAATCAAATAAAGTTCACATTTGTTATTTCATGTGAGTTTATTCACTTCAAAAAAAAAAAAAAAAAAACTAACCATCAAATCCGACGTGATTTGTCTAGTTATTTGCATTCCTTGAAGAAATTCATAAATTTTATTGATTCATTCATTCATCACATCTGTAAATCCAAAATTGAATGTTAAAGTTGATGAGGCACCACACATAAATAAAAAACGTAAGATTAATGCCAACATAAAATCTTTGTCTATCTCTCTCATTTCACTGCAACATTTTCTGCCTCTGACATATCACTCTCCCTGTCACTAATGGTCAATTTTACACCTTCAGTTCCTCTTTTCCTGTATTTCCCTTTTGGTTTACAACCGGATGCTTCAGGACACAACACCTGTTGTAGAAATCTTTTCTCACTCTCATGACACACATGCCCAAACCACTTCACCACATTTTCATTTGACTTTGCTTCAGCACAAGACATACCAACATCTGAATTACTAATTCTGTAACATCCTGAATTCAGCTTATATTCCTCTTTCCACTCTCATATCAGCCACATCTAAATTGCCTAATGTGGCCTTTATTTTGCATCAAACTCTCACTACCATATAAGTGGGTAGGTCTAAATACTGCATTATAAAATCACTTGAGACATTCGAATTCTATAAAAATCAATTCACTTTCATTGTATGAACATTCCATAACCTCCTAAATTTACAGGAAGTCAATTCTTTTATTTCCAATGCTACAGTTAAAAAAATTAAAAAATAAAAGATTTTAACTTTTTTTTTAATTTGGCAATAAATAATGAATAATGGAAATTTCAAAAAGCTTTGCTGTGTTTATCTGTACAGGCAATGTCTGCTGATTGAAATTTGGAATATCACATTTCAGAAAAGGCTGTCATCACAAAGAATACTGTTTCAGAAACTAAACATTCAAATGCATGATTGAACATGATTACTCATAATAAAAACCTTTTTTCCTTCAGAGAGAGTTTGTTACCCAACAGCACTGAAAATGTGCCTATGTATGCACTCATATCACACAGCTGGCTGTTCACAGCACAGATTTTTGTCCTTTTGACTAACAATGGGGAAAACTTTGTGTTCTTGTATGAGAAGTGTTCTCACTTCAAAGCAGAAAAGTTTGCTATTGGCTGTTGATTTTTTTTACAAGATCAGTATTTTTTACTCTGCTGTCAATCTTTTGATCTGGCAATGAGAAAATTCCCCTTAATAGGAATTAACAATGCTGAGAGCAATATCTTGCCCATGACTACCAACCAGTTCCTGAACATCAAAAGTCTGCCAATGTTAATGGAAGGAATTTGAAGCGGTTTTGTAGCACAAGCAAGAGCTGAGGATTTGGGACACCTGTTAGCTTACCCAGAAGACCGCAGATTCTCGACAAGTCTCAGATCTTCTGAGAAGATTCTCTTAGATGACTTTTGCATTTCTTCAAAAATAATTTTCCCAATCATAAAATCTAGTGTATTCTAAAAAGGTGGTTCAAAGTTTGAGGGTAAGAAATCTATATTATCTATTTACTTCTTCTTTTGATTAACTACTTCTATGCATTTTGTATGGGCATTGATATCTAACTTGAAACACAATTCCCTTTATATTGTGTGTTTCAATTACCTACGCATTGAACATTCATTGATCAAATGCTTCTCAAGGAGCACAACCTGCCCATTAAGCAGACACTGCCTGTATGTCCAAACTTAAAAATACAAACAATGATATGAATACTGACTTGCCACAGGAAAAGTAATAACTACACTAGATAGATAAAATGTAGAGTGAGGCATATAGATTATTTACCCTTTGCGTTTCCGTTTTTCTGAAATTGGTGATGGTGAGCGCTTTCTTTTCCTCACCCCCTTTTTGTCTCTTTTGTCAGCATCCATTCCAGATATAAGCTGCAAGATAATATGTCAAAATGCATTAAATCTCTTAAGAGTGTGCAAGCATACCCCATTTAGTGCAGGGGAAGCATTTCTGAAAATGAGAACACAAAATGAATTAAACACCATACATATACAGCAGTCTCTATGGAGATGCTTTCTTGATTTTGCAATTTATTACCTATGAACACAATATTAGGGGTTTATTGTGTTACTCAAACAATAATAAATGATAAACGCAGGAATAGGAGCGATAAAAAAAAATTCAGGACACAATTTTTCTTAAATTTCAGGACATATTTTGGCAGACCTGGCAGGTAAATTAAATCAAATATTAGTACAAATGCAGAAATGTTATTCGTTTACTAAAAAGCTATCTAAATTATGGCTCAGTTGTTAGCAGGAATTTTTTCACTTTTAAGACTAACAACACTCCGAAAGTTTCGGTGGCTAAGTTTTGGCCAAGAAACCTAGCCACCGAAACTTTTTTTCGACACTTACACACAATGCTAAAAATTCTTTCCGCAGTTGCATTAGGTGTGGTAAAACTTCATACTTTTAGCACCAGTCATTTTCAAAATGTTTGACCATGCAGTATCAATTGTAGGACTATTCAAAACACCTTCTTCCAATTCATCAATTTGATATAAGGCAAACTCCAAATCCAACTTGTCCAGATCACTGGCACTAACAACAGCAGCTGAGAAAATATTTGCCAAGAACATTACTGAAGAAAAGGAAGCTTTCTTTTTAATTCCTATATCAGACGTGCCAACCTTCATAATTTAAAAATCAGGGGATTTTTTACAGCTCATAAAATCACATGAGCGCTATTTTTTATCGGCATTTTTTAGATGCAGGAGCAATTTTCCAGAAGTAGTATTATTGTACATAGCATTTTTAATGTTTAAAAAGTTATTCTAAATGCAGACTGTATGTTTATATGCAAAATAAAAAGCATAGTGAAAATAGTTGTCAACCAGACGCAATTAATAGCATTTTTTTTTTCTCGCCCGCGAATTTTCGTTTTTGGAAATTTTTCCTCCATTTTCAAACTGAAATACAAATATTTACGGAATAAAATTATATATAATAACAATACTGGGCAGAGGCAACATCAAAGGAAAAAGAAATTACAATTATGGAAAAAATCTTTATTTCGTTTACTTCCGTCTCTGAAAGACGAAATACCGTCCCGATGCATATTTTTACGAATTGGTAAAATTCTTCGATGGGTAGTTTTATGCGCCGAGAAAAATTCACTATGCACATTTTTACACGTCGAGAAAAATTCTCAATGCATATTTTTACGCCCAGAGAAAAATTTCAGACGCGTACTTTTACGCACCGAGAAAAATTCGAGATGTGTATATTTACGCGTCGAGAAAATTCCTGATGCACATTTTTATACGTTGATAAAATTTCGAAGCACACTAGACACGTAATTAGATTACGCATTTTGGAGAACTCTGGTCGGCATGTCACTTGAGCAGTCCTGTGGAGCGAGAGAGTTACCATGAAGCAGAGCCATTGTTATACTTGTTGGCTACGCACGAAGCCGGCAAGTCAAAGATGACATCATTGCGTGACACGGCGCTCATAAGGTCCGGTAGAAAATCTAAATGGATGGTTGCAGGGGATTGAAATATTTCGATTGAGCAATCGAAATATCAAAAATCCATAAAAAAAGACTTCTATCCGTAAATCAGTAAAATTAAGCAGAAATCCATAAATTTTACGGATAATTCGTAAAAGTTAGCAAGTATGCAACATCCATGCCCCACTGCGATTCGAACCCAGACCCATCTCTGACAATTTGTCAAAAGCCTGCGCTCAGTTTCACAACTTTATTACACAGCAAAGACATTAACAGCTAATATGTAAAGAACAAACAAATTGCCAAAGACATTGCATAAAATAAAACATTAAAAACCGCGAAAGTGGCGTAATGCAAAAGGAAAAATCTCCCGCAAAAAGTAAGCGAAAGGAATAAGAAAAAAAAAAACACAAATTCACAAACTAAGCGTACATAAAATGCTACAATAGAAGATAAAACAAAGCTGACAATAACAGATTCGCAATTAGAGATGAACAAAGGAGCACATTAATCTTCTACAAATGCGACGAAGAAGGGAAAAGAGACAAACATGGTGCAAAACAAGAAATAAAAATTTCCACAGTAAAGCAAAACTGAAAAGCACTCCACAAAACTCTGAAGAAAACAAACAGAGCTCGCAGCTAAGAGCAGGGAGACGTGAAACGATAAGTAGGTCACAGCTGGTGCGCAACTGTGTTTGTAACCAACATAAAATAGACCAATGCGCCACCAGGGGTGGCTTTCTTTTGCAGATATGAGGAGAGGGAAAGTACGATACTGATGACTGTAAATGCCGTCTTGCATCGACGCAGAAAGAAAAAGATTTCACAAGCAATTCCAAATCTTTTTCTTCTGCGTCGATCCAAGGCGCTGGTTGATGGAATTTTGACCATCGTAACGGCTAATTATTGGCGAAAATTGGGAGAATTTGACATTTATCTGGAGGGCAGGAGGAATGGCTTAAAATCTGGAGAGTTGGCACGTCTGCTATATCAGCAACTTCCGAGTGCAGCAGAAATTCACTTTTCAGTCAGAATTTCTTCAAAATATAGTCACATGTAGCACTTAACAACAACACAGGACAGTTAGAACATTGTGGGAATAAAAAAATTATGATTACAGGAGAAATCTTCACTTTGACAGTCTTCCGTTTTGGGAAACTCTTTCCTTCATTTTTACGCTGAAATGTCAGTACTGATGGAATAAATAGATATTTAAGAAAAATACTGGGCAGAAGGAACATCGTGACAAAATATTACAATCACGGAAGAAATCTTCACTCCAACTAACTTCAATTTCCGGGATTCCGTCCTCAAACGGACCCTCCCTGATAGCGGCTGACGTAACCCCGGGGCGATGCGCCATGCATTCTTTCCACTTAGCTTTCAAACAAGCAAAACAAATTCCTCCTCCCCAGAAAGAAAAAGAAAGAAAGAAACAGAAAGCTGCGTCAGAGGCTTTGGGCTGACGTAATACTGGCCTGAAGCAGTGCTTTCTTTCCACTTAGCTTTCAAACAAGCAAAACACATCTTCCTCCTCAGAAGAAAGAAAAATAGAAAACGAACAAAGATATATTAATTCAACATTTGTCGAAATCATTACGTGGTTTAAGAAATTATTAACTATATGTCAACAAAATAGTTTCCATATTATTTACTGTTTCGCACGTTACTAGAAATTTGAGCACGGGAAAAAACGTCAATATAATAAAAACAAACAAAGAGTTGCGTCATGAACTTTGTTCAGAGGCTTCGGGCCGACATCATCCTGGCTGGCGCCATGCTTTCTCTCCACTTAGTTTTCAAACAAGCAAAACAGAAAAGAAACAAAGGGGTGCATGATGAACTTGGTTCAGAGGCATCGGGCTGACGCAATCCCGGGCCACAGCGAAAGAAGCACACCCGTGCCGACGTAAACCTGGCTCATGGCGAAAAAAGCTGCCAGGCCTATGTAATTCCAGCCCAGCACCATGCTTTCTTTCCACTTAGATTTAAAACAAGCAAAACAAATTCCTTCTCTTAGGAAAAAAAAGATGAAAGAATTTAAGAAAAGAAACACAGAACGGCTTCATGAACTTCATTCAGAGGCTTTGGGCCGACGTTATCCTGGGCCACGGCAAAAGCAGCACGCCAGGTCGACATAATGACCCGTTGCATGGTGAAAAAAGCACGTCAGGCCTACGTAATCCCGGCCTGGCGCCATGCTTTCTTTTTTCTTTCCACTAAGCTTTCAAACAAGCAAAACAAATTCCTTCTCCTTGGGGAGGGGGCGGGGGGAGAAGAAACAAAAGAAAAGAAACAAAGAGGTGCGCCACGAACTTGGTTCAGAAGCATCGGTCCGACACAGTTCCGAGCCACAGCGAAAGAAACACGTTCAGGCCAACGAAATCTTGGGTCATGGCAAAAGAAGCACACCAGGCCTACGTAATCCCAGCCCAGCTCCGTGCTTTCTTTTGACTTAGCTTTCAAACAAGCAAAACAAATTCCTTCTCAGAGAAAAAAAAAGAAAGAAAAGAAACAAAGAGCTGCGTCACAAACTTTATTCAGAGGGTTCGGGACAACATAATCCCGGGCCTCGGCTGAAGAAGCATGCCGGATCAATGTAATCCCGGGTCACAGCCAAAGAAGCACGGCGAGCCTATGTAATCTCGGCCTGGCGCCGAGCTTATTTTTGCACTCTTTCAAACAAGCAAAACAAATTCCTCCTCCTGACCTCAGGAAAAAAAAAAAAAAAGAAACAAAGAGCTGTGCTACGAACTTTGTTCAGAGGCTTTTATATTGATTAATTACAAAACCACTAAAACTTTCTTAATAACAGTGAAAATCTGAATATCCATAATTTTTCGTTAGTCACCCATGACTAACCCATCCCAGGGGAAATCTGTAATGATTACAGAGATTCCGCAATTGTTAGCATCTCTGTGCGTCCTCAGTAGGAAGCAGCTTCACGGCAGCTTCGATTCTTGAACGATCTCACAAAAGCAGGAACGCATTCGCATACATTGCAAATTACAAAAGCGAGAGTTCTTGGAGATGACATCATAACGATAGAGTACTCTCACTCCTTCCATTTTTTTTTTAATTTATTTACGTGGTTCTTATAAATTTTAGATGACGAATCACTGTGCAGTTTACCATTTATTCATAAAATTTCAGGATTACAATAAAATTTTCAGGATATAGAACAAAAATAAAGGACATTTCACGACAAAAAAAGAAAAAAATCAGGAAGTTCAGGACAACTCCGACTCCTGAAAATGATTTTATAAACATATTCTGTATTGTCAAATGAGTAATAATATATTTAATAAATGAAAAATTTATTAAAGTCAGGAAAAGTGTGTTGTAGTCGGCATTATACACATGGTGGCCCAATCCCAAAAATAGCAAACTTGGCAGTACTGGGGAAAAGATTAGCCACACATTGTCACACATTGCCCTCCTTAAAGAAGGTACTAAGGGTCAATAGCCTTTTGCAAAACTTCGTCACCCAGAGTCTCTCTTTGTAACAGGAGAGAGAATCAACAGCAATTCTCTTTACTACAGTCAAACTCTGCATTATTTTCAATGAAGGAACTCAGGTCGTACATGATCTCACTGATGCTCTCTGTTAAAATTCTCTTGGTCAGAATTGTTTTCAGTACACCTTTTGTGGGGTCATCATCGCCAGAGAGCTGCTGTCATCATTCAAAGGCTGGTGTTCAAACTCTATAAGCTCTTCACTGGTGAGACAGAAGTATGTTATATACATCATTGATGTCAACTTTGTCCAGTTCTCATTGGAAACCTGTTTCATTCCCTTCAAATCCTCTGAAGTTGGGGTAACCTCCAGCCAAAGTTTCTTCCAGCTACTGTTAATACAATGTGCCAGGCTACAGTGACATTTATAATGCTTCATGCAAGAAGAGAAGAAATAGAAGGTAAGGTTCAATTTGGCAAAACAGTAGATGTAAACAGGAAGGAAAAAGATCGGGATTTGGGGGAGAAAGAAAGACAATGACCAAAAAAGATGCTAAGACATGTGGTCTCATGGAATTATATCTCTCCTCCATAATTTTGAAATTATGAAGTTCTGAACTACTGTACAATTAATTTAAGAATGGCAGAAGTTTCAGAACTCATTTATGAAGAGTTATGCTTAAAAGATTAAAAAAAAAAAAAAAAAGCACTGTGCTAGTCTAGAATTTGGTGGTGATATTTATATACATTTCTGAGAGGAACATTGCTGCAGTGAATCAGTGCTAGATGAGATTTACTGGTATATAATAAATGCTTTGCATCTCTACCAAGGGTGAAAGCTAGGAGGCATTGCCAATATCCCCCCCCCCCAGCTTTTAAACCATAAACAAAAATAGGACTGTACCCGCATTTGCTGCTGTTATCTCCATTTTTTAATGTAATCCCACCCATTCACGTGTGTTGATACAGTGACATGACTATATATAGTCATGCCACTGTATTTTATGGGGGAAAATATTTTTTTTAGGTCTTATGCCCTGACAAATTTAATTATATAAAGAGAAAGGCGGCCTCAACAAAGTCAAGGTCAGTCAATTTGTCCCATGCTGTGACCGTGCACACGCTGGAAGGTACATTTCATTTGGCCCTGCCCAAACTTTGCCTGATTGACAGCACCATTTTTGCAGCAACACATAGAACATGCATTTGTAGATACAAATTAGAAGATCGATGAACGCAAAGCTCCAAATGCAACATAAAATCTTTTGTTACTTTCTATATCAAGCCGAAATCTAAACATTTATGGAATAAATTGACATGTAACAACAACACATGACAGAGGGAACATTGCGAGGAAATTTTCTTTAACTATTACGGGAGAAATTTTCGTTCCGTCTAACTTCCGTTCTCGGAAATTTGTCAAAGACGGAATTTTTTCCCCAGGACAGAAAACATTCACCCATGATCTCTGCCATGAAAATTTAAAAGAAAGGGTGAGGGGCAAGCCAGGGTGTAAATGATAACAATGTACAATTGCATAGTAAAATCCTGACACTAAGAAAATAGAAAGGAGTTAAACAAGTATACCTCTTCAATAGTGTATTTTCCACGTGGAGACCGCCTCCTTCCCTGTGGGAGAGAAATATAATTTAGTGAAAACAATGGAATAACTATAGCAATTTTTTTTTTACTATCATAAAAAATAAGATTTCAAAAGATGCATGCATATCATTAACATTTTTTATGATGACAAAATGATATATCTTAAGATAGCATTTTATTAAAATGTTTATCCAGTTTAAGTTTTATTTAAAAGTATGTTTATATGTCTAAAATAATTCCACAGAAGTAAAAGCTATAGCCACAAAATTTAGTAGAATATTTTTATAGCCCAATTCATACACAAGAGTGATGGGTCTTAACTTTTTAATTCATTTTTTCATCCTAACAATCTTTACATATTCTTAGTATTTCAGAAACTAACCATTTTGTGCAAACTCTTTCCAGCAATCTATTAACAGGTCTGAACATAGTAGCCAGCGTTTATACCACTATAATAACCAACGGGCCGAGTCCCATCCACGGAAAACGAACTCCATACCATGATGGAGCCTCCGCTGAACTTAAGGTGGTTCCACCTAAAATCTCTGCCTTATGTTTCCAATGGTAAAACTTCTTTACATATTTTCTTTGCAATTAATGTATTCCCAAGGATGAAAATTTGCACATCGATAAAACTAACTTTAAGTTATAGCATGGGATACTTAATACTTACTAACTAAAACATAACCATAATCAAGCAATCCAACATTTGTTTGTCTGCTGACGTCATCAATGTACAGGTCACGCCATCTATTAACAGGTCTGAACATTACTCAAAGAAAAATGATTGATTTTTAATATAATTATGGTTATGTTTTTAGCAAGTATTAAGTATTCCATTCTATAACTTAAAGTTAGTTTTATCGATGTGCAAATTTTCATCCTTGGGAATACATTAATTGCGAAGAAAATAAGTACAGAAGTTTTACCATTGGAAACATAAAACAGATATTTTAGGTGGAACCACCTTAACAGTTGGAAGAACACAGACCGATGAAAATCGCTCACCATGCTATCGCCAAATCTAAACACACCCATCAGATTGAAAGAGTGAAAGGTGCGACTATGCTCATCACTCAGAAGAACAGCTTTCCAGTCGTCCCAGTCCAGAAACAACGGGAGACACACTACTCTAAATGGTGCTTCGCATTAATGATAGTGATGTGTGGCTTGTGTGCCGCTGCAGTACCATAATAGCTCATACTGTGCGAGTCTCTGGGGATACTTATGGTGCTAACAGAACCATTACAAGCATTTTGTACTTCAGCAGCGATAAAAATGGCAGAGGAAGAACAGGATTTCTTACCATGGCTCTTCTGCCACATTCTGTCAATTTGTGCAGCCTTCCTGAATGTTTCTTCACTGTAGATGTACACCATCCTGCTTCCATCTCTTCACGACATCACTTACAGTCGATTTTGGTATGTACAGTTTAGCTGCAATGCTCCATATGGAAACATTACTCAAATGACATCCTATGACCAGCCCACACAGGAACTCGAAAAGTTCATGTCCAGGCAGCATATCCGCTTCAAAGTTACAGATAACATGACAGAACATCTCAACTTTATATACGTACCTCCCCACTCACAGCCCACATTCCTGCACAACCGTTCTTTGATTTATGCAAATATTTGGTAGTGTCCAAATACTTTTGATAATATCGTGCAGCGGTCGCTCTGGTGTTTTTAAAGTTTTCACCAACTCATTTGCATAATGCAATTTTTTCACCAAAGTTTTATAACAGTACAAAAAGGTAATCACTAATATTTTGGCCAAAATGATTTCCTTTTTCACAAATTGCGCAGAATGCGATTGGCAGTGCGACCAACCCCTGTAGTGTATGTAGATACAAATATAAATCCCTAAGCTTTTTTCTGAGTTCTAGAGCACCTCTGCAGAAAATCATCTAGCCACCTGAGTGGTCTGGGGGTGCTGGCTTCTACCATTTATCAGATATGGGCTAGGTTCACACCCTAGATGAAGCATGGGCGGTATGCTTGTCTGATGGCACTGGCTCTGCCTCTTCCCTTGAACCAGTAGCTTTACATTAGGGACAGGTGACAGCTTATGCCCCCCCCCCCCAGAGTTGTTCATAGTGGTTGGTAAATCCTGAAACAAAAACAGGCCTGCCAAATCACAGTCACTGATGATGTTAGATTTTATTCACTGCAGATGTATCAAATGTCACCATTTAAAGCAATCTCTGCACACAATACAAGTTTCAATGACATCCTTCACACAAAACCTTTTTTGAATTTCATGCTCACAATATTTTTCTCTTGTAGGCATTCCTGAGTCTGATCCTCCCACAACTTCCTTGACTTTCCTTTAGCTTTCCTGTCTGCCACTTAGGCTGAATAAATTATCATAGTTAGCACCTTGTCACTCATTCTTTCAAAGTCACTAAACCACATTCTTGAAAGAATGAATAATGAGGTACTACCTAAGAGAAGTAATTGCATAAGCAATTGCATAGTGTCAGATTAACATATATGTTAATCTGACACTTTTAAAACTACCTTACTTTATTAAAGGTACTGTTTCATGCTAATTTTACAAATAACTGCTTGCAATATCTAATGACACTTGGAGCTGCTAAAAGCATATGCTTTCATTTAAATTAATATGCCATAACTTTTTAAATTAAAAATTATGACTAGTTTTATTGGATCAACATAATTCCAATTATTTGAAAGCCAGTTTTAACATAATAATTAGTGACAACATTAATGCAGGCTTATTTTGCAGGTTGGTGCAGCCTGACAGTCCTCAAGCTAAAATTATGCTACAAACCTTTTATCTTATTCAAAGTACACCATGCATTTTATAATCCTAGAATGAACACCAGATAAATGGGAACATGTCATGATGCACAGATTTCAGAAAAAACACTGAAAAGAATACATGGCTGCACATATTTTTTAGTTCTGTAGTAACATATCTTATTATTATTATTACTACCTTGCAAAAACACTATGATTTCCAGTATTGCTGTTAATTATAACTATACGCCATTTCATTCCGAGAGTTTTTTACCCCTCTGCAATCAGATAACAAGCACTTGAATTGTATAACATACAAAATTACTAGGAAATCAGAAATTTCTCAAATATTTCATTTTAGAACATGCTCTAAACATGTAAGTACGCACAAAAGTATTCTGGGACATACTACATTCAGTTGGAGAGTGAATACCAGAAATTTCAAAGGTACAACAGCAATGTAGTCAAAGCACAATGTTTCAGTCTTCCTGTAGAAATGAAATTTGTTTCATAGCCTGTTTCTCTCTATTTAATATTATTCAGTAAAATCTACAAAACAGCAATTGGAAACACAGCTGACTGAAAGTCTGTGGTTCAGCACATCAGTTTTCCTTTCAATTGCCCAATTTGAAAGGCAACCTAACCCGACTTTCTTAAATTCAAAAACATTTACTTTATTAATACATTTAGCAAAAATACTGTGTTTGCTTTTGTTTAATTGTTGTATGGCAGCTGTGATACAGTGCTCTAAAAAAATCCCCAAAACAAGGAAATCAGTTTTGAAACATTTTTAGAAACAGGTTAGACTGGAAGGTGAATTGGAGCTTCTCCCAGTTTTTTACTCTATCGTAACATTAACATAATGATGATATGTACTCTGTTCTCTAGGAAGGACCTACTGTTTTAGTATTCCAAAACTGCTAATAGTAGACACACTATCATTAAAAATAAATCATACTTCGCACGCACGCACGCGCACGCACGCACACACACACACACACACACACACACACACACACACACACACACACACACACACACACACACACACATCACTAAGCTGTTCTCTGAGATTCAGAGGTTAGCTCAACAAAGAAATACAAACTACCAGATAGTTTTTACTTACTGTTGCCGTATCAAACTTCTCCATTTACAGCAATCTTGACATATAACTCCGGCTTCACAAACATTCATTACACGCCGTACACAAGATCTTCTATACTGCATACTCATAATTTGTTTTTCATGCAGACACTTCTGAAGCTGATCCTCCCATGACTTCCTTGGCCTTCCTCTGCCTTTCCTTCCTGTCACTTGGGGTAAAAAGATTTTCTTAGTAAGCATCTCATCACTCATTCTTTCAACATGGCCAAACCACCAAAGCATATTAGTCTCCACCTTGCTAACATTTTGCTTCACATAACACAACTGCAACACATCTTCATTCCTCACACAATCAGAACGTGTCTTGCCACAAAACCCCCGTAAGTAACACACTTCTCCAGCACACAAACGACTCCTATGTTTCTTCTGCAGTACCGAGGTTTCACTGCCATACATCAGAGTAGGAACAATTACACTCTCATACACAGCCATGTGCGATTCTCTTGAGAACCCATCATTCCTGTTAAAACCTCCTAAAACAGTCACGACTTTCAATAAAGAATTCACTCGCTTAGTAATTTCACCATCCAATTTGTTCTCTCTGTCAAACATGCTTCCTAAATATAAACTCAATCACCTAGTCAATCACTGTGCCATTTAGACATATTACATTCAGTACCACCAGCACCTCTCTCAAGGTCAATAACCTTGTTTTTTTCCTTATTTATACTCAGTTTGAATTTCATGCAAACTTCGTACATCCGGAACAACATACTCTGCAACTCACTTTTGCTCTCTGCCAACAGGACAGTGTCATCAGCATACAGCAATCTGCACACACGGATATCACCAAGACATAAACCACTATTATCTATTTTAGCATCACGCATGCACGCATCCATAAATATATTAAACAGCCATGGTGATATTACACAACCCTGTGTGACTCCTGCACCAATAGAAAACCATTCTGATAAAACACCATTCACTCGTACACAGGCTCAACTGTCAGCATACACGGCTTTTACACAATTAAGTAGATTCCCAGTAACACCATATTCATTCAATACCTTCCACAAAAGTGTCTTATTCACTCGGTCGTAAGCTTTCTCTAAATCTATGAAGGCAGCAAAAACTTTCTTACCAACAGCCAGATACTTTTCAATCATCATGCGTAATGCAAAAATTTGATTAGTGCAGCCTTTACCAGGCATAAAACCACTCTGAACATCCCACACTTTCAATGATGTAAGACCCCATACTTTTTCAATAACAACCTTACCAAACACTTTCCCTGGCACACTTAATAGGCTAATACCACGATAGTTCTTGCAGTTAGTCTGATCACCTTTTCCCTTATACAAGGGAGCTATGATAGCATCCCTCCAATCCCGAGGGACCATTCCTAACTCCCAGCACAACTGGCAAATTTCAGTTAACCAGTCAATTACAGAGTCACCACCATATTTAAACACCGCGGCAGTTATGCCATCACTCCCGGAGCCTTACCATTCTGAAGAGATTTTAGAGCTTTACACACCTCTTCTCTTGAGATCCCTCCTGTGCTTTCATCCTTCACTGTGCCATCATCTGAATCAGTCTCAGAATCATCTTTGATTTCCTGATCTAATAACTCACAGAAATATTCACCCCATCTTTCACTTAACTCATTGGGCTCCCATATCATTCCCCCAATCTCATTCTTCACACAACTTACAACTTTGTTTCCCTTATTTTTCCTGGGTCTCATGTACTTCCAGAAAGACTTCCTATCTTTCCAAAAAGCCAGTTCAAGCTTTTTCACCTTCTCCTTCCTATCTTTCGCTTTACTCTGGCGAACCAGTTTAGTGACTTCACGCTTCTTACAGCGATATTCATCTACAGAAACTCTACCTTGCAACATCCCCAAATCGGCTTCCTTCAGTCGTTCTCCAAGTGTGTCAGAATAATGCTGATGGTTTTCAGGGAGCCTAACCTTTATTCTTTCCATCCTGGGCCTCTTCCTATTCCTTTTCCTCCAACTAACACTTAGTTTCACTCGTGGCACTACCACGTAATGATCAGAGCCAACAGCCGCACCTCTCATCACACGTGTGTCAACAACTAAGTGTTTCAGACGCTGATCATAGACAACAAAATTTATCACTCTTTTTTGACCAAGGGTACGATTTTCCCAAGTATATGTGTGTATATACTTGTGGTTAAAAAATGTATTAGATACATACAAACCATTCTCAATGCACAGTTCAATTAATCTTTCACCATTATCATTCATACAAGGATCATTAAACTTACCCAGAACATTGTCAGAAATTGCATTCTGCACACCTACTCTAGTATTGAAATCCCCTGCTATTATAACTTTCTCTTTAGCACCAAACTGGCTCAAAACAGTTTTTAGCTCATTCCAGAAATCTTCCTTCCTATCAGAGGGTTCAGAGTCACAAGGAGCATACACTACAACAATTACTATTATCTGGTTTCACTTTCAAACGAATCCAAAGAATTATCTCACTTATGCAGTTATAGTGAATCAAGTTGTTCTTCATCGTTTCACTTAAAATCACACCTACACCAGCCGGTCCTCTCACATTATCCAATACTCCAGACCACACACTCACAGTTCCATTCACTTCTTCTATACCAATTTCCTTCTTTTTGGTTTCACTTACACACCCAGCACATCCAGTCTATACTTATTCATCTCTTCAATCACCTCATTCATCTTGCCATTTATACCTCTAGTATTCCGTACACCAATCTTGCACTCACTCAGCCAAGATCTCTTTCTCATATGCCGTTTAGAAAGTCCAGGTCGATTCCATGGTGGACCGTCCTTCTCAAGTGTGGTAGGTCCACCATATCCCACACTTGAGTCATTTTTAATATTTCTTTTTGTCTTTTTAATCAGGTATGTACATCAGTGTGGGTGATTAGCTCACAGCTGACGGTTCCAGTTGGACAGTCAACCTAAGGATTCTGGAACAAAACCCAGTGAGTTGGGGTTTTTTTTGCCAATGTCACACAGAACTAGCTTGCACTTCTCCAAGATTCACAGAGGCCCTAGTTGCTGTTGTGTGTGCCATTGTTACCACGGAGCGCCCCGAGGAGGCAAACCTATCTCTCACTAAGACTGCCCATCAGCAATTAAAGAACAAGCATAAACTTTTCTCTTTTTAAAACTAAATTGATAAATCAGCTGAAGGTTGATTTAGTTTCAAAACATTTCAAACAACTAAAAAATACCAGATATGCAAAGCTCCAAACAAATGTCGCACTTTCTTTGCTGATTAAATAACTACAAAGGGTGTTCAGAAAGTAATGCCTCTATATTTACATACAAGCCCAGTGGCATGGTACCAAATTGAAACAAAACAAGAACAAAGCTCAGAATGTTTACTCTAATTCACATATTTTATTTTTCTACATAGTCCCCCTCATGCCTAATACAGATACCCCAACGTTTAACAAGTTTTTGAAACCCATCTCTGTAAAAGTCTTCAGGTTGTTCTCAGAAACATTTCCTCGTAGCAGCTTGAGCATCTTCATCATAGGTGAACTGAATTCCTTTCAGATGTCTCTTGAGAGCAGAAAACAATCACAGGTTGTATGATGCCAAATCTGGGCTGTAGGTAGAATGTTCAAGAATTTCAAACCCAATTTTTTGTATGGCCTCTGAATTGAAAGCACTGGAGTGAGGTTTGCCATTGTCATATTGCAGAATAATTGTTTGTTTGTTTGTTTTTTCCCCACGCATGCAGTTTATTATTTGCTTTATCTTTTTAAAGATATGCACATTGGAGATGAGCACAGGCTCCTTTTTTAAGGTCCAGGTCCATCCTGGGCCTGTTATAACATTATTTATGACTGGCCTGGGTTTGAACATTTGTGCAAATTTTCCCTGTATGAATAAGGAAAACACTGAAGCGTACTGTTTCACTCCTACTTATATTTTAATCATCAGATAAGAATGTTAGGGATTTCCCTTAATGTCGACCCCCCCCCCGCCAAAAAAAAAAAAAAAAAGAATTATGATTATGTGCATAATAACAAATGTCCTTTATTTTGCTTCCCAAGTGTATCAAGTTAATTCGTTTTCCTTGGCTCACCAAAACGTTTTCACCGAATGACCAAATATTCCCATTTTTCATATTGTAGCTAACAGAACTTTAAATTTTAGTTGTCAGAAAGCTTTATACTATTAGTTTTTATCGTATCTGGGGAAAAATACATAGTCATTACTTAAAACACTCACAGATGTTATTTCAGTTACAAAATACACATGAAACATTCAGTTGTGTGTTTCCCATTGTGCTAGTTAATTCAGTTAGCAGTGTTAAATAAAATTAATTTAATTAAAAAAGTGAAAGGGAAATTAGCTTTAGCCGGGGCCCAGGTTTTAGTCAAAGATTTTATATAAGAGATCGCCCAGGCCTGGATGTGTTTCGGTGTTTTTTGTCATAGCCCAGGCTTGTGGTAATCTATAATGCACTTAGCTTACAGAGTTGCTATTCGTACCTTTGACTGTGTACTCCTGGTGAATAATGCCTCTGTAGTCCCAGAACACAGTGGGCATACACTTACCAGCAGAAATTTGAGTTTTGAATTTTTTTGCTAGAGGAGAAGATGAGTGTCGATATTCCAGCGAGTGATTTTCATTTCTGGGTCATAATCGTGTACCCAACTCTCGCCACCAGTCACAATGCTAGGGAGAAAATCACTTCCATATTTTTCATAGGAAGCAAGCAACCTTTGGCATGTTTCTAGTCTTGATTTCTTCATTTCAGTTGTTAAGTGATGCAATAACCAACAAGCACACACTTTGTTGTATCCTTAAACGTTTTTTTTTTTTTTGATTGGAGGTTTAACGACCACCGTGAGCAACTCAATGGGCTATAAGCAGTCGCCCATCCCTAATTTAGGGTCACTGGTTCCAGGGAAGGGAAAGAGCCAGTGCCGTAAGACAAACACAACATCCATGCCTCACCAGGATTCGAACCCGGACCCCTTACGGACGAATGATCAGAGGCCAACGCCTTAGACCACTGCGCCACAGGGGCGGCTATCCTTAAACGTTAGCAATGTCATTGATACTACCTAAACTAATGTCCAGCCTACCTGCTATGGTTCTCTCAGTTATTCTTTGATTTTCTCTGATGAGCTCATCGACTTTTTGCCTGTTCAAATCGCAAGTTGAGATTACGACCCTTCCATTCCATTCCATGGCTGATCTTTTACGGCCAACATTCCTTCACTGTCCTTTGATTTTTTTTACCCAATGATGAACAGTGCTTATGTCCAAAGTTCCAGAACCATAGACTGCCACTAATCTAGCATGAATTTCTTTGGAAGGTACATTTTCACTAGTTGAAAACTCTATAACAGATCGTTGTTTGACACCCGTTCACACAGTTGAAAAACAGTCATCCATTTTAAACACAATTAAATATGATCTAATAGATGTACAGAGTTCTACTATGCAGTAAAATGAAGCTAATGGCACAAAGAATAGTTTGTGCACATGTGCTGAGGAATTACTTATTGAACATTTAAAAGAAAAAAACTATGCATGAAACAAACTATTCATAAAATGTTCAATATGCCTCATACTAAGTATTTCATGAATAGTTTGAATATACAGAGAACAAGCTGACATCAACACTTGATTTGAAAATTGCATATAATTTGTTTTTAAAGTATGTACTTTTAGAATCTGAAAAAGGAATGCATGGTATAATTTATAAATCACTGAGACAAAAGCAAAAGAGTACTGCATCAGAAAATTTTAGTCAACTTACTAAGGCATCCATTTCAACCTCATAATCATCTTCATTCATCCATTCATTGTACTCATCTAAATCCAACAGCCACCTAGCATTTACCTACATGAAGAATAATAGTAATGCAGATAAAATAAAGAGTTTAAAATGATATAAAGGTACCAATTGCAAGTTGTAATATGGTATAGCATGAACACCACTTTTCCCAGGATTACAGAAGTTTAAAACCAGAAAACCTAACAACTGAAACTGCCAACCTCACATACTTTAGACATCTTACATTACCAAAATTGTACAACTGTAAATGTTTTCAATACTTTTCTGTCATATTTTTTAATGTTTTGCTAATCCTTTCCTTTTGCCAAATATTCTGAAATTTCTAGGGCAACAAAATTTTGAAACATCATGAAAGCAAGTACAAAAGGAATGCATGTATAATACCGGTACTAACATAAATATGCTAATGCTATACACAGATATATTTGATTCAAGCAAGTATAACTAAAAAGAAGCTTAAAACTATTGGATTTCAAGCTGTTTTTCATTTATTAATTTGTAAATTAGGGAAATATACTTCGGAAACAAAAACATATGTTAAACAGCAAAAAAAAAAAAAAAAAAAAAGGAGCTTTCCTCCAAACCCTCTCCTCTACAAAGCTACCACCGTTGGATATTTATCCACTGTGTGCACAGTATACACCAATTGGATAACAAGCACTTCAGAAAATTTTGAAACATCATGAAAGCAAGTACAAAAGGAATGCATGTGTAATACCCGGTACTAACATAAATATGCTAATGCTACAGATATATTTCATTCAAGCAAGTATATCTAAAAAGAGGCTTAAAACAAACTATAGGATTTCAAGCTGTTTTTCATTTATTATTTTGTAAATTAGGGAAATATACTTGGAAAACAAAAAAAATATGTTAAACAGCAAGCCCCCCCCCCCCCCCCCCCAAAAGGAGCTTTCCTCCAAACCCTCTCCTCTACAAGGCTAGTACCGTTGGATATTTATCCACTGTGTGCACAGTATAACACCAATTGGAAAACAAGTCACTTCAGGATGAACAATCTCCATTTTACAAAATAAATATCTGAATTCATCAATTCATTTTTTGAAATTATCTTGTTCTTTACTTTTTTTTATAAGGCAAAAGTTGATTCTCAAGAACACTGAATTCAAAACTGTTGAATTCTTAATTAATATCTTATAAATTTTACAGACACTTTTTAGAACAAAAAATAATTTAAACAATAAAATGTTTAAAAACATTTTTAATGAAACAAAAAACAATTACAAAGGCAAGTTAAAAGTTTGTCCTGTTTTGAGCTCCACATAATGTTGGGCCTCCATTCTTGTGTAAAATGTAGTGTTCTCCCTAAAGCCTTTTTACTGGATGGCCCGCTCCCAGCTAATTTTCTCTACCGCCCAGCTAAATTTACTTTAATGAATGCTTTTACAACTCACAAAATAGTAAGAGTGGAAAACTTATTCCCACATACACCATACAAATTGATGAAAACTGGCTAAAATCTGTGTTAAATATGATTTATTAGTAAGAACTCATTTTTTTATCATTTATGTACAATTTTCTAATGTTGTTTATCATGTTATGTTGCATGAATGCCTACCAAACTGCTACGGATGTTTAATAAGTATAATAATGTTAAACAAAACCACAACCTTTTTTTTTTTCTTGATTGGGGATGGGGTCATTAATACCATCCAGCTAAAATTTCTTGCCACCCAGCTTTAAAAAAATATTGGGAGAACACTAAAAATATACACCTGCATCATCTGGGTGCAACGATGACGTGCATTTGGCATGGGGCCACATTGCATCGTCAGCTGAGCAAAGGATGGAGGTTGATAAGCAAGCTGTTTGGGTGTTCCTATGCCATCATAGGAAATGAAGGTTTAACATAGTGGCAAGAGAAATTTGTGCAGTTGAAGGCGAGGAAACAGTGGATGTCGGCACTGCATGAAAACAGTTCTGCCATTTCAGTGCTTGGGACTCCAATCTCAAAGATGACCTGAAGTCAGGATGTCCAATGACTGCCAATACTGACATCCTGGTCAAAGCTGTGACAACAAACCCTGACACCAGTACATGACAATTGACAGCTGAGGTGAGGTCTTCAAAATACATCATTGACAGTCTCTTGTACCAGCTTGGTTTTTCTCCATCAAGTGCTGTTGAATGGTTCCCCGTGAACTGAAACCCCAGCAGGTGGAACGTGTTGTTCTCTGTTGCAGATTGCTGTTGAATCCACAGGATGATAAGATTTTGGTGTCATATTGTCACAGGTGATGAAGAGTAAATATTCCTAAGTTATCCAACCACTGGAAACCAGTAGCTGAGGTCACAACAAGAAGTGCAGCCATGGTGCAAAGAAGGCAGTTTGAGAGAAAAGTCATGCTGTGCATTTGGTGAAAATTATGAGGGTCCTGTGCACTAGGGACTCTTGGCAGATGGTCAGGCTGTGAATGGGAACCTGAACAACTACAGCAGGTTCCTGATGCTCTGCGGCAATGCTACCCAGAGCTCATCAATAAGAAGCAGGCATTGCTGCAATTGCATAATGCCCCAAGTCACATCATCTGAGTGGTCTGCCAAAAACTAGAGTAATTGGAAGGAGTTTAGATCATACCCCACCCTCTGTACAGTCTGGACCTGCCCCATCTGACTACCACCTGTTCTGCTCCATGGCCAAAGTCCTACAAGGATAGCACTTTGCATCAGTGGTGGATGTGGAATCTGGCACCAAAAAATTTCTGTTCTCAAAACCAGTAGAGTGGTGCTGCTGTGGGATCATGGCTCTGGTGGAACATTGGTAAAAGATTATAGGAAACAGCTGGCTGTACTTTGCAGTATGAGGTGAGCATGTATAGCTTTCTTACATCACCAAACTTTTTAACTGCAAACAGGATGAACTTTTGACTAACCCTGGAAGTTTGGGGAAGGTCAAGTTTTAAAAGAAAAATTTGGAACAGAAATAATGCACAAATCGATGATCTTTTAAATTTTGTCTCTTAAATTAAAAATTTGCAGGGTACATTATTCCAGACTAGTGCTTTCCACTCTGTGGGTCCACATCACTCTTCAGTGGGGATATACTTAAAATTTAATGGGTAGTAAATCCTAAGTGAGAGCTACAGGGTGCTTAAAAAAAAAAACTGGTGTTGAAAACATAAGTTTTCAACACCAGTTTTTTCTACTAGTGTTGAAAACTTATGTTTTAAACAGTGCACACAACTTCCCACACACAAGTTGGCAATAAGAGTTGAATGAGCATACATATGACAACTATGAACTTTTTAAAGATTTTAAGTGGTTTGCTTTAATAGCATAACAGGTGAGTGACTGACTCAGCTATCCATTTTTCATGTAGGACTTCTGTCCACAGAAAAGGTTTAGGCCCGAACCACCTACAGCTTGGGCAGCCTTTCAGGTAGAGCATAGAAACCGAAGGAAGTGAGAGCAAGTCCAGCCATTTTGACAGAACAGTTTGTAAGTGAGAGAGAGCACAGCAGATGGTGCCACCGTACAAGACAATGGCACACAGCACACATGGGAGTCAAAGAAATAATTGGGGTGGGGGGGGGGGGACTTAGGAATTGACACCTTTATATGTAACTGAAGGGTCAGTACCCGGGGGCAGTCACTTAATGTGCTCGTCCGATGCACAGCGGATATTCAGCGATTGTTAACAAATGTCACCACTCAGGATCGAACCTGGGGCCCATCCAACAGTAGTCACATTCGTTAACCACTAAGCCATCCACAGTTTATTAATAGCATAACTAATGCTATCAACTTAAATACACAATGAGCAAGGCTGTACTACTCAGCACATGTTAGTCTATTTCAAATGTAAGCATATTTGAGCCACGGAGATTGGCCAGCATTATAGAGTTTAATTATTTCGTATAAAACCCTTCAGATGGAGTCAATCAGCATATAACTTCATTTCTGTACACTTTAGCATGAATTTGACCTTTTGCACCTAGCTGAAATATAAAAAATGTGAGCTGGGTATCATCCTGTATGCTTTCATTCAGCAAACTCATTTAAAAACATTGCAATTTTGCAATTATGCAACACATGCTCAAAAGTTATGCAACGCATGCTCAAAACTTCATTAGGCAAAACTTCATTTTATATTATAAAAGAAAATTTGAAAAAAGACTCATGTATGTGGTGGACAACAAAAGTAACACCCAATGTTACACAAAAATACAAAACTAGAAAAAATTTATAATTTGTTTGTTGTTGCTGAAATGAAAGTGTATCATAACTCTCTCCAGTTTAGCAGTTGTCCAATACACAGCAAGCAGTGCACATTTAACAAGTTTACTTTAAAATTGCAGATACGACTTTTCTCATTCTACCTTTTTTTTTTTTTTTTTTTTTTTTTTTTTACATTTCAGAATTAAAGATCTATTTTTATTTACCTCCTTCCGCTACAATTTTAAAAGTCAATCAGCAAAGGACAAGACTGGTGCAATTTCTTCAGTTAAATGTTTTTTTTTTTTTTTATGAATTAAGAAAGAAAAAAGAAATCTGGCACGAAAGGAAAAAAAAAAAAAAAAAAGAGAGAGGTGTAGATATAATCTTTTCCAGTTATAAAAATAATAGCGATGTTTGTCTTGGAATTACAAATGGATAAGGTCACCGAATCTTCCTTGCTGAACAAGCTGGTTATTTGTGATCCTTTATTGAAAGAGTTTCTCAGAAAACTGTACATGGAAATCTCCTCACAATCAAATTCATTATATCATGACTCAGTAAAAATGGTGTTTGAGTATTACAAGAACAAATAAGGCTGGCAGATGTGGCAGACATTGTCTGGTGTTCCGTATCTCTCTGAAACTGGAGTCGAAGGTCAAGAGAATGGTCTGGGATTCATTAGATAGATTAATGAAGAAAGCATTCCCAATTAATTACCACTTTCTAAATAAACAGGTTAGGAGATTGCTACATCTGAAGGAGGAAGTGTCTTAATAATCTGGGGAAATTACATAAACTGTTACCAAAGAAGCACAGCCAATACATTTTTTTTTAAATAAAAGGAAGCTACTAAACAGCCTTTGATAATGGGACTAACCTTTAACCTCACTACACATAAGCTTAAAGTGAAGACAGTGTTGAAGAAAATACACAGGTTAGCACACAAGTCAAATTTTGTTTCCAAATAGAGAAGGTGAATTCAAATTATGTAAATTAAGTAGAACTGGGAGGAACTCGATGTGATTTAATCTGTAAACAGAACTTCTGTTCAAATCTATAAGTAATTAAAGATGCTGAGGCTTTAAAAGATGACAATGAAATTAAATAAAGAAAAACACTGAGAAAATATTTCACAAATTCAAATGAATCCCTAAGCAGCCCAGCAACTTGATGCCATGAAGTGCCTCAGACAATGAATGAATGCAAAATTGGCAAACATTCAGACTTTGATGAGGGTCCAGCTGAACTTAAGTGCTTTGCTGAAAATGAGATTGTGATATTCCAAATTGATCATAAGATATCAAAATATAGTTTATAAGGCATCTGAGAGGGAAAAAAATTTTTCATTCTTGTATTGCAAAACATAAGTATTAAGAACAATAGCTCAATTTCTCATGAAACAAAAAAAATTGAAAAATAGTTCTGAATACAATGTTTAAGAAATTACACAAGGAAATTATGATCAAATTCATATACCAATATATGTATGTATTGATTATTACTCCACAAATTTATGAAGATGGCTCCAGAAAAGGTAGAACTCATCGCCTAATTTTAAGCTTCTAACTTATCATCAAAACTGTGCAGAATTAAATATTCTGTACGTTTTTGTGTTTTGTTTAAACGCTAATAATGTATCAACAAGTAATTCACAAAGAAATAATACAAGCATAATTATTCCTTATTTCTGGGATGCTGAAATCATCTGCAAACGTTTCATGTCCCTTGATGTCCATCAGGTCATATTATCAATGCTGTACTGATTGATCTGAATTGTCCCAGAAGGCTCCTGAACTGTGCCCACTTCAAACTGCCCGATTCCTACAAACCCTGTCTGTTGCCATTCTCTAATTTCACAAAATTAAAGTTGTGAAGGGTTTTCCTGAGATTTTTTATTTTTTTTTATTTTTGTCCCTGTTAGCAATTGATTTATCTGTTGAAGATGTAGCTGATAGAATTTGTTGGTTGGTTCATAGCTTGCCTTTTTAGGATGAAAAGCTTTCCTCAATCAGTCTTTTATAATCTAGTTTTTTCCTCATCTAGCACTTGTACACCATCCAATTTTGGTTTACAACCACATGTTTCAATGTGTTGGGATAATGTACTGTTTTGATTCCTTTCTCAGCTGTTGCAAGATGTTCACAAAGCCTTTGTTTGAGAACTCTTGAAGTCTGTCCAATATGCTTCTTATTACAGTCTAAGGGAATACTGTAAATGACATTTCTTCTTATATCTATGTCTTTCTGATGAATGAATCCAATCTGTTAGCCAATTTTGAAATCTTGTTAATGGCTAGAAGTTGCAATTCTGGTTTAAGTGGGTTTCAGAATTTTGTTGATACAACTGTCGAATCTCTCATAATTTTCTAATTTGATGTACCTGGTAGTGGCTTTATCAGGTACCTTCTCACTCTTTGGTCTTTTCCTCTCTTGGCTTACTTGACATAACATTTCCAAAATTATTTTCTTTTGATAGTTGTTTATCAACCTCTTAGCCATGCTGATAATTGATTTATAATGAAAGTCCTGTGAAGAAAGTTGTTAAGCTCTTCTAATAAGATTTCTTGCTGTGTTGATTTTTTATCGATCTTGTATGTGATGAATTGTAAGTTCAGCACAATGTTGGACTTTCCCTTTTGAAAACTATGTTCAAACTTAACCTGTTTGTAAATACAGATGCCCCCACCACTACCAGCAGCTCAAAACAATAACAGGATGAAAATGAAAGAAAGAGGAACCAAAGCAGGCCAACAATCAAGCAGGCATACATAAGCAATTAGAGACATTCTGAATTTCAAGGGTTTCTGATATCACACAGAAGCAAAATCTACAGCAGCTGGACCACTTTTGTCATGGCCACAACAGCTCTCCAAGATGCACTGAGACAGAAGAGCAGTATGGTTAGAAGTAATGGAAAAGAAAGTCATGCAATGTGTTTAGCACTGACCAAATGAGAGACATGCGATGCACCAAACTGTGTTATGAGATAGGAAAAATTATCAAATATAAAGTCCTAACTGTTAAGAGATAGAACAAAAAATGTAAATATCCTGACAAATCACGAGGGTAAAGTGCAATTAAAGATCCAGACAGAAGTAAGAGCATATTTTAGATGAAATATGACCCACAACTCATCATAATTAAAAACCCCACTGCAAACAACTGGTCTTCTGAAATCACAACATACCTCAAATGGACCATCTTGAGGTTCAGGAGATTCTGGATCTTGTTCAATGTCAATTCCTGTGGCCCACGTATCAAAACTATTATAAAATGAAAAAAAGTTAGTACTTCAGTTAGGTATATAATCAAAATTAGTTAAGAGCTAAAAGAAAACATGTACAATTATGTACCAACACAGCCACTGAAAGTTTGGTAATAAGCCAAAAAGTGTGATCCACAGAACTCTCCGTACGTGAAAATTTTAAGAATATACAAGATGTGACCGCAACACAATGAGATTGATTTATTAGCATAAATATGTCTGATTTTATATTTCCAAATGAATGTCATCTGTTTCAAAGTAGTCACCTCATAAGGCAAAGTATTTATTCCCAAAACTATATCACATTTTGGGGGCTTTCTTTGTAGTGATATATCGTCCTCTGAGAGGCAAATTGCTATTTGGAGACACAAAAAACATTCAGTTGTAACTGGAGAACAAGGTAAATGATAAAAATTGTTTTTGGTCAAAAACCTTTTCATGGGAAGCATGCTAAGGACTTTATTTTATGGTAACATAAAATATCATGCATTTTTATCTACCAGCATGCAACTGACTTGGCATCCTTGAAAGGGCCACTCTTTACAAATCATTATCACATGCACCAACTGTGAACATTTTCCTCTCTGGTTCCACAAACCAAACTTAAAAATCAGTCATTACTTTGCAGTCCAACCTCATATAAGATAACATGGAAATACATTTTTAACACAATCTGTAAATGCGAAATAAATTGTCAGCGCAGTCCAGCCTCATGTAAGATAACATGGAAATACATTTTTAACACAATCTGTAAATGCGAAATAAATTGCCAGATAATCTTGCTTAAAGTTATTGCAAAGATTCAAAAAAGGTTCTTATCACCTACAACAAATCTTTCTTTTTCTTTCATTTTTCTAAATTTATAGCAATGTACTTTTGGACAATGGTTTTCTGTTTCATTATTTTTTTTTCTCATGCCCGACTTTACTGAAAGCCGACCCCGAGGGATTAATAAAGAATTGGCAAGGTTTTATGATTTTTTTCCTAATTTACATTTATACACACCTTTTACACTATTTTATAACATTTACACATTTAGTAATTTAAACCACTTATTTATTTATATAAAACTACCATATGTATTTAGAAATAAAAGGTTTAAGACTAAAAAAAAAAGTAGAACAGAAATTGAAATCCACTTCTCATCTACTACAAAATTCAACCTATGGATCCAATAAAAATTTACATAAAATTTGTTATAATTATTTTTTATCATTCATCCATACAGCTCTTTCACATCAACTTTGAGGGAGGGAGCCTGACCAGGAAGAACAACCTGGAACAGGTTTTGTACAATTAATTTAGAATCACTCTTTAGGGCGCACTAAACAGAGTCCCACAGTGAAGTAATTCCTTAAAAAAGGGAAAAAATGAAAATAAAAAATAAATAAAAAAATTAGAAAGATAGTAAACATTTGAAGACAAAGTTGCCACAGGAAAATTAAAGATTCACAACGTAAACGTTTGTTTCTGGATCCTCTTTCAAAATTCAAGTTTTAAATTATTTTTTACTATTTGTATTATCTTATTCCAATATTTTATTGAGAACATTATTTGTTTTTCTGTAAACTACTACTACTGGTTTTAATGATATTCATTTCTTAAAAGTCTTATTTACTCCATATTTTCTAGTTTCAAATTTTAATACTCGTCGAAAATCACATTTAACTGCTAGTTTTATCTGTTCTGTATTTTGCTACTTTTGGTTGTAAGACATTAAAAGTTTCTATTTTTCCAAAGATTATATTTTGTTAAGGCTATTAAATAGTGTATTGCATTATTTTTTAAATTACTATATTTTAATAGTACATGATATAGAATTTGATTATTATTTAAATCTGTTAAAATTTAAGTAATTTTTAACCATGCCCAAATATATTTTGCAAAGTTGCATTCTACAAAAATGTGTTCAGTGGTCTCTAAAAGTCCACACCATTTACAATATGGGTCATTTGATAAATGAATTTTACGCAACCATTTATGATTTGGAACGATGTTATGCAAAAATTTAAATCGTGAATTGTGTGTTCCCAATTTTATTTTTATTTGTTGTTTCCAAAAAGATTTTACAACTGGTGTGTTCAGCACAGTTGCTAATTTTGTTTGATTTTTAAAATTTAGAGCTTTGTAGATATTCTTTAGTTTATTAGTTTCAAGAATAGAAATTTCCTTTAATTTTTCCCAGAGATCACGAAGGTCAGCATTTTATTTTTTTACATTTTTTTTTTGCATCACAATTTTTTGTTATTTAAAAAAAAAAAAAAATACTCCTATGCACTGTCCCCATTATTTGTTGAAGTGACTTGAACTTGCTTTCATTACATTAAATCAAAGTGGCTGACATTTCTAGATCCCAGAAACCTATATATTATGATCGGTTATATTTTTTATGCTTTAAAATAAACTTAAACTTGCTTTGAATTCATTTTGATATAATAAAATGAAAGCTCAAGCTGATAATACAAAAAACAATAATTTGCTCAGAAAAAAATAGCAAAAAAACTCATAATTTAGTAAGATGAATTCTTAAAAATTTGGTACTGATTTGGTGTAAATTGTTTACATAAGCAGTATTTTACTGCCATGTTTTTGATTTAGCATGTTTAATTTTTATTATTTTTTTGTATGCTGAAATCAAGAGAGGGGTGAGAAAAGTAGTCATATCTCTCACTTACATCATAACATAAGGATAATTCATGTAATAAGTACAAACAGAAATTTAATTATTAGTCTAAAGCTTTTTCTCTACTCACAGTAGGTGATATTTCTGCTACATCAAACTAGAATAGAATCATATCCCATGGAAAAACTGAAAAATGCACTGTTGTCTGGATTATGCATCATAGTACAAGCAATTTTTATCAATGAAAACTACATAACTTTTATCATTTAATTTCTACTGCAATCTTTATCTTATAAAAACATAATTTGATGGCATTTTTTCTGACAGTGGTACACTCTGATTGGAAAATAAGCTACGCACTGCAGCCAATTGTTTCACCAATTTGTTTCAATACTCAAACATGCAGAAATTATCTTAAAATCTAATTAAAAATCAATGCCCTTTATTCTACCTCTCAATTAGCTCCACTAACAACACAGGGTCTGTCCAAAATATATATATATATATATATATCCAGCTAATGGGCCTTTCTATACAAGTGTTGTTACACAACTTTTGAAACTGGAGCTGATCTGACTAAACCACACTTATTACAGCTAATCTGCTGCAATTTCCCTTCAGAATATGATCCCTCCTTTTCAATAAACAGTCCCAGTGTTTCTTCCACTGTTCAAACATATGGGCAAAGCCTTTTTTCAACATAGTGTTATTAGTTAAGTATATTATTCACAGCATTATTTGGCTCAGCATCAAACTGAAAATGTCAGCCCCTCAAATATTTGTGATTCTTGGAAACAAAAAGAAATCACAAGGAGCAAGTTCTGGAGAATACAGTGGACGGGGCATCACTTTCACACCCAAATTGGCAATTTCTTGTTTCACAATTCAAGAGGCCTTGATGGAGCACCCACCCCATGTGCATGATATCTGACTGCATTTTAGCACTTTTGCCTTTCAGGTTGTCCTTGTGGACATGTACATAGCAGGGACCAGTAATAGTTTGTCCTTGTGGTCTGTTGTTGTAAATCACACCTGTTTTATTGTAAACAAAGAAAAAACCAAGGTCATCACTTTTTCTGCACTGGACTACACTTTGGCCTTTTTAGATCGAGGGCTTCCTAAATGCTTTGATTGCGACCATTCCCACTTTGTCTTAGTCATAAGGGTGTCCAAGTCATAATCATTGCACATGATTACTCTACCAATGACAGCATAATCATATTGCAGCTTGCTTTTCTACTGGTGCCAGGACATGACATGATGACTTTGCTTCCCTTCTGACAACTGCTGTGGCACCCAATTGCCATCAACTATTCAATAACCAAGAGCATCGTGAATAATCTCATGGGCACGTGCCACACCAATCTGCGTCTTCTAAGCAATAGCACAGATCATTAGATGGTGATTTGCTCGTATCTGGTCAATCACCGCCTGGTTGATGTCACTGCTTGAGATGGACAGTCTCCCAGTTCATGGTTCATCATTCCAGGTTTCTGCACCACATGAAAAATGCTTATGCTACCAGAAAATACTACTGTATGACAATGACATAGCCAAATCTCCAAAGGTCCGTTTCATCTGATCAAATGTTTTGGTTGGTGTTTTTCTCAGGTGTACACAAAATTCCACACTCATTCTCAACTCATGTTTCATATCTATGCTGCGCACTGCTGACAGGTCTGTACTCAACAAGCACTAGAGAAAGAATGATGAAACACAAACAGGTGAAAACATCTCCCAGTATGTGCTGCTGTCTGAGCTACCAAGAAAATAGGTTTCAGTCATGTGGCATCATAGGTTACTGTGCTGCTTGGGCAGTCTCAAAACTTTCAAAATATGCCTTGTACGAAAGGGCAGTGGATTGGTAATCAGTGCACAAACAAGTTTTGACATGCCAGCTCCTGTCCAATGTAGCAGTACACACCACACTGTTCCAGTTTATTGCAGCAGTTATCATGCAGGAGGAACAGTGCATCTGCACAGAGTTCTATGTAAGTTGAAATCAAGTGTCATAGAGACATTAAACATGCTACCTGCACGGTGACATAGCATGATAATATGACTAGAGTTTTGAGTGCCACAGACGTTTTTGCAACAGAAGAGAAACCAATATAGTAGATTTAAAGCAATACAGTCTTTCGGGCACTTCACTTGCAAAGACATAAATATGCTGAGAAAGTCCATGAAATTCACCAAGATCATCATGAAGCTGGGCTCGATAATGAGCTCCAAATATTAACAGAGGATTTGGAAAATCGGAAATTGTACCAGGATTTTGTTTCTCACAATCCCGAAGTGAGGCTACATGATTTTGTTTCTCACAAGAACGAAGTGAGGCTCAGTGTACATTTTGTGCACATTTTTTTTATTTACATTTTGTGTACATTTTCCATCTTTTGAATGGCCTGTAACTTTTGATTGTCTGCAGCATTTTCCTTCATATACATGTACTACATGGTCCAGTCACATTATTGTGACCACCAGCTAATATCCAGAGTAACCGCCGTGTGCAGCGTGGACAGCAGCTAGACGGGCTGGGAGCAACTCAGTAAGGTGCTACAAGGTGTTCACAGGTATGTGGAGCCATGCTGACTGCAGTGCATCTGACAGCTGCTGGAGAATCTACAGAGCGAACAACACGATCGAGGTTGTCCCACAGGTGCTCAATTGGGTTTAAGTCTGGGAAATTAAAGAGCCAGGGAAGTACTTTGAAGTCTTCATCGAGCTCTTCCAACCACTTTCGGACATTTCTAGCTGTGTGACACGTCGCATTGTCATGCTGGAAGATCTCATCCGCCCCAGAAAAGACAATCAGCATGTGTGGGTGTATGTGGTCTACAAGGATGGATTCAAAATGAATTCGGTCCATAGTGCCTTCCACAGGTACTAGTGGAGCCAGGGAATGCCACGTAAACATTCCCCCACACCATAACACTGCCCCCACCAGCTTGTGTTCTTCCAGCAATGGTTGAAGAGTGTTTGTTCTCTGATGTTTCTCGCCTTATGCGCCAACCTCCACAGGTTCGATGAAGCACAAAACGTGACTCATCGGAGAAGGCAATCTTTTGCCAATCAGCGGAGGTACAATTCCGATACTGCCATGCAAACATAACCCTTTTCTGCTGATGCCCCTTCGTAAGTATAGGTGCAGTGACCATCCATCTGCATCTGAGCCCCATACGCAGTAGGGTTCACTGAACTGTCATTTTAGACACACTTCTGGTAGCCCCCTAGTTCATTCGGCCAGTGAGTTGCTCCACTGTAACATGTCAATCGGCCCTCATGCACCTTTGCAGCCAACGTTCACCTCTCACATCAATGGCATGTGGTGCTCCACAGTTTCCATATCGCTTATTCGCAATGGTGCCATTTCTTCAATCACGATACACTTTAAAGACAGCAGCACGCAAACAGTTCACAAACTGTGCTGTTTCAGAAATACTGCCACCTTTAGCCCGAAAACCGACAATCATCCGTTTTTGAAAATCTGATAAATTGCTCCTTTTATCCATGACAGCAACGAGTGATATGTTTTCAGAATGGCTACACAGCACACCTTATATGCCCTCCAAGCCAACTCACGACACCTGCCCTTTTTCATTGGCTACACGCTGTTGACGTCAAAAGTAGGAGGTGGTCACAATAATGTGACTCGACTGTGTACAATAACAAGTTTAACAAAATAAGACAGGAACACATGTAACTCATTGTCATAAAATGCCGCACACGAAGGAGGGGGTCGGATTGAAATGAGATTTTAGAAGTGAGATTGTACATACCAAGGACAGAAGTGATTACAATATCACAGCAGCAGGATGATTTCTCGCGGACATACGGTACACATTCTGGTCAGTGTTAGTACTGTGTCGGACTGCCTCGTGCTCGGATACATGCGGTGATACCGTCCAGCATGGAGTCAAAAAGATGCCATATGTTATCCTGGAACAGATTGGCCCATACTTCTTGCAACTGACGCTCTAAATCCCAAACACTAGGACATGGAGAAAGCTGGCGTCTCATCTGGTCCCACACGTGCTCGATGGGCAAGAGATGAGGCGATCTGGAAGGATACAGAAGCATAGAAACATGACATAGACAGCTCTGGGAAAGCAGAGCCGTGTGCGGGCGGACATTATCTTGTTGGGAAATGGCTCTGAGCCGCCCTGCCAAGAAGGGCAGCACTTGTGGCCACAGAATCTCCTGTACGTAGTGCTGGGCTGTCAACATCCCTCGGATCACTGCGAGAGAAGTCCGGCTGACATACGTGATGGCTCCCCAGACTACCACGCCTGCAGTTTGGAACGTGTGCAGCTGTACAGTGAGATTGGGATTGTAGCTTTCACCTGCAGTCCCCCACACTCTGATACGATGGTCGTCCATTCCCATACAGAAGCGGGATTCATAGCTGCACACTACACGTCGCCAGTCCGTAGCATTCCACGTTGCTCGCTACTGATACAACTGCAGTCGACGTTGACGATGGTCAGGTGTTAACAGCAGAAAAAGTAAGGGCCATCAAGAGTGCAGATTCGCCTCTGCCAGGAATCTGGAAATGGTTCTGGCGGACACAGGAGTCTCTTGTACAGCCGCCACATCTCTGGATATTGGACAAGGACGTCGTTGCATCTGTGCATACCGCTCTCATGATCCCATGGTCCTCTATGCTGCTGGTGTGTCTGGGTCGTCCAGAGCCAGTCTGCCGGGTCTGTGTGCCTTCCCATGTCCATTGCTCCCAATATCGCACCATACTGTCCGACCCAATTCGGCGTGAGGGCCACCTTGCCTCTTTCTCTCATCCCAACTATACGGCGTTGTTCGAACTCCGTCAGTTGCCCGTGCGAACATCTACGGTGGCTCCTCGGCATGTCTATCACTGAGGGATCTCACATGCTTCTTACTGTGCACTTCGCACGAATGTGGAGTCCCCTGCGCAGCGCTTTATAAGCCCCAAGGACTGTGATTGCAGTGACGGTCTTGGACACATGGGCATGTGGAATGGCATGAAACTTTAACCATTTGCACGTCTGTCTTCCCCATAGCTATTCGCCGAGTTTTGCGTTAATCGCACAGTTTTTCCTTGGTGTGCGGATTTTTATGACAATGAGTGTATTTAAAAAACTGTCTTCAAGGCATGTAAATAAAAATACAGACAACACAAATTCACATATTTCATTTTTAAAACAATATGATTGAAGAATGGAAAAATGGGGGAAAAAAACAAACTTACCTGTCAGGATAAAACCACCAATGTAACATAACATTTCGTTCTCTCTTAAAAACAACTCGAACCCAATCCTCTGAAAAAAAATATTTTACATATATATATATATATATATATATATATATACACGCACGCACGCACACACACACACACACACACACATAAAATATATAAACTGCTCAAAAAAAATTAAAAAGTTAGGGGCATTACAGAAAAAAGGAGATCAACAGCATGTAAAGCAATCATCAAAATAAAACCACCAATGTAACATAACATTTCAGTCTCTCTTAAAACAAAAATAACTTGAACCCAATCCTCTGAAAAAAAAAAAAATTATTTTGCACACACACACAATACATAAACTGCTCAAAAAAAGTTAGGGACATTAAAGAAAAAAGGAGATCAACAGCACGAAAAGTAAAGCAATCATACGTGTTGAATAATGGACAATATAGGATGTAAAATACAAAAAAAAAAATGAAATGGTACTTGGTACCTGTGTAGCATACTGCAGATAAGATGATTCAGCTGACTTGGGATTTTTTTTTTTTTTTTTTTGATTGGAGGTTTAACGACCACCGTAAGCAACTCAATGGGCTATAAGCAGGACTTGGGGTTGTGCCACCACAGACAAGGCCAAAGGTCACAAAGTTCTGGAAGTGCTGAAAGAGTCAGGTGATACCTTTCCAAGCTGCTCTTCAGTGCATGCCAGATGTGCTCCATCATATTAAGGTTGGGAACCTTAAAGGTAGGGGTAAACATGGAATAAACCAGTAACTTTGAGTTTGCAAACCATGATAAAATATAAGCTTGATGAGGTCATGCCTTACCATCCATGAAGAGAAAACTAGGGTCATTCGCACTGTGAAAAAGTGTCAGAGTAATCCTGATGTCACCTTGCGCAAGTTAGTGTTCATGCACTCTTGACAAACATACAGATTGATGTGGGCATCGAACTAGATCCCATCCCACACCATGACTGAAATGCCACAGAACAGATGCACAGGTTGTCATAAATGTTAGCTGTCATGTGTTACTAAGGTTCTTCTTAAACAAAAGTCACAGAGAATCAGAATGTAAGCCAAATTAGGACTTCACTGCATGCACACTACAACACTTTGCCAGTCGTCCTGCCATAATACTTGTCAACACAGAAACATTTTCCCTGCTGGGTTGCTGCAGAGAGTGGTTGGTAACTCAGTGCACTGGATGATTCAACCATAGACCTTCCTGACAAAGCTGGTTGAAGACCATTTAATCACTTACCATGATACCAGTGGCTTACAGCATCTTGGATGTGGCTGCTAGACATTGTGAGATTTTTGCATGTGCGAGATACTGATCTTGTAGAACCATACTTGTCTCAAACAACCACTTCTGGTCATTTTGTGGCATCACCTTGGTTTCAACAAAAGCAAGCAGTTGATTTAATCACACTTTGGAATGCATGAAGAGCTACTGCAATAACTTACTCACTCACTATTATTGGTGATTCTGCAAATGCTACGAAATTACTAAATTTTAATGTAAAAGTACCAAGTAGGTATTAGGATGTCTTTGTGGTAGTTTCCTAGGATGAAAATATCTGTAAGCATCCGATTCTGTTGCGCAACAAGGGTGTTCTGGCCGCCATATCTTTAAGCACTACAACATCATATGCTCTACTAGCAGCATCAACTACAGTTTCACACCTGTTCAACTACTCAGCATCAATGTTTTCACGAGGTAAGGTTTCAATTTTATCTCAGCAAGTTTTCAATTCTAATACATCTTAGTAGAGTACATGGCTTCTTGGCAATTTACAATAAAAGTAGAGGTCACCAGTGATCAGTAATGATCTCAAAGCCTCCGGAACATCCTTAATCACATTTACAGAATGACACTGTTAAGATTCTTCAACCCCAGTTCAGATATACACAGTGTGGCAAAGAATTTTTAAGACTGGGTCTGTAAAATGATATAGAAACAAGAAATTATAATTTGTTTTGGTTTGTTATTCAAAATAAGTCCCTCCGGCTTCAATACACTTGTTACAGCGATTTAATAATGATTCGAATGCCTGTTCCAGTTCACTTTGCGGAATTGCCTCCAAAGCACGTGTCGAAGCTGTTTGTATGGTCGAAACATCATCAAAATAACACCCTTTTAACGTCATTTTGAGTTTTGGGAATAAAGAAAAATCGCAGGGTGCTAAATCAGGCGAATAGGATGGATGATTCAACACACAGACGTTATTTTTTGCCAAAAATCTACGAACAAGAAGTGAGGTGTGACTGGGTGCATTATCGTGTAACAAACACCAACTGTTTTCATCCTGATATTCTGGACGAATGCAACGAATTCTGCCCATCAAACGCCTCAGAACATTTAAATAAAACTCACCAGTAATTGTTTGTCCATTTGGAACAAATTCTTTGTGGATAATATACCCTTACTAACGAAGAATGTAATGAGCATTGTTTTGATTTTCGATGGAACTTTTCTTTTTTTTTTTTTTTTTTTTTTTTTTTGGCTTGTGGTGAGTTTTTTTACTTCTATTCCGCACTTTGTCACTTTGTTTTAGGATCATATTGAAAACACCATGTTTATCACCACCTGTAACAATCGATTTTAAGAAGTTTGGATCATTTTCAGCGGCTGAAATGATGTCTCTGCAATGCACACTTCTCCTTGATTTTTGTTCATTGGTTAACGTGTGTGGAACAAATTTAGCACATACTTTTGTTTTGCCCAAATCTTCATGCAGGATGGTTCGAATCGTTTTTTTGTTGATGTTTAAAGACTCTTCCATCATTCTTAGTGACGCACATCGATTGTTTGCCATGAAATTACGTACTTTTTCAATATCTCAGGTGTCCTAGATCAACTTGGTCTTCCGGTATGCTTATCATCTTCTAGCGTATCTCTTCCGTCCAAAAAACGTTTGTGCCACAGGAAAACATTTGATCTACTTAAACAAAACTCACCGTAAACTTGTTTCAACATTTGGTGCGTTTTCGAGGCACTTTTACCAAGTTTTGCGTTAAATTTAATAACAGCCCTTTGTTCCATCTTAATAATTCAACATGAAAAAAATTTTACTTCTCTAATGAACGGCCGTTTCGTTTGAGTTACTTTAACAACTGCGCAGTATTTTTGGCAGAAAGCAAGCAGATGGTCACGGTTTATAACGCATTAGCGATTACACTGGTGGCACCACCGTAGGCTGAAATCTGGCGCCAGTCTTAAAAATTATTTGACGCACTGTGTATTCATTGTAAATTTGGTTTAACATTCACATACACATGGAATTTCCCTGTTTGTGCCATTTGGGCAGATTCGTCAAGATACGCATGTTTTGAGCCAGCTGGCATTCAACAACAAGAAATTAGCCACATTAGATTCAAGACAAAAGTATAAGTATAAACCAAAGTATTGCACTTATGTTGTTGCAAAAGGGATTATTGCTTTAAAGTGAGTGTGAATGGGAGATGCATGCTTAAGGGTAATTTACATGTAGACAGGCAAGTAAGGATTAACTCCTTAAGACAGGAGGTAAAGAGGGAGTTTAAATAAATTCCTGGGACAAGGGGTGTGTAGAAATTCTTTGCTTAGGAAGAAAACATGGTTTTTGCGGGAAATGTCTTTTGGTGTCACAGGCGAACAGAACGTTTGGGAAGAGCTGTTTTTTTGCACTGATGAAGCCACAAGGCTTATTACAGGAACTACAAGAACAGATTAGCTAAAAGCACTTTAAGGAGTCTGGGTCGGTAAGATTGAATGGAGACCAGTATCTGCAAATTTTTACATTCACTGCCTGAGCAATTATTCCCAAGAAGGAGTAAATTGAATTAAGCATTTTTATTTGTTATTGTTTTAAAGAAAAGTCTGGACTCTTATTTTACACATGATTCTGTGTGTTGAACCAAATCAGTTTTCTTAGAAGGGGTTAACAGACTAAAGAGGAACTGACAGCATCTTGTCTGAGGTTGATTGAACCAAAATACAAGGGTTGTACCGAAAGTAATGCAAAAGTGGACATAACATTTTTATTAACTGACAGAGGTCGTTCAAATTGCACATGTTGGTACAGTAACTCTTTCTCTATACAAAGGTTACTACTTAACATAGTCTCCATTACAAGCAATGCATTTGTGTCATTGTTAAACCCAACTCTTGAATCCCCTTTGTGTGGATGGTTGTACTCACTTTTTAACAGCAACTTTCACCTTGCCTGTATCATCAAATCATTGTCCCCACAGACTGTCCTTCATTGGACCAAACAGGTGGAAGTCGAAGGGCGCCAGTTCTGGGCTGTGAGGTGGATGCGGGCCACCGACCAGCCTAATTTGCTGATCGCCCGATTTGCTGTCAAACGTGTGTGGTCTCGCATTGTCATTGTGAATGTGAATCCTTTTCAAATTCTTGTTTGGTCTCTTTCTCCTTATGGCTTCTCTAAGCTTCTTGAGTGTCTGAATGTACTGCTCGCTGGTCACAGTACGGCCACGTTCCAGAAAATCAAGGAGAATGACACCCCTGTCATTCCAAAAACAGTCACCATGACTTTCTGTGCTGATCGCTGGCTCTTGAACTTCTTAGGCCTTGGTGAAGAGGTGTGATGCCATTTCATGGATTGATTCTTCATTTCCGGATTGTAAAGATATGCCCACATTTCATTCCCTGTCACCAAATCGGAAAAAAATGTGCCTTCATTGGCTTCAAATGCTTCCAGCATACCAGAGCAGACTTCCACCCTTCTCTCCTTGAAATCGGGTGTCAACTGACAAAGTACCCACTTTGCACACACTTTCTGATACCCAAAATCTTTCACCATCTTCTGTATGGCATTGTGACCATAGTCCAGTTGTGCAACAAGCTCACGGACTGTGACTCGTCTCTCTGTGCGAATCAATTCATCCACTCGCTGACAATTCATGTCAGTAGTCTCAGATGATGGTCTCCCACTGCATGGTTTGTCTTCAATGATGGTTTGCCCTTCTTTAATAAACTTCATCCATTTGTGCATGTTGCTCTTGTCAATAGTGTCATCTGCGTAAACATTATGTAGCCTGCACCCTTGCTTTATAAAGAACTCAATGACAGCATGTTGCTTCTGCTTGGAATCCATTATTTATCTGCAATGAAAAAGAAGGGTTACTATAGAGGTAGGGTTACTTTACCAACATGTGCAATTTGAATGACCTCTGTCAGTTAATAAAAAAGTTATGCCCACTTTTGCATAACTTTCGGTATAACCCTCGTAAAATAAAATGTGATGCCTCTCACGGGATCACAGGTATAGTCATAAAGAGACTGAAAGGTGTGAGGGTTGTTATAGACATAATCAATTATGCTTTACCAGCTTCTAACCTCTTCCCAATGAATAAACTTAGGAATATTTTTATGCCTAAAATTAGCATTAAAAGTAATAATCAGTTTTAAGTTTTCAAGTTCAGATCAATTACATAAGTTCATAGCAAATTCAGATCAATTATGGGATCATATTGTAAATATCAGTGGCTGAGTAAGAAATTTATTTTTAACCTCCACTACCCAACAACAATAAGGGTTTGCGTCATACTTTATTACACGATGAGCAATAGAAACAATAAGGGTGTGTGCCATACTTCATTACACGATGAGCAATAGAAACTAGCATACACTTTCTGTAGTCTGTAACAACAAACATGCAATGACTCCATTCCACTGATTTGTCCAACACACTGTTACACTCTGTAACTCACTTCAAAGCATAGGTGTATGGCAACCAGGAGAGCAGTACAAAAATCTGCAACTGGAGGTTGGAAAGACCCTTGATTGCCAACATATCTAGGTTACTGCATGTATTAGCAACACTGTTCCAACATCATTTACACTTCCTTATACCTGGGTAGAAGATGGAATTACTATAGACATCATACAAGAAGCAAGTGGAGAAATTGAAACAGTACTCGCCCAAATTTTCACTCGATGCCTTAATGAAGGGAAGATTCCTGAGGATTGGAACAATGCTACAATGATCCTGCTACATAAAAAAGGTGACATTGAGGATCTTAGGAACTACAGACCTATCAGCCTCCTATCAGTGGTTTATAAAATCTTCACTAAAGTTCTTTCACACCGCTTGAAGGTAACACTGGACATGGCTCAACCGAGAGAACAAGCTGGATTCAGGAGTGGCTACAGCACAATAGATCATATCCACGTACTGAGAGAACTGATTGAAAGAGCGAGGGAATATGAACTTCCATTGTGCATGGCTTTTATCGATTATGAAAAAGCCTTTGATTCGGTGAAACCATCAGCAGTTACCACGGCTCTGAAATCCTGCGGTATTGAAGATGCATACATAAATATTATTAATAACATCTATGAAAATGCAAGTGCAAAGATTCGGCTGTTTGAAAATACAACACACATAAAAATTGGAAAGGGAGTGAGACAAGGTGACACCATATCTCCGAAGCTCTTTAATGCCACATTGGAAAATGTCTTTCAATCACTGAACTGGGAAAACAAAGGGATAAAGATTAATGGAGATTATCTAACCCACCTTCGTTTTGCTGATGACGTAGTCATTTTTGCAACTACCCCATCAGAGCTGCAGAGTATGATCCAGGAACTTGCTGACAAGAGTAAAGAAGTGGGATTAAAAATGAACTTTCAGAAGACAAAAGTGATGTTCAATGCTTTTACAAGAAATGAAGATTTATCGATTGATGGAGAAAAACTGGAGATAACAGATACGTATGTTTATCTTGGACAGCAGATATCAAGTGAGGGTCACATTGATGAAGAAATTAATCGGCGTACAAAACTTGCCTGGAGAGCTTTTGGAAGAAACAGCATAATTTTCAAGAGCAATATGCCATTATGTCTTAAAAGAAAAGTGTTTGATCAATGCATCCTTCCAGTGCTTACCTATGGTGCAGAGACGTGGACCTTAACTAAAAGAGACATACAAAAGCTGCAGACAACTCAAAGAAGCATGGAGAGGTGCATGCTTGGTATAACCAGGAGAGATAAGAAGAGGAACTCGTGGATCCGAAAAATGACGAGAGTGGAAGACATCATGATCAGAGTTAAATCCCTGAAATGGCAATGGGCTGGACATACTGCCAGAAGGACAGACCATAGATGGACAGCCGAAATTTTAGATTGGATTCCAAGGGACAGGAAAAGACCCAGAAAAAGACCACATGGGAGATGGGTGGATGAAATTCGTAAATATGCGGGAGTGACATGGAGGAGACTGGCACAAGACAGACCGTTGTGGAGGAAACTTGGGGAGACCTTCGTCCAGCAGTGGATTGATAATGGTTGACAATGATGATGATGATGATGATACCTGGGTACAACTTCTGCATTGATTAAAAAAATGTATGGAAGCAAAACCAAAAATTTTAAATTTCATAGCCATAACTGTAACTTGCAAGCAAACATAGCCCCTTTTGCAATAAAAATACCCATATTTGGAATATTTCAAAGAATTGACAGGATACACAAAAACAGTTGAGTATGAGACATTTTACTACACCATGTAAAAAGACTACACAGTCCATGAAATCTGTTTATTGAAAATACAATATTAAATAACATAACAGTTTTCTTAAGGAACACAATTTTTCTTTTTTTAACTGACAGAATTCGTTATCATTACCTTTTCAGTTCTGTGTACCTGTATTGCATTCAGGCATTTATTACAGATACATTGTACAAGGTATTCTAGTCCAGTTCATTCTGCATCTGGAGAAACCAATAAGTGTAAGATGTGAAAGGCCACAGCACAAGCACTTTCCACTTAAATCTGTGAATGCAAACATTTCATCTGCTTTACCAATATATTTACATGATCAACTGAAACTTTTAGTTCCCACTGAGGGAAAAGTATTCAATCTATCAACTTTTCTTGGATAGGTGACAGTCAATGACAATTTCTAAAAGAGTGGAGGTTTGAAATTAGGCTATTTGGGGAATCTTTCTGTTGAGAAGGAAGAAATTAAGCTTAATTGTAGTTGAGTGAAGACCTTGAAATTATATCAAATATTTTAATCCCAGGCACATTAAAAAAGATAACCATTTTTTTTATGGTTAACATGGATATTTATTTGTGATTTTTTTTTTCTGACGTGATATACATGGAATAATAATAATACGTATGAGTGAAATGTGGTACGTAAGTCCACTGAAAAGGGAAGGTGACACTGAAACTGTATCATATTCATCTGCATGAATTTTGATAAAGATCAGTACATTATATAATAAGGTGGTCTGAAAAAAAGGAAATATTACAAAAATACTTAATGAATAACCCCCTAACAAGTTTCTAAAACCTCCACTAACGCCATCATCTCAACTGAGGTATGCAGCTTGCATAAAGTACTATATGTACAAAGAGAAATAAATGAACATGACATCAAAAACACAAGCTCTAAAAAATGAATATAAAAATTCTGGTTCTCATTTGTTCCACAAGAAGTATAAATTAAATAACATATAATGGTATAAACACTATTTTAAAAGACTAAGAGAAAATTTACCTCGACCATCTGTAGTTGGTAAAGGCGGATGAACTAGATGTGAGGCATCATCGGGATTTTCAGCAATAGTGCCCTGGTGGCGTTTAATGATGTCTTTAAGTCGAGGTACAAGCTGCTTCTCTACCTCTGGCATAATAAATATGTGTGGTTGTGTTAAACACTTGTTCTGAACTAATGTCTTTTCAATAGTCATAAACATTTCAACATTTCGATCCATTCGAGAAGGAGACTGGAAATCGAACCTACGCCTGAAAGACAAATCAGAAAAACGAATAGATTCAAAATAACACTGACAGAAAAACTCATACTTTTCTTTAATCTGATGAAAATCCTTAAATATATCTGTTACAATTTCTCTTAGAACCTGAATTCTACACCTTTTTTCTCAAAGCTATTTAATTCTCTGCAGATATAACTGCTTCAAGGTAACTACAAAACCTATTCTCACTGGTTTATCAAAATGCACTCCTACAGTACATTTAACCAAAGTACTGATGGCAGTCTTCATCAAGGGTTGAAAAATGTGGTCACCCAAGGCAACCAAAAAAATTATCCGGGCTACCACAGAAAACATCACTGAAGAACATGTGATTTAAGAATTGGTGAGCCTGGGGAAAAAATGAGTAAGTACCTTTTTTTTTTTTTTTTTCCTTTTCCAGGGTGAGATCAGCTAAGCTTAAAGTAAAACATTATTTTTTGGACAAAGTGTACACATGGCTTTGATATTATATATACCCCCTTCCAACCCTGCTGGTCCAATATTTTGATTTTGACCACTAAAAAAGTTATTTGGCCACCAGATTTCAAAATATTTTTCTACCCCTGGCCTGGATGGTCACTCAAAGTACAGAAATATTAATAAAGAACTAAACAACTTAGGTAACAGAAGAAATACACAGAATTCTTCCATTTCAAAAAATGATCATATAAAAAAATTTGCACAATCACAAAATACAAATTAAAAACTATATAGGATTGGAACAACGCTACAATGATCCTGCTACATAAAAAAGGTGACATTGAGGATCTCAGGAACTACAGACCTATCAGCCTCCTATCAGTGGTTTATAAAATCTTCACTAAAGTTCTTTCACACCGCTTGAAGGTGACACTGGACATGGCTCAACCGAGAGAACAAGCTGGATTCAGGAGTGGCTACAGCACAATAGATCATATCCACGTACTGAGAGAATAATTGAAAGAGCGAGGGAATATGAACTTCCATTGTGCATGGCTTTTATCGATTATGAAAAAGCCTTTGATTCGGTGAAACCATCAGCAGTTACAATGGCTCTGAAAACCTGCGGTATTGAAGATGCATACATTAATATTATTAATAACATCTATGAAAATGCAAGGGCAAAGATTAGGCTGTATGAAAATACAACACACATAAAAATTGGAAAGGGAGTGAGACAAGGTGACACCATATCTCCGAAGCTCTTTAATGCCACATTGGAGGGTGTTTTTCAGTCACTGAGCTGGGAAAACAAGGGGATAAAGATTAATGGAGATTATCTAACCCACCTTCGTTTTGCTGATGACGTAGTCATTTTTGCAACTACCCCATCAGAGCTGCAGAGTATGATCCAGGAACTTGCTGACAAGAGTAAAGAAGTGGGATTAAAAATGAACTTTCAGAAGACAAAAGTGATGTTCAATGCTTTTACAAGAAATGAAGATTTATCGATTGATGGAGAAAAACTGGAGATAACAGATACATATGTTTATCTTGGACAGCAGATATCAAGTGAGGGTCACATTGATGAAGAAATTAATCGGCGTACAAAACTTGCCTGGAGAGCTTTTGGAAGAAACAGCATAATTTTCAAGAGCAATATGCCATTATGTCTTAAAAGAAAAGTGTTTGATCAATGCATCCTTCCAGTGCTTACGTATGGTGCAGAGACGTGGACCTTAACTAAAAGAGACATACAAAGGCTGCAGACAACTCAAAAAAGCATGGAGAGGTGCATGCTTGGTATAACCAGGAGAGATAAGAAGAGGAACTCGTGGATCCGAAAAATGACGAGAGTGGAAGACATCATGATCAGAGTTAAATCCCTGAAATGGCAATGGGCTGGACATACTGCCAGAAGGACAGACCATAGATGGACAGCCGAAATTTTAGATTGGATTCCAAGGGACAGGAAAAGACCCAGAAAAAGACCACATGGGAGATGGGTGGATGAAATTCGTAAATATGTGGGAGTGACATGGAGGAGACTGGCACAAGACAGACCGTTGTGGAGGAAACTTGGGGAGACCTTCGTCCAGCAGTGGATTGATAATGGTTGACAATGATGATGATGATGATAAAGCAAGCAAAAAAAGTACATTATAAAATATATAGTCATTTGTAATATCATACAAGAACTGAAAAGTTCTAGTTCTTATAATGAAGAAATTCTGTGCTAGCTGTCATCAGTATGGATAAAACCAAGCAGACATACAAACATTACAACAATGCCTTTTTTATCATCTAAATGTATGTTATATCCTTTCAGCTTTAAGTGACTATTCTTTCCAAATACTGTGGGTGTGCTTGTTAGTTTCACACACATACACACACACTTTATGATTGAGCTCTGAAAAGGTGATTCCTGGAAAAGCTGAAACATATTTGAGTGAAGTGTTAAAATTTGTATTATATAACATATACACTCATCGTCAAAAAAATAGTTGCACCCAGAAGGACGTGTCGGATTGCACAGCTATTCAGAAGGAAGGTAAAAGTTATCAAAAACAATAAATGACTAAACATTGAGCCTGATATAAGCAATATTTACTGAGCTACACACCAATAAGTAGTGTCTCTCAGTATGGCGCCGGGGCGCCATGTGTGCTCACACAGCATGCCAAATGTCTCGGCATGGAGTTGTACAGGTTCCTAATGGTGTCCTGAGATAAGACAAGACATCCCATGCAGCTTGAATCTTCTCACGCAGTTTCTGCAGATTGTGCAATAGGGGTGGAGTATGGATAGCGCATCCAATAGCATCCCACACATTTTCAATCGGCAATGGATCTGGCAATGTGGCTGGCTATGGCAGAGTGTCAATGCTTTGAAGGCAAGCTCTCGAGACAGCAGTAGTATGCGGACGAGTGTTGTCCTGTTGGAAAATCGCACCGGAGTGAGCGTTCAGAAAAAGTAGGGCCACTGGTTGCAGAAACTCATTAACGTAACACTGGGCTGTCAAAGTGCCTGTAATGAACACCCATGCCTGCCAACTTTCAGAAACCGAAAATCGTAAAAAAAAAAAAAATTGATATATCCAATGAAATTACTTGTCACACATACTGATTAAATGTACTGAACATATCGATTAAAAAACGACATGTTACCTAACTCAAGTATCAACTTTTAATTGATATGACTACAGATGTTTGAATTTATCGGCACGTTTATTTTGATTTTCCATACAGAATTTCTCATTACTATGCTATATCTTTATAATCTATAAAAAGATAAACATTTATTTTTATGGAAGCTTGCATCTAAAGGGAAGAATGCTCCACACCCTTTGACCCACAAATCCAAAATAGGATCGTATCCCACGCCGTCACGGAACAAACTAAAATGTTTTCAAAAACAAACCATTTTCATGCTAGGATTATCTTACCGAGAGACTGACGATGAGACAGTCAAATAAAAAAAAATGAAATAAATGAGTGACACTAATTGATAAATTATGCTCAACTAAAGACAAAGTGAACAAACATTTTGCACGAATCGCATCCAGTTCATTAAAACTTTTAACAAAGGAAGTTAATTTCGTATTTTTTTTTCCACATAGTCAAAATTAGATTTGTGCTGGGCACTAGAAATATGATTAGTAATATCATTCCTTCCACCACGCGAAACGATGAAATTACATGACACGAAGTGCAAAATGCATATTTTTCATTTTTTGAAGATTTTGCAATACACAGGAATTCTGCAGAATACACATCACTGAATGTTTGATAGTACTTTTTTTCCCCCTTTCATATTGCTGCTCATAGCGAATCACTAATACTAAATTTATTGACACTTGAAAAAAAATGCAAGTAAAATTGCTGTAGTAAAACAGTAACAGCTTAAAGAGATGCAATTTGCAGAGGAAAAAAATAGCACCCCAACATATTAATTTCGCTGAATCAAGCAAAGACATTTTTATGCATGTCATCGAGCGACGAAAAAAATAACAGTTGAAAACTTACTGACTAATAGACCAGCAAAATAAATCATTGCTGGAGAAGCAAAGGCTCGAATGAATTCACATTGGACTTTTTTTTTTTTTTTCAACTTCCTCTTACAGTAGCATTTTTTTGTTAGGTCAAATTTATTGCCACAGAAGTTACGAAACCATGCCTAACGCATTTTTAATTTCACAAAACTGGCAGCTTTTGCTTAGTTTCGTCATGTTGGGTATCGATCTGGGCTTAAAAATTCCACAGACTTAAAATCAGTTTGAATTTTTTTCTACGATAACTACGCTCTGAAATAGCATTTCGAACTGGGAGTGCTAGAATGCAAGACACACCCACGCTGGCCTCTAGAAGCTGCGACCCCGGGGACGAACAATGCATTATCTGAAAAGGAGAATGGGGCAGGGGGTAAACAGCAAGAGAGAGAACGTGATTGTAACCTTACGTTATGCAGCTGGCCGCTTGCGCAGGGGAAGGCACTCGGATCCATCCAAAAGTCCACGTGTAAGCAGAAACCGTGCCACTCACACTTTCTCTTCACAGCGGAAATAAGGAGAATTTTTTTCTTTTTAATCGTCTCGTGTTAAGGATTTTTTGAAGTGGAATAAAGATTTTTAATTGTTTTTTTTTCTCTTGAAATGGAGAGAAAAAAATAGGGATTTTTGGTATGAGAATGAAAAATCGGAAGAAATCACTTTCCGATCGGAATATCAGAAGACGCCCCAAAATCGGAAGCTTTACGGGTAAATCGGAAGGATTGGCAGCTATGAACACCAAAGGTGATCTGGCATCATAGGCAATTGCACCACACATCATGACACCAGGCCGTCTGGACGTGTGACAAGCTTTCGCACTCCACTGGGAGGCTTTTTCAAGGCAATGGTAGACATAAAAATGCAGGGAATTGAAACACGTAAAGAACGAAGATGATTTTTGAAATTAACGTGAGTAACATCACGAGCATATTACATGAATTTTTGTCACGCAATTATACGGTGTGCCGTGATATGTTTCCATCTTTTAATAATGCGTGCCAAACTATTGGTAGTTCAATACTATATCATTGCATGCCAGTTTGCTGGATAGGATTTCTACTGTTTCTCTGATGGCAGTCTCTTTAAAATTCGTGTAAGGGACAATTCTTCTAATATTATTCCATACAGGAACAGCCGAGAAATGCATGACTTCTCTGGTGAGGGCTGTATTCTGCATGTCCTGGTTAACACTTCGTACGTGTTCTTTACATCTAGTGTCCAAGGATCGCTTTGTCATTCCGATATATATCTTTTCCGTGTTGTCAGGATATACCAACGGTATAGTGTGCACACCCGCCTTTTCTTTCTCACACTGTCTCTCCTTGCAACTTGATATTATATGTGATAATGGGGTCTGGGACTTTATTGCTATTAATATGTTGTATTTGCATAATAAATTATTTAACCAATATGTAAAGCCTGGGATATATGTGATGGATCCAGCATATCTCATCGTCCTACTAGGCAATTTTTTTATTGCTGACATTACATGATTTTTTACAGTCCAATGTATTTTGTCTATGTCATCCTTCTTATATTCAGTCTTTAGACCTTTGCTATAAATAATAAAGAAATAATAATAATAAAGGTATAAACGTATGCACACCCGACTACCTAAATAACACAGAAATAATAATAAAGGTATAACATATGCAAACCCGACTACCTAAATAATAAAGAAATTGATAATATTTATAGCAAAGATCTAAAGGCTGGATATAAGAAGGATGACATAGACATAATACATAGGACTGTAAGAAATCGTATAATGTCAGGAATAACAAAATTACTTAGTAGGACGATGAGATACGCAGGATCCATCACATATATCCCAGGCTTTGCATATTCGTTAAAGAATTTATTACACAAATACAACATAGTAATAGCAATGAAGTCCTTGACCCCGTTATCACATATAATATCAAGTTGCAAGGAGAGACAGTGTGAGAAAGAAAAGGCGGGTATGTACACTATACCGTTGGTATATCCTAACAACATGGAAAAGATATATATCGGAATGACAAAGCGATCCTTGGACACTAGATGTAAAGAGCACGTACAAAGTGTGAACCAGGATGTGCAGAATACAGCCCTCGCCAGAGAAGTCATGCATTGCTCTGCCGCTCCTGTACGGAATAATATTAGAAGAATTGCCCCTTGCACAAATTTTAAAGAGACTGCCATCAGATAAACAGTGGAAATCCTATTCAGCAAACTGGCATGCAATGATATAGTCTCTACTGAACTACCAATGGTTTGGCAAGCGTTATTAAAAGAAGGAAACATATCACGGCGCACCATATAATTCTGTTATAAAAATTCATGTAATATGCTTGTGGTGTCACTCACGTTATTTTCAAAAATCATCTTCATTCTTTATGTGTTCCAATTCCCTGCATTTTTATGTCTACCACTGCTTGAAAAAAGCTTCCCAGTGGAGTGCGAAAGCTTGGCGAATCTTTGTGCTGACTACACCACAAAAATAAACGGATTTAATACGCTATATGCGTTTCATTATTATTCATGTCTGGTGTATTTAAAATAAAGTATACAAAATGTTGTTAGTAAGGTGGAGACAAATATACTTAGGTGGTTTGGCCACACTGAAAGAATGAGTGAATTTTTCAGCCCAAGTGGCAGGAAAGAAAGGTAGCGGAAGGCCAAGGAAATAACGGAAAGGACAAGTTTCAGGAATGTCCGCATGCTCGAATTGTGTGCTGAGATCATGATAAATGGAGATGTTTGATATATCAACAGTAAGAAAAATCTAGTTCCACCAGTTTTAAACTTTTACCTGGCAGATGCGCTTTGTTTGAGGGTAAGTCTGTAATTTCAGAGAACAGCTTAGTGATATGTATGCATTAGGGTGATTCAAAAGTCATGGCCATTTTGAAGAGTTGTCCTGTGTCAGGCAATTACTCGGTGTGCACATGTTATGCAGATAAGCACAGTGCATGACTGGAAAGCCAGTATTCATCATTTTTTGGTATAAATAGGAGCACAGATTGCTGTGATTTATTAGAAAATTTTCTGCTGTCAAAAGCTATGGATGAGAAAACCCTGATCCAAGTGCTGTTACAGTCTTCCTTTAAAAAAAAAAAAAAAAAAAAAGACAGACCGCTGCAGCAAGGGAAATTTGTGCTGTGGAAGGTGAAGGAGCGGTGTCTGAAAGAATGGAAAGATTTCGGTTTCAAAGATTTGAAAATGGTGACTACAGCCTTGAAGACAAAGCACATGCTAGAAGACCTTCGATGCTGAATTCTGAAACTGTACCCCAAGCTATACGGTCACATCCCTGCACAAGCATGAGACAATTGTCAAATGAGCTGAGAACGCCTCAGCCCACGATTTTGCGAACTGCACAAGCTCAGCAAGACGCAGAGAAGCTGCCAACAAGTATCCAATGAACTGACTGCTGCTCAAGCTCAGTGACATGTGCACGAGTGTCACCAATTGCTGGAAAATTCCCAGGATGAGCATTTTTTTGGGAGAATTGTGACGTGATGAAACGTGGATATTTTTGCAGAATTCTAACATGACAGAACAGTGGTTAGATCCCAAAAAGCCACCAGAACGTGTCCCTAAAAAGGGACAATTTGGTCACAAAGTTATGCTATGCATAAGGTGGAACTTTGGGGGCTCCATTCATTGGGAATTGGTTCCAAATGGCCAAGACATTAATGTGCAGCTGTACTGTGACTAGTTGGAGCAGATGTATGCCACTTTAAGCCAAAAGTACTCTGCTCTGGTGAATCATTAACAAGTTATCCCCCAACTGGATAATGCTCCTGCTCATTGTGCCTGGTCAACTAAGGAAAAATTACAGGAACTGGAGGGTGTAGTAGAGCTTATGCCCCACCATGCTTATAGTCTGGAACTTGCACCTTTGGACTACCAGTTATTTGAGTCCATGGCACATTTTCTACATGGGAAAATTTCCAGAACATCCAGGATGTTGAAGTTCGGGTTCAAGACTTTTTAACCTGGAAGCCTAAGGAATTTTTTCTGAGGGGGTTATGATGGTGTGGGATCATTGAGCATGAGGGGCTCTTATTTCAAAGATTAAACTTTTACACAAGCTTTCATCAACTGTCAGAAAATGGCAATAACTTTTGATTCACCTGGTATGTATTTATGTTCCACTAAGATTCTACATCAGTGGTGCTGGTTATCTCTTGTTTTGTCAAGATCACTACACATTCTCTATTTGATAATGCACATATGTAGAAAACATGATGCACAAAATGCCAGTATTATTAAAAACCAATAAATAAACATTTATTCACCTTGATTAGCTCCAGAGATGTCAATAATAAATTATGCATTCACTTGATTTTACTTGATCTTTTTTTTTTTTTTGTATTCTTTTTACTAAAAAAGGTGCATAATTTAATGTAAAAATTCAACATTACAATCTGACCAAACTGCTGATTGTTAGAAAGTGTGAGAGTATTAACTGATTTGTACACTGTCCAGCAAAAAAAAAAAATTAAAATTAAAAGACTTTCAAAGTGTTTATTTAGTGTAGTTGCCATGACTTAATCAGTTACATGACCAATTGTGATGCAGATGTCCAAGGTTCAATCCTTGGTAGAGCAGTGATGCTCCTGTCTATCCTCAGCACTGGGGTGAGAATCTTACAAAATCATTCATGAGGATTTGTGTGGAGGAAGATTTTGCAGAATGAGATACTAAACACATCACCTCACTGCCACATTTATGATTGAGTGTAGCCTACACCTCCATATCCCTGTACATACCTTTTCTACATAGTGCAGTTCATGCAAAGTCCCTCCATTTTACTTTTATTCAGCATAGGATCTTTTGTCTAGAACACTTGAGATTTGGGGATTTTCTAGATAAAGGTTTTCCCTGTAATTTTGAAAACAATTCCCACAATCACAAAAACACATTTAAAAAAGGACCGCTGAAAAGCACCTAAGTTTAGCCGTCCTTACTATGTTATCACCCTAAATTATGAAAAGCAATGTCCGTAGTTGCAAAAGGGAAGTAGAATAACACATTTAAAAAAGGACCGCTGAAAAGCACCTAAGTTTAGCCGTCCTTACTATGTTATCACCCTAAATTATGAAAAGCAATGTCCGTAGTTGCAAAAGGGAAGTAGAATACGTTTTTACAAAGATTCTTGCCATAAAAATTGCCTGCAACCCTGATGGCATTGTCCCCAGTTGCCAGAACTCAGAGCTCTTGATCTGCAGAGAAGCAGTGAATGTCATTACTTTTCCAAATTAGGCTTAGGGCCAATGTACTGATTGGTTGATGACAGAATGCATATTCAGAGGTTGGAGGCAAGGTTACTTACTGTTCAGATGAATCTTATTTTTTACTGTAAGTTATTCAGGATTCATACAGATTCTTGGAAATCCATTTAAGGAGTTTTTCAGTTTTCTAGAACTCGATGGCAACATTAGAACTTTTTAATGTTTAATTTCTCTGAAAATGCATGATTTCTCACTTCTTAGTCACTACTTGCTATATCACCAGACAAAAAAAAGCAAGCATTTTCTCTTTTTTTTTTTTTTTCAAAAGAAATTTCAATTCAAAATCGGAACTTTAACTCATTATTTTTGTTTCCTGTAAAGTTGTTTTCTCTGCACAATATACATGCCACAGCATTTTAAAACATTAATTTTACACTATAAATTTCACTAAATTATGGGTTTTACACAGGAATAAATTAAATTACTTACAGTCAAATTTTCGGGTAACACTCCTACCCTTCCTCAGGACTCACTATAGTAAGTGTTGCCATTCATTACCTAATTCCAACCTTTCACATCATTTAATGTTGTACTCTTCTTCTCTCAATTTCCAGTCCTTCTGACAATTTTATCTTGAAAAAGTGCTGTTGATGTGTCAGAACTTCTACACAGTCACAAAACACTTTATGTTCTGTATTTTGAACATGTCTGTCCAACCTGTTTTGTTTGTCAAATTTGTAATTGCAGCTTTATGTTCTGCTAATCTGGTCTTAAGCCTGTTTCTCCCACATAGCTGAGACCACACTCATACTTATGTTGTAGACCACTCCTTCCTATAACAGGTTTTTTTGTTGTTGTTTTTTTTTTAATTTTGGAAGGTAGTTACTAATTTTATTTTGTAATCCTGGAGCCAGTCTGATCAGAAATTTCTCACTAATCCTCTGAAGTTTTTCAAATAGTCATTTATGGTAAGTAACTTTTCTAGTTAACTGAAACAATTTAGTTTTTGACTTCTGCGACTCTGCTTCTTTTCTTCTTTATTAAGAATTTTGTTGACTACTAGAGAAGGGTAATTATTATCTTCCAAAACTTTTTTCATTTCCTCCTTTTGAGCATGTTTTAACAATTCTGAAGAATTTAGAACATTAATCTTTTTCAAAAATTGAGTAGCCAAGTTTGTTTTCATGTAATTAGGGTGATTTGACTGATGGCCTAACATTTTATTATTGTTGGTAGGTTTCTCATATAACCTTGTTTCAATTTTTCCTTCTTTTATGACTAATGATAAGTCCAGAAAATTGAGTTGATTATCTTTTTGCTCCATTAATTTTACTTTAAACAAACTTGTTTTGTCCCTAGATATAGCAAGAAGAGACAAAGCTATGGAACAACACACAATTTTAGGAAAATCAAATATAAGAAATCAGTCCTGCACAGTTTACTCTGCTACATAAACAATTTTACAGATAACGGAAAAAGTTCAGATTCCATCACAGACAGATTAAGAACCAATTTTGAAATTTAATTTCACTTGAGAAGAGGAAGGGCAAAAATGCTTGTTCTACTAATTGGTTTTGAAAAAGTACTTCTTAAAAACATGAAAACATCCATGTGAACATACAGGGACAAAATGGCAAAGGATCAGGAATTATGGAAAAATCTATGTGCAGCAGCCAACCAGTCTACTAACTGATGGACAATGTATATACATACACACACATGAATTTCCATAACTTTAATATTTTGATTTATGCTGCAATAAAATAAATCTGAACTATGAAATTCAATGTCATACAAGACTTTAGAAAAAAAAAGAAATTAAAAAAAAAATTATTGCAGTTAGTTGCCAATTGATCCACATGGGCACTACCTTACCTCCAAAGTTTAACCATTCCCAAGCTTGTACAAGCTAACTGAAAGATATATTCAATCAAATCATAGGTAAAGATACCAAAAAATTTAGAACATTCTAACAGGACCAAATTCAGAAGTCAGAAGGATCACAAATGAAAGAGCAAAAAGGTGAGCACCAGCATCATGAATGAGCTTATGCAGAAAGTCCAGATAACTACAGATGAATTTCACATAACAGCAATTAAATAGCAACACTAAGATTCTGTTTTCTGAAAAGATCTAATGAATTACCTAGCACTAAGAGGGGGAGATCTGTGTTTGTTTGTTTTTTAATGAATTGATCCACAAAAGAGAAACCAAGTACACAACATAAATTACTTTGTTTTCTTTTTCCAAAGCATGATATTGCTCAAAGATAACTTGTTTACTCGCAATTCACATAGCTGAAGTCAGCAATACTTAGGGAAAATGCAAATATGTGAAAAATGCTCAAGTTTGGATGTACCAAAAAATGAATAAGTTAGCAAAGAGATTGGAATAGCATTTACTCAGCTGGATACAAAACAGATAGTGAAATATCAAGTTTTTTGTGGTGCAATAGAAAACTAGCAGGACATCAATGTCCAAGACAGTGCCAGGGAAAGATACCCTGGGCTGCTACTTCTACCTGGTGGGAATATGATTTTAGAGAATTCTCTGGTCATGTTGTTAATCAAGTGAACTGCTTCTCAGCATAGCAACCAACCTCACCCCAAACACTTAACAATGGAAGCAGTGTAGCAATGCCAAGACAATTTGAAACATTGAAACCTATAAGTCTGAGTGTACACAAGCTGCCAGCAAACTGTTAAATCCACATTAAATAATACTACATATGGTCATAACAAGTGACATGTTTATGATGGATCTTATGTGTGTCGTATATATAAGGCAAAAATAATTACCATCCCTGTTCACTCTTAAATTTGTAGACTGCAGCTAATATGTGGCACAATGCTCCACCAGGCCGAAAATCAAGAAAGCACTTCATCTATAAAATAAATGAATAAATATATTGTACACATCACACATATAAATAAACACATTATTACAGAGAGAGAGAAAAATTATAGGAGCTGATAATTAGCTTCTCACAATTGAAATATTATATGCAATTTTCACAATTAGTATTTTCCACTCTCAGTTTTGAACAGTCCCCCCCCTCCCAAAAAACCGGTGAAACCCCGATCTTACTCCCAGCATTTTATTTCACTTTTCTGTTTCAAACGATATTTTTCTGAAGTCCCAATAATTATTGTACATTTTCCCCATGTTATATATGTTTTTCCAATCACATGAATTCTTGCATCAAACGTTGTTTAAAATTTTTGGTGCCCAACCTGATTTTCCTTTAATTCCGTATCTTTCTTGGTTTCTGTAGATGTAAGATTGCTTTAAACTGGTTCTTTCCCCTCCTGATGCATTCCTCAGCAGAATCTAACATTAATCAGGTTGCTTTAAACCGGTTGTTCCTCCCCAGAATTGTCGAAATCATGTGATGACCAGTTGGCGCAGTGTCACATTCCTCAGGCTGAAGGTGTCTTACTTTAACAACTTTGCTGGAGCGCTCATGTAGAGCTTTAAATCCCCATGTTGAACGAGCCTGCATCTCAGCTTGGCAAGAATGATGTGCGGCTGAGAGCAATTAAGTCAGTTTGCTGTCTGTTTAAATCTGGCATTTTAGACTTGAGAGTGATGATGGCGAGTAAGAAGCACAAATGTCTTTCCTTAGCTGAAAAAGCCTCCATTATACAAAAAGATAGCAAATTTTATGGAAATAAAGTTGAATTAGCCAAATCTCTAGGATAACTAGTTTCAACACTGAAAACAATTTTAAAACAGAAAGAGTCAATCAAAATTACTTTGGAAAGGTTAGGTCATTGTTCTAATAAGAGAAGGCCTTCGAAAAGTTCGCCTTACGGTGAACTTTTCAGGTGACATTAAATGGATTAAAACTTGTGAACAACTTTTTTCTTGGTTACGATTCTCAAGAAAAACACTTGCAAAGCCTTTCAATTATTCCGAAAGTTTTGCTTGAGCTAAACATTAAAAATAGAAAGCAAAAGGATATTACTGATTTTTTCAAACCAACATCCCATAATGTAAGTACATAGGTAGTTATAATAATATAATGCATTTTTTGGTTCGTATATAAATGTATCTACAATACATACTATGCACTAGTCACAGAGTATAGATACTAGTATAGTACTGTACTACTACTGTACATTGGTTTATATTTTTTGTACATATTATGTATACCTGTAATGTTTATTTTACCTCAGCCTCGGCTTTACGTTTTCCCACATCGTATGACTTTTTATGCTGGTCCCCTCAATAGCATAAAATCTGGGTTTCACTGTATCTTGAAAACAAAAATGTATTTTCATAAAGTTAATCTGTTCTTCATATATTTTCTGGGCATTAAAAAGTTTAACTGGTCCAGAATACAGTTGTTGGTCCATCTCTTCATGATTTATTTGTGTCCAAAATCTACATTAGATTATTTTGTGTCCAAAATCAGTACATGGAAGATGCTTAAAATTGATATTTTATTTTATTAGTCAGTCTTAGTGTGTGTTGTATTCCATGTCACTGAAAGACGCACCATAAATGTGTCAATTCTCCTGACCTGTTTTGTTTTGAGTATAGAGAATTTACTCAAATGAAGAAGCAGAGACCATTTGAAGGATTACTAAAAAAGCATATCAACTTTATTTTGGTTGTAAGGTGGGTGACCAAAATTAAAGTTGAGCACCACTCATATGTTGCACAAGCTGCATGGTCATCTTCAATCATGACTTAAAGGAACAGGACACAGTATGCCATTTGCTGTACCAATGGTTTGGAGAGAGCCAACAGACCACATCACAGCTTTCCAAACTTTCTTCAAAAATTAAAGAAAGCATTGTGTATCTAAATCTTCCATTAACTTTACAACCATAGCCTCATTTGGCTCATTTACCAGTGACAAAACACCCAATACTTGAGGAGATTGTGAGCAATGAGGAAGAGCCAGGGGAAGTGGTTTATCAAGATTTTGCAGTTGAACACTCATTGTCCTACATTTTATCACTTAAGAAGTGTTGACTGATCTTGTAAGCTACCTCAATCTTTTGAAAGTTCATGCAGAAATTTCTGTGTCATGTCTCCAAGGATGGACTCTTCTTGCAAAAGACACGAAAGTTACTTTTCTAGAAGCCATCACAGTAAGTATGCAAAATGTTTTCTGAATGTGATGACTTGACAGATTTATTAAATCCTTTGGATCTGAGCACTAACCCAGCCAAACAGACTTTTAATCGATTTGACAAAGGTCAGTTTGAAAATTGTTTTTCTTCACAATGGGCACTTATATCTATCTATCCTAATAGCCTATGAAGTTGCCATGAAAGAGACATATGAAAATATGAAACTTGTGTTACAAAAAAATTATTATGATGCATACAAACAGAACATCTGTGGTGACTTTGAAGTGATACAGATTTTGTTTGGAATACAAATTGGATACACTAAATACTGTTGCCTCCTGTGTGGATGGAACAGCAGAGTAAGGATCATTATCATGGTTTATACACTTTTTCAATCACAGAATTCCAGGACTTTTTCCAGGACATATGATCCAAATGCTCCAACTTAAAATACAGTGAAACTATAGGTCAGTTCAACCTGTAACCTAGAACAAACAACACCCTACATGCTTGAGCAAACTTAATGCAGAATGTTGAAAATGTTGTCTGCTGCAGCTAATAAGAAACTTCGAATTACAGATAAATACTGAAATACCAAAAACTGTCCTGAAAATGTAACCAGGTTTAATTTCTACAAAACTTGTATACATTATAATATACTGGTTTTGGGAAAAATTTATTTTTCTACTTTGGCCTTAATTCAATTACTGAAGCAAATCACAGAATAAAATTAAAAAAAAAATAAAAGATATGTAGGTTTAAAATTTATAGTTAGAACATAAACGTGGCATTATTCTTGAAAAGCTTTCATATACCACATAATCAATATATAAAATATTATTTCTATTTAATTATTTTGAAATAATACATTAGAAATTCAAGGATAAGGAAAGGTGAATATTTGAAACTTTTTCAAAGGAACAAAGGGATTATTTTTTCTTATACAAATTTTCATGGGAGCAAGATTTTGTGTTACATTTTATTTGGGGAAGGAGTTTTCAACATAATACTGATGCTCTAGCTTCTAATATTGATGTTGAAGCTATGTTTCAAATTTGTACTCACCAAGAAACAAGTATGCACAAAAATTTCCAAAATGAAATGAAAGGGAATGAACGGAAAACCTTAAATCCAAGGGCTATCAGCTGCATTCATCAGTGATCAAGGCAATTTAAATGGACATGATTAAAAAATTAATTATACAGGATAAAAAGTGATTAGTTAGCTCAGAAAATACTACTTAAGAAACAACTAGATTTCACATTTCTGATATTAAGAAAGCAATCTAACTTAATGGCAAATTTTTACATAAAGCATTCATTACCAAATTTCAGTAAAAATCAAAATAAGCTCCAAAAAATAAAAACAAGTTAGTAAAATCATGCAATGCATTGATTATGATACGCTTTCCAACATACTAGAAATCATAAAATGGCTGTAGAATAAATCTCACTCCTACGCCCTGACCTTTGATCCCAGTTCGATGGTATTCAACAGAACTGGTTCAGTATACCTCCGAAATAACATGATAAAGTTTTGTCGCAATCGAAGCAATTTTACGTAAGTTATGATGTATAAGGGCTACGGAATAGACCCCGCTTCTGTGTCCTAACCTTTGACCCATTTCGCCCATTTTCAATAGGATTCGTCCCCAGGCAGGCTCCTACAACATACTAACATTTCATCCAAATCGAAACATTTTTACGTAAGTTATGACGCATAATGTCGATGGAAGTGATTCCTCTCCTCAGTCCTGACCTTTGACCCTCATTTCGCCAATTTTCAATAGGGTACGTCCCCAGGTGATCCCCTACCACATACTAATATTTAATCGAAATCGAACCTTTCTTACGTTAGTTATGGCGCACAAGAACAGTGGAATTAATCCCGCTCCTATGTCCTCACCTTTGACCTCATTTTGTTCACTTTCAATAGGGTTCCTTCCCAGGTGATTCCCTTCCACATACTAAAATTTCATCGAAATCGAACGATTTTTACGCGAGTTATCGTGCAGACGAACATATGCACACAACGCGTGACATAATGAGGCAGATGGGAATCGCGGCCATCTGCTAGCCAAAGTGTGACGTCATAAAACTTTAATAGGATCCGCACATTTGTTTGACTGACATCATGAAAATACAGGTCGTGCCATCTTTTTCTTCCCAATTAATGCGTTCCCAAGGATGACAATTTGAACATTGATTAAAATAGCTTCATTTTATAACTTGGAATACCTAATATTTTCTAAAACATAACCATAATTACGCAATCCAACATCTGTTTGTCTACTGACGTCATCAAAGTACAGGTCGCGCCATTCTTTTTCTGGTTTCAACACCACCAAAGCAAAAGTTATTGATTTTTAATATAATTATGGTTATGTTTTAGAAAATATTAAGTATTCCAAGTTATATTAAGAAGTTATTTTAATTGATGTTCAAATTTTCATCCTTGGGAACACATTAATTGTGAAGGAAATGTGTACAAAAGTTTTTCCATTGGAAGTATAGGAAGCAAAATTACTTGACGTCCACCTTAATAATATGGGATAAGGGCAATGGAATGGATCGCAATCCTATGTCCTGACCTTTGACCCCATTTCGTCCATTTTCAATAGGGTTCGTCCCCAGGTGGTCCCCTACCACATACTGAAATTTCATCGAAATCGAACCATTTTTATGCACGTTATGGCGCATAAAGGCAATGGAATGCATCCCGCTCTTATGTCCTAAACTTTGACCCCAATTCACCCATTTTGAATAGGGTTCTTCTCCAGGTGGTCCCCTACCACATTGTAAAATTTCATTGAAATCGAACCATATTTATGCAAGTTATGACGTATACGTGCAATGGAATGGATCCCGCTCCTACGTCATGACCTTTGACCCCATTTGTCCCATTTTCAATAGGGTTCGTCCCCAGGTGGTCCCCTACCACATACTAAAATTTCATCGAAATCGAACCATTTTTACGCCAGTTATCGGATGGATGGACAAAGCTGGAGCATATACGCTTCTTCAACCTACGGTTGGAAAGCGTAAAACCAGCTACTTACTTCCACCAGTGGCTAAAAAGTATGTTACAAAATTTAACAAATAGCACACAAAAAGTTTCTCATAGCAGAAGGAAGGTATCAGAGAAAAAGAGATTTTCAAATCGAACAGTTAAAAGAGATATAGAAGGAAACATGATATAACAATATGCCTTCTAGCAGAAGAATTCTGCATAATGGAAAAGATGAAAACAGGCAAAAAGTATTCTTCATGGCAAACGCTATGCTAAGGAGAAAAAAACTTTTCAAATAAGTCACCCGAAAGCAGAGATAGCAAGAAAAAGGTTTTGACCTTTACACCCCCAAGGGAGAAAGTTGTGCATTATTTAAAGAGGATCTCCTTATTGTAGCAAAAAGCTGACTAGCTCTTCATCTTTACTGTAGTGAATAGCATACAGTAAAAAAAGAAATTTCTTAATAGGGTTTTTAGAAGCGGAGATACAGCTGCAAATGGAAGTACACAAACACCACCTAGTGGCAGACTGTTAACTACAAAACTCCTCAAATGCAAACCTAAAGTGTTCCATAAGTTAAATTGTATCCAGTGTCAAAAGATTTTTTTTTTAAATCAGACATTTAGAAGTACAGATATTGAGAAAAATAGATTAAATATTTACACTTCCTAGCAGCAAAATTGTGCATTATTTTCGGAAGAAAATGTACACAAGGAGTTTTCATAGTTAGTAGTATCTGATCGAAAAAGAATTTTTTCCAATCGGGTTGTTAGTCCTGCATATATTGCTATAAACAGAAACATGAACTTAAGCCCTGACCTCTAGTGACACACTTACACTTTAAGAAAAATTTGAAATTATATGAGAAACATTTCACACTGAAAATGCTTTCCAACAAAAGAAGAATTTTTTAAATCAGACTCCTAGAAACAGAGATATTGACAAGAATAAAATATATTGGGTGTGTGCAAAAGTTCTACCCGTTTTGTAATACATGCAAATTGCAATCGGAGTAGTTACCTCACAGATGACGCTGTGATACCGAATTTTCGGCTAATAAAGCATGGAGCAGTAAAGCATATAATATAGAGGCACTAGGTTTGTCCGAGTAAGTCATTCGTAACCGAAATCACGGACGGTGTAACATGGCATGCAATAAGGAGCACATTAGACATTGCTTACTGTACAAGTTCGATAAAGACAGTACGGCAGCTGCTGCTTGCCACAACATCTGTCAAGTCAAGTGTATGGGGAGAATGCAGTTGATGATGGCACGTGTCGCCGTTGGTTTCAGAAATTCTCGGACAGAGACAGAAGCCATAAAGATCAACCACATCTCGGATATCCATCCGTGGTTTCTGACGAGGATGTGGACCAAGCCATAACAAATAACCCACATGCAACCATTCAGGAATTAGCAGAAACGTTGTCGGTACACAGAACAACAGTCGAAATACGGATGCATGTGCTTGGGTTCATCACCAAGTTCGATAACTGGGTTCTGCACCAGCTTTCTGCAAAGCAACAAGAGGTGGCGAATCCATACCAGTGTTTCTTTGCTGTATCGTCACAGAAATTAACTGTTTTGGGGACGAATTGTAATGGGTGATGAGAAATGGGCACTGTATCGTAATGTAAGGCATCGACAGACTGTGTGCCAAGGTGCGGAGCCTGCTCCGTTGACCTCAAAAGGAGGAGGGCATCCCAAAAAGGTTTTGTCGAGTGTTTGGTGGGATGTCCAGGGAATAATCCATTGGGAGGTGTTGGCACCTAACTGAATGATAAATGCTGACCTCTACTGCCAACAGTTGGACAAATTGCGAGAACAGCTGACATCGAAGCGGCCAGCACTCGTTAATTGCGAAGGCGTTATCGTGATGAAGTGCTTCTTTAAACACACGGCAAAAATTACTTTACTTTGGTTGGGAAGTGTTACCTCACCCAGCGTATTCCCCTGACCTGGCACCAACAGACTACCACCTTTTTTGATCATTACAGAACATCTTCGCTCTCCAAACCTTCGATGATGTGGACAATGTGAAAACGGCATTACATGTCTTTTTGACTCTAAAACACAGGAGTTTTTCCGGCGTGGGATTCACCTACTCATAGACAGATGGCAAGAGGTCATACAGAATGATGGCAATTATGTGAAATCCTAGGTACGTTATTTGTTGTGTTCTCCTCCTTACTTTGTAGCCTACAAAAACGGGTAGAACTTATGCACACACCCAATAAAACTATGGCCCTAGCGAAAAAACTATGCACCATTTTAAGCAGGAGATATTCTCAAAAGGTTTTCCCGAGGTGAGTGATATCGGTTCACAAAAGATTTTTTTTCAATCAAATTTCCAGAAGCTCAGATTCTGTTGCAAACACACCAGAAGAAATAAACACTTGCGTTCCCTGGTGGCCAAAACATTCTTTACCAAAAAATGAGAGGTTATATGGAAAACACTTCCGATCAGGAGCTGCATCAGAAGAAGAAAGAATTTTTCAAATCAAACTTTTAGAAGCAGAGATATTGGGAAATTTTTTATTTACCTTTATGCCTCCTAGCAAAAATGACTAACTAAAATAGTCTTCGACAAAAATGGCATCGAAAGGAAAAAGAATTTTTTCAATCAGATATTTAGAAGCAAATATATGAAATAAAATGTATTTTGAATTTGATAAGATTTGCATTTACGCCCTCTAGTGGCAAAGTTCTGCATCGGGAAAAAAAAACTTAATGCGCGGATCATCATTCTTACATTTCAAGCTTCCCAATACAAAGAGAATTTTACAAATCAAACTAATAGTTGCAGAGATATAGTGTCTCTGGCCGGACAGACAAAGTGATAACATAAGCAAGATATTTATTTTTTTTACAAAAAACATGCTAATAACAAAGCGTCAGTTACTAATCAAAAACAACTATTATGGGAATTTTACTAGGAATGTTTTTTACGCTTTCCAACCGTAGGTTGAAGAAGCGTATATGCTCCAGCTTTTTCCGTTCGTCTGTCTGTCGGCACGATAACTCACGTAAAAATGGTTCGATTTCGATGAAATTTTATTATGTGGTAGGGGACCACCTGGGGACGAACCCTATTGAAAATGGGTGAAGTGGGGTTAAAAGTCACGACATAAGAACGGAATTAATTCAATTGTCCTTATGCGTCATAACTTGCGTAAATACGGTTTGATTTCAATGAAATTTTTGTATGTGGTAGGGGACCACCTGGGGACGAACCCTATTGAAAATGGGTGAAGTGGAGTGAAAGGTCAGGACATATGAGCGGGATGCATTCCATTGCCCTTATGCGTCATAAGGTGCGTAAAAAAGGTTCGATTTCAATGAAATTTTAGTATGTGGTAGGGGACTACCTGGAGAGGAACTCTATTGAAAATGGGACAAATAGAGTCAAAGGTCAGGACATAGGATCGGGATCCATTCCATCGCCCTTATCCCACACTATTAAGGTGGATGTCAAGTAATTTTGCTTCCTATATTTCCAATGGAAAACCTTTTGTACACATTTCCTTCACAATTAGTGTGTTCCCAAGGATGGAAATTTGAACATCGATTAAAATAACTTCATACTATAACTTGGAATACTTAACATTTTCTAAAACATAAGCATAATTTTTTGCATTTTTGAACTTCACTTTTAGTTGGTAAAGTTCGATGAACACTTACCGCACGTGGGGCTTGGCTTTCAATCCATATTTCCGTTACGTGGATGCGGCACGGGATTTTTTCATTTGGCCACGGGTCTGCTTCTTTTTTTTTTTTTTTTTTTTTTTTTCTCCGTTGGAATTTATTTTGTCTCATCACCAAATGAGTTTTTCCTTTGCTGCATCCTCATTTACTTCAATATTTATTCATACCCGAGTACTTTCGGTACTACTACTATACCGTCTTCGAGGGGACATTTTGCTCCAACTAGTACGGACCGTGTCAGCTGGGCATTTCGGTGGTTCTCGCGGGCTGCTTCTGTCATCTGCTATCGCTTCTTCTTGGGCGTTGTGGCGCCATCTCTTGTTGGTCAGTGATCTCCTTTTTCGAACTTTTTCTTTTTTATGCTCAATTTTAATTAAATTTCTCCAGCTGTTTCTCAAATTATTAGGGTCATTGTGGTTGCAAACTTTTGTCCTATTTTTTTCAATCATTACCGACTCTGCTATTCTGAGGTGTTTTTCGGATTTACAGCTTTTAATGATTTTTATATTTTCGAATTTTGGATATTTTTGGTTATCCAGACAGTATTGAATCAGTGCTGTTTTTTCTTCTTTTTTCTGCCAGTTTTTTATGTGTTGTTTTAATCTGTGTTTAAGCTTATTTTTGGTACTTCCTATATAAGCCATTGGAGGATTTTCAGTAATAGGAATTGAATAAATACCTGCTTTTTCTAACATTCTTATTTTATCATTATTTTTTGTTACTATATTTTTGATGGTATTTACTTTTCCTCCAATTTGAATGTTATGCTTTTTACAAATATTATTAATTTCATTGGTAGTGCCTTTAATGTAAGGAAAACCATTTAAATATTTGATTTCTTTTTTAATTACTACAGCATTATTTTTTTTTATTTTCTTTATTACTTCTGTGTCCCATTTTTTTATTAAATGGTTAGGATAACCAAAGCTGCATGCAATTTTTTTTATGAATTTGATTTCTTCATTGATGAACTGACTATTTTCAGAATGCGTATATGCTCTTTTAATTAAGGTTTTTATACTATTGCATTTTTGAGGATATGGATGTGCTGAATTGTATGGGATTAGGACCGGAACAAATGAACTTTTCCGATAAACTCTGTATAGTAACTTATCTGTGGATTTGATAACATGTACATCCAAAAAGGCTATTGCATTATTTTTTTCCATTTCAACCGTGAGTTCTATAGTTGGATATAATGCGCTGTAACGTTTTGTTAATTTTTTTAATTCTTCTTCGTTCAGTTTTGATAGAATGAAAATGTCATCTACGTATCGACAGTACACTTCTGGTTTTTCTTCCATATGATGTAGGACATTTTCTTCAATTTCGTTCATCACAACCTCAGCATATAGAGTTGATAATGGTGAGCCCATTGGGCCTCCTGAATTTTGTTTGAATATTTTGTTCTTGTATGTAAAAATATTATTTTCATATAAATAAACTAAAACTTTTTTGAATTCTTGAATTTGTGTGTTATTTAAAATTTTAAGATTTTGCAACTTCTTAATGATGATTTCAATAGCTTCTGGAACTGGAGTGCTTGGATATAATGCTTTAACATCCATGCTTGCCATGTTTAAGTCCATTAGGCCAGTTTTTACATTTTTAATTTTCTCTATAAACTCATATGTGTTCTTGATGGTGAACTTGTTGTTCATGAAAAATGGTGCTAGGAATTTGTAAATGTTTTTCTCTAATGTTATCAAAGGTGAGTTTTTTTTTGAAATTATCAGTCTCATTGGAGCACCATCTTTGTGCGTTTTTATCTTTGCAACGATACGTGGTATGCCTGCTCCCATTGGTGGAAACGAGCGTTTGATTTCATCAGGTAATGTGCTATGATTTCTTATATCCGCTAAGAATTTAATTTGATTATCAGTTGGGTCTTTCTTAATTTCAGTACAATTTAATCCATCAATTGCTTCTGTCATTTTTTGTTCAAATTCATCAGTGTTGAGAATAATGATTTGGCCGGATTTATCTGCTTCACAAAATTTGATATATGGGTCATTTTTCAATTCCAATAGTTGTTTTTTTTCATATTTTAATTTTTTCTCTATATAGAAGTTTTTGTTGTTTTTGGCATTATATTCTTTTAGAATAACTCTATATAATTTGTTCTCTACTTCAGTTTTATTCTCTGCGCCTGGTATATTTTTGAGAATATCTTCGAGGCAAGGGATGATTTCTTCAGTTTTAGGGAGGCCTTGTGGAAAGGCAAATTTTTTCCCTTTTTGTAAAACTGCTTTTTGTGTAAAGCTTAAATTCTTATCAGACCGATTTTCATATACATTAAATTCATTTATGGGTTCTTTATTTAATTTTTGTTCATCAAATAGTGCATTTAATTTTTTATCTACCGTAACGCTATTGGAGTTGGCTTCTTTGTTAGCAATTTCGTTAATTTCGATGAACGTAGTATCCAAAATGCGATCTTTCCAAGTGCCATCAAATTGTGCATATTTTGAGTTCCTTATCAGCTTCCATAATTCATAAACTTGAGCATTAAGTCTGAATATTTGTTTTCTTTTAGCTATAATTTCGTTACTAAGTCGTTTTTGTTGACATCGAAGCAGGATGTAATAATCCTTCTTACTTGTTGGATAAAAACGCACAAAGATGGTGCTCCAATGAGACTGATAATTTCAAAAAAAAACTCACCTTTGATAACATTAGAGAAAAACATTTACAAATTCCTAGCACCATTTTTCATGAACAACAAGTTCACCATCAAGAACACATATGAGTTTATAGAGAAAATTAAAAATGTAAAAACTGGCCTAATGGACTTAAACATGGCAAGCATGGATGTTAAAGCATTATATCCAAGCACTCCAGTTCCAGAAGCTATTGAAATCATCATTAAGAAGTTGCAAAATCTTAAAATTTTAAATAACACACAAATTCAAGAATTCAAAAAAGTTTTAGTTTATTTATATGAAAATAATATTTTTACATACAAGAACAAAATATTCAAACAAAATTCAGGAGGCCCAATGGGCTCACCATTATCAACTCTATATGCTGAGGTTGTGATGAACGAAATTGAAGAAAATGTCCTACATCATATGGAAGAAAAACCAGAAGTGTACTGTCGATACGTAGATGACATTTTCATTCTATCAAAACTGAACGAAGAAGAATTAAAAAAATTAACAAAACGTTACAGCGCATTATATCCAACTATAGAACTCACGGTTGAAATGGAAAAAAATAATGCAATAGCCTTTTTGGATGTACATGTTATCAAATCCACAGATAAGTTACTATACAGAGTTTATCGGAAAAGTTCATTTGTTCCGGTCCTAATCCCATACAATTCAGCACATCCATATCCTCAAAAATGCAATAGTATAAAAACCTTAATTAAAAGAGCATATACGCATTCTGAAAATAGTCAGTTCATCAATGAAGAAATCAAATTCATAAAAAAATTGCATGCAGCTTTGGTTATCCTAACCATTTAATAAAAAAATGGGACACAGAAGTAATAAAGAAAATAAAAAAAAATAATGCTGTAGTAATTAAAAAAGAAATCAAATATTTAAATGGTTTTCCTTACATTAAAGGCACTACCAATGAAATTAATAATATTTGTAAAAAGCATAACATTCAAATTGGAGGAAAAGTAAATACCATCAAAAATATAGTAACAAAAAATAATGATAAAATAAGAATGTTAGAAAAAGCAGGTATTTATTCAATTCCTATTACTGAAAATCCTCCAATGGCTTATATAGGAAGTACCAAAAATAAGCTTAAACACAGATTAAAACAACACATAAAAAACTGGCAGAAAAAAGAAGAAAAAACAGCACTGATTCAATACTGTCTGGATAACCAAAAATATCCAAAATTCGAAAATATAAAAATCATTAAAAGCTGTAAATCCGAAAAACACCTCAGAATAGCAGAGTCGGTAATGATTGAAAAAAATAGGACAAAAGTTTGCAACCACAATGACCCTAATAATTTGAGAAACAGCTGGAGAAATTTAATTAAAATTGAGCATAAAAAAGAAAAAGTTCGAAAAAGGAGATCACTGACCAACAAGAGATGGCGCCACAACGCCCAAGAAGAAGCGATAGCAGATGACAGAAGCAGCCCGCGAAAACCACCGAAATGCCCAGCTGACACGGTCCGTGCTAGTTGGAGCAAAATGTCCCCTCGAAGACGGTATAGTAGTAGTACCGAAAGTACTCGGGTATGAATAAATATTGAAGTAAATGAGGATGCAGCAAAGGAAAAACTCATTTGGTGATGAGACAAAATAAATTCCAACGGAGAAAAAAAAAAAAAAAAAAAAAAGAAGAAGCAGACCCGTGGCCAAATGAAAAATCCCGTGCCGCATCCACGTAACGGAAATATGGATTGAAAGCCAAGCCCCACGTGCGGTAAGTGTTCATCGAACTTTACCAACTAAAAGTGAAGTTCAAAAATGCAAATGCATTAATGCACGTTAAATAATTAACCTCCAATATCGGAAGTAAATTGAAAAGATAAGCATAATTATATTAAAAAACAATAACGTTTCCTTTGGTGGTGTTGAAACCAGAAAAAAGATGGCGCGACCTGTGCTATGATGACGTCAGTGGACAAATAAATGTTGGATTGCATAATTACGGTTATGGTTTACAAAATATTAAGTATTCCAAGTTATGAAATGAAGCTATTTTAATCGATGTTCAAATTTTCATCCTTGGGAATGCATTAATTGTGTAGAAAATGTGTACAGAAGTTTTTCCATTGGAAGTACAGGAAGCAAAATTACTTGACATCCACCTTAAAGTAGCAATTCTTGTATGTATGTATGTACATTTTATTTTGAAAACGGCTCTAAGAATTTTGATGAAAGTCAACCTACAGTTTTCTGGTACTAGAAATCGATTTAGCTTGATCTCGACTTTAGGAGAATTTGTTTAGTGAGTTAAATAACCAGCCCGAATTATAACGTTTTTAATGTCATGGCGTCATTCCATTAATGTTAACAATGCTCAGAAATCTTATGACGTCACAATCTCGTGTTTGAGAATGTTGGCGCGCGGTCAATGAGAATGTTGGCGCGCGGTCACACCATCTGTCTCATTACGTCACGCGTTGTGTGTGGATCCTATTAAAGTTTTATGACGTCACACTTTTGCGAGCAGATGGTCCCGATTCCCATCTGCCTCATTACGTCACGCGTTGTGTGCGTATGTCCGTCCGCACGATAACTCGCATAACAATCGTTCGATTTCGATGAAAGTTTAGTATCTGGTAGGGGATCACCTGGGAAGGAACCCTGTTTAAAGTGAACGAAATGGGGTCAAAGGTCAGTACATAGGAGCGGAATCCACTCCACTGCTGTTATGCGTCATAACTAACATAAGAAATGTTCGATTTTGATGAAACTTTAGTATGTGGTAGGGGACCACCTGGCGACAAACCCTGTTGAAAATGGACTAAATGGGGTCAAAGGTCAGGACATGGGAGCGGAATCACTTCCATCGCCATTATGCGTCATAACTTACGTAAAAACTTCGATTTGGATGAAATGTTAGTATGTTGTAGGGGCCTGCCTGGGGACGAATCCTTTTGAAAATGGGCGAAATGGGTCAAAGGTTAGGACACAGAAGCGGGGTCTATTCCATAGCCCTTATACATCATAACTTACGTAAAATTGCTTCGATTGCGACAAAACTTTATCATGTTATTTCGGAGGTATACCGAACCGGTTCTGTTGAATATAATCGAAATGGGATCAAAGGTCAGGGCACAGGACCGAGATTTATTCCAAGAGTGATAACTTGAGTAATGATTTCTGGTATGTTGGAAAGCGTATCATAATCAATGCATTGCATGAATTTACTAACTTGTTTTATTTAAATTGCAAATTTTTGGAGAAAACTCTTCTTCTTTAGGCTGTCTTTTTGTTGTCACTTATATATCCCCGTCACTATCGCGGTTACAGTTAACCTTGGAGGTTATGGTTATTTTTCATCAAATCCTGCTGGAAACTGATGACTTTAAGGCAGGGTTGATGAAAAATAACCGTAACCTTCCTTTGCAGTCATTGATGATGGAATTTTGATTTTTCTCAATCTCTATTCCTTCTTTTAGCTTTCTTTTTTGAAAATTGCTTTGGAAACTGATGACTTTAAGGGAATTCCAATCCATGCTGTGACTAGTTTCTCTAACATGCCTATCTAAACCAGAAGAAAACCAACAGACCCCTGCAAAATGCAGGAGTCATTTGCAAACAGCAACAACACACCCGGTTGTATTAACCAGAAAAAAAATCAAAAGTAAAAATTTTTAAGTGCTGCAGGAAAAGAAATAACTGAAATAACTAAAAATAAAATAAAAATTCACTCATATGTCACAACCAGAACCCCCATAAGATGAATAGTCAACACCTTCCCATCATGCTGCTCTTCTCATAATTGTAAATACCATGTTTCCCAGGATCCCGGCCAGTGCAGCAAAAATTTATCTGAGTAGGTACGGGCAAAAAACACTGGATGTCTTTGAGAATTGATGTTTCAAACTGCAAAAGAACATTTTCTATGTGAAGTAAATGAATTTCTCATTGTCGCATTATTTTAAAGAGGAAAGGAAGATCTTCCTGTGTCATGAATTCACAATTTTTTCACTGTTTCATTCGATATTTCGACAGCAAAAATAGAGATTTTATTCTTGATGTTACAGGAACTGATACATCAGGGAAACATTGAGGTTTCCACCAATACATCAAGCATTTTAACAAATACTATTGGTTACTCAATGTTGAATTGGTGAGTTATCACTGATACATTGAACTGCAATTTTATTCATCAATGTGCCCACTACTGTTGCAAATGGAAAAAATGTGAATTCTTTGGCTTTCTAACAAAACATGGAGGTTTTCACTAATACATCAAAATTTCCACTGACACTACCAATACGTGGATGTTTCACGAGTATCCACCAATGCCCAACATATCGATGTTTCTCACCGATGTATGTGCCTATCCCTACTTCTGAGTTAATCCTGGAAAATGCATGTGAAGTGCTATAACGAAGGCTCCAGGCTGCCACGGGGAAAAATGCTCCCATAATGTTTTCGGGTTCCTTCCACTGACCGTTGCCTCAGATGCTGGTAGTGCTGATGCAGTGATTGATAGGCATTTTGTCAGAGACCATTTCACTGAAAGCAGTTCATGACGATGATACCGTCCAACAGTATCAAATCCAGGCTGAATCGACCCCTGTATATGCATCAAAATATGGAACTGAAGGAAACAGACTTGACATTAAGAGTGAAGAACTGTTCAACGGGGAAAACAAAAGATGGTAATTTTTCAACAAAATTTTTAGTAGGTATGATGGTATTAGGATGACTTGATAATAGTGATTATAATGCATTTTTCTACCAATTTCTTTTCTAGGTGTATTGCAGGAGAGTAGGGATATTCCACTAAGAGTCTGACAGAAATATTTTTTACGGAGCTTTATCTGAAGAAATCATCTAGGAGTCCTGAGATATGCAAGAAGTGAAAGGCTTCCTAGAAAGGAATGAGGAGTGGGTTTTTTGGTCAATCTTCCAACTGAATTCTTCAAAGTGTTAGTTGAGCCTATTTTTTTTTTTTTTTTTTATTTGGAGGTTTAATTGCCATTATGAGCAACTTATTGGGCTATAAGTAGGTTGCCAGTTAGGTAAGGGAGAGAGCCAGTGCTGGAAGACAAACACAACATCCATGCCACACACTGGTATTTGAACCCGGACACATCTCGAACGAATGATCAAAAGCCATCACTTCGAACACAGCGCCACTAAGGTGGCTAGTTCAGCCTGACTTTATTGTAATGCAGTTGGTGGATATGAGGAAAGAAGAAACTTTTTGATTCAGGGTATTTTTATCAATAATCACAGGGCATCCAACCTTGTCAGCTTTGCAGACACCAAGGTTGTTTCAAGACATGAAAGTTTTTATTTCCTTGAGTTGGTGAGCAGAATATTTTACAATCGAGATTGTTTGGTTGTAGACAAAATTAATGCAGCATTTGCTTTTAAGATTTACCTTTCTTCCAACAACTGCAATTTCAAATCCCCATATACCATCCCCATGATCTGGAAATCTGTACTTTTCCACAATAAATATAACGTCCGGGTCATTCCATACTATTTCAACAAATTCCCTTTAAATTGGTTGCTGACCCATTTTTTATTTTTTGCACAGTTGTTTATACATCTTTAGAGAGTTCAAAACCAATGTTATAAAAAAAAAAAGTTCCTGACCGTTTGCCGGAGAAGTCCCTACAATGGCACTTGGAACACCTCCATTTTTGGAGTTGCAAGCATTTATCCAAAATGCTGTAACTTTTTTCTTATTTCAGCTAATTCAAAAATTCAAAAACCACTTTACTCATAATAAAATGCTGATTATTTTGGTTTATCCTTTTTTATTATTTGAGATATTTTGGAAATTTTATTGGTGATAAAAGTTTACTATTGAAATTTGCATTTTTTTAATTCCCAAGCCAAATTTTCACCAGGAAAGGGTCAAAACACCCAAACCAATTTTATTGTGCGATAACCATGGTAATAGTAGATTGTATCTAGGGTGAGAAAACTGGGAGTGTTTTGAGCCCTTCCAAAATTTTTCACTAATGAAAATGGGAAATTTAAAATTTTTAAGTTTTATCAATAACTATAATTCCAGAGGGATACAGTCTATTTGATAACAAAAAAAATGGAAATGGAAAAAAAATGATATTTGATAACATCATCATACCAAAATTTGATCACTTTGTTTTGCTTAATAACGAAAATATTGGAGCTTAAAGTTGTGAAAAAATCATGTTTTTCCATTTGTTTTGAAGGACAATTTATTACCTTTTTATTACATTAAATAACTATAGATCTAACTAAATATTGAAGACCGTAAATTGAAAGAAAAATACACTATCTACCAACAAGTAATTGGACTCCCCTGCAATCGACGATATCTGCAGTCCTGATACACGTCACGGCTGCCGCCGTTAAATATCGTGTGGGAAACAACAACGCAACCAGTCGCATGCAAGATGCCACGCAGTTCGTAGCTCTCTGATTTCGAGAAAGGTGTAATCGTCGGGTATCACAGAAATGGCCAATCCACACGTGACATATCCAGCGAGTTGAAGTACCCAAAATCGACAGTGGCCTACGTGATTGGCAAGTGGAAAATGAGAGGTGACTGTCGGAATGTGCCCCGACCCAGCAGACCCACAAAACTGGGAGTTAGAGACAGACGGGTGCTGGCCAGAGAAATTCAGAAGAACCACACCAAATCGATGGGCCACATCCGCGAGGAGTTTCAACAGGCATCCGGAAGTGTTCTTTCGATGAATACCATCCGAAAGGAAGCCCATCTGCTCGGCTATCATGGACGTGCTGCTGCCCACAAGCCTTTGATCACCAAGTCCAATAGCGCTGCTCGGCTAACATGGTGCAAAGAACGTCGACAGTTGACCATTGAACAGTGGAAACAGGTTTCTGGAGCGACGAATCAAGGTTCACCCTCTACCGTTCGGATGGCAGGGTCTGGGTTTGGCGTCTGCCTGGAGAACGCCTCCTGCCGGAATGTATTGTGCCAACTGTGAAGTTCGGCGGCGGTGGAATTATGCTATGGGGGTGTTTCTCCTGGTATGGCACGGGATCCTTGGTCACAATTTCTGGTAGACTCAACGCCGAGACCTACTACACCATTTTGGATGACCATGCGCTTCCTACTTTGTAGCAGTTTTACGGTGTGGACCCATGTTACTTTCAGGATGATAATGCCACCTGTCATGTTGCGAGGTCCACCATGGCTTGGTATGGTGACAATTGGTTTAATCAAATGGACTGGCCTGTGCAGAGCCCGGACCTTAACCCTATCGAGCACCTCTGGGACGAGTTGGAGTGTCAACTTAAGTGGTGCCCCAACCATCTGAAATCGGTGAAGGAACTGACCTGTCTTCTCCAAGCCGTGTGGAAGAAAATACCGCTAGCCGTCGTACAACGCCTGGTTGAGAGTATGCCCCAGAGGATCGCAGCTGTAATCGACGCTCGTGGAGGCTCCACCAACTATTGAAGGTGAATAAACTTCCGTTTTCCTTTGCTATCACAGGTGTCCAATTACTTGTTGGTAGATAGTGTATATTCCAGTGGTAAAATTATGGTGTAAAAGATTTAACTAGTTTGAGGACTGTATGGAGGTACTGTTTCTTTTAGACGTTCTAATCAAAACCATTTGAAAGTGCTAAAGATGGACAAAGTATATTAAATACACTACAATTTATAACTGCTAAAGCTGCTGAGTTGTTGGAATGAAAGTCTTGTCAGAACCTGCACAATCTTGAATGTCAGTGCAAGAACAAACGAGTTCCAATTTGCTGTTACGGGCAAGTGTGAGCCCCACTGCATTCTCTGTCAGTTGGATACAGACTGTGTCAAAGTGTACACATGTGATGAAGTGAGGTTAAAGATGGTGTGTTCTGTGGGAGTTAAAGTGAATGAGGGTTGTCATAAGACTTCTTATGGGCCCTATGTCATGTATATTAAAGAATTTCAGTGAATTTAGCAATGAGGAAAAAACTGTTCTGAACTTAAGATTAGGAGATTTTGCAACTATTTGCCAGTATCATGAGAAGAAGTATTTAGTCAAATACTATCACCTGTATGAAAAGAACTGTTAAGATCCTTTCAGGTGTCATTTTAAAGTTATAACAAAAGGTTTTACTGAAATACCTTTAGATGTTGCTCAAAGCCATCCAAACTTAGGATTAGTTCTAGGTAAAAGTTTATGTATTTCTTGTTTTAAAAGAATCTACAGTTTTAATGAAAGAGAAACCAATGATGAGACATTTTGCCCAGTGTATGAGGTAGTAAATAACATTAAGATCGCATGCGAGGCTTTAGGGCTTTCACCTGTTAAGATTAAGAAGCTCAGTAGTAAAAAAAGACCCTTAGCTATAGAAAAAATATATATATAGAAAAAGTTACATCAGCAATGAAAAAGAAACTAAGTGCTAATTTTGATGTCAATTTGGATGAGTCCTTTGGAAATAAAGAGACTGATCTGAAAGAAGATGAGTACACTATTCTCTTAAATAAACTGAAAGAAAAAATTAAGTACAACTGTGCCAGGGAAAGTAAAAATATAAAGTTTAGTGCCTGGGTCATGGTCTGTAGCAAAAACATGTCATGAATTTGGTGCTAGTCAGTATTTAGTGAGAAACACACAGCTCTTAGTTGAAAGGTATGGTATCCTCCCTAATGTAGAGCTGAGGGAGTCCAGAAAACTTTCAGAGAAAGTGGTTGATAAGGTTGTAGCTTTTTATGAAAGTGATGAGAACAGTAGGATATGCCCTGGTGCAAAAGACTGTGTTTCTATTAGGAATAGGGATCAGCAAAAGGAATCCAAACAAAAAAAAGACTAATATTATGCAACTTTAAAGAACTGTATCAGAACTTCTGTGCTGAAAACCCTGAAGAAAAAATAGGGTTTACCAAGTTTGCTGAACTGTGACCAAAATGGTGTGTTTTGGCAGGCAGTTGTGGGACCCACTCTGTGTGTGTGTATGTGCTGAACACCAAAACATCAAACTTATGCTACATGGTGCAAAGCTTAACACTGAATACAAAGACTTACTGGATTCAATGGTGTTTGACTTACAGAGAAAAATATGTATGTTAGGGAGTTGTAGTGATTGTCCTGGAACAGATGTTATGATAGATTTGATCACAAATGGTTTGGATGAGAAAGGTGATATTTTTTAGACACTGTGATGACTGATAGGGCAGCTCTCATAACTATTACAAAGTCTACTGATGAATTAATTGAGGATTTGCTGGATCGACTAGTTTCTCTGAAGAAACACCATTTCATTTCTAAAGCACAGTCTCATTACATAAAACACAAAAAGGATAGTTTAGAAAGTAATGAATGCATAGTTATAGGGGATTTTTCTGAGAACTTTTGTTATTCAAGATGAGATCCAAAGTTTTCATTGGATAAATGACCAAGCAACTTTACATCCCTTTGTAATGTACTACAAAGACCCAGTCGATCAATCTCTGATATCAAAAAGTTTTTGTGTAATCAGCGAATGCATGAAACATACCATCACAACAGTATATGCTTTTCAAAAAGCTCTGCTGGTGAGCAATTCCATGTCAGATCAATCACCTTCTTGACCTCACCATTTCTGATTTTGATGAAATTTGGTACGAAGCACACATATGACAAGGTAAGTAATTCTGCCAATTTTCAGATTTTTATTTTGAAAATTGTCCAAGATACACACATAATAAAAATCAAAATTTTCGTAAAAAATGACAAACTCACACACTTATAAATGGCTGTAAATTTTTTCCTAATTGTAGTAGAGTGACAATTCAAACACAGTTGCAAAGCTTAAGAATTGAGCTTTCTATAGATACCATACATGACCTTCTTACAACAGATTAAAGTTTCAAGGTCATCCACTGTGATCTTTGACCTTGAATATATCAAAACATACCATCTTAAAAAATTACGAAAAAAATATATTTTATTGCTACAACATTCTTCTACCCATGTGCCAGATATTAGGCTGGCACCGCTATGGCAAGGCAGTGTAGGATTAATAGGAGTGTCGTGCTGCACTCTTCTGTGTGTAAGGCACATAGACATACCATGCAATAAATATTTCTTACGTTGAGGATGTGTTTATTATACATGAAATGTGTATATATTATAACAGATCAACAGATTTATCAGAAATGTGCTATGTGACAGCAATTTTACTTGATAGACACAATTTTCAGCAGTAAATAATGTCAACAAATCTTTGAGATCAGAGATTGAAACTCCACCCATCTTAGCCAATGACAAAGCTTCTTATTAGAGCCAATGACAGGGTTTCTTATTAAAGCCAATGGCAAGGCTTCTTATTACAGCCAATGAGAAATCTTACTGGTACACCATTTTACATTTGCTGTTATTTCAATTCTGAGCTTGTGAGTGTGTGGTTATCAATTTATCTGTAACATTGTTAACTGTTTAATTGTTATTTTATTTTATCTTTATTGTTATCTTTATTTAATCAATTTCTTTTTATCAAACTATATTTATTTATCATTTTTTTTTTTTTTTTGCAGGTGCAGTTTCATTAACCAAAATGGACTTTAAAAGTCAAATTTTTTTTGCAATCCTCTGGGTAAAAGTGGACACACAAGGTTTAGAAAGAATCTGAGAAAAGTACAGCCTTGGATGGTTCAGAAATGTCCAAATATAACATTAGAACAGAAAATATGTAGTTCATGCAGAAAATCTATCTCTGAAATGCCAGGTCCTTCATGTATAATTGAAACAGATGCAGAGGCAGAACAACCTTGGTTAAGTGAAGATAATTCAGAAGGAGTGGTGAAGAGTGAGATATGGACTGACAGAGACACAACTTTGGATAGTCTGAATGATACGTTACTTTCTCTAGGCGAATCTCCTGAGAAAAAAAAAAGATTAAGTGTTGGACAGTACAGTAAGAAGAAATATCAGAAAATTGGTGAAGTGATAAAAGACTACATAGGTGTTCCAGAATGTGATAATCCTGTGACAGTGTCTGATGAATCGTTCATGATTTCACAGTTGAAAGAAAAATTTCAAGAAACAGACTCTGGCAGTGTTAAAGTCCAAATACTAACAATATTACCTAGAACCTGGAGTATTCGTAAAATTCAGGAAGAATTTGGTGTAACATGTTACATGGCAGGAAAGTCTAAAAATCTTGTGGAAGAGCAGGGTATTTTAGCAACTCCAAATCCTAGGCCTGGGAAAACTCTCAGTGACAGCACAGTTGAAAATGTTATTGCATACTATAATAGTGATGAAGTGAGCCATTGTTTACCAGGAAAAAATGATTTTGTTACAATGATGGAATCAGGATCAAAAGTACAAAAACAGAAACGTCTTATTCTAGGAAATTTGAAAGAGATATTTCAAGGATTTAAAGACAAGAATCCTAATGTCAAAGTAGGGTTTTCAAAGTTCTGTGGTTTACGCCCAAAGAATTGTGTGCTGGCTGGTGCAAGTGGAACACACTGTGTCTGTGTGTGTTGTGCTCATGAAAATGTAAAACTTATGCTAGCAGGGTGAAAATTGCAAGACTTAACTCGTAATGATGAATTGCCAGTTAGGACATACAAAGATTGCCTTGCAAGAATAACTTGTAACCCTCCTCTTCCAGAATGCTTCTTCTTCAAGTGTGATTCTTGTCCTGGTATAGCACACTTACTAGAGCAAATAAGTAGCTTATTCGCCATGAATGGGATTGATGAAATTGTATATAAATTGTGGACTACAACTGATCGCACAACACTTATGACAGTCTGTAACACTGTAGAAGAATTCCTTGAGACCTTTAAATCAAAAGTGAAATTGCTATTGCCACATTCTTTTATAGCTATTCAGCAGTCATACTTTCTGTCAAATCTGAAAGAAAACCTTGATGATAATCAGTGTGTTGTGTTGTGCAATTTTGCTGAGAATTATTCCTTCATACTGCAGGATGCAGTCCAAGGATAAAACTGGAACAATTCCCAAGCTACTATTCACCCTTTCGTCGTGTACTACAAAAGTTCACACACACTTCAGTTGGATCATGTTTCTTTTGTTGTCATCTCAGAATGTCTTAAGCATGACACTATCAGTGTTCACCTTTTCCAGAGCCAATTGTTGCAGTTTATATCATCACATTTTGACAAGAAAGTAGAACACATCTATTACTTCTCAGACGGTGCAGCCTCACAGTATAAGAACAGGAAGAATTTTGTCAATCTGTGCCATCATGATGTAGATTTTGATATCACAGCTGAGTGGCATTTCTTTGTCACCTCACATGGAAAGGGGCCATGTGATGGCGTGGCAGGCACCATTAAGAGATTAGCTGCACGTGCCAGCCTTCAGTGTTCATACAATGACCAAATTATGACACCGCGACAACTGTATGATTGGGCTTCCAGAAACATTCCTTCGTGCCATTTTAAATACAGCACGGACAAGGACTATGAGAACCACAAGGAGTTTCTCGAGATATGTCATGCTAGTGCTAGACCAATTCCTGGTACTCAAAAACCTCACTGTGTAATACCAGTAAGCCGCACAGCTATTAAAACCAAGATGTATTCAAACTCAACTGAATACAAGGTTGAGTCAGTATTGCTACTGGATCTGGAGGATATTCGTGGCTATGTTATTGTTGAGTATGATAACCAGTGGTGGGTTGGTTGTGTTTTGGATGTGAACATTCATACAGAACAAGTTAAGATAAGTTTTCTGCACCCACATGGACCTTCAGTGTCTTTCACATACCCACAGAAGCCAGATATCTTAGAAGTGGATAAAACAGCGGTCATTACGAAGGTTGACCTACGAACAGCAACAGGTCGGACATATTTTATGGAGAGAAGCGAAATAGAGATGGTCACTAGCAAGATGGCATCACATTCTTTTGGTTTGCAACCTTATTAACCAAGCAGTTCACTTGTATGTGTACACCACTAATATAACCTGTAACACATTGTGAAATTAATACATACATGCATCTGGAAAACAGTTATTGTACATTTGTCGGAACCTAACCTGGAAGACATATACTCCTATTAATCCTACACTGCCTTGCCTGTGCCAGCCTAATATCTGGCACATGGGTAGAAGAATGTTGTAGCAATAAAATATATTTTTTTCGTAATTTTTTAAGATGGCATGTTTTGAGATATTCAAGGTCAAAGATCACAGTGGATGACCTTGAAACTTTAATCTGTTGTAAGAAGGTCATGTATGGTATCTATAGAAAGCTCAATTCTTAAGCTTTGCAACTGTGTTTGAATTGTCACTCTACTACAATTAGGAAAACATTTACAGCTATTTATAAGTGTGTGAGTTTGTCATTTTTCACGAAAATTTCGATTTTTATTATGTGTGTATCTTGGACAATTTTCAAAATAAAAATCTGAAAATTGGCAGAATTACTTACCTTGTCATATGTGTGCTTCATACCAAATTTCATCAAAATTAGAAATGGTGAGGTCAAAAACTTATTTTTTTTTATTGATCTGACGTGGAATGTCCCTGGTGGAGATCAAGAGCATGGCATCATCTGTACAGAAAATCATATACTTTTCAGATGGAGCTGCTGGACAGCACAAGAACAGAAAAAACTTTGCAAACTTGTGTTACTATAAGAAAGACTTTGATCTTGATACAGAATGGAATTTTTTTGGGACATCTCGTGGAAAAGGGCCATGTGATGTAATAAGTGGGACAGTCAAATGACTAGTGTCCAAGGTAAGACTGCAAAGAGTAGGAGGGAATCACATCCTGACATCTCGTGAGTTTACTTTTTGCGCAGAAAACATAAAGTGTATTGTCTTTATGTATGTTAGTGAAAGTGATGTTACATCAAACGCCAAACTTCTGGAAGAGCGATTTGCTAATGCTGAGATGATACCTAACACAAGACAGAAGCATTGATTTGTACCTGTAGACTGCAATTGGATAAAGTGCTTTATCACGTCAGCTTCAAAGGACTTTGAGAAAGTGAATATCACCAAACTTTCAACAGATCTTTCTCTTGAGCTTAAAGAAGGGAATTACATCGCATCAATTTACGATTCCCGTTGATGGCTGGCACAAGTGATTGAGGTCCAGCAGTCAGAGAAGTAACGCAAAGTCCACTTCTTCTATCCAGTGGAACTATTGACATTGTTTGAAAAGTCCAAAAAAGACACTGTTTGGATGTCATATGAAAATGTTCTGCATGTTCTTACTCCTGCTGAGTTGTCAACTGCCACTGGAAGAACATGGAACATTGAACCGGGATTGAACAATGAACTTAATGAACTGTTACATTACAAGATCTGATCAAGAAATCAATCTCAAGACAAAAAAACACTCACTAAGAGCTTATCATTTTGGAAAAAGAAAAACACCTTGAACATTACCAACCAGATGTGTCACTTTCAAGTGGCTCATTATTCATAACTATAAAACCTGTGTAAATTAGTTTTTAAAATTTAAGTCTAGGCTAATTATTTTTTTTATTAATTGTGTGCAGAATCATAAGCAACAAGTCATGTAAGAAAGTGTCTAGTTTTTGTTTCTTATTTAAATTTTTTCTTGTAACTGTAATGCTAATATTTATGTAATTGAAACCTTCAACATTTAACACCCCCTCCTCCTCCCCTTAAACTAGTACACTACTAGTCTTTACTTTAGGGCTATATTTCCTCCAGTACATATTTTTCTTACATTACTCTTTATTTACACATTTTTCTTCATTTTCTATATTTCAATTAGATATTGAAAGATAGTTAAAATTGTCCTTCAAAACAAATGGAAAAACGTTGATTTTTTCACAACTTTAATCTAAAATATTTTTGTTATTAGGCAAAACAAAGGGATCAAATTTTGGCATGATGTTGTTACCAAATAGAAGTCACTGTGGTATGAAATTCAGATTATTACTATGTACCCCACTGGAGATACAGTTACTGAAAAAACTAAAAATTTCAAAATTTCCCATTTTCATCAGTGAAAAAATCTTGGAAGGGTTCAAAACACTCCAGTTTTCTCACCCTAGATACAATTTACCGTTACCATGGTTATTGCACAATGAAACTAGTTTGAGTGTTCTGACCCCTTCCCGGTGAAAATTTGGCTCGGGAATTGAAAAAATGCAAATTTCAATAGTAAACTTTTACCACCAATAAAATTTCCAAAACACCTCAGATAATAAAAAAAGGGCAAATAAAAAATATCAGCACTTTATTCTGAATAATATGGCTTTTGAATTAGCTAAATTAGGGGTAAAGTTACAGCATTTTGCATAAATACTTGCAACTTCAAAAATGGAGATGTTCCAAGCGTCATCTAGGGACCTCCCCACTAAATGGTCAGGATTTTTTTTTTATATATAAAATCGGTTTTGAACTCTCTAAAAATGTATACACAACTGTGCAAAAAATAAAAAAATAATAAAAATGGTGCAGCAACCACCCCTAGTTGAAATGGCACAGAACAACCCATTCATGATTTTGGCAACCATTTACAGGAACCGAATGACGAAGATCTGGCAACAACCTAATCAGTTTCCATCCAAACCCTGGACAACGAAAAACTAAAGAAATAGTTTGAAAGCTTCCATGTAAAATATAACTTTGTAACTTAAGCACAATTCTCTATTTTATTCACATTGTAATTCAGTTACATGTTGTTGCCCAATTTTCTCAATATCAGGAAAAACATTCTAAGTAATGTAAATTTTGCCAAGAAGGCTTTAACTGTGATTGTATGCTATTATTCATTTACAGACCTTTTTGCCAAAACTTTAAGTGATACAAAAAAAAAATTGTTAAATTTAGATTTGGAAACAGGGTGAAAAACTTTGTATGAATCACCCACTGCTGCAAAAGATTTTTTTTTTTTAATTTGTTGAACAGTGTTATTATCAATGCAAATAGTTGTGGCAACCAGTAACTACCATGTAAGAAAATTCAGTCACAAAAGAAGTTAATATATTTATGTTTTTATCCCATTTTTTTTACTTACTGTGCTGCCAATTAGGAATAAATACATTTAAAAAATTCATGCTGTAAAACAGTGGAAAAAAACTACAACTGAAAAACAACTCCAAATCAAAAATCAAACACATACTCTAGGTTCTATTCAGCCAATTGTTAAAGAAAATGTTTAGAAGCAAAAAGAAAATCTCAAGTTCCCCTAATTGAGATCTATGAAACAAGGCCAACACTTTGCAGACTTTTGTGATGAACTAACAGTCATCACTGCCAATTGTGATGTGATGAACAGTCTTCACTGTCAATTGTGATGTGATGAACTAACAGTCTTCACATTCAATTGTGATGTGAATAACTAACAGAATCACTTGCCTTGTACATCACAGGAAACAGTGAAAACAATTTTCAGTCCTGAGAATTTGCCCACTTGTGAAGTAGCATTTTTTTCAATGGCTTTACTCACAGATTAAGGTATATAATAAGTATTAATCCTTTGGAGAATTCAGTGAATTCTCCTTCTTTGGGTTTATTTTCTTATACACATTACTGGCTTTTAAGGCAGGGCTGGAAAAATGAGCTCCAAATGTAGAAGCCAGCTCCAAAATTTAGGAGCCAGATGAAACAAAAGCAAATTTCAAAGTATCATGCACAAACGTAATGCATGGTGATGATGTCGGAACAAAGAGTAATAACAGAAGTATCAAACACTGCCTATCACACAAACTACTTATTGTTAAATGAAATTTGGATTTGGTCTATAAATCTCAGGGTTCTATAAGTTTTGATAAAAATCTAAACATAAAAAAGAATGTGATATTCCAGGATATCACATTCTTTTTATGTTTAGATAGGCAGTATAAGAAAGTTACCTTTTAAAATTTCCTAAATTTTAAATACACTGCTGGCCACCCAAAATGCAACACCAAGAAGGAAGCATCCGATTGGCCTGAAATTTGCAGCATGCGTCACCCGCAAGAGGACATGCAAATGATTAGAATTGCAGGGCATATGCAAATCATGTGCGCCCGGCACGCCACCGAGAAGCACTATAAGATGGGTGCACAGAAGGCTGGGTGTAAGTAGTGGAAGTGGGCTGTGCTGCCGGACCTGTGTGTGGGAAGCTTCCTGATGCCTCGTCGCAGAATACGGCAGTCATTCCAGCACGTTTCGGAATTCGACAGAGAACGAATAGTGGCTTATCGCGACAGTGGTTTATCGTACCGAGACATCGCCGCCCGTGTGCGATGACATCCAGGCACAGTGCCCGATGCCTTGTCGCAGAATACGGCAGTCATTCCAGCACGTTTCGGAGTTCGACAGAGGACGAATAGTGGCTTATCGTGACAGCGGTTTATCGTACAGAGACATCGGCGCCAGTGTGCGATGACATCCAGGCACAGTGAAGCGAGTATGGATTCGGTAGGTGCAGGAGTGACAGACAGACGTCAGTGATTGTCGCAACCGCTGTACACCACCGACCGAGAGGACCGGCATGTTGCGCTGCGAGCATTGACGGCTCGCACCGCCACATCACGAACGTTGGCGCAGGAATTAGGGTCTATTGCACAACAACCTGTGTCAGCACGTTCTGTTCGACACCGTCTGCAGGAGCGGGGACTTGTCGCACGGCGTCCATTGCTCCGATTACCATTGACGTTACACCACCGGCGAGTGCGGCAGCAGTGGGCCGTTGAACACTGCGCCTGGACTACGGAATGGCACGACATTGTCTTCTCCGACAAATCCTGCCTGCAACACCACGATGGTCGGATCCGTGTGTGATGGCACAGCGGCGAGAGACTGTATGACGCCTGCATTATGCATCGTCATACCGGTCCTTCGCCTGGCGTTATGGTTTGGAGCGCAATTGGATATGACACCCGCACCCCTCTTGTACGCATCGCCGGTACACTCAACAGCCACCGCTACATCTCCGACGTTTTGGAGCCTATAGTCCTCCCCTTATCTGCAGGACCTGCCAGTGGCCATGTTTCAACAGAACAATGCGCGCCCGCACGTGGCACACATCATGCAACAATTCTTCACGGCCCACCAGGTGTCACTGCTGCCATGGCCCGCCTGTTATCATGATATGTCACCCATCGAACACGTCTGGTTGCTGATTGGCAATCGAGTGGCCCGGCAAGCACCACCCGCAGCTACGCCTGATGAACTGCGACAACGTGTGGAAGCAGTCTGGACCGACAAACCTCAAGCCCACATCCAAAGCCTCTTTTTGTTCAATGCCGCGGCGTGTAGCAGCAGTTATTGCCAGCCATGGGGGCCACACAAACTACTGATTTCTGCATGTTCCGCAAGTCGCACGGGCCTGTAAGCTCAGTTGTTTCATCTTTGTATGTGTTGTTATGTGTCCAGTAAATCTGGCTTTGCTATCTCATGTCCTTCTTGGTGTTGCATTTTGGGTGGCCAGCAGTGTATATGGAACCTCAAGTTCAGCTGGATTTTTCTTTTCTCTAAAAACAAAAGCTGTTGTTTTACAGAACCAAAATACAAATTTGTACTAACAAAAAAATATGGAACGAACAATCTGCCATACAGTTTCATAACTGATTACTTAGAATTATAAGATAATGAATACCTTCCTCGAAGATAAATCCCCCCCCCCGGTCTTTAGAGTGTGGAACACATGGTAAAGCCTTTACAATTCAATGAAATTGGTGGAAAGATCTTCCAATTTTTTCTTCTGCTCAGAACTGACATAAGTTCTTGGAAATATTAATTATTCAAAATTTAATAAAATACCTGCTTTTTTTATAATTATGTCAACACATTTATGTCAACACATAAGGGAGTTATGTCAGTTATTCTGAGTGGAGCGCATTTTTTTTTTTTAACTCCTCACTCAGTCACATTTCCATTTTCAGATATTTTTCCTCCATTTTGAAGCTGAAACACAATCATTTATTGAACAAAATCCTATCTTGCATTAATACTGGACAGAGGGAATTGTGAGAAGGAGAAGAAAGAAATGATTACGGGATAAATAGTTACTCCATCTAGCTTTCGCTTTCGTAGGTTTTGAAAGACGGAATTCCATTTTCAGCCAGACCCCCCCCTCCCCTTCTCATCGCTCTCAAGAAAGATGCAAATGATGACAACAAAGGCAAAATTCCCCGAATCCGTGGGAGTAACTCATGGCTAAAGATTACAAGAAAATTTTCACTCCGTCGAATTTACGTCTTCGGAAATTGTTGCCTACAGTTTCAAGCTGAAATACAAACATTTATGCAATAGACTGATATTTAGCAACAATACTGGGCAGAGGCAACTGCGGAAGCAGAAGAAATAACGATTACGGGAATTTTTTTAAGTTTTGAAAAGCGGAATACTGTTCCCAGATGGAACCCCAAACCCACCCACACATTAATTCCCTCCTCCCAAATTCCTTTCAGTGAATTTTGTATCGATCCCAAATAACGAAAAACGTGGAATTCCACAAAACAATCTCGTGCCTAATTTGCAACTTTCGGCGATATGCAAAATGAATTGTCCAGGCCGTTATGTATGGAAGCTGATTCACGTGTCCATAAATTGATTATATTTCCGACATGAACAATGTATTCAACTGCAATTTTCGGAGCTTTGTGATGGATTAAGTTTTAACGCATGTAATTTTATGACTGATATGTTTTTAAAGCTTTAATTTTATGAGTGGTCAAAATACGGACCCAGATTATATTTTCCTAAAAATTTTCTAAGGTGGGAACAAGGCTTTAGCCTTGGCGGGAGTGTAAAACTTCGGGCGAGAATCCCGCCATCCCGCGTGTTTTGCTATTGTTGAATTGAGATGATTTTTCCAAGATGGACACCTAACAAACACTCTCCCCAGCAATATGTGGTTTAACACGGCTTGGCGCCTAACACTTTCACAACATGCTAGTCGGGAGGGGGGAAAGGGTCTTTCGAAAAGCACAGGGAGAAACAATCTCCTACCATCCGAAATTGGAGTGGATGGATGTGTGGGGGAAGGGAGGGGAGGGGATTGTTTGGTGCTCCGGGCAGAAGGGAGGGGAGCGTAGACAAGAGGAGTTACCGGCATATAGGCGACCGAGTGTTGCTTTCGCAAATTTAAGATACAAAAATGTTCTGCAAGGAATAGAAATTTATGATTTAACAAAATACGCTCTATAAATAAAAACATTCTACAAGGAAACTGAAATCTAAGATTAAAAAAATATATTCTGCAAGGCATTGAAATCTGAGATTGAAAAGAAAATGTTCTGCAAGGGGGAAATTTCGTTCTGTGACGCATGTCGAAGTTTCTGCTCCTGGGGCTTCCGCGATCTGACAGGTTAGTCACGTGACTCAGATGGTTTAATAGCGTTTATCTGCTTGAAACACACGCATCAGGATAAAAGGCGACAGAATTTATAAATGTGATCAAAGAAGAAAAGTTCAGAGTTTGATTTTATTAAATTATAATTTGCTGAAGTTACATTTTGCACCTATGAACTCAAAGTAATAACTGCAAATTATGAAATTTGAAGTAAAAAAAAGTTGGGCGCCAGGACCAAATTTCTAGGCTCCCAGGTGCCCGATAATTTTCCTGCCCTGTTTTAAGGAGAGAAGTAACACTGTGAGCAAGCCTTACCAGAGGTACTTGCAAGAAAGAAAAAAAAAAAAAAAAAAAAAAACTAAGAGAAAAACTGAATTAAAAAAAAATAATGACATGATTTCCATCTTTAGTATCTTTGATCCAAGAATTTTTATCGGAAAAAGTTACTTTTGGCTTTATTTAGGTAAACAAATCATGCTCAATCAAAGAATTCTCTTAACTCTCCTTTTTCTTAAGTTCTTGTTTTTCTCAATGTATTGAGAAAGGGCTTTGACAATCACCAAAAAGCCAGAAATGTTTACTAAAAAACAAAAACTCAGGAAGAGGATATAATTACAGAAATTCTTCAGCTGAATATACCAACAATTTTACTCCAAATTTCAGAAATTTTACAGCTGATGCAGGTTTGTTTAAAATACATGTGAATACTATTAAGCTAATAAGCATGGGAACAATAAGACAGTATTCAAAATAAGAAAAGTTGCTCCTTACTGGTAATCTTGTGAGAGGAGGTTTACTAACAGTCATTCCAAAAGCATCTTCCTGGAACTGAATAAGTTGAATCACAAGACTGCCCAGACCTTTATTACTTGGCGGATCAGCTTGTGTGTACTGCAAATAATAATTATTCTTATTACATTAAAACAAGAAACAAAAATACATTTACTTTTTGAGAAAAATGCACATTTTTTTTTTTTAAATAAATTTGTTACTTCTAATCACTAAGAGCAGAAACAGAAAGATATCATGAAGGTATTTACTAAATTAGTAGGTAATGTTAGATCCAAGATTTTTGGAAACAAAAATCCTGTTTAAAATCTCCTTTATTAAAATGTTCAAAAACTAGAAGGCTATTTGGAACTAAGTCTTTCCCGCATAACTACTCATGCCCAGGAACATAAACAGCGCAACGCCTTTAGCAAATTTTCAGAAAAGTGTGCAGACTGTTTTTCTATTTTCTTAACATTAATTGTTTCTAAGATTTCTTTAAATTTTAAAACAAGGGAAGGGAAATTTTTACGTGTTTTTAACATTGACATCCGTTCCAGACATCAAGCTGTAATTGATAGATCAAGCAGGCAACTGTCTCCCTTTCCCCATTTTATTTTAACTTTCATCCTTCCATATTTTTCAAACAGATAACTTCAACTTGATCAGATATAACTGCTTTTTTTTTCAGTTTGAATCTAGTAAGCAATATTTTTTTGTACTTTTAACACAACATGCACATTTGATGGGCATTTCGGAGTAATGGTCCTAATGTTTCCTCTTTTTTTGGCATGGTGGCCTAAACTTTCATCTAACTGAAAATTAGATCAAGGCAATTTTTTTTTACAAGAGCTATATTTTTAAAGTGTTTTATCCATTTTTGCGGCCGTCGGCATTCTGTCTTTGCAACTTTTTTCTTCTTTTAGCTTCCAGATAGTTTCATTTCAGTTAGATAAGGTTTTTTTTTTTTTTTCTTCTACCATTTTTTTTTTTTTTTTTTTGAAAAACCATGTTTTTACATATTTTTATTGTCTGTCTTCCGTTTTCCATGTGCACATTATGAGGCATTTCAGAAGCTGATGTTTGCCATTTGAGTCATTCCATCTCAATTCAGGCAAGACAGTGCCAAAATGTGTCACGTGACCATTTTAGATTTGTTCCAAAAAACTACAGTAGTTACAACTATTGGAGACATAAAATATCCTGAAAGGATTTTCCTAAAAAAAAATTTCTCTCCAGCTACAGCATTTGGAAGTTTGGCTAAAATCTAGCGATCTTTGAAAAATGGGGAAAATGCTGTATTTTAAAAACGAGCGCTGCTTCAAAACTATTTAATCCATTCACTTAATTTGTTTTTATTTTGTAGCTACTGAATTAAATTTTAACTTGGCATAGTTTGAATAAGCTGGACTGATATTTATTGATAAGGAAGGAAAAAAACATTATCGCAAAAAAAAAATAAAAAAAACTTGCATTTTCGGAAAAAAAATTTCCCACTAAATAATTATTTTTCAGGTAAGTAAGGATGGCAATCTGAAGTCCCTCAATGGTAGTTTTACAGCAAATTTTATTTTAAACCTGGGATGCATGCAGTCCATAAAATTTAATTTTAAGTTATGCGGAAGTTCAAAAAAGCTCAATTTTTGAATGAAATTAACTCAAAAACCCCATTTTTTTTTATCTGAAAATCTGTCCATTTGATGTACTCTTAGTTGTTAATAAATTGCTCATTGCAGAATAGTGTATTTTTGCCTGGTTAATTTTATATATTTTTTTAAAGATTGCATATTTTCAGCATTTCAGCGTTGTCGCGTAATACAGCAAAAAAGGAAATATTAGATTGTCCCTATTTCACTGAAAACATTGTTTAAATCAGGTTTCAAAGTTAAAACTTAGGTTACTGGTGTTTGATTAGTACAATTACATTATATTTCGAAGTTCAGCACAAAAACATATACTAAAAAATATTTGCAGAACATGGCAGTATGTTCTTGCTGGTTTCATTTCTTTTTTAAGGGAATTATTTGCAACCTCAAACTCTCTCCCTTTCTATATATATATACTTTAAATTATTTTTTTTGTTAAACTTGTTAATTTTGTAACCATCCACTGTTCTACTGATACTCCTCATAAATTTATAGCATTTAGTAATGAAATTACACAAGCCACAATGCTGAAACAACAGGTTATGACAGGCTTTTGCAAGTACAAACATGTCCATTGATTGCTCACTGAACAGCCAATCAGCAGCTGTTATGTCCTTCATTTACTAATTCCCCACCTTTCTCCCACTCCAGTTTGCTCTTGTCAGTTGATGAGTGATGTTCAGTATTGTTCAGTGAATAATTTATAATGTCTGATCATCATAGTTCTGAGAGAGTTAGATGTGTGGACTACATTAAAAGACACAAAAGATTTGTGTACAAAACTAAGCTTGTTAGGTTCTGTGGTGTTGGTGATTTAGGTGATGAAAATTTAAAGGATTGTAGGCCCATCTGTCTCTGTAAATAGAAATGATTATTTGTGTTGCAATTGTGTGGCTTTTTACAAAAGAAAAATTTTGGAATGTGCAAATGAAACTGAAGAAGAAATTCCCACATCAGAGAGAGACGGTTTTTTCATTCCCAGTCATGAGATTGTGGATGTTTTAAATAGCAGTATTACAATGTTTGATGTTAATGTGTCACCATTTAAAGCCCCTTCAGAAGTTAGGGAGGATAGGAGAGAAGCTTATGAGAAGAGGAAAAAGTTGACATTAGAGAAAACAGACAACTTCAGCTGTGCAGAAATTAGAAGACATATATGGAGTTGGTGTTTCAAGTCAGTTGTCTCTTGAGAAGCCTGACTGTTCTACTTGTAATCAGTGGTTTTCTAATATTAATACAGCACTTCAGACTTGTAACTGCACTGAAAAAGTGCAATTACTGACATTGCTACCACAGAATGTTAGTAAAACTGATTTGAAGGGAGAGTTACCTACAGTATCAAAGTACCTCATAGATACATTAAGCAAGGTTAGAAATCTATGCTCAACCTGACCCCTACAGTGGGCATCCATTGTCTATAGAAGCTGCAACTCTGGCATTGTCATACTACCTAGATGATAGTACAGACTGTACTAGGGATAGTCCAAACAAAAATGATGTTGTTTGTGTTAGAGATGATAATGGTGAGAAAATTAAAAAGGTAGAAAAGACTTATGACACGATCAATCAAAGAGGCATACAAGCTAATGAAAAAAGACAACCCAAATATAAAAATTGGTCTTTCAAAGTTTTACACTCTACATCCAAAGTGGGTCAAAATTCAGCCAATACAAGCAGTATGCACTTGTATTTATTGCAGTAATCTGAAACTTATATGTACAGCTCTCCAAAATATAACAAACACATGAATTGAGGAAGAAGTTCTTTTACAGAAGTGTTTATGTGACAGAATAAGCAATGAAGACTGTTGGCTCCAAGAGTGTGGTGACTGCCCTGGCACAGAAGCAATGACAGTTGAAACTCTCTGCTTGAATGAAGAAGTTACATTTGCTATTTGGGTAGGTGGTAACCTCATAAGAAAATCTGTATCTGTCCAAAAGTTTCTGCCAGATGTAAGACATTGGGTGAAGAAAGCAATTTCTCATAGCAAAATCAGGAAAATCCAAAGAGAAGGAATAGCTGAAGCAAAAAATCTCTGTGAAAGAAAGTTCTGACATTCTAGTTTGACATTTTGATTTTGCTGAAAATTGGACAGTGATACTATACTGCCTGATGAAATACAAAGTTACCACTGGCAAAATGTTCAGAATTCACTATTCACATGTGTTGCATATCTTGAAAAAGAGATAAAAAGTTTTGCTGTAGTGTCTGATGATACAGCTCATGACACAGCTCATTCTCTCTGTGCTATAGAGATTATAAAAAGAAATTTCTAAGTTGTGCCAATTAGAAAATATTCGATCACTTGTTTACATTTCCGATGGGGCTGCTAACATTTCAAAAATAAATACCAAATTTATGAACTTTTTAAAAATAATCAAATTGAGGGGAAAAAGTGGATTTTTTCAGCGACTGGGCATGGTAAAAGTTCATGTGATGCTATAAGTGGGCTATGTAAGCATTATGCAACAAAGTTTAATCTCCAAAGAGAGTCTGTGCAAGCCATAAGAGATGCAGCTTCATTTGTTGCTGAACTTTCTCATCTTTTACAAAATATATCACTACTGATTCTTGAAGGTAAAACTGTTCAAGCCTACAGGTCTTGTAAGGAAGAAGAATGGGGGCTTATGTAAAACCTGTTGTAGGAATACAATCAGAACATTACTTGTTGGTTAAAAATAACGAGTCTTATATGGGACGTACAATTAAACATCAAGTTGAAAAAGTTGAAACATCCAGCCAGGTGAAAAAACATTACTCAGTAAGTGATTTCAAGGTAGGTGAGTTTGTTGGGTGTGTTTATGACAATAATTGGTGGATGGGGCAGATTACAGGTATATCTCGAGAGCTCAATGACATTACTGTGTCATTTATGCATCCCCACGGTCCAGCTAAAGGGTTCCAAGTGGCCAAAGGAATCTGGAAAGAAGAAGAAAGATAAATGTCCAATGCCATTAGAAAATGTGCTGCTTAAAAAGTAAGGAATCCTACTCCACTTGGACTATCTGCACGACTCCATACTTTTGACCAACAGGAGCTGAGAAAAATCAACCACATCTACTGTGCCTAATCCTTCTAGATAAACCTTTTACAGGTAACTTTATTAATATACTGGTAAGAAATTGTTTATCATCTAAAAGGCTATTTGTGAAAATTATTTTTTTATGAAAGTAAAATTAATAAAAAAATTGCAATAATACCAAGTGTCAAAAAAAAAAAGTTATTGAATTACAGTGATGTGATGCTATAGTATAATAATGTTACGTTCTGCATATTTTTTAGTGTATGTTTTTGTGCTGAACTTCAAAATACAATGTAATTGTACTAATCAAACACCAGTAACCTATGTTTTAACTTTGAAACCTGATTAAACGATGTTTTCAATGAAATATGGACAATCTATTGCATTTTGTGCTGTATTACGCAACAACGCTGAAAACGCGCAATCTTTAAAAATATATATATAAAATTAACCAGGCAAAAATACACTATTCTGCAATGAGCAATTTATTAACAACTAAGAGGACATCAAATGGACAGATTTTCAGATTTTTTAAAAATTGAGCTTTTTTGAACTTCCGCATAACTTAAAATTAAATTTTATGGACTGCATGCATCCCAGGTTTAAAATAAAATTTGCTGTAAAACTACCATTGAGGGACTTCAGATTGCCATCCTTACTTACCTGAAAAATAATTATTTAGTGGGGAAAAAAATAGTCCGAAAATACAAAAAAAAATTATTATTTTTTGCGATAATGTTTTTTTCTTCCTTATCAATAAATGTCAGTCCGGCTTATTCAAACTATGCCAAGTTAAAATTTAATTCAATAGCTACAAAATAAAAACAAATTAAGTGAATGGATTAAATAGTTTTGAAGCAGCGCTCGTTTTAAAATACAGCATTTTCCCCATTTTTCAAAGATCACTAGATTTTAGCCAAACTTCAAAATGCTGTAGCTGGAGAAAAAAATTTTTTTAAGAAAATCCTTTCAGGATATTTTATGTCTCCAGTAGTTGTAACTACTGTAATTGTTTGGAACAAATCTAAAATGGTCACCTGACATGGTGCCCCGCCTGAGCTGAGATGGAATTACTCATTTTGCCTTTTTCGGCTTCCAGTTGCTTCATTTCAGTTAGATTAATGCTGATTTTTTCTTTCTTTTTTTTTTTTTTTTTTTTTTTGTTTCTGCAAAATCCATATTGGTTAAGCGTTTGCAACATTTCTTTCCATTTGCGCGGCCATGTTGCAATATTTCCTTCTGTTTCTGCAGCCATGTTGTTGGGAAGTCGACAGTCTTATTTTATTTTTTTACTTTAAGAAAGCTTTATCTCAGATTTTTTTTTTACTATATAACCATATTTTTACACGTGTTTTAAGCCCCCCCCCCCCCACTTCATTTCCAAGGCCGTATTACGCTGTATTCTGGAAACTGGCAGTCGCAATTTTTTCAAATTATTATTTTCTTCCAGATGGTTTCGTCTCATATTGATGAGGTGAAAAGTTTTTTGCTTTACAAGAACCATTCCCAGTTTTCTCACTTTAATATTACGGGGTTGTAAATATCAATGAAACTGCTCCCATCACATTTTCACAAATTCACTAAATTTTTCTTTAAACTGTAGTCAATTTACAAAATGGATTCCAAACAAAAATTGTATATGGACCTATGTTTTACAAATCAAGTTAAATGTGGGAAAAGTACTGCTGTTTCTAAAGTTGACATGATCCCTACCCACCTAACAAAGTCGCCTAAATAATCACCCGGTGAGGCCCCTGCCCCCTAGTACAACATAATTGATGCAGGAAATGGAGCAGAATGTCTATCAGGCAAAACATCCTTCGAAGGAGGGAGTTAAAAGTTTAATTAATTAACTAAATGCAAAATAAAAAAATATATGGATTTCAAATTATTCTTCATACTTTCTGACCATTATTTTTAAAAATCCAAAAGCATTTAAAGAATCATGTTTAAGTTCTGAATGAAATTAAATAGTTCTAATTTCTTCTGCATTTCTTATCAGGGAAATGGTATCATAGTTTGACTATTACAACTAAATACTAATTTGAACTATTATAAAAATCTCAAATTGACTTATTTTCTAAAAGTTCGCTTTGTCGCAGTGCAGAACAATAAATTTCATGGCAAAATTCAGATTTAGGCAAACCTTTGCCTTTCAGACAGTTTTTAGGTTTTCCTCTTTGTGCTGCAGACTTCTGAAAAAGATTCTGCTCCTGGGTACTCTTGTAATTTTTACAGTTTGCTTGACCTTTACCTGTGACATTATAACTCTGGTTAAGCCTTAGAACATATATACAGTGATATCTACCTAGCAAGATCATCCAAGGTTCTGTGAAAAAAATGACCTTCTTTGCAGGTGATAGCCAAATAGTGGTTCAATATGCCAAAATATCTCCAATCTCCACTTGAAAATACCATAGAAAAGACACCTTTTTCAATGCAGCATAATGTGAAGTGCTTGTAGTTTTTTTTTTTTTTTTCTTTCTTTCTTCCTTCCTTGCCATTTTGTTATTTAGGAATGTTATTCACACAATTTCTCACTAAGAGCCGGTAAGACTGGGGAATGGGTAAGGTGTTTGGAACGTACATACACTAGTGCCCAAAAGTTAAGCATAATTGGTAAAACACACAAAGTAAAGGGTTAAAACTAAGAGAACAGTGGACATTGGTACGTAGATTAGTCACACACCAAAACCAATCGCAGTGCACAGTCAAAAAATATCCGCTGAAGTTTGATATGCAAATATCTCGCAGTTCCATAAAAACAGCTTAACCTACCCTGAGTGCCTTATTACATTTCTTTGCAAATTGCAATCCACGTGCGAAGAGTTGTCATTGGTGATCAGGAACATAATATGAAACAAAGACGCCAAGTCAGCCATTTTTTGCAGGGTAGAATAATCAGAAGGCTCAAATCAGGTCAGTCACAGACTGCAGTCTCCAGAGCACTGAATGTGCTGCAAAGTGTCATTTCCAGGCTTTGGAGAAGTTTTTAACATTTGCAAGTAAATAGTGTACGGCCCGTGACGGATGTCAGTGAAGCCCGAGTTGTATGTCAAGATCGCTGTAAATGGAGAAGTTTGATACGGCAACAGTAAGTAAAAATTATCTGGTAGTTTGTATTTCTTTTCGAAGCTAACCTCTGAATCTCAGAGAACAGCTTAGTGATATGTATGTATGCAAGTAAATTCATGTGAAACATGTATAATATATTTACACTACAAACATACTGTACTAACACTACTTTTATAGCATTACTTTTTTTTTTTCTTTTTTTCCTGTTTCGTGATATGAACCACGTTACTTTGTCTTTGCTTGATATTAAACAACAAAAATTTAGAAGGGTCAAACAGTAATATTTTATTATATTGTAATGAAAATAATAGTTGGTTTTAGGAAAATAATGTTACTATTGAAAAAAGTTTAAAAATTAATTTACCTTAAAACAACGTGGTTAGATACTTACTTGGTTAGTAGCGATGTTGAAAAACCTTTTTTTTTTTAATATATTAGTCTTTTTTTAAATAAATTTGAACCTAAAATACGGGTAGATAAGATACACAGAAAGATTAATTGGGAATGCGGCTAATAAAATCATAGCCAAGGTATTCGGCGCTTTTCTTGACACCATCGTCAGAGTCGTTTTAACATGCTAATGCACACTTCAAGGAATTGAGAATGGCGAGTATTTATCCTCATCTCAATTTTACTAGCAATATCGATGTGCAGGCATGCAGGCACTGTTGTTAGTTTGTCGTACATGAGAGATTCCCACTTCAAGCATTGTCTATTGAGTTCAATATTGACCAGAAAATTGATTTAAATTCAATCGATTATTATTGTACAATTCCAGTCCGAAATTGATTTAACTTTAATTTTAAATGATTTACAATATTTGAAAACTAATGGAAATTAATTTGATTTTAAATTTAATGTTTATTTTTATTAATTTAATTAACCTCAGTATATTTTATTATTATTTTTTATTATTTTTTATATTTATTTTATTTTATTTATTTATTTTATTTTTTATTATTATTTTATTTTTATTATTATTATTATTATTATCATTGCTCTATTTCTGGTAAGAATTTTCTTTTTGTTTTGAAAGGTTTTTCTCTCTTTTAATTATCTTTTTCTACACTTCAGGAAGGGTTGTTGAGTTATGAAATGAATATTGCAACCTTTAAGTTTTTTCAGTTGATATAGATTCAGAAAATCTTAATTCTTTTTCAGATTTATGGGTTGAAATCAATTTTATTTTATCAAATTTTGGAATTTTTTTTATTTTTAAGATAATATTGAATTAAGGCTGTTTTCTCCTCTTTTTGGTTCCAATTTTTGATGTGTTGATTCAATCTCTGCTTCAACCTGTTTTTGGTGCTTTCTATGTACAAGATGGGAGGATTAGATTGTTTTATGGGAATTCATAAGTCAGAGGTCAATCCAGGTTTTTAAAAATCATATCCGTTTTTGGTGAAATTCTGCCTATTTTTATGAAATTTACCAGGCTATATTTGTGAAATTTGCCCTATTTTTGTGTTTACAGTCATTTTAATTCTCTATAATTATTATTCTGCCAGTAATTTTTTTCAGTTATGTTTTATTTATTTTATTTATTTTTATTCTATTGTTTCATTGCTAATCGTGGCTCACGCTTTCTGAATTTGCAGCAAGTTTTCTGTTTTGATGATTTTGTACACAGTCTTTTTTTTTTTTTAATACAACTCTGTGATTATGCTCCAGCTGAGATCTCAGAAAATAATAACAGTAATGATAATACCACTCCAGTAACACTGACTCCAGGTTGTATTAAACCAGGAAAGCTCAAAATTTTTAAGTACTCGAAGGAAAAAAATAACTACAACAATATTTTTTTTAAAAAACGTTGCTCATGCCGAAATCCCAGTTGGTACAGCAAAGATTAACCGGAGTAGGGATGGGCAAAAAATATGTGTTTTTGAGCATCGATGTTTTTGCGAGTGATAATCGATGTTTGAAAATGCAAAAGAATATTTTCTACATAAAGTAAATGAATTTTACTTTGCTGCATTCTTTTAAAGAGGAAGGGAATATAATCTTTTTATGTCATGAATTAGCAATTTTTTCTTCACCGTTGTACTTGATGTTTTGCTGTCGGAAATAAAATTATTTTTTTAGATGTTACAGAAACCGATAACCACCCACCCCCCACCCCCATCATCAAGGTTGGTTTCATGACTGACGTTTGAAAAGTTCTGCACAAGCGTAATCCACTAAAAATTTTTATGTGATAAACAAATGAATTTATCTTTTTTGTATTTTTATAAAGAGAAAAGGAATATCCCCTTTTTATGTCGCAAATCAAAAAGATTTTTTTTTGTCGTTTTTTTCAATGTTTCTTTCGTCGTCAAAAATAGAGTTCTTATCCTCGATGTAACAGGAGCCGATACATCGAGGTTTTCGATACATTAAGCATTTTAACAAATATTATGGTTACTGGATGTTGAATTGATGATCATATGTAGAGGATTTTAGGAAGGGAGTGTCTGACCCCAGGTCTTAAACAACCCTTAGAAATAGGAAGCTGGAGATTTGGGCTAGATTGCCCGATAGGAAAGTGACACGGAAGCAAAGTAGAAAGGGGGAGGAAGGCGCCCTTATTTATTACTGGGGGCCAGTACCTGGGGTCTGACGGCTTAACGTGCCCATCCGACGCACGGCGGATATTTAGTGGATCGAGCGTTCGTGCCTGCTGGGATTGAACCTGAGGTCCTTTCCATGGCAGTCACGAACGTTGCCCACTAAGCCACCCGCGGCCCTGGATGTTGAATTAGTGAGCTATCACCAATATATTGAACAGCGATTTATTCATCGGTATGCCCATAACTGCTGCAGATGGGAAAGACGCAAGTTCTTCGGCTCTTTAGCAAAACATAGAGGCTTTCGCTGATACATCAAAAATTTTCACCAATACTACCATGCATGAATGTTTCAGGAATGACTATCCACCAATATGCCCGTAAAGTAAGGAAAGGAAGCACATCCCTACTTTGGAGTTAGCCCTGGAAAATGAATGCGGGGAAAAAACTGTTCCCATAATGCTTTGGGGTTTCTTTCAGAGAGGTTCGCCTCAGCTGCCGCTAGCGATGACCCAGTGATTGATACACATCCGTCAGAGACTTTTACTGAAAACAGTTCATAACAACGAAAGAAAAAAAGCACAGTAAAATACAATATTCAAGATCCCTCTCACACAAAACTATTTTCCTTAAGATTAAATTTAACTGAAAGTGAAGACACCATCACAGTTCAAAATATTTTTGTGAAGATACGATACTGTTTGACATAAAAATATTTCTGTGAAGATACTGTTTGATCTAAAAATATTTTGGAGAAGATACCGTCTGACGGTATTATTGGGTGTGTTCATAGTTCTACCCATTTTTATAGGCTACAAAGAAAGGAGGAGAATACAAAAAATAACATAAATAGGATTTCACATAATTGCCATCATTCTGTATGACCTCTTGCCATTTATCTATGAATAGTGAATCCCACACCTGAAAAACTCCAGTGTTTTAGAGTCAAAAAGTCATGTAATGCCGTTTTCACATCGTCCACATCATCAAAGGTTTAGAGAGCAAAGGCATTCTGTAACTATCAAAAAAGGTGGTAGTCCGTAGGTGCCAGGTCAGGGAATACGCCGGGTGAGGTAACACTTCCCAACCAAAGTCAAGTAATTTTTGCAGAGTGATTAAAGGAGCATGAGGTCTGGCGTTATCATGATGAAGGATCACGCCTTTGCAATTGACGAGTGCTAGCCGCTTCGATGTCAGCTGTTCTCACAATCTGTCCAAATGTTGGCAGTAGAAGTCAGCATTTATCATTCGGTTAGGTGCCAACACCTGCCAGTGGATTATTCCCTGGACATCCCACCAAACACTCCACAAAACCTTTTGGGGATGCCCTCCTCCTTTTGAGGTCGATGGAGCACACAGTCCGTCAACTCTTTACATTACGATACAGCACCCATTTCTTATCACCCATTACAATTCGTCCCCAAAGCGGTTCATTTCTGTGACGAGAAAGTAAAGAAATGCAGGTATGGATTCTCTCCTCTCGTTAATGCAGAAAGCTGGTGCGGAACCTAGTTTTCGAACTTGGTGATTAACCCAAGCACAGGCATCCGTCTTTCGACTGTTGTTCTGTGTACCGAAAACGTTTCCACTAATTCCTGAATGGTTGGATTTGGGTTATTTGTTATGGCTTGGTCCACATCCTTGTCAGAAACCACGGATGGACATCCAAGATGTGGTTGATCTTTATGGCTTCTGTCTCTGTCCCAGAATTTCCTAAACCAACGGCGACACGTGCTATCACCAACTGCATTCTTCCCATACACTTGACAGATGTTGCGGCGAGTCGCTGCTGCAGTACTGCCTTTATTGAACTCGTACAGTAAACATCTAATGTGCTCCTTATTGCATGCCATGTTACACCATCCATGATTTCCATTACGAATGACTTACTCAGACAAACCTAGTGTTTCTATATATGCTCTATTGCTCCACACTTTATTGGCCAAAAATGTGTCATCGCAGCAACATCTGTGATGTAACTATTCCAATCACAATTTGCATCTATTACAAAAATGGGTAGAACTTTTGCCCACACCCAATAAATGCCGCCTGGATAGACCCTTGTAAGTACCTACTTTTCCTAAAAGTTAAGGTGAAAATTTGGTATTTACGAGCACGTCTTTGATGATAGAGACAGAATGGCCAAAGTGACAGTTGTATTTTTTACCCAATTTGAAGGTTCCAAGACAGGAAAGGTTATACACTGAGTGGCCACTTTATTATGACCCCCCCCCCTCAGTACTTCGTTGGGCCATCTTTTGCCTTTAATACTGCGTCGATTCTTCGTGCCATGGACTCCACGAGATGTTGATAGGTGGTTTGTGGGATCTGAGACCATGCTTGATGAATAGCACTTTCCAAGAGTGCGTGATTGCAGGGTTGTGGATCCAGCTGTCTGGCGGCTCATTCAACTTCATCCCACAAATTCTAAATGGGGTTGAGATCTGGAGATTGTGGGGGCCACCTATGCAAAGTAAACTCACCAGCATGTTCCTGAAACCAATCCTGTACAATACGAGCACTATGGCAGGACGCAGAAATCGTGATAATGCCTCTACACGCATATTTAACGCCTTAAAAATGCTGAATACGCTTTAAAATTTAGAAATGCTTATTTTTATGCATTGTTTTTCCATATGAAATTTCCTTTTATAATCAGTGATTCCACTGCGATTTTGTCATAAAAATGACCATTTTTTTTTATCCAGAAATTATGTGTTAACTTTTATGTCACAGTTTATGAAAAAATCATGATTTGGTCCCCATTGCCGAGCCACGGACCGAAGCGTTACCGCTCGCTCGATCGAGTAGAGCCGTGGAACAGCTCAACCAATCAGCATGCGCATTACAGGGAAAAAGGTTTCAGCAGTGTCGGGATTGAGACGCTAGTGTATCGGTGTAGCGTGGTGCAGTTAAGCCTTGACGTGGAGGAAGTGAAAAACGACGTGTTTTGTAGTTCGTTTAATTGCCATTTCAGGGCGGGATTCCCGCCAATACAAAACTATTAAGCGGGAGTCTCCCGCCTTTAGAAATTTTAAGAAAAAATATATATAAATATAAATTTTCGGTCCGTTTTTGGATCGCTCGCAAAATTTGCGTGTTAAAAACGTATCCTTTGTAAAAATACGTAATTTAGAAATGGTCCCGTTCAGAGTTCCGAAAATTGCAATCAAACATAATCAGTATATGGACCCATGAATCGGCTTCCATGCCTAGCCGTACAAGCAGTTTATTTTGCATATCGCAGACTGTTACGAATCAGGCATGAGATTGCTCTTCGGATTCGCGGAATTCCACATTTCGGTTATACCTGAGAGTGATAACCAAAAAAAAAAAAAAAAAAACTGAAGATAATGTTTAATTTTTGGAGGATTAGTGGGGGAGGCTCGTTTTCCGCCTAGTGAGCGATATTCCGTTTTTCAGAACTTCCCAAAACGAAAGCTAAACAGAGGGAAATTTTTTCCTGCGATTGTAATTTCTTTTTCTCGCGAAGTTTCCTCTGTCCAGTATTGTTATTAAAAATCAATTTATTGCATAAATGTTTGCATTTCAGCTTGAAAGTGCAGACAAATAGTTTCCGATAACGGAAGTTTGACGGAGCAAAACTTTCCTTGTAAACTTTAGGAACGAGTTTTTCTTTTTTACAGATTCGCAGAGTAACTTGTCATCAAAACTGAAGATAAATTTTTGGGAGGTGGTGTGTGTGTGTGAGTGCGAGGTGGCGGTGGAAGGGGGGGGTCAGGCTGGGGACAGAATTTCGTCAAACTGCAGATTTCGGAATTAGACGAACTGCAGATTTCCTCTGCTCATTTATTGTAAAATATAATTTTGTTTGATAACCGATTGTGTTTCAGCTTGAAAACGGAGGAAATTTTTCCAAAAACGGCAGTCAGACGGAGCGAAGATTTTTTGTAATTTTTTTCCCCGATGTTTCCACTGCCCTGAATTATTGTTAATGTTATTTTCCCTCTATAAATAGTTGCAAAGGGAGAAACTGAACATTCCTCATATCAGAAGAATGGTTGAATCAACCAAGTCTCAATTATGTGAACTGTAAACATCTCATACATAGTATTCAAGGAGATAGTTTTTTCAGAGCTGAAGGAACAAAAATAATAAATTAGTTGATCTTTGTAATACCAAACTTGCACATCACAATGTCCAATGAAAGTTTATTTTATCTTTTGTAATTGAGAAACTGTAGATTTCCTTCCTCCATAATAGAACTCTTTTTGAAGTTTGAGTGTGTAGAATCTGAATCTGTGAAGCAACACACACACACAAGTTTTGGTACATACAGTCTTTCAAAAGCAAAACAAAAATTTTTGCAGCCTCATGGATAAAACAAGACAAGTAAGATTTTGATAAATTACGATTTACTTATTTTATATAAAAGAAATTCAATTACATGCTAATTCATGTTGACATATTTATTTATATATTATATAATTAGTTGTTTTTATATTAAATATTATTTAGCTAAAAATGTAATGTGATAATTGTTCGTTCTCTAAAATTACTCCTTTGGAAAGAAAAATACTCCTTCAAAAAATGTGAAGGAGTATTTTTACTCTTTTGAAAAAATCCTAGCACGGTCTCTGGCAGGACACATTATCTTGTTGAAAATAGCCATCGCCATGACAGAATGCACTTGGTCCGCAACGATGTTTAGATATGATGTGCCAGTCAGACGTTGATCAACACGAATTAAAGGGCCCAAGGCATGCCAGGAAAACATTCCCCAAACCATAACGCTCCCTCCACCAGCTTGAAGGGTTGTAGCAATGCATTTGGGGTCCATGCTTTCGTGCTGTTTCCGCCAAATTCTCACTCGGCCATCGGCATGGTACAACTGAAAACGGGATTCATCGGACCACATAATTTGTTTCCAATTCTCGACTGTCCAATCCCTGTGCTCCTGTGCGAACTGGAGACATTTTCTCTTGTTAACTGCAGACAGCAAAGGTGTTCGAACAGGCCTTCGGCCACCATATCCCATCCGATGCAGTGCACGGCTAACAGTGCGTGCCGAGATCATTTGAGGGGATCCTTGATTAAGATGGTCAGTAATTTGCTGCACTGTTGCCCTTCTGTTGTCTGTTACCAGTATGGACACTCTCCGTTCTGCCCGAGCAGTCACTAGTCGATGACGACCACAAGTTGCACATAGAGACCCAGTTCTTTGGCTGACAGTCCTGTCTTTACACACTTTAACAACAGCTGCTCTGGAACATTTCACGAATGCAGCGGTTTCGGTGATACTCACTCCATGGCTCCCAGCTCCTACAATCATCCCACGTTGAAAGTCTGTCACATCGCATTTTTTACCCATCTCGTCACCCAAAAATCACTTCTACTACTGTCGCAAGCACTAAGCTTTCCCTTTTTATACTAGCCTCGCCCTCTGGCGGCAACAGCATGCAGCCACAGCTCATTTGCTTAAAATTGTCAGGTGGTCATAATAAAGTGGCCACTCAGTGTATACACCAACCAGTACAAGGTCGTCCAAGGATCACAACCCCTCAGCATGATCAGTAACTTGCATTAACTGCATGATGTTTGTCAGGCAACTCTTTGCAGAGCATGTGGCTGCCTCAGGACCAAGAGTTTCAAGACAAACTGTTTACAGGATGCTCAGGGCAATGGCCTCTATGCCAGACATCCAGTAGTTTGTCCATTCACTCCTGCAAACAGGAGGGCCCGTTTTAACTAGACACTGAATTAGTGGAGCAATGTGCTCTTCACCTATGTGTCAGGATTTAATTTACAGACTGATTCTCATTAACCACTCTCTGGAGAGAACGGGGAACCCATTACAATACGAATAACATCAGGGAAAGGGACCAATTTGGTGGCGGTGGAGTCATGGCATGGGCAGGCATCATGTTGAATGGGTGCACAGAGCACCACATCTTCGACAGAGGTACTGTTACTGCTCTGAAGTACAGAGACGAGACTGGAACCTTATGTGAGACTTTACAGTGGTGTCATAGATCCAGAGCTGAGTGGAAAACCATTAAAATAATTTGCAACAAAAACAACTATGTATTCGTAAATGGGGGCAGACAGAGAGAGCTACCTGCCTGCTTCATCTTCCACAGAACAATTCTCCAACATCCTTCATGTTTGGAACATTCAACTAGTGCTTAAAAATTTATTGGCAGAACCACAAAGTTTAATGAACAATAAGAAACAATTCCAAAGTTTTGTGAAATTACTATTGTTTGCCTTACCTCAATCAATGATTTCCAAATAAACAAAATGAAATTACTGACTGATAAATCACCAACTAGTAAACTACAATCATTATTATCTGGCTCAGCAACTATTCAGGTACAGAAAAGAGTTCCACCAATAAAAATCCCTATAGTTTCTAGCATTGGAAACTGCTTTCCCATCTAGTCAACAGTAACTTGACTGAAATCCAACCAGTGCTTTAAGAACGGACTATTATTTTTTTTCAGTTCAGTACATGACCAAAATTACTGTGAAGACAAACTATTTTTCTGCTTAGATTCAAACAAGTTTCTTTATTCTAGCATCATTTTATTACATTATTATTAATTTCCCATGCAATGTGCACTGTGAAAAGATTCATCAACATTTTACTGGAGAAGAACGTTTTACGTATCTTTAGGCCAACTCGGAATTTGCTAAATTGTAAGATTCCTGACTTATGCTTAATTTTTCTCTCTCTCTCTTTATCAACATTGTTCTCTAGCACAAGTTAGGAACTGTTAAGCCAATTTCAGTATGAAATATGTTGCATTAAATTTGATTTTGTACACACCCACTTCAACTTATGCCAAAAGAAATAAAGGTGAGAGGATTGAAGAGGATGGAAGACAATGTTCACCTTAACAACAAAAGAGGATGCTTGCCCCCTTATCACACTACTCCTTGTTCTCCATTTTGCACACTTCATGTTTTTAATAAATTCTATTCAAAAATGCTCTAAACATACGATTTCTTTTTTGCCTGATGTTTTATTGCTCCTTCATTGCCCTTCATGATGTGAGTGAGCAGGCAGGACCAGCCCGTGATATAGTTCATGCGTTGGCAAGATGGAGGTCTGGCCGCCATTAGATGAAATTAAGATGTTTTGTTACACACATACCCCCCACCCCCCACCCCCACTTTTCTTGAGGCACACAGTCCACATAGTGATAGCATTATTTATGGAATTATCTTCCAAAAATTCAATAAAAACCTGCACAAATTGCCAGTTTGTATTTCGAGGAGAATACTGTAATAATACACATCAGGAAAAAATACTTCCTGTGGGAATACTTCCAAAAACTTTCAGAACAGGCAACAGAAAAATGAAATATTGAAAATAGACTGTGGAATGTATATCACAAATGACAACGGGGTATGTTTCCTTCACACAGCCAGGGGAGGGGGGTCAAACTAACCTACATGAAAAATTCCCAAATATTGATTCTGCACTTGAAAGTTCTGAGGAAATTTCTTTTTCCCTTCGATTAAAACATTAAGTTGGAGTCCCTTGATTAATGTGAGAGGCTTAAGACCAACCCATTAAAATTGCACTGTATGTACGAAGGTATCTAAAGAAAAACAAGGATTGAGGAGTTACCTGAATTTTGTAGTGTATGCATTTTTATTTAGCTTCTCTTTTTATTATATTAGCAATCTGGATTTCATTAGCAATTAGGTTGAAACAAATAATTCAGAATCCTTTGAAAATGAAATAAACAACACCGTATTTCCTTCCCGTTCCCCACTGAAATCCCAATTTTCTTTTTTCCTCTAAATGATTAGAGTATTTTTACTGTATTCAGTCTCTTCACCTCATACGGGTAAAATGAGAATTTCTAAATCACATGTTGTACCAACCAAACGTGCCGAATTCCTACTCGGTCCTAGGAAGACAAATATTCACTTTGAAAACAAATATACCCATCGGAGATGTCATACCGTCGTCCTCTCTTTTACGGTGTAATTAGTTTAAATTTCGGATGCGGTCACTTTGAAAATGATACCGTGCTATAGTGGTAGGGTAAAGCGCCTAGGGTTGTTTCCGTCAGCTGCTCCTGGCCTCCTGCTTTGCAAAACAAGGGGTTGGTCAAGAAGCGAATGGAAACATACTTTGGAGACAATTTCATGACTGTAGCCTCAAAGGCGAGTAATGTTGTCTTAGGTACAGGAAGAGACACAAAGATACAGACTTCAAAAATAAAAAGGCTAAATATTCTGGCTTAGAAGAACGGTTATAAAATATTGCAATTAGGAATTCGCTTTTATGCAATAATACGGATGAAACAAACGCAATTAATTCACAAAGAAAAAAGGGCAAATAATATGTATTTTATGAAACAGTATATTTCAGATCATTATCATATAAACATAATATATATAGTTATATGAAAAAGCTAAAGCAAAATAAGGGCAGTCTACCAGCCAGCCGCCCTCCATATGACAGCCGACGTGGGTGCAAGCCCACGTCGCCCATGCCTAGGATCGGCCCTGTGAGCAGGCAATAAGTTTCCAAGAGGAAAACTAAACTAAGACTTTTGCAAAAATCTGAATGTTTGTGATGCGTAGGTGCACACTGCTCATGGTTCAGAGACTTTTCTTTGGTTCAGTGAGGGAAAACAGGTTTGAGACTACTTCTAATTAAGAGGCAGTTTTTGGCTCTCTGCCTCATCGACAGAGATTGCACACTGATGAGATGCCAGAACTAAGAGTTGCATTGTGATTTCAGAAAGCCTCAATTTAAGACTTTGTGAAGCAGACGCAATTGACATAAACTTGTGAAAAAACATATTGGGTTGGAAAGAAAGTAATGTCTGACGACAATTTACCCAAAGTTGAAGCCCCAGCTACAACGCACATTGGCCACTGAGATTGCGGACCACACCAACATGACATCAGCAAGTAGGTGGCCTAAGTCACTGGAAGTTAGCTTTCAGAAGGCCAAGGGTGTAAGTGCCAGAACATGAAAGTGGACAAGGAGCAGAGCACATCTGCCATTGCATGCTGTAGAGTTTCATCGCAGCAGTACCCCTGCAAGTGCTGTAAGGAACATTACCAGTGTGTGTTCCCAATGCCATATCACGTCGTCAGTGCTGTCATTGGTTCGAACAGTTTCCAGAGGGAACTTTTGTCCTGTCAGACCATCCCAAATCCGTAAGACCCATGTGCACAAGAGGGGAATTTGGGTACCCCATCAACTCGAAATTGAGCAGAAAGAAAATCGCAGGAGTGCATGCGCTTCCCTGCTTGCACATGACCATGTTGAACCGCTCTTGGACTGCACTGCCGCAGGTGACAAGAAATGAGTCCTGTACGACAATGTCAGCATCCAGAAACAGTGACTAGACCCAAAACAGAAGCTGATGCTGACCGCCAAAGCCAGCTTACACCCACATAAGGTCTTGCTATCTGTTTGGTGGGATATGCAGGTGTATTGTGTTTTTTGAGCTGCAGCCAAACACCACTATCACCACCAATATGTACTGCCATCAGCTTGATGGTCTGCATGCACTGTTTACATCGAAACCACAACAGGAGTTGATCCACGTTTTTAAAGATAATACCCATTTTTGTGAAATTCTACCTATTTTTGTGAATTTTGCCTATTTTTGAGTTTAGAGCAATTTCAATTCCATATAATCCTTATTCTGACAGTAATTATTGTTTTTTATTTCTTGTTTATTATTGCTGAACCGCAAGGGCATCATCCTCCTACAGCAGGATGGAGTGAGACCTCACACAGCAAGGGTGACCTGTCACAAGATCAGGGACCTGGGCTGAACCACAAGGGCGTCCTCTTACAGCAGGATGGAGAGACCTTACACAGCAAGGGTGACCTGTCTCAAGATCAGAGACCTGGGCTGGAAGCTGCTGCACCCAGCCTATTCCCCGGACATTGCCCCCTAGCGGTTACCACTTTTTCGGATCATTGCAGCCAGGGCGCAATTTCACCGATTAGCAACTAGTAAATAGCTAGTGAAAAAACAAATTTGCTAGTGAAAAAAATCGCAGTAGCAAATATTGCTAGTAAGGTAATTTCTTTATTTAAAGTAACCAAAAATCATTATTAATCCACGAAGTTTACATAGCAGTTTCTATTATCACTTGTTAAAACAGCGACGATCAGCGATTCTCTTTCGCCAATTTCCTTTCGACACTTAATACCCATCCTCCCCATATCTTTCATCCCTTCCAAACTGTCGTAGAAGCGCATTGAAACTCCTCTCATTGGTCTATTACAGAAACTGAACGTGATGTCGGCAATGGTTGCTGTGGCAACCCAGAGATCTGGGATGGATCGATTGTTTGACCACCTGCTCTGCCACCCTCCCTTCTTTTGCCCCACGAACTTTGTCCTCAACTCCTACCTTGCCCTAAGCCAAGCGATCGCCTTTATTGCGTGGCATAGATAGACGTTTTTTACGAAACGCGTTCATGGAGGGGGTAAACGACTACGGAAGAAACTTTTGCTTCGTCTGACTTTTGGTTTTGGAAATTTTCCTTGTATTTTCAAGCTGAAATACAAATATTTATCCAGTAAAATGTTAATGAGCAATAATACTTGACAGAGGCAACATCGTGAGAAAAAAAAAAAATTATGATTACGGAAAAAATCTGAATTCCGTCGACCTTTCATTTTCTAGTTTCGTAAAGACGGAATTCCAATAATAACGAAAAAGCCGGAATTCCTTGAATTCGCGGAAGAATCTCATGCCTGAAGATTACAGAAAAATTTTGCAGCAGCCAACTTCCGTTTTTGCAAATTGTTCTCCACAGTTTCAAGCTAAAATGCAAACATTCATGCAATAAAATTATATTTAACAAGAAAAGCGGACACAAAGACAACATTGGGAGAACAATTTGCGATTACGGCAAAATTTTCTTACTCCGTTTCACTACTGTGTTCGAAAGTTTTGGAGCACGAAATTTCGTCTCCAGATGGAAGACGACCCCCTTTCCCAAATATCGATCTTCAGAATGATCTAACTGATGACAAAAAAAAAAAAAAAATAAAGCGGTATTCCGCGAATCCCTGTAAGAATCTCGTGTATATCATAAAAATAATAGCAAAAGAAAAATTTGAAACAAAATGAAAATTTGTAGAATCCCTAGTTTTGATAGTGAGTTCCGTAGTCAGACAACTAATTCCGTAGAAACTACGGCATTGTGTGGTAGTTGGCAGATATGAAGTGTGTAGAAGTTTAGCAGAAATTTGTGCGATGCTTCCACTTAGTACTGCATGTTGTGAGGCGGGATTCAGTTTTTTAAAAAGAATACAAGGGGATTGGAGGAACAATTTGTCTGTTGAAACTTTAAATGCTCTGATGACAATTGAAATACTGTAGAAGGGCCACAAGAAGAGATTTTTAATCCACAGTCAGCAAATATAAAGTGGTATGATGACAAAGTCAGACACCCTGAGCATAAACCATATGGGAAGAAATCTGAATTAGAATGTCAGTGAAATATATTCATGTGGTATGAGAATTTGTTAGAAATTAATAATAAAGATAGTCACTAAACTTATCTAAGATTCTATTCATTATTCAAAATGTAAGTCAAAATATTTATACACATATTTAAATTTCTGTGTAACTTTATTAGAAAATAAGTTACAATGTGATTTAGTTTTACTTGCTAGTCATGCAATGTTTTGCTAGCAAACTATTTGGTCACTAGCAAAATTTGCTAGTGAGCAAAAAAGATGAAATCTTGCCCTGGTTGCAGCATTTCCTGGATGGACAGTGGTTCACCAACTGGGACGATGCCAAATGCATACTTACTCACTTCTTTACATCCAAGCTGCCACAATTCTACAGGGACAGTATCTAACATCTGCCCAGATGATGGCAATTACATTTTGGACTGATTTGGGCTTGTATGTATGATAATTAGCACTCTTTTGTTGCCGTGCATTCGAAGGAATTACTTTCTTTCCAACTCAATACTAAATGAATAATCCTAATAGTCTAAGAATTCTGACTTGGCACCAAGGTTGGGCTTCTGCCGGCAGAAACTACTTTTTGCAGTGCCAGTGGCAGAAACTGGATATAACCGCTTTAAACCGGCAGAAAATGGCAACAACTGGCAGAAACTAAGTACTTAAACCATTTTTGTATCAATTAGTACATGAAATTTACAGTAAATCAAAGATGACAAATATTTATAATTGGAAGATTAATAAAGAAGTAAAACACTTGTTGCAACTTTCAAAACCTATTGCTGCTGCCTTGGATAAGATCCAAAAAGAGGACTGTTCTATTGCAGATGCTTGTGAAATTTGGTTGACCCTAATGGATGATGATAATCTCATGAAAACTAATGAATGTAAGGTTAAGAGTAGGTTTAGTCAGGCAATAAGTCAACATCATATGCTAGCCTATATGCTTCATCCAAAGTACATGGGATCTAAATTGTCACAGCTGGAAGAAAGTGCTAGGAAATTACTTTATGACATCAACCCAAATTTTATGTCTTACATCATTACTTTTCAAGCAAAATCAGCTCCTTTTCCTTAAACATATTATTACTCCAATGAAGTCTTAGAAAATGTCTCAGCTTCTACATGGCGGTCTAGTTTAAAGAAAACAATTGTAAATGAAGATTTTTTTTTTAATCGGAAGTTTAACGACCACCGTGAGCAACTCTATGGACTATAAGCAGTCGCCCGTCCCTAATTTAGGGTCACTGGTTCCAGGGAAGGGAGAGAGCCAGTTCGTAAGACAAACACAAGATCCATGCCTCACCGGGATTCGAACCTGGGCCCCTTTCGGACGAATGATCAGAGGCCAATCGCTTAGACCACTGCGCCACCGGGGCAGCTAAATGAAGATTTCATAACACTTGCTTGCACAATGATGATATTTCCTGTAAGTTCTGCTGGGCTTGAAAGAATATTCTCAAGCTTTTTGTTTATTCACAATAAATTAAGAAATTGTTAGGATTTGGAAACAGCAGCAGAATTAGCCTTTTGCTATCAACTACTTTGTGGAAAAAGTGCACTTGAATGGTGAATTTACTGCGATGTAACCTTTGAATAAATACTGTAACTGAACTTATTTTACTTTAAAATGCATTTCCCTATGCTATTCATTATATGGATTCATTATATGCTCTTTAGGGTACTTCAGTAATTCATTATATGCTATTTGTGGTACTTCGGTAAGTTTTTATTACAAGAATTATTTTCTGGATTTCTGCCAGGTATTGCCACTTTTATGGCACAAACTAATTTCTGCCATGCCGGTTTTAACCGCCTTGGCAGAAACTTGCCAACCCTGCTTGGCACTCTCTTGCTTCCTCTCAAAAGCTGACAACTGTTTTTCCTTAAGCAGAATTTAGTCTGATGCATGCCACTTAAAAAGATTACCACTGTACTCCTTAGTTAACTAGGTACAGTATAGATAAGTCACTTGCACTTTGTCATAGAATTAGTCGATTCTACTCTATGCTCTTAGAGACAGTTGTGAAATGCTTGCATAGGCTATGCAACTACTTCATGCTGCAATATATGATAAAGTTATAGAACAAATTAATTTTCTGATCTACCAGATTCTCCCCTTGAAATATGTAAATCAGTGTTGCTGAACAGTTTCCCACTACAAATATCATACATCTGTAACTTAATCTAGGCTTTCTTAACTTTTTATCCATGTAATGAAAAGTTCTATTTTTCCAATTAAAATTTATGTACTAACAAAAAATTTTATTCCCTTTTTTTAAAAAATAACTGCAGCCAAATGCAAATGAATTTAAAAAAAACTGAGAAAACATTAACAGGATTTAAATTCTCTAATGAAATTAAATATTAGAATACAGTCAGGAGAAGTTCAGAAAAGTGGCAGACACAATCTGTTAAGCAATGCAGCTATAATACAAATAACAAGCTGTAATACAGTCCCATGTTTAACATTTATTTGGTAGCATACAATTTTTCTTAAGTATTTAATTTTATTTTAACTTGAACTTCCATTATTTTTCACAACTTCTGAGTTCTTTTTTCTTTTACAGACATTTCTGACCTTTAGATTTTATCAAGGCCTGTTGTTCACACTGTGTAGGAACTATATCAAAAGTTCTATTTACACAGAAAGAATTTAAATTTTATTACCAGGTTCCTCTTGCAGTTACCAGTTATTAATTTGAATTCGCTCAAGCACAATACCATCATGCTGGGCACATCAAATTATGTATTATATACAGCAGTGTTAGAATTAGAAATAAATCTTTTACTGGCCCAGCGGGCCACTAAACCACTGATCCACGAAAATGTCTAAGGTTCGTAAGAAAAAAACCCAAAAAAAACTTAGACATTTACAGAAAATAATGTATCATTTCAATGAAATTATCTCCAGTATTTGTTTTTAAAACGTCTAATTTGAAAGTGCAACTCACAGAACAAAAAAATGTTGTTTTTTTCATTGGAGGTTTAATTGACCACCGTGAGCAACTCAATGGGTTATAAGCAGTCACCCATTCTTAATTTAGGGTCACTGGTTCTAGGGAAGGGAGAGAGCCAGTGCCGTAAGACAAACACAACATCCATGTCTCACCTGAATTCGAACCCGGACCCCTTTCGGACGAATGGTCAGAAGCCATCGCTTAGACCACTGCGCCACCGTGGCAGCACAAAAAATTTTCCCAGAATAAGATTCTGATAGATTATTGATATAGTAGGGTAAGAGTGCATTCTCAATCTGTTTTTAAGTAAGAAAGGAACAAGAAGACTTCAAATGTACAAAAACTCACAACCTCTCTTGTTTTATCGTTTAGGACTTAGCTACTTTTTCCTTATTTTATTAGTCTTATTGCTTATCCCACCTACTTTCCCATGACGTCAGTTTCAGTCCTCCATTGAACACTGTCTCATGTGAATTGCTCTTTTACAAAAAATACCTTCACGCATCCAACTGACGTTTTCCGTTATTGTGTTTTCTTGGGGCAGAAACAGAGTCTGGTGTCAGTATCTGCTGCATTAACTAGGGTGGGCAAATCCAAGGAAGAGCAAGTTAATTATTGTGCTTACTTCTGCTCATTATGAATAGTGGGGACGGAGATAACAAAAAGCGGCTGTTGCCGTTAAAAGGCAAGGATTGGGAAACTGCCTTTCTGTATTTGTTTTTTCACTCCAGGGATAAAAAAAAAAAGCTGTCATCCAATAGCATTTCATGAACCTTTCATTAGTTTGCCACATAAAAAGAAAATCGTACAGCAAGGTAAAAGAAATAGAAATTCATTTTTTAACTTGTGACTACTTAGGAGAAAAAAAAAACTTACTGGCTATCCGGGCCAGTAAAATCAATAGATCGGTGGTCCAGTAAAAGATTTACTAGCAAATGACCAGAGGACCACTGGGTAATTTGAATGCTGTACAGTATATCCTATTCAATAGCAAACCAGTTTACTACCTTATCTACTGTTCAGCACGTTTACAATACTATCAGATTCAAAGGTGAGCCCTTCGCAATAAAAGAATGTCTAATATGTAAAATGCCCTTATTGGGTCTTTTATTTTAAAATAACATCTTAGATGAAACTTATGGTTATGCATAATTCAACCAATTACTATGTGAGTACTTGCAGTTATTACATACAGCCGGTTTCACAATTCATCTGTTCTTTATATCCACTTCTTCATTCTTGGCCTTAGGCCTCCTGTTATTCCTTGATTTTAAATGTAAAGAAAATTTACATTTTTTTCTTTACATACATACCTAAGGTCAAGAATGAGCAAGAAGTGGATATAAAGAACAGATGAATTGTGAAACCAGCTATAATAACTGCAAGTACTCACATAGTAATTAGTTGAATTATGCATAACCATGTTTCTTTTAAGATGTTATGTTAAAATAAAAGACCCAATAAGGGCATTTTATATATTAGACGTTCTTTTATTGCGAAGGGCTCACCTTTGATTCTAATAGTATTGTAAACATGCTGAACAGAAGATAAGGTAGCAAACTGGTTTGCTATTGAATAGGACAGTTATTAAATTATTTTCTTTTACTTTCGTAGTTTGTAAGTTTACTATTTTTTAATTAAGTTGTTGAAAATGCTATTTATAATTTTGAAGTTACATTAATGGAACTGTTTTTTTTTTTATATAAATTTGTTTCTTTAATTAGTCTCATTTTAATGAGGTTCATATCAATTTTTTTAATATTTTGCCATAAAGGTCCAGGTAACTTTTATTTTATTAATTCTGTTATTGTGGATCATTAATTTGCCGCAAGTTTTCTGTTTCAATGGTTGTGTATGCAGATATATCTCATTTTTGTACAACTCTGCTCACAAGATGTTGCTGCTGGCCTATTCTGTGAACTCTTACACCTTTCTCACTGGTGCACTTTGTGATATTTCAGTGTGCATCAAGACATATTTCATTTTTTGACATATGGCAGGGAACACACAGGTAAGACTTTGTTAATTTGAGGCATATCTTCTTGTAGAATATTCTGTCTGCTTTGAATATTCTATCGATTCCCCATGTATTATGAGGAATATTTTTTCCTTCATTGATTTATCTGTGGTACTGATGATTTCTAACCTACATCCATTTCTAGATGGGAGATAGGTCAAAGCGCTATGAGGAAGCAATAATGCTTCAACTAACAAAAAGCTGAGGATGTTCAGATTCCTAAACTAAGTTTACTTAGTCTATACTGCTTGGAACTTCACTATCCTGGGTGGTGTAACAGTTAGCATACTCGAACGGAAATCGGGAGATGCAGGTTCGATTCCCGCTCCAGGGCGATGAAATTTTCCAGTTTTCTGAGAGGTGCTACATGGATAACCAGTAAGTGTTACAAGCAAATTCAGAATTTATATTCTGTTTGCTTTGAATATTCTATCAATTTCCCATGTATGATGAGGAATATTTCTTCCTTCATTGATTTGTAAGTGTACAAGCAAATTCTGAATTTATATTCTGTTTGCTCTGAATATTCTATCAATTTCACATGTATGATGAGGAATATTTCTTCCTTCATTGATTTATCTGTGGATGACAGTAAGTGTTACAAGCAAATTCAAAATTTATATTGTTTGCTTTGAATATTCCATTGATTTCCCATGTATTATGAGGAATATTTCTTCCTTCTTTAATATATCTTCTTGTATTCTACTAACTAGAATGTTCCTATAATTTTTCTTAAAATTGTGTCGACTTCATGTAAACAATTACTTAGTTTCTACTCATGGGAGTACACCTCAAGAAATTTTTAACAAGACTGCAGTAAAAAAAATCAATGACTTTAAAGATGTTTTATATCAGCACTTTTTCAACCAACAATTATATATTGCCATCCAAATGCCTCATGGCCTCGTAAGTACGGTTCTCACACTTTAAGGCACTTTAATGACATTCCTTCCCACAATATGCCATTTCATACATCGCTGTAAAGCTGGTAATTATGAATAAAAGTGACTAAAACCGTATAAGAAGTGTGCAAATATTGTTTCTTTTTGTTGTGAAAATAATTAGATTAGCATAATCTACTAAACTAAATCACTTCGTTTTAAAGAAATAAGGCAATCTGTGCCATGCTGATACCTCAAGTTGAATTACTGCGGTAAACTGATAGTACAAAACAAAAGTATGTGGATCATACTTGTACGAATAAAAATTGCTTTAAAATGCGATTATCCGCTAAACAAAATCATTAGATTGCATAAAACAAAACAAAAAATCTAAAGAAAAAGCTTCGTTGTATCTGTGTTCACTAAAAATATCCACGAAGAGTGTATCATGGAGTCACGTAGCTTCGCGGCAATTTTTTCGCTCTTTACAATTCCCAATCATCAACAAATACTATATCTGCAACTCCGTCGAGAAGTTTCCGTGCTGTTAATTAATGACGCCAGATGATGCCAGACAAGATTAAATAACAGACACATACATACACAAGTACCGGCTTACCTTTTTGCAAGTTTTCAAAAGCCACAGTCGAACTGCATCAAACTGAGCAACTGTCTCACTACTTTCATAAAATTTTGTATTTGGCCCACCATCTTTTTCCTAAATACAGCCATTTCCACTGCAAAACTGTAAGTTTCTGAACCTTATCAATTCAACATTACCTTAATTTTTGTATAGGCGCAAATTTCTACTTATATTTGAAAACATCGACCTACTCTTTTTCTCATCTATCGTATGCTATTGCTTTAACAAACCAGCTTATATTAATGTTGCCATTCTACAAAAAATGAATTATTAAATTCTCCTCTTCCTGTATGAACGCGATTGCAAGCACGGTGGTAATAATGGGAGAAAGCGCTCTCCGTTGGCTCAATGAGGATGTAGGGAGGGATGTAGCACGTGACGTCATCGAGAAGTTTCAGTGAAGTGGCAATAGTCCCTCCTGCAATCCTGCAAATTAGTTCCTAGTTCCTTAGTTCCTGAAGGACAAGCATAGCTGGCTGTCCTGCACTTAGTGTGTAAAGTGCAAACATTAAATCATTAGCGGTCGGTGTTTATAAAAATTTGAAGCCAAAATGCCTAAATTTTTTGGCATCATTATGAATTGCGGTAATAGAGGAAGTCGAGACCGTAAGTCTTTTTTTTGTTTTTTTATTTGAGGTTTAACAACCGCCGTGAGCAACTCAATGGGCTATAAGCAGTCGCCCGTCCCTAATTTAGGCTCACTGGTTCCAGGGAAGGGAGAGGGCCAGTGCCGTAAGGCAAACACAACATCCATGCCCCACCGGGATTCGAACCTGGACCCCGTTCAGACGAATGATCAGAGGCCATCGCTCAGACCACTGCGCCACCGGGGCGGCTAAGTCTTTTTCAGGCTACCAGCTGCTGTCTCTAAAGGCAGTACCGAAAAAATTCGCTTATATGCCAAACGAAGGGAGATCGCTTCCCAGAGCTTAGAAAATACTTTTTTTTAAGAGTTTAACTCTTCAAAGGCAGAGAACTTCTTAAATGTTAGTTTTATCTAGAAATCAGTGATTTCTGGTAAAGCAGAGAATCCATCTTTTACTTGTTCAAACGCTATATATTTTTTTTATTGAAAATTTAACGACCACCGTGAGCACCTCAATGGGATATAAGCAGTCGCCCGTCCCTAATTTAGGGTCACTGGTTCCAGGGAAGGGAGAGAGCCAGTGCCGTAAGACAAACACAACATCCATGACTCACGGGATTCGAACCTGGACCCTTCACGGACGAATGATCATAAGCCAGCGCTTAGATCACTCCGCCACCGGGGCGCGTATTTCACAAGTGAATGTACGGAATTGCGATTAAGGCTATTTCCGGCATGCGATTGGTTCAGAGCCACTTTGGAGATTGCGAGTACGCGGGGCCTACGAGGAGAGTCATGTGAGTAAGACATGTAAGCTTTGCTGCACACACCATTTTAATGTTCGCGTGTTTTCGTTGCAACATTGGTTTTTTTTTATTTTTTTTTATTGAAGGTTTAACAACCACCGTGAGCAACTCAATGGGCTATAAGCAGTCGCCCGTCCCTAATTTAGAGTCAATGGTTCCAGGAAAGGAGAGAACCAGTGCCGTAAGACAAACACAACGTCCATGCCTCACCGGGATTCGAACCCGGACCCCTTACGGACGAATGATCAGAGGCCATCCCTTAGACCACTGCGCCACCCGGGCGGCAGACAATGGTTAACCCCAGTTGTTTTACCCGTACAGTCGGAATGCGACAGGAGGTAAATAGAGAGTGTACTTTATTGGTAGGGGAACTTTTGAGTTTTTATATCAACATGACTTCATGGACTTGTGGCTTATCTTTGATTAATCCCAAAAAACCATGTTTCAATCTATATAGTTCTCACAGAGCCGATAGATGTCAGCACGTAGGCGCGCACTGCTGTAGAACAGAATTAGTACTGATGTGTTTTGTATGGGGAACCATGAGCTGTTTAACGTTGTATTTTTTTTTTTTTTTCGGTGAAAAGGCGGGTTGAAATGTGGAATTGAAGGCATTTTTGATTAAGTTTGGAGGGACAAAAATATGAGGAATTTCCTAAATATTAGAAATATATATATATGACAGATCACTTACTATTTTATCAGACACAATATATGGCAAACAACATTCTGGAGTATTTATTCCAACGGAAGTGTCTTATTTCAACAGAACACTGTCTTGAGGTCGTACTCAGCGTTACATTCAGAGAGTTTTTTCCGGGAGGTCAATCGCAAATTTTGAGGGGCTCAAACTTGTTATTATTTGTTATTTATTTATACATTACTACATATTATATTGTTTATATATACATATAACAAATTTTCTGAAATCTACAGATGCAAGTGATTAAAAATGTAAAAAAGTTAAACCTTTATTTTAATTCAGTAATGCACCACGGATTTCATCATGCTGCGTTGGGGCAAAATATTAAGGATGCTAGTATGATAACGCTGCTGTGCTGGAGAAAATTCTCCCCCTCCCCCACTAAACATTAGGAGTGGCAAAAATATATTAGTCTCACAACAAGCGTTTTTCTGATTATTAAGGAATCATTACAGTGTTACCTGAAAAGTATGGTGCACAAACCATTCCGCTGCCACTTGGTTTCAGCCCTTTTAGATTATTTAGGTTGGCACATAATAGTAAAAAAAAACTAATTAATCGTTTGAAATTCCTGGATTGTCTTTTTGTCACAGAGCGTAAGCCATATACCGCCAGGGAAAAAAATATGGGAATCATTTTTAATAATTTGCTATCGTTAAAAATTAGATAGCGCAAATATTTTGTTGTATTGAAAGCCCTAACGTCACGTTAGCTACATTGAGGATTACTTAACCATATACATGGAAAGTCGGCATCCAGAAGACTGAAATAAAGCTGAATGCCAGCTTCCAAAATATGATCATGTATTGCAGTGCAAGCACCATGCCGTTCGTGATTACAAATCCACAATAAACTTAACTAACAAATACAAAGGCTCTAAAAAATGTACCGAATTGTGAAACAAAGCTTGGTTTTCTTGTTTGCCCCTCTTGCATATGTAATCAAGATGAACTGGTCTTCTTCTACCATCCTGATTTTTATCCGGAGAAAGTATTAAATAATTTTGGTAGGACTTCATAACAGATTTTTAACATGGACAATTTATAAAAAATTTGTTTATAAAGTTCCATTTATAAATAAATTTACAAAAGCATTCTCATCTAGAGCAACAAATTTTTCTATAGAGTATATATATTTTCATAACTACTTTGATTTCAGAGCTACATTTAAAAAAAGGTTATTTAAAGTGTTAACACTTTGTGTGAAGTCATTTATGGCTCTAATTAACAACGAAAATTCCGTTGTTGTTTTTTTCTCGAGGTATTGTATACATTATTATCTGCCTTGAATCGTCAGATTTAGAAAACGTAAATAAACATGCCGATGGCAATTTTAGTTTTAGTGTATAAAACAAAGCAACTAATTTAATACTTAAAATAATCTTAATGCTACTGAGATCTGAAGTCCATGTGAATGAGTTTTTTTATTATAATATTTTCCCCCGTTTTCTTAAATTTTTAAAATTAATGTCTACAAATTTTCATCTATAAACAAAAAATTAGACTAAATATAAAGGGTGATCACTCAAAAACGTACGGGGGGGACCGTCCATGGATTTTCGGGGGTTAAGACCCCCCGAAAAGATGCCTGAATACACCACTGGCTCGTACTTCATGCCATTAGGTAGTTCTTTGCTAATACAAAATCACTCTATTTGATTTTATTTTCTAGCTAGACCTCCTCACATTCATGACGAAAAAACTTGATCGTCAGAATATTTCGTTGTGGAGACATACTTTTCATTGTTAAATGTCATTTTAAGGGTAATAGAAAGGATCACAGATATCATATACAAGAAGCTAGATCGGACACCAAGCTCTTGAGGCGTGACAATGTAGGCGCCATTTTCAGCGGGTCATCGCTCTCCATTTAAGCAAGAGTACTTTGCATTAAGTCAACGGAATATGAGTTTGGTACTGTGATTTGTTATTTATATTAATATTCTAAGCAGTTAGTACACATGTAACGGTGGAAGTCATACAATTTAAGTGAAAAAACAATAATATTGCACAGCGCAAACTACAAAGCCAAGGCTCTTGCAAAATATTGCAGTATTTCAAATTCGGTCAGGGATTAAATTCAATAGAAATGGCATTCTGTCATGTGCTGTATAAGAAAAAAATCACACTATTTTTTATTTGTTGAGACATAATATAATTTTGAGATTTTTTGTTACTGAATGCTTAACATTCAATGCGTCCTTTTGTTGCATGCTTGTCCAAATAAATAATTTAAAATGTTGAGAACTGAAATTTTCCTTAGTGAATAACAAAGTATCGAAATCTTTAATAAAATTAATATTTTTGAGCAAAATCATAAACAAACCAGAATGGCACAGGTAACCGCTAGCAAGGAAAATGATTAACATCATTTCAACTTTCCTATGTAAAGTATGAGGAAGCCATTATTTTTCGGGTTTAAATCAATAGTTTTCTGGATTTAATAGCAACTTATTGATATCAAATGTGTCGCTTGATTTTTCATTATTTTAAATATTTGCCTCATTGCAGTCGTAAAAAGGTTTTACAGTTATTTTCAGTATTTGCATACAATACCAATTTTAAATTTATCTTGCGAACTAATGCCTTCCCAGATACATTCTTTTAACATTCGAATAAAGACAAATAAGTAAGCGCAATTATATTTTCGCCTCTTAGAGTACGATTTATATCCGAGCAAGTTTTTACCACGATTTACGCAATAACCAAGTCCAAATTACCTTTCTTAATATGCCCCACTCTAACATCTTGACCCGCTCAATGTGGCTCCACCGTTGTCAAAGCGCAAGCGTATGCTCGACAGAGCAGACAGCCAATCTAGTCCCTTATATGATATTTGTGGAAAGGACCTTTAAAAGAATACTTTTTAGTATCCTTATATACGCACTTTCACAACAGCACAAATCGTGATGGGTAGTTGACGTGCTGCCATCTATTGGCCGATACAGAGTAGGGTATTTAATTAGTTAGTTATTCAAGTCGTCTTCAATTTTAATATTAAGATAGATTTCAACTTGTATTCATCTAAGAAACTGCAGATATTCCTTATGATATCGTTCACAAAATTACTTTACCGTATTATTCATTATGATCATTTGTCGCATTTGTTAAGTAACCTCACTGAATTTCTTAGGAAGCAGAACTTCCCACGATAAAACTTTTCACGATATAATTCAATATGATCATTTCTCACATATGTTAAGTAACCACACAGTGAACTTGAAACCTCACAATGAATTTCGCCGCCCTGGTGGCGCAGTGGTCTAAGCGATGGCCTCTGATCATTCGTCCGAACAGGGTCCGGGTTCGAATCCCGGTGAGGCATGGATGTTTGTTTGTCTTACGGCCCTGGCTCTCTCCCTTCCCTGGAACCAGTGACCCTAAATAAGGGACGGGCGACTGCTTATAGCCCATTGAGTTGCTCACGGTGGTCGTTAAACATCCACTCAAAAAAAAACAATGAATTTCTTAGCAAGCAGAACTTCCCCAGATAAAAAGACAGTGTTCCTGTCACATGACTCTTCTCATAGGCCCCGCCCACTCGCAATCTCCAAAGTAGCTCTGAACCAATCGCGTGGCGGAAATGACTCTAATCACAATTTCGTACATTCACTTATGAAATACGCTGCCGGCCACTGACCATTCGTACAGGTTCGAGTCCCTAATGAGACATGGATGGTGTGTTTGTCTTACAGCACTTGCTCTCTCTCTCTTTCCCTAAAACGAATGTCTCCAAATTAGAAAGAGGTGACTGCTTAAATAGTCCTTAGAGTTGCTCGTAGTGGTCGTTAAACCCAGAAAGAGGGGGAAAAAAAGTCAATTTTTTTTTCACAAAAAGCATGTTGGAAAATTAGTACAACGGAAACTACTTTTAAGAACATTTTTCATTGGACATTTAAAGGGTTAATGAGGAAGTGTAAATTCGGAGGACATTTAGGGACAGAGATTAAAATTTGAGGACAATTTGCGTCCCCAAAGGCTTCAGACGTTTTTGGGGACAGTAAACAAAATTCGAGGACTGTCCTCAAGAATTAGGGACGTCTGGTCAGCTTATACAAATTGGATCGCTTTCTTGGAAGAATGCTCCTCTTTCCACTTGTACTCTTTCGGCAGCAGAATGACAGGCGGAACGAGACTACAACGAGACCTTCATTTCAGCGGAGCAAATCTTATTTGCCTGTGCCATGTGTGATTACTCACTGATGGTAGGAACGGAAATTGCAAACTGACTGATGTAAATGTTTGTAGGCAGGAGATGCGTTTTAAATGTGATAATGATGCGGCATGGGTTACTTCATAATATGTTGGTGAGGTGGGGGAGGGAAATGTTCTTAACACAGACCTTGTAGAGAGATAGACTGGTTTTCAATTTCGACGAAAATCGGCTATATAATAAATAATACGCCGTTACATCGAGCGAACATGAACAAATACGTGAAGTTACAGAAATACAAATTTTGAACATATCACATTATCGATAAATGTGTAGATCAGCGTCCTAAACTATTTCGTCGGAAAAATATTAATACCTGGAAAAAGTGCGACGTACAGATTTTAGAGTATGGAAATTAATGGCAAATGGTGCAGAAATTTCATACTTTAAATGTGTTTTAAAGATTTTTATCGTAATATTGACCAGTGAGTCCGACGCTGTGAAGAGTATAACGTATCGCTCGCGCGAAGATGTGATGTTTTGGTCTGCTGTGCGGAAATGATGGGCGGAAGAGTACAAGAGATAACGTTGTTGGCAGGAGAGCGATAAATGTTGTAGTCATGCGCTACAGAAAATAGGTCCACATTATCCACCCTTTATTTTGTTATATCCTGTACGTTGTAGGCAGGAAAAAGCAGATAAAACCTCTTCGATTTGTAAAAAATACGTACGAGTAAGATAGAAACTGATCTACGAACAAGATATTAAAAGGAGAACCAAAAGTGTAGGAACACAGCAAATCAGCTACGAATGGAAGCCGTTCAAACCGGAACCGAAAGTTATAGTTCCCCAGTTTTCTGTACAACAAAGAAAAGCATATTAGCACTTTCTATTTCGAATTAGGTAGTCACATGCGAAAGAACGAAAAATTTCTCAACATCTGCTTTGCAAACAATGAAAAAAACATGAAAGAACTATATTCTGTAGCGTACGAGTACAACATGGTTCGCTTTCCTGGCAAGAAGACAAGCGCTTGGACTCTGTAGTGTGACGTCACAAGCTGGCAAAAACGAACTAAATTATACAGTTGATAAAACAGTAAGCTTGTGTACCATTGATAAAGATTATTGAATTACTCATTTTATCTGTTTATACGCTTAGAAGCTTTTGTTCCATTGGTTTCAAAGCAGCTTCTTTTCTGCGGCTGCGTAGTACCTGCACTTGACGTCATTTGCAGCACGGACGGTGACTTATGGCGGCCAATGCTGCGTGGATAAGAGTGGTGCCTCCAGTAATATAACCTCCTTGCTTCATATCGTCGACGAAGCAAGGCATTAGGCCTATCGCAGCGTCTCTTCACAGTATCGCACTCACAGGTACATATTACGAAAAAAAAGACATTTGAAATAAGAAATTTCTGCACCATTTGCCATTAATTTCCATACTGTGACATCTGTATGAAGCACTTTCTCCAGGTACTGACACTTTTTCGACGAAATAATTTAGGACACTAATCTACACATTTACCTGGTAACTCAATACTTAAATTCCCGTGAGTTTTTCCTTAAATTGACCACAATTATAGAGCTACGCATGAACGGTGTAAACCGGCCCAGTACTAACATAGTGGTGTGCTGTACTTAATGAAATCCAATTACTGTTAGTACAAAATGGGGGAAACAGCAGCCAGAATTATCAACTTTTAGAATACTTCAGATTGTATGTATTACCGATAGTCCTTTTGGCTTAAACCAATTCATTAATTAGTACCATTAATTCTACCATGAATACAGTGAAACAAGGCTGCCACCCCAGTGGCGCAGTGGTCTAAGCGATGGCCTCTGATCATTCGTCCGTAAGGGATCCGGGTTCGAATCCCGGTGAGGCATGGATGTTGTGTTTGTCTTACGGCACAGGCTCTCTTCCTTCCCTGGAACCAGTGACCCTAAATTAGGGACGGGCGACTGCTTATAGCCCATTGAGTTGCTCATGGTGGTCGTTAAACCTTCAATAAAAAAATCATTCGTCCGAAAGGGGTCCGGGTTCGAATCCCGGTGAGGCATGGATGTTGTGTTTGTCTTACGGCACTGGCTCTCTCCCTTCCCTGGAAACAGTGACCCTAAATTAGGGACGGACGACTGCTTATAGCCCATTGAGTTGCTCACGGTGGTCGTTAAACCTCCAATAAAAAAAAAAAAATAAGGCTGCTTTTGAATATGCGGTTCTTTCTGAAATCAAAACAGGTATTCTAACACTGAAAATAGAAAAGTTAGAAAACTTACAAACAAAAAGTTCGCCGCGAGGTTTTGTATTACCATAATTCAAAGATATCTTAGCCGCCCCAGTGGCGCAGTGGTCTAAGGCGCTGGCCTCTGATCATTCGTCTGTAAGGGGTCCAGGTTGGAATCCCGGTCGGGCATGGATGTTGTGTTTGTCTTTACGGCACTGGCTCTTTCCCTTCCCTGGAACTAGTGACCCTAATTTAGGGACGGGCGACTGCTTATAGCCCATTGAGTTGCTCACTGTGGTCGTTAAACCTCCAATAAAAAAAAAGATATCTTAGTTTTTAAACCAAATTCTTTAACACAGTCTTTTATCCAATTCACATTGCTCATAAACGCCAGATCCTGGATAGTGGATCATTAACGATTCCGTTAGAAAGTAACTCACGAAGATTATTATTATTTTTTTTTTTGATTGGAGGTTTAACGACCACCGTAAGCAACTCAATGGGCTATAAGCAGTCGCCCGTCCCTAATTTAGGGTCACTGGTTCCAGGGAAGGGAGAGAGCCAGTGCCGTAAGACAAACACAACATCCATGCCTGAACGGGATTCGAACCCGGACCCCTTACGGACGAATGATCAGAGGCCAACGCCTTAGACCACTGCGCCACCGGGGCGGCGAAGATTATTTCCCAATATGTCCTTACACTAAAACCAGCAGCGGACATGATGCTTACAAATCTAGTTGTAAACACATGTGACAAATGAATATAAGCCCCACCCATAGGTGTCATCACAAACCGAATACCGCCCTCTGATTGGCTGAAATTTTCCCAGTCCCGTATCAATGTACGGAATACCTATACGCGGGCGGGAGAGGGTTTTTTTTTTTTTGGATTGGAGGTTTTTTTTTTTGAGGTTTAACGACCACCGTGAGCAACTCAATGGGCTATAAGCAGTCGCCCGTCCCTAATTTAGGGTCACTGGTTCCAGGGAAGGGAGAGAGCCAGTGCGGTAAGACAAACACAACATCCATGCCTCACCGGGATTCGAACCCGGACCCCGTTCGGACGAATGATCAGAGGCCATCGCTTAGACCACTGCGCCACCGGGGCGGCAATTGGAGGTTTAACGACCACCGTGAGCAACTCAATGGGGTATAAGCAGTCGCCCGTCCCTAATTTAGGGTCACTGGTTCCAGGGAGGGTGAGAGCCAGTGCCGCAAGACAAACACAACATCCATGCCTCACCGGGATTCGAACCCGGACCCCTTTCGGACGAATGATCAGAGGCCATCGCTTAGACCACTGCGCCACCGGGGGGAGAGGGGTTGGATGGTGGAGTGGTCAACAGGAAAGACAGGCAGCGAGGCTACGGCGAGCATCGTTTGCCGTAGTGAGCGTATCGAACAAGGCTGGAAGAGCAACCACTAATCTTTAAAAGAAAATCGAATCTCATCCCTTCTCTATTCTGCCCAAATTTTTTTTTATTAAAATTTTATTTTGGACGATTCCAATCTCTAGGAAGGACTTGACCTCACTGTAGGCGCCATCGTTTACACACACACACTGAATTAGAAACATTTTTCCAATACCAGACTGGATCACCTATAGCAAGATTACAGTACGTATGCGTTTCAGCATAGATTGCACAAGGTGTTGGAATGAATCTACGTTGACAACATACCAAGCGTTCAACAGACAGGCCTTTCACTGGCTCAGATTTGAAGAGGACTTTACTCCCAGATCCCTTTTTCTAACATATGTCCCACACGTTCTCCGTGGGGGTTCTTTTTTTTGATTGGAGGTTTAACGACCACCGTGAGCAACTCAATGGGCTATAAGCAGTCGCCCGTCCCTAATTTAGGGACACTGGTTCCAGAGAAGGGACAGAGCCAGTGCCGTAAGACAAACACAACATCCATGCCTGAACGGGATTCGAACCCGGACCCCTTACGGACGAATGATCAGAGGCCAACGCCTTAGACCACTGCGCCACCGGGGCGGCGAAGATTATTTCCCAATATGTCCTTACACTAAAACCAGCAGCGGACATGATGCTTACAAATCTAGTTGTAAACACATGTGACAAATGAATATAAGCCCCACCCATAGGTGTCATCACAAACCGAATACCGCCCTCTGATTGGCTGAAATTTTCCCAGTCCCGTATCAATGTACGGAATACCTATACGCGGGCGGGAGAGGGTTTTTTTTTTTTGGATTGGAGGTTTAACGACCACCGTGAGCAACTCAATGGGCTATAAGCAGTCGCCCGTCCCTAATTTAGGGTCACTGGCTCCAGGGAAGTGAGAGAGCCAGTGCCGTAAGACAAACACAACATCCATGCCTCACCGGGATTCGAACCCGGACCCCGTTCGGACGAATGATCAGAGGCCATCGCTTAGACCACTGCGCCACCGGGGCGGCAATTGGAGGTTTAACGACCACCGTGAGCAACTCAATGGGGTATAAGCAGTCGCCCGTCCCTAATTTAGGGTCACTGGTTCCAGGGAGGGTGAGAGCCAGTGCCGCAAGACAAACACAACATCCATGCCTCACCGGGATTCGAACCCGGACCCCTTTCGGACGAATGATCAGAGGCCATCGCTTAGACCACTGCGCCACCGGGGGGAGAGGGGTTGGATGGTGGAGTGGTCAACAGGAAAGACAGGCAGCGAGGCTACGGCGAGCATCGTTTGCCGTAGTGAGCGTATCGAACAAGGCTGGAAGAGCAACCACTAATCTTTAAAAGAAAATCGAATCTCATCCCTTCTCTATTCTGCCCAAATTTTTTTTTATTAAAATTTTATTTTGGACGATTCCAATCTCTAGGAAGGACTTGACCTCACTGTAGGCGCCATCGTTTACACACACACACTGAATTAGAAACATTTTTCCAATACCAGACTGGATCACCTATAGCAAGATTACAGTACGTATGCGTTTCAGCATAGATTGCACAAGGTGTTGGAATGAATCTACGTTGACAACATACCAAGCGTTCAACAGACAGGCCTTTCACTGGCTCAGATTTGAAGAGGACTTTACTCCCAGATCCCTTTTTCTAACATATGTCCCACACGTTCTCCGTGGGGGTTCTTTTTTTTGATTGGAGGTTTAACGACCACCGTGAGCAACTCAATGGGCTATAAGCAGTCGCCCGTCCCTAATTTAGGGACACTGGTTCCAGGGAAGGGACAGAGCCAGTGCCGTAAGACAAACACAACATCCATGCCTCACCGGGATCCGAACCCGGACCCCTTTCGGACGAATGATCAGAGGCCATCGCTTAGACCACTGCGCCACCGGGGCGGCCCGTGGGGGTTCATATCTGGGCTTTGTGGTGGCCAGCGAAGATGGTGGAAGTCGCCGTCATGTTTGCTGAACCAATGCTGAACACATCTTACGCGATTGACAGTAGCATTGTCGTCCATGAAACAGCCGTTACCTTTCCGTAAAAGAAGTCAAAATTGCAGGATCGACTAGACGATTAGCAAAGATAATCCTTGGAGCACACCATGCCTTCCAGTAATGTCAGGGGACCCGTTTCATACCAACAGAATGTGCCCCACACTACTTCCAGAAACTTGAGTGCTTTTTTTAATTGGAGGCTTAACGACCACCGTGAGCAACTCAATGGGCTATGAGCAGCCGCCAGTACCTGATTTAGGGCCACTGGTTCCAGGGAAGGGAGAGAGCCAGTGCCGTAAGACAAACACAACCTTCATGCCTCACCGGGATTCGAACCCGGACCCCTTTTGGACGAATGATCAGAAGCCATCGCGTAGACCACTACTCCACCGGGGCGGCCTTGAGTTGTTTAAAAAGACAAGCTAGGTCCATTGCTTGATGGTACTTACGCAAAACTCTCTGCATATCGTCTGTACAGAACAAGGTGCGCGACTCGTCGGACCACATGACTTTTTTCAGTGTACAGCCACGGTGTTCCTGATACCAGTGTAGATGAACACTCCGGTTCGCAGAAATCAATGCTTTCCGTATAGGCATGCGACTGCCAATACCGACCTTCTTCAATATCCTGCTCGTAGTTTGCTAAGACATGGGTCTGGAACAGCCTTCATTGAATGCTTTGGTTAATTGATACACACAGGAAGTCATGTTTCTTCGTACACGCCTTCTCAGACGACGGCGATCTCGTTCCTGACAGATTGTTGTCGCGTCACAGTTACACCTATTAGACAAGCAATGTAAGTTGCTTTGTCACTGATCAAAGATATCTCACCTTTTGAGAAACCTGTCAGGTCTGCTGTTTTCAAAATCGTCTCTCCAGCTAGACGGACATACATATTAGGCCCTTTATGGAATTGCCAAAGATCCTTTACTTTTCCGATGTGATCAACACTACTGATGAAAGGCGGGGGGGGGGGGACACACGAACTATTGATGCCTGCGTGTTCCGCAAATCGCACGGGCCTGTAAACTCAATCGTTTCATCTTTGCATATGTTGTTGTGTCCAGTAAATCTGGCTTTGCCATCTCGTGTCCTTCTTGGTGTTGCATTTTGGGTGGCCAGCAGTGTATAAAATAAAACGTAAAAGTTATGCGAACACCGACGCCGCAGAATGGAAAACGAACCAGCGCAGAACGAATAAGCAATAGAACTAGCGTCTTGCCTTCCCGGTGGCACAGTGGTCTAAGCGCTGGCTTGTGGTTATTCGTCCGAGAAGGGTCCGGGTTCGAATTCCGGTGAAGCATGGATGTTGTGTTTGTTTTAAGGCACTGGCTCTCTCCCTTCCCCGGAACCAGTGACCCTAAATTAGGGACTGGCGTCTGCTTATAGCCCATTGAATTGCTCACGGTTGTCGTTAAACTTCTAAAAAAAACCCCCAAAAAACTAGCGTCTCATTGCACTACAGCGTGCCACCAAAACGTTAACTCATTGGAGGAAGCAAATACCAATCCCTCCAATTGGCGTTGTCCTCTAGAGTGCGATACGAATCGCTAATGCCCTCCATCGTATTTTCTTGTTTGTTTGGAGGTTTAACGACCACCGTGAGCAACTTAATGGGCTAAAAGCAGTCGTCCGTCCCAAATTTAAGGTCACTGGTTCCAGGGAAGGGAAAGAGCCAGTGCCGTAAGACAAATACAACATCCATGCTTCACCGGGATTCGAACCCGGACGAATGATTTTTTTATTGGAGGTTTAACGACCACCGTGAGCAACTCAATGGGCTATAAGCAGTCGCCCGTCCCTAATTTAGGGTCACTGGTTCCAGGGAGGGTGAGAGCCAGTGCCATAAGACAAACACAACATCCATGCCTGACCGGGATTCGAACCCGGACCCCTTTCGGCCAAAGATCAGAGGCCACCACTCAGACCACTGCGCCACCGAGGCGGCGTATTTACTTTTCGCTATATCTGTTGAGACATGTACGTGCTTAGAGCTTTTAGTCACTCAGTCGCGGATTATTTTTAAGTTTAACGACCACCGTGACTGAATCAATGGGCAACAAGCAGTTGCCCGCCCCTAATTTAGGGTCACTGGTTCCAGGGAAGGAAGAGAACCAGTGCCGTAAGAGAAACACAACACCCACGTCTTACCGTTATTCGAACCAGGACCCCTTTCGGACGAATAGTAAGACATCGCTTAGTTCACTGCGGCTTGGTCGCGGGTGGCCAAGTGGTCAACGTTCGTGACGACCACGGAGAAACCTCAGGTTCGATCCCAAGCGGGTACCTACATATAATTTGATCTACTATTAGTCACTCGAACAGAAAAAATTAAAACAACTTGTATTGACTTTTCGCTACCTATATGTTAACACGTGAGCTTTAGTAACCAGAGAAAAAAAAGCCACTCTATGAAACCTTTCTATTGACTTTCCGCTACCTACTGTATATGTTAACACGTGTTAATTCCTACAACTTCAGTTACCAGAATTTCGGATACAAATTACACTTGAGATTTACATAATTTCCCTGTAAACAGAAATTTTAAAAACGCCTTAAGAAGCAGAATTAAAGTGGTGTGTTTACTGCGGACAGGAACAATTTTTTTTTCTGTTCAGATCTTGAGAACTTACCGCCATGATTACCCAGAAGCACGTGTTGCAAACGATTCGGGATTCAATGGTAATATTAGTGATTCGTATCGTAGAGGACAACGCCAATTGGAGGAATTGGTATTTACATCCTCAAATGAGGTAACGTTTGAATGGCACGCTATTGTACAATGAGATGCTACTAGCATTAGATAGTGCACGTAACTATAGGAAAAAGCATTTGGGGAAGGAGTTAAGAATTTTCTGTTCAAGGTCAAACTCGCATTTAATAACAGCACAAATGACTAATCGACACTTCATCCCTACCGCGTATTCAGAAAGGTCACCGACGTTGGGCATATCTGCAGATTGTCAGGTCTCTTTCGGACGATTCCTGTGCATACGAGGGATCTACACCAGTGCTGAGACGGGCCCGAACAGTGCTGCTTAATATTTACTGCGGTTTGGGCATGTGTTTTTTTTTAATGTGATTTCGTACTATTTAGCATTAGACTTTTCTTACTTTTCCGATGGTAAAGAGAATTATTTGGCAACTGGGTCTGGTGACTTGGAAAGGGGGCGCGGATGGCCTAGTAGTCAGCGTTCGTGACTACTGCGGAGAGAGTATGAGAATTCTTTGGCAACTGGGTCTGGTGACTTGGAAAGGGGGCGCGGATGGCCTAGTGGTCAGCGTTCGTGACTGCTGCGGAGAGCGCATGAGAATTCTTTGGCAACTAGGTCTGGAGACTTGGAAGGGGGCCGCGGATGGCCTAGTGGTCAGCGTTCGTGACTGCTGTGAGAGGGTCTCAGGTTCGAACCACTAAACTTCTGCCGAGCGTCGGATGGGCAGGTTTAGCCGTCGGACTCCGGGTACTGGCCCCCAGTTTATAAATAAGGGCGTCTTCCTCCCAATTTCTACCTCGCTTTCGTGTAACTTTCCTATCGAGCACTGTAGCCCAAATCTTCTAGCTTCCTATTTCTAAGGGTTATTTAAGACCTGGGGTCAGACACTCCTCCTAAAATCCTCTGATCTGATCTGATCAAATGGTATGGGACACGCATTAGCGGATTTATGCTGCGAAGAAATAGCTTTCCCCCATTTCCACGCCGCAGTTGCCTGCTAATTCTACTAAGCAAAAACGTACGTAGAATGCAGTGCTGCCCGATATTTCTAGATATCTGGCCGCCCGAAGTATTTCACGAGGAAATGAATGATCGATGAAAATCGTGCGACTTTATTACAGAAAGAATAAGATCATCGTTTAATTGCAGGGAAGGGGGGGCGAAGGGAAGTCTGGAAGAGGATTTTTTTGTTTTAATACCCAAACGGATTAGTCATAGTTTTCGCGCACGGGTTGACATACTTCGGAATCTTAAATTGAGACTCCGAACTCAGTACTGGTCTACATCTCACAGAATAGGTTACTCTACACCATATGGTTAGCTGCATAGAATACTATATGCAGCTAACTAGTCTTTAAAAATAAAAATACTGAACTGCATAACTTTTCTTTTCTACTTAATACATTTACATGTTGCAAATCTCTATTTTTTATTTATTTTTTAATGCCACTCAGAACACAAAATTATGACACTAGCATGACAATTCTGGGTGGACAACTAGAAACTGATTGGAATTTTTCTGAAAAAAAAAAAAAGAAAGAAACAGGCAAGGCCTATTTATTTTTTTGTTTTTAATTTTACGATCAAACCAACTTTAAATGTTTTACATTCATTAAAAAATATTCATGGAAAATCACAGCCCTAACACTGGACTATTTGGCAGTGTTTATGATATGACCATTTAAAATGAAGACTGAACCTTGAGGATGATTGATAACATCTATATAGCTGGAAATCAACTCATGTACTAAAATAGAGTGAAATAAACTGAAGGCGAGCAGAAATTTAAAATTACTTCTGGTGTTCAAGCTTTCAGTTCGGGGCGCTACTAAACTAAAGCATTAAGGGAGCTTAACAGGGCTTAAATATTTTCACTACCTCATACTTGCCATATACCCCCCTTCATATTGGAAAAAGAAAAACTACAGAACTTTAAAATTCATAGTAGTCACCTTTGTTTTAAATTTAAAATAAATTAAGTTTTACTAAAAACGAATGGAACCCTAAGATCTTTAGCTTTAGTACACACAGCAATTTCAGCTCTGCATCATTGTTAATTAAATGCCGATCTTTTTCCAATCTTCAGTGAGTTTTTGGGAACACGAAGATGGCCCCCAGTTGTTTAGGTGAGCAAGCAGTATTGAATGGTGCTGAAATAGGCTCCCCTTTTTTTTGTTCGGAAGGGTTTTTTAATAATGGCCTTCTTTAGGAAGAGCAACAGGTTCTAAATGCAAAGAGTGTACTAAATTTTTAGTTATATGTCCCACACAATTTAAACAAGGAACAGAGTGAATAGTGGATCTTAAGAGAGCCGCGGATGGCTTAGTGGATAGCAGTTCAGACTATTGATGCAAGGTCTTCAGGTTCGAACCTGGGCTGATCTTTCAGAGATGGTGTGATTTGCTAACAATCGCTGAATATCCGCTGTGCATCGGACAAGCACGTTAAGTGCCGGCCCCCAGGCTGGACCCACTGGTTAAATGGGTATCCTTTCCTATGCCCCCTCCGAAATTCTCTCACCCCTCTATGTGCAATATCGTACTTGTACGGTGGCGCCATCTACTCTACTCTAATCTCACTACAAACTGTTCTGTCAAAGTCGCTAGACTTGCTCTCATTCCTTCCGCTTCTGTGTCCTGCCCAAAAGGCGATCTCGCTGTAGGTGGCTGGGACCTAAACTCTACTCACTGTGGACGGAAGTCCTACAAGAAAATGACAAATTCCGACTTAGAAATAGTGGATCTTATGTGTTTTTTGTGTACTAGCTATTTGGTCTGGTTCATTGGGGTACATATAGCTGGCATTGAGCATCAGGTTTTGGAGACAGAGCATCCTGAGTTAAAGGCAATTAACAGTAATGAGAGGGGGACTTACTTCAGGGCAAGAAAAATGTAGCATTAAATTCAGCATACCAGACCAAACAAACATCTCCGAGCATCCAATTGATGTCCACATCCACCAGGTACAAAGAGTGTTGCCAACTTTTGGAAAGAACCCATGGCTAAAAAGTAAAATAACATTAAAAACTGCATTACACACCAGATGATCCTTGGGGCATCATTAAGCAAAATGTGGCTCCTTATGCATTTTTCAGTAGGTAGCATATAATAATAAACTGTAAATTTGTCGTTTTAAAATCATTTATTTTTTAATGACTAATCATTGATTTAAAATAAATAAATAACCATAAATATTTCAAACTTAGTAAATGTTTAGACTTTTTTTTTTAACTTAAGTGAAAAAGTTATTTCGAGGTTATTCTAAAAATATGGGGGTTTTTAAGTTGTGAATTCACAAAAAAAAAAAAAAAAAAATGTGAACAGAATATTACGGGCAAAAATTATTTTGCACATGCTCTTCACAAGTCTATTTTCCACATAACTACTTCTTTGCACAGCCTTTTATGTGTTTGTGCAGAAAGGATGTATGCCAAACCTATTAAAAAACCACTGTCTCTCAGGGTACGGTATCACATATGAGTGAGCGGCAACATTTAGAGTTGTCTTCGGCACCAGGCTTTCACCACTGAATTTTGTTACTAACCTGGAGCTCAGATATTTTTCATGAGCTATAGTCTCTTCATAAGGAAAGAAAGAATTTTGTACATGATTTAATATATTGGTATATATTTCAAAACAATTGCAATTAAAGTTTCACAGCAAACTTCCAACTTTATACATTTTACAAATCTCAATGTATTTCAACGCAACATTTGCGCCTAAATTTTCCGAATGTGTGATTTAGTTTGTCATTAAAGAAAGATGTTTTTCCCATTCAAAAGAAAATCACATTGCCCTTCTTAACCGAAGCAGTATTTAAATTAGAAGTTCACATAGTTAATATGCAAGGTGGCTGTAAATGATAACAAAATTTCAGTTGAAAACATCTACAAGTAATTAAAAATATTTTTTTTATTTCTGCTTTCAATATAACATCTCAATATAATTATTCTGCAGTCAAACATCTTTTTAACCTAAGTAAACAAAATACAAAGAAATTTCACCGGCACCTACAACGATGCAAAAGTTCATGCAATCAACAAATGGTACAATAATTATGAATTGAGATCTTTAACACTGATACAAAAGTCAAATATGTTCAGCATTAAGTGATTTCATAATTAGTGTGCAACATCAAAATTTACTTAAATATTAATGTCACATTTAATACTTACAAGAAAACACATGACAGACTATACAGGAGTGCAATGCAAAAAGAAATTTAACAATTACATCACACACTTATATGCAATATGCCTGGAACATTTACTCAGAGGCTTTTTTGTTAGGTGGTCATGTAAGATATATTCACTATACTAGTGATCCGATTTATTGACGTAACAAATAGACATATAAGCGTTTCCAACCTTTCGCACATCAACCACGCTTATATGTCTATTTCTTACGCCAATAAATCGGATCACTAGTATAGTATTACTATTTCGTCCATAATTGGTGTACTGTTCCTCGTATCAAGGATATATCCACATTCAGCCATTTTATATATTACTAGAACTAAATTTAACACTCTTGAAAAAACAACAACAGACTACTCATGTTGAAACTGAGGACTGTTATTGATGTTTATGATAAACTGAAATGCTTTCATGACAATTCTGAAAATACTGATGGGGAACCAATACTTTCGCAATTACTGGCTTCTCTTAAAACACCACAAACTGCAGTTAAATTATTTACAGCACTGAGTTTCGCATGGTTTTCTGACTCTCTTACGCATCTAACTTCGGGAGAAGTCTGCATCCCTAATCTTACTTTACTAGATCCACGAAAGATATGCAAGGGGAGAAATAAATGTAGTTAACATACATTGTAGCCATATGTCACAAGGAGCTCAAAACCTTGGCTGTTGGCTTGATAAAATGAATTTCCTAACCATTCAGCAACCCAGTGATGTCAGAATTCCCATACTATATGAAATGTTCTGCATTTGATGAATATTTTTCTTAAGCAATTAGAAGAGCTGTTAAAAGATTTACAATAATTCTAGCTAAAACAAATGCTGGGTAACTCAGGTTATTTTAAAAAATGAGTCTCCAACATTTTTGTGGCATTTCAAATCTAGGATTTTCTCCTTCCTCCAGGCCATCATAACTACAAATGCACTGTTACTTCCACAATTTTTGGTATTTTGTAAGCACCTCTTTATAGCCTCCAAAGAAATAAAGCATTTATATCATCCGATTAGAAAGTAACATCCATGGAAGTAGCATTCTTCCTTTTAGAATGCACAGTCAAGTGACAGCATCCTGATGACAATTTCAAGAACTTTGTGCACATAACTCTTTTATATTCTCTCTCTTGTAGAAGGCCCAGTATATATTTCACACCAACACAAGGAACAATACAATAAATCGCTGGTTTAGTGATACCCTGGATTTATTCATTCAAAATTCAATGATCTCTCATATCTCCCCTTTTGAGAATCCCTTTACTGCCTTTGGCATGCCTAGGTATTATTTTTCACTGAAGCAGCACCACAGTATTTACATACACAAATCACAACCATTTAATACATTGTAGTGACAAAAGCCTAAAGGCACTTTGTCTTTGAAAATTTGTCCATAAATAATTAACTGAACAAACTTATTTTTTTTTATTGAAGTTTAATGACCACCATGAGCAACTCAATGGGCTATAAGCAGGCACCCATCCCTAATTTAGGGCCACTGGTTCCAGGAAAGGGAGAGAGTCAGTGCCGTAAGACAAACACAACATCCAAGTCTCATCGGGATTTGAACCTGGACCTTTCTCAGATGAATGGTCATAAGCCAGCACTTAAAACTACTGCCCCACCGGGGCGGCAAACAAACTTAAAAAATTGTACGCACAGTGAAATTGCAGTCTGCAGGAAAATGTTCATTGTGACTAAACATGACTTATTTATTCCTACAATCTAGTTACTCCTTGCCTGATCTAAATAACATGAGACATCCCTTTTAACTGTGACATAGCATGGTGCAGAATTCTGCAAATATTATAACATATTGAACACACAGGAAGACTGCCATCTCCACCGTTTGGTGATTGGCAGACAGAACAGCCACGCCCAGAAGGCTATCACAGCTGTGGCGATCTGTATCGCATCAACGGTTGTCTGCATGCCTTGTCCAACGCCATTAACTTTAGAGACGCCTCATCACCTGCTTTGTCCATTGCTTCGATTTTTTTTTAACCTTAAACCACAGATGTCAGTGCCTGCAATGGGGCCACAAATGCACGCACTGGCACGACATAGTGTTTACCAATGAGACATGGTTCAGCCTATTGACTCATGATGAATGTATCCTTGTACATCGACTGGAGGCATGCAATATGCAGCATTATATGAGCCCAACACCGTAGGATGTTGTGGTGTGGGGGTAGGGGTTCCATTTACGTTCCTGCCTCTTAGGCATTGCAGGAGCCCTGGCCAGCCAGCAGTACATTGGGGAAGTTGTGGAGGCTGAAGTGCTGCCACAACCACAGACAGCCCCTGGTGCCACCTTTCAACATGACAATACTCTACCATATGTGGTACGAAATGCCCAAAATGTGCCACATTTTACTTGTCCAGTGCATTCTCCCAATTTGTCAGTTACCCAAGATGAACTTTGAGTATGAATCGAGACAGCATGGAATGACCACCCGCAGTGCGACAACCAAAACCTCTTCCAGTCGATGCCACACCATATCCAAGCCGTTATCGCTGCCCGTGGTGGGTATACAAGGTACCGAGTATTGTGTTTCGCATCACTTATACTTTGTATCAAAAGTAATGTACCCTATAAATCTCACTTCAATATCTCAGATCTTTCTTGGTGCTGCATTTTTAATAGACAGAGTGTATAACAGAGTGACCCAATCCTGATAACTGGGGAGAACAGCATTCAATATATATATTAACACATCAGAAATTAATTTGGAGTCTCAGATTGATTGCATTAAAAGTATATGTAAAAAAAAAAAAATGGGAGCGTTAACCAGATTAAAGCAATTTGCACAATGCAATTTTCCCCACAAGCACCAGATGTCTTCTAAAAGCAGGGTAATGAACAAGTGAAGAAACAATTATGGCTAGTAAAGAATATGTTTAACCGTTACAGAAGGGCCACAAAGGAAACAGGTGAAACTGCACACAAATATAAACAGGAGTCTTACAGAGAAAAATCCTAATGAGAGACAGTGAGGAGGACAACATGTAGTTCCTTTTGAACTGTTCTCCAATAATAAACCTGAAGAAATATGGCAACAAAATGCAATACCCAGGCTCACTACTATACATTCCAGGTAGACATTCTACTGATTAATAGAACTGCAAAACTTATTTTTTTTTCTGTTTTTCACAGTTGTCTCTTTTTAAACAGTATAATGCTTATGGAGGTAATTCCAAATACATGGGGACAATGTAAATAGATAAAGTCATCACTCTTTCCACGTTTTTCTTTAACATACAGCAACTGAAAAATTGTTTCCAGGACACAGCTGGGACCAAACCCCAGATCTCTTGATAACTAGTCGAGTGCATTCAACTTATGCTATGGTGGCCAACAATCCACAGAGCTACATGTGTTTATCTGTCAGCATCTGACTTCGCAAATCCAGCAGTGCCCGCAAAACAAATTTTAGGTTGCTGTGTGTTAATTAAAGAAAAACCTGGAAAGAGCGATGACTTTATCTATTTACATTGTCTCCACGTATCTGGAAGATTTTCGCCATTACTCTCGCCCTTTTGGATTTATTACCTATAATTAAATAGCTTGTGCCCTTAAGCTCCACCAGATGTAGACGTCTCAGTTGCTGAGCCCATCCCTACGGATTTGTGAAGTCAAATGCTGACAGATAAACACATATAGCACTGTATCGGATTGTTGGCCACCGTAGCTTAAGACGAACGCACTTGGCCAGTATCAAGAGATCTGGGGTTCAGTCCCAGTGATGTCCGGAAAACAATTTTTCGGTTGCTGTGTGTTAATTAAAGAAAAACATGGAAAGAGCAATGACTTTATCTATTTATTAGTATAATGCTTATGTACTGCTTAATTATATTTATACTTACTTTAACCACCAGCCTCTGAAAAAGGACACATATTTTATATTAAACATTAAAAGTGACACACAACCTCTGAATATGTGACTATCACCCATGATTTAGGGATGACTGTCACATAAAATAATACATCAAAAAATATTTGGCATAATGATTTAACGGCAAGCAGAAAATTCACTTTTAAGAGACATCTCAAATATATGCACTGCAAGTCAAAGACATGAAATCATACATATATTTCTAGATGCTGAACAAAATACATACAAACCAAAGTGTTGTGACCAGATATCCCTTTAAAAAACAAGGGAGAAAAGGGGATCCTGAAATTGAAGCAAAATACATGCAACAGCTTTCATGAGGTACGGTTAATCACTTCAAACATGGGGACTTTAAACAAAAAAATTGAAAAGGCTTCACAAAGAATACAGTTTGTTCAGTAAATATAATTTTAGTTCATTAGTTATGACATGGAGTAAAGCAGTTAAATCAGAAATGAAAAATCATGTGGTCCAAAGTGACTATTGCTGTAAATAATTTTTGGATTTGGCTAAAATTACCCAGCAGCTTTTTAGACAGATTTTCTTATTAGTTCAAACCCTGCACATAAAGAATGATTAAATCATCACAAAAAGAAAGTTTTGTAATGCATACAACAGAAAGAATTAGAAACGCATTAATTAAAAAGCAATCCTTCTTGTGAAAGATGCTCATAAATCTTCAGTGCTTTGGACCTAAATGCTGGGTTACTAAGACCTGACTTCTTCATTTTGCATTCAATGTAAAGCGATATAATTTTTTCCATTTTCTCCAATAGTGGGTTCTCCAATCTTTGTGGTTATCTTTACACCACTCCAGATTGAGTCTGTAGTAGGATAAGTCCACTTCAGATTGAGTTTACAGTAGGATATTGCTCCTTCTTGTATACAGGTATGATAAGTTGCTTTATCAATATTACTATCTGAAGTTATGGTTCCTAAAATGTGAGTCCGAGAAAGAGTCCTGAACCTAAAAAAAGTGCTTGTAATCAAGACCACCATTTGGAATGAAAACATTTACCGATATCTGACACCCTAATAATTCCAAGAATAAAAATGCCTACCCACATTTCTTTTTGTCGCAACTTTTTTTTGATTGGAGGTTTAACGACCACCGCGAGCAACTCGATGGGCTATAAGCAGTCGTCCGTCCCTAATTTAGGGTCGCTGGTTCCAGGGAAGGGAGAGAGCCAGTGCCATAAGACAAACACAACATCCATGCCTCACCGGGATTTGAACCCGGACCCCTTTCGGACGAATGATCAAAGGTCATCGCTTAGACCACTGCACCACCGGGGTGGCGTCGCAACCTTGAATCATTACATTTTTCTCTACCACCACTGCATGTTCTACAAGTTTCCACACATAGTGTAAATTATGTTTTACCAGCAGAAAGGCTCTGCTGAGACACTATAAAATGATGTCTGATTGCTTTACAACCTAAATTTTTGGAGAAGTTCTAAAATAACATAATAGGTTGGAGAAGTTCTAAAATAACATAATAGGATGTAGCATCAGTCACTATTAAAGAATGGTTAACATCTATATCAAAATCTGCACCCTTAACTAATATGAAGTTCTAGCTGACATACCAACACCTTATAACAAATCAAGGACTTGAAAAGAGATGCTGGTCCAACTAAAGGACAACTTTACACCAACACAGTTTACTAATTCAATTCATCTATAAATAGACCTGATGCCAAGGAAATTTTAAATAATATACAATAATAATAAAAATTAAAAACAACACGGGATGTATTTTCTCCACCCCCACTTTCACTACAGCTTTAAAAGAATGTTTCTAGTTCATGCATCACCACCTCCAACCTGTTATATGGGTGCTTTATTTCATCAACAGATATGGTATCAAAATTCACTCCTGATGAGAGTACTGACACACCCTAATAATTCCTATCATCAAAAGATGTACATCTTGATGGTATGTTGCATGAACTAAATAAGAAAGCAACAGATCATTTGAACAGACTTCTTCCCTCAAATTGTTTAGACAAATCTGACAAGGAAAAAAACAAAAGTATCGACTGTGCAAAGAAAAGATAAAAAAAAAGTAGCATATATCACAATCACCAAATATAATAAGGTTTCAGACACACAAATATAATGAGATTATACATATTTCTTTTTTCTTTTTTGATGCAGCTTCCAACAATAACAGTGTTTTAAAATGCAGCTGCATTCCATGTTAAACTAAAATTTTCAAACCAATTTCAACAATTAGCTACATTCAAAACAACAATTATTACATTCTGGAAAAAAGTACCAGCATGTATGATACACAAATGAAATGCCTGAAAAGCAAGGTGCTGCACTGAGATGTGAGATGTAGAATTCATTATGCCTGCTAATTTAACACCAGCTGATCTGGAGTGTATGCTGAGGGTTGAGGTGCTAAAATACATTACAGTTTTCCTGTTGGAAAAAACTATATTTTCAACAAGCTAGGATCTGTTCAATCAGAAAAAAGAAATCAAAGGAAGCCACCATCACATGAAATCAAGATTTCTTTCTTAGTTTAACTGCTAACAGTGCAGATAAAATGCTAATTTGCACAGGCAACCTTGCATAAATCACTTTCAAAAACACAAACTAAGCAACAAAAGATTGCAAAGAAATAATCATATTTTGTGAACAACATTTATGTCATAACAATGTACATGTATGAGAAATGGATATCATTAACTGTATACAAAACATTTTATTCAAAGAACTGTGAATGAACATTATTAATTATTGAAGCTCTTATGTTTTACCATTCATTTTGTTGAACCTAGCAAAAAAATTTGAACATCTGAACTGAATACCAAAAAAGTTTGCAACCATATCAAATTCTGTTCAAAAACAACTTTTCCACACAAAATAATGATAACAATAAACTACATCACTAACAAGTATAGCAGTGTATGGACACACTTCAAAGTGCAAGAAACAGAGAATTAACACATGTGTTTCATTTGAAAACTACCAAGTTACGAAACACTTCTTAAAAATTCCCTTATATGTAGCTATGAAGGGATATATTTTTTCACCATCTGTTTCAAAAAATACTTTGAAAATTAGTTTTAAAACATCTGATCTGAGCAGATATAAGATATTTTGAGTATTACTTCCTTTTTAGTCATGATGACAATAAGACAAGACAAACTCAATGGATTCCATAGAAGACACGGAAAATAAAATGTGAAGAACATATAAAAACTATAGCAGCAACATATGTGGTATACCAAGATTTATTCAATCAAAATGTTAGTTACCAGCCATTTGATGGGATTGTCTCAGACTCATTTTGAATGAATCATGTGAATTAAATCATGTTGCATACTAAATACCATTCATCATACCGACTGCAGTATCTCAACCACAATGCTAACTTGTTTACTTTGGTTGAGCTACTTTGTGTGCTGGAACATGTGAAAGATATAGATTCACATCCAGATAACAGTATGACGATCCAGCATTCCCTAGTGCCACTATACCAAAAGGCAGTATCTCAACCACAATGCTAACTTGTTTACTTTGGTTGAGTTACTTTGTGTGCTGGAACATGTGAAAGATATAGATTCACATCCAGATAGCAGTATGACGATCCAGCATTCCCTAGTGCCACTTTCTCCAACTGCCAAATGACAGATATCATAAAATACCATGCAGTACACAAGTGGTGAATCACCAGTAATGAAATGTGGATGCTCTTGCCACACCTGTGGCAACAATGAATGATGCACCACAAATGTTGGCTTGCATTGACAACTAAACTCTTTGGGACCACATGATGGGGAATGATAACATAATTAGCAGTACTCTGGTATGACTGAGTTCTAAACAAAGATGGGCAACTTAGATAGCACAAACTGTTGAAATGTTTCATTTCAGGTTTGTATGACTGACTGCCTATTATCAGTGGTGAGAATATGGCATAGGAATGGGTTCCTTTCATTGAGGCATCATTCTAGATGAAAGATAGTACTGGAGGTGCCATATTTAAAATTGCATATTTACTTCATTTTCATTTTTGGGGTTTACCCAAACTCTCAAAAGTAACTAAAGCCACAAGGAATTGCCCAACCCTGATTTAAGGTCACTGGTTTGAGGTAAGGAAAAGAGGCAGTGCTGTAAGTCAAACACAACATTCATGCCTCAAATCTGGAACCAACTTGGATGATTAGTTGGAAACCTGTAATTCTGACTGCTTGGCAAGTGAGGAGCCTCTGTGCCAATCTACCACCTCAATAAGGTGGCAAAGGATGTGACATGATGCAGTTCTGTCCATGATGAGGTTATATTCACCTGTGAGATACACTGAGTGAGCTGCATAATGCCAACCTCCCCAATGAAAGTCAATTTATGTGTCATTCACAAAATAGCCAATATTTATTCTGTGTTGTCCCTTTACCCTGGCAAAATGCTCACTCACTGTGTACTCTATTTGGTATGGCAATGTATTGCACCACTCTTCTCAGATCATGCTAATAGTCCTGATCTTTATTGCCATGTGTGATTCAGAAATGTTCCAACTTTGTGAACACGTCTTTTGGTGCTGCACTGCAAGTTGCTGACTTTCTAGTTTTGCCTAGTCTTGTGCTTTGCATGTGTGAAAGTGAGAAACACATTTCAGATATGGCTGATCCCTAGAATTGCATCCACTACTTTTCTTTCATCCTTTATCAGAGTGGAATTTCTTAGCTAGCTAAAAGGGTACTATTTCAATATGGCAAATGCATATTACTAAATTTACTTGACCGGCAGATAGGTCTATCGAGCTGGGATGATTGGGAGCGATCAGAAAAACAGCAAAGGTGCTTTAATAGCAACCAGAAAGCACAAGTGGTGTGGTAGGTTCCCACATGAGATGCTTCTAAGCAATCAAGTTAGAAGAATTCAGAATGAAAAAGCTCTTTTAAGAGCTCGAACTTGCTCCTGGCCTATCCGACCCTACCGCGTTGATGCTGCGTGCCAGTCTCCCCGTTCCAATGAGTGCGCCAAGTGTGGGGTCACTCATCAAGCACAGACCATCGTGCTCAGATTTTTCAAACCCAGAAATGGGGGAGAGGGATACATAGATGTGTGTGAGTAGAGACAAAGGTACTCAATGGATTGTTCATGGAGATTAACCAACTCCTGGACAATCCCAACACCAGAGTGTCTGACAGCACTAGAGGCCAAATTCGTTCAATCTTGGATTGCATACAACAGGACCAAATTGCTCAACTAATGGAAATTAGTTTTTTAAAAGGCAAGATAGAAGAACTGGAAAAGAGTGCAGTGGTTGAACGGCAGGAACAGCAATCCTATGCCGAAGCTGTCACAGAAAGACCCAAACCAGATCCAAGGAAAATTACAACCCAGGTGCACACTCCTGGTCTTCTCAAAGGACCTGAAGAAAACCTTATCAGAGGTCAAGGATGAGACCACGTTGGAGCTTTAACCTGGCGTGCTTGGGATTGGAGTGAAAAGTGCGAGAAAAAATAATAATGAAGGTATAGCGATTGAGTGCACAAAAGCTGAGAGCCTGCAGAAGCTGGCGGAAGTGTACAATAAAAGAGAGGACTTAGTAAAAGCGTATCAGGTAAAGAGACCTCAAAGAAAACTGCCCAGATTGATTGTGTACAGGAATGAGAAAGACTCAGAAAAGGAGTTTGTTCTGTACAACTATCCTTGCCAAAACCAATTAAAGAAACTAAATAAATGCAAGGCTCTCTTCCCCATCAAGGGAAAGGAGAAAAAATTCCACTGGGTGATTGATCTGGCCCCAGTGGACTATAAAACCATACTAAAGAATGATACGGTCAGTCTTGCCTAGAGGGTGCATTCTGCCCAGGAATTCCTCAGACAGACCCATTTGCTTCAAGTGCAATGGGTTATAACACTATAAGGCTGTTTTTGAGAGCTGTGCCTGCTACAGCCAGGTCGGGCACAAACACTGGAACTGCCCGAATGATGCAAACTGCCCTAATTGCAGCCGGGCCAATGAAAAGTTCAGATTGAAACTGCACACCACACACTCAAGTCTGGACTTGGATTGCCCGAATCTCAAACAAGAACTGGCTAATCAACGTAATCAAGTGGAGTACAGCTAAAACCTTTGGCTACAGCTAGAGAATGAACTGCGTTCCCACAGAAGCCATGCAACATTTATTCGAATATTACTGCCTCTGTGAATGTAATTGTGTCTTGTCCTGTCAATGTAATGGATTAAAGGCCTTGTGCCCAGAAAAGAAAAAAAAAAAAAAAATTGTTTGCGCGTGAACCAATCTCCCAGAGGCACTACATAGCACGATTCATCCCATATGACCTCCAGTTGCACCACCCATACACAGGTCCTAACCTGTGGCTTCTCTTGACCGGGGGTTTTAAGGTAGTGTTTGCAAAAGCAAATGCACCAAGTGAGCTCCATCAAACCCTGTATCTTCATTTAGACGGAACAGGCTAACACCCATCATGCTTACTAAATTTACTTCTATGTATTTCATAGTTGCTTCTTTTCTTCCTTGTGAAATAAAAGCAAATGTGAAGTGTACCTCTCAGAGTAAAAAAATTACACAGTTTAAAAACATAAATAAGAATATTACAATAAAAAATACCAAACAAGCACCAAAGAATGAAAATTTTACAAAGATTAAATTAATGCCAAGATCTTTTGCAACAAACTGGAGAACATATATTTATTACATTGACTTATATGAATAATTACACATGCATAATGTAAGGTTATGCTACACCAATAGATAGAGAGATGCATACACGCCTTACAAAGAAATATATGATATGTCTGCAAGCTGAAGTCAGCTGAAAATCTTTTCGATAAGCCACTACCAACTTACCATTAGATGAAGTCAATAAAGAAAAAAATAAATAAAGCTATAATACTCAATAACTTGAATAAACCCTTGTTAAATAATAGCAAATAGACAAAAAACATGTAAAAACAGCTCTGCTAAAAATGACAACACACCTTTAAATGAAGAACTGATTGTTCTATATAAAGGCCTGGAAAGATAAATAAAATTTCCCTAATCTTGCTAAGTTTCATTCAGTGCTAAAACTAAATCACAGAGTATTATGATGCATTTTTGTTTCATCCTTAGCAACATATACATCTAAGTTAAAATTCATTCCACATAATGGTACAGCTAAAGATGATTGTAACTAGGAACCAACTCACAAAAAAAAAAAAAATGTGGATAATGTAGCTCACACCAAATCAAAAACAAGAGAATCTGGGATCCAATCTGTCGACTTCAAGAGCTTTCATGTTTCAGTCTCTTGTACAAATTCATATATTTCAGCAAACAAATACAGCTCTGGGTCAGGTAAAAGTGCAGCCCCCCTCCCCTGCATGTCAAGACTGCACAAGCAGACAATAAAATCAATCAAACTTAAATTTTATATACATATGTGTTAAAACATGCCATATTCTAGAACACCAGAAGTAGGCCAAATATTTTACAAACTCCAGAAGCATCATGCAACATACAAAATTGTTAAAGACACACAGTTCTTAACTATTCCTCTTCATAAATGGAAATGTAAAGTGTATTTTCTCACTGATACAGTGCCAATGGTCAAAGGGGAAAAAATTGACTTTTGAGTCACTCGAAGGGTGTCTATTTTAACAGGGCAATTTTCAAATAACCTTCTTGCAAAAACTTTCAGATCTTCTTGAAAAATGGCCAATAATTGGTGCAAAAGATTTGATTGACTAAAAAGTATGAAGTGCAAACGGGAAGGTAAGAGGAGTTTAAAGATGAGTAATGAACTTGCATAGTATGTATATTAAAATATAAATACAATAAAAATAAAATTAAAATGCAAGTCAACATTGTTTTTACACCCAAGCTTATGGCATATGTTAAAAATTTTTTTAATTAAATTAATAATAAAAACATAGAAACAAAATCTATTGATTTTGCACTGAGTTCCTTTTTTTTTTACAAAAAATAGCCCACTTTTCAAGTAAGCATATGAGTTCCTTTTGCTCTTTAACCATCAATTTTTGTGCGTAAAAAAGAAGTGCTTTCTTTTTTTAGCTATAGGATATAATGCTACATATCACAAAATAATTTCCAATTTTTTTCTTTTTTAAATTTACATCCAAGTGCTTTGGTGTAAAAATCCTCAAAATTTGAAGCTTCTGCAATAGTGTTATTTTTTTCCTAATTAGGGCATAAGAACTTTTTATTTATTTTCTTGCTGAAAGTTAATTTCATAAGGCTGAAGGGACGACACATTCTATTTTAGCATTTGCATGAAATACCTTTATTCCAGCACTTGCATTACATGAAGCAACCCTTAATTTTTTGCTATGATGAATTTGATGTAGCTGAGTTAAGAAATTATTTATTGTAATTTCATCAACAGTTTAGTTGAATGTCAAAAACTATTTCCCATTTAGCAAATATCATTCATCACCAAACTGAATGTCAAAGAATGTAATCAAAAATATGAAATGAATGGCATAATTATTTTTTCTTAATCCAATCACTGAAAATTTAGTGGTGTATTACTTTCTATATAAAAATTTTCTTTCATATATGCACTGTACACACATCTGCAAACTCATCACCACACTGCTAATATATTTCCTTTTTTTTTTTTTCTTTCTTTTCTTTTCTTTGGGTGTCTTTTTCTCTACCTAGCCACTGAGAGAGTTACCTGGAGTGCTAGAAAACTGTACTTTTTCTCTGAAAATGTTACAATATATGTTTGGTTTAACAATAAATTTAACAAAGAATAACTGTGAAAATAGGGGGCAGGGGGATATATTAGTAAACCAATTGAATTGTCTAACATTTAATACATGAAAAGCCACAGAATTACTTATAACACTTGCATTTGTTTACTTTCAAAGACTGCCTCCTATGCTGAATTCGTAACACATATTTTTGAGAACAAAATTTTTCACAGGGGAACAGTCTTATCTATTTCAAATCTTTGCAGCTGAATTTTAAGTAGTTGCTTCATACTACTACATCTAATTCGAAAATTTTGCTGGATTTAAAAATTGATTTCCAAACTTGAATAATTCATAATTAAGTTCAAACAAACAAACAAACAAACAAACAAACACACACACACACACACACACACACACACACACACACACACACACACACACACACACACACACACACACACACACACACACACACAGATCACTGAATTGCACCATACTTTATTGATGCATTGAACAGTTCCATTAGCAATGTGATCAACATTTCCATTTTTTTTTTGTTTCACTTATTTAAGATGATAACTCAGTCAGATTTACATCTTTCAAAGAATACCATGTTTAAGAGTTTGCACCTACCAATTCATGGCATGATGTTTAAACGAAACAAGGTCATCCGATTCGAATCGACAGTCTACAGGTCTAATAATGCATACTGTCTCAAGGAAATAATTTGTGGCTTGAGGTCAGAGACAGATAACACTCCAATGCAGAGAAAGGTGATTAGCAGTAATGCCACATTACTCCCTCACAATTATTTCGTATTCTTGAATACATGAATTCTCTTTCTTGTGACCAAGCAAAACACAAACATGCATTTTTTTTTAAAGATATGCAAAATTGGTTTCTTTTGCAGATTTTTATAATTGTGTTATTGTTAGAAGAAAAATGAATAATTAACTAAAACATTTTTACCAGTGGAAAATTGTGTCTGTGAGAAAAGAGACAGTGGCAATACAAAATGGACAAAAATGAAAATTACAGGATATACATATAATAAGCAATGATTGGCACTCGCCAGAGTTTTATTTACATATATTTGAAAATTCTTCATGTTTCTCCAGGTAAGAGGTGCATTTTTTGCACCAATTATGTAACTAGTGCCAAATGCTATGAAGTATTAGTACATTACTATATGAGAAAAAGAAGACTAACAAATTATTTTAAACTATTTGCTACAAAAAAGAGAGAACTTTGAAATCAAGCTAAAAAGCTAACAAGATTCAAATTAAATATTTACAAGAAAAAGTGTTAAAATATATTTTCTCCTATGTTACTGATATGTGTAAACTGTTATGACTTCATCCATTGCTTTCATGTTTTTACCTGGCCTATAGGAAATGCCTTGATCATATCTGCAATGATTAACTAGACTGTGGTTGTCTGGAAAGGGAATGAAGAGGGCATTGAAAAAATCAAACTCAAAGATCAGTCAGACTAAAACATAAAAACCTAAAGGAGACCTGAATGTGGAAAGCTACAAAATACAAAAAATTCATCTGAATGTGTTTTTTTATAAAATAGGGATTTAGTTAAATGATTCAAGAATTAAAAATATGTAATATATGACTGACATTACTATGAATAAATTATCAGATAAAAACTTATGTAGATGGAGTATCACTTGAAAAGTAGGATGACAGAAGACTAAGAACAAGCATTTTTTTTTTTTTTGTACAGCAAAACGTAATCACAAAAAAAAAATGCAATAAGATATTTAAGTTTTATTATTGACATTTTTTAAGCATAAATATGTATAATCCAACATTTATGCAATTATATATCTTACAGTATTTCTGGTTAAATTAATATTCATCCTTCTGTACTTCTTATTAATGTGTATATCAGTATCCATATACTTATTTGTAGGTTACTCACCTTGCTTGACGAGCTTGGGAGTATTACTTCAATTTAACATTTCCAACACGTTTTTGGCAGTTCTGTGTCTTCCCTCCGGTTCGAGGATATGACAAAATTTCATTAAGTTCTTTATAATGAACATTTTTCAAAAACTAGTACTGCACCATTCTGCCGATAAAGTGACGCTATACACATTCATTCTAACATTCCCTAACTCATGCATAATATCATTTCCTATGTACAAACCCATTTGAAAATATACTAGACTGAATGACCAGTTAAAAAATTCACTTACTCATTTCAAATCTTTATTAAAATGTTACCTTAACTACCTACATATATACAATTCTCCTACACACAAAATTCATTATAAACATTCAACAAACTAAAAAAATTAAAAACCACAATATTAAAATGTCAGCTAAAACCCATAATCTCTTCATCCCGGGACACTGCCATGCCTTCTTCAAGACCTTACGCCCATTGCCATGGGCATCATCAGGAAGTCCCCATAGCTCCGATCTGCTCAGTAATTCACCCTTGTGGCACCATCTACAGGGAATCCAATCCTCTACTAGAGCCTGCTTTAAAGTCTAACATGCATTTTGTTTGTCTTGCCCCCCACTTCTCTTTTGATCTTAACTCTTTCAATTGACTTGACATGCTGTTTGGATCATTAAAGTTACAAATTCTATGTCTATTTTCCTCAATTAATATAGATTCAGATATATGTAAATGTCTTTCTGTTTTACAATTTTTAATTATCCTAATATCTTCAAATTTAGGATATTGTTTGGTTTCAATGCAATATTGAATTCATGCTGTTTTTGCTTCTTTCTTTTGCCAATCTTTTAAATGTTGCTGCAATTGGTGCTTTTGCTTGTTCTTTGTGCTATCAATATATGACATTGGAGGGTCATTACTGATCGGAATTTCCTAAACTCCTGATTTATTAGATAAATCAGGCATCAATGAAATTCCAATCAGTAATAACCCTTCAATGTCCTATAGAACAAGCTAAAACACCCATTGCAGCAACATTTAAAAAAAATGGCAAAAGAAAGAAGCAAACAGCATGAATTCAATATTGCATTGAAACCAAACAATATCCTAAATTTGAAGATATTAAGATAATTAAAAATTGTAAAACAGAAAGACACTTACATATATCTGAATCTGTATTAATTGAGGAAAATAGACATAGAATTTGTAACTTTAATGATCCAAACAGCATGTCAAGTCAATGAAAAGAGTTAAGATCGAAAAAGAGGGGCGGGGGAGGCAAGACAAACAAAATTAATGTTAGACTTTAAAGCAGGCTCTAGTAGAGGACTGGATTCCCACAGATAGTGCCACAGGGGTGCATTAAAGAGAAGATCGTTTAGATGACTGTGCTGTAACGACTTGAAGGTTCACTTGATTAGAACGACCGAGTAGATTGGAGGCAGTCTCCTGGGACGAAGAGATATAGTTTTTGTTGACGTTTTAATAATGTGGTCTTTAATTTTTAAGTTTCTTGCATGTTTATAATGAATTTTGGGTGTACGAGAATTGTACATATGCAGGTAGTTAAGGTCAAATTTTTATGCAGATTTGAAATGAGTAGGTGGAGTTTTTAAACTAGTCATTCAATGTAGAATATTTTCAAATGGTTTTGTACATAGGAAATGATATTACGCACCAGTTAGGGGATATTAAAATGAATGTGTATAGCATCACTTTATTGGTGGAATGGTGCAGTACTAGTTTTTGAAAATTATTTATTATAAAGAAATTAACAAAATTTCGTCATATCCTTGAACCAGAGAGGAAACACAGAACTGCCAAAAACGCATTGGAAATGTTAAATTGAAGTAGTACTCCCAAGCTCCTCAAATAAGGTGAGTAACCTATGATAAGTATATGGATTTATGCAATTTTTGTGAAGTATATGCATATGCTTTTATTCTTAGGTTGTGATCCAAATTACATCTAGAAAAGAGTTAAGAGAGTGCATCTGATCTGAATTTGTGTGAGTGTGTTACAATCCCCACTGGGAACTCAGATTAGGATGGAACTGGAAGGAAAGTAGCAATAGTGGCCAGTCAAAAGCAGATTAGAACATTAAGTTCCCACTTCCTACCCTCCCAACTCCAGGACATTAACAATAAAGCAATGACACACTAACATTTGTTGCCAATCTGTTGTTTTGAAGTAAACAATAGGGTAAAGTCTGCATATATTTCTACTTTTGTAAAAACAGAAATGTGGTCTCAATGACATTGATTCTCCTGTTTCTCAGTACCATTCACTGATTAAAATCAGTGGTAGTTTCCAGGCTTTGACTAGGATGATTTAATAAATGCTATGTCATTAATAATTCATGAGCACATCCAAAAAATAATATATGGATGTTTTTTGAAAAGCAGTTGGCATTAACTTGGATGAAAGACATTCTGTACAAATAGTGAAAGAAGAAAATCATTTTATCATTCATCAATCTAGTTTTGTCATACAGGAGTATCTTTTTATCATTATCAAGGTTTAAATCATTCATAGATGAACCAGTGTTGTTTTCTTTTGATATTTCTGAGACTACTAACTGCCCACTTAATGACTCATAGATAGAAAAATATGGAGATAAAGAGCTCAAAAGATTATGGTCCCACTTTTGCTTCATGTTTGAAGAAACGTGACTCAATGAAGATTTACAGTGGAGAGTACTTTTTGAAACCTTCATGTAAAAAGTGCTTGGAAACAAGAAAAGCAGAAACACCAATTTCACAATTTTGCTGAAATGTGGCAAAAATTAATAAATGATGATGATGGACAGTATAGTGATACACTAAGTCTATTAATATTGCAATGGTTACTCCTGTAAATACAGCAATATGTGAAACATGATTTTCATTGACAGGTTAATTTAAATCAGATTTGATATACAAGTTGAATTCCAAAGTGTAAATCTGACTCAAATGGTGACAGCAAAGATAAAAATCTTACTGGAAAAGTTGGTCCTGATTTTGACTGCTGAGAAGTCAGTATGTTAGTGAGTAAAATTTGTATTATTTATTCAGAAAAAGTGTTAATTTAATTGATTCTGATATTATTTGCAACTTTACCTGAATTTGTTCATAAATATGGCTTTTACAAACACATTTTCCCAATTTTTTCCCAATTTGTAAATTTTTTTTTTTTATAATCAAATGCACTTGATTCATTTAACTAACAATTGTTATAGTATGCTACCTCTCATTCTAAAACTAAAGTACTGATAATGACATGTTTTTAGTGCACCTTACTTCTACAACTTAGATATATCAGTGCATCTATGGTAAAAAGTTAAGTCTGACCTCTGGTTTGGGGCTATATATACATACACTTTAAAACTATCAAATATTCTCCTATAACATAAACGTTTTAGTAAACTGTACATATTTAAGTTAGTAGAGCTTTCTTCTGGTTGCCAAAAAACACTGAAAAATTCTCCAGTTCCAGATACCAGGTGTGGAGAAACAGGAACTGAAATGTGGCCTAAGCTGTCCCCTTTCTCTTTTAATTGTGTAATGGAAACTAAATAGTGGATGATTAGTTAGTTGCTTTACGGGTTCAAAACTAACTAATGTGAAGTGTCAGCCATGCTTCATGCCCCATTAACTGACTGGTTTGGAAATGAAATAAACCAATTAGAACCTAAAACAAAAAGATATGCTACCAAGACAATAAATATATAATACTTCAGCTGCAAAAGAAAACAAATTTACAAACACTTTCTTTTCACCAATATACTGAAATGGCACAAAACTTAATGAACATTATTGGGGTCTTCACCTCAATATTAATTACTCTTACAAATGTACACATATGAAAAGAGCTGAAAAACCAGAAAAAAAAAAAAACACAAATTAAAATATGTACAGTACAAAACACAGTTGCTGAAACTGTTTGGTACTAGCACATGCTGATGAAATAAAAATATCAGTACAAGTTTTATACCAAAAAGATTTATAGTTCAGCACTGTAATGCTGAATCAATAAACTGGACTAGACTCCATATTAACAACTGAAAAAGTCATATTTACACTTGCACATATAAAACTTGTGCACATGAGAAATACAAAGGGATACATGATAGATTATGAATTGAAAACTTAAAAATGATTATCAAAAGTTAGATTTTGCAAGATTTCTGAATCCGTCCTGAAGTTTTTTTTAGATTTTCCAACCAATTTTAAACACAAGAAATTTTCATTGAAACTGATTTAACCAAACATTAGCATGCTACTCATTTTTAAAATTTCTTCACCTCTGGCTCAGCCAAAAAGGGCCTGAAGTCCCAAATTAACTTTGATTGAGTAAAACATGGTATATAATTTCAACAACCTGTAATTGCAGCTCTTCCTTCACCTAACACCAAAGTGAGGCAGGAGATGGATTTCGTGATCCACACCTTTCCTGTGGAGATTTAAAAATAAGATTTGCATAGTTTCCTGCTCACAGACATACTCACAATTCCGATTTGTTCAATTTAGCAAAAAACAAGTACATTCTGAAAACATCAGCTAACATACAGCAATCACTGCTGTACAGTATACAAGTTAGGTCACTAACAAACTTGATGACACAAACCGGAAACTCAATCACAACATGACCATAGGTGGTGTCACGATTTGTACTTGTTGAGCTGGCTATACAGGCTGTTTAGATAACACTCATGAATCTTTGTAAGGAATTCATCATCATTCTGAAATAGGGAAAAAAAGATAATGAGAGAGACACTGCATTTTAATAGCTACTGAATAATAAAATACTGTCACTGTTGCAAAAGCTGTTATGCTACACTAACAAGCCTTAATATGATTAGAACACAGAAGTGGGCATATTAAATTGTTTGAGGAAGCTAGATATTGGAATACATGAATGCTGAATACACTTAAAAGAAAAAAGAAAAAAAAAAGAACAAAGGACAGCATTTTTTCAAAACATAAGTCACTCTGAAGAAGCAATCAAACAATATGTTGGATATATGAAGATACACAAACTCATCTCAACTTCATTTTCATGAGCAATGTATTCATGAGATGACTGCAAAAATGAAATATAGGGTTAAAGGTCATGGATCCAAATATGAAACTCGCCTTTTCTATGAATTAAAATGCATAAAAACAGCAGTGTTGTTGAGTCTTTACTGAAGTGCAATTTCTGACAAATCATACAGTTTTACAGAATAATCTCATGTAACAGAAGACATATTAATAATACTTACCAGAATTTAGTTACTATAAAGTGTACTTCAGCTGTATTGTCATTTTTCTGGACATGAAGTGCAAGTGACATCACGATGCATTGCAGAAAGCAGTAAATGAACTAAACTGATTCCTGCCATCTCACATTTCTTTTTGTCTTCTAACACCAACATATACATATCACTAAGCTGTTCTCTGAGATTCAGAGGTTAGCTCCACAAAGAAATACAAACTACCAGATAATTTCTACCTACTGTTGCTGTATCAAACTTCTCCATTTACAGTGATCTTGACATACAACTCGGGCTTCACTGACATCCATCACACGCTGTACACGCTGTTCTATACCTCATATTCATAATCTTTTTCACATGCAGACACTCCTGAATCTGATCCTCCTATGACTTCCTTGGCCATCCTCCGCCTTTCCTTCCTGCCACTTGGGCTAAAAAGATTTTCTTAGTAAGCATCTCATCACAATGCTCGAGTAGGTGTGAGGAATGCAATTTCTGACAATGTTCTGGGTAAGTATAATGATCCTTGTGTAAATGATAATGGCGAAAGGTTTATTGAACTTTGCATTGAGAATGGTTTGTGTGCATCTAATACGTTTTTCAACCACAAGTATATCCACACATATACTTGGGAAAATCGTACTCTTGGTCAAAAGAGTGTTATAGATTTTTTTGTTTACGATCAGCGTCTGAAACACTTAGTTGTTGACACTCGTGTGATGAGAGGTGTGGATGTTGGCTCTGATCATTACTTGGTAGTGTCACGAGTGAAACTGAATGTTGGTTGGAGGAAAAGGAATAGGAAGATGCCTAGGGTGGAAAGAATCAAGACGGAAAGGCTTCCTGAGGATCATCAGCATTATGCTAACTTACTCAGAGAATGACTGAAGTCATGTGAGAGGGATGTAAAAAAAAAAAGTAGGAATGTTTTAAGAACTGTGTTATTACTGCTGCTGAGGTGGTCTGTGGTACCACAATAGTGGGTAACAATAGAGGTGATGCTTGGTGGAATAGTGAGATTGAAGAGGCTGTAAAGAGAAAGAAGGAAGCCTATTTGGGGTTTTTGCAAGGTAGAGTTTCTGTGGATTAATATCGCTGTAAGAAGCGTGTAACTGCTAAGCTGGTTCGCCAGAGTAAAGCAAAAGATAGGAAGGAGAAGGTGGAAAGGCATGAACTGGCTTTTTGGAAAGATAGGAAGTATTTCTGGAAGTACATGAGAATCAGGAAAAATAGGGGAAACAAAGTTGTAAGTTGTGTGAAGAATAGGATCAGGGAAATGATATGGGAGCCCTCATGAGTTAAGTGAAAGATGGGGTGAATACTTCTGTGAGTTATTAGATCAAGAAAGCGAAGGTGATTTTGAGGCAGAAGCAGATGATGTCACAGTGAAGGAGGGAAGCACAGGAGGGATCTCAAGAGAAGAGGTGTGTAAAGCTCTAAAATCTCTTCAGAATGGTAAGGCTCTGGGAGTTGATGGCATAACTGAAATTTGCCAGTTGTGCTGGGAGCTAGGAATGGTCCCTCAGGATTGGAAAGATGCTATCATTGTTCCCTTGTATAAGGGAAAAGCAGCGGCATAACTACCACCCCACAGCTGCTGGGTGGCGCAGGTAACCAAGGGGCGTACCACAGCTTCCAGTTATAGTTTTTGGAAAAAAATCGAACATGCACAAAGACAAACAAACAAATAAATAATCAACCCAAAGGTTCATATTTTCTTTTAAGGTACATTTAGCTTTGCTTAAATAAATGCCAAGTTTCACTTTTAAAGCACTTGATGTCCTACAGATTGAAGCTATTCGGCCCTGAGTTGTAAATACGATCTCTCTCCAATCGCCCTCTCTCTGCGCTGTTGAGGAAAAGAGGGAGGCCATAAGGGATTCCCCATGGAGGATGTCGGGGAAACAATCAGTCAGTCACCTAGGATTATGTACACGAAAGGCGCCAACGTTTATTCACAGCAGCCGCAGATCTGCCAAGTACAAGGGGTGATTTCTTCAAGTGATTTATTTTAGTTTTGTACAAAGCAATTACATGTATTGTTAAATCTATTACTTAAAAAGTTTAAAACTACAGAGCTCTAGGTACCGGCATTACCTTTCCAGACACTCTACCTGACCCCCCCCCCCCACACACACACGCACACATCGCAAAAAATACATCCTTCCTCGTGCTTGAAATCCTGGGAAAATTACTGTGCTTAGGGGCGCTAAAGTAAATCTTATGGGGTGGGGGGTGCTAGTTGCGCCACTGGGGAAAAGGTGATCAGACTGACTGGAAGAACTATCGTGATATTAATCTGAGTGTGCCGGGGAAAGTGTTTGGTAAGGTCATTATTGAAATAGTACGAAGTCTTACATCAGTAAAAGTATGGGATGTTCAGAGTGGTTTCATGCCTGGCAAAGGTTGCACTAACCAAATTTTTGCATTACGCACAATGATTGAAAAGTATCTGGCTGTTGGTAAGCAAGTTTTTGTTGCCTTCATAGATTTAGAGAAAGCTTACGACCGAGTAAACAGGACACTTTTGTGGAAGGTACTGAATGAATATGGTGTTACTTGGAGTCTACTTAATAGTGTAAAAGCCATGTATGCTGGCAGTACAGTTTGTATAAGAGTGAATGGTGTTTTATCAAAATGGTTTTCTGTTGGTGCAGGAGTCTGGCAAGGCTTGTAATGTCACCCTGGCTGTTTAATATATTTATGGATGCATGCATGCATGATGTCAAAATAGATAATACTGGTTTATGTCTTGGTGATATGCGTGTGTGCAGATTGCTGTATGCTGATGACACAGTCCTGTTGGCAGAGAGCAAAAGTGAGCTGCAGAGTATGTTGTCCCGGATGTACAAAGTTTGCATGAAATTCAAACTGAGTATAAATAAGGGAAAACCCAAAGTTATGGTTTTTGAGTGGGGTACTGGTATTACTGAATGTAGCATAAGTCTAAATGACACCATGATTGACCAGGTGAATGAGTTTGTGTATTTAGGAAGCATGTTTGACAGAGAGAACAAATTGGATGGTGAAATTAGTAGGTGAGTGAATTCTTCATTGAAAGTCATAGCTGCCTTGGGAGGTTTTCACAGGAATGATGAGTTCTCAAGAGAGTCCCGCATGGCTGTGTATGAAAGTGTAATTGTTCCTACTCTGATGTATGACAGTGAAACCTGGGTACTACAGAAGAAACATAGGAGTCGTTTGTTTGCAGGAGAAATATGTTACTTACGGGGGGGGGGGGGGGGGGGGGGGTTGTGGCAAGACACATTCTGATCGTGTGAGGAATGAAAATGTGTTGGAGTTGTGTAATGTGAAGCAAAATGTTGTTAGCAAGGTGGAGACTAATATGATTTGGTGGTTTGGGCATGTTGAAAGAATGAGTGATGAGGTGCTTACTAAGAAAAAATTTTCAGCCCAAGTGGCAGGAAGGAAAAGCAGAGGAAGGCTGAGGAAGTCATGGGAGGATCAGATTCAGGAGTGCCTGCATGAGAAAAAGATCATGAGTATGAAGTATAGAAGATCTTGTGTGCGTCGTGTGATGGATGTCAGTGAAGCTTGAATTGTGTGCCGAGAGAGATCGCTGTAAGTGGAGGAGTTTGATATGGCAACAGTAAGTAAATAATCAGATAAAAATTATCTGGTAGTTTGTCTTTTCTTTGTGGAACTAACCTCTGGATCTCAGAGAACAGCTTAGTTAGAGTTAGAGAGAGCATCTTATCACTCAATCTCTCAACATGGCCAAGCCACCGAAGCATATTAGTCTCCACCTTGCTAACAACATTTTGCTTCACATTACACAACTGCAACACATCTTCAATCCTCATACAATCAGAACGTGTCTTGCCACAAACTCTCCATAAGTAACGCATGTCCCCAGCACACAAATAACTTCATGTTTCTTCTGTAGCACCCAGGTTTCACTGCCATACATCAGAGTAAGAACAATTACACTTTCATACACAGCCATGCGGGACTCTCTTAAGAACCCATCATTCCTGTGAAAACCTCCCAAAGCAGCCATGATTTTCAATGAAGAATTCACTCACTTACTAATTTCACCATCTAATTTGTTCTCTCTGTCAACATGCTTCCTAAATACACAATCTCATTCACCTGGTCAATCACTGTGCCATTTAGACTTATATTACATTCAGTACTACCAGTTCCTCTCTGTTTTGTTGGAAGCAAGTATAAATAAGGGAAAAGCCAGTTATATAAAAAACCATAGCTTTGGGTTTTCCCTTATTTATACTCGCTTCCAACAAAACAGCGCCTTCAAGTGGAAAGTGCTAATTTATATGTTCTTTACTTCCTCCATTCTAAAAAAATTATTATTCATGTATCATCAAAACGATTCCTGATATTTAAAAGAATTTGTAAGAAAAGAGAGAAATTTATTTTCAGAAACCTTAAAAAAAAAAAAAAAAAAAAAAAAAAAATCCTTGTTGATATGTAGAAGTGCGCATAACTTATAATCATGAAAATTCGGTTTTCACTGCCAATTGATTAACAACTGTACTGCAGTAGCACAACATTTGCAAATGCTTTAACATGTTTTATTCTTGCGACATTACATTACTGTTTCACCTTTTGTAAAACCAAGCTCTAAATTTTACACAAGAAATTGCTTGTATGGAACATACAAGTTAGGTTCAAAAAGTTCCTGGAAATTCCTTTCTGTACAGAAAGCAATAAAATTACTGTTATTTACAACACATTTTCTTTGAAATAATTTCCTTAGGCAACTACACACTTTTGCCAACAAGTTCATAATGCTCTTTGAAACCTCTTTCAGTGCCTTTGTCACATTTTTGATGTCCACATTTGTGAATCGCTATCCTTTCAGGGCAAATTTCAACCATAGAAACAAGTAAAAACTGGGTGGTGCCAAATCAGGAGAACATGGAGGATGCTCAAGTGATGTCACATTATGCTTTGTGGGGTACTGTTTGACCATTAGGGACTGATGTGCAGGCATAATGTCATGAAGAACAAACTGTTTGTAATCCATTTTTCTGGATGTTTCCTTTGGATTGCATCACTGAGAGGCAACTGAGCGTGTTGATGTACATTTCTTTATTCACAGTCCTTCCTTCTGGAATATATTCAGAGTGAGCAAGGCCCTGAGAGTCCAAGAAAACTTTCAGCATAATTTTTTCTTTACTCTTGTCTCAATGGAGTTTGTTTTAGAGGTGATGATGTTGATTTCCATTCAGAGGATTGAATTTTTGTCTGGGGATCATACAAAAGTACACCATGCCTTGTCTTCTGTGAATATGTTGCTTTAGAAAATTGTTTTCTTGATCAGACACAATGATAAGGTCTTTAGCAAGGGTCATTTGTGTTTCTTGTTGATCAGAAGTTAGCATTTTAGTAACCAAATGTAATGCATATCTAAATCACTGTTAATAATGCTGTAAACATTTTCAACTGATATTTCTGCCTCTGATGCTATTTCTTTTAGAGTTTTTCTCAGCCATGTTGAACAATTTTATGTACACACTCAGTCTTTTCATCAGTTGAAGAAGTACATGTGCGCCTGATAGATGGATCATCGACACTCACACGACCACCACGAAAATGCTTATGCCATGAATAAACTTGTGATTTCTTCATTGCCATTTCACCATATGCTTGCTGGAACATGGCCAATGTCTCCAATAGATATTTTCAAAGCAAAGAACAAAATTTGATGTTTGCACATTGCCACCATTTTCAAGTGCAAACATGCAGGAAACAGGATGGTGCCTCTTGCTGTCAGGTGATGCCATGGGTGCTGCAAGTCTCTGAAACTGAAAAATCCCTCATGAAATTCTTCATTCCCACAGCACAGTTGGGGATGATTCCAAGAACTTTTTGAGTCTACCTTGTATATCTGTATCTATTGTAAAGGTCCAAGCCCCATTACTTTTAGATTGAATGGGCAGTTGATCAAGCCATTAAAAGCCAATTATTTCGTAGGTGCTGATTAGGTTTCAGGGCAAAGTAAAATGTCACCAAATGAAACGGTTTACCACCTAAGTAGGCTTTCTCACTATGTGTGGTCAGAGATGAGAAAAGCAGAACTGCCAAATTAGGGGTGATTCCTCCGTGGAGTTGCCACTTGATGCTTGGTAGACTAAACAACGTCATGTTTTTAAGTCTGAAAAGGTTTTAAAGGAAATGACATTGGCACCCATTTGCATCACAAATTTATGGGAGAACAGGCAGAAAGGGCTAAATAAGCTCATAATGTTGATACTCAAAGGCCCAATTATAGGAAGAACAAATGCATTTCAAGTACCCTGCTTTCTTGTGTGTGCTGGAATCTGAAAGAAGAGAATCGGTTGCTACTGAAACACTCATTAAAAGACTCTAGCTACATGCTGAGACCCGAAAAAGAAATAAAGACTCATGGACAGAGAGAGGGTCTGGTCTGTTATGGCATCCTCTGGCCCAAGAGACACATATTGAAGAAATCAGAGTCAGCATTGAAGAAATCAGAGTCACCCTGAATTGAACAAGTCTGAAAGTCAGCTGAAGGATGTCAGGCACAAAAGCTTCCTTAAAGGCTGGGAAAGGCAGCCCAGCTGGAGAATGGAAGGGCTAATTTTCCCAGACTTTAAGGAATCTATTACATGGTCATTGTCCTGTGATATTGTCATCACAGGATAACAGTGATGTAGCAGATCACTGCCATGACTCCCTGTGACATCGCTGTTGTCTGGAGTGACCAAGGAGGGAGAAGTCATCAACCAGCAGCCATGTGTCTAAAGATCCTCTGAAAAAGAGCAGAATGGAGCCAACCTTAGCTAAACCCGTTCGTGTCTCGATCCCCCGCAAGTGGAAAGAAGCCTGGCAGTCGTAACAAACATGATTAAGTGCACGTGAAAACTACAGTGTTAAACCCATCATGTGCTGTGTGTGAGTGTGTGTATGCATGCATGTGTGTGAAAGTGGAGAAGATGTGGCAAATGAGTTTCCAATTATGGGGCCAACCATTGCTAACCTCCTTCGTGTCTTGATCCTCCGTCAGTGGAAAGAAGCCTGGCAGTTGGAGTAAACATGGTTAAGTGCGCTTGGAAAATACAGTGTTAAACCCACAATGTACGTGTGTGTGTGTGTGTGAGTGAGAGAGAGAGAGAGAGAGAGAGAGAGAGAGAGAGAGAGAGAGAGAGAGAGAGAGAGAGAGAGAGAGTGGAGGAGGTGTGGCAAATGAGCTTCCAAATTAAAAAGTGTTTATGGTGGCCAGTGCCCAATTGGATAACTACAGCAGACACCAAAGAAAACTATAAGCGATCTTCTTACCTTTATGTTTAGTCACTTAAATATGAGATACTGATACTCAGTTTATTGCACAGTATACCTGTGGCAGGATGTTCCAATTGAGTTTTTTGGTATTGGTCATTGGGCAGTTTGTTCTATTAAATTTATGATGTTGGTCATAGTGACATATGAAATTAGCCAAAACCCATCTTCACAATTTCCATAAATTATGTAAATAGTAATTAAATTGTTTTGATAAATTAAAAAAAATTAATTTACTTGTTTTGAGCATTGTGCAAAGAAATATTTTCAAGTTATTTGGATGCTAGTAGATGTCAAATTTTGGTTAGCTTAAGTGAATGGCATATTAATTACAGTCTTAAGCAGGAAAACAATACTTAGCAAGATCTGATTTGTTAAAATTCATGTTTGTTGCAACTTGCACCCTGTGGTGTTCAGCTCATCTGTAAATGCTGCCATTAATTAATATGAAATGTCCCTTGGGTGTAGCAATAATACATCCCTAAAGAATGAAAAGTTGGAAATGTCCCTTGGGTGTAGCAATAATATATATCTCTAAAGAATGAAAAGTTGGAAATGTACACTTACTTGTAGCATGTAACTCAGAGCTTCTCGCAACTGATTTTTACTAAGAGGAGTAATTCCAGCAGGTTGTGATGCCTGTCTATTCAATGTTGGGGTACTGAGCAGAGATTGAGGAACAAGAACATCATCTTGGCATTTAGCATTTCCTGAAACTTTAGAGAACACTGCATTATTATGAGTTGCAATATTTTGTATTCTACAGAAAACAATCACACATATGTACTATGATGACTAAACTGATATTAAACTGAAGAGATCTTCCAAACTGCAGGAGAGTTTTTTGGTTTAGAATGATTGAATGCCAATAAGCAAAAACATACTGACATTCATTGGTAATAAACTGATTTCTGTATCTATAACCACAGGCTCTGGAGGCTGCATTGGCTAAAAATTGATTACACAGAGCAAGTTAGATGAGATTAAGACACCATGCTGGATTAATGGGAGGTAGAAGGGGGTTGGAGATGGAGTCACAAAAAAGAATTCAAGTTACTTTAATACAATCGAATGCTGAATGTGGTTCATGATGATATAATGTTCAGAAACTTTTAACAGGGTTTGTACACGTTTTGGGAAAAAAATTCAAGGACTTTCCAGGACATATACAAAAAAAAAAAATAAAAAATTCCAGGATGATTAGTAGTACACTTTACAGTATCTTGGTCAAATTATTTTTGAAAAGTAATTTCGGGTTTAAGTAATAAAAATGATGAAAGATGTAAATGGATGAGTGTACTTTTTTACTCATTACATTTCTTTTTAATGTTTTTAATTGGAGAATTACCCAATAATGCAAAACTTAATAATGGTGGTGCAATTACCACAAGGCTTATCTCAGAAAATCCTTTCCCTCAATCTGACATTTTAGCTGCATCATGATTCTGCACTATCTTCCCATGTAACAGTCTATTATTGATAACAATTGAAATTATTATAAAATAAAGCAAGAACAGATCCACAATTTAAGAATGGGGAGGGCACGCATCTAATCAGTTAAAAGAAGAAATATGGAAGGAAACATTATATAAATCTATGCGAGTTAGCGGAAGAATTGAGAATAATGGAAAAGTTGAAAATAGGCAAAAAATAATCTTCATGGAAAACGCTATGCTAAGGAAAAATACTTTTTCAAATACGTCTCCTGGAAGCAGAGATAGCGGAAAAAAAGGTTTCGACCTTTACGCCCCTAGCGAGAAATCTTTGCATTATTTAAAGACGATAATGCTCAGCATCTCTATTGTAGCGAATGGCATACAGCAAAGATGAAAATTTTCAATATGGTTTTTAGAAGCAGCGATACAACTGTAAATTGAAGTATAAAATCACCACATAGCGACAGAACTGTGAACTACAAAATTCCTCATATACTAGCCTAAAGTCTTCTACAAAGTAAATGGCATCCGGTGTTGAAAGAATTTTTTAAATCGCACACATAGAAACAGAAATATTGAGAAAACATTAAAAATTGGCGAACCCTAGCGGCATTATTTTGGGAAGAATAATACCCACACAGGGTTTGCTTAGTTAGTTGTATCTGACCGAAGAAGTTTTTCAATCGGATTTTTTAGTCCCGCAGATATTGCTGTAAACAGAAATGTGAACTTATGCCCTTGGGTGGCAGACTTGTGCATTAAGAAAAATTTGAAATTATGTGAGAAACATTTCACAGCGGAAACGCTCTCCAAGAAAGAAAGAATTTTTCAAATAGGACTCTTAGATGCAGAGATATCAACAAAAATAAGATATACATGTATGCCCCTGGCAGTTAAACTATGCATTATTTTAAGAAGAAAGTATTCTCAAAAGGTTTTTCGAGGTGAGCAGTATCAGTCCATGAAATAATTTTTTCAGTTTAGTTTTCAGGAGCTAAGATTTCGTTGCAAATTCATCAAAGCAGAAGTAAATACTTACGCCACCTGGTGGCCACACCATTCTTTACTACTAGAAATTATATGTAAAACGTTTCCCATTAAGAGCAGTATCTGATACAGGAAGAAGGGAGAATTCTTCAAATCGGAGTTTTAGAAACAGAGATATCGGGGGGGGGGGGGGGGGGGATTTATCTTTACGCTTCCTAGCAGAAAATCTATGTGTAACTTAAAAACGTGACTGGACCTAATATAGTCCTCGACATAAATGGAATCGAAAGGTAAAATATTTTTTTCAATCCAATGTTTGAAAGCAAATATATAGAATAAAATGTATTTTGAATTCGATATCATCTGCATTTATGCCCTCTAGCAGCAAACTTGTGCATCGTAAAAAAAAAAAAAAAAAAAAAAAAAAAAATTCATGGATCATTGTTCGCACATTTCAAGCTTCCCAATGCAAAATGAATTTTTGAAATCGGACTAATAGTTGCAGAGATATGGTGTCCACAGATGTACAATGGACGGACAGACAGACGGACAAACCGGTAACATAAGCACGATCTTTTTTACAAAAGAAGTGCTAAAACAGAGGTAACAACACTGATTTCCTAAAAGAAATTCAAATAAATTTTTTAAGCTCTAATTTCAAATTTCAAGGTTTTTCAAGCTAGCTTTAAAAAACACCGTTTCTCCAGGATATTCCAGGCCTTGAAAACATAAACACGATTTTCAAGGACTTTCAAGGTTTTTAAGCACCCATGTGCACTCTGTTTTAATATTTTTTTCATTTAACATAAATTATTCATTACTTATTGGCCAACTTGCAAACAACAAAATGATGAAATATGGAGAAGTTTTATCACACCCTTTATTCTAACATGCAGGATTTATTATTTGACCAACTCGGGGTTTCCTTGTGGATCACATTCCTTGCAATTTGTGAAAAAAAAAAAAATCGTTTTGGCAATTGATAAAAAGTTTTGGCAAAAATACTGGCTATTACCTCATTCAATGATGTCGAAGCAAAAACAATCTTTAATTTTTATTTGATTTGGTATTTGAAAAATGAAATTCGAATGTTAGTTACTTTTTCTCATTGTTTGCATTGAGCATAAGACAGAAAGCCATTATGTGAAAAGAGTGACGTGATCACTGATGTAAGACCTATTATAACATTTTATGTTTTTAAAATTCCAATGGAGAGGGGGAAAAAAATTGAGGACTTCAGATTACATTTGGTGAAAAAAAAAATTGAATTTGGTGAAAATTTAAAAAAAGCCAGAGCAACCACAGCAACTTACAAAAATATTTAAATTATAATACTACAGTTTGTATTAAAATTTGGCTAACATCATTATAAACAATAAAAAAAGCAAAATGACTCTAAAATTGATGCTAATGACATTATTAAAAAGTGCATTTAGTTCTCTTATTAACCAAGATTCCTACTTTAATGAAAATGTTTGGAGGCATAAAAAGCAGGATCCCCCATGAAAACACACGCGCACACACGCACACACACACACTTCTATTACTCTTTGTTGAAATCATAACAAAAAGTACTGAAGTATTATTATTGAACTGTAATAAATTCACGCCGATTCTACACACTGATTATATGAACAAACGCAGATCATACAGTGTTCCCACTCAAAAGTAATAAAAATTCCCTGACTTTTCCAGGTTCTCCAGGTGGTTTTTAAAGTTTTCCAGAGTGGCATGTTGCAAAGAATTGTTACATTTCATTCCATTCCATTCATTTTTCTCACCAAAGCACACACTTGTTAAATTCTTTAAGTAATTTGTCTTTATAAAATTACATGCTTTTCATTAATAACAACTAACTGTGCACATTATCTGCTGTACCAAAGTTCCGTGAACTTTTGTAAATACTACCCACACGGCAGTTGTAAATACATTCCCATAGAAACAGGTCATATGTAAGAAAAAATCTGTCAGTTGAATAGTTTTAGTTTTTCTATAACACAATGCAGCTAAGCTTAATGATGGAATGGCTCTGTTCAAAGAAACATGCTTCAAGAGAACCAACAGACAAAGGACTTTGATCCATCATTTGGTTCTCTTGTGAAGTGTTTCTTCAAGCAGGAGCCATTGTGCCTAATTGTTCCATATTATAACAAACTGCATGCAGAAATTGAACAAAAGCTTAATAACTGGCAATTTTAAAAATTCAATTTTGCATCTTTTTTTAGAGAATAAAGGAAATACTTAATATAACTGAAAGTAAGATCTAACGAATTCTAGGCAGGCAGTAATTGCTAGCAAAAGTTTGAAATCTTGAAAAAATAAGTTTTTTTGGCAAAATAAAGTATCCATTGATTTTTACAAAAAAAATAAATAAATAAATAATAATAATTCCTGAGTTTTCCCCGATTTTTACAAAAAGAGACAATTTTCTCTGATTTTTGGAACCATTTTCAAATTCCCTGAGAATTCCAGGTTTTTTCCCTGTTTTCCAGGTTGAGTGGGAACCCTGTCATATAGAACTAACCCATCAACTATATAAAAGAGGTAACAAGCTGAATTCCAAATGGCAATTTAGATGTATTGACAAAGAAATCTGCTTACTTCCCTTTATAAAGAACAAATTAAGAATGACTTAACAAAAGACTGGTACACACACAGAACAGCTTGTTTGCCTGATCAGCACATAAAAAGGGCCACAATGGACAGTAAATGCTACCAATATAGGAAAGGAAGAACAAAAAAGCAAGAAGAAAATAAATCTCTCTTCCTCAGTGCTAAAAACAGAAGACAAAAATAGCCTTTTGAGACATCAATTTCTGAAATTGCAGGCTCTAGTTTCCTACATACAGAGCCTCAGAGAACTGGGATATCAGTTATGTCGAAGAAATTGTGGAACTGCACCAGTTCTAAACACAGTACTTCTTGTATCACCTATGCAGGTTAATATCTGTTTTAACCAACATGACAATGCCATTGATATAATTGAATTTGAAACAAGAGTTTTAGAAAGGATGTTGATGTCAAATAATTATTATTATAAAGACCTCTCCCATGTCTCTATATTATATAAAAAAAAAACAAAAAAACTTTTGTTCTCCACAGAAAATACATTTCCATAAACTTGCAGAAACACTTATGGATGTACAAAATAATTTTTACTAAAAGTTCTTACATCAAAAAGCACAAAAGCTTACACAACACTTGCATATGAAACCAGAATGTCAGTAGATGGGTTCCATTTCAACTCAGGCAGGGTCGTACCATCATGGTCTCAGATTTCTCTAAAAAAATTAAGGGGTGTTCCTTGACTAAAATAAGGAGACCCATATTTTTTCTTTCGGCAAGAAAAATTTTCCCTTCGAGATAAAGGGTTTCAAATCTTGCACCGTCAAACAAGCTCTCTAGAAAACGGTTATTTTTCCTAACTTCAGCGAGTCATTGCAGCAGAGTTAAAAATGATACCGTGTTCTTGTATTTTTTTTTACATTGTGTATATAACATATAATAATATATGGTGCTAATATTTGCTACACATCGTATGATTAAAATTTTAAAAAATCGCAAACTTTGTGATTTTTAAAAAAATTTCAATGTTTTAAGTTTTTTTAAACAGGTTTGGATGGAGTTTTTTCTATATTCGTTTTTTTCGTTAAAGACATACAAATGTGCACTTTATTTGTAATTTTTTGTGTGTCTGTGAAACTGCTAGTTTCCGCGTTTCGGCAGCGTTAAAAAAGCCGATTTTGAAAAATCTCTAACTTTGCGAACGATTTTCTCAAAAAGGCCATTTTTTAAAATTCTGAAAATTAAATCCCTGCTTGATTATCAACAGGAGAATATCTGTGTAAATTTTCACGGACCTAAAAACGCTCGTTTCCGAGTTAGACGCGTTTGAATTCGGTTTGAAAGCCTACGATTTCCCGTGTTCTAAAGGCGCCATTTTGGAAAAATCTCAGGCGCAAAGTACGTACGTTATCTCTTACGCGAATCAAAGCGTTAGATATTCTTTGCCCGAATGATGGAATGAGAGCATTGGGTCAGCTGGCCCTGGTTGGATACATCCACCTCACCCTTCCCCGAGTGATGACATGCCTATAAAACTGTCGGGGGGGGGGGGGGGGTAACCAATACATAAAGAAAATTCTTGCTGCTCCACTAACAAAGTTGAGTTGCGAAAGACAGCAGCAGCAGTTGTTTGTTTGTTTACGTATATACTTAAACGTCGCATAAGAAAAGACTATGAAAGAGTAGAAAACTGTTGTGAAATAATTTTAAGAAAAAGAGTGCAGGCACGTGTACCGTAAGTTAATTTTCGATGGCTAAACAACCTCGAGTTTTTCTGGGAGTTGCTAATTGTAGGCTACTGTCAGAAGAGCAGTTGCTGTTTTGTTATAGTTGCTAAAGTTAACCTCAGTTTTTCGTAATAGTAAAATATTCGCTCAGGAGAATTTTGTCCTCTGCGAACGGGGGGAGAAGGTGCAATGCTCTTGACCTCGCTGCTGGGTTGATAGCGCTGGTCGCTACCGAAACTCTGCTTACCTCCTCTCCAAAACGTAATGGCAATTGTCTAATCTACTAAATAAATAACAATTAACACATACGCGTGCATGTTTATTCATAAAATGTAAGTTGAGTATATTTCCTGTTCAATCAACTGATTTTACAAGTAGAATACATATACAACTTATGCACTTATAATGGTGTAAAGATTTTTATCTATTTAAAACATATTCATAGATTTCAATTTTTTTAAAGAGGGGGGGGGTGATTGTGTTCTTAGTGATTTCCACCTGGGCCACGATAAACCATGCACTGCCCATGGCTTCTGTTCCCTTAGAAGATAATCCTGGATCGATGGGAGACCAGCGGAGTTTTGACCCCCCCTCACGTGTTGGTGAGGTGTCTCAAAGCTAGGTAGCTTTCAAAAATGTTTCAACTTAGTTGGCTGGTAACAAGAGAGGGATTCCATTTCAACTCTGGCAGGGTCGTACCATCACGGTCTCAGATTTCTCTAAAAAAATTAAGGGGGTGTTCCTTGATTAAAATAAGGAGACCCATATCTTTTCTTTCGGCAAGAAAAAATTTTCCCTTCGAGACAGAGGGTTTCAAATCTTCCACCGTCAAACAATCTCTCTAAAAAACGGTTATTTTTCCTAACTTCAGCGAGTCATTGCAGCAGAATTAAAGATATTTTGTTCTGGTATTTTTTATTACATTGTGTGTATAACGTATAATAATATGTGATGCTAATATTTTTTACACATCGTAAACTTCGATTTTTAAAAAAAATTGAAATTTTTAAGATTTTTTTAACTGGTTCAAATGGAGTTTTTTTTTCTATACTCGTTTTTTTGTTAAAGACATACAAATGTGCACTTTATTTGCAATTTTTTATGCGTCTGTGAAACTGCTAGTTTCCGCAGCGTTAAAAACAGCCGATTTTGAAAAATCTCCAACTTTGCCAACGATTTTCTCAAAAAAGCCCTTTTTCAAAATTCTGAAAATTAAATCCCTGTTTTATTATCAACAGGAGAATATCTGTGTAAATTTTCACAGACCTAAAAACGCCCGTTTCCGAGTTAGACGCGTTTGAATTTGGTTTGAAAACCTACGATTTCTCCGGGTTCTAAAGGCGCCATTTTGGAAAAATCTAAGGCGCAAAGTACGTTTTCTCTTACTCGAATGAGAGTGCTGGATCCGTCCACCTCACCCTACCCTGAGCGATAACATGCCTAAGAAACGGTCTTGGGGAAAAAAAACAAATCTCTATATATAGAGAATTGAATGTATGTCAATTTAAAACCATCAAACTTGGTATACTATCTCATGGTACCCTAACTTAGATCGTAGATGGTTTTGGAAGGGGGAGCCCGGGTCAAAGGGCCCCACGCAAAATTTCCGTAAAATCTAGTTTTCAATTTAGAACCATCAAATTTGGTATACTTTTTCTTGGCACCCTAACTTTGACTAGACGGTTTTGGGAAGGGGTCGGAACCCGGGGTCAAGCCCCCACCCCTACAAAATTTTCGTAAAATATTTTACAAAGTTAGGGTGCCAAGAAAAAGTATACCAAGTTTGATGGTTCTAAATTGAAAACTAGATTTTACGGAAATTTTGCGTGGGGCTCTTTGACCACGGGCTCCCACCCACCCAGGGCTCTACCCCCCTTCCAAAAACCATCTACGGTCTCAGTTAGGGCACTATAGTTTACAAGTATATTTTACAGAAATTTTGTGTGGGGGCCCTTTGACCCAGGGCTCCGACCCCTTCCAAAAACAGTCTGCGGTCTAAGTTAGGGTACCATGCTATAGTATTGCAAATTAGGTGGTTCTAAATTGAAAACTAGATTTTATGGAAGTTTTGTGTGGAGCCCCTTGACCCCGGGCTCCGACCCCTTCCAAAAACCGTCTACGGTTTAAGTTAGGGTACCATGAGATAGTATACCAAGTTTGGTGGTTTTAAATTGAAAACTGTAAATTTGTTTAGCAGACATACATTCAAATCTATATATATAGATTTGTTATTTTTTTTTTTTTCCAAGACCGTTTTTTAGGCGTGTTATCGCCCAGGGTAGGGTCAGGTGGACGGATCCAACGCTCTCATTCGGGTAAGAGAATACATACTTTGCGCCTGAGATTTTTCCAAAATTGCCCCTTTAGAACACGGAGAAATCGTAGGTTTTCAAATCAAATTCAAACGTGTCTAACTCGGAAACGGACGTTTTTAGGTCCGTGAAAATTTACACAGATATTCTCCTGTTGATAATGAAACAGGGATTTAATTTTCAGAATTTTAAAAAGGGCTTTTTTGAGAAAATCGTTGGCAAAGTTGGAGATTTTTCAAAATCGGCTGTTTTTAACCTGCAGAAACTAGCAGTTTCACAGACACATAAGAAATTGCAAATAAAGTGCACATTTGTGTGTCTTTAACAAAAAAACGAGTATAGAAAAAAAAAACTCCATTTGAACCAGTTAAAAAAAAATCTTAAAAATTTCAATTTTTTAAAATCAAAGTTTACGATTTTTTTTTAATTTTAATCATACGATGTGTAAAAAATATTAGCATCAAATATTATTATACGTTATACACACAATGTAATTAAAAATACCAGAACAAAAGATCTTTTTGAATTCTGCTGCAATGACTCACTGAAGTTAGGAAACATAACCGGTTTTTTAGTGAGCTTGTTTGACGGTGGAAGATTTGAAACCCTCTGTCTCGAAGGGAAAATTGTTTTTCTTGCCGAAAGAAAAGATATGGGTACCCTTATTTTAATCAAGGAACACTCCCTTAATTTTTTTAGAGAAATCTGAGACCGTGATGGTACGACCCTGCCAGAGTTGAAATGGAATCCCTCTCTTATTACCAGCCAACTAAGTTGAAACATTTCTGAAAGCTGCCTAGCTTTGAGACACCTCACCACCACATGAGAGGGGAGGGGTTGTCAAAACTCAGCTGGTCTCCCATCGATCTAGGATTATCTTCTAAGGGAACAGAAGCCATGGGCAGTGCATGGTTTATTGTGGCCCAGGTGGAGATCACTACGAACACAATCCCCCCCCTTTAAAAAATTGAAATCTTTGAATATGTTTTAAATAGATAAAAATCTTTACACCATTATAAGCGCATATTTTGTATATGAATTTTACTTGTAAAATCAGCTGATTGAACAGGAAATATACTCAACTTACATTTTATGAATAAGCATGCACGCGTATGTGTTAATTGTTATTTATTTAGTAGATTAGACAATTGCCATTACGTTTTGGAGAGGAGGTAAGCAGAGTTTCGGTAGCGACCAGCGCTATCAACCCAGCAGCGAGGTCAAGAGCATTGCACCTTCTCTCCCCCCCCCCCGTTCGCAGAGGACAAAACTCTCCTGAGCGAATATTTTACTATTACGAAAAACTGAGAAGTTAATTTTAGCAACTATAACAAAACAGCAACTGCTCTTCTGACAGTAGCCTACAATTAGCAACTCCCAGAAAAACTCGAAGGGTGTTTAGCCATCGAAAATTAACATACAGTACACGTGCCTGCACTCGTTTTCTTAAAATTGTTTCACAACAGTTTTCTACTCTTTCATAGTCTTTTCTTATGCAATGTTTAAGTATATACGTAAACAAACAACTGCTGCTGCTGTCTTTCGCAACTCAACTTTGTTAGTGGAGCAGCAAGAATTTTCTTTATGTATTGGTTACCCCCCCCGACAGTTTTATAGGCATGTCATCACTCGGGGAAGGGTGAGGTGGATGTATCCAACCAGGGCCAGCTGACCCAATGCTCTCATTCCATCATTCGGGCAAAGAATATCTAACGCTTTGATTCGCGTAAGAGATAACGTACGTACTTTGCGCCTGAGATTTTTCCAAAATGGCGCCATTAGAACACGGGAAATCGTAGGCTTTCAAACCGAATTCAAACGCGTCTAACTCGGAAACGAGCGTTTTTAGGTCCGTGAAAATTTACACAGATATTCTCCTGTTGATAATCAAACAGGGATTTAATTTTCAGAATTTTAAAAAATGGCCTTTTTGAGAAAATCGTTGGCAAAGTTAGAGATTTTTAAAAATCGGCTTTTTTTAACGCTGCCGAAACGCGGAAACTAGCAGTTTCACAGACACACAAAAAATTACAAATAAAGTGCACATTTGTATGTCTTTAACGAAAAAACGAATATAGAAAAAACTCCATCCAAACCTGTTTAAAAAAACTTAAAAAATTGAAATTTTTTTAAAAATCACAAAGTTTGCGATTTTTTTAAATTTTAATCATACGATGTGTAGCAAATATTAGCACCATATATTATTATATGTTATACACACAATGTAAAAAAAATACAAGAAAACGATATCTTTTTTAACTCTGCTGCAATGACTCGCTAAAGTTAGGAAAAATAACCGTTTTCTAGAGAGCTTGTTTGACGGTGCAAGATTTGAAACCCTCTATCTCGAAGGGAAATTTTTTTCTTGCCGAAAGAAAAAATATGGGTCTCCTTATTTTAGTCAAGGAACACCCCTTAATTTTTTTAGAGAAATCTGAGACCATGATGGTACGACCCTGCCTGAGTTGAAATGGAACCCATCAGTATTCAACTATTTTTATCAGTCTTGCACCAATGAGAAAAGAGTATACAAGAGCCCTTTCAGATGCTGGCATCTACAGCTTCTTACCTGTGGTGACTGAGGTTGGATAACATAAGTCATCAAACAATTTCTAAATTCTATGATATATATGTCAGTATTGCACTTAACTTGGCTACTTAACACTGTATTATGAAATCATATAAAAATTTAAGCCAGAATATTTGACTACTTAACACAAATCAGTTGTATTCTACGAGTTTACAAGAAGTACCCTATTTGAAGGTACATACTTGATCTGTACATTTGGGCAGCACTGTAATCACCATGTGGGAACAATTTAAAAGCCAAGCAGATATTGTACCAGGATCACCTGGCCATTTCTGAAGCCAATGATTGACCAAACCTGCACATAACTGACTACGATGGGAAATTTGAAAAGCAAGAATAATAAGAAACTTTTAACAATGAAAATGCTACCTTACCCTGCGTGCAGGATTTTTTTTACCAGCTAAGTATTTGATGCCAGTCAGTGAGTTACTGTAGATGCAATGCTTGTATGAGCCTACATCCCTACAATGGATCTTCAAGAAGAAAGCTGCCACATATGCATCAGGAAGACACAGAGGGGGGAAAAAGTGACACCACATTTTCACTCTTAATGAGCAAATCTTTTGGTGTGTGTGTGTGTGCAAGCCTGGTGATTTAAAGGTAGTTAAGGCACTAAAGTATGTTAATCATTTGTTTTCTAAAAAACTGATAATATAATTTAAAATACCTTAAACACCTTTATGGTGCTAAAGCTTCTTCTAAAAACTGAAGATTTGCTTTTTGATACTGATATAAACATTTATACTCTTATTTTAAATACACCAGGTCATGGATATGCAAGGAACGCTTATAGCGCAGTAAATCCCTTTATTTTTGTGGTGTAAATTTGTATAAAGATTCCCCAAGCTTTCACACTCCACTGGGAGGCTTTCTCAAGGCAATGTAGACATAAAAAATGCAGGGAATTAGAACATGTAGGAAATAAAGATGATTTTTGAAAATAACATGGATGACATCACGAGCAGTATTAAGTGAGCTTTTATCACACAATTATGCAGTGTGCCGCAATGTAATTCTATCTTTTAACAACACATGCCAAACCATTGGTATTTCCATACAGACAATGTCATTGCATGCCAGTTTGGTGGAAAGGATTTTGACTGCTTCTCTGATGGCAGTTTCTTTAAAGTTACATGAACACTGAAATGCCATAAAGAAACTGCCATCAGGGAAACAGTCGAAATCCTTTCTAGCAAACTGGCATGCAATGGCATGGTCTTTATGGAACTACCAATGGTTTGGCATGCATTGTTAAATGATAGAAACACATCGCTGCACACCGCATAATTGCATGATAAAAACTCACGTAATTGATTGTGACGTCACCCACGTTATTTTAAAAATCATCTTTATTTCCTACGTGTTCTAATTCCTTGCATTTTATGTCTACATTGCCTTGAGAAAGCCTCCCAGTGAAGTGTGACAGCTTGGTGTATCTTTATACAAATTTACACAACGAAAACAAACGGATTTACTGCGCTATAAGCATTCATAGCTTACACTGAAATTTCATGTTTACTGTCTGATTCAGAACACCAAGTTAAACAGCAATTGTAAAACAACAAGAAAACTTACCAATGTGCTTTGATTCATCCGTAAGTAATGTTGGTCCAACAGCAACAGATGACATTTGATCATTTAGGTTGGGAGTAGAATTATTTCTCTGCATTGGTGCAGCAAAATCCATAGGCAATAATAAGGAAGAAGGAGAAGCAGAAGCAGAAAGTGTGTTTGGCTATAATGATATAAACAAAATCATATTTACAAACAATGGCTTTAGATTAATCAATGGGAAAAAGTAGCATAAACACATGAAATCCACAAAGTACACTTAATTACTAAAAGCATAAGGCAAGGGATCATCATCATCATTGTCAACCATTATCAATCCACTGCTGGACGAAGGTCTCCCCAAGTTTCTTCCACAACGGTCTGTCTTGTGCCAGTCTCCTCCATGTTACTCCCGCATACTTTCAAATTTCATCCATCCATCTTCCATGTGGTCTTCTTCTGGGTCTTTTCCTGTCCCTTGGAATCCAATCTAAAATTTCGGCTGTCCATCGATGGTCTGTTCTTCTGGCAGTATGTCCAGCCCATTGCCATTTCAGGGATTTAACTCTGATCATGATGTCTTCCACTCTTGTCATTTTTCGGATCCACGAGTTCCTCTTCTTATCTCTCCTGGTTACACCAAGCATGCACCTCTCCATGCTTCTTTGAGTTGGCTGCAGCCTTTGTATGTCTCTTTTAGTTAAGGTCCATGTCTCTGCACCATACGTAAACACTGGAAGGATGCATTGATCAAACACTTTTCTTTTAAGACATAATGGCATATTGCTCTTGAAAATTATGCTGTTTCTTCCAAAAGCTCTCCAGGCAAGTTTTGTACGCCGATTAATTTCTTCATCAATGTGACCCTCACTTGATATCTGCTGTCTAAGATAAACGTACATGTCTGTTATCTGCAGATTTTCTCCATCAATCGATAAATCTTCATTTATTGTAAAAGCATTGAACATCACTTTTGTCTTCTGAAAGTTCATTTTCAATCCCACTTCTTTACTCTTGTCAGCAAGTTCCTGGATCCTACTCTGCAGCTCTGATGGGGTAGTTGCAAAAATGACTACGTCATCAGCAAACCGAAGGTGGGTTAGATAATCTCCATTAATCTTTATTCCTTTGTTTTCCCAGTTCAGTGATTGAAAGACATTTTCCAATGTGGCATTAAAGAGCTTCGGAGATATGGTGTCACCTTGTCTCACTCCCTTTCCAATTTTTATGTGTGTTGTATCTTCAAACAGCCGAATCTTTGCACTTGCATTTTCATAGATGTTATTAATAATATTAATGTATGCATCTTCAATACCGCAGGGTTTCAGAGCCATTGTAACTGCTGATGGTTTCACCGAATCAAAGGCCTTTTCATAATCGATAAAAGCCATGCACAATGGAAGTTCATATTCCCTCTCTCTTTCAATTAGTTCTCTCAGTACGTGGATATGATCTATTGTGCTGTAGCCACTCCTGAATCCAGCTTGTTCTCTCGGTTCAGAAATGCCCAGTGTTACCTTCAAGCGGTGTGAAAGAACTTTAGTGAAGATTTTATAAATCACTGATAAGAGGCTGATAGGTCTGTAGTTCCTGAGATCCTCAATGTCACCTTTTTTATGTAGCAGGATCATTGTAGCATTGTTCCAATCTTCAAGAATCTTCCCTTCATTAAGGCATCGAGTGAAAATTTGGGCGAGTACTGTTTCGATTTCTCCACTTGCTTCTTGTATGATGTCTACAGTAATTCCATCTTCTCCTGTAGCTTTTCCTCGCTTCATGTTCTTGATTGCATGTGCAACTTCTGCTGGGAGGACTGGAAGAACTCTGGTACTGGTACCATTCATGATGTCTGGAGTGCATGTATAATCCCTTTCATATAATTTGGAGTAGAAATCTTTCACTCTTGTCAAAATTTCGCCTCTATTTCTTGTTACAGAACCATCTTCTTTTCTCAGTGCCATAATCTGTTTTCTTCACTTACTGAGATGTCACTTTGCTATCTTTAGGCTTTGGTTGTTTTCAATTGCTTTCCTTACTAGTTCACAGTAGAATTTCCTTACGTCTTCAGTGATACTTTTTCGTACTGTCTTGCATAGCTCTATATATTCCACTTTGGAAGTCACATCTTCTTTAGTTGTCCTTATCTCTCTTCTTTTTGCATCAACATTTTGGTTTTTCCTGATAATTTGTTCACATGCAACTTGTTCTTAGACCCAACTAATTTTGTTGCTGTTTCCATAAGAGCTTTGGTTACTTTTCTGTTAACTTCAGAAATATCCACTTCTTCCGATGTTAGGCCTTCTAAAGCAGAGAATCTGTTCTTCAGTTCCAACTTGAAGGTATTACGGTGTTTTTTTAGGTTGGTTATGTCAATACATTTTGTTTGTCTTATGAGCTTGCCACGTTCGAGTTTAGTGTTGAGGTGCATCTTACATCTCACCAATCTATGGTCACTACCTGTGTTGAACTTGTTTAGCACACTGCAGTCTTCTATGACGAATTTTTTTGTTACACATAATAAAATCAATTTCACTTGTCGTCCCATTTGGATGTCTCCATGTCCATTTCCTGTGTGGCTTTTTCTTGAAAAAGGAGTTCAAGATGAAAAACCTTTCTGCCTCTGCAAACTCAACAAGAGTATTTCCACGCTGGTTTCTGTTGCCATGACCGAATTTACCTACTGAAGTTTCATTCTGTTGCCGTTGCCCTATTTTTGCATTGAAATCTCCCATAATTATCTTCAAGTGCTGCTTACCTTTATTATTTAGATGACGAATTTCCTCATAAAATTCTTCAATTTCTTCTTCAGGATGACTTGTGGTGGGTACCTAAGTTTGAATAATCTGAGCCTTGTATATTCTCGAGAGTTGGATAACGAGTCGTGCAGCTCTGTCAGAGGAACTTTCAACTTCTACAACTTTATCTTTCAGTTTCTTGTTTATTATAAAGCCATCACCACTAGTTCTGCCAGTATCTGTCCCACGATAGTAGAAGAGATGTCCACTTTTCAATTCAATGAGATCATCTCCTTTTCTCCTTACCTCACTTAGCCCGACGACGTCCCAATTGATCCTTTGTAGTTCCTCTTCCAATTCAAGAAGCCTTGAATCAGAAGATAGGGAGCGTCCATTATACGTAGCCAAGGTCAGCATCAGATGGCAGCCTAGTCCGGTCCTCCGGGGATTTTTAGCACCCTCTGCCTTCATGTCGCACTGGCCGCTGCCTTGGCCAGGTACATTCCAGCTGCTGGAGACTGAGGGCAAAGATTTAAGTTGTGGAGTCATTTTGGAGGGGTTTGGCCATAACTCACCACGCTGGCCAAGCGGGTTGGTGAGTGTGGGATAGCATTTCCTCTAATCCCGATGGTATAGTTATACCGCTATTGGCGGTCGTCAGAGCCCCTTTAGTGGGAACAGGATGCACCACAAGAAGGTGGGGTTGACATTTGTCAAGGAGAGGCTGTGATGTTGCACATCACCTGACCTTATATCAAGCATAAAACCAGAGAAATGTCTGTTTCTGAAGGGATGAAAACTTTCCTTCTGTCTTAATTAAAGAAATTACAAGGCAATAGATATAAAGCATAAGTAGCATCTAGGTACCGGAACCCATGAACTCATTGTTTTTCTGATGCCTGTACATTGTTTAGGAGTTTATGTAACAGTATTACTTCAGCATAGAGTCATGTGGCATGGCAACAGTAAGTTAAAATTATCTGGTAATTTGTATTTCTTTGTGGAGCTAACCTCTGAATATCAGAGAACAGCTTGGTGATATATGTATGTAGTCATGTGGCACACAATAAATGATAATAAAACAATCATATGATGGTTTAAGAGCAATTTCTACCTCCATATCACATTCTAAACTCTTAGGATATTATGGTTATACAGTTGCGCCCGTTTATAATGAAGTCAAAGGGACCTGGAGAAAACTTCATTATACCCGTGTTCTTACTTTTCGCGTTTCAATTCAATTTCGGTAATTAGAGGTATTTATATTTAACTTCTTGCCTCTTCTGTGAGTCTGTGTACGGGCCCTCCAGCAATCCAACATTTTCTTTGGTTCTGTTTACAGAGTAGGATGCACATTAACATATTGCAAGAGATTTGCACATCCAAGGTATACTTGGTCAATTTAATTTATTGCAGATCATTTTATGTGAATTAGATGTAAATACACAAACACCCACACACACTGAAAATTTCGTTGTTTGTCTTTCACGTCATAATTCTTAACATCAGTTCTTACATTACGGCCTCTGCCGTATCATCTCTGCCGCCTTTCCCACGCGTCCTCACATGTCCGCAATCTTCTCACATCTGGCGTTCGCCTCCTCTGCTGCGCCCTCTGTCAGTAAAGTCCCAACATCCTCTGGCCCCAAAGAATTGGGTTCAGTCTTTTCTAAGTCCAGCACCAGAGGGTAAAGGTGTTGTACTGGTCTTTTGATCAATGTTCCATCAAGCAGTCTCACAGTACATTAACGTACCTTTCCGTCGCGTCGCACACGTACTTGGCTAATGATACCAGTTTTCCACATCAGTTTAGGTAATCTTTCATCTCTTATATGCACTATGGAATCCTTTTTCACTTCTAAGCCTCTTTTGGCAATTTTCAACTGGTGTGCTGATTTCAATTCCAGAAGATATTCTTGTCGCCATCTTCTCCACAGTCTCTTCATAACTAGTGCTCTGTGTTTGTACTTCCTTTCGATTCCTCAGAACTTGGTTTCCCCATCAGGAATTGTTGTCAATCTTCTTCCAATTAAGAAATGCCCTGGTGAGAGTGGTTCTGGCTCTCCTGGTTCACTATATACAAATGTCAAAGGACGGGAAATCAGGATTGCTTCTACTTCAACAAGAGTAGTTTCCAATTCTTCATACATTAAAGAAGCTTTTCCCAGCATTCTTTTCGGGCATGTTTTGATCGAGCGAACGAGCCTCTCCCAAAAGCCACCCCACCATGCAGCTCTTTCAACAATGTACTTCCATCTTATTCTGGTTTCTCCATAAAACCTTAAATTTTCTGGATCGGTAACCATGCTCCACAGTTTGGTTAAATCTCGGTTTACCTTTTTAAATGTTTTCGCATTAACTGAATAGAGTGTCTTACAAATACCTCTTCTCGCTAAAAATCTTCTAAATGCAAACAGAAAGTTGCAAGCTGTTAAATCAGATACCAATTCCAGATGCACAGCACGAGTAACTGCACAGGTGAATAAGGCGATGTGAACCTTCTTATTTTCATTCTTAGCGAATAATGGTCCTGCAAAGTCCACTCCACATATTTCAAAAGGAGAAACTTCCTTTAATCTGTCTGGTGGTAAGGGTGCCATATCTTGGTCGAAAGGTTTTGTTTTAAATTTCCGGCAGATAAAACAACTATGTATAATGCTTTTCACACTTTGCTGTCCCCATAGAATCCAGTACCTTTCTCTGATTTGTGTTAAAGTCTCCGCAACTCCACCATGTCCTACCCTTATATGACTTCGCTTTATTAATAGGTCTGACAAATAACAATTGGTTGACAAAATTACTGGATGAACTTGGTCATAGTTGGAGGAAGTCTGCATTCTTCCTCCAACTCTCATTACACCGTCTTCATCCAGAAATGGATTAAATGTGTACATTTTCGAATCGGAAGAAATGTTGTGTTCGCCGTTCAAAGCATTTACTTCATTTGGAAAACACTCTCTCTGGGACTGTTTAACCCAATAAATTTCTGCGGAGATTAATTCTTCAACTGTCAGAACTCCTGTTCTTTTTGAGTCTCTATTTCGAACATTATGTAAGAATCTTAGAATCCATGCTGTCACACGAAGAACACTTTTCAATTCACTGTTTTTTCTGATATCAAAAATAGGAGTTCCCCCTTCTTCCGTTACACAGCTTACTTGAAGGGTCTCTTTACTCTTTCCCTTTCTTTTTCCCTTGCACTGTCATCTGTGGACAAGTCAGCTGGTAATTTTGGCCAAGATGTTTCCTCTCTAATTAACCATTCTGGTCCATGCCACCAATGACTATTACCTTTGATGGTTTCAATCTTCTCTCCTCTGGTGAGTAAATCTGCAGGATTTTCTTTTCCTGGGCAGTATGTCCATGATAACGGACCAGACTTCCCTTGTATTTCTCTTATCCTATTTTTCACAAACGGCTTCCATTTTTCGGCATTTCCTTTTATCCAATGCAAAACTGTACTGGAATCTGTCCAAAAATATAAGGTTAAATCAAACTTCTGCTTCAGTTGCCTTTCAACAGATTCAGCTAGTCTAGCTCCTATTAATGCCGCCATCAATTCTAGCCAAGGTAAGGATAGTTTTTTTAAGGGTGCTACTCTTGCCTTTGAAATCACATTTACTGAATTTATTTCATCTTTGGTTTCATATCTCAAATATATCACTGCACCATAAGCCTTTTGACTCGCATCTATGAACCAATGTAACTTCATATTTCTCAATTCCCTTTCTTCGATGTCTCCAAAATAATATCTTGGTATGTCAACATTTTCCATCTGTGGTAACTCTGTGCACCAATCTTTCCAGTTTTTCTCTAGTTCTACGGACAATTCTGCATCCCAATTTGCATCCTATTTCCAAACATTCTGCAAGATAATTCTGCCTCTTATTGTAAATGGACTTAAAAAATCAATTGGGTCATATAGACGACTAACAGTCTTCAGAACTTCTCTTTTGCATACCTTGTCCTTTCTCTTACTCACATATGCAATCACTTCAGAAATGTCTATTCGCATAACATCCTTCTCTCTATCCCAAAACTTTATTGCTTGCAGCAAATTGAATATCATTTTCTTCATTATTCCACAATTGCTGAAGGGATTCGCTGTTTGTTTTCCATTTCCTCATGTTAAAGTTCCCCTCATTCAAAATATATTTAATGTCTCTTGATAATATCATTGCTTCATTTTCATCTGTTGCTCCTCCAATTAAATCATCGACATATAGACAATTCCTCAGTAGCTTGCATGCATCCTCATACTGTTGTTTATATTTGTCTATGTGAACTCTTAGCATTGCAGCCAGCATAAATGGGCTTGACTTTGCACCAAATATGACTCTAGTCATTCGTAGTATTTTTACTTTGAGGGAGTCGCTGTCATCTATTTACCCATCAATCCACAAAAATCTAACTGTATCTCGGTCTTCTTTGGCAAGAGCAATCTGTAAAAATGCCTGTTGAATGTCAGCTGTAAAGGCGACATTGTTACGGAATCTGATCAATAAATCCAGCGCATCGGGATTTAGGTTTGGCCCTGCGAGTAAACAATCATTTAATGAACAGTTCTCGGCATGAGATGATGCATCAAATACTACGCGTAATTTAGTGGTATCCTTGTTTTTCCTGATTACAGCCTGATGTGCATGTAATATATTACATTGCTGCCATCATCCTTCGTTTCCTCTGAAATTCCATCTTTTAAATAATTTTTAATAACCTTCTTATATTCTTCGTAGAATTGTGGTTCCTTATTGAATTTCCCAACAAGCGATTTCAATCGTTTTTCAGCCAGTTTGTAATTATCCTTCAATTCTTCTATTTGTTGATTCCACGGAAACCGTACCACATACCTATCATCTTCCATTTTCAGATTTTCTCGAAATTCCTCATAAATGCGATTATCTTCTGTTTTATTAGTTTGGTCGATGTCTCTTATTCCTAACATTTCAAGATCCCAAAAGTGCTTCAACATTTCGTTCATTTCACAGCCAGTAGTACTTGTACTGGTGGCACTTTTCATAACATTAATGACAGACTGTGACGCCAAGGCATTTGACAGCGCCGAGGTGCCACTAAATGTCCACCCCAAAATAGTTTGTGAAGCGACCAAGGATGGCGTTATCCTACGCACTTTCCCGGTTACAACCTTCCAATAATAGTCAGCTCCGATTAAAACTGATAATTCTAAGTTGTTACATTTTTCCTCTCCATCTGCTAACAACATTTTTTCTTTTTCACAATAACTTCGTATTTCTTTTCCTGGAGTACTTATCAAAGCACTGCTAATGTTATTTGTTTCCAAAGCCTGAATCTCAATTCTGCATCCAGTTCTTGCATCTTTTAAAACCAATCGAACTCTTTTTCTTTTCTCTGTTACTGGTGAATTTGTGGCAAATGAAAATATTGTTAATTGTTTTCCTCCTGTCACTTGTAACTTTACCTATTTAGAAACAGTTTCCATAACAAATGTCAGTTGTGAGCCTCCGTCAAGAAGAATTCGCACGCTACAATTCGTATCCTTTTCCACTGCAGTAATGGCCATGGTTTGTAACAGAATACCTTTCTCTTGCTGATCTGCTTGTGTTATGTGTTTTACGGCTGTTGTGTTTTCTTTTTCTGCATCGCACATGAATGTATGGTGTTTTCGATGACAAAGTTGACACCGATCTTTTGATAAACAAAACTTCGCCAAGTGATGTTTTTTGAAACAATTAAAGCATCTTCCTTGTCACAATAAATTACGTCTTTTTTCGCCTATTGTTAAAGGACAATTGTCTAAATCATGATCCGACAAACAAAATAAACAACTTCTTCTAACACAATATTTGTTATTTCTTTGAACGTTGACCGCAGTCCTTCTGTCTTCAACGCGTTTTTCATAGGACTCTGGGTTATTTTCTACAGTAGCATTCAGTTCGACGGCCGAAGGAAACATTTTATTTTGTTTCATGAATTCTTTTGCACGCGTGTGATCAGATCTGATAGGTGTATTGTTTACTGCCTTAACACTCTGAGAAAGATTTGGTTATAATTCTGTGTTTCCGCAAATTGCCTGGGTCCGCTCACGACTTTCAATTTCTTTTCTTATAAATTCCATAACTTCTATATTCCAAATCTCATCAGCTTCTCGAAGTTTGTTGAATTCTAGTACTAATTCACTGGGAATTAATTTCAATATCATGGGACACAACAAACTGCCATAAGTGTCAAAGGTTACTCCCAGCGATTCGAGGTTTCTTAATTGGACTTCACAATTATCATACAGCTTCTGCAGACCAAATGTGTCTGTTAACCTCTTAACAGGTGGTAGAGACAGTAATTTATTCATATGTGAACTTATAACATCTTTTTTTCCGAACCTATCCTTCAAAATTTTATGGCCTTGTCATAATGTTTCCGTGATAGGTAGTCCAGATATTGCAATAGCAGCTGCTCCGCCCAAATAAGACTTCAAGTAACTAAACTTGTTCAAATTATTCAAACCCTCATTTGAGTGTATGGTCATATCCAACTGACCCCAAAATTCCAACCAATGCGATGGATCTCCAAAGAATTTTGCAAGCTCTAATTTCGGTAATCTTATTACAGCTCCAGGTATATTATTTGACCGCGATGGTCTATTCTCGGTTCCATTCGTGCCGCTTTCTTCAGTGTTTCTGATCATAGTTAAACAGCGCTGCGCTTTGGTTTTCCATAACAGCAAGTTTTCATAGTATTCCTGATTAGCAAAATAATCTTCTTCAAATTCCTCTACAGAAATAACTCATTCAATTTGTTCACCAACAAAAATCAAAATCTCTTCTTTAATCAATAACTGAGCTAAATTATTCTCGATAACTTCCCTTTCAATGGGATCCTCTTCAAGAGCTTCCTTTAGTTTATTAATAACAATGGTTGTTAATCTGTGGTTGACCGCTCTTTTCTTTTTTAGTTTGTCTAAATCTTCCGACATTACTTATTTTAAGCAATTTCAGTTTCACACTTCAAATTCAATATAAGTGAAAATATTGAAATACAGCCTTCAGTTTACATTTGCTAGAGAGCCTCACATTGGGCGCCAAATAATGTTCTTACTTTTCGCGTTTCAATTCAATTTCAGTAATTAGAGGTATCTATATTTAACTGAAGTATCTACTAATAATTACCATATACTGTAAACATTCTTCAAGTTGGATCATTCTAACGAGATTGTCATAGCAAAAACCCCAGTAAGATAATGGTTTCTGAGATACTTACATTGGAGTATCTAGTATTAATAATCATCTCAGACATCTTTTCAGATGATGAGCCATTTTCAAGATACTGTCATAAATGAAAACTCCATAAAGATCATGGTTTCTCAGATACTCACATTGAAGTATCTAATACAAATTACAACATCATGGACAGTTTTTTGATGCTCTGTCATTCTCAATGCACCCAATACATTGTCATGTTACAGAATCCTGGAAAGGTGGCCACGGTTTCTGAAACACTCACATTAAAGCATGTAGCACTAAATAACATACCATGTTCAAAGTCAGTTAAATCTTGCAATCTTTGCCAGTCCTCGGTGGAACTGCCTCATACATACAGCATCTTTCAGCATTATTAGCCTATCTGATTGATACAAGGCCAATAAAGTAAACCTTCAGTGCACATGAATAGGTACAGATAAACCCCTCATTTATTATGTCTTCAGAAAAGAACAGTGACAGGTAGAAGTGCTATTGAAATAATACTTGCATGCAACTACAATCGTGGCCAAAAGTCCTGCACCAGTAGACCGAAAGTCAATTTTTGATGTTTGAAGTCAACTTATACAGCGTAATGGTAAAGTCAGGAATCCATATTATACATCATTTTAAAGGAAATTTTATGCTGAATTCAAATATTTTTACAGAATGTTATTACCAGTAATAGAAGTGAAGTTACAAGCAAAAGTACAGCGTCTAGTGATAAGAAGCAAAAAATGGTGGAATTTGTGAAATTAGTGTACAATGCATTTAACATAAAATTACTGTACAGTACATTATTGAAACTTGTAGGACACTTGAAATAACTTACCAACAAGCAAAATACACTTTAATATTTAATTGGATAACCACAGTTTCTTAGTAATAAAGTGCACCTTCTTGGCATGGAACTAATGAGCTTCTCTAGTTGTCCATTGGTGATAACACAGTGCCATACGGCCCTTACAGACTCAATCAATGCAGTTTTAGATGTGGGTCCTTGTTGACGGATCTTTTGCTTCAATCTCACCCACAGATTCTCTATGGGATTAAGACCAGGTGACTGTGCCGGCCACTGAAGTTTTCTTATAACTTTTCGATTAAACCACTCGTCAACTAACTTTGACCAATAGCATGGCGCGCTATCATCCTGAAAGATAAAATTCTGCAAACCCATGTTTTGTGCAGATGGTAGCAGTCAGTTTGGACTCCGAAATATCCACATATTTTGACCAATACCACTGGCTTAAATACAAGACCAGAACATCAACGAATGTGGGTGGTGCATGCCTTATATCTTTCACCAGCCTGAATTGTTGGCTGGGTGCAGCATGCCCTATATCTTTCACCAACCTGACGACATACACAATTATTTCCATTATTATTAGCAGAAATAGTAACAGTTGTTTCATCACTGAAAATAACATTTTTCCATTGATCAACAGTCAAATTCTTGAGTGCCTTGGCCCAAACAATTCTTTTGAGCCATTGTTGTTCTGTAAGGAAAGGTTTTCATGCAGTCAGTCCAATTTCTTGTAGCCTATGACGAACTGTACGTGCAGATGCAATAATGCCTACATCATTCTCCCACTCATTTCTTAAATCAATGGCTGTTTTAAGCCTTGATTTTAAGGAACGATGAATCAACATGCGATCATCACGTTCAGTACACAGCCTTGGTCTACCTGTTCCTTTTCTGTTTCCCACACATCCAGTTTCTGCAATGCTTTTAATGGTGTGCAAAACAGTGGAATGATCACAGCAATTTTATGACTAATGAATCCAAGTTTATGCAAAGTAATAATTTTTGCCCTGGTTTGAAGAGGCAGGACCAATTTTCAGGTCTTTGACATTCCAAAATTCAAATATCACCAGGAATTCTGCATAAACTTCCATCGAGTGACTACAAGCAGCAGCACTCTCAAATCGGCGGACGATTCTACATCCTTTTATATCTCACTAGCGGACGTTGGAGAAATCTATAGTGGATTAGAGGGGCACAAACGCTTTTTCAAAACTGGATTTGTGTTCCCTCACTTGCACATTTTTGCTAGTAACTTCACTTCTATTACTAGTAATAACATTCTGTAAAAATATTTGAATTCAGCATACAATTTCCTTTAAAATGATGCATAATATGTATTCCTGAATTTACCATGATGCTATATAAGTCGACTTCAAACATCAAAAAGTGACTTTGTGTCTACTGGTGCAGGACTTTTGGCCACGATTGTATGTTCTAAAAAATTATTAAAGCAGACAAACTAAACACAAAAACTAAATACATTTCCAGAGTATGGGATTATAAATATCTTAAAATTAGTTATTTGTGATGGATGTCAGTGAAGCCCGAGTTGTATGTCAAGATCGCTGTAAATGGAGAAGTTTGATACGGCAACAGTAAGTAAAAATTATCTGGTAGTTTGTATTTCTTTGTGGAGCTAACCTCTGAATTTCAGAGAACAGCTTAGTGATATGTACGCATGTAAATTAGTTATTAGTCAGACAGATTATCTCCCGATATTTGATTAAAACAGGGGAAAGACAGTAAAGTGATAGCATGAATTCATTAGACATGGAAGCATAGACATATTAGGGAAAAAATAACTATCCTGGGACAGATGGTGTTCAAAGCTTGAGTTTTCATATTCTTGCAATTTAAAAACTGATGTCATTTCAGTTTTTTCAATACATTGTATCCAGTTCAAATTGTGTGACAGCATTCATTTTTGCATAAGTGTTATCCAAAATATTACACAACCATCATTCCTTCTCACATACACACGCGGAGTAACCTAATAAATTAGTAAAAGAGAGTGGGAGTGTGACTGTGTTCTAAGTGAAAGCTTCAGGAAACAATCTGGTACAAGGAGAAATTATATTTATCTATTAGAGGCAGTGAACACAAATTTAGATTATATATATATATGGCATTTATGTTGGTTTTGTTTTGCTGAGAAGTGCAACAAACACACACATGCAACATTTTTTTCTGACTTAATATAAAGTCATGATAATCCTCATGATAATAACTATTGGGGATCTACTCACTTAAATCAGACCCAGTGATAAGTGTGTAAAAAAGATTCCCTAGCAAACCCTGCAATTTAACTCCAATTTAAGTAAATCCTTTTTTATCTTTCTTAACTCTTTTCTCCCTACAGACAGGTATATTTTGTTTTTCCACCACTAAAACTTACATTAAATTAAATATGAAATAAAATGGCTTAAGATAATTGAATGAATAAACTGACATTACATATCACAATACTAGATTCAACATACAAAAATGCAATATGAATGGCAAATATATAGTCACTTTATGAGTAGCAGTCACTTTTAGAGTAAGGAAAAGAAAGGAAGAAACTTACTAAAGGCACACATGTTGCAGCTGCAAATGCATCACTGCAGGGTTTGCTTGTTTCATCTGTGCATCTCAGAGAATTTTCAGAGGTTCCCAGCTGAGTAGATGCAAGAACATATGGTCTCCCCAGCATTGCTGGTGTGAGAACAGAGATATCTGAAAGTTTTGAATTAGGTTCTGCATTACTTAGTAAACCGTCTGAACCACATGAAGATGAGTATTGCACTTTTGATGAATCCAACGCTTCATTTGAACTAGACGTTTTTGGAAGGATATTAAGTTTTTCTTTTAAGTCTTTCTCCATTATTTCAACAGAAGCCATGCTATTACTACCATGATACAAACTTTCTGAGCATGTGGCAGACCGTGCCCTGGTTTTGCAATTTGTATCTGTCTTTTGTAGTTTCAATTCAATGTGCTCAACAGTATGTTCAGGGTTTGATAAAAGCCTTTGTAGAATGCGCTCTGCATTTTCATCAGAATGATTCTTTGCAATTTCATGATGGCTGACACTGGAAAGAGATCTGGAACGGTGAGGGACATCTTGACAGTTTCTAAAGGCAGGGTTGTTATTTTGAAAATTTGGTTTGCCACAACTCTGAGCAAACAGTGTATCAATGGAAAAATGCTGAACTGAAGCAGTAGACATAACATCATTGGCACGGACAGGGGTGGGTTTAACTATGTCACCATTCTTTTGACCTCCAGAATTATTTTTGGAAGCTCTTGTGCGAGGCCCAAAGTTGATTCCTGTTCTCAGCTGGAAAACCCACAAAGAAAAAAAAAAAATGTTAAGTCAAAGTATGTTTACTAACTGTGAACATATTTAATAAACACACATACACATAGATACATATTTAACAGAACCTGTGGATTTTGAGCATACATGGTTTTCTGACTTAAGTTGCCCCCAATTAAGTCTTACAAAACCTTAATTTTACAGTAGACTTTTTAATGAGACCTTTTAAATTTTCAACTAGTTAACCTTATATCTGGAGTCATCACACTGTGGAAATGAAATTTTTGACATTGTATATACACTGTCCTACCATTAATGTCTAGACACCTTTGTACTGATAATGAGCTAGGTTTTATGCACAAGCGTAACATCATAGACCCAACTATAAATATGCTCAAAGACCATAAAGAGACAATAGAATGATTGTGAATACAAGATATCTTGAACAACAGATTTAACCGATTTCCAGTGCTGATTGATAACATGGTGCCACAAAAGCAATCCCTCTGTATGCAACATTTCAGCAGCACTAAAGATCTACATTAATAGATGGTGATATGATATACAAATGGAAGCAGACAGAGCCTGAATCTGCCAAAAAATGACCCAGGAAACCTCCAAAGCTAATGCATAGCTGCCAACTTATGGATGTTGAAATGAGTACAATTCTTCATTAGAATTAGAACAATGTTTAAAGATCTGGTACATGCACACACAAGCCACATTTATACTAAGAGAGCCTTTGCAACCCACCCCCCACCTCCCCTGCCTCCCCCACATACATACAGACTTTATGATTAAGTCTCAGGGCTTGAAAAATATCTACAAAGTTACTTTTCCAACAATAGGCATATATAGAAATAATCAATATATCTTATTAAGGCAAGAAATCAGCAGGTGCAATTTGACCCTTCCCCCAGTCCTATTCCTCTGTTATTTTCAGTGTACACTAAACATTTATATCTATGCACAGCATTGTTTTATTAAAAAGCTAGAAGCTTTTTAATAAAACAATGGTGCTGAAATGGTATTTTAAATAAATGCATTGATGTTAGCATATTCCTAAAATTAAAATATATGCTATTTTCTAGACAAATGAAATAATCATAATCATACAGTAGTTGAAGTATGAAAACATAATTGTGAATATTCTTTACCTCTTTCTTTCTTGTGTTCAAATGGAATTTACTTTGCATCCCAGAATATTCCTACTATTCATTAGGAACATATGATGAAAAGTCATACGTGGAGATTCCACCTCACCCCACCCCCAATAAAAAAAAAAAATTCTGCACTAATCTCAGGGGTACCCAAGATGACTCACAAAAAGACAGATTTCCGACTTTCGGCAGAACTCTTTTGTCTATGCTTTTTGCTATCGAAATGTTCAGTTCAGTGCTCGACACTCAACGCTGAAAAATGGTACACACCCATTGCCTCACACACACTGGTGCTTCATGCGAAGGAACCCCTAGCGATTGTGGAAAAACAGATTGGAAACATCTCTCCTAAAAGGACCCCAGAATCCCCCGCACATTTCAGTGTCAACCAAGTAAAATATACATTTAAGTATGATTTCTCTTTTTCACACACTCACAGAAATTACAGTAGTGGCCAAAATTGTGAAAACCTTTTGGAAATAAGTGTATTTTTGAGGTTTGATGGCTCATAAACACCCCTTTTTGGGGGAGTAAGTAATATCATAAAAATATATATCAATGGAAAGATAATTTCATCAAGAATGTAATGCAGTAAGTTTTATGAAGGATTTTGTATTAGAACAGCAGTTATAAAGAAGAAAAGTGAAACACATACAAAAAATGAGATATACCGTAATTTTCATCGTATTATCCGCAGACCGCGAAATTCACATAATTTTTTTTTCTCTTCGTATAATCCGCAGACTGACATTCAGGAAAAACAATCGCTGTATCCGACATCATAGACGTTGAACCGGAAGTGGAATTTCCGACAGAAAAGTCGGTCATATAATGACCCATGAGTCCGAAGAAGAGAGAGAAAAAAAAAAACAATTTTATTAAATGAAGAAATTCATTTTTAAAGGTTACTTTTTCATATTTTTATCACCGGACAGATAAAGGATGTGGCATCCATAGATCACACCGATGCAGCTGTATTGCATTACACCTTGCCAATGACGAAAGGCTGATAAAGAAGCAGTCATAGAAATACTGTATGTACTCGCATATAAGTCGAAAGTTTTAGCAGGAAATCCTGCTTTCAGAGTCGAGGGATCGGCTTATACGTGGGCCAATAAAAAAACTTTCGTGAATTCTCCAGTGAAATTTACCTACGGATTTGTTTACGTTTTAAACTGTGGCACAAGGCTTTCCGCCTGTTACAGCAAGATTGTTTTCTGACCTCGAAACTATCGCACAGTGACATGATCATTTCATGTCACTGCGCGATAGTTCATAATTGTGTCCACCACTTAAAGTTTAAATTCAACAGTGTAACTGAAACGTTTCCTTTTCAAAAACATCATGAATAGCAATTTAAAAAAATAGCAGCAACGGTGATGGTCAAAACGGCGAAAGACGAACTAAACACAAGGCAGTGCACAAAATGAACTTGCCGTCCCTCCCCACAACTTTCCCGATCTTTCGTTACGACATTTCTTCCCCTGCTACCTGACATCCCCGCTCCGTACAAACTCATGAACTGAGGAAAACTTTTCTGAGGGAGTTCCTTTTCCAATTTATACCCCTTCCCCTGCATAATTATGCTGCAGATTTTTAAAAAAGCCGAAGGGTCATAATTTTTTTTTTTTTTTTTAAATCGGTGTATTATTTGCATCGGCGTATAATACGGCAAAAATTACGGTACAAAAATTCTCATCATGTCAGTTAATACTTAGTTGGGTAACTTTCAGCATTAATTACGGCCTTACAACGCCTTCCCATGGAGTGAACCAAATTTTTTAGTTTTGCAGCTGTTATAATGTGAAACCAAGATTGAATTATTACTTCTATTAATTGGGTTTTATTGCTGGGTTGCTTCTGACTAACAAGTTTCTTTAGTAGGCTCCATTGATTTTCAATGGGGTTAAGGTCTGGGCTATTCCCAGGCCATTCCAGCAGTGGAATATGATTATCTTGAAACCACTTTTTGCAAACAGCAACAACATGACATGGAACTTAATCCTGTTGAAATATATATGCCTCATTATCTTGGAAAAGATCACGTGCAGAAGGCTTCAGTTTGGTCTCAAGCATTTCATTAATGTATTTTTGGCCATTTATATTCCCATTAATCGCACAAATTCTGCCCACACTTTTTGATGTCATACAACCCCAGATCATAACACTAACTGGGTGTTTCACGGTACATGTAATGCAATCAGGATGCAAATCTTCTCCGATTCTTCTCCTTACGTATTTTATGCCATCACTACCAAAAAGGGAAATTTTGGTCTCATCACTCCAAATAACATTGTCCCATTGTTCCGCTGTCCAGTTAGCATGGGTTTTAACCCAGTTTAATCTTTTCAACCTTTGTTTGAGAGATAAAAATAGCTTTTTTTCATGGAATTCTAGCTTTTAGACTAAATTCATGCAGTCTACGCTGAACAGTCCTTGCACTCAACTTCACATTGCATTATGCCATTTCATCTTGTATACACCCAGATGATTTTGTTCTATCACCTAGGCACAGTCTCTTAATTCTTCTATCATCACTTGTTGTTGTGCACCTTTTCCTGCCTTTACCAGTCTGGTTTTGTAGTGACAGAGTCTCCTTATACTTCTTCAAAAATTTAGAAATGCCACCTTTAGTTAAGTTTCCACCAATTTTTCTTCTAATTTCTTCATAACTGAAGCCTTGTTTACTTAATAGTACTATTTTACATCGCTTTCTGGGTGACCAACTTTTGCGCCATTTCTTTAATTTTATTACGTTTTACTAGCTCATTAAATGAAAGAACACACACAAAAAAAAAAACACTTGATAGCAATCCCATAACACACTGACAAATGTCCTCTTCTCAGCTCCAATACATGACATCAATAGCTGAATCCTACTGTGACCTGATTGGCTCATTGCCAAAACAAGATGACACCTGATTGGCTCTCTAAACACTCATGCTCATTGGCTACATTCAAATGAAGGAAAGCTACCTCATATCAACCTAAGCAAGTTGTGCTTCCTTTTTCTGGTTATTTGGCTATAACTTTTCATAGAATACAGATAACTGAACGAACTTTGTTGCATTACATTCTTGATGAAAACATCTTTCCATTGATATATAATTTTATGGTATTACTCAAAAAAAAAAAAAAAAGCTGTGCTATGAGCTATCAAACCTCAAAAATATACTTTTTCCAAATGGCTTCCACAATTTTGGCCACTACTGTACAGGTTATTTTTTAACGTTTTCAGGAAAATACATTTATCAAGTAATCCGTACAATTGTACAACACAAGGCCAAAATTCGTACAATCTGGACAGCTGTGCTAATGGCAAGTGACAGGAGAGCTCTGCAAAAGATTGCATGCTCAGAACAAAAAAATTGTCACAAATCATACAAACCTTATGCGAGACTATTGGGATTGGTGTTGGCAACAGTGTAGTGTGCAGGACACTGCATGACATGGGTTACAGTGACCAAGCAGCTATCCACAAACCACTAATCATTTTGACTCATGCCAGATGAGGATTAGTCCTGTGTAAGGAATATTAATCATGGACTGAAGACCAATGGAAAGCTGTGCTTTGGGCTGATGAGTCATGATACATAATCTGTAAGTCTAAGGGTCATCCCTGGATGTGGCAGATGCAGGAAAAATGGTGCCTTCTGGGCTGTATCGTGGTGTCCATCAGTCATTTTGAACAAAACCTTGACTGCTGAGCTCTACCTAGACAATAATGCATTATCAATGTCATGGCAGTACTTTGGGGAAGGCCCACATCTCCCTCTTTGTCATGTAAATGCATTATGTCATGCTGTTTGTTTTGTTACTGATAGTTTTGAGGACATGGGAGTTAAAAAGTTGGACTGGCTAGCCCAAAGTTCTGATCTAGAGAGAATCTCTGAGATAACTGGATAATTGGGCACATTGAAAACAAAATCACCCAACAAACAAAGCTGAACTAGTCACAGACAGGCAAATGGTGGAACCAGTGGTGTATATTTGAGGCTAGCTATGCTAGCTGCGAAGCCCAGAGAATGCACAAATAAAACTGAATTAAATATACACAAATAAAAGTAAATTATCAACGGTATTAAAATATGTCGATGCTTTCGGTGAAAAAAAAAAAAAAAAACTCGTGCGGATTCGCTTCTTTGACTCAGTCTGGCGAGCGAAAACCAACGGCATAACATAAGCAGCTCTTCCTGAGTGTTCCCAGTTCTCATGCGAAAACCTTCCATACAATTGACTGCTAGCATTTCCATGACAACATGAATTAGCTAATAGAGGGGAATGAGCCATTGCTTTGGGAAACAGTTTGCTCAGAAAAAGAAGAGTTAGACTATCTTAGTCACTCGCACACTTCCGCCCATAAGTGTTTCGCGAGAGTTGTTCCAGTTTTTGTGAAGTGTCAATGAATTAAAATCGGAGATATTATATCTTAAATTCGTGGCTTTGTTGGATTCGAACTGTTCTGATTAATTTTGTGAAAGCTTCCCTCAACATCTACTTGTCAGAACTTAAAAAAAACTCTATGCTTCAAATTTTGATACAGCTCGACTAAAAAATGAACTGAAGGTGTTTTATTCCTTTGATGAATACAAAAAACAAATCAGTAAGGGACATTACATGTTACATAAAGTTGAATAAACTGGACATAGTGTTTAGTGAGATGTACAAATTAGCAGACCTCCTATTAAACTTTCCATCAACAACTGTAACTGCCGAAAGAAGTTTTTCAGCATTAAAAATAATCAACATATATCTTAGAGCCACACAAGGACATGCATATCAAAAAACTTCGCTGTTTTGTCAATAGAGAAAAACATTATTTTTAAATATGAAAAAGTACTCAGAAGAAACGTTTTATGAAAATGTAGCACTCAAGTTCACACAAAAGGAGAAGAATGGAGTTCATGTACAAATAAGTGTTCAAATCTTAATCCTCATAATTATTTGGTATCATGTTAGCAATGGCATGTACCTAAAATTTAGAAAAAAGTTACTTTTATTACTTAACAATTAAAAATTAAACAATGCAATTAAAAAAAACAGTACTGGGTGGAGGGGGAGGGGGAGATAGCCCAGGTCTCGGACCCAAGATACACCACTGAGTGGAACACATTGGCAGACATCTACAAAAAAAAATTTCAATTTAATAAAAATTATATATATTTGCTATGATTTCAAATAATACAATATATACAGAGTTGTATAAAAATAAAATGTATCTGCGTACACAACCATTGAAACAGAAAACTTGCTGCAAATCCATGAAGCACGAACCACAATAACAACAGAATAAGATAGTTTCAAGAAGAATTAATGAAACAAATAATTATTAGAACATTACAGATTCCAAGAAAGACAAAATAAGTACATTACAATTGAATGTGCAACAAATGTGTGTGAAATGGACTTATATTGCAAAACATTAAAATACTGGACTATGAACCTCATACAAAAAAGACTAATTAAAGAAAGTTTTTTTAACCAGAAAAACAGTTCCATCAATTAATCTTCAAAAATTATAAATAGCATTTTCAACCAGTTAATTAAAAAATACTAGACTTACAAAATACATAAGGAAATGATTTTAATTTAATAGCTGGGAACTGCAAGAGAAACCTGGCAATAACGTTTAAACTCTTTCTGTGTAAACGAAACTGTTAATACAGTTCCTGTATATTGAGAACAGGCCTTGACAAAATCTGGAGGCCAGAAATGTCTGTAAAAATAAAATAACTGAAGATGTGAAAAATAATTGAAAGTTCTTCAAATTAAAACAGATTAAGTATATTAATATGAGTAAAGCCTTGGGTAGGTGTTTTAATTGCTGTACATAACTTTTATTTTTTTTTATTTACTCTTTCCAACCGTAGGTTGAAGAAGCGCATATGCTTCAGCTTTGTCCGTCCGCACGAAAACTGGCGAAAAAATGGCTCGATTTCGATGAAATTTCAGTATGTGGTAGGGGACTACCTGGGGACAAACCCTATTGAAAATGGGACAAATGGGGTCAAAGGTCACGACGTAGGAGCGGAATCATTCCATTGCCCTTATTCGCCATAACTTGCGTAAATATAATTCGATTTCAATGAAAGTTTACTATGTGGCAGGAGACCGCCTGGGGACGAACCCTATTCAAAATGGGTGAAGTGGGGTCAAAGGTCAGGACATAAGATCTGGTTGCATTCCATTGCCCTTATGCGTCATAACTTGCGTAAAAATGGTTCGATTTCGATGAAATTCAGTATGTAGTAGGGGACCCCTGGGGACGTACCCTATTGAAAATGGACGAATGAGGTCAAAGGTCAGGACATAGGATTGCGATCCTTTTCATTGCCCTTATCCCATATTATTAAGGTAGACGTCAAGTAATCTTGCTTCCTATACTTCCAATGGAAAAAGTTTTGTACACATTTCCTTCACAATTAATGTGTTCCCAAGGATGAAAATTTTAACATCGATTAAAATAACTTCATATTATAACTTGGAAAACTTAATATGTTCTAAAACATAACCATAATTATATTACAAAACAATAACGTTTCCTTTGGCGGTGTTGAAACCAGAAAAAGATGGCGCGACCTGTACTTTGATGATATCAGTAGACAAATAAATGTTGGATTGCATAATTATGGTTACATTTTAGAAAATATTAAGTATTCCAAGTTATAAAATGAAGATATTTTAATCGATGTTCAAATTTTCATCCTTGGGAACGCATTAATTGTGAAGAAAATGTGTACAAAACTTTTTCCATTGGAAGTATAGGAAGCAAAATTACTTGACGTCCACCTTAAAGTAGCAATTCTTGTATGTATGTATGTACATTTTATTTTGAAAACGGCTCTAAGAATTTTGATGAAAGTCATTAACCTACCGTTTTCTGGTACTAGAAATCAATTTAGCTTGATCTCGACTTTAGGAGAATTCGTTCAGTGGGTTAAATAACCACCCCGAATTATAATGCTTTTTAGTGATGGCGTTGTTCCATTAATGTTACCAATGCTTAGAAACCTTATGACGTCACAATCTCGCGTTTGAGAATGTTGGCGTGCTGTCACGCCATCTGTCTCATTACGTCACGCACTGTGTGTGGATCCTATTAAAGTTTTATGACGTCACACTCTTGCGGCGAGCGATGGTCGCGATTCCCATCTGCCTCATTACGTCACGCGTTGTGTGCATATGTCCGTCGCACAATAACTCGCGTAACAATAGTTCGATTTCGATGAAATTTTAGTATCTGGTAGGGGATCACCTGGGAAGGTACCCTATTTAAAGTGAACGAAATGGGGTCAAAGGTCAGTGCATAGGAGCGGGATCCATTCCACTGCTGTTATGCGTCATAACTAACGTAAAAAAAGGTTCGACTTCGATGAAATTTTAGTATGTGGTAGAAGACCACCTGGCGACAAACCTTATTGAAAATGGGCGAAATGGGGTCAAAGGTCAGGACATAGAAGCGAAATCACTTCCATCGCCAATATGCGTCATAACTTACGTAAAAGTGCTTCGATTTGGATGAAATGTTAGTATGTTGTGGGGTCTTGCCAGGGGAAGAATTCTATTGAAAATGGGCAAAATGGGGTCAAAGGTTAGGACACAGGAGCGGGATCTTTCCCATAGCCCTTATGCATCATAGCTTACGTAAAAATGCTTCGATTGCGACAAAACTTTATCATGTTATTTCGGAGGTATACCAAACCGGTTCTGTTGAATATCATCGAAATGGAATCAAAGGTCAGGGCACAGGACCGAGATTTATTCCACAGCCATTATTCTCATAACTTGAGTAATGATTTCTGGTATGTTGGAAAGCATATTATAATCAATGCATTGCATGATTTTACTAACTTGTTTAATATATATATATATATATATATACATAACACAAAGGTAGAAAGAGAAGGACTGCAGAAGAAAGAGACTGCCACCCATGGCTTTATCAAGTACCAGCATGGATAACCCTCTCTCCCCTCTACAGTAAACTGGAAATGGGTTTCTGTTATGACAAACCTGCTTAGTAATTAATTCAAAGAAGTAAGCCAAATTTGCAATTAATAGAAAAGGAAAGCCACCATTAGACACACGGTCACCCTCAAATGATATAAAGGTAAGGCCCTTTAAAGAACCAAGAAATTTAACATTTTCAATTGTAAAACAAATTTGTTGTATCTAGCCCAACCCATTAGCTAAAACTTTTCATTAAGACCAAAAGACAAAGATATTTCTGAAATAAGCTTAAACAAAGAGTTACAATATTTACACAAACACTTCATAATATTTTCGAGCAACCAGAGACAAATTGATCCCATTCCTAAGAACCAAAGCTCTCAAGACCCATGTTTAAAAACAAAGAAAGTAGATCTGACAAGCTTATTTCTGAATATAATAAAATCATTAATAAGCCAACAAATTTCACAGAAATTTGTTAGTTTATTAATATGTTGATTAGTTTCAGAACTTTCTTGCTTCATTCTCAGGATGAGCTGAACCACAAAAAACTACTTTGTGTTCAAGCACACCATGGGTCCCTCATTATCATGAGGGACCTCATGTCTACAACTGTTGAAAACTGTCCCCACTGGAAAAGGGTCTTGTCAGTTCTGAGTGTACTGTTTTATCAATCATTAAAAAAACGGCAAAAGGAAATAAAATAGAAGAAGTTTACCATAAATTAAGAAAAAAATCAACTATGCAAAAAAGCAACATCACCATTTTTTTTTTGATTGGAGGTTTAATTACCACTGTGAGCGTGAGCAACTCAATGGGCTATAAAGCAGTCACCTGTCCCTAATTTAGGGCCACTGGTTCCAGGGAAGGGAGAGAACCAGTGCCATAGGACAAACTTGTCCATGCCTCACCGGGATTCGAACATCCAAGTAAAAAAACCAAACTTGAGTGTATGAAATCCTGTTGAATGTTAAAACAAATCTGATATTGTGCATCAGTATTACAAAAAATTAAATCAACACATATCTAACTAGAACCAACAGAAAAAAAAATATCAATAATTCTGTTGTAATGTTCAAAATAGAAAAATAATAGCTTAATCATCCTACCTTGACGATGTGAAGAAAAGAGGAAAGGCACTATAAAAAGTTAACCTCATTTTTATTCCTTTGAAGTACTGAAGTCTTGTACATGCATTACTTGGCATATGAACCAACTTAATGTGGTAAACACAGCATATATCAAAAGCTCATTGTGACTATCATAAAACACACAATATAACCTCCATACACAAAGCCTCTGTTCCTATCAGAATCAGAGTCACACTCGCTCTGATATTTTTTCTGCACAGTCTAGTACACAGTCTCTAATATACTGCATCTTAGTGCTGCCATATACATTTTATATATGTGTACATCACTCTTACAGTTATGGTTAGTGCACTGATGTGTGTGCAAAGGCAACTGGCCTGACATATAACCAACATCAAAATACATATACTGTATATACATAATATAATATATAAAATGCAAAAAACTATTTACATTTTGGCAACATATTCCCCCGTTTTGGGAGTTTCTGACAATATACTACATACAAGTTGATTATGTACACTATGCACTAAATTCTTTGTAAAAATATCAGCAATGTTACTTTTACTGCATTTGGCCTTGATATCAAACACTATTTTTATGCAATTCTCTAACTACAAGGAGTGTTCAAATGAAAAGGTACGAAACGACACTGTGGGTATAAATGAAGACTTTATTCAAAGTATACACCATAGGCCGTAGCACAACGATCCCATTGATTAACGAGCCGAAGGATTCCTTGTTTCCAGAATTCCTGTGGCCGTGACGAGACCCAGTCCTGCACAGCGTCCTTGAGTTCGTCGTCCGAGTGGAAGCGCTTCCCTTTCAGATGTTTTTCAGGGGACCAAACACATGGAAATCGCAGGGCGACATGTCCGGGCTGTAGGGCGGATGGTCAAGCTGCTCCCACTGGAACTTGGCCAGTTCCGCGTTTGTGACCCTGGAGACGTGTGGACGTGCGTTATCATGGAGCAGAACCACACCCTCCGTGAGCAGCCCCGGTCTTTTGTTCTTGATGGACCTGCGTAGGCTTCGGAGTGTCTCACAGTACACATCGGAGTTAATGGTTCGTCTGTGCTGGAGGAATTCAACAAGTAGTGGACCTTGGACGTCGAAAAAGACGGTGAGCAACACCTTGCCTGCTGACGCCACGGCTTTGAACTTTTTAGGGGAGGTGACCATGCACGCTTCCACTGCATGCTGTCCCGCTTTGTCTCTGGCTCGTAGTGATGGCACCAGCTCTCATCACCTGTGACGATCCGCTCCAGGAAAGCGGGGTCTTCATGATACCGAAACAGATGTTGAAGTGCTACTAGTCCCATAAGCAGTTCCTTTTGCTGGTCGGTGAGCTGCTTCGGAACCCACTGCGCGCACACCTTCCGATAACGCAACCTGTCGTGAACAACTGTCCACACTGTTCCAACGCTGACATCCACCTCCACCGCCAACATTCGCAATGTGACACGGCGATCACCTCTCACTAGGTCGTTCACCTTGTCGATGAGATCGGCCGTGATGACTGTGTTTGCCTGGCCTGGTCTCGGGTCATCAACCAAACTCTCACGACCTGCACGAAAACGGGCACTCCATTTTCTCACTGACTTGTCGGACACACAGTCTTCCCCATATACGGTCACCATCCGGCGATGAATAGCGGCCGGTTTGACACCTTCCGCTGTCAGAAATCGGATAACGCCTCGCTGCTCCTCAATCGTCGAATTTTGCAATGTGAACGCCACCCTGTCCTCACACGCACTGCCACGTCAATTGGACGGCGCTCTTTATAAGAGCCTCTGCTCTCTCCTGCGCATGCGGGCGCCTGCGCAGGAGAGAGCAGGCGCCGCATGCGCAGGAGAGAGCAGATATGTTAACGGTTACGTTCTTATGACGGTTCGTACCTTTTCATTTGAACACCCTTATATATGGTACTTAATATCAATGTGTTTGGTACAATTACTTTCAATTGCATTTTTACAAAAACAAATTGCACTCTGGTTATCACACATTAGAATTGGTTGCTTAATATTTACATTTAGCATTTTACACTCTCTACAAACTCTGGAGATCCATACAAGCTCTTTAGCAGGTTCCGACATTGCGATGTATTCTGCCTCCATAGTTGACAATGCTTTTGTTTGTTTGTCTTCCAAGTAGAAGGAACTCCTAAAAATGCCACAAATCCACTAATGGATTTTTAATCATCTAAGCAACCGGCCCAGTTAAAAGAGTCAGAATAAGCAATAATGTTTTCACATGTAGATCTAGTTAATTCAATACTGTAATTCATTGTTTTAGCTATATACTGTAATACATGTATTGCTGCTTTCCATTGAGTTAGTCCAGGATTACTGGAGTATTGTGATAATAAGTTCACAGCAAACTGAATGCCCAGACAAGTTCTTGAAGCTAGGAACATCAAACATCCTATCAGCTCCTGAAAAAGAAACTGTTTCATGTTCTGCTTTTCTTGTTCTGTTTGTGGACATTCAAATCTGGAAATCATTTGACCTGGATTCAAAGGTAACTTGGTTCTCATTGAAAACACAATCTGAAAATGTTTTACGAGTTTCTTTATGCATTCCTATTGATGCATATAAATGTTATTCCCACTTTGTTCTAACTCTATACCAAGAAAGTTTTTCATGGGACCTAGGTCACATAATGTAAATTTGGAAGCAATGTTCTTTATTACCTCTTTTAGGGTCTTTTGATCCTTTGAAAAATGGATATGTCATCTACATATACCAGGATTATAACCCTTGAATTGTATGAGTATACACAATTACAATACTTGAATTTGTAAAAGTTCAGGGATTTAAATGTTCTGCCTAGCTCATTGTACCATTCATGTCCACTTTGTTGTAGACCGTATATTGCTTTTTTCAGCAATAAACACTGTCCTTTTGAGCTGGATCTACAAAACCTTTCGGCTGTTTCATGTAAACTTTTTCCTTTATTGGGCTACACATATATGCACATTCTATGTCCCAATGTTTGTGACACCACCCACGAAGTATGACAAACAAAATAAAGAACTATCTTACCAACGTGAAATTAATTACTGGAGAAAATGTCATGCAATCTTGTCCCTTTATTTGGCTACAACCTTGTGCGATGAGTCTAGCTTTGAATCTCTTACAGTAATAGTTAGTGCACTGATGTGTGCACAGGCAACTAGCCCGACATATAACCAACATCAAAATACATATATATAATTATACACTATCTACCAACAAGTAATTGGACACCTGTGATAGCAAAGGAAAACAAAGTTTATTCACCTTCAATAGTTGGCGGAGCCTCCACGAGAGGCGATTACAGCTGCGACCCTCCGGGGCATACTCTCAACCAGGCGTTGTACGACGGCTAGCGGTATTTTCTTCCACTCGGCTTGGAGACGACAGGTCAGTTCCTTCACCGATTTCGGACGGTGAGGGCACCCCTTAAGTCAACGCTCCAACTCGTCCCAGAGGTGCTCGATAGGGTTAAGGTCCGGGCTCTGCGCAGGCCAGTCCATTCGATTAACCCCATTGTCACCATACCAAGCCATGGTGGACCTCGCAACATGACAGGTGGCATTGTCATCCTGAAAGTAACATGGGTCCACCCCGTAAAACTGCCACAAAGTAGGAAGCGCATGGTCATCCAAAATGGTGCAGTAGGTCTCGGCGTTGAGTCTACCAGGAATTGCGACCAAGGGTCCCGTGCCATACCAGGAGAAACACCCCCATAGCATAATTCCACCGCCGCCGAACTTCACAGTTGGCACAATACATTCCGGCAGGAGGCGTTCTCCAGGAAGACGCCAAACCCAGACCCTGCCATCCGAACGGTAGAGGGTGAACCTTGATTCATCGCTCCAGAGAACCTGTTTCCACTGTTCAACGGGTCCACTGTCGACGTTCTTTGCACCACGTTAGCCAAGCAGCGCTTTTGAACTTGGTGATCAAAGGCTTGTGGGCGGCAGCACGTCCGTGATATCCGAGCAGATGGGCTTCCTTACGGACGGTATTCATCGAAAGAACACTCCCGGATGTGGCCCACCAATTTGGTGCAGTTCTTCCGAATTTCTCTGGCCAGCACCCGTCGGTCTTTAACTCCCAGTTTTGCGGGTCTGCCGGGTCGGGGCACATTCTGACAGTCACCTCTCATCTTCCACTTGCCAATCACGTAGGCCACTGTTGATTTTGGGTACTTCAACTCGCTGGATATGTCACGTATGGATTGGCCATTTCTGTGATACCCGACGATTACACCTTTCTTGAAATCAGAGAGCTCCGAACTGCGTGGCATCTTGCATGCGACTGGTTGCGTTGTTGTTTCCTGCATGATATTTAATGGCGGCGGCCGTGACGTTTATCAGGTCCGCAGATATCGTCGATTGCAGGGGTGTCCAATTACTTGTTGGTAGATAGTGTATATACATAATACAGGGATCATAGCATACTTCTGGAAAATTTTAGGTAGGAATTTTAGGAATTTTTAGAAAAATTTTAGGAAAATTTTAGGAGTGTATTTCAATAAAAACTAGATGTATATTTGTATACATCTAGTAAAACAACTTTGTATACATTGTAAAGAGTTTGCTTCACACCCTTCAACCATACATACTGATAGACTGCACATGACATTAAAATTTCTGGCTCCAACATAAAATCACATGACAACAGTCAAAAAGATGGGTTACACCTGCTGTGCTTATGGTTGCTCTGAGCGATATAGTAAAGAAAGTTCTATGATTTTTCATGGGTAAGAAACGAATAAAATACCTAAGTCAGTAAAGTTCAATTACTTAACCAGAAACTTGCAGCTATTGATATAAAAATATAGTAACTCAAGAAAAAAATGGAATGCATGTTCCAAATTCTTCGCAAATGTTCATCACATTATAAATCACCAAATGTAAACAACCCGATCATGCATGTATATAGCTCATAAGTAAACTTACCTGAAGAATTTTCATTATATATGAGGCGCATTCACATAATACACCGAAAACACTGAAGTTCTGCAGCGTAAATTAGTAATCATAACAGCATTTTTACACGAAATTTGGAGTCTGATGATGACGTGCCCAATGTTTGAGCCATGGCGGCTTTGATGCAGCTATTGCCAATGTGCAGTCCATTAGTATATATGGTCGAAGTTAACACCCAAATTTTTTGCATAACGTCTAATGTCTAAAGTTTAAGTATGATTTACTTCTAATGTTCAGTTCTTATCTTTTCACGTGTTATTATCATATTCAAGTATATTTACCACATTCAAGTTTCACTTTGAACATTAATATGCTGTTGAACCAGAAGCAATTCACGATTTTCACAGTAAAGTTTTCAGGTTTCACATTAAATTATAATATCCTAAAAAGGTAATTGAAAACCAAGAACTATGTACAATTGTTCACTGAATTACTTTTTTCATATTATTGTTTTAACCTTTTCCTGATTAGCCTATCTTTTTCTGCTTCTACCACAACTAATTTACTTTCAGTTTTCTTTATTTCAGCTGAACCTTGTATGATCAAGTTAGAGGCAACTGCTATTTCAACAGTATTTTGTTTTTCTACAGCTTTTCTCATTCTTTCTGTTCCCTCTTGAATTATTGCTAGGGAGGCTTCTTTATCGTTTTTAAGTCTATTTATTTCTGCATCATTTTCTTTTATTTTGTCATCAAACTCAGCTTTTCTTTTTTTCTCTAGCTGCTTTTCCTTATTTTCCCTCTCTTTCTGCTTCCTTTCTTTTACCTTTTTTGATTCTTCTTCCTTCAGCTTATCAACATACTCTTTATAAAATTTATGTGAATCACAAACACTAACAAATTTCTTGTTATGGGAACTTTACTTACACATCCATAGTGTTTAATGGCCCCTTTAACTATTCTTAATGATGTTATAGTTGAGTCTTTTAAGTTAGCCTTGTCCTTCCTTAACAGAGCAGTGTTAACCGAAAATCCCCTTTCTGCATCAGCATTACCATGAGGTAAAACTAAAATTGACTTTATGAGTTTAGCAAGATTTGAGTATTTTTCTTTTCCGCTAGAGTCTTTAATACTAAATATATTACGCCAGTAATGATCAATCCGCACTGGAATATGCCCTTCCTCTGAAAATTTCACTAGTTCATCTAGAGTTGGCTTATCGCAATTTAAAAGTTTCCACTCTTCTCTTACTCTATCAATTTGTTCCTCAGAAAGATGCAAAACACTTGAAATTCTGGTTATTTCCGAAAGTCCTTCAGTGACTGAAAGTTGAGTTGACTCTTTCTTTGGTTCTTTTACCTTTAAAACTTCTATGTCTCTTAGCTTTTGATTGCAGAATGGCAAATTTGACTTTAAATATTTTGTGGTTGCAATTAGTGATGATCTTACATCTAAGAGAAATAATTTCTGCCTGGTCTCCTGAACATTCCTGAGGAGATTTTTTGTCTTCATACCAACTTCTAACTCCCCTAGTTTTTTCCATGAATTTTTGTTTTCAAAATCTACATTCTTTAGGTCTTCTCCAAATTTCCCTGCTATAACATCATCTTGGATAAACTGAGCCATAACATTCCTCATTAAAGTATTTAAATCAGAATATAACTGGTGTATTTTTGGTTCTTCACTCTGATAACATAATGAAAACTTTTCAAAATTTTGGTGTGAAAATGAAATTAATGCTAAATAGCAAGGAGTAAGCTCATTTTTCAGGAAACAGTGAATTCTTTTATACCTTGCCGAATTGCGCAGTTGTTTTTCAAATATTTTTTGAGATGGCAAGAAGTTTAAAAAATATTCTGTAATATTTAGCCATTGATCCAAGAGCCTCTGGGCTACAGAACCAACGGTTAACCATCTGTTGCTGACATGACGCAAAAGAAATTTGGCAGTGACCAATGTTATATCCTCGACAGATTTATAATCCTCTCGTCTTGCAGCACTACTCTTTAAAAAGTAATGCATATCAGTAGCAAATTCGTCAAAATCTATATTTAAGCTTGTCAAAAAAATTTTAAATGCATTACTAACAACATGCAGGTTGCAAAAACCTAGTTCCAAAGATTTCTGGCCTGTTTCTTGTTTTACAACTTCATTGAATTTGCGTAAAAAGCACTTATTTACATTTGGGCTGTCCATGGATACACAAATAATTCTGTTCAACGAAATATTGAAGGATGATAACACATCAAGAATTTCTTTTAGCAAAATATCTGCTGTTGCATGACCCAGAAAAACGCTTGTTAGGTATCGGCAAGAAACTGAATTTATTTCTGAAGACCAGTACCTGAGATACACATCCAACTGCCGTTTCACTTGTGTATTTGTAGTTTCATCAAATGCTATAGTAACCTTTCCTGGGCTACTAGATGCAATGTCTTTTTTCAAATCCTCTTCAAAATATTTTGACAATCCATGTGATATCACATAAGCAACTTTTTTTCTTTAAGTTGCATTTTGCCTGCAATAGCAGAATCAGGAAACATTTCTTTGAAAAGTTCAACTGTTTCAGTGCATGAAACAAAAGACATATTGTCCTTAGCAACTTTCATGGCCCATAATGCTTCGGCTTTAGCCAACTGTAAATCATGACTCAGTACTTCACTAATATTTGTTTTGGGCTGAAGATCCCGTCCTCCAAAGGCTTTCAGGATGGACTTATTTTGAAATTTACTTTGAAATTTCTGCAAATGTTTTTCCCTTTATGATGCGCTTTTACTTGTGAAAAGCCACTATTAGAAATGTTGAAAATTTCTGAACACAATATACACTTAGCAGAAAATATTGTTTCAGTTGCAGAACACCATTCTTTCAACTTCACTCCGTCCAATTCTTTGGCGAGCCACGCATCTTGAAATTTCGTTTTGGATTTAGGCATCTTAAACACTTGTATTACTAACCAGAAAATGAAAGGGAAGTACAAAAACACGTTCCAATATTGCAAAACCAGACAACTTCCCGAAATTTGGCTGCGAGGATGTCAGAAGATATGAAAAAAAAAAAAAAAAAAGCAGGTCACCACTAGAGAACTGAACCTGCACACAGCACAGAGAACACCATAAAAGACGTAAAACCAGAAACTATCATACGCATCTCACGCAAGTTCAGTCAAAGCGAGTCGGAGCCGAGATATATTGCGCATCGAAGGTCGCTGTCGCCGACGCATGATCGAAGGTCAATGATCACGTGCTCTACTGCCTGCCAAGATAATACTCAGCTACCATCCCATCGTCATTACCGGAGGTTACGGAAGGAGACCACATGTTTCCTCTTTGCTTCCACCCACCTGCGGTTTACAATAACAAAACATCAGCAGAAAGAGGAGGTTCCACAAGGCATGTATAAAAATAAAGTACAATCTTCTGCGTGCCACGGAGTTCGTCTGCAAAGCGCAAACCAGGGGTGAAAATGACCCCTCCCCTTTTCCCTTAGATCTCTTGTTACTCTCGAAAACTGTTCGAAGGCAAAAAAATGGAACGCCCGCCCCGAAGCAAGTGCATCTCGATGGCGTCATTTTTCCCTCCCTTCAGCAGCACAGCATATAGGCTGTGTTTCTACAATAACAGGTCTTTTTACCTTACCGTAATGGTAAATTTATTGGCGTTAATAACGGTTGTGTTTTTAATAAAAATAAGCTTACGAAAATTTTAGGATGAATAGCAAATTTTAGGTCTAATTTTAGGAATTTAAGGAGGGTCACAAAATATTAGGAATTTTAGGAATTTTAGGAGGAATGCGATCCCTGCATAATATAGAAAATGCACAAAACTATTTACATTTTGGCAACAAATTCAACTCTACAAAACAAAACCATTGTCCTAATGTATAAAGAGAGTTTATAATAACCAAGACCCAACCAAATATCCAGTTATCATGGAACCTGACCAGGTACAAAGTGACTACCACTTCTTTCCTGCTCTGAAACATCATCTTGGTAAAAGCAAATTTTTTAGTGAAGAAGTGAAATCCATTCTTATCCAATGGCTTTACAAGCAAGACACAAGATATTATGCCTAGGGTATAGAAAAGCTTGTTGCACAATATGGTAAATGCCTTAACTGTTTGTGATTACATTAAATAAATTGGTAAGTATAATCTTGTATTTTTTTTTTTTTTTGATTGGAGGTTTAACGACCACCGTGAGCAACTCAATGGGCTATAAGCAGTCGCCCGTCCCTAATTTAGGGTCACTGGTTCCAGGGAAGGGAGAGAGCCAGTGCCGTAAGACAAACACAACATCCATGCCTGACCGGGATTCGAACCCGGACCCCTTACGGATGAATGATCAGAGGCAAACGCCTTAGACCACTGCGCCACCGGGGCAGCCTTGTATTTGTATTGTTTCTGTTTACGCTGCAAATAAGTTGTCTCAACTGTATGATCCATAAACTGATATAAATATATATATTTTTTTTTATTGGAGGTTTAACGACCACTGTGAGCAACTCAATGGGTTATAAGCAGTTGCTTGTCCCCAATTTAGGGCCACTAGTTCCAGGGAAGGGAGAGAGCCAGTGACGTAAAACAAACACAACATCCATGCCTTACCGGGATTCGAACCTGGACCCCTTTCGGACGAATGATCAGAAGCCATCGCTTAGACCACTGCGCCACTGGGGCGGCAACGTATATTTTTAACTGGTTTTCACAATTGTCTAGGAAACTAACGGAATGACAGTTGTGAGAAAAATTAGAGTTAAATGACATGATCATTAAAACTTAATAATGAATTTCATGTATAAATAAGAGTTTGATAATAGACATAAAAGTACAAATATGAACACAGAGTATACAATACCACTGATGGTTTGAAATTAAATTAAACAGGTAACTTTAGAAAATAGAATTTAGTAAAATACCTTGTCAAATTCATTCTGTGCACGGGCCAAAATTGAAATGATGTCTGACTCTGTTTCTTTATTTGAAGGTGATTTTCGTTTATGACCATTCTCACAGGAAATTCGGTGTTTAGATAACACCATCTCCTTCTTAATCATTTTACACAAACTGTGGAAGAGAAGTTAAAAAAAAAAAAGAATTATAGAGATACAAGACTCTTACATTATACAGGGTGTTCAATAAAGATAGGGTGATGTTAAAACATACCTTTATTGCATATATCAATTGCTTAGGCCACCTTCAAAGCACTTCCCCTACTGGTTGAGTACACAATTACAGCACAGATACAAGTTATTAAACACATGGAACCCATCTTTTGACAGTACTTTGAGTGCTTGCTGCCTTTTCCATTTCAACATCTGCCTCTATATAGGGAAAGAAGGAAAGCCTTTTGAGCTCCCCCCCCCGTTTGGGAATTATGAAAAGTTATAGAGGGCTTAATCTAGAAGGTAAAATATTGAAATGTCATGCACACACTTAAAATTTTTCTTGGTTAAGATTTCTGCAACAATACTGACAGCAAGAGCAGAGGCCTTGTGCTTCTGCAGTGAAGTTACCATGTATTTTTTATTTCTGGTCACTTTGCAACTAGAGATGATCAATGTTTTCAGAATTTTTCAATAGCAGGTAGCAATAACTGCATATATGCATGTTACACTCACCATTAACTTAAGAATCTGTACTTTGTAAACAATCTGCCACCTAGTGGGTTCTGGAATGCTTACCTTCAGAACAGTACTAATAAACCAACACTTGGTCAGCAATGATTATTATCACATGGTGTAATTCATCATTTTCTTCTATGTACAGAATTTTCCACAATTAGCAAATTTCAACTCTGACCTTTGATAAAGGTGAACAACCAACAAATCCAAAAGGTAAAGATGCGTGACATCTAAAGGTGCTGTTTTAAAATTGTGTAATACTTCCTATAGTGAAGCTCAACTGCTACTTAAGCTAATTCATGAACTATTATGTGATGGATGATCCTATGCATTATAGGCAGCAGAGTTGTATAAAATAAAATGTATCTGCGTACACAACCATTGAAAGAGAAAACTTGCTGCAAACCCACTGAGTGCGAACTACGATAACAATAGAATAATTTATAGAAAAATTAGTGAAACAATAAATAATTATTGGAGCTTTAATGATTAGTACATTACAACTGAATGTGCAGCAATGTATGTGAAATGGACCTTTACAGCAAAATATAAAAATATTGGACTATGAACCTCATAAAAACAAGAGAGTAATTAGAGAAAAATTCAAAAATACAGTAGACTTACAAAATACATAAGGAAAAGATTTTAGTTTAATTACTGGCAACTGTAAGAAAAGATTTTTGAATTCTTTCTGTGAAAACAAAACTTCTAATACAGTTCCTATACATTGAGAAAAGCCCTTGATAAAATCTAGAAATGTCTGTAAAAACAAAAGAACTCAGAAGATGTGAAAAATAACTGAAAGTTCAAGCTAAAATTGAATTAAGTATATTAATCTAAATAAAACATGATTAAGTGTAATAATTGCTGTAAATAACACTTTCATTTTTTTTAATCTACAAGCAGAAACTATCTGCAAAATCTGCTGATAATTTGGAAAGTATCCATGTATGGCATATGCGCGTACGTCTGCATTCTGCTACTGTGATGGGCAGTACTGTCAATCACTGTTTGCCACACTTGTGGTTAGAGCTCTAGGCCAACCAACACTGACAAATGATTGTCAGCCATCTTTTAATTTTTAAAGCAGAAGAATTAGTGGCAGATTTATGTAAGATTTCACTTCCATATATCTGCTGAAGCATCTTATCAGATGCTTTCATTTTTATTTTGTTTAAATGAATTTAGAATTTCAAAGTGGCTCACTGTTCCACTTTCACATCTGGAGTTGAAAAGGACATAATACATGAACAAATCATACTGACAGAGCATACACACATCCTCATTACTACAGTTATTGACATTACTAGTAGAATCTTTCTTTGATCCTACTATCCCACTGAATACAGCTAGTCTTTACTGAACATCCTTGATAAAACTGATGATGTATACACATTATCCATAAAAAAAATGAGAAAAAAATAACTGCTTACCTTTTGAAAAGTTTGACAATTCTAGCACAATTTTCTTCTCCATAAAACCATATACCATAAATGTTTCCTGAAAATATTGCAGAGACAACTAAGCATATTGATATAAATATTAGAATTTTTGTTTAGTAAGAAACAGTGTTTGTTCAATTACACAACAATTTAACATAACACTAAGGCACACATTTCTAAGCTGGGACAAACACTCACTCAAACAATATAGCAGGACCTTAATATGCTCATAAAAGTTCTGTACTTAAACTCTCTCACACAATTTATCTGTAATGAACAAAAACTAAAAAATTACTGAGACACCATTTAATTTCCTGAGAAGGGAAACACCAACTTGTACATATTTTCTTGAGTGAGCAACTTAATGAGAGAATTGAACCAGTAAATGATTTTTGATTTAATGGAAATAATTTAGCATAAGTATTAGAATGAAAAGAATACTTTTTAATGATTCAAAACCCATAGGGTAGATAACAAATCTAGCATAACAAACATTAAGATACAGCTAGCAAATTTTACAGTTTAAAATGTTCGTGACAATCAATCTTTTCAAATGTCAATTACATTTTTGTGGTTACATGCAAACCTTTGAAACATGATTGACAAAGCTGCCAAGGAACCAGTTAAGTCAGTCACACCAACAAATATGTCAACCCCCCCCAAAGTAGTAGTTCCAGAATAAATAATAAATGAATATGAATGCTAAATCAGTGGAACTAAGAATTTTTCAACTTGTCAATGGCTAAGACATAATTCAGGTCAAGACTGCCAAGATTTTTTGAACTACACATAAACCTTACGGCCACACAGGTAAAGAACAGAGAGTGTGTGTGTGCTTGGCTGAGGAAAGGGTGACATACTACAAGGTTTGTACTCTTCCAAGCAAAATAAATTCAAGAACTTTTCAAGGACTTTTTAAAGCCAAATTATCATATGTGCGTGCTGTCGGTCAGTCAGCAGGTAAGTATTTTAGCAAGTTCAAATCATTAAATTTAGTAGGGACAGGTGCACCTTCAATGATCTTCCTCTTACCCTCTGCCCCACTACTGGTTTATTTTATTAACTCAACTTTGAATTGCCCCTTTGTTTTGGTGTTTTTCATAATAATTTTACTTCATGGAATATTTTGGAAGGGTACACTATTTTCGTATTCACTCTCCAGCAAGAATGCGTTCCTAACTCCAGTCAACAGAAGTCCATCATCTGATTCGCACATACATCATTCTGCTTACTTTATTCACATAGCAGATATTTTACTCTGTAGTGATGTCATAGCCAAGATTCTAGCTGTCCACACGCTCCCCTGAGTTGAACGCAAGTTCTGCACTATTTTATCAGCTTGCTGTTTTTATTGGAACTACACAGAAATAACTTTTTAGCACAAACAATTACTGTATTTTGCACATGCTCTTTTATATCATTACTTAAAAAACAAAACAAAATTTCAAGTACTATTTATGGAGTCTTAAACTTTAAGTACTTTCATAAACTTGAAAAGAACTTTTTTTTTTAAGGACTTTTTAAGGTTTTCAAGGAGCTTATGAACCATGTACTAAAGGAAATGATTAATTCTAACATTCTTTGAACATGATCTTTTGATCCTATATCTAGATGAGATGTGAAATAAATTAGCCCTCACATGCCCATCATACTGAATAAGCCTCTTCCAAAGAAATGATGGATATCTAACGGGATTCTACTTGCTTGACTTTTCACAGCTGTTCGAATTCTTGTTTAAGATGTTCCAAAAAAGCTGAACCTCTTAAGCTGGAGATAAAGGCATATCCAATGCAGCCTTCTACTTATAGATGACGCTGAAAATCGTGCTCTTTTTGCTACCCCTTCTTGCGGGAGTCTTAGTTTTGTGAGTGAATTACGTGATGTCTTTCCCTTACCAGATGCTGATTTCTGAAAAAGCTTCTGTTAACATCTTAGATTACCAGCATATCATTTCTGATTTACATAAGTTTGCAGGTAGAAAAGCCAGTAAACTGTAATGCAAGTGATTTAAATAATTACTGTCATCCTAAACAAAAGTCTATAACTGCTCAGCTATTATTGTTGTTTGATTGAAAACTTTTAATATTCAAGAAAAAAGGTAAGAAAGTGCCACGTTTCCAGTACTTGATGTACATAGAGTATAGTGCCACCTATTAAACATATGCAACGCTACTCCAACACATGGAAAAATATTCCCTATAATTTTTTCTCAAATTTGCAAGCCACTGAGTATAGTTCAGTGTCTTCCTCATTTGTGCACCAATTTTCCCAAATCAGGAACCATATCTCGTATGTGAATTTATGTAACTCAATTTTCACCATTGCAAGCATAAGGGCACATTTTCACTTGATGTCCACGTTAACAATTAAAAAATGAAACACTGGCAGATGCCCATCAGTAAGGATTTTCTGTAGTATTACATTTTTTGACTGGCATTATGGGATTACAGAAAACTGTCTTTCGATATTTCTGGAGGAGGAAATTACTTGCCAATAAATAGCTGTAATGTTTTTCTTTTCTTTTTGAAATAAAACTAGCAAAAAAAAAAAAAAAAAAAAAAAAAAAACCTTTTCTTTGCAGGTTTTTTACACGATTCCCTGCCTCCCACACACTGGTTCTGCAGCTGGGCAATGCAGCTTTAACAATTAAAACTTTTCAGCAGCAAAATTTCTGTAACCCATAATGCTACAGTGATTGTAATGATTACCAGGGCTCATAGACGCATTTTTTTAATGATTTATTTTTCAATTTTCACCTTTTCAAATAGCTTAATTTGGATCAGATTTCTTGTCTTCTTTTGATTTGGAGCACATATTATAAATGCAATTTTCGATCATTTTTGTTTATTTCTTTTCACATTTTCTGTGTCAAAGCACTCAGGGTCTCATTTGGATGAAGTTTTTTAAAACATTGTTTTTATATAGCTTTAATCTCAAATTAGACTTATTTTATTTCAGCTTTGAAAAGTTGAAATGGAATTTGAAAGCACTTTTAGCATCTTCTCCACTCAAGTACACAATGCAGTGACAGAATTTTGGAACAAACTTCATGGGACTACAGGACCAGTGTATACCAAAAGTTACTGGCACATACTGATTTTTACTGTTCCACAAATGACAAATGTTAATACATTTAATATGCACACTGTATTAGTTATGCCAATTGATGAGCATGTAAGTTACACTTAACCTTCAGCTAGTAGTATGATAGGTGTTAAGTTTTAGGAACAACATCTGTCTGTTCAGCTGATTGGATCCACAATAAAACTGCCAGGAGTGAAACAAATTGTGCAACTTCTAGGGTATGTAGTAATATCCTCATTAAGTCTGAAATAGTTTCTGTGCTGAGTTCATTTCATCATTCTGTTTTGATTTCCCCCATATTTCTGAACCCCCATTCATAATCAGCTGAGGTGCAAGAAACAAAATGTAAAACATCAATCATAGTCAAAATATTTCCATGTCTAATATGATACTGTGAATTTATCTCTTCTCATGGCAACTTACTGGGCTCTACATTACAAGAATACACTGACTTCTTACAGGAAATTCGTTCAACTCCCATAGTAGCTGTTTCAATATTTAGTAGTAACTATTATATTATTTGCTATGAAATTCATTTTGCAACTTCATTTTATTGAGGAAGGGGGAGGGTGTCATAGCTTTTTTCCTGAAGTAAATGACATTTATTACCTGGAAAAAGTGACCGGTCCATTGGACGACTGCCATTTTGATTCTGGTCTGACTCGATTTTTCCTGGTCTTCAAACCAGTGTGACACTGAAGAAATTAAAACTAGCGTCTCGTGACAGCGATATCCACATGTATCGAGTTATCTCATTGGCAGCAATAAAACCGGCACCCACCAATTGGCGACCGGCACTTGTTGTTTACAGCGAAACGCTAGAACAGCTCCGCGAGCAATCTACTGTTTTCGATCTGGCAACGCTCAGTAAATATTAAGTTGTCCGTCCATATTACCCTTCGATAGTATTACAATTCCATGAAGATGTTGTTCAATTGGTCTGTTGTATTTTATAATGCCTCAATGGAATTTGTATAGTCTCGTTAATGATGTCGTACGAGATAGAAAAACATATCATGGTGTGAAAGATATGGTTCGCTACCCACCCTTGAAATAATAAGGAATCACGAATGGCAATAAATATCGCTGCTTTTCTTCTTTGATTGTCTTTTGCTATATATTTCTCAGTACGAATTAAAATACTTACTGTAAATACCAAAGTATAATTTTTTATCAGTCTCCCACAGTCTCCCAACGTATATAGCGGTAAGATCGTTCTTTTTTTTTTTTAGTTCTTTTTCAACATCTGTTATAGTTTTCATTTAGTACACGAAATATTTTTTTTTTTATGAAACCAATGTTAGTCATCATGATGAATAAAAAAATAAGAACAGAATGCAAAGATAACCACCCATAATGTTTGCATTTGAATGTAAACAACAACAGATGCATTGCCAGATCGAAAACAGTAGATTGCTCGCGGAGCTGTTCTAGCGTTCCGCTGTCTTAGCTGTGAGAAATGAGGAATGCGCCCGTTTGTGGAAGAATAGCCATTTTTATATTTGGATGTATACTGCAAACAGGTTAAATTGTTCGATTTGTGCCGACAGCCGCCAATGAAGAAACTAATGTTAACTAAGATGTAAACAAGCTGTGTCACAACTTCGACGATGTATACGAACACTAGCGTCTGTAAACAAAAGTGCTGTTTCAGTGCCGGTCGCCAATTGGTGGGTGCCGGTTTTATTGCTGCCAATGAGATAACTTGATACATGTGGATATCGCTGTCGCGAGACGCTAGTGAAATTGAATGCTTCTGTGTTAGTGTACCTTAGCAATCTGTGGGGGAAATGGCCACTGCCCATGTGATGGTAAACATTAGGTCACCAGATGCATTATTCCAATAAACTATGGACTACACCTAATTTAGTGTGTAGAATGTTTCTGTAGCTCACAGAAGCTACTTTTTATTTTTATTTTTTACATTTTGTGTAGATTATTATTAGAATTCATAATGAAGCTGCTCTCTGCCCCTACAAAATACAATTAGATTGGACTCAAGAGAGCAAAGGGCAGCTGTGTGTAGGCACCCATTTGTTTTTAAACATTTTGCATCTTAACTTCATACTCACAAAAACCAGTGGAACAATAAATCTGATGATTTAACATGGAAATAACTCTTGCCTGCTGTCAAGTTCAAGAAGAAAATCAACATTCCTACAAACAAACCTGAAGTTAACAAGATGTTCTGGGAGAAGAATTCAATGTCTCAGATTAAAATATTAAATTCTTCGAATTCAAGCTGTAGTTTCTTGGAGTGTAAAAGAAATATTAGATGTGTGGTTAAAGAAAATGTTAGTGTGTAAAAGAATATTAATAGATTCTAGTATTTATTTTTAGACCAACAGATATTCCTTTAGAAGAAAGGTTCTATATCATGCTATGAATAGTTTTGAACACATTTATTACTTAAGTGAGTGATCAGAACCTAAATTCTGAACATCAGTCATAAAAAAATGTTTTTTTTAAAAAAAAGGAAATTTACATACCTTTACTGTTGCGATACAGTAAGAAAGGATTTTGATCTTGGTATTCTAATTCTTCAGTGATTGGCTCAATCAAATTGTTTGTATTCAATCTATTAATAACAATGAAGCCATACTGTGGTTGAGAAGACCTACAAAACAGAAATAAAAAAAATCCAAAATTACCATGAATAACAAATTTTACCTTATAGACAATTATACAGGAAGCATATAACTGCAATTGTGTGTAAATGCATGAGAGTGGGTGGGGTCCATTGCCACACAGCACAAAAGCCATACATGTCTAGGAATGTCCCCAAACCACAAAAGTGCATAACAATTTGAAATTCTCAAGCACATTTAAGAGATAAATGACAATCCAAACAATATGGATTTTCATTGTAAAAACCGTACTATTTTACACTATTTAATAGTTATATTCTAGGTTTTAACTTACCTATCATATTTAAACATTACACACCCACACACTGAAGTCAACCATTTCCTTAATAACTTTAAAATTACATTTAAGACTAAAATATCTTATTTTATCACTTGTTTTAGTAGCAGAATTAAATTGCATTTTTAACTGTTCCATTAATTCTAAGTATTCATAACATAAGCAAATGTTCTACCTGTCTCTAGAAGATCAATTAACCTATGTCAAATGAGTCCTCAAGTTTCTTTTTTAATCAAGAGTATTTGAAATAGTTTTTACCTTCTTTATTGCAGCAAGTTTTATTTTTGTTAAGCTTAGTATCTTAATTTTGAATGGAGGTACCAATAAAGCAGCACAGGCTTGGTAAAAGTTGTGTATTTCTTTCTCATTAGACACTCACAGGTGCTAATTTTGTTGGTGTTACAACTAGATACTAAGTATAAAAAACTTGAAAACACGCTTAAGTTATGTAAGAAAATTTAATTTAAGGAAGCTTTCAACTCATAATTTCAGTCTTCGTCTGCCTTGTCGATAGATGGAAACAATGACAATGGTTGTGGTTGCCAAATCCATGAAGTCATATACGGTATTTCTTTTTTAATATTGACTTCCACATTGCTATCTCTGTTTTTGCCTCCTACTAAAATTTCAATGTCATTGTGGATGTTCCTACTTCCTCCAGTTTAGGAAAAAGGTTGTGCATTACCATAGACCATGAGAAATATTGAGTATTTCATTGGTGGTTGTTCTGCAAAATATAAAAACTGCAAGAATTTTCTGAACTTGTGCTATCATAAACAGGATTTTTTTAGATTGGTAAGGAAGTGGTAATTTTTTGCAACAAGCCATGGCAAGTCACCATGTGACAGTATTGGTGCAGATTGTAAAAAGGCTAACAACAAAAGGCAGTTTGCAGCGACCTTTAGCTCAACAAATAACATCTGTGGCAATGATGTATAACTTCTGCAAAGATAATATAAAGGGAATCACATTTTTCTTTGTGTGTGCAGAAGGGATGAGCAAAGTGCCTAATTAGCTTAGTCCCCATTTTGAGAAAGCAAAAGCTCTTCCTGGTACATGCACAATGCATCATTTTACACCACTTCCCAATTTCAGAATTGATGCTAAGAGATTAAGTTCTGATAAATATTATAGTATTATTTCCAAAATCAGGGTAACTAATTTTCAAGATGAGTTACATGCTAACTGCTGCATAGCATGTGTATATGATTCCTGTTGGTATGTGGGATTTGTTGTCTTTTAAAAGATTAACTATGATGAAGGTGATGTGACTGTTCGATTCATGCATCCACATGGGCCTTCATCTTTTTATTGGCCTAATAATGATTGTGAAGTACCTCTGACTCATATATTATGTTTGGTTGAGGTAAACACTTCAACAGGAAGAACATGCAGCCTATCCAAACAGGCTGAAGACCTGGTTCAGTCAAAGTTTTTTCATATGAAAATTAGTAATTGTTTTTAGTTTTAATTCAAACTGACAGAGAAAAGAATTCATTTATCTCTTATGTAACCAAGGAAAAGTTCATTTATAAATCATACATAAATGTATCATTCAATGTCAAAATAATTCATAAAGTGGTTTGTTCCATTAGTTCATATTTTTATTAAAATTAGTAAGAAATTTAGATACCTAATTTTTGCAGTTGCTTGTATTCTTAAATACAAAAAAAAAAAAAAAACCTTTCTTGGGATAGCATAGGTGGTCTTGTCGGTCACATTTTTCGTAACTGGTGATTATTTTTAAGCATGGCAACTATAAAAAAAACTTTGGCAATTTACTGCCGATTGTGAGCACTGCTTTCTTATGTTTTGATCAGTTACAAATTGAAATTGGTCAAAATATTAAATTCAACAGTAACAAATGTAGTGAGTTGCAAGCGTACTCACAGAAGTAAGGCTATACATCTAGACAAGTGTTGCTGCGAAAGTTTGTGAATCGCAAACTGTACAATATGCTCTGGTAAGGTTTTTATAATTTTTTTATTTACCTTATGTATAAATTGTACATATAGTATTTTGTAGTTAAAGGTGTTTAAAATATAATTCCATAAGACTTAAAAGTATTCATGATTATCTGATTTACCATCCTTGTCACATTTATGCCAAAAAACGGATTGTCATCTTCAAAGTAAAAAGTATTTTGAAAACAGAAATTAGCAAAAAACATTCATCTGTTTTTGTGCATTTTCAAGAGCTGAAAGGTTACCATTTATTCACAAATATTTCACAGCCTGTCACTTCCAAACCAGTTTGAACCACAAAATGAAACTCACAGGTTTTGTTGAGTACCAGTAGGGGTATCCTTGGTGGGGAAAAAAAAAAAATATCTGGTCTCTCTTAGTCTTTTGAGATATGTAACCTTGAAATCTGCAAAAGTTGAAAATTTTGCAACTTTGAGGGTGTAGGGGGGGGGGGGGTAAGGGAACCAAACCCAGACTTAAGTTCTCCATAGCTGAAAACTCTACTAGCCATAGTTATTACACAAAAATTCTCAACTTGGGGTTCCAACTCCAAGTCACCTTAACAGTCCATCAAAAATGGTGATTTATGCTTGCGAGTATTGCAGATTTCAACACCATTTTAAGCAAGGTTAAAAAAATATTTTCTACCATTTCTATACATTTTCTGCAAGCTGAAAATGTCCTCTTTAAGGTAGTGTAAACCAAAACTTTCAATCTACAATAAGATGAAAGCAATTGCCTTTTTTTCAAAACCATTGTGAGGCCCTATTCTGGCATGTCGCACGAAAGAAAAATGAACCTATATCCAAAATGGTGGCACATAAAAATAAAATAAAAGTTGTTTTGAGCTACTCACCAATAGAGTCAAACTAGAAGGGGGCGGGGGTGTATAAAATGGTCAAGCAACCACTTAATTAAAAAATTGGGTAAATATCATGTCGGAATGTTCCATATATAAAACACGCCTTTTTTTTTATTTTCCTCGCCAAAATTACGAATTGCCCAAGGTATTTTGTTCTCCTGCTGAAAGGTTACGTTATAATAAACACATGAAAATATTTTTAGCAAATTTGAAGCGAGGGCTCATTTTGAAAAAAAATGTTTTGTTTAATAAAAATGGGTCTCATTTTTCCATGTTTGTCATTAACTTAAAAAAAAAAAGTGTTCTTTTAATTCAAAAAATGTGCAGAAACAAGTTGTTCCCAAATGTATGGATCATGCAAATCATTTAAGAAAAAACATTATGTGGCTGCAACAATTAGTTGTGAAGTTATGATTTTTTTTTGTCCTACAGTGTAGTTGTAAAACTCATAGCACGAAAACTTCAAAGGCAGAGCTATCCAATTTTTAAAGTGGCATTACTCAAGATCTACTGGGCCGACTGACCTAAAATCTTAACAGGTTTCATATCTCACCAGTACATGTGCCAATTTTCACAAAAATCTGAGATGGGTGGATGACATGCCCTGGGTGATCTGACATGGAATGACCCAGTTTGGAGCTGCATGTGTGCGCACATGGCGTTGGGAACCTCCATATTGTCAATGATACAGTAAATTCCCAGAAATACACCTGGGTATTAGAAAACAAGATGCTGCCATCACCTAGAAGACTTTATGATGGCAATTTTATTTCTCAAGATGACAATGCTCCCTGTCGTCGTGTTAAAGTGGTGAAAAAGTGGTTTCAGGAAAGAAATGTTCAGCAGCTTGATTGACCTAATCGAAAATTTGTGGTGCAAAGTGTCTTATAATAAAAAAGAAGTCAACAACCCAAAATTCAATTCAAATCCGGAATCATACTGTTCAACCAACTCTTTTACAAAGACTTAATCACAGAATGCCATCAAGATGCAAAACTGTGATTACAGCTAAAGGCTGAGCAGCAAAATATTAAGTATATATTTTATATTTTGCTTCATTATATTTCTGTATTTAAATGTTATTTCATTTCTTATGAATTTCAAAAATGATTTATTGCTGTAAACCTAAGTATTGGGTACATTATTCTTTTCATAATACTTTTCACTTGGTCATGATTTTTGTAATGTATCTTAAGAACAGAAGTAGCTATAGGAAAACTAAGACATTTCTGAAATCTTCATTAAATTTCACATCTAATGCAGAGTTAGAATTGAAAATAAATCTTTTACTCCCCCAGGGGACCTCTGGAATTTGCAAACCACTGGTCCACCAAAATGCTCACCGGTTCATAAAAAACAAAACAAAAACTTAGACATTTACAATATATGTAGAAAATAATGTATCATTTCAATGGAATTATCTCCAGTATTTGTTTTAAAACATCTAATTTGAAAGTGCAACTTGCAGAGCAAAGAATGTTTCCTGAATAAGATTGGCAATATAACACTGTAGTAGTGCATTCCCGATCTGTTTTTAAGTAAAACGTGGAGACTTCAAGGGTACAAAAATTCACATACATTAGCAACATTTTTTATGTTTTATTGTTTAGGGTTTAGCTACCTTCTTATTTTAGTCTTATTGCTCATTCCTCCTACTTTCCCATGAAGTTAGTTTCAGTCCCCCATTGAACACCGCTTCATGCAAATTGCTCTTTTACAAAAATTATTCATGCATCCCTTCTCCGTTAGTGTGCTTTCTTGGGGCAGAAACAAAGTTCTAGTGTCAGTATCTGCTGCATTCACGAGGGTGGGTGAATCCAAAGAAGAGCAGGATATTTATTGTGCTTACTTCTGTTAATTATGAATGGTGGGCTGGAGGTAACAAAAAGTGGCTGTCGCTGTTACAAGACAGGGACTGGAAAACTGCCTTTATGTATATTTGTTGTTTCTTCCACTCTTTACAAATCATAAGGGATAAAAAAAAAGCTGTTATCCAATTGCATTTCATGAACTTATCGCTAGTTTGCAGCCTCAAAAGAAAACTGTACAGCGAGGTAAAAGAAATAGAAATTCATTTCTTAACTTGTGACAACTTAGAGAAAGAAAAACTTAGTAAAATGAATAGTTCAGTGGTCTGGTGGAAGTTTTACTGGCCAATGGCCAGCAGACTGCTGGGTAATTCTAATTCTGTAATGACATATGAATGATGAAATAACTATGAAATTAGTTAGTGAAAAAAATAGTTAAACTCAGGGGTCAGAGTTGTCCTGAAATTCCTGATTTTTATTTTTTTGTCCTGAAATGTCCTTATTTTTGTTCTATATCCTGAAAATTTGAGAGTAATCCTGAAATTTTAAGAATAAATGGTAAACTATGCGCAATGATTCATCACCTAGCGTTTATAAGTACCGCATAAATAAAAAAATGGAACAAGAGAAAGAGAGAGTACTCTATTGTCGTGACGTCATCGCCAAGAACTCTCACTCTAGTAATTTGTGATGTACGTTCCCATGTTTGTGCGAACGTTCGAGAATCGAAGCTGCTGTGAAGCTGCTGCTTACGGAGGATGCACAGAGATGCCAACCATTATGGAATCTCTGTAATTATTACAGATTTCCTCCGGGATTACGGATATTCAGATTTTCGCTATTATTAAGAAAGTTTCATTGGTTTTGTAATTAATCAATGTAAAAGCTTCTGAACAAAGTTCGTAACACAGCTCTTTGTTTCTTTTTTTTTTTTTTTCTAGGAGGAGGAATTTGTTTTGCTTGTTTGAAAGAGTGTGTAGCCCGAGATTACGTCAGCCTGATGCCTCTGAATAAAGTTCATGACGCAGCTCTGTTTCTTTTCTTTCTTTCTTTTTTCTCGAGGAGAAAGAATTTGTTTTGCTTCTTTGAAAGCTAAGTGGAAAGAAAGCACGAGCGCCAAGACAGAATTACGTAAGACGAGCTTCTTTCGCCGTGGCCCGGGATTAAGTAAGTCTGGCGTGCTTCTTTCGCCATGGCACGGGATTATGTTGGCATGAACATGCTTCTTTCGCTGTGGCCCGGGATTGTGTTGGTCTGATGCCTCTGAACCAAGTTCGTGATGCACCTCTTTGTTTGTTTGTTTGTTTGTTTCTTTCTTTCTTTTTTTTTCTTTTTCTTTTCTGAGGTGGAGAAATGTGTTTTGCTTGTTTGAAAACTAAATGGAAAGAAAGCACAGCGCCAGGCCAGGATGACGTCTGCCCGAAGCATTATCCTATATATACATAAATATATATATATTTTATATTCAATTAATATGAATATAAAATATTTCTCCTTGTTGAGTTTATGTACTATGTACTTACGAAAAAAATCTGAAGATCCAAAATAAAAAATTATGATCTGAAACGTGCGTGGGCGTGCAAGTGCGCGCATGTCTCTGTGTGTGTGTGTGTGTGTTCTCCCAGACTTAAATTCTCCATAGCTGAAAACTCTACTAGCCATAGTTATTACACAAAAATTCTCAACTTGGGGTTCCAACTCCAAGTCACCTTAACAGTCCATCAAAAATGGTGATTTATGCTTGCGAGTATTGCAGATTTCAACACCATTTTAAGCAAGGTTAAAAAAAATATTTTCTACCATTTCTATACATTTTCTGCAAGCTGAAAATGTCCTCTTTAAGGTAGTGTAAACCTTTCAATCTACAATAAGATGAAAGCAATTGCCTTTTTTCAAAACCATTGTGAGGCTCTATTTTGGGGTGCCGCAGAAAAAATAAATGAATTTATATCCAAGATGGTGGCACATAAAAGTAAAAAAATAAAAATTGTTTTGAGCTACTCACTCACCGATAGGGTTAAACTAGGGGGGAGGATGGTCAAGCAACCACTTAATTAAAAAATTGGGTAATATCATGTCGGAGTGTTCCACATATAAAATACACCATTCTTATTTTATTTTTTTCCTCTTCAAAATTGAGAATTGCCCAAATAATTTTTCCTCCTGCTGAAAGGTTACGTAACATTATCATACACACATGAAAATATTTTTAGCAAATTTGAAGTGGGGGCTCATTTTGAAAAAAATTGTTTAATAAAAATGTGGCCTCATTTTCCATGTCTTTTTGTCATTAAATTAAAAAAAAAAAGTGTTCTTTTAATTCAAAAAAATGTGCAGAAACAAGTTGTTCCCAAATGTATGGATCATGCAGATCATTTAAGAAAAAAAAATTATGTGGCTGCAACAGTTAATTGTGAAGTTATGAATTTTTCGTCCTACAGTGTAGTTGTGAGAACTCATAGCACGAAAACTTGGCAGAGCTACCCAATTTTTAAAGTGGCATTACTCAAGATCTACTGGGCCGACTGACCTAAAAGTTTAACAGGTTTCATATCTCACCAGTATAATACTTTGTACCAATTTTAACAAAAATCTGAGATGGGTGGGTGACATCCTGTGAAAATGCTGGGTGATTTGACATGGAATGACCCAACCATGACTTTCACCAGATGCTTAACACAGTAGCCACTAAGCAACTTGGATGGAATTCGTTATGCTTGAATCTCCTTACATAGGCACTATTTTGATTTCCATTAAGGCAAAATTCTGATTCATCACTGAAAAGAACATTTTCCCATTGCTTGGTTATCCACGAGACATGCTGTTTTGCCCACTGAAGTCTATGCTGTCTTTAATTTGCAGTTAACAGTGGTTTACGCCTGCCTTTGCAGCCATGTAAATCATAGTGAAACAGCCTCCTCCTAACAATAGATGTACTAACAGTAACATCAGTCACTTCAGACTATCTTTGAAGCAATTCAGATGAATTGAGCCTTCTGTCGGCTAAACTTAGCTTTCTGAGCACTCTGTCCTGCCTGGTTGTAGTGGATCTGGGCCTTCCACTGCAACGCATATTTTTAATATCACCAGTGTCTTTTACTTTCTTCAGCAGCCTAATAACTGTAGATTGATTACAGCCCACTATTTCAGTGATTTGCCTTGAAGAATATCCTTCTTTATGCAAAACAACTATTTTTACTCTGTCCGCTGTGGACAATTCCGCAGTTTTAATGATTATTGAGAATGTACACAAATTAAGCCCTAATAACAAGAAGAAGCAACCATTACAATGCTCTAGTAAAGCCTCCTGAGCACTGACACAGCTAGGCATTTTCATGTAGGACTACCACCCGCAGAGAAGGTTTAGCCCCAAACCACCTACAGCAGGTCCGCCTTTTGGGCAGAGCACAGAAACGGAAGGAGTGAGTGCAAGTCTAGCGACTTTGACAGAACAGTTTGTAAGTGAAAGAGAGCACAGCAGATAGCGCCACCGTACAACTTCGATGTTGCACATAGAGAGAATCAAGGGGGTGTAGGAATGGATACCCTTCGTAACCGGGGCTGTCATTTAACGTACTCATCCGATGCACGGCGGATATTCAGCAATTGTTAGCAAATCACACCACCTCTGGAAGATCAGCCCAGGCTTGAACCTGGGGACCCCCCCCATCGGTAGTCTGACTCGCTAACCACTAAGCCATCCGCAGCTTATAATGCTCTAACCCTTATAAAGGCTGGAGTAGGACTTGGATAGCATTAGGAAGCAGCTAATCAGGTAAAAGAATGTCTATGATTGGCTGTAACAACTGATACACAGCTAACATGAATTTCAATGCGTTTGTCAAACCCCATATTTTATGTCATATCTTAAGAACAGAAGCAGCTACATGAAAAACCAATACATTTTTGAAATCTCCATTAAACTTTGCATCTGACATATATATGATGAAATAACTGAGAATTAATTAGTTAAAAATAGTTAAACTTAAAAATTTATGATTTTTGCAGGTGATGCAATACCTTTTGCACACCACGGTAGTTCATAACTCAGTTTCAACTTCTTTTTTGAGCAGTCTCTGACTGAATACTTATAAATTAAAATTAGAATTTTCTGTAAAAATGGGCATTACCTTGTGTACACAAAAAGGTTCCCTCAACTTGAATTTTTTTCCTGAAAAAAAAAATGGAGAGGGCATCAGTATAAGCAGTAGTTTTGCTGTTTTACAATACACTAATGTTCAAAAGGATTACATAACTCAAAGTGCATATGTCATAAATATAACTTCAGGTAGGTGCACAATGCAAGTTTCTATATATGTACAGCAATGGTTCTCAACCTTTTTGGCAGAAGTATCTTCTGGAGGGTTGGCCACATCCTCAGTTACCCTTTTGGCAGAACTATCCTCTGGAGGGTTGCCCACATTCTCAGTTACCCTTTAGGCAGAAGTATCTTCTGGAGGGTTGCCCACATTCTCAGTTACCCTTTTGGCAGAGTACCCTCTGGAGGGTTGGCCACATCCTCAGTTACCCTTTTGGCAGAACTATCCTCTGGAGGGTTGCCCACATCCTCAGTTACCCTTTTGGCAGAAGTATCTTCTGGAGGGTTGCCCACATTCTCAGTTACCCTTTTGGCAGAGTATCCTCTGGAGGGTTGGCCACATCCTCAATTACTCTCCAAGATTATCATAAGCTAAAATGCTAAGAAGGAGTGTTTTTTTGTTTTTTTTTTGTATGCACTGTATTATACAGTGTGAAATGAAAAAAATAAATATGCTATTTCTAAAATTTTCAACTAAAAAAATATATGAATTATTAAGACTCCAAATTAAACAAGAAAGATGACTGAATTTTTGGTTGTAATGAGCACATCTTTTGAATTCTGACACAAATAAAATATTGCAAATGTATTCCATAGGCAATGGAACCCAATACAAATAATAATAATAATAATAATAATAATAATAATAATAATAATAATAAAATCAACCACATTTCTGCAATCGACAAATCTAAAAATAGAAACAGTTACTTTTCCCCACTAGCAGTTGAAAAGTCTGTTACAAAAATTAACACAATGCACACAGAAAGTTTCTCTTAGTTGAAAGAAAATATGAGAGAAAGCAATTTTTAAGTTGGATAGTTAAAAGAAGAGATGTAGAGAAAAACATGATAAAACTTTATGCTCCTTAGTGGAAGAATTTTGAATAATTGAAAAGTAAAAAATATGCTTAAAGTATTCTTCACAGCAAAAGCTATGCTAAAGGAAAATAATTTTTCAAATATGTCTCTTGGAAGCACAGGTAGCAAAAATAAAAAAAAAAAGATTTTGACATTTCTGCTCCCTAGTGGGTAAAATGTGCATTACTTAAAAAAGATAAAGTCCTCCACCTTTATTGTAGCAAAGGCAAACAGTAAAAACAGAAAATTTATTTTCAAAAGGATTTTTGAAGTGCAAACACAGCATCAAATAGAAAAATACACTAACACCATCTAGTGCCAAAACTATGAACTACTAAACCACACGATTACAAGCAAAGTGCTCTACAAGGTAAACGGTATATGGTGTTTAAGAATTTTTCAAATCAGATTTTTAGAAGCAGAGTTATTGAAAAAAAAACAATTAGACATTTGCACACCCTAGCAGAAAAATTGTGCACTATTTTTGTCAATAAATGTATATAAAATGTTTTGGCAGTTAGTGGTATCTGACTAAATAAGAATTTTTCAAATTGGGATTTTTAGACAAGCAGATATTGCTAACATGCTGCAAACAGAAACATGAACTTATGTCCTCTAGTGGCATATTTGTGCATTAAGTAAAGTTTGAAGTTATATGAAAAACATTTTGTACCAGAAATGCTCTCCAACAAAGAAAGAATTCATCAAATTGGATCATTACAACTGGAGATATTGGCAAAAATGATATATATATATATACTGAAGAGCAAAGCCGAAAACATAAGAAAAACTTTAGAATTTAAAACGAAAGTTGCAAAATAACCTGAAGATCAAAATGCGCAACGCAGCAGTTAAGAAAATTCAGAATTCACATTCTATTAAGAAGAGACTGAAGCAAAAAAATTTTTTGACTCATACCAAGTACAACATAGAAAAGGTTATGTATTGACCGGTGTGAGTAAAAAGAGAAAAAAATAGAACAACTGAATGTAAAAAGTGTCGAGAATACTGAGCCTTGACTTTATCAAGGACCAGCAAAAACTCTGCATTTTCTCACTTCCACAAAGACCTATTTGGAAATGGGTTTCTGCAAAGTCATAGATGCAAGTAATAAGCCCACCAAAAAAAAAAAAAAAAATTTTAAAATATATATATGTCATATATATATCATCATCATTGTCAACCATTATCAATCCACTGCTGGACGAAGGTCTCCCCAAGTTTCCTCCACAACGGTCTGTCTTGTGCCAGTCTCCTTCATGTCACCCCTGCATACTTTCGAATTTCATCCACCCATCTCCCATGTGGTCTTCTTCTGGGTCTTTTCCTTTCCCTTGGAATCCAATCTAAAATTTCTGCTGTCCATTGATGATCTGTCCTTCTGGCAGTATGTTCAGCCCATTGCCATTTCAGGGATTTAACTCTGATCATGATGTCTTCCACTCTTGTCATTTTTCGGATCCACGAGTTCTTATCTCTCCTGGTTACACCAAGTATGCACCTCTCCATGCTTCTTTGAGTTGTCTGCAGCCTTTGTATGTCTCTTTTAGTTGAGGTCCACGTCTCTGCACCATACGTAAGCACTGGAAGGATGCATTGATCAAACACTTTTCTTTTAAGACATAATGGCATATTGCTCTTGAAAATTATGCTGTTTCTTCCAAAAGCTCTCCAGGCAAGTTTTGTACGCCGATTAATTTCTTCATCAATGTGACCCTCACTTGATATCTGCTGTCCAAGATAAACGTACGTGTCTGTTATCTCCATCAATCAATAAATCTTCATTTCTTGTAAAAGCATTGAACATCACTTTTGTCTTCTGAAAGTTCATTTTTAATCCCACTTCTTTACTCTTGTCAGCAAGTTCCTGGATCATACTCTGCAGCTCTGATGGGCTAGTTGCAAAAATGACTACGTCATCAGCAAAACGAAGGTGGGTTAGATAATCTCCATTAATCTTTATCCCCTTGTTTTCCCAGTTCAGTGATTGAAAGACATTTTCCAATGTGGCATTAAAGAGCTTCGGAGATATGGTGTCACCTTGTCTCACTCTTTTTCCAATTTTTATGTGTGTTGTATTTTCAAACAGCCGAATCTTTGCACTTGCATTTTCATAGATGTTATTAATAATATTAATGTATGCATCTTCAATACCGCAGGTTTTCAGAGCCATTGTAACTGCTGATGGTTTCACCGAATCAAAGGCTTTTTCATAATCGATAAAAGCCATGCACAATGGAAGTTCATATTCCCTCGCTCTTTCAATTAGTTCTCTCAGCACATGGATATGATCTATTGTGCTGTAGCCACTCCTGAATCCAGCTTGTTCTCTCGGTTGAGCCATGTCCAGTGTTACCTTCAAGCGGTGTGAAAGAACTTTAGTGAAGATTTTATAAACTACTGATAGGAGGCTGATAGGTCTGTAGTTTACGAGATCCTCAATGTCACCTTTCTTATGTAGCAGGATCATTGTAGCGGTGTTCCAATCCTCAGGAATCTTTCCTTCATTAAGGCATCGAGTGAAAATTTGGGCGAGTACTGTTTCGATTTCTCCACTTGCTTCTTGTATGATGTCTACAGTAATTCCATCTTCTCCTGGAGCTTTTCCCCGCTTCATGTTCTTGATTGCATGTGCAACTTCTGCTGGAAGGACTGGAGGAACTCTGGTACTGGTATCTTTCATGATGTCTGGAGTGCATGTATCATCCCTTTCATATAATTTGGAGTAGAAATCTTTCACTCTTGTCAAAATTTCGCCTCTATTTCTTGTTACAGAACCATCTTCTTTTCTCAGTGCCATAATCTGTTTTCTTCAATTACTGAGATGTCCCTTTGCTATCTTTAGGCTTTGGTTGTTTTCAATTGCTTTCCTCACTAGTTCACAGTTGAATTTTCTTACGTCTTCAGTGATACTTTTTCGTACTGTCTTGCATAGCTCTATATATTCCACTTTGGAAGTCACATCTTCTTTAGTTGTCCTCATCTCTCTTCTTTTTTGCATCAACATTTTCGTTTTTCCTGATAATTTATTTACATGCAACTTGTTCTTAGACCCAGCTAATTTTGTTGCTGTTTCCATAAGAGCTTTGGTTACTTTTCTGTTAACTTCAGAGATGTCCACTTCTTCCGATGTTAGGCCTTCTAAAGCAGAGAACCTGTTCTTCAGTTCCAACTTGAAGGTATTATGGTGTTTTTTAAGGTTGGTTATGTCAATACATTTTGTTTGTCTTATGAGCTTGCCACGTTCAAGTTTAGTGTTGAGGTGCATCTTACATCTCACCAATCTATGGTCACTACCTGTGTTGAACTTGTTTAGCACACTGCAGTCTTCTATGACGAATTTTTTGTTACACATAATAAAATCAATTTCACTTGTCGTCCCATTTTGATGTCTCCATGTCCATTTCCTGTGTGGCTTTTTCTTGAAGAAGGAGTTCAAGATGAAAAACCCTTCTGCCTCTGCAAACTCAACGAGAGTATTTCCACGCTGGTTTCTGTTGCCGTGACCGAATTTACCAACTGAAGTTTCATTCTGTTGCCGTTGCCCTATTTTTGCATTGAAATCTCCCATAATTATTTTCAAGTGCTGCTTACCTTTATTATTTAGATGACAAATTTCCTCATAAAATTCTTCAATTTCTTCTTCAGGATGACTTGTGGTGGGTGCATAAGTTTGAATAATCTGAGCCTGGTATCTTCTCGATAGTTGGATAACGAGTCGTGCAGCTCTGTCAGAGGAACTTTCAACTTCTACAACTTTATCCTTCAGTTTCTTGTTTATTATAAATCCAACACCACTAGTTCTGCCAGTATCTGTCCCACGATAGTAGAAGAGATGTCCACTTTTTAGTTCGATGAGATCTTCTCCTTTTCTCCTTACCTCACTTAGCCCCACGATGTCCCACTTGATCCTTTGTAGTTCCTCTTCCAATTCAAGAAGCCTTGAATCAGAAGATAGGGAGCGTCCATTGTACGTTGCCAAGGTCAGCATCAGATGGCAGCCTAGTCCGGTCCTCCGGGGATTCTTAGCACCCTCTGCCTTCATGTCGCACTGGCCGCTGCCTTGGCCAGGTACATTCCAGCTGCCGGAGACTGAGGGCCAAGATTTAAGTTGTGGAGTCATTTTGGAGGGGTTTGGCCATAACTCACCACGCTGGCCAAGCGGGTTGGTGAGTGTGGGATAGAATTTCCTCTTATCCAGATGGTATAGTTATACCGCTATGGGCGGTCGTCAGAGCCCCTTTAGTGGGAACAGGATGCACCACGAGAAGGCGGGGTTGACATTTGTCAAGGAGAGGCTGTGATGTTACGCATCACCTGACCTTACATCCCATGATGTGCGTGTGTGTGTGTGTGTGTGTATTTATGGCCCCGGGCAGAAAAACTAAGCACTATTTTAGGCAGATGGGATTTTCAAAAAAGTCTGTTACAGAGGGTGGTATCTGACTGCCATTTTTTTTTTTTTTTTAAATTGAGTTTTCAGAACCTCAGTTATTGCTGCAAATACCCCCCACCCCATGTGTGGTTGTTATAAACAGTACGAAAAGTGGACTCATTTGCGTTTGTGAGGAAACCTGTTTAACAAATGAAGCACTCTACTTGAGCTATGGTTTATAACAAAAATTTGTACAAACACTGTAATAGGCATTTCGATATATGCCTGGAAGCACTAACTCCTCCAAAACTTGGAGGCAATAAATTTTGCGCACCCAGCTCTCCTGTACAATCACCACTTTGCAAAGTATGTGGCTTGGCGAGATCTTAATGGAAGATTGCATCTCCCTGGGGACAAAAGTGGGCCATGGAAGGTAGGAAATGCTGTTGCAAAATTGCCTGGTAATGTTGTGCATTGACACAGTCCCATCACACGGAACCAAATTACCAACATCAGAATACCCAAAACACCCTCCCACACTTGCACAGTCCCTAGGAACTTGACTTCTTGCTTCACAGAGTTTTGGGTGAGTCCTTCATTCGGCCAGCAAATGACTCTCCGTCCAATATTTCCATATAGGACTGGGAAAGGTGACTCGTCTGACCAAATCACACTCCACCATTGAGTGAGCCTTTGTCTAGGACAGGTGGTCCCTGGCCTGTGCAAACTGCTTCTTTTCCTGAACTGGGAGCAACATGAGCTTTTGCACAAGCCATAGCTCATATCATGTAGCCTGTTGCTAGCAGTTCATTGAGATACAGGTGCCTATGCATTCACTCCGAAGTTCTTGGCGCTATTTGGCCAAATATGGCGCTTGCGCCGTAAAACCTACCAGCCAACCAATCCACAGTTCTGCAGCTTTCACGACTGTACCACGTTGGTATTTGACAAGGCGATGCAAAATTTGATCTTTTCTGGAAGTAGTCATTGGCGGTCTACTGTTGCTGCATCCAGGTACAACAGAACTGGTTTTCTTGTAGTGTCTGAGAAATGTTCTGACAGCAGAATCGTTCAAACATAATTCCCAAGCAATCTGCCACATAACTGATCCATTACATTGTTTCTGGAGGATCTTTTTGCATACTTGCAGTCCTGCAATTTTTTCAAGTTTTGAATAATGCAGAGATCGCACCAGATTTCACACTATCCTTTAATTGCATATAGTTGACTGCGCGAGACACACAGCAGCAAAAATATGCATGTCCAGCTCAGCAATGTCTGGTGAGTGCTAGGTGTGCATAAATTTATTGCTTCAGAGTTTTGGAATGGGTAATGATTCCAGGCATATATTAAGATGCCTATTACAGCATTTGTACTGATTTTTGTTGTAAACCATAGCTCAAGTGAAATACTTTATTTATTAAATAGGTCTCCATGCAAATGCAAATGAGTCTACTTTTCTTACCATTTCTAACAACAGCACATGGAGTTCATGTGTGTTTATTGCCATGGGGAAAGTACATCAAAAACAAAAATATACAATTATGCTTCCTGTGGCCAAACTGTTCATCACAATTTCAAAATTATATGCATAACATTTCCCACCAAGAGTTCTATCCATTGCAAAACGAACTTTGTAAATCAGACTTTTTGAAGGAGAAATATTTGGGAAATTGCAATTTAACTTAACACCTTTAATAAAAAAACTATGCATTACTTGAAAAAGAAATTATACCCAAAATAGTAGTAGGTAGTTATAAATGGTATTGAATGGAAGTAAGAATGTTTTGTATGTACAGTGTATGATTTTAAGTTTATGAATACTGAAAACAAACACAGAAATTTTTACACAGTACTCTTTTTACAACCTAACAGACATGAATAACATCTTGTACCATAAAAAAGTAGTTTCATATAAATAGCATCTTTGTAATGTCCACAAACAGTTCCATGAAAAACAATTTAAAACACCCAATGGTCTCATACTTTTGTTCCAATCAGATTGCTAAAATATTTGGTAACCTTTTAGAAGATGGATGCATTCATTTTTATAAATACGAAGTAACCCAATGTATCCATTTTGTTATTTTACTTTATATAAGAATTTAAATAACCATTTACAATAGTGGAAATAAAATGCTTTGCAGGAAACCCAACATCCAGTTTGTTTACACAGGCTACCGTTAATTGATAGTAATCCCATAGCTGTTATTTTGGACCATCCACTAGTTAATATTACAGCTGTGCCTCTTTTTCTTTTTTTTTTTTTTTGGCGTGGTGAGCAGAAGGGGGGTATATGGATAATAGCTGTTGCGTATGATAGCCAGCGTAAACAAGCCAAATGTTGGCTTTCCTGCAGAAATTACTTGATGTATTTTTAGCAAAGTTTTATGAATAAAATAATCCCAGAAATGTTTTAATACTGGAATGAAGTAAATTAACGCACACGCTCACACACATATTCTCTCTCTCTCTCTTCATTATAAGTGTATGAATCTACCAAAGAAATTTTAAACTCTTTTCATTGTGGAATAAGTTTTTTACGGGTCTTATAGAGGTTATTTTTCATGAAAGTTGGTTGTCAAATTTTCGAACTAAAGCCTAGTTCGTCATCAGGACTATGTCACTGGAGTAGTTGCTGCCACTCAATTGGAAGAGTCCATCCGCAATTATCGTTAATTGTGGTACTTCTTCTTCTTGTCATTTCGATCCCTTCTTCTAGTTTCCTCTTTATTAAGTTTGACTGGTGGGCGATTATTTTCACCGAGTCCCAATTTATGGAGTGTCCACTTGCTTGTATATGTCTGTCTAGCCCTGTTTTGTTCCCAATGTTCCTAATAGCTGCTTGGTGTTCTTTCATTCAGACCTTAATACTTCTCCCTGTTTCTCCAATATAGCTAAGTCCGCAGTTACAGTCGATGCAGTAAATTACTCCTTCCTGCAATTGGATGTCCAATTCTTTCTGCTTTAAAGCTGGCAGGAATTTCTTTATTTTGTTATTAAGATCTGGAGCTAGCCTGATATTATATTTTGCTCCGATCCTTTTCAGTTTCTCGAAAAGTCCCTTGTGGTACGTAATTTTGCTGGTGAATTTGAAGTTGGTTTTTTCCTGCTTCTTTTTTGGCACTTGTTTAAATATTTTCTCAACATATGGGAAGGGGTAATTGTTTTCTGCCAATATTTCTTTTAATTCTACTTTGTGAAGATCTCTTTGAGTAGCTGAAGAGACCAGGATTTCAATTTTTTCCAAAAATTGTCTCGCCGTATTCGATTTAATATAATCAGGGTGGAATGAGCAGAAGTCTAACATCTTCCCTGTGTTGGTGGGTTTTCTAAAAAGCTGAGTGAATATTTTCCCCTCTCTTGAGGTCAAGGTTAAATCTAGGTAATTGATGCTATGGTCTTTTTCCTGTTCCAGGGTGTACTGCAAGGTATTCTCTAGTAAGTTAAATTCTGCCAGAATCTGAGAGGGTAAAGATTGGTCCACAGTATCTACTATAATTAGGACATCATCCATGTACCTTACATAGAGAGCAAACAAGGAGGGTTGTATAAGGATTTTTGCCTCTAGTTTACTTATATAATAATTTGCTAGCAGAGGTGCTAGTGGAGAACCCATTGCAAGTCCTGAAGTTTGCCTGTAATATTTCTTTCCAAACTGGAAGAAATTATTCTAACAATTTTTACATTGCCAATATTGGCTAAGTTTTTTAAATACTCTTTTCATGTTTAGGCCCCAGGCTCAGTTTACTCTGTAGACGTAATACTTGTAAAACGGTTGTCTTTTATTGATATCGGGGTTCATGCTAAGCATTCATCAAGTCACCAAATGCAACCAAATGTGAAATATGGCGATAAAAAAATTAGAATCAGCAAAAATGGTGAGTGATTTCATGAATCTTAACAATTTTTGACTATCAGGTAAAATGTACTTCACTGTAATTTTTTGGTTAAACTGCAGTTGATATGATTCTAAAGTTTGATTTTCCAAAGCTGTGGTGCTTAAAATGGTTTCTTTTTCAAAATGTGTATTTATTTTACACATTTCTGTATGTTTTTTTTCTTGTAACAATTTTTACATTGCCAATATTGGCTAAGTTTTTTAAATATGGCTAATGATTTTTTAATTTGGCTAAAACTTTGGCTAACACTTTAAATTTCTTAGCGCTAGCACTAAATAAATTATATACCTGTGAACTATGAAACAATAATAAAATACGGACTTGAATAGTTTTTTTAAAGACTTCATTAGAAGAACATACATTTACAAGTCTATATTTAATTTTATTTCAGTAGTTCAGGTATAGATATCAATACAACATTTTTACAAGTGCTACATTTACAGAGCGAGCTGAACCAGAGACCAAAACGTAATGAATTTACACTTTCTTTGGTAGATTCATACACTTTTAATGAATTATTTCAGTGTTCTCAAAGAGAAAATCTATCTTTACATATGCATTTACACATTTAGAATCCAATAATTATAAAATACCAATACAGGATGTGATTATGTTTTAGCAAAATCACAGCATTTATTTCAAATGATTAGAGTAATACATGCCGAGTTGGAGGTTGACTAAAATTTATATAAGTGGATAAAAATATGGATGCTTCTACATGCCTGTAGCTGTTACAGCAAGTTTACAGAAGCAGCCTCTTGAGTAGTGCAAGTTTACAGAGGCAGCCTCTTGAGTGTGTTCATAATAGGGTTTATACTGTTATGACCACAGGTATGCAACTAACTCTCATTTATTTTTTACTCATATTTATAGGTTCTTGGCTATAATATGGGTCAGGACTACACATAGGATGAGGTTGTTCAGATATTTCCCTGGTGTGTGTGTCTGCTTCTAAAGAAACTGAAACATGGCTAGTCAGTACCAAAGGATAGAAAACTGCCAGAAACTCCTTTGTAGTATATTCACTATATGCTTATTTATCTTGCATGGCTTAAATTCAGCTGGAAGCTATTCAGCACAAAGCAACACTTTTTGGTGTGGTACAGACTGCCTACCCCTACTCTCTACTTAAATCACATCCCTGTTGGTGGGAAGTACTTCAAAAAAGATGGGGATTAACTCTTTACTGATAATAATCTGGAACAAGGTAGGCAGAATGAGAAGATAGCATTTTCACCATTTTGCTACCAGATTGCCTGGGGTAATAAAAGCAACTGAGAAACTTCTGGCCTTTGATGTCACTGAAAAAGACAATAATGATATCAGAGGTATTTTAATGTACCTTTAAAGTTGTCTTGTGATGGCTACTATTTTGATCAAGAATGAATTTGCCCTAATCGTAATTTTTTCTCCCGATGTTGCGTTTGTGTTTAGTGTTCTTGTTAAATATCATTTTATGGCATACATATTTGTATTTCAGCTTGGAACTGTAGGCAAGAATTTGCGGAAACAGAAGTTAGACGCCGCGAAAATTTCCTCCTAATCTTCAGGCACAAGATTCTTTTGCGAATTTGAGAAATTCCACCTTTTTCGTTATTTTGGCCACTCAGGAGATCAATGCACAAGTAAACAGATGTGGGAATGGTAGAGGGGGTGGGGGTGGGGGGTCGGAGAACGACAGAATTCCAACTTTATGAAACTTTCGAAAACGGAAAGCCGACGGAGTTGATTTTTTCGTAATCGTAATTTCTTTTTTCTCGCGATGTTGCTTCTGTTCAGTATTTTTAAGTAACATTTTACTACATAAAATTTTGTATTTCAGCTTAAAAATAGGAGAAACGTTTCCAAAAACGGAAGTTGGACGGATTTCCCGTAATCGCTATCACCCCCCCTAAACACACACAATGTTCCCACTCTCCAACACTGTTAAATGTCCCCCCCATAAGTTTTTGCATTTATTTTTGATAAAAAAAAATTCCCGAAAACGGAAGTGATGAAAATTTGTAAAAATTGATACATGGTGTTCAAACCAAAGTTACGTCATTTATCTAAAATAGTTGAAGCTTTGATATCATGTCATTCATGTGCTCATGGTCCTCAGGCTGATGGTTTTTATCAGAGGGCATAAAAAAGAAAAGCTACAATGAAGAAGTAGGGAGAGAATATCAGTAGAAAGAAAAATTAAACAGTGGTGCTGTGAAGTTGCAGAGCCAGCAAAAGACAAACTGACAGAAGCCCACATTCTTGCTGTCTGTTTTGATTTTATCTTGACTTAAACTGCAATTTTAAGGGCAGTATGATCATATGGTAATTGGAGGTTTGTGCACTGCGCATTCACTTGCTTCGATTTCCTGTCTGTCAAGCATCATGGGATTCTGAACGCATCTTACTGATTTTTACGGGTGGAAGTTTCGAACCTCGCTGGGAAATAAACTTTGTGTTTTGCATGTGTTTAGTTTGTTTCATTAGAGTCCTTGTTTGCTGTATTGTTTTGTTGGGGCGCACATTTGTTTTTTACAAAGAGATGGATCATTTCATAAAATAGTCTTATGTATGCCACGGAATACTAGTTATTAGTAACAAGACTGTTGCCAATGTTGACAGGTATGGACTACCGGTTTTTTTTTTTTTTTTTTTTAAGTATCACGGTCTAAGACATGCTGCCGAGGATTATGCGAAGGAAAAAATTTTTTTCTCAGAATTTCATGATCTATGGATCATATGCCGCCGTGGAACTCCTTTGACCTAAAACAAAAAGAGAAATGTTAACAAGTAATGTAACACAACTTACAACAATAGGTAGGAAATACAAGTTTACATTAGTAGGAAATGGAAGTTAGTGACTGTCTGCAACACCAAGTGCAAGTGTGTTGGGCGATGAGGGTGTCACACCCCGACGCCAGGTTAAAACTAGTTGTAGTCTAACTTTGATTGAAATTTCCCTGACTTTTTTTTAAATATCACTGATTTTCCCAACATTTCAGGCATTTCCTTGACTTCCCCTGACTTTCCAGAATGTGGACACCCTGTTTGTTATACGTGGATTTTTTTTTTCACAGCCTTTGGATTATATGTCTTTGCGGATCTCACAACGGAAATTTTTTTCTGAATTTTATGGTCTACAGATTATACGAAGAAAAAAAAATACGGTACTTTGAATTAATTTGTACAAAATGTGACATCCGCAAATAGTATTTTAATAAAATCAAAATCTCAAATTTTAATTTTTTTGAGATCTACTGAAAGAATGGAAAAAGAAAATTATGAAGCAAATTTGAACTTTATTTTGCAATAAGTGGTTTGGGCAAAAAGAAAAAGAAAATTGAAAACAAATATGGTTTACCACTTTTCGTTCCAGCGTCATAACCAAACATGCTTTTGTTCATGCGTTATTGACATCGTTTGACCTGGCACCTAAATTTTGGAGCTGGCTCTTAGATCTAGAACATATTTGTCGAGCCCTGGGTATGAGACATGTCAGCTGCCCATTAAAAAGGGAACAAAACAGCATCTCTCCAGTTATTAACAATAATGTGATTCATTGATAAGGTTGAGATTATGAAATTATCTCAATTTCAAGTCTTTATGTCATAGCACAATGGAGATTCGGAATCGCAAGTCAATTCCGAATCTCCTCTCTACATTCCGATGATCTGGAGATCAATTCTAAGTTTTGGCAACAAAAATAGGAAAAATTCAAATGTAGAATCTGGCAACAATCTTAGTTCTCCATTGGCGTGATGAAGACCTAAGATAAGGTCGAAAGCTTCCAACTTACGAACTTTTTGTAAAAGTTTTCATTTAACGTAACTAGCGTGATCAAGTTACCTTTATTTGTCAATATTGTTACGTGTTTTGCCCATCATCGTCATGCCACTTGAAAATTCAAAGTGGCCGACACATGGTAATCAAATATTTCAAAGAAATCATTCTAATATTTATGCAAGTAATAAACTTTATAATTGAAAATCACACTTTTCAAGTAGACCATTTGCCAATCAAAAATTCAAGATGGCGACCTTTACGAGGATAGTACTCCATGTTTAATGTTTAAACATTACAATAAATGTTTTTATTATTTTCCTGTTTATAACGTTAGAAACTTCAATTACGAGTATGAACTTCTGTTCCAGGTAGTGAAAGAACAAATCCTCGACAGTGAAAGACTTACAATTCAAGAACATAGCGAATTCTTCACCATTACTTCCAAAATGGCAAACTGACTGGACCAAATGCTGTTTGTGCCAAAAGGACAAGAACAAACAACTGAAATCCCTGCCAACACGTTATAACTGTGAAAATGATGGATACTACAACATGATTGCAACAAATGTTCCCTTCTTTCATGCCATACATGATTTACCCATTGTTCTGGATCCTGGATGAAGGTGGTGGTATTGAAGAAACACTGAAAAGGAACGAAGCCTAGTACCACCAGACAGTGGCGGCTCCAAGTATGGGCATACCGGGCAACCGCCCAGGGCCCCGCACCACCGCCAATTAATTAGTAGTTTTTGCCTGGTGTCACCTAAAATATTGTGGCTGTAGTTCACGATCATATACAAATAAATGACCAATTCCAATATTTGTTTACTGCTCTTAATTAGTGACATCAAAAAATTACTCTGTTAGAATTTTTTGGTCAGAGACCGTTTTTCAGTGGGAAAGTTGTGGAGTAATGTCTAAATAAAATTTTTTTTAAAGATATTTTTCACGAGTTTTGCCGCAATTTCGGGTACAAGTAGTGAGTTGCAATGTATTCGCTCTTCTGTCCATAGAAAACGATGTGGCATCTACTCTGGACTATAGTGATTGGACTGAAGATTTCAGATACAAGAAATGTCGCAGAATTCTTCTTTAAATAATACTTATCTTATAATTATACAGCTATCCTTGTTTATTTAGTAACAGGTCATTTTGGAAAGGTAATTTTGGATTCCTAATTATATTAATAAACAATATATTGTATTACATTGTGTTCATTTCATAAAAATCAATAGCATAATTTCCGATAAAAAAATTGCTTTGGGATCACATTCATCCTAAGTGAGGGTTTGTGTGAAGAAAAAATTGGAAAAAATCGAGCGACTGGTTTACGGTCAGAGTAAGGCAACATGTAATTTTTTACGTATAGGAGGGGTTATTGCAATTGCGAAGGGCCTCGTGAAGAGCCATCGCCCGGGGCCCCGCAAGGACTAGAGCCGCCACTGCCACCAGAGCTGCGGTCTTCTGTTCAACACCACCAAACTTGATCGAGCAAGAAAGAGAAAAATACATGCAGAGAGCAGTACTAAGGATGAAGGAAGGATCAACAAGCTCCCAAGACGTAGCCACGAATGACAAGAATCTCACAGTGCTTCCTATGCAAAAGAAGTGCCAACATCCAAACTGAGACAAGCCATGACAATGCATCTTAATCAAAGACTGAAAGAATGTGCCCACAGTCTTAATGATGGAAACTTCTCTCAAAAGTGGTTGGTGGTGATGCCATTGCACACGAGCTGAAGAACCACATTGCATGTTTGGTTGCCTTGCATGATAGAGAGAGAACACACCTCAGAAACATCAGAAGACAGGAAAAGGACCAGACACCAGAACATGAAGCTAACCCACTTGCATTTTCTGAACTAATGATTTACATAGCAGAGACAGAATCCAGCACTGGGTGTCCTGCAGTCTTCCGTCTTGCAGACATGGTTCATTTTTACCAGCAGTGGCTAGAGCAGCTTGGTGTCAGGGCACCTCATGTAAACTCCACTAGACTAAAGGAGAAGTTGCTGGAAGCAATGTCTGAGCTGGCAGATCACAAGCAGGGAAGAGATGTCCTTCTGGCTTTTACAGAAGACACTGGTTTCGCCTTATCACAAGTCTCAGACTACAGAGAAGCCATCAACTTGGGTAAAGCTGCAAAAATTTTGCGAAGGCACATGCTTGACTACAAGTCTACATTTGGTGGGACATTCCAGGATGGTTGTGTTGATGAGGCTATTCTTCTTACTCTTCTTCATTTTGTTGGCATGGTTGAACATGGGACTGATATCAAATCTCAGCTTACATTTGGCTCCTCGAAAAGTGACATGGCATCAGCCCAGCTGTTGCAGTACAACTGCTACACAAGGATGAAGGATGGGGTATCTACTCATAGACACCCGATAAACCATGAAACACCATTCCCTGTTTACATGGGGATGCTCGTCCATGAAAAGACAAGGAAGAGATCGTTGATGGATCAGCTTCATGAGCATGGTCTCAGCATTTCCAATGGCAGAGTTTTAGAAACATCAGCACAGATAGGCGATGCAGCGGTTAGCAAATATCTGGAAGATGGGTTGATATGTCCAACAATTTTGCGAAGACAGTTATTCACAACAGCAGCCATGGACGACATCGATCATAACCGTACTACAATAACAGCAACCACCTCTTTCCATGGTACCAGTATCTCTATTTTTTAGCATATAACCGAAAACAGCAAAGGTGAACATCATGGGAAGCCTAAGTTTAGCAAGAAGAAAGTGACGAAAGTTCCTGAACTCTCTGACTTTTTCACAAATATCTGCCCTGTCTTCTTCACCAAGATGGATATTTCACCTCTAAAGACAAATGTCACAGATACTACAGAGATAGACAAGACTGTGACAGATAGTGGAACATGTCTGTTGAGATCACAACTGGCACTGGAATGTGAGTGGCTGCAGAAGGTAAGTGTACTGATGGCCCAGTGGACGTTACTTGGTCAGCCCACCACGCATCAAAAAAGAGAAGCACTGCATTTGAGGTCAACATTACCTCACTTTTACCACTGCTTCGAGATCAGACCCACTCAGTTGCTACAGTCAGACATGTCATGGACAAGATAAAGGACATAGTTTCATTCTTGAACCCAGACCAGGTACCTGTTATTGCAGCTGACCAACCCATCTATGCAATAGCCAAACAAATTCAGTTGCACTGGTCTGAGAACTATGGGGAAGACAAATTTGTCATAATGTTTGGAGGCCTACATACAAAGATGGCTGCATTGAAGATATGTAGTACTATACTGCAGGGCAGCGATTGGACTGGTGCTCTTGTTGAAGCAGGCATAGCTTTTCTCGGTACTGTAGAATGATTTTAACAGCCTCCAGCGTAACTAGAACACGGCAGATGCACCAAGTAACAGCATGAACTTTGTACAAGGCTTTGAAGGAATCCTACTCTGGCTACTGTAATGAAACAGGTGGCAACACCAAGATAAAACTAAGCTTCGAAGTTGGTGTGAGGAGCTGTGTATTGCTTTTGGCCAAGAACGGAACCTGAGGGCGATCGCAGTACATGACCTTTATCTTTCTATGGGGCTGGAAAAGAGCAGAGGGATTCTCTTCTTTCATGCCTTCACCGGCTGTGATGTTGTTTTAGCATTCTGTGGTTAAGGGAAGAAAACAGCTTGGCCAACATGGGACATATATGATGAGGCAACTGATGTCTTCATCAGACTCAGCTATACCCCAAAAACAGTGGATGATGATGACGTGAGGATCTTGGAGACGTTTGTGGTCCTGATGTATGATAAGTCAAGTGCATTTCAAGTGGTTAATGATGCAAGATTGGATATGTTTGCAAAGAAACAGAGACCATACCAAGCCATTCCTCCTACTAGAGCTTCTCTACTGCAGCACGTGAAGCCTGCAGCCTACCACGCTGGCTGGATATGGGGTCAGTCAACATTATGCCATTCAGATATATAGTCCTTCTAAATGGGAATGGACCAAAAATGGTGATTTCTGGCAGATCATACGGAGTGAGCTTTCACCGATTGCAGAAAGTTTTTAGCAACTTACTAAGTGCATATGCAAGTTTGAATGCCGTGGAAGATGCAAATGCTTTTGCTTTGGTCTCACGTGCACATCACTATGCAGCTGCCACTACGAAGACTAGGTGTTGCATACATCATAACTTTAAATGTCACTAGATTTGCATTAGACTTATCCAAACATATTTCATTTCATCATGCTTGGTGTAATTTAGTTTGTGCATTGCTAAAATTAGTGTATTGCTAAAAAATTAACAAAGAAGCTTAAGATGTTTTATATAGAGTTGCACATTTAACTTTCCTATTTATGTGACAAACAAAGGAGTCAATAAATGTAGTTGAAACATGTCCCGTGGGTTTAATTTTGAGGCAGAAATACCCGGGAATGGTAGCCATGTTGGAATATGGTGGCCCTCTTGGAAATTCAAGTGGCTAATGTGATTTCTCAAATTATTGGATCATGACTGATAACCACACCAATTTTAGTGCTTGTATCTGCATGTGAACAATTTTATCACTTATCTGCCCCACTAACAGGTATGGATTCTCAGCTTTTGCTTCCTTTAATGATAATCTATGTATCTCTTTCTACTAAATTATACATTTTAGAGGGAAGAATTTTTGCAACTGATATTTATTTGATCTACCACATATTTATAAATTACATAATTTTGCCCAACCACTTCTTATTAAAAACCATACAAAATCTTCTGAGCTAACTGTAACTATTCTTTGAAGGGTAAAAAAAGAAAGCTGTTTTATTACTACTCCAGGTTTTCTTTGTATAAAAGAAATCCACATAATTACAGCATTTAAATTATTATTCAAATACTCAGCATGAAATACAGCAGCAGAGCTTGCTTCCTCGCTCCATAATGGGGCATGTGCACAACATTATGTAAACAAGGAGCAGTGGTACGCAGAACTACTTGAATCACTAATAATTGGAAGTCCACCCAACAATATATGTAGATTTACAGAAGCTATATAATATAATGTCCTGGCAGAAAATATAACACTGCCTGAGGAAGAAATGGAGCTAGAGGAATACATACAATTAATGAAGAAAATGTCTAGTTCTATTCCCATTTGTGTCTAAGTATCAAACGTCAGATGGAGAAATATGAAGTGAAAGCTGGAATGCATTTAAGATATTCAACAAGCTCCTTCTTACTTTAGACATTTTTTGTTTTGTTTTGGGGTATAATGACCACCACGAGCAACTCTATGCACTATAAGCATTTGCTGATCCCTAATTTGGAGCCATTGGTTCCAGGGAAGACAGAGAACCAGTGTTGTAAAACAAACATCACCCATCATTCACCTGGGACTTGAACAAATGGTCAAAAGCAAGAACTTAGACCAGTATGACAGCACGGACAATTCTACAACTTCAGTGTTACATACTCCATGCAGCTACAATTTTTAAAGCTTATAAGCAAAACAGCAATTGCATTTACTAATGATTTTCTCTTCTCAAAGAAAACCTTTCATTCTGACTTGTGAAAGTTATCTTTAAAATTATTAAATGTAATTAATACCAGTATCTGTGGTGAAGGTGAAATTTTTTTTTTATTGAAGGTTTAACGACCAACTCAGCGGTTATAAGCATTTGCCCATCCCTAATTTAGGGTCACTGGTTCCAGGGAATGGAGAGAGTCGGTACCTCAAGACAAACACAACATCCATGCCTCATCAGGATTCGAACCCGGACCCTTCTCAGACGAATGGTCATAAGTCAGCACTTAGACTACTGCGCTACTGGGGACTTCTGAAAGTGAAAGTTATTTTCAAAATTATTAAATGTAATTAATACCAGTATCTGTGGTGAAGGTGACATTTTTTTTTATTGAAGGTTTAACGACCATAATGAGCAACTTAACAGTTATAAGCAGTTGCCCGTCCTTAATTTAGGGTCACTGGTTCCAGGGAATGGAGAGAGTCGGTACCTCAAGACAAACACAACATCCATGCCTCACCAGGATTCGAACCCGGACCCTTCTCAGACGAATGGTCATAAGTCAGCACTTCGACTACTGCGCTACTGGGGACTTCTGAAAGTGAAAGTTATTTTAAAAATTATTAAATGTAATTAATACCAGTATCTGTGGTGAAGGTGACATTTTTTTTTATTGAAGGTTTAACGACCATAATGAGCAACTTAACAGTTATAAGCAGTTGCCCGTCCTTAATTTAGGGTCACTGGTTCCAGGGAATGGAGAGAGTCGGTACCTCAAGACAAACACAACATCCATGCCTCACCAGGATTCGAACCCGGACCCTTCTCGGACGAATGGTCATAAGTCAGCACTTAGACTACTGCGCCACTGGGGCGGTGTAACATTATATCCAAATATTTATAAACTTCATTGGTTGCCATGGAATCTTGAAGTAGTTTTTACCTTTTCATTTTTAGAAATGAACAAAACCGTAACACATTATTTTTCTCAATGGGTGAATTAAATTACTTTGGTTTCACTTGAGGAGCTTTGCCAAGTGTGTGCAGTATTTTACAATTAGCAGAAATAGTCATTTAATGTTGTTAAAGGTGTTAGTAAGTGAAAGGACTATTGTGAACCATGTTTTTTGCAACAGTGCTGATATAAAGATGTTCAGAAGTCTGCAAACTACAGAAGATACTGGGCAAAAGATAAGTAGGACCAGAACAATGTAAATGTGATGAAACTAAAAAGCATTTCTCCAGATTCAGCACACAGGTAGAAATGAAAGAGTACAATTTAAATACCTTGAATCTGTGTTGAGAGATGAAATATTAAAAGGAAAGCAGAATGGAGCCAGAATGGATTAACTGCAAGAAAAAGTGTGGAGCATTCTTTAACAGCACAGCTTCTAATCCTTTCTAGCAATGTTCATGTTAAGAGAAAAACCTAAACATTACAGAAATGATAGTGCTGAGGTGCATGTGCAAGGAATAAGGAATGAAAGGACAACATAAAAAGGAAATAAAAAACGTTTCAAAGGCCCAAGAAACTAGAATGCACTAGTTTGGATCTTGACCGTAAAGAGATGAAGTATGTATATGTAATACAGGGTAGTCAAAAAGTCTCCTAGGGGTTTTAATTGACAACTATAAAAAAAAAAAAAAAAAACCAGATCTACAGCAATGCAGTTTGCACCATTTGAAAGAGTAAATATTCGAGTTTTTAATGCCATCTCTTTCCAATGGATGGCGTTACGTGCTTGCAAATACTGCCACCGACTGCTAAACAACTGAAAATGGCACCGCAGGAGAAAGCAATATGCACGTGCTGGTTTTTTGAGAGGAAGTCTGTGATTACAGTACAAAGAAATTACTGTGGGACATATGGGAAAGTGATTTCAGTATCAGAGCGTGGCAGAAGAAATTATTGGATACTGGTAGTGGCCTGGACTGGCAAAGAAGTGGCAGCAACCCCCCCCCCCCTGCAGAGCATACAGAAAGTTTTTGCTTGCAGTCCTAGCAAGTCCCCGAGAAGGGCCTCTTTACAACTGAATGTTCCGCAATCCTCACTGATGGGAGTGATTCACAAAAGCCTGTAACTAACCGCATACAAAGTGCAACTTCTGCACCAGATTAAACCAAACAATGAACCTCGGCACTTAACATTCGCTCGGCATATGTTGAAACGGCTGGAAGTTGACGAAAGTTTCCTACGCCGTATATAGTTCTCGGATGAAGCAACCTTTCATGTGCACGGAAAAGTCAACACTCAGAATGTTCGCATATGGGATAGTGAAAACCCACATTAAGTAAGATAGCACGTCATGCACAGTTCAAAGGTGAATGTTCGGCGTGAGCTTATGCATAATCGTGTAATTGGGCCATTTTTCTTCTCAGAGTCCACAATGCAAATGAATAATTACCTGGACATGCTTTAAAACTTTGCGGTTCCTCAACTACAGGATTTGCAACCAAACGTCATACTGCAACAAGATGGCACTCCCCCACAATGGGGACTTGACGTTCATGAATATCTGAACTGTGAGTTCCCCCGACAGATGGATTGGCAGAGATGGTCCTATTCCTTGGCCACCCTGGTTATCACTCCTTTAGATTTCTTCCTCTGGGGCTATGTCAGGGACATGGTTTACCGGGAAAGATTAAGCAGCCAACAGGAGCTCAAACAGCACATTACAGCAGTGTTTGAAAGAATCGATCCTGACATGTTGGAGTGCACATGGCAAGAAATTGAATACTGACTGGATGTGTTACATGCCACCAAAGACACACATATAGTGGTATATTAAGGTAAGATTATTAAACTCGAATATTTACTCTTTCAAACGGAGCAAACCGCATTGCTGTAGATCTGTTCGTTTTTGTACAGTTGTCATTCAAAACCCCTAGGGAACTTTTCGACCACCCTGTATTATTACGCATACGGAACTACCAGGAAAATATGAGATGGAGAGTCTGTGTATACAGACACAAAGAAGGGCAGGACTCGGCTGAATAAAGGAATATCCCTAACAGAGAGCTCACATATCTGTGAAGAAAAATACTATTTTACAACATCCAGCTGTAAGAAAAACTAAAAAAAAATACCCTCTCCCATACCATGAAATCCACTACACCATTACCGAACAGATTGTTGACACTTAACCATACAAATGGCATTTTTACAATCAACTTCAAGTGACCAGGTTTTCTGGCATATTCTAACGCAACACTAGTATCGACATGTTGGACATATTTCATCAAAGCTCACGCTTACGCTTATGTAGTAACCAGATTTTTACCCACGACTGCTTACCCAACCGTTAACATGAAGCGCAGTTGTTTCCGTATATTAGATGCAGGTCAAACTACGAAAACTTCAGGGTAGCAGCTAGGTACGATGCAATAGTACTGCTACTGAATGTTCCTTTTTTTTTTTTTTTTTTTTGTTATTTATTTCTGAGAATGCTGTTATTTCTAACTCACCAATATTTTACAATACTTGAGGTAAGACATTTACTTAGGATCTACCAGCCATATCAAAGATATGAAAAATAATTTGTATTTGGATCTGCCTTACCCATTCATTAGCTTCAGGAGAATATTTATATAACGCTACTTGCGTTGCGTTGTCTACTATTTTTGTAATAGTAGAATCTAATCTTTGCAGAGCCGATAAATTCATTGAAAACTCTGAACTTTCGGCCATTTTCAACCAGTTAAGTTAAATGTTGCCAATCCACTGCGAAATGCTAACACACCAATACATCCAGTCATCGTCTGCTACCAAGGACGAACTATCCTCTTCGATGAATGATGTAGCACATGACGTCATCGAGAAGTTTCAGTGAAGTGGCAACAGTCCCCTGCAAGTTCCCGAAGGACAAGCATGGCAGGCTGTCCTGCACTTAGTGTGTAAAGTGAAATCATTAGCTGTCGGTGTTTAAAAATTTGAAGCCGAAATGCCTAGATTTTGTGGCATTATGAATTGCGGTAATAGAGGAAATCGAGACCGCCGCCCCGGTGGCGCAGTGGTCTAAGGCGCTGGCTTCTGATCATTCGTCCGTAAGGGGTCCGGGTTCGAATCCCGGTCAGGCATGGACGTTGTGTTTGTCTTACGGCGCTGGCTCTCTCCCTTCCCTGGAACCAGTGACCCTACATTAGGGACGGGCGACTGCTTATAGCCCATTGAGTTGCTCACAGTGGTCGTTAAACCTCCAATAAAAAAAAAAAAAAAAAAAAAATCGAGACCGTAAGTCTTTTTCAGGCTACTAGCTGCTGTCTCTAAACGCAGGACCGAAAAAATTCGCTTATATCCCAAACGAAGGGAAATCGCTTCCCAGAGCTTAGAAAACACTAAGGCAGAGAACCTTTTAAATGTTAGTTTTATCTTGAAATCGCTGATTTCTGGTAAAGCAGGGAATGTCTTTTACTTGTTCAAATACTGGTTTCTTTGTTTGTTTGGAGGTTTAACGACCACCGTGAGCAACTCAACGGGCTATAAGCAGTCGCCCGTCCCTAATTTAGGGTCACTGGTTCCAGGGAAGGGAGAGAACCAGTGCCGTAAGACAAACACAACATCCATGCCTCACCGTGATTCAAACCCGGACCCCGTTCGAACGAATGATCAGAGGCCATCGCTTAGACCACTGCGCCAGCGGGGCGGCTCAAATACTGGAGCGTAGTGCTCGCATTGGGCCAGGCGTTTCATTCGTTGATTCAAAGTTTTCAAGTTGAATTTAAAAGATGTCGGCTGTTTTTTTGCGTAGATTTTATTGCTACTGACTATTTTCTTATAGAACACCTTTTAGAGTTTGCCTCAGTCAAAATATTTCGTAAATAAAGGCTTCGGTCCCCAATCGGCCCTTGTGTGCACGTGTTTTTTTTTCCTCCAAGGACTTCTTTTCAGAAGGTTCGTAGTTGATCTAGGGGGCGTTGAGACCTCGACTGCCTGTCGAGGTCTCAACGCCCCATGTGGGTGGGGGTGGGGGGATCAGAAAGAAAACAGTAGAAGAGCACATTAACGCGGATGGATACCGTTCTTGCGTTCCACGACGAGATGTAATAAGGCTCTCTCGCCTTTACCTGTAGTACACTTTTAGGATGAATTGCAGTATAGGAGTGCAACAAAACAATGCATGCTTTCATTGATTCATTCCTAATTCCTTTGTAACCTGGGCATCCATATTTATCAGAAGTGAAATTCAGTAGCCATTTTGAAGAGCTGGGCAACGAACAGTCAAAGTGCACTTTTTCTCACACGTCCCTTCAAATGAGGGGGTGTTAGATTTATAGTTTCGTGGATGTGAGTAAAAGGGAACAGGCCATTATTGCTCTTCAGCCTCCCAGGTGAGGGAAAAACGCAAGCGAAAGATGTTGGAAGGGGACGCTGTAAGAGGGTTCATTGAGACAGTGGCGGCTTTTCAGGTGAAGTAGGTGAAGTGCCTCTTCACCTATTTTATTTGAAATAAGGTTTCATTTAATAATTTCGTATAATATATTCTTTTTTTTTTGCCTTTATTGCGTGCTAAAATACATAAGCTTATGATTAGATATCAATTCACAATGCGCGTCCAATACGGAAAACAAGTCCTTACACGTAAAACAGTTCAAGTGAAGAGCTGAAATGAGAATGCTTGGAAGTCTGCACTTTTCGCCCGAGTTGCCATGGTAACTGTGACGTCACCCTCCCTATCTCAAAGAATATCTAACTGATAAGAAGGTAAGGCTCAGCGAGACGTAACTAGCGCCACTATATTATGCGGCAAAGAATTACTACACAGAAGCCAACATTACAGGCTGATGCCGCAGGATGCCGAGCAGACTGAGTTAGACTGAGCATGCGTGTTTGTGTTCAAAGAATATAAACGCTTGTTTGTGTTGGCGTTTTGTTCAAAGGTTTTGTTGTTCTCATCTAGATCTGCGTTTATATTACAGCCATGAAATACACCCACTCCATTCCGATGAATAACAATTCATGGAATGGAGTGGATGAATAACAAGAACAAATTTGAAACCGTTTGAAACAAATATCCTGGAAAACCATTAAAACAACGTTTGCTGAAAAAAAAGCTATCGTTACGTTGAAAAAATTAATTTATCAATTATATGAAACTGACTTTTATGAAAAATACCTCGTAATATTGTAAAATGAAAGAGGGAAGCATTCGATTACACATTGCATACGAAAGAGACAGCTTTAAGGATGCACTCGATCGTGAGGAATTAGTCCGATCGGTAGAGAGCTTAGCTATCACGCCAACGGCCCAGGTTCGAACCTACTCAGATACGAACGAATGTTTTTCAGATCTGTTGAGAAAATTTCCCCAGCGCAGTGCGTTTAATTTACAAACTTCGGAAGGGTAGAAATAAAAAAAAATTGTAGCTTTGGGAAACTGCGGTTGTCTTTGCTTTTTTTTTTTTTATTATGGCTACTACTGGGAAATTGGCGGACAGTGCTGGCCCAGCAAGACTGTTTTTGCTGGGTACCTAATGTTTACGTTTTGTGGGAACCCATTCCTTTGTTTTGCTACTGAAAATTCCATGCAAACAATTTTTAATACGAAGTACCACGAATCCCATGGAAATTGAAAACCAGCCTCAGCATTTTTGACATTTAAGGTATATTGTAAATGTGAAATTCATGCCAAGCAACCTGGTATTACTACGGTGCTTAAAGTGAGAATAAAACTGCTAAAATTTCCTTAAAATAATATTAATTGCTAATGTATATATTTGTTTCACCAAAAGAAGGGACAGGAGGGATACTCAGAAAATAACAAAAAAGAAAATGCTTTAGTAGACCCAATGAGACCGAAGAAAACAGTCGCAGATCAAAGCTTAGCTTCCTTTCCGTGAAATAGGCTTCCCGTCCCGTGTCTCCTACGCTTTTTGCGCCTGAATGTTAACTTTCCCGCAGAGCATCTGCGGCCGCATTACATGGTGGCGCTGCTGTCGCCTGTTTTACATTATCTCTACGAGAGTTGAGCTTCTTCACGCGAAGCGTTTATATTCTTTGCCTATCTGCTGGGCAAGTGAAGTGTTTTAGCTTGAGACGCCAAGCCTCTGCACCTGAAGTCGTGACCTTCCGAAGAGATCGCAGTGGAACGGGAATTCTTAGCAATCCACTAGCTAGGGCTTTGCGGTGTTTCGGTACATACTTTCCGAAAGAGATTTGTTTTTTCGTGTTTTGTGATTATTTGTTAAAAACTTTAGTTTCGTGTTCAGTTTAACTGACAGTGATAGTTTTAGTTTTCAGTATGTATCCTGTGAACGACATTGTCTGTAATTTATTGCAAACTCCGTTCAATTGGTGGAAAGATGAAAATAAAAGAGACATTTTACTTCAACGACGACCGACGGATTCACTGACAATTGTCGCCAAGAAAGAAATCAAGAAGAGCGGCAAATCTTACAATATTAATTTTAAAAATTGTTGGTTTACTGAATATAAATGGCTTTGTAGCCCTTCTGTGTTACAAAAACTGTTTTGTTGGCCCTGCTTATTTTTTAGTAATAAAATTCGGCGTGGAATAAAGACAATTTTCAGATTTCTTAAATATAAAACGGTCACTTCACAAACGTGGTGATTCTAGCGAACACCTGAAATGCGAATTAATGCTAAATAATTTTGAAAAGAATCAGAATACCATTGCCGATGCCCCGAGGGAGAATGCTAGGCTTTTGAAAATGCATTTCAGCGAAAGCGTTCGTTTAAATAGACTTCTCCTGCAGACAATGATTGACGCAGTACTGTATTTGAGTAAACAAGAAGTAGCATTTCGTGACCATGACGAAGGCATTGACTCGATAAATCGTAGAAATTCAAGGAATTGCTTTCACTGTTGATATCATGAACTCCTTTAAAAATTCAAAATCAATACGAAAAGATAAAAAATGTCTTCACAGGTGACTCAAAGACTGTTCAAAACGAATTAATTGAGTGTATTTCTGAATATATAAACGATCACGTCAAAAATGAAATAAATGAAGTTCAATGCTTTTATATTCAAGTAGATGGGAAGACATAGCCAGACTTCCGAGTGCTCTTTAATAATAAGATCTGTTGATTCGGAAGGTGTATTGGTTGAGCGATTTTTGGGTTTCCATGGTGTGAGTGAAGATAGAACGTCAGAAGCTTTATACAAAATGCTAGACAAAGTTTTGGAACAGTGTGATTATCAACACAAGTCAATAGGACAATCATAAAGGAAGAGGATAATGTTACGATGGGGCAAACGTAATGTCTGGACACTTGACTGGACTCCAGAAAAAATGAAGCATAAAGCTTCTCAAGCTGATTTTGTTATTGCTTAGTACATCGTTTGAACCTTGTATTACAGCAGAGTTTTTCTAAAATTTCTAAGTGTCGAAAATTTTTTGCAAGCCTCAGTGTAATTCCTTTGCTTTTTCACCACTCAGCGAAGCGTTCGCTTCGCTGAGTGGTGAAAAAACAATATACTCACATCAACAACCGCGAGTTGCATGCCAACCATAACGGAAACTCGATGGTCCTCCACTTCGAAGTTAGTATGTGTAATAGTTGAAGATTGGGATAAATTGAAGGAAGTATTCGAATTTCTCACAAATAGTGACCAATCAGAAAAAAAATCAATTCAACTTGCCCAAGGGTTTTTAAATGATATGAACACTTTTGAATTTACATTTTTGGGAATAATATTTAATTAAATATTTGATTTCACCGATCTATTATTCGAAATTTTGCAGAAAAAATCAATAGACATAAACTACTACTGTATTACTCACATTAAAAACAACTTATGAAATTTTGAGCCATAAAAGGAACGATGAGGTATTTGGAACACTGTTTGGAAAAGCTAGCAAAATCACAGAAATAAGCAGATCTAAACGGGAATATGCTGCTCTTGCACCAGAAACAATTTTTCAAAATTATAAACAGTTGTATTTTGAAATTTTGTACCACATTCTTATGGAAATGGATATAAGATTTCAAGACTATAAGAAACTTAAACTTCAATTTGCCTGGCTTGCTGACACAACCAAATTCGACCAATTTAATTCATGCTTTCCCTCTCACGCTTTTGAAAATCTACAACATTTTTACGGAACATTTTTTACTAAACACGAGCGCCTTAAAGATGAACTGAGTCTCGGATATGCTGATGAAAAAATTAAAGAATGTATCGACTCATGAATTTCTTCGAGTGCTTCATGGAGATAAAGGCATTTTTACAGAAGCTTATAAATTGGTTTCCCTGATTTTAACAATTGCATCTGCAAGTGTTTCAGTGGAAAGAAGTTTTTCTTGCCTTAAAAGAATACAAACTTACTCTAGAAACACTATTTCTCCAGATAAACTTGCTTCTTTGGCAAATATTTCTATTCAGAAAGACATTTTCTTGATGTCACGAAGAAACACCCATTTTCTGACGACATAATCGACAAATTTCCAGCTTTAAAGGGAAGAAGAATTGATCTAATATATAAAAAAATAGGTAAGTTCTCATTAACTGATTTTCATTTAAGACAGTAGATATCTTTTCACATTGCTCTTGTAGCTCTTCACCTATTTTTCCTACCACGAGCCGCCACTGCATTGAGAGAAGGCATTTTAAGGTGTAACCGTGCTTTCTTGGAAGGCGTTGGACTTCCAGTGCTCTGGCTATCACTTCCTTCTCCTGACCGAGACTACAGGTTGAAAGTATTTCCTCTGCTATTCACCCTCCCCCCGCCATATCTCACCACTTTTGCTAACGAGAATTGCAGTTATTCTAGACAATCGGGCTCCCAACGTGATAAGGTTGTCACCATTCCGTACAGGACTCACCCGACTCAGCCTCTCCCTCAAGAGGAATCTTCTGTGCACCCCTCCCTCCCCGAAACAAACAGAAAAAAAAACAAGGCTAAGGAGCTTTGTTGGGGATTAGGATCACCCGACCACTTACCTAGAGGAACTTCTAAGGCACACCACAGCAGTCGCACGTATGCCAAGTGAAAAAGAACTAAAAATAAAAAAATTGGCTAAAACTATTGACCGGGCCCGAACCCGGACCCGAGCTGCCCAGGCGGTTCCGCCGCCACTGTTTTATTCCGTTTTTGAACAGAGGTTTGATCAGATTCATGGGCAAAAATCTTGGTCTCTGCTTTATTAATAATTTCTGACTTTGTAAAGGCCCCACGTGAGGAAGTTATTTATCGTAATCTTTAGGGCTTTCGAGTGAGATACTGAATTAGTGGCGTAACTACCATCCCCGCAGCTGCGGGCCCAGGGAACGTAGGGGCATACTGCAGCTGCCTGTTATAGTTTTATAAAAAATTACGAACATGCACAAAAACAAACAAATAATTACTCCAAAGTTTCATATTTTCCTATAAGATGTGCCTAAATAAATGTCAAGTTTCACTTTTACGCAATGCTAGACATTTTGATTGCCTCCACTCAGTTAACAGATTTGCGAGAATGCTCGCTGTAGCCGACAGATTTGAGTATCTTATGTCTTCAACCTCGGCAGGAGCTACGGATGAAGATCTTATGATGTGTGCAAACCGCACATACCCAAGTGGCATAAAAGTTAGAAGATCTTGTGATGTGTGTATGCACATACCCAAGTGGCATGAAAAGTTAGCAGAGGAACTGCTTGGTTTCCAAACGGCACTCTGCAACCGCATAGCTAAGAAAACGACCATTCTGGAAATAGAAAATCTTCTCTTTGTAGAAAACCCTAGAGTTGTCATTGGGTTGCATTAATGATTAACCTACAGTATTAACAGCCTTAATGCTTTTTTTAACACTACCCGTCACAGTAGCATCAGCAGAGAGATCGTTTTCCAAATTAAAACTTATCAAAAGCTATTTGAGAAGCGGGGAAAGGAAAATTAGTACCCGGCAAATTCGTACCCGGGAAACTGGTACACGGGATATTGGTACCCTTCTGTTGCTACGACGTTACGGGGGCATATAAAAATTGCACGGCTAACAAATTACCGTCAATTTGCAGATCTTTCTAAAGCTGCGGTGTTCGATGAAACAATAGAATCATAATAAGATTGATTCTATTTCCCAAAGAGGGGGTAGGGTGGGATTTCTTTTCGGCCCGTTTCACACACGCGGAATTTTTCTGCCGAAGCAAAAAACCGTCCCCAGTGCAGTTTTTGGCAAGTCATTTCATTGCCAGAACGGCGGAAAAAATGCCTGAAGGATGAGCTTCCCTATCGGTGGTTCTTTGTTCAACAGCACTTTGTTCCCACCCTCTCCCACAGGAGGGATTGTTTTATTGCACTAGCGGACGATCGACTGGTCGCCTGTGTGAACATATTGCCTTAGAGCTACGTTTTTTCGCCATCGGGTTTGTAGTCAACCCCTCGGAAGCTGTGCAGCTTGGAAACTCTTTTGGGGGCAGGCGAAATTGAAGGGGGTTGTCAGCAAATTTGAATCGGCCATGCTGATATTCATAAGGTTTGCATGACAAATTAAAGCTTGTATAACTGCGTTCATATTCTTAACGTTTACATAACAAATCAATTTAATAATGTTGCTCCTTTACTCGGTCACGAAACATTAACTGCAAGGCACAAGGCCTAGGCCTTTCTAGCAATTTTTGTATCCGCCGAGCTCAGATTCTGAACGTTTACATAACAAGTCAAGGTTGTAGTATTGCGTTTTTACTTAGGCGGAAAACATTAATTAATAGACCCTAAGCCTAGGCCTGTTTTGTAATTTATAATCCACGGAGCTCATAGTAAAAAGATTTACATTACAAATAAAGTAAACAACGTTTCTCCTTTACTTGGTCACAAAACATTAATTGCAAGGCCCTATGCCTAGGCCTTTCTAGGAATTTTCAATAAAACTTGGTAGAATAAAAACTGTTTAAAAAAAGGCTTAGGGCCTATGAATTAATATTTAGTGCCTAAGTAAAAGTGCAATATTATTAACATGAGTTGATACCTAAACGTTGTGAATGTGACATCAGTAGAATAAAAATCGTTTAAAAGGCTTAAGCCTAGGGTCTATGAATTAATATTTAGTGCCTACGTAAAAGCGCAATATTTTAACATGAGTTGATACGTAAACGTTGTGAATGTGACATCGGTAGAACAAAAATTGTTTAAAAGGCCTAGGGTATATGAATTGATATTTAGTGCCTAAGTAAAAGCGCAATATTATTAACATGAGTTGATACGTAAACGTTATGAATGTGACTAAGGCAGAATAAAAACTTTAAAAGGTCTAGGCCTAGGCCTAACGACTATGAATTACTATTTGGTGCCTAAGTAAAAACGCAATATTATGAATTTGGCTTGGTATGTAAACGTTATGAATATGACATCGGTAGAATAAAAATTGTTAAAAGGGCCTAGTCATAGTTAAGTCCTATGAATTAATATTTAGTGCCAAAAGTGCACTATTATGAACTTGGTTTGATACGTAAACGTTATGAATATGAAGACGATTGATTAGAAATTGTTAAAAAGGCCTAGATGTAGGTCCTGAGAATTAATTAAGTAACAGAGAAATATCAATAACTTGAATTCTCAGTATAGGCGAAGAAACGGCAATCTTTATGCTTCCCCACCCCCTTAAACTATTGTGGCCAGTTGCCCTAAAGTCGTATGCACCAGCCTCAATATAAAGACAAACAAAAGAGCTCATCCCGTCCTTAGATACCTTTGAAAACTGCTACACATAATTCGGAAACTTGGAAAACTGCCACACATTCGAACTGCCCCTCGGAGGAAGAGCAGCTTGTGCCCGGCCCCTTAATGAAAAACACGTGGAAGTTTTCCTGTGTGGCGGTTTATAGTGAACCGGATCTTACATGCCACTTTATCTTAGTAGGAATCTCCTATTATTATTTATGCCACTATATAATAACTCATACACTTCAACAAATCTAGTATGAAATGCAATTTGTGTACATTCCCTTGTATAAGATGTTGGAGTTTTCTGCGGTGTGTTTTGCTAACGGTGGAAGAAAGAATATGAGTTTTCCGCCAAGAGAACAACATTTCAACAACGACAATCACCAAAGAGGAAAGATCTTCCGTTAATGCACTTTGTATATACCCCGTAACGTCTCAGCAACAGAAGGGTATCAATCTCTCGAGTAAGAGTTTGCCGGGTACCAATCTCCCTGGTACCAATTTGCTGGGTACCAGTTTGCCGGGTACCAATCTTCCGGATACGAGTTTTCTAAACTTCAATTTTAGGAAAATGCCGTGATTGCTTCAATTTGTGAAATAATTTACTAATTTGAAAGGGGAAAATGTATCGGAATAGTTAGAAGGGGTGAATATGATGCTAAATCCTGAAATTCAGGCATTAAAACTGAACAGGAGGGGATAAAACTGCATGGGTACGAGTTTGCCGGGTACCAATTTGTCGGGTACGAGTTTGCCGGGTACCAATTTACCGGTTACCAACATCCCGGGATCCTTGAGAAGCATGCAGGTATTGTGACTGTTAAGCATAAAAAGGAAGTTTACCATAACAATGGACTTCAATGTTGTGCTTGATGGATTCACCGAAATTAAGGCTAGAAAGAAAAACAAGCTTAAAATCATGGAAATTTTCCCTTATTGTATAATAATATTTTTCTATTTGAATTGTAATCATGTAATTATAATTTATATCATATCATATCTATAGTTAGTAGTTATATCGTATGGTATATTGGCACACATCAAGTACATGCACATTGTATTTCCGCAGCCGTCATTTTTTCCCTGGCCTGCACTACTGAGGTTTTGTCATACATACAAATAAATACCTGTAGCTACGTAAGCCCATATTGCATTATTACGGTGTAGAACACCGAATTATCTACTTGTATGCAACCATATCTAGTAACGATCTCTAAAGTCATATTATCATTAACCTTAAGCACTTAAATATATTTTACCGAATTCGTTTCTTGCTATAAAAGGTACATTCATGTTCATGCATCAATCCGCGCACTGTGTTAATCCTGATTGGCTGATTGGTAACCTTGCATTAAGTAGAATTAAGTACTTCTATTCCAAAAATTACTTGAAAAGTTTAAACTACAGAGCTCTCTACCTACCCTCCTTACCTTCCCAGTTACTTTGTCTCTGACTTCCTACCACCACCCCCACCCCCGCCCACAGACACACGCCACACATGCACACCACGAAAAACACATCCTCCCTCGTGCTCGAAATCCTGCAGAAATTACTGTTTAGAGGCGCACGTTGTGTTAGTTACGCCACTGATGAGAGATATACGAATGGGTTAACAGGCAATGAATATCCATTGATGAACACCTAACAAGCAAAATACATTCAAATTTGTCAACTTTTATACACCGAAGAGTCATTACATTATGGCCACCTACCTAATAAACTGTAGGACCCCCTTTAGCCCGCGAAATAGCGGCCACTCAGCGAGGCATCGATTCGATGGGGGGGGGGGGGGCGATAGGTATCCTGGTGTATCTGGTACAATAATGTCAACAGCAGTTCCTCCAGTTCCCTAACATTTCGGGGCGGTGGTGATTTAGCGCGAACCTGCTTTTCCAAGTCGAACCACAAATGTTCGATTGGGTTCATGTCAGGCGAATTTGGGGGCCAGAACATTAATAGAAAGTCACCAGCATATTCCTCGAGTGGAATGGCGCATTATCCTGTTGTAATGGCCATCACCATCAGAGAACACAGTTGCCGTGGATGGGTGAACTTGGTCCGGAACGATGTTCAGATACCTAACAGCTGTCAGGACTGTGCTATTGGGATAATGAGGCCTAAAGTGTCCCAAGAAAACATCGCCCTTAGCATGGGCCCAATTTATGCGTTGTTGGCAGTGACGTGCAGTGAGCATGGAGGCCCGGCTGGGTCTTCGGCTACGCAGGCTCATGCGCAGAAGGCTGCGATGAACTGTGTGCTGTGACACATTGCCCTGATCACCACTGTTGTAGCTGCGGGTGAATTGTCGGACTGTGACCCTGCTGCGGTCGCTGTGAACAATGCGCGACAGTCTCCGCTCCCCTCTGGCATCAATGAGTTGAGGACGGCACACGGCTGGGCAACGGTTAGTTGTTTGACCATCTGTGCACCACTTTTGGTACTTACTCACTACAGCGGCACGTGAACAACCCATAAGCTTCGCCGTGTCTGAGATCGTAGTTCCGAGGCGCCGTCCATCACAATTTGTCCTTTATCAAACTGATATATCGTCAGCTTTTCCCATTCTGACTCCGAACACTCTACTAACTGAAAGCCAGTCCGGTCCTCGGGTTGTATATATATACTGCTAGTGGGCAACGTTCGTGACTGCCCCGGAAAGGCCCCAGGCAGGTACGAACGCTCGATCCACTAAATATCCGCCGTGCGTAGGATGGACACGCTAAGTCTTCGGACCCCGGGTATTGGCCCCCCGGTAATAAATAATGGCGTCTTCCTCCCCCTTTCTACTTCGCTTCCGTGTCACTTTCCTATCGGGCACTCTATCCCAAATCTCCTAGCTTCCTATTTCTAAGGGTTGTTTAAGACCTGGGGTCAGACACTTCCTTCTTAAAATCCTCTACATATGATCATTTGATCATCTGCGCCACCGTTCTGTCTCCAGGCGCGCTCGTTTCTCTAGGTTGTTGGTGGTCATTATGGAATGTCTCATCGGTGTATCTTTATTTTAAATACACCAGACATGAATAATAATGAAACGCATATAGCGTATTAAATCCTTTTATTTTTGTGGTGTAGTCAGAACAAAGATTCGCCATCTAAAGGTGAATCTTTGTGCTGACTGCACCACAAAAATAAATGGATTTAATACGCTATATGCGTATTAAATCCATAATACGCTATCTTCTGATTCAAGGCTTCTTGAATTGGCAGAGGAACTACAAAGGATCAAGTGGGACATCGTGGGGCTAAGTGAGGTAAGGAGAAAAGGAGAAGATCTCATCGAACTGAAAAGTGGACATCTCTTCTACTATCGTGGGACAGATACTGGCAGAACTAGTGGTGTTGGATTTATAATAAACAAGAAACTGAAGGATAAAGTTGTAGAAGTTGAAAGTTCCTCTGACAGAGCTGCACGGCTTGTTATCCAACTCTCAAAAAGATACCAGGCTCAGATTATTCAAACTTATGCACCCACCACAAGTCATCCTGAAGAAGAAATTGAAGAATTTTATGAGGAAATTTGTCATCTAAATAATAAAGGTAAGCAACACTTGAAAATAATTATGGGAGATTTCAATGCAAAAATAGGGCAACGGCAACAGAATGAAACTTCAGTAGGTAAATTCGGTCACGGCAACAGAAACCAGCGTGGAAATACTCTCGTTGAGTTTGCAGAGGCAGAAGGGTTTTTCATCTTGAACTCCTTCTTCAAGAAAAAGCCACACAGGAAATGGACATGGAGACATCCAAATGGGACGACAAGTGAAATTGATTTTATTATGTGTAACAAAAAATTCGTCATAGAAGACTGCAGTGTGCTAAACAAGTTCAACACAGGTAGTGACCATAGATTGGTGAGATGTAAGATGCACCTCAACACTAAACTTGAACGTGGCAAGCTCATAAGACAAACAAAATCTATTGACATAACCAACCTTAAAAAACACCATAATACCTTCAAGTTGGAACTGAAGAACAGGTTCTCTGCTTTAGAAGGTCTAGCATCGGAAGAAGTGGACATCTCTGAAGTTAACAGAAAAGTAACCAAAGCTCTTATGGAAACAGCAACAAAATTAGCTGGGTCTAAGAACAAGTTGCATGTAAATAAATTATCAGGAAAAACGAAAATGTTGATGCAAAAAGAAGAGAGATGAGGACAACTAAAGAAGATGTGACTTCCAAAGTGGAATATATAGAGCTATGCAAGACAGTACGAAAAAGTATCACTGAAGACGTAAGAAAATTCAACTGTGAACTAGTGAGGAAAGCAATTGAAAACAACCAAAGCCTAAAGATAGCAAAGGGACATCTCAGTAAGGGAAGAAAACAGATTATGGCACTGAGAAAAGAAGATAGTTCTGTAACAAGAAATAGAGGCGAAATTTTGACAAGAGTGAAAGATTTCTACTCCAAATTATATGAAAGGGATGATACATGCACTCCAGACATCATGAAAGATACCAGTACCAGAGTTCCTCCAGTCCTTCCAGCAGAAGTTGCACATGCAATCAAGAACATGAAGCGGGGAAAAGCTCCAGGAGAAGATGGAATTACTGTAGACATCATACAAGAAGCAAGTGGAGAAATCGAAACAGTACTCGCCCAAATTTTCACTCGATGCCTTAATGAAGGAAAGATTCCTGAGGATTGGAACACCGCTACAATGATCCTGCTACATAAGAAAGGTGACATTGAGGATCTCGGAAACTACAGACCTATCAGCCTCCTATCAGTAGTTTATAAAATCTTCACTAAAGTTCTTTCACACCGCTTGAAGGTAACACTGGACATAGTTCAACCGAGAGAACAAGCTGGATTCAGGAGTGGCTACAGCACAATAGATCATATCCATGTGCTGAGAGAACTAATTGAAAGAGCGAGGGAATATGAACTTCCATTGTGCATGGCTTTTATCGATTATGAAAAAGCCTTTGATTCGGTGAAACCATCAGCAGTTACAATGGCTCTGAAAACCTGCGGTATTGAAGATGCATACATTAATATTATTAATAACATCTATGAAAATGCAAGTGCAAAGATTAGGCTGTTTGAAAATACAACACACATAAAAATTGGAAAGGGAGTGAGACAAGGTGACACCATATCTCCCAAGCTCTTTAATGCTACATTGGAAAATGTCTTTCAATCGCTGAACTGGGAAAACAAGGGGATAAAGATTAATGGAGATTATCTAACCCACCTTCGTTTTGCTGATGACGTAGTCATTTTTGCAACTACCCCATCAGAGCTGCAGAGTATGATCCAGGAACTTGCTGACAAGAGTAAAGAAGTGGGATTAAAAATGAACTTTCAGAAGACAAAAGTGATGTTCAATGCTTTTACAAGAAATGAAGATTTATCGATTGATGGTGAAAAGCTGGAGATAACAGACACGTACGTTTATCTTGGACAGCAGATATCAAGTGAGGGTCACATTGATGAAGAAATTAATCGGCGTACAAAACTTGCCTGGAGAGCTTTTGGAAGAAACAGCATAATTTTCAAGAGCAATATGCCATTATGTCTTAAAAGAAAAGTGTTTGATCAATGCATCTTTCCAGTGCTTACATATGGTGCAGAGACGTGGACCTTAACTAAAAGAGACATACAAAGGCTGCAGACAACTCAAAGCAGCATGGAGAGGTGCATACTTGGTGTAACCAGGAGAGATAAGAAGAGGAACTCGTGGATCCGAAAAATGACAAGAGTGGAAGACATCATGATCAGAGTTAAATCCCTGAAATGGCAATGGGCTGGACATACTGCCAGAAGGACAGATCATCGATGGACAGCCGAAATTTTAGATTGGATTCCAAGGGGCAGGAAAAGACCCAGAAGAAGACCACATGGGAGATGGGTGGATGAAATTCGAAAGTATGCAGGGGTGACATGGAGGAGACTGGCACAAGACAGACCGTTGTGGAGGAAACTTGGGGAGACCTTCGTCCAGCAGTGGATTGATAATGGTTGACAATGATGATGATGATGATGATGCGTTTCATTATTATTCATCGGTGTATGTTTATTTTTATTACTTAAAAATATCTCAAGATGGTAATTTTTCAAAAAATAATTTCCGCTGTAAAGTGCAGTTACTGATTGCAGAACGAAAACTCAGCGTGCTTTCAATTAGGAATAAGTTCGAAGAATTAACTGTTGATGAAAGTAGGGCAAAAGATTCAACAACTGTTATACATGGAACTAAGCATGGATTGCAGTATCAGTACTTTTTAATAAACTGAACTTTTTCTATAACATTTGTGTGTTTCATTCACCTATCTTAGATCAAAACTTGATTCTGAAACTTGTAATATTTTTAGTGTAATTGGTTGAAGATATCTGTTAACTGTCTATGTTACACCAACACACTAGCAGTTATGTAACACCAACACACTAGTATTTCTGCTAGTGTGTTGTTTATGTTACACCAACACACCAGCAGAAATACTCTTCGTACTGACACGTTTCGAAAATCTAAGTCTTGCTCAGGATTGCTTAAAACATGTAACACATAATTAAGTAGACACTGGATAGCACTAACGGCCAGGTAAATACATAATCTTGTATTTACAGAATTAAATGTATTTATTTAGGTCTGCTCAAGCATATCGTTAGCACATCAATTATCGAAATCACTTCAATCTTACTTTTTACAGTACTACTAAAATTAGCGTTCATATTGAATTTATCGAGAAAAGACAAAACGTCAACTGTCAGTATTGTTTGGGTGTAATGGAACAGTTACTTAACCGAATTCGTCCGGAACTTCACAGGCCGAAAGATTTGTTTCTCTTGCCTGATAACGCACTGTATTAAACTTCCGGTGTTACGCGTTTTCTCGCAAAAGGCTAGCATCTACGCTACACCATCCACCCTATTTACCAGACATGGTACTAGCAGACTTATTCTCATTCCCCAAAAATTACATCTCAGCTGAAAGTAAGCGCTTTCAAGTCATTCAATCAATTCAGACTAATGTGATAGAGAAAATTAAAACAATTTCCTCCGAAGCATTTTAGAAAAGCTTTCGAATTTTGTAGTAGCCCAGCTGAACAATAGCGGGTAAAACTTCTTTAGTACATATCTGTAATTTTTTATTATCATAGTTTGGAAACTTATAAGATGCACTGTGTACACAGGGTAAATAAAAAAGTAAAGCGAATTTATGAATTAAACTTATATGCAAGTGACGGTATCCAGTGCTCGAAATGAAAATTTTGAAGTGCCGGTGTGTTCATTTTTTGCTAAAAATCCTCCGGAAAAAAATACCTTCGCTAGAAAATCTAAACTGAAAAAAAAAAAAAAAAGACGGAAGAAAACCTTCTTGGTTTGAAAAGGTAATTAACAATTCCGTGGAATGCTATTGCACCATAGACTGAGGAAAACGTTTTGTTAATTCAGCAAAAAAATTGTTAAATCAACCAAAAAAAATTTTATCGATATGCAGTCAACAAAAATTTTTGTTAAATTTACAAATGTATTTTGCAGAAAATTATTGTTGATTCAAAAAAAATTATTGCTATTATGACAAAACGTTTTGTTCATTTAACAAAATGCCTAGGTCGAATTTTGGGAATTTGTTTGATCTAACAATATGTATTGTTTATTGTTATCGTGATAAAATGTTTAGTTGAATTAACAAAATATAGCCAACGAAATAATTTTGTGTTGCCAACAAAACAATTCCGATGGAGTTTGGCTAAAGCAACAAAATAAATCGACAAAACTATTTTGTTGTTTCAAACAAACTTTTTTTCTCAGTGTTAGTCAGAAACGATGGCGGTCGATTCGAGTTGGTTGGTTTGTGGACCCCAACGGGTATTACTTCTGCTACACCGAGAACTGGGGTTAGACTTGTTTAGAACGAGGGGTCTACATCCCGGGACGGACGGGTTAACGAGACTTTCGAACCTCGGCTAATATTTAGTAATTCAGCTGGACTTGAACCAGGGCCGGATTAAGGTATTACTGGGCCCCTAGGCTAAGGCATTTGAGTGGGCCCTAAGGCTAAGACATCTGAGTGGGACCCCAAAGAACTTATGAAATGGAATCGTTAAAAAGTCCGTTTAAACAGGAAACTGTAACTACTAAATTATCTGGAGAGTTTTCATAACAAGTCACTGTATTTTTCATTGTTTTCATAAAAACACGAGTTAAAAGCTTAAGGTTCCTAGATTTTGTCTTGGATATTTTAATGATTTAGCATTGTATACTTTTCTTAGTGCATCTTTTTTGTTATGCTATGCTAAGCCACAGGGGACTTTGAACATAAATGGTTCCCAGTGCTAATTGGGAGGTGTGAGTGGATGGTAGTGAAGAAGCTGAAACTGTCTTTCCGACATCGCTGTACACAGCGACATGAAACCTTTACCCTTGGTGAGTCACTGCCTTAAAATCTGCTCGTTTTCCAGGCTCTGTTTCTGACCAAGTGGAAATCATACGAGATAAAAGTAAAAGTATTTTATAAACCTCTCTTTCTACTTATCTATCTACAATATAATTTGCCCAGGCATGCATCCTGCGCCCTTGGCCATGGTGGGCCCCAAGGCCCACCATGGCCAATTATATTATCCGGCCCTGACTTGAATCCAGATCTTTAAGGTCCCGAGTCGAGAAGGCATTCCCCTTCCAATAGGGACTTTCTTGAAGTAGAAAGTCGGGCAATTAGAACATCCGTAATCAAAGAGAATGTTAAGTCTTATATTAATAATAATCTCACCGCTCTCTAAATGCATACACCACTCCCCTACCCTTTACAGTTCCCACATAATTATTTCTGAAGGGCACGACGCACATCAGGTTTCTTTGTTTAAGAATCTGCGCTCGTAAGTCAGGGACAAAATTCTGGGATTCTCACTACAAAAATTAGTGCAGGTATGAAATACTAAGAAAAAAGAAGTGTTGGTAGGCCATACCGGCCCATTTCGAGCACTGACTGCATCTAGTCTAACGCTAAGATGTAACGGCAGTTACACAAGGTGACATCTAAATTGCGTAACACTGCATGTCAGTCTGGCTCCTGCGGCTGCATGCTGTTCAACAGCAGTGCAGTTATAAGCTTTCTTTAGAAAGAAGGGGTCAGGCCAGTTGACATTTACAGAAGAACGATGCAGAGTGTTGTACTAAGTGTATGGAGAAGAGAAATGTTTCTGAATGGGTAGGAAGGTGACTGACGAAACTAGTTCAGGGCACCCGTCAGCGTCACAATTTCAAGACCATGTCGATTGTGTGAACTCACTCATTTAAGAAGACCCGTAGATCATTTGTGGCTGATATGTTAGAAATAAGTTCTACTTATTCAGTGGTGCATGGTGACTTAGGATACGAGAAACTGTGTGCCAGGTAGGTCCCGAAGCAACAGACCGTTCAACACGAACAACAGCATATGAAGATTCCCACCCAGTTTTCGCAGGGTTATGAATAAGATACAAGTTGACTGGAAAGGATTGCACTCGAGACAAGACTTGGGTGCACCATTTTGACCCTGAAAGCAAAAGAGAAATTGTGGAATGGAAACATCTTTCATCGCCAGCAAAAGTTCAAAGGTGTACCCTCTGTGACAGTCTTGTTAACCTATATGTATGAGGCAGAATATTTTGGAATATTAACGGGGACACGGATGAACTGATATGAGTCCAATTGTAAGCTAAAACCTACAATTCGCAACAAAAGAATTTTTAATTTTTGTTTTTTTTTGTTTTGCTATGGTTGACCAAGAGAAAATCGGGCTAGGAATGTTTCCAAAACTCTTATCGTGGTTTCCTTACGAGGTTAACGTCATAAAGATACCACACTTATAACATACAAAAATGAACATTATTTGGCAGCTCCGATGGCGCTGCAACATAAGCACTCACTTCTGATTGAGTGGGCCCGGGTCCGACTCCCCGGAAGAGTCATAGGATATGTATTTGTCTAAAGGAAGTGACTTTCTCTTCCTTCCCAAGAACCAGTGGCCCCAAATTAGGGACGGGCGATTGCGTATAACCCTTACAGTTGCTCACAGTTGTCCTTAAATCCTCCTCTCTCATTAAAAAAAACCAAAAAAAACGAACTAGACATTTGACTGTCAATCATTTTTCTACGTTCTTCCTGCTGGACCACTGAACCGTGCACTAAAGTAAGAAAATCGCCAAATAGTACTTGAGACGTTCTCATCGTTTAACATTTTCATGGTAGCATAAAAATGATCCAAGAACTGTTCTTTTGTGCCATCACAATATTCGCCCCTATACGGCGGCTACAACCGTGGCGACAATACAAAACCTCAAGTTTGAGGTTCTGCCAAGTCCACCTTACAGACTGCAACTCTTGCGCCAAGCAGCCTTTATCTGTTCGCTCCCCTTAAAGAAGCATTACGTGGTCGGCAGGTTGTCAAATTGAAGAAATGGAAGAAGTGGCTCATGGATAGCATCAGGGACAGCCAGGCCCGTATTTAAGCACGTGCAACATGTGCACTTGCAAAGGACGGCGAAGTTGGGGGGGGGGGGTGTCGGCAACCAGTGGCGGATCGTGGAGTAAAATGTTGGTGAGGCGAAGACCCAGCCCATAACATATATGTTATGAAAAATAATAAAACCAAATTTTGTACAGAAGCGATTTGTTGTATATATATAGTTATATACACAGTCGAGTCACATTATTGTGACTACCTCCTACTTTTGACGTCAACAGCGCGTAGCCAATGAAAGAAGGCACGTTTCGTGAGCTGGCATGGAGGGTATATAAGGTGTGCTGTAGACGTTTTGAAAACATATCACTTGTTGCTGTCATGGATAAAAGGAGCGATTTATCGGATTTGCAAAAAGGGATGCTTATCGGTTTATAACGAAGTAAATTTCTCCGTCATTTTTGGTCTACGCCGGGATTCGAACCCGGATCCCCTCATTCCGGAATAAGTCACTCTACCAATTGAGCTACGCAGACGTTCATTCTGTTTGCTATGTGCCTTTATGTCATGTCGTGTGCGTCCTGCTGGCAGGTACGTCACATCTCCCCATCCCGAAAGAGGGCCGAGGGCATGGCCCACGGGTCAGCCGTGACCATTAACCGTTGCAGGCAGCCATCCACTGTAGAACGTGCACTTGAGAACTCCCAGTCAATATGGTGTGTGGAATGCAACGTCACACACATTTATTTTTCGAAGCGCTGGAGAAGGGATTCTCTGATTTTTTCTATCTCGCGGTGTGGAAATAACATCACACCATTGCGAGATTTTGAACGGTCGGGTCATCCGGATAGCTCGGGCGCCATTATAACGAAGTAAATTTCTCCGTCATTTTTGGTCTACGCCGGGATTCAAACCCGGATCCCCTCATTCCGGAATAAGTCACTCTACCAATTGAGTTACGCAGACGTTCAGTCTGATTGCTATGTGCCTTTATGTCGTGTGCGTCCTGCTGGCAGGTACGTCACAGGTTTTCGGGCCAAGAGTGGAAGTATTTCTGAAACAGCGCAGTTTGTGAACTGTTCGCGTGCTGCTGTGGTTAAAATGTATCGTGATTGGTGAAATGACACCATTGCGAATAAGCGACGTGAAAACTGCAGAGTACCAGGTGCCATTGATGTGAGAGGTGAATGACGGCTGCGAAGGTGCGTGAGGGCCGATCGACACGCTACAGTGCAGCAACTCACTGGCCGAATGAATCAGGTGGCTACCGGAAGCGTGTCTAAAACGATAGTTCAGCGAAACCTGCTGCGTATGGGGCTCCGATGCAGACGGATGGCCACTGCACCTATGTAAACGAAGGTGCATCGGCAAAAAAGGCTTACATTTGGACGGCAGTATCGGAATTGGACCTCCGCTGATTGGAAAAGGATTGCCTTCCCCGATGAGTCACGTTTTCTGCTTCATCGAACGCATGGATGTTGGCGGATAAGGCGAGAAACATCGGAGAAGAAACACTCTTCAAAATTGCTGGAAGAACACAATCTGGTGGGGGTAGCATTATGGTATGAGGAATGGTTTCCTGGCATTTCCTGGGTCCACTAATACCTGTGGAAGGCACTATGGACCGAATTCGTTATGAATCCATCCTTGCAGACCAAGTACACCCATACATGCTGATTTTCTTCCCTGGGACGGATGGGATCTTCCAGCACGACAATGCGACGTGTCACATAGCTAGAAATGCCCGAGAGTGGTTGGAAGAGCACGATGAAGACTTCAAAGTACTTTCCTGGCCCCCTAATTCCCCAGACTTAAACCCAATTGAGCATCTGTGGGACCACCTCGATCGTGTTGTTTGCTCCATGGTTCCTTCAATACGCACCCTCCAGCAGCTGTCAGATGCACTGCAGTCAGCATGGCTCCACATACCTGTGAACACCTTCCAGCACCTTATTGAGTCACTTCCAGCCCGTCTAGCGCTGGACACGGCTGTTACTCTTAGCTGGTGGTCACAATAATGTGACTCGACCGTATCATCATCATCATCATCATTGTCAACCATTATCAATCCACTGCTGGACGAAGGTCTCCCCAAGTTTCCTCCACAACGGTCTGTCTTGTGCCAGTCTCCTCCATGTCACCCCTGCATACTTTCGAATTTCATCCACCCATCTCCCATGTGGTCTCCTTCTGGGTCTTTTCCTGTCCCTTGGAATCCAATCTAAAATTTCGGCTGTCCATCGATGATCTGTCCTTCTGGCAGTATGTCCAGCCCATTGCCATTTCAGGGATTTAACTCTGATCATGATGTCTTCCACTCTAGTCATTTTTCGGATCCACGAGTTCCTCTTCTTATCTCTCCTGGTTACACCAAGAATGCACCTCTCCATGCTGCTTTGAGTTGTCTGCAGCCTTTGTATGTCTCTTTTAGTTAAGGTCCACGTCTCTGCACCATACGTAAGCACTGGAAGGATGCATTGATCAAACACTTTTCTTTTAAGACATAATGGCATATTGCTCTTGAAAATTATGCTGTTTCTTCCAAAAGATCTCCAGGCAAGTTTTGTACGCCAATTAATTTCTTCATCAATGTGACCTTCACTTGATATCTGCTGTCCAAGATAAACGTACGTGTCTGTTATCTCCAGCTTTTCTCCATCAATCGATAAATCTTCATTTCTTGTAAAAGCATTGAACATCACTTTTGTCTTCTGAAAGTTCATTTTTAATCCCACTTCTTTACTCTTGTCCGCAAGTTCCTGGATCATACTCTGCAGCTCTGATGGGGTAGTTGCAAAAATGACTACGTCATCAGCAAAACGAAGGTGGGTTAGATAATCTCCATTAATCTTTATCCCCTTGTTTTCCCAGCTCAGCGACTGAAAAACACCCTCCAATGTGGCATTAAAGAGCTTCGGAGATATGGTGTCACCTTGTCTCACTCCCTTTCCAATTTTTACGTGTGTTGTATTTTCAAACAGCCTAATCTTTGCACTTGCATTTTCATAGATGTTATTAATAATATTAATGTATGCATCTTCAATACCGCAGGTTTTCAGAGCCATTGTAACTGCTGATGGTTTCACCGAATCAAAGGCTTTTTCATAATCATATCATCATCATCATCATCATCATTGTCAACCATTATCAATCCACTGCTGGACGAAGGTCTCCCCAAGTTTCCTCCACAACGGTCTGTCTTGTGCCAGTCTCCTCCATGTCACCCCTGCATACTTTCGAATTTCATCCACCCATCTCCCATGTGGTCTTCTTCTGGGTCTTTTCCTGTCCCTTGGAATCCAATCTAAAATTTCGGCTGTCCATCGATGATCTGTCCTTCTGGCAGTATGTCCAGCCCATTGCCATTTCAGGGATTTAACTCTGATCATGATGTCTTCCACTCTTGTCATTTTTCGGATCCACGAGTTCCTCTTCTTATCTCTCCTGGTTACACCAAGCATGCACCTCTCCATGCTTCTTTGAGTTGACTGCAGCCTTTGTATGTCTCTTTTAGTTAAGGTCCACGTCTCTGCACCATACGTAAGCACTGGAAGGATGCATTGATCAAACACTTTTCTTTTAAGACATAATGGCATATTGCTCTTGAAAATTATGCTGTTTCTTCCAAAAGCTCTCCAGGCAAGTTTTGTACGCCGATTAATTTCTTCATCAATGTGACCCTCACTTGATATCTGCTGTCCAAGATAAACGTACGTGTCTGTTATCTCCAGCTTTTCTCCATCAATCGATAAATCTTCATTTCTTGTAAAAGCATTGAACATCACTTTTGTCTTCTGAAAGTTCATTTTTAATCCCACTTCTTTACTCTTGTCCGCAAGTTCCTGGATCATACTCTGCAGCTCTGATGGGGTAGTTGCAAAAATGACTACGTCATCAGCAAAACGAAGGTGCGTTAGATAATCTCCATTAATCTTTATCCCCTTGTTTTCCCAGCTCAGCGAGACAGACCGTTGTGGAGGAAACTTGGGGAGACCTTCGTCCAGCAGTGGATTGTTAATGGTTGACAATGATGATGATGATGATGATGATATATATCTGTATTATTCGACGATATTTCAGCAAAATCATAGGAAGACATCAAGCACGGCGGAGGGGAGAGAGGTAGACTTAAAACATTGGAAACAGTTTCGGGGGGGGGATGTATATTTTACAAAAAATAGAAAAAGAAAAAGAAGCATGGTTAAACCGTTTTACTTTATATCATCCTTCCTGAGCACAATCGCACATTCTGCGCTTAATTTCTTTATCTAGCGATAGTTAATGAGTGGTTATTGCATCATTCACAACACCAATCGAACGTTCACTCCTGTAAAAATTCAAGGAAATAATTTTAATAGAATTACTTTTCTTAAAAAATGTAAATAAAAGCAACATGTCTGTTTGCGAAAGTGCACCCTTCACGTAGATCACATTTACGGCCCGCTGGCCACAAATTAAGGGCATGACCAGTGGGAACGGTGTCTAGGAGAAATCAATCTGGAAGCACGTTTCTATATGAATGTATCTTCCTAAAACAGATCATGTGACTTAAGCATGACAGAAATCAGAACAGGTATTACCTGTAAAATTTGTTCCCCCAAAAAAAAGGATGCTTTCAATTTACTTTTTATTAATCAGTTCAATTCTAAAATAATTATTTTTATTGCTCCTAATAAATCAAAATTTATGAGTATAAATACTAAGAAAGTAAAAAACTGAGCCCGTTTCTCGTCTAATCAGAAGTTCAGAACTACAGAAGAAACACGTTCCCAAAAGTCAGCACTCAAAGCTGTGTGGTATATAATACACTATAAATACAGACGTGCTCTCACTGACTGAGGCGAACTCTCATCTGCCCGTGGACAAAATACCTGCCTTCCTCCAATAGAAAAACAAACACCAGTCGATTTTAAGCGGCGTTCGAGTTTCTCCTCAAAATCCGTAGAGGAAGTCTGGGAAATCGGTTTTTTCCCCTTCTCCACGCCGTCTCCTGTTTGTTGTAACAGAGACGACTCAGATGATCGCCTCTCGAGGCGCTTAGCATATGCTCGTTTCAACCTCTTTGCAAAAATAGTATTTAAACTTTATAAAATTAAGGTTCATAAATTCAGTATTCATTCTCTGGTTGAAGTTTTTAAAAAAATTTAGAAACACAATGAGAATTCCAGAGTTTCATTTAGCATGCACAATTAAAGACGTATATCTTACATATGTAAAAACTTTCTTCACGGACGAAAAATTTCTGGTGAATCGGAATGCCTCGTCTGGCGAGCCGCCCATGGCGGCAACATAGAATTCAAAATAAGAAAACTGACAAACAAACATGCTGTGAGAAAATCAGGAAGAACAAGCAGGTAGCAAGAGTCCAAGTCACAACAGCAGATAGCAAGTAACAGAAAGATTCACTCTGTTACGGTTAACACTGCGCTTTGATAAATCAGAGCATGCTGGGTAGCAAGCAGACAGAGGGAGGAATGTTTGCTGTTGGCTGGGCAGTAGCAGATGCTGCTGTGATTTTTCGTTAACCGTGATCAAATGACAGGTGGTGAAATATCGCTCATATCCAGTTTTTATTGTTTTGTGGCGTGCTTTATTTACTTGTTCACAGTGAGGTTATTTGTTGGTGTTTAATTTAAAGAGTTTTTCTGTTTCAAGACTCAGTCATTCACATAGCTCTTGTGTTTTCTGCTAAAACGGGTAAATGTAACCATATTATAGTTTACGTTATAAGAACGACCGAGGTTAAGCCGTGCTGCTGCACATCGTAAAATGGCAGAAGAAAACCGACAAGAAGAAGAAATAGGAAGTAATAAATTCATTTGCAAACGCAAAGGCTAGGAGAAAATCACTTCTATAACTGAGGTAAGCTCCATTAATGAGGATTATTTTTATGATGATCATTTTTCGGTGTTTCAACATATCTTTTCTTCAGACTTTTTATTTATCGGAAGCCAGTATGGATATCATAATAATATATATAATTGTTCTACAGGAATATTTTTCTGCGAAATATCTTTTTACAAACTTGGAAATTTCTCAATTTTTCTGGTTTATTCAATTATGTTAGAATATTTCAACGAAATAGAAAATTAAAGAACATTTTGTGTAAGTTTTCACAACCATATATCTGCTAGTTAATGCTGTGAGTAGGTGAGAAGGGATATGTTGGGGGGGGTGCGGTGGGACGTAAAATAAGTGACTGCACAAGAGCGCAGCATATCCTAAATTGGAGATGGACCCGGGCTATGACAAAAAGCCCGGGCTCAAGTTAATTCTTCCGTTAACTTTTCCAATTAATTTTATTTAACACTGTTAATCGACTTAACTAAAGCAAATGGAAAACGTACAACTGAATGGTTCGGTTTTAGTATCTCATTTGTTCTTTGCCTAAAATTCTCAATTATTGTTAATTGCGTATTTCGCGTGCCTGTCATAACTTCAAAACGTCTGTGAGTGTTTTACGTAACAACTTTGTATTTTTTCCTAGACTAAAATTTAAAGTTCTGGTATCTAAAATATGAAAAATGGTATTTTTCGGTCATTCCGATAAAACATGAATGTGAGCCGACTTGCAGACTGCAGAGGCTAGGCCAAAGGCTACTTACCCAGGGCTGCTAGGGAGGGGGATTAGGAGGAGGGAGACATCCTGTGCCAACTGAAAATCTCACTCACCTTCGTTTGTTCCTCCATGATGAATCATTCAAAGAGCAAAGGAGTGAAACTCTCTCCAGTGGTTTTGGTTTCGATTAAGTATAAAAGTTATATCTTCTCTGAGGTCTGACATATATTTCACTTCAGCTTGCAACACTCACTAGAGCGCAATAATGACTAACAATGAGCGAGAAAACATAAAACGGAAAATCGATGCCGGAGAATGTGAGACTTCCCCGAATAAACGCGGAAAATCTGATGTATGGAAGCATTTCGAAGACATAATTGAGTTAGAAATGAATAAAAAAGTTGAGTACGCCCAATGTATAAAGTGTAAACAGATATTAACGTATACGTTTTCGATGGGATCTAGCAGACTTACCCGACACACTCCAGTTTGCGGTAAACAATCGACTTTAACGAATTTGGATAATTTCTTAATTACAGAAAGAAAGAAAAAGGTATCTGCCACTGTAAAGGAGAAAATACTGAAAGCTTGGGCAAAACTCTGCACTAATATGCAACTTTTTGATATCATCGAAGGACAAGGATTTCTGGAGTGTTGCCGCGGAACTACTTCATAGTTCGGGCCACATTGTTTGCGGTTTATTTAATAACAAAGACCAGGGATAATTTACTTTTAATTATTTTTTACTTAATTTAAATTATTTTTCCTTTGCTCCCTTTCTGCCTCATAAACCCCCTTTTCCCCATTGGAGCACAAAGCCCAGGTAGTCAAGGCGGTTTATCGCGCTTTCCCCGGACACCCGTGGAGAATGACCAAGGAATTTATCGTCTTTTCACTCTTGTGAGAAGAAGCACGGCATTTACGAAATGGCCCCAGTGCTAGCGTTGTTGGTAGGACAAAATATCCCGGTATTTCAGAAATGCACCTGCAAAAGTCCGAACCGCGGTCAGAGGAATAGGCGAGTTACGTTTTACGACCCTCTCCTCGAGAAGGCGGCACCCGCGAAAGTCGTAAAGTACATCGCGGTGTCACTAGAAAGTATTTACTCTGTCAGAGGGAAGCCCGGCAAATTCTTCGCTATTCATCAGATCTCAGAAGTTATGTCCCATCGAAATTGCGGAAACCTCACCTGCCCAACACGCCAGCTGCCGCGAAAAGGAAGCTGAGTGGATCAGAGGACCAACCAATAACCGCTAAGGTAAGGACCAACCAATAACCGTCTGCACTGGTCAGCTCAGCTGACCAATCCAGACCCGAGGCGGAAAGTTTCTAGAGGACTGGAGACACGCCCCTACCACGTGGGAAATTAAAGGGACGTAAATATATACACAGAAAAAAAGTAAGCAAGACAGCATTCGGATAATTTTCAGAGAGGAGATATTCATATAGGGACTAGAACACTCAAACGAAAAGTTATGGACGTATATACTAGATAGGCTAGTTACGAGATTATGTGCACTTAGAGTCTTAGTCGTATAGATGAACATACGAGGATACTGATGTAGGCATAGCTAGGAAACGGAAAGCCCAGTACGCGGTCCCAGCCGTGGCAGCCAAGTAGATAGACAGGTCCAACGAAGTACCCACGCGGTCACCGGAGAGATCTCAACGAGCGACAACCCGATCGACGGAAGGTAAGATGATGTTGCTTTACCCAATTCCAGTTCCAATGTTATCTGTATATATACATATACATGATCGCTATGTCTCCTCGAGATAGATTGAGAGATTTATTTTAAAATTAAGCTCAGGAGTGTACAGGCTTACGCAGCAGTGGACCAGCCAGCATGGCTAATTTTATTATTTTAATTTAACGTAACTTTTACTTGGCCTCCACCTGAAGGCTGTAATCGCTTAATTCAATATACTTCTCTTATAATAAACATTGTTAATTACTTAACCGGGTGTAGCTAACTTTTCTAGGCTGTGTATATTTCTCTAATTCACAATTTGCGGCATATGGGTTTTTTACGAATACCTTGTAACGAATCTATATGAAACACAACGCGACGTCCGTAAACTTTGAGATTGAGTTCCTTACATTTATAGGGACGGCAACCTCACTGTTTATCCAGTTAGACAATGGTTAAGTATTCCGCGACCACCGCATTACCGGGGGCGTGATAATAGGCGGTAGCACAGTGCTTAATTAATACAGGTGCAACAGAAGGATCAGTCCCAGCGCAAGATGTGCTACCTCACAGGGCTACACTTTCAAGACACTTCAAAAATTCAGCTGACACTATAAAATTAGAACACGTTATGCAAATGAACGAAGTGATACGTAAGTTTGTGGCGCTATAACAACTGATATGTGGACCTCTCCCTTTAGGAATGATGCATATATGGCTGTTACCTGTCCTTTTGTAGATAATGCAATATTAGAATTAGAAATAAATCTTCTACAGGCCCAGCGGGCCACTCGAATTTGCAAACCACTGGTTCGTCAAAATTCGCACTGGTCCATGAAAGAAAAACCCTGCACATTTACAGTATATGCAAAAAATAACGTATCATTTCACATTTCATTGGAGCTGTATTTTGCAAACTAAGAGCAACACAATGTGTACATGTATGCCATCAAACAAATAATACTGATTAATAAAACACAAAGCACGGTAAGCAGTCGCAGAAATCTAGAAAAGAAAAGTCACTGGTCAACAAGGCCAGCACATACCAAAATGTGGTGCTCCACTAATTTTTAGAAATCCAGATATGGTACAAGTGCTAATACATTTAGTAAACACATGGTGTTAGTATCAAGGATGGTACACCGAAACGTAATACATAGTTCATTTCAAATTAAAGTTTACAGTACAAATATTATGGAATATTTTGGTTGCCACTCACAAACGCAAAAGTGACCTGGGTTGCTTGTTTTTAAACTGCCACCTCCTAGTCCACCACAGCAACAACACACTTCTCTTGATTTAATTCCTTACATGTTTTAGTCTCACAATGAATGCTAATGTTAAATGCAAAGTGCTGTTTTAGAAAAATGACCTACCTACATCCATTTGACATCTTCTGCCAGTGTCTCTCCCTGGATAAAAACAAAAGCTGGCTTACTCCTGGTTTCAGGGGAAGAAGACACATAACTCCTTTCACTTTTGTATCTTCAGAGTTTTCCCTTTGTTTTGCAGCACGAACAGAAGAATTTGCAATTAGTTTTTATTCTGGTGTGTATTTCTGCAAAATTTTGATGTCGAATGATTAAATTACGAATTTATCAATCGAATTATGATATTTACGTAGATATTTTCATTTTCTAATAGCGAAATGCATGGAGTAAAAGTTGATAAAAAATAAAAGTTTCTTTTCTTTAAAAAAAAAAAAAAAAAAAGAAGTATGAAATTGAATGCATGCATGGGAACGAAGCTGCAAAGAAGAAAATAAGTAAAGAGAAAACCATATAGTGTACTGATTATGAAGCACTTTGCAACACGCCAAAAGCCACCTGCGTGAAATACTTTGCTTCATTGTGAAAGGCAGGAGGTTCCTTCATGTAGACCAGGGGTCGTCAACCTTTTAATACCTACCTCCCACTTTTGTTGATGGTAAAATTTCCTTACCGCCCACCGGTGCCGCAGTAACTCAATTTAGCACAAGTGCGAAGTAATTTTTAGAGGGGATGGTGTGTAAAACATATGTACTTAAATTTATCTTTTTATTTACACTTTATGTATGTTTATACACAGATAATTTCGATTTAATGAATTTCTGCATTTCCATCGATACAGCGCCTACTAGTATTCAGCTGCTTAAATTGAAGAAAATGAAAGTTAAATGTGAAAACAATAAAGTTAATTGAATTTACCTTTAATTAATGATTAATGAGATCCTTGAGGCTGATGCTGCGAGACTAAATATTTGATATCTGGTTCGATTTTCGTAAGGAACAAACGAAGGTCTCCTCTTTCGGTAATATTCAGACGGTTTCTCTATTTGGTGATAATATGATTAACAGCACTAAAGCGTGATTCTACAAGATATGAGGTAGGGAAAGGTATCAATAAATTAAATATAATTTTCCTCATATTTGGCTATCCCGCAGGCATTTTTTAATTTTTAATTTTATTACGCAGGCATTTTTTTATGCACGTATACTACTTCGTCAAGGGGAAAACACTTTTATATGTTGTTGCTCTTCTGTAGCGATAAAAATCGCCCAGGAATTATTATGTGTTACTTTTAAGTGCTTTCACACACATGTTTGAGTCGTCGACCTTTAACGTTCTGTTGTTTTAGTTCTGCAGATAACATTTTCTGCAAGAAGAGAAAAAGTTTTTTTTGCATTTAATTTCTTCTTACATTATTTTTTTTTTGATCTACGCCATTAATAAAACGTGTTTTGTGTTATCATCAACACTCTGTATTTACGGATTACCTTGTTTTAATTATTATCTCTATTCAAAGATTAGAGATGGAATTCGAAAGTAAATTGCAAAAGCATATTTTAAAAAGTCAAACTTGAGAAGTTGTTAGCAAAGTATTCGATATATGGCGGAAGAACAAAATTTGTAACAACGGACAAAAGCCCAACATGAAAGCCTGAATCGCCCACTAGTGGGCGGTAGGGACCAGGTTGATGACCACTGATGTAGACAGAAAGACAGATGGGCAAAGTCAGAGCATAAATGGTTCTTCAACCTCCAGTTAGAAAGTATTATCAAAGACCCATATTCTGGGGTCGCTACTTGGGCAAACAAGTAGTGCTTTCTTAATCCAAATATTTTGATTCGGACTTCGGCTTCCTACAGTCCAAATTTTTCACAAAACTAAAGCATGGTTTGAAATTCTGATATTCAGTTTTTGAGTTGTAAATATCCAAATTTCAAAAGAAAAAAATATCCGGAAACTCTCATAGCCAAACCTGAATATTTTAAAATTTTGTTGAGTTCTTTATAAACTTGTAAATTCCGAATCAAACTGGCGGTAAAAAAAAGGTGCTGACCACCTGGGCCAGTAACATAAACAGTTCACTGACCCGATGGAATTTTTACTGGCCAATCGCCAGCGGACGACAGGGTAATTCGAGCGCTGTGATGACTTCGTTTGGAGAAGTGTGGTGTAAACAACTACTGCATTTCCTCATGTACCAAATACAGGGGAAAACATAAATTCATAACTTTTGCAAACTCTTGGAAATATGGGATTTGATTGCTGTGTGCTTGCGACAAAAGTAGTATTTGTAAGTGATGAAGGGGAAAACATAGTTTCGGCATTAAGATGTTTTTGTCGTTTAACTTGTGCCTGCTTCCTCTTGAATACTGTATTCACTCCAGAATTCAAAATGGCGTTCAAAATCAAACTTGAACTTTTTTGTGAAAATTAACTTCTTTTTGCTTATTTTCAGGTTTAAAAATGAAATCCAACAGAAAAAAAATTCTCAAAAAATTAATAGAGAAATCTTTTCTCCAATGGATGCCATTTTCCGAAAAAGTACCCAGGAAACCATTCTTTTTACACATTTTTCAATTTCACACCTTTTTAGCTTAAAAGAAACAAAATCAACTATTGAAACTAAAGTAACATGTGTAGATAGATGGTGGCTATTCTTATAAAAATGCCTCCGAAACCTTATTTTACTGCACTTTTTATGGTGGAAGTGGCCCAACAGGTACGATGTAGATAAAATTTTCATAATGTTTGGATCATTTTATCGAATAAGACATCCTTACAGTTTTTGGAAAGTACTTGAATGGAAGTGGGTGGGCTCATACGTTGACTAGTGCTGAAGCTGCACAGCATTGAACAGCTGAAGGTGTAGCAGAAGGTTCATGAAGGTGCCAAGCATTGCCAAAAGAAGACTGGCACATCAGATAACTGCCGTTGCACTATATCAACTTATGTGTGATGCTTGCAAAAAAGAATTACAATTACATAAGAAAATTGAGGTAAAGAAACAACTCATAATGATTGGAAAGCTGAAAAAGAAGCCATTGTTCCCACGTTCTAGAACGGGGTTGAAGCTCGAGCTTTTGATCTTAATGTTTCTAAGATCCCACCACTCAACGAACTTCAAGCTGTACATCGAATCTTTAAAGAGAGTGTTCCATAGTTTTTTGCTATGGGTAACCATAGCTGTGTTCGATAGTTACCAGTCTACCTAAAAGGTCTTCTCTCTCTTCCAAAAAATCTTTCTGAAGTCAACACAGCTTTCAAGCAAGGTTTATTTGTTGCGAAAAAATATGGATATGCATTTTGAGCCATAGGGCTGGACCACACCCATGAGGAAAACAATGCTGTAATGAAAGGTGATGGTGGTGCTGTTTGTTTACTCACAGATCTAGCAGCATTACAAAGATGGATGTTAGCTAATCCTCAAATTGCGCAGTTAATTACAGAATATGAGGAATCTTATACCACGAACAAATACGAGATTTCCAAACAATGTTTTCAAGGAGAGTTTATGGTCTCAAAAACCAAGTACAGCAGCAGGGAAATCTATTTGTGAAAAGGTCAAAGGAATTTTTTTCCTTGTAAACGAATTATTGCTATGGATGCAGATTGTATGGAACAGATTACGCACATAGGAGCTGGAAACAAGCAATACGAATTATTGATTTTTTTTTTTTTTTTGATTGGAGGTTTTAACGACCACCGTGAGCAACTCAATGGGCTATAAGCAGTCGCCCGTCCCTAATTTAGGGTCACTGGTTCCAGGGAAGGGAGAGAGCCAGTGCCGTAAGACAAACACAACATCCATGCCTCACCGGGATTCGAACCCGGACCCCGGTCGGACGAATGATCAGAGGCCTGCGCCACCGGGGCGGCATATACGAATTATTGAGAAACAAGTGTTATTGTATTCCCGAACATTACACAACAGCTTCCTGCTATTCCGACGTCACAAGAAAGTCCAGAAATCTGTTCTCATATTTACAAAAATGAGCCATTACATTATGAACACCCCCAGCCCAGGGGAATGAGCGCGCCTGGAGATCGAACGGTGGCGTAGGTGAAGTTCACAAGGCAGTATATACATATACAACCAGAGGACTGGCTTTCGGTTAGTAGAGTGTTCGGAGTCAGAATGGGAAAAGCTGCTCATTTATCGGAGTTTGATAAAGGACAAATTGTGATGACACGGCGCCTCGGGACTACGATATCGGAAACACCCCCGCTGTAGTGAGGACGTATCAAAAGTGGTGCACAGATGGCCAAACGACAAACAAACCGTCGTCCAGCGGTGTGTCGTGCGCAGCTTATTGATCCCATAGGGGAGCGGACACTGCCGCGCACTGTTCACAGCGACCGCAGGGCCACAGAGCGACAAATCACCCGTAGCTACAACAGGGGTGATTAGGGCAATGTGTCACAGCACACAGTTCATCGCAGCCTTCTGCGCATAGGCCTGCGTAGCCGAAGACACAGCTGGATCCCCATGGTAACTGCACGTCATCTCCAACAACGTATGGAATTGGGTCCAAGATCATCGAGATTGGACCGTGCATGATTGGAAGAAAGTGGCCTGGTCTGATCAATCAAGATTTCTGGTGCATCACGCAGACGGCTGAGCGCGGAATACAACGGAGGCTATGGCACCTGGATGCACTGTTGGGCGGAAACAGGCCGACGGCAGCGGTGTTATACTGTGGGCAATGTTTTCTTGGGACACTTTCGGCCCCATTATCGCAAAAGCACAATCCCTGACAGCTGTCAGGTATCTGAACGCATCGTTGCGGACCAAGTTCACCCATTCATGGCAAATGTGTTCCCTGCTGGTAATGCGCCATTATCCAACAGGATAATGCGCCATGCCACACTGCCAGAATCATGAAGGAGTGGTTCGAGGAACATGCTGGTGACTTTCTGTTAATGCCCTGGCCTCCAAATTTACCTGGCATGAACCCAATCGAACATTTATAGTTCGACTTGGAACAGAGGGTTCGCGCTAAATCATCACCAACCCGAAATGTACAGGAACTGGATGACCTGCTGTTGACATTATGGTACCACATACCCTAGGATACCTATCGGCACCTCATCAAATCGATGCCTCGCCGAGGGGCTGCTGCTTTTTTATTTGAATTTTATTTGAATTTTTTAAGTAATGCAACGAAATAACGCAATTTTTACGCACTCTTTTGCTCCTCTAGTTTGTATGATGAACAAGCCTGAATTTTAATCTTATAAATGAGTTCAAGAATGTATTATGCTGCTTGTTTACAACGTTATTTCATTTGTTCATAATCCATGTCAATTGTGTGTATTAATTATTCATTCGCCTTATAGTTATTTGTTCAGTTGTTGCTTACAATCATTGGTGAATCCCCTTCATTGTGCGGGGCTCCAAGAAGCAACCTACCAAGTGGCTTGGCAATTGGTCGTATGTGAGTCTGGATAAATCGAGGCCGCTGTGGTGCAGTGGTAGCATGTCCCGCGCGTAACTGAAAGACCCTGGGCTCGATTCCCGATGGCGGCCGATGAGAATTTTTCCGTGACTCACTTGTAAACGTGGAAAGAGCGATGACGTCTGTTTGATGTTCCTAAATCCACGTCAATTGTGTGTATTTGTTATTTCATAGATTCTCGTATTTTGTCTGTGCGAGCAGTGCACGTAGTTTGATAACTTTCCACTGCCAGGTTTCATAGAAATTAAACACCCACATACATATAAAATTCCTAGTGCGTTCGACAGAAATTATATTCCTAAGAGTAATGGAAATCTCCCTTTTTCAACTAACCAAAAACAAAGAGAATAGTTTTCATTCACGTCGATATCTCCAACTCATCAGTTCTGTATTAACATTGTTTTAAAGAAAGACCCAAGGAAAACAATTAGATAGTTTTGTACTTAACAATCACATGTTCATCAAAGCCCATGATAAATTATTCATTCCTCATTCAGTTACTGTCTCCAGTGACGGGGACGAAAGCAGAACTGAAGAGACATAGCATGATACACTGGGCACAAGGATTGAAAGTTGTGCTTATTACACCGGACAGTTATCTTATCACTGAATAAGTCTAGTAAGCTGATAGATATTTCATTTCCATCTGTCAAAAACAGGCCATGCTTTATAGTTTATAGTCACTTTAATTGATTAGTGACATTTTTGGGGACATTATGTAAAACTATGAGTGACAAGTGAAAACTACATAAACAAGTAAAAAGAAATCAAAATACAGAAACATAATAATTTTTTTTTTTTTTTTGCCGGAAGGAAGGCGTTTATTATTCTGATGGCAATGTATAGAGAAATTCATGCGATGGCATGAAAAAACAAACAAAAAACAAAACAGATATCGGTACTTACACCACTAGCGGCAGAATTGTGTGTGTTAGGACAAATTACAAATTGTGCACAAACTGTTCCCCTTAGTGAAAAATATCCGAGGCTGAAGGAATTTTTCAAGTCAAACAATTAGAAGTGATATGGAGGAAAATGTGATATTACTTGTTTAGCGGGAAAGCTGAACGTTATTCGAAGAGAAAAATGGGCGTAAAATATTCTTCACAGTGAGGTTGTAGTAAATAATCCTACCAAAGTAGGATATCCCAAGGGGTTTTTGGAATTGCAGATGTTCTTGCAAACACATATAAAGATACGCGCTGACCCCCCCCCCACCGGCAGCAGAACTTGGATTTATGAAAAAGTAGACACATTAGCAAAATAGTCTTTATAGCAAAAGCGATGCGATGAAAAAATAAGTTTTCAAATGCGACTGTTAAAAGCTGGATAGCGAGGAAAAAGTTTTAACATATGCACTCCCTAGCATGAAAACTGAGCGTTTTTTAAATAAAATATACATATAAGAAGCGGAGACGGTATATACATATAAGAAGCGGAGACACAATTGCGAACAGAAATGCACACTAACGTCACCTAGTGTCAGAACTGAGCAACGCGAAAAATCCGAGTATGCATAGTGTTCCACGAAGTGAAAGGTATCCAGGTGTCGAAAGAAAGTTTCAAATCGGACTTTTAGAAACTGAGATATTGAGAAAAACAAATTATGCATTTGCTACCCCTAGAAGCTAAACTGTGAGTTCTTTGGGAAAGAAGTGCGCGTAAAAGTGTATTCATATTGAGCGGTATCAGACGTGAAACGAATTACTTCAATCTGGTTTTTAGACGTGCAGATACGACTTCAAATATGTTGCAAATAGGAATATGCTCCAACGCCACTTAGTGGCAAAATTGTGCGTTAAGAAAAATTATTTGGAAAGTATTCTTCATCAATGAACGAAAGCTGTCAGACTAAAAACAGTTTTTAATATGGGACAGTTAGAAGCTGGGATTCTGAGGAAAACGCAATATATATATATATATATATATACGCCCTCTAGCGGGAAAACTGTACATTAAAAAAAATCCATGCCAAAATGGTCTCCGTCTTTAAAGTATCCAAGAAAAAGAAAAAAAAAGAAAGAAAGAAAATAAATAAAAAATGATTGTTTCGATATGATTTTTAGAAGAGATGACGTGAAACAATACATATTTGGAATCCGATTGTGTCTATTACGCATTTGGAAAAGACCAAAGCAAGAATAGGTGCAGAGTAATTAGGTGCAGAAATATTGTGTCTACTGCACATGGAAAGATAGACAGGCGGACATGGCGATAACAATAAGAGAGAGCGCGTCCTTTCCCCTCCAAGAGACGTGCTACAAATGAAAAGATGAAATATTCCCGAACAACGCAATATTCACGATTGAGATTTAAACAAAGCAAGCAATATAAATATATAAGAAACCACTAAAAAAAATTTTCCATCTTTTCCGGTAATCAAAAAGAATATGTAATGAAATTGCGTCAGTTACGATGAATGAAGAATTAATAATTCAAAGGGAAAAATGCACCTCGCGAGCTCCCAGCAACAATTTTTCAGCAGTAACACAAATACTCGTACATTACAAAGCAAAAACGAAAAAATACACGTACACTTTGCATAGAGCAAAATAACACTAAGTAAATGAATAATACGAAAATGCAGCTAATTTTGACTCATCTGAATTTGCAGTCGACTGGATGATATTTAAGTGTTGAAAGTAAAACAATATCGAGAATAAAATGACATGTACAAATCCTAAAGTGTCATGGTTGGGGAAAATATACTTAGAATGATGAACATAAGCATCTGTATAGATGACAGATAGCTTTTAGCATGTCATTTGAAAATAAAAATAATAAAAAAGGACAGCATTGTAGTATAACTTTGCCCGTCTGTCTGTCTGTACATCAGTCCGAAAGCAGACGGTAGCGCTGATCATGTATTAGGGATATGAAAAAGTTTCCACCGTTTTAAGGAGAAAGGAGACAGGAACAATCAGGAAACCAGTACACATTTATTCAACGAAATATTGGCCGTTAGCATCAATGACCTTTTGCCATTTTTCAGGACTCTAGTTTTGAGCTGAAGAGCGCAGTGACGAAATTTTCCACCTCTGGAACTGTGGTGAACTGCTGTTGGGCTAGGGAACGTTGCATACAGCGAAACAGATGAAAGTCTGAGGATGAAATATCCGGGGAGTAAGACAGGTGCGGTAAAACCTCTCAGTGTAATTGTTCAAGGGTTGATTTCGTAGTGGCACCAGCATTGTGGTCTGGCATTATCGTGTAACAGAATGACTGGGCGGCGTCCTTTACCTGTCCATGGGAGTTTTTCCTCGATTGCGGCGTTCAGTTTCATCAACTGATTGCTGTATCGTTGTACAGTGATTGTTTCGCCCGATTTCAACAGTTCGAAGTACAGCACTCCGTGCATATCTCCCCCCCCCACACAAACAACAGCACCTTTTCCACGTGGATATCCTGTTTTGCAATGGATGTTGATGGCTGGCCTGGGTCGACCTAGGATCGCTTGCGTACGGGGTTGTCGCAATAGACCCATTTTTCCTCCCCGGTGAAAAATTTCCACAAGAAATTCTTCCCTTGAAACCTTTTCAGCAACGACATGCAGATGTGCCCAATCTTTGACCAATATTACGCTCCGTTAAAGTATGCGGAACCCACTTACCAATCATCTGGATTTTCCTCAAGGCCTGTAGATGCCGTACCACCGTCGATTGAGCTACTTTCAAACGTTTCGCCAGTTGCGTGGTCGATTGTATGGCATCCTCTTGCAACAGCGATTCCAGCTCCTGCGGTCTACCTGCATGGGGCTTGTTTTCCAAGCTTAGATCACCTTTCTTAAACCTGGCAAACCATTCTCGACACGTCCGCTCACCCATAACCGTTTCGCCATACGCCTGACATATTGAACCGTATACTTCACTCACACTTTTTCCTAAATTAAACATGAATAACAAACAGTGCCGCAAATTAACTTTATCGATGCCATGCTTGGCTTCATGTACGAACTGACAGCCCGGGTTGCCGGCCGGTTAGACCCCTACAGCGCCCGCTGGCGGGTCGTCGCAAACTTTTGCATAACCCTAATATTTACGTTCGATTTCAAAAGTTTTTTCTTTGAGGATAGAGTTAATCTTGAGATTAATGATGCACGTACTTTCATATTTCTGCGATGTACAATTTTCCCGCTAGGTGGCGTACAGTATTTTTATGTCTTTTATGATATCTGTACTTTTGAAATTCGTATTGGAAATAAAATCTTTTTTTTTTTTTTTTTTGCATTTGATAGCTGGTTCAATACGCAAACCTTTTCCTGCATGCGTTACGTTGTACGATGCACAGTTTCAACTCTGGGTGGAGCAAAATGCAAATATTTTCCAGGTGACGTAGATATGAATTTTCATTTGACATTTCCGCTTCTAAAAGACCTATTTGAGAAAAATATTTTCACAACCGGTAGATATAGCTACGTACGAAATATTTAATGCACTTTCGATCTTTCCTGGTGCGATTTTTTTGCTAGCTAACGAATTCATATTTGCAAGTTAACGATAACTTCGATTTTAAAGTCGGACTTGAAAAATTCCCTTGACATCAGTTAATTTACTCTATGATGAATAAAATACACATACACTGATTTTCCACGTCCTCTAGCTTTCAGCTAGGTGTTGTCGCGGTGTGTTAGCATTTGGAATTATGTTAGTGCTTCTAAAAGTGCCATTCGAGAAATCCTTTTTTCTTCCGATTTCCTTAGACTAGAATTTCTTGCATATTTCCTACGGCCGCTCGACTTGCATACGGGATGAACATATCGCACGTGCAAGCTTATTTTTTTTAAAGCTTTGTGAAATAAACATTTAGAAATCAAGTGGGTTTTTTATTTCGTAGCAAGCTGTTATTCTCTTTTAGTTTTTGATTGCTTGAAATTTTAAAGGTGATTTGTAATACATATTATAAAAACTAGAGACTCTAATAAATGTGAAGAAAAGCCTCGACAAAAGATGGAGCGGGAAGATTTACAGCAAAGCATAGTGTAATTTGCAACGAATAAATAATTGCCAGATGAGGACTGTGTAAGTCCCAAACCGGGTCAGTCGTCCGAGATAGGCCTGAGTTCGATTCCCGAATGAGGTATGTATTTGTATGACGGCGCTGGCTCTGTTTCTTCCCTGGAATCAGTGGCGCCAAGTTAAAGATGGTAATTTCTTATAGCTCTTAGAACTGCCTGGCACAGTGGTCCGTAGAGTTGCCTCACACGATGACCCTTAGAGCTGCCTGGTACGGTGGCCCTTAAAGCAGCGTGACACGATGGCCCTCAGAGCTCCCCGGAACGGTGGCCCTTAGAGCTCCCTGGAACGGTTCCCTTGGAGCTGCCTGTCACGGTGGTCCTTAGAGCTGCCTGTCACGGTTGCCATTAGAGCTACCTGTCACGGTTGCCATTAGAGCTACCTGTCACGTTGGCCCTTTAAGCTACCTGTCACGGTAGTTCTTAGAGCTGCCTGGCACGGTGGTCCTTATAGTTGCCTGGCACGGTGGCTCTTAGAGCTGCCTGGTACGGTGGTCCTTATAGTTGCCTGTCACGGTGGTCTTTAGAGCTGCCTGTCACGGTGGTCCTTAGCGCTGCCTGTCACGGTGGTTTTTAGAGCTGCCTGACACGGTGCCCTTAGAGCTGCCTGGCATGGTGGCCCGTAGAGCTGCCTGGCAGGGTGGCCCTTAAAGCTACCTGGCACGTTGATCCTTAGAGCTGCCTGTCATGGTGGCACTTAGAGTTGCCTGGTACGGTGACCCTTAGAGCTGCCTGACAGGGTGGCCCTTAGAGCTGCCTGTCACAGTGGTCCTTAGAGTTGCCTGGCACGGTGGCACTTAGAGCTGCCTGGTACGGTGACTCTTAGAGCTTCCTGGCACGGTGGTCCTTAGAGCTGCCTGACACGGTGGCCCTTAGAGCTGCCTGGCACGGTGGTCCTTAGAGCTGCCTGGCAAGGTGGTCCTTAGAGTTGCCTGGCACGGTGGTCTTTAGAGCTGCCTGTCTCGGTGGTTTTTAGAGCTGCCTAACACGGTGCCCTTAGAGCTGCCTGGCAGGGTGGCCCTTAAAGCTGCCTGGCAGGGTGGCCCTTAAAGCTACCTGGCACGTTGTTCCTTAGAGCTGCCTGGTACGGTGGCCCTTAGAGATGCCTGGTACGGTGGTCATTAGAGCTGCCTGGCACGGTGGTCCTTAGAGCTGCCTGTCACGGTGGCACCTAGAGCTGCCTGGTACAGTGGCCAATGGACCGCGAAACAAAACAATGAAAAATAAATAAATAAATAAAAACGGCATTATTTTCCTTTTCACTTCCATCCACTATGATCTGGTTTGGTTTGAACACAACACCGAAGTTTATGACGCAAACGTAAATGTATCCCACATAACTTCTTTATAAACTAATATATTTTGATATATGCACGAGTGACTTAAAATGAGCGAAGTTTATCAGGAAACAGTGAAATAAAATGACGCGATCACACTGAGCATATGACCGAATTAACAACAGCTGCACATAATTGCATACTACCAATTTCTATTTAACAGGCAATTTTTTGGCGCATCTGGCATCCTGTGAGCTTGGCGTCTAGCAGAGTCATTGATGAGCTTGCTGAAGTCTGTTATATGCGAAGTACTTATCAGTGCTCGGACAGTGAGCCTTTCGTGCTCTTGTTTCATTTTCGGAAAAGTATGTCCCCCAGCGCACCAGTCAACCACCAGTAGGATATTAATATGAAATGCTGCTTTTGACTTAGAACAGTATGTCTTTTTTTTGGCGCTTATTAACAATAATTTTGTTCGTCGGAGTAATCGGCTTTATCAGCTCTAAAGATTTTTAGAATTCATTAAACTGAATAGTCTAAATCTCCATCCTAGATGTTAACCAGGTTCGTGGCTGTTCTATGCATCGCTTCAGGACTATTGTAGGTGACTTATGCCGCCAAATTGAAGAAAAAAACCAGTTCACAATCAGATAGCTGAAAAAACTCCTAAATAATTGGTAAATACTCTGCTCAAAATAATTAGAGAAGCACGTGACTTTGACGACGTCATGCACAAGCCAATCGGGTGATACTTGACGAAAGGTGGAAAATGCACGTCAAGTGTGACGTAGACAGCCGAATCATCCACATCCTTATGCAAATTAATGCATGTGACGTCAGAATGAATAAATCACAGATTGGGATAAAAACAAGAGTTTTCTGGGAGCTCCCTTATTATGCCGCGTTTATCATGACACTTCGCTTCTTGAAGTCTTCGGTTCGAACGATGTCTCAATAGCATGATTTACCGGAATCAACGGCCTGGAAAGCTGTTGGCAGGCCGAAAGCAGGTTAGGCACAGCGGGTAATAGCAGAAACCCAGGGGCGTCTTAACGCGATTGGGAGCCCTGTGCCCTATCATTTTTGGGAACCCTTTTCACACTAACTTTCAAATTTCCAAAATTTTCCAATAAAAAATATATGTTGCTTTAACAAACGATAATCTATTGATAAAAAAGCAAACTCAGAAAAGAAATAAGGAACAAAATTTAAATTTAACAAGGCCAACTGAAACTAAAATTAACATTTCGCGCATAATAATAGCGTCATATCGAAATCAAATCAAAAAAGAAATTTGTTTCCTAAAGCTAAGCGTCAGTGCACAGTGATAGCGCATCAAAGTAATAAAAGTCTAGAATATGAATATTCCGGAATTTTGGCTTCTCACGCTTGTTTCCTTATTTAAATGTTTTCTTTTCGTTCTGAGAGTGGCGAATTCTTTAATCACGCCGGAGAAGTCTAATTTTTGCGTTCACTCATTTTCGATGGACAATAACGATAAATAGTTAAGTCTTGATTCTGTCATAGAATTTCAAAGCGTTGATTTAATTAATTTTATTGTACTGTCAAGGTCGTACCATCAGATCACTGCTTTATTAGGGTCCAAATGATGGGTGATCAAACAGTTCAGAGGCTCAAATCAGGCCACTACTCATTGATAGGAAAAAGCTCGTAAAAAACGCATGCATTATTATTCGCAGGCTCCCCCCCCCCATCCCTCTCCGTGGGTTTGCTCAACATTGGAGGACTAATTTATTGAAAGGGTCTTAACGCAGTGCGAGACATGATTTCTTGCAACATTAGAAATGCTTAAAACGAAGTGACTTAATAACTCCTTTCTTTCAATTAATAAATTTTAAGGCATCCAGACTTCTGCGTTATGTACTGCATAACTTTTAACCTCCGAACTTCGAAATAAAAAAAAAAAATCACATACACACACAAAAAGAAAACTTTGCCACTAATTATTTGGAGCCCCTGTTTGGGTTGGTGTCTTGTGCACAAACCAAACTCATTAAGACGACACTGCAGAAACCATTGGAATGTCACGAGGTGTCATTTCCAGACTGTGGACACGATTCCAGGATACGGGAATGTGTTCGAAGAAGGCGAAGTCAAGACAGTCCACGGGAAGCTGAAGCAAGAGACGACCGTTATCTACAGTTAGTAGACTATTGGAACAGGCGACAAAACGCTACTCAGCTCCAGCGAGAGCATCTTGTGTCCACAGGTCACAGGTTATCAACTCAAACTCTCCGCAAGCGCCTTCACCAAGGTGTCCTTTATGCACGTAGACCAACGGTGTGTGTCCCTTTAACCACACGACATCGTACGGCCCGCAAAAACTGGGCTGAGGAACATCGTGGTTGAGGACACGACGAGTGAAGTCAAGTTCTCTTACCTGACGAGTCGAGATTCAGTTTGGGGTCCGCCAATCGACGAGTTCTTATCTTGAGGGAACCCGACGCACGAAATAACCCTGCTTTTAGGTAGAAAACATCACATTACGGCGGACATGGCTTGATGGTCTAGGTAGGCATAAGTATCGGTGGACGAACCTGTATGTCATCCGAAACCGCTGTCTGATGGGTCAGAGATATAGAGACGAGGTTTTCAGACCTATTTTCATGACGTATGCTGCAGCCGTCGGTGACTCGTTCCTTTTCATGGACGATAACACTCGACCTCATAGTGCTTGGCTAGTGGACAACATGCTTCAAAAGGAGAGGAATCCAGCATATGGAGTGGCCAGCATGATCCCGTGGTTTAAATACAATTGAGCATGACTGGGACGCACTTGTCACACGCATTACAGCTCGGCCGGCACTTTCGTTTACTCTTCGTGAACTGGAGGATGCCCTTATGGAGAAGTGGCGAAAACACCCCCAAAACCTCCTCGATAAATAACCTCACTAATTCCATGCCACGCAGGTGTGCAGGGCTCTTAGTCGTTCGAGGACACTCACAACCAACTAGCAGAGATCAGTTACCACCTTCAAAAAGTAATTTTTTCTTGTTATATAGATACGCATATTGTTGTGTAGCATATAGCTTCGTGTGCAATAAATGATAATATTGCATAAAAGTTCGCTAATGAGCTTTTTCTTACCCATATTACTGAATATTGTACTGTATCTGACATAAAAATTATATTTTATGTTCAACAGCGTCAGTCGCATATAATTTTTCTTACACTATCTCTTGCTTCCCTCATTCTTTTGAACAGTGTACTGTGTATCACTGTCAAATGCCCACACAAAGGGCATTACGAGTAACTCTCAGAAAATGTTCGCTCTAACAGGCTGAGTTGGGCAAAGTTTGCAAAGCACGTGACAATGTCGCTTTGCCCAGATTCAATCCAGCAATCCCCAAAACGTCGCTCAGAAATGAAGAAAGTTTTTCTTCCCCTATTTTAAGTTGGGCAATAATTGCAGTGTTTTGTAGAATTGTTTGGGTAGCGTAATGGCACATCTAAGGTGTTTAAAGAAAACACTACCTAAAAAGAATTGCACAATCAAATTTTCTTTAATTCCTCAATAATACACTGAAAAACGAAAAGTAGAAAAGTTAAATAGAAAAGATAAAAGTGAGATACTTTTCATTATTTTAGAAGAGGGGGTGGAGAGTGGGATGGAGAAGAATTCCATTATGTAGATTTCACCCGACGTTGATGATGACACTCCCAGTGAAAAAAAAGTTTTCAGGTGAATACTGTACATCTTAGTTATTCAATGTATGTAGCACTGGGAACAGATACGAATCTCAATGACAAGTTACTGGAATAGATACGAATCTCAATGACAAGTTACTGGAATAGATACGAATCTCAATGGCAAGTTACTATTTCTTCGCAGTTTTAGCTCACTTACTCCTTTTTTTTTTTTTTGTTATTGTCACAATATTGTTTGTGAATTTTTATTTGTAGAAGTTGAAAGTTCCTCTGACAGAGCTGCACGACTCGTTATCCAACTCTCGAGAAGATACCAGGCTCAGATTATTCAAACTTATGCACCCACCACAAGTCATGCTGAAGAAGAAATTGAAGAATTTTATGAGGAAATTCGTGATCTAAATAATAAAGGTAAGCAGCACTTGAAGATAATTATGGGAGATTTCAATGCAAAAATAGGGCAACGGCAACAGAATGAAACTTCAGTAGGTAAATTCGGTCACGGCAACAGAAACCAGCGTGGAAATACTCTCGTTGAGTTTGCAGAGGCAGAAGGGTTTTTCATCTTGAACTCCTTTTTCAAGAAAAAGCCACACAGGAAATGGACATGGAGACATCCAAATGGGACGACAAGTGAAATTGATTTTATTATGTGTAACAAAAAATTCGTCATAGAAGACTGCAGTGTGCTAAACAAGTTCAACACAGGCAGTGGCCATAGATTGGTGAGATGTAAGATGCACCTCAACACTAAACTCGAACGTAGCAAGCTCATAAGACAAACAAAATGTATTGACATAACCAACCTTAAAAAACACCATAATGCCTTCAAATTGGAACTGAAGAACAGGTTCTCTGCTTTAGAAGGCCTAACATCAGAAGAAGTGGATATTTCTGAAGTTAACAGAAAAGTAACCAAAGCTCTTATGGAAACAGCAACAAAATTAGCTGGGTCTAAGAACAAATTGTATGTGAACAAATTATCAGGAAAAACCAAAATGTTGATGCAAAAAAGAAGAGAGATGAGGACAACTAAAGAAGATGTGACTTCCAAAGTGGAATATATAGAGCTATGCAAGACAGTACGAAAAAGTATCACTGAAGACGTAAGGAAATTCAACTGTGAACTAGTAAGGAAAGCAATTGAAAACAACCAAAGCCTAAAGATAGCAAAGGGACATCTCAGTAACGAAAAAAAAACAGATTATGGCACTGAGAAAAGAAGATGGTTCTGTAACAAGAAATAGAGGCGAAATTTTGACAAGAGTGAAAGATTTCTACTCCAAATTATATGAAAGGGATGATACATGTACTCCAGGCATCATGAAAGGTACCAGAGTTCTTCCAGTCCTTCCAGCAGAAGTTGCACATGCAATCAAGAACATGAAGCGGGGAAAAGCTCCAGGAGAAGATGGAATTACTGTAGACATCATACAAGAAGCAAGTGGAGAAATCGAAACAGTACTCGCCCAAATTTTCACTCGATGCCTTAATGAAGGGAAAATTCCTGAGGATTGGAACAACGCTACAATGATCTTGCTACATAAAAAAGGTGACATTGAGGATCGCATGAACTACAGACCTATCAGCCTCCTATCAGTGGTTTATAAAATCTTCACTAAAGTTCTTTCACACCGCTTGAAGGTAACACTGGACATGGCTCAACCGAGAGAACAAGCTGGATTCAGGAGTGGCTACAGCACAATAGATCATATCCACGTACTGAGAGAACTGATTGAAAGAGAGAGGGAATATGAACTTCCATTGTGCATGGCTTTTATCGATTATGAAAAAGCCTTTGATTCGGTGAAACCATCAGCAGTTGCAATGGCTCTGAAATCCTGCGGTATTGAAGATGCATACATTAATATTATTAATAACATCTATGAAAATGCAAGTGCGAAGATTCTGCTATTTGAAAATACAACACACATAAAAATTGGAAAAGGAGTGAGACAAGGTGACACCATATCTCCGAAGCTCTTTAATGCCACATTGGAAAATGTCTTTCAATCACTGAACTGGGAAAACAAAGGCATAAAGATTAATGGAGATTATCTAACCCACCTTCGTTTTGCTGATGACATAGTCATTTTTGCAACTACCACATCAGAGCTACAGAGTATGATGCAGGAACTTGCTGACAAGAGTAAAGAAGTGGGATTAAAAATGAACTTTCAGAAGACAAAAGTGATGTTCAATGCTTTTACAAGAAATGAAGATTTATCGATTGATGGAGAAAAGCTGGAGATAACAGACACGTACGTTTATCTTGGACAGCAGATATCAAGTGAGGGTCACATTGGTGAAGAAATTAATCGGCGTACAAAACTTGCCTGGAGAGCTTTTGGAAGAAACAGCATAATTTTCAAGAGCAATATGCCATTATGTCTTAAAAGAAAAGTGTTTGATCAATGCATCCTTCCAGTGCTTACGTATGGTGCAGAGACGTGGACCTTAACTAAAAGAGACATACAAAGGCTGCAGACAACTCAAAGCAGCATGGAGAGGTGCATGCTTGGTGTAACCAGGAGAGATAAGAAGAGGAACACGTGGATCCGAAAAATGACAAGAGTGGAAGACATCATGATCAGAGTTAAATCCCTGAAATGGCAATGGGCTGGACATACTGCCAGAAGAACAGACCATCGATGGACAGCCGAAATTTTAGATTGGATTCCAAGGGACAGGAAAAGACCCAGAAGAAGACCACATGGAAGATGGGTGGATGAAATTCGAAAGCATGCGGGAGTGACATGGAGGAGACTGGCACAAGACAGACCGTTGTGGAGGAAACTTGGGGAGACCTTCGTCCAGCAGTGGATTGATAATGGTTGACAATGATGATGATGATGATATATATATAATCTTTTCTTTGTAAACTATTATTACAAAAATGATGTCTTTCTACCACTCTCTTAGACATTCGCTCAGATGACTCCTCTATTTTCCATAAGTACAAAAAAATTTACCAGCAAATTTATTTCATAAAATTCCTTTGAATTCGAAAAATTCAGGTGCGTTTGTCCTAGCTTCCTGAAGTCTTAGATGATTGCACTCGCCACGTGTTTTAACTGCTTAAATATTTTGGGGGAAGGTGGGGTGAGGGTGGGGGGGGGGCTAAAGGGTGGGCTCAAAGAAAAGTTAGCCTACCCGTAGCGTCGAGCCTGGGATGCAGTAAGAAGATAATGGCCGCAGCTGTGGGCAAGTGGCACTGGCGGCTTCATCAGGATAATACGCCTGCCCATTCTTCACGTCTCGTGAAGTTTTGTTTTTTGGCAAAACATGGTATCACCCAGGACAGACAGCCTCGTACAGCCCACCCAGACTTGGCTCCCTGCGACTTCTGGCTTTTCCCAAAGCTAAAACCGCCGCCGTTGAAAGGGAGGAGATTTCAGACCTTGGACGAGATTAAGGAGAACGCGACTAGGCAGTTGATGGCGACCCCGAAAGAGAACTTTGCAGACTGTTTTGAAAAGTGGAAGGGACACTTGGGTAAATGTGTGAGGTCCCAAGGAGAGTACTTTGAAGGGGATTAAATCACCATTTTACTAGGTCAGCTACATTTTTTTTTTAATATTTAATGGCTGGATACTTTCATGATAGACCTCGTATTAATATTTTACGGGCTATTAAGGGATGCAACAGGACTTTCGGACGTATCAAGTTTCAAACTAATTTACTTCTAAAGATATTCTACTTGGAAATCAGTGACGTTTATTTTCACAATCATTACTTCGCGAAACAAATGGGTGTGTTTGATCAATAGATTGAACACCGACATGCTTTCTGCGTAGAAACAGAGGTGACAATGATGCATAAGGAATATGCATGCAATGAAGATAGATCCCCGCGAAAGGGGTTATTAATTTTTCCAAATCGTATGATACACTAAATTGAATGGAATAAAATTCAGATCAGTGTAATTGCAATAACTAAAGGTTTCTGAAAAAGCTAAACTTTTCAAATACAAACACTGAACGATATTTGGAAATCATTCTATGATACACAATTTACAACGTAAATAACAATGTAGCGTGGATGTTGAAACTATGCTGATATGAACATAAAAGTTTTACTATGAATTTCACCCATGAGCAATAAATATGCAGGGACGAAATAAGTGTCTCTGGCAACATGGGCACAGACAAGATGGCACCCCCCCCCCCCCCCCCACAAAATTTGTTCTTCTGCTAAATGGCGTGGGATCATGGCGTTTATGTGTCTGTTTGACTGGAGTGTGTTTTATTGCGTTATGTTAAGTAATGTTGCAATGATATTTACTATTGATGAAAAATATAGTAGGTCTATTTCATGTGTACCAGTTGTACGTTTCAAATTATTGACCTTCAGGATTTTGTGAAAAATAAATACGCTATGATAATAACATTTATTATTATAAAACAATATAATGCACCAGAAAAGACTGGCTTATAATCTTAGAAATAAAAACAATACGCGAGGCTCTGGTCCGCTGAAGTAGTTTGTGCTCAACGCAAACAGTAATTTTAATTGCTTCCACATATTACTATAAATTAGCATATTATTAGACGTCAAGGCAAGACGGACATTCCTCGAGCTCTCTCTTCCTCCCCCTCTAAACCAGCACATTACAAGTTTCAAGGTCAGACTATCCCATAAAATAATTAATTATTGTAGCATTTTGGCTTGCCCCAATACAGCCGGTAATCGACGCTCTTGCTCAGTTAATGCTCTCCGTTCACACATATGGAGTACAACTACAAGTAATATAAGTTTCAACAATTAATAAATTTTGTAATACTATTTAAGAAATTTTTTTCTGCGGTGGTGGTGCTAAAATATTCATAAACAAAAAACTCTTCCAGCATGAAACCCCTCTAAATCTGGCGCCCTAGGCCCGTTGCTTAAATCGGCCCTGTACATATGGGGGGGGGGGCATCTTTGGTGTCACAACAGCAATGCATTTGCTCTTACTGTAAGTTCCTGTGCTGATCTTTTTGACTCATTCCTTAGTCTTACCGTTGGACTTTCGCTTTACTTTAAAGTCTGACACAGGCCTTTTTTATTCCGGTTTCTGTTCCAATGGAACAGTGGAGATTGGTTATTTCAGCACATATTTATAATCATAGTACTTACTGCTAACTAACGGAAGTTTGAAACTCATTTCAGGAAAAGAAATTGAAGACAAAATGGAATGTTGCCCTCAATTAAAATACAAAATTGAGGACAATTTCGTTTCGAAATGAGGAAATGATTGAGGACAACGTCTGACACATTATGGTAAAGCCGAAGATTAGCAAAGAATGTTATGAACTGTTTCATAATTATCCAGTTTCATGGGAGAACATCCCATGAATCTGAAGGATGATTTTCATGTGAAATAAGTAAAAAATAGCAGTAAAATAATATCATGCAGAATATTACTTCTGATAAATTTTAAATGTCACTCACAGGGACACATACAAACAAAGCTACATTTTGATTTTGTGCTGAAATTTCATTGTGATTCTGTACAAGACAAAATAGAAGGCAGAAAAATTATTATACACCGAGCGGATAGAAATCATGGAGTACCTGCATATTATCTCTATGAAAAGGAATATTGCAAGTCCAATAATTTCACTTGATGAAACAGTTTAATGAATAAAAGTACTGAACAAAAGATGTAAAACTCTCATTGGAATTTACCAAATGGAATCAAATTTAGCATCAATTACTTATTCAACTGCATGAAAGTGGATGCTGAAAAAGATGAGATTTATTCTCCATCCTATAAATATTTTAATTAAATGCAGTTCAAACAGAAACGAAATAACACCACGATTATCGAGATGATTTTTGTTCGACGCTTCGGCATGTCCCCCATTAATGCATGATTTGCAACTTAATTCAAGGAAAAATTCATCTGCTTTAAAAATAGTTCCATACCTTTATGAGTCCATTTTCTTTCAATTAAATAAGTAATTGGTGCTAAATTTGGTTGCATTTTGTAGATTCAACTGAGTTCGACGACTTTTGTTTAGCACATTTTTTCCTATTTCAATTATTTTGGAAGATTTCAAAAATTGAGGGCATTTGACATCCTTAACCAATTTTAACGGAATTGAGGACGAAGCATTGAAACTGAGGACTGTCCCTAGAAAGTGAGGACGTCTGGTCACCGTTGTGAAGTGTGCTCCCATGTTACCGAACGGCACGTTTGACCATCAAGAAAGGGGTGAAACTGCGCATGCTCAGCTACTCGCTCAGAGAAGTGTAGAGGTTCTTCGTTCGTAAGGCAAGCACAATGATTTTCTTATGCTGAACAACTTGAATTTTGTCGAACAAAGCAGTATTCTCCCCTCTACCACAGAAATTGATGTTTTTTGTGCACCTGATAACCTTGATTAATGTGCTTTTTTTTTTTTAACTTTCCGGTTTTGTTTTGTTTTTGTTTTGAAGAATTTCTGCTCCGATCCGGAGGTTTTCAGCTCAACAAATTCTCTACGCTCTGAAATTCAGATAAGATAAGAATGTCAAATCTAGTATGTGACAAAATGCCATGCTACTAGAGAACATTTCTTGCACATAGTATTCTGTGAGGCTGAGAGAAGTACACGTTCGTCTCAAGTCCTGAACATGAATTACTTAAAAGTGACAATTCGTGAATACTGCTTCAAACAAAGCATGGAATGCATTCTAAAAACTGTTCAAAATTGTCAAAAGCCCAAATTATAAGACAAAACCATTTGGGGTTAAGTGATTGCCAGTTTTTATTTTCTTGACATTTTTATAACACGTAGTCAATTTTCCCGTTAGTTTAACAAAATGCCCTCGAATATGTCACCTAGACCTAGAGCACAGGCTCACTTGCTTCCATAGACGAGCCACTCCTGTATTATTGGCATTACCCAACTTCAATGGGTAAAGTGACAACTTTGTTTTACACGAGGTTAGGTGTGAATCTCTACTTGAGTCATCGTTTCTAGTTTCTTTCTCTTATGCCAGTTATGTTACTCCTCAGTTATATTTTCATTCTGAACGACACATCAGAATCTCCAAATTTCTCCATATGTTTTGGCAGCTGGTCAGATTGTAAATAAAAGATGATACTCTCAGTATAGAGAGTTGAAAATGATGTAGTCTGTAAGAGAGATGACTAACGAATGTTATCCATTAATATGTGACATTTCGTTGATTTGTTATAATACGATACGGCGAATTGTTTTTAAGTGAAGCGCGTTAACACGAAGTTGTGCATCAGCATCTGGCTACGAATAAAGAAAGCTGTGAAGTAGGCCTATGTTTTTTTCTCTGGATCACGCGAACTCTGTCCGTTAGTATTGTTATCATTAGTACTTAAGTGTATAATTAGTATTCAAGTATTGTAAATCGTTAGTATTCAAGTGACTGTTTAATAGCAAGCTAATAGCAACAAAATAACTTTAAAACATTATAAAGTCGGAAGTTGTGAGTGTTGCTCTGTTGATCTCGTTCAGTGCCAGCAGCACTGTCAGACTCAGACGCATCCCGTACTTTGCTCAGTTCAGCCTGACTGAGCAGTCATTGACATTAATTACCCAATTGGCAGTTGCTGCTGGTAACACATAATTTTCGGTGGAGACTTCTGCGAAGGACAGCTTCTTCCAAAAATCACTACCACAATGTGTTCATCCAAATGTTTTGTCTCCTCTGTAGTTTTCTTTAATATTTTACAATATGGTTCGTCTCCTCCTTGTTGCTCACATGCGCTCATTGCAATGCATACACTTTGTCCCAACACAACAGTCATTAGAGAGTTCAAATATACTTCGGGATTCCGTAGCTTTTTTATTCGTCTTGTATATCTGAGTTCGGGGAGCACATGCGCCGGTAACATCCTGTTATCGAGATTATGTAGCTGGGGTAAAGGCAAGGCGTGAAATAGTAATGAACTGTCTCTCTTTTGGCGTTCTTGATTAAAAAACTACATTCAAATCCATAGGCTTTAATTTAATCTTTTTCTACTCCATCAAACATTAGGCAAGTCTGCTTGTTCCGGCCTCATTTCTCTACCCATCTCTTCCTTGGCCTGCCTCGCTTTCACTTTCTTTTGCTCTGCAAACGAAGAAAGCTCCTGGCAGTCTTTCATCTGCATTCTTTCGAATTCTCCAATCATCTTTCCCTATAGTCAGCAATTTTACTGTTTAAGCTATGAATATGTAAATCATTACGGATGTCTTTATTTCTTACCTGATCTAATCTTGTACAGCACTTCAATGATCATAAGAATCTCAGTTCAGCTTAGATATCTATTTCTTACAGTCCAGGCTTTAAATCCATATAACAGAGTTATGTGGCCGTTACTTTATGGAATTTTAATGGAGTATCCTTTCTTGTTTTTTTTTTTTAAGTTTTTAAACTCTTTCATTTAATCGTTAGCAAAAATATTGCTTTTATATCACGCTAAATCCAAATTTCCCTCAGTCTGTTGTGTTCATACCTAAGGTCAACCACCCAAGAAAAAGTAGTTTTCGGCGCCAAATCCAGACATATCAATCCATTGATTTTAATTAAAAAAAAAAAAAAAACATTCTGAAGAGAAAGAAGAAATGTTTTAAAATTTCTCTCTTGAAGTTCACTCTGGTCCGAGGAGCTAAGCTAAGCAGCAGTAAGATGCGAAGTACTTTGGAGGATGGTATGCTAAAATATTTTTTCTCCTTATAATTCCGATCTAAATTGCATAAAGCAACAAATGTTTCCTAACGATAAGCCTCAAAACAAAACAAAACAAAACAAAAACAGTCTAATTGAGTTTTTCTCTAATTGAAGGTTTTTCACTATAACTTTCCATGCTTTTCAGTGGAGATGGATCCTATTCTCTCAAATGAGTTTAATCTTTTGTTTTTCGGCTTTGTTTTTTTTTCTTTCACGAATAACAGAATTTGACTGCAATCACCGAGTTGTTCTGCTCGATCGCCCTCGAAAATCCAAAACAAATCCCCTTTCTACAAATCTTACTTAGAAGTCTGCGATGACTACAAATATAAAAAAATAACTTTCAAAAGGCAACACAGTGGTTAGGAGCCTAAGGTACGGGCTTCACATGTCCGGGATTGAACACCGGAGCAAGACAAAGATGTGCTTGCCTTTTCTGCGCTATCTATTTCCCATCTGTGGCTCCAAATTATGAAAGGATGTCTTTCCACAATCCTAGATGCTCATGAAAGTCTTAAAATTCTACAAATTATTAGGTGTGAAACTTAATTCTCGGACCCTAACCGCAAGCAATCATAGAACGTCGGCAAATGCAAATAGCTGTGTGCGATAACGGTTGATTGCAGCGCCATCCAACAGCTTTCCGGGCAACCGTAACCGCTCACAGCTGTAGTGACAGAAGGGACGAAAGTTGACGCTGAAAGCAATGTCGTTCGAGAAGCAACATTTGAGGCACTGCCTCCTGTTCGGGTTTCAGCTGAAAAAAGTGCCGCGGAAGCCCAGCAAATGATCTGTGCTGCTTTGGGTGAGGCTGCTGTGTCCTACAGTACGTGTAAGAAGTGCTTCCAGCGGTTTAAGCAGGGAAATTTTGATCTCCGTGATGCAGAACGTCCGGGACAGCCACAGAAAGTTTATGATGAGGAACTGGAACAATTGTTGGATGCGGATCCCTGTCACACACAGTCAGAGCTCGCCCAGGAACTCGGAGTAACACGGCAAAGCGCCTGCGCAAGCTTGAACGGATTCACAAGGAGGGCCGTTGGGTGCCCCACCAACTCACAGCTGCGAAAAAGTCTAGGCGCTACGATGTTGCTTTGTCCTTGCTCTCCAGATTCAAGAAGAAGGATATCCTCCACAAGATTTTGACCTGTGATGAGAAGTGGATTCTCTACGATAATCCTAAGCGGCGCAAATCGTGGGTTTATCCAAGCCAGCCAACCACCAGTACCGCCAAACCGAATATCCATGCCAGGAAGTTGTTGCTGTGCATATGGTGGGATCAGCGCGGTGTCGTACACTATGAGTTGCTCAAACCTGGTGAAACGGTCAGTGCTGAGCGTTATTGTCAGCAACTCATTCGTGAGTGACGCACTGCAGGCGAAAAGGCCATATACCGTAAAGGGCAGAAGGTCGGTCAAGTTGCTTCAGCATAACGCGCGTCCTCACACCGCGAAAACGACTCTAAACACGATCACCAACCTGGGATGGTAGATTTTGTCCCACTGCCGTATTCTCCAGACTTCGCCCCGTCGGATTGTCACCTGTTTCGCTCCCTGCAACATCACCTGTGTGATACGCACTTCACTTCTGTCGAGGAGGTCCACATAAGAATTGATGACTTTATCAACTCGAAACAGCCCTCTTTTTTCCGCAGTGGTATTCGGCAGCTCCCTGACCGATGGCTCTGATGTATCCAACACGACGGGGATTATTTTCCTGATTAGGTACGTATTCGATTTACTATAATTTGCTGTCAACGTGTCGTGCCTGTGGCCGAGAATTAAGTTGCACACCTAATAAATAAAAATAAAAATATAATGAGATACTTCAACTATTCCTACAGCTCTCATAACTTTTGCCTTTGTCTCCCACCAGGGCGTTCTATCCTTTATCTTATTATATTTTTCCAAGAAAAAAACAAAGCAAAAAAAATCACTGTTGGCAAAGGTGTAATCCTGAACTTGGAAAATCGGATCCATACAACATGTGGTGTATATAATCTATTTTTATTTATGTTTTTGTTGCTGTTCCTTATGCAAATTTTATTTATCTCTCGTTTACACTTTTCGAACCGAACGTCATATCTGAACTCACGATAGCTTTTATTCGTTTGGCGACCATGGCTGTGGGTCAAAGGTAAAAAAAAAGATAAAATCTCACTGCATTGAGGGAGAGGTGAGGAGATATTCTTCGAGATGAGCTTAACGTGCTTATTCCATGATACTACTCTCTCTCTCTCTCTCTCTCTCTCTCTCTCTGTGTGTGTGTTAATTGTTGTAGTGGTTAAAGCCTTTAATGTGTTCAAAGTCTTGAGTTGTACTAAGAGCAGTCAGTGTGTTCAACATCTTGTTTTTGTAAGTGCTAATTACCGTGAGAGCAGAGCTCCATTCGCATTGTGTCGTAAACGAAGATTACTTAGGAGTGAGCTGTAAGTAAATTTTGATTGTCCTAGTGCATTTTGAATTCTGAGACCGTTAGTCTAGCTGCTGAAGTGAAGTGTTAGATTTAAGCATTTAGGTGTTCAAGTGAAAATATTTAATTAAAACATTACAAACGCTTTTGAAGTAACTGACGTCTCATCTGGACGGCAGTTACTTGAAACCACGTGTCTCTGATTTTGGGATATATTTGGGATATATCATCGACTCTGAAGACTAGCGAGTATTAGTCACTATTTGTTTACGCTTTCCAACCGTAGGTTGAAGAAGCGTATATGCTCCAGCTTTTTCGTCCGTCTGTCCACCTGTAAGCACGATAACTCACGTCAAAATGGTTCGATTTTGATGAAATTTTAGTATGTGATAGGTGACCACTTGGGGACGAACCCTATTGAAAATGGGACAAATGGGGTTGTCGTAGGAGCGGGATCCCTTCCATTGCCCTTATGCCCCATAACTTGCGAAAATATGGTTTGAGTTCAATGAAATTTTAGTATGTGGTAGGGGACTGCCTGGAGACGAACCCTATTGAAAATGGGTGACGTGGGGTCAAAGATCAGGACATAGGAGCGGGATGCATTCCATTGCCCTTATGCTTCATAATGTGCGTAAAAATGGTTCGATTTCGATGCACATTTGTGGTAGGGGACCAGCTGTGGACGAACCCTGTTGAAAATGGGAAAAATGGTGTCAAAGGTCAGGACATAGGATCGGGATCCATTCCATCGCTCGTATCCCATACTATTAAGGTGGACGTCAAGTAATTTTGCTTCCTATACTTCCAATGGGAAAACTTTTGTACACATTTCTTTCACAATTAGTGTGCTCCCAAGGATGGAAATTTGAACATTGATTAAAATAACTTCGTATTATAACTTGGAATACTTAACATTTTCTAAAACATAACCATAATTATATTACAAAACAATAACGTTTCCTTTGGTGGTGTTGAAACCAGAAAAAAGATGGCGCGACCTGTACTTTGATGATGTCAGTAGACAAACAAATGTTGGATTGCATAATTATGGTTACATTTTAGAAAATATTAAGTATTCCAAGTTATAAATTGAAGCTATTTTAATCGATATTCAAATTTTCATCCTTGGGAACGCATTAATAGTGAAGAAAATGCGTACAGAAGTTTTTCCATTGGAAGTATAGGAAGCAAAATTATTTGACATTCACCTTAAAGGAGCAATTCTTGTATCTATGTAAATTTTATTTTGAAAACGGCTCTAAGGATTTTGGTGAAAGTCGTTAACCTACCGTTTTCTGGTACTAAAAATCGATTTAGCTTGATCTCGACTTTAGGAAAATTCGTTTAGTGCGTTAAATAACCACCCCGAATTACCACATTTTTAGTGTCACGGCGTCGTTCCATTATGTTACCCATGCTTAGAAATCTTATGGCGTCACATCTCGCGACTGAGATGTTGGCGCGCGGTCACGCCATCTGTCTCATTATGTCACGCGTTGTGTGTGGATCCTATTAAAGTTTTATGATGTCACACTCTTGCGAGCAGATGGTCGCGATTCCCATCTGCCTCATTACGTCACGCGTTTTGTGCGTATGTCCGTCCGCCCGATAACTCGCGTAAAAATCGTTCGATTTCGATGAAATTTTAGTATGTGATAGGGGAACACCTGGGAAGGAACCCTATTGAAAGTGAACGAAATGGGGTCAAAGGTCAGGACATAGGAGCGGGATCCATTCCACTGCTCTTATGCGTCATAACTAACGTAAAAAGGTTCGATTTCGATGAAAATTTAGTATCTGATAGGGAACCACCTGGGGACAAACGCTATTGAAAATGGGCGAAATGGGGTCAAAGGTCAGGACATAGGAGCCGAATCACTTCCATCGCCATTATGCGTCATAACGTACGTAAAAAATGTTTCTCGATTTGGATAAAATGTTAGCATGTTGTAGGGGCCTGCCTGGGGACGAATCGTGTTGAAATGGGGTCAAAGGTTAGGACACAGGAGCGGGATCTATTCCATAGCGCCCTTATGCATCATAACTTACGTAAAAATGGTGCGATTGCGACAAAACTTTATTATGTTATTTCGGAGGTATACTGAGCCGGTTTTGTTGAATATCATCGAAATAGGATCAAAGGTCAGGGCACAGGACCGAGATTTATTCCACAGCCATTATTCTCATAACTTGAGTAATGATTTCTGGTATGTTGGAAAGCGTATTGTAATCAATGCATTGCATGATTTTACTAACTTGTTTTTTTGTTGTTTTACCTAAATGGAACTCTACCACATGCTGGAGAATCATTCTGTGACGTACCTGCCAGCAGGACGCACACGACATAAAGGCAGATAGTAGTCAGAACAAACGTCCGCGTAGCTCAATTGGTAGAGCGACTTATTCCGGAATGAGGGGATCCGGGTTCGAATCCTGGCGTGGACAGAAATGACGGAGAAATTTACTTCGTTATAATTCGACGTTTTAGACGACGTGTGATGCAGGGAAGAAAACATAAACCGCTTTGAGGGTTTTTTAAATTTGCCAATTAGTTTAGTGAGATGTCCTTTGTTCGACACTCCGGTTTTTGGGTTATTTTCCGCTGCCATTTTCACCCGAAGATCCGTTGCACCTTTTATCTATGTATAATGCATTGTCTCATGACTATAGCTGAATTGCGGATGTTCAATTTCTTTCTGAGCTTTGCATTTGCTTTAAGAAGCTCCATCAAAAGACTGAGCATGTTCTGCGTCGAGTGGTATTGATTAGGTTTGTATTTGGGAAATCTCTTACCTCGGGCAAAATGCTCCATTATTCAATTGACTAAATTCAACCTATCAACGTGGCCCTGGTCGGTTGTGTTTTTAGCGAAATCGAGTAATGCTTTGAAAAGTTCTCCTTAACTGTTGGTCCGTTGTAATTTTCCTAAATGAAGACTTGTAGTTCCAGGCGTTAATCATCGATTGCGCAATAAGAACGGAGTTGATCATCTTACTGCCGCCAAGGGAAAACGCTTTTCTACACACACACACACACACACACACACAGGTGAACGCGGAACAGAATTGCGCCTCTGCAGGAGCAAAATAGATAATAGACTGAACAAATATAAATAAATCAGATTCAGTCTAATAATAGACTGGGCCAGACTGCTTAGAAGACGTTACCCCGGTGGCTCAGTGGTCTAAGGGCTGGCTTCTGATCTTTCGTCCGAAATGGGTTCGAATCCCGGTAAGGCATCGATTTTGTGGTTGTCTTACGTCACTGGCTTCCTAGAACCAGTGGCCGACTGCTTGTAGCCCATCACGGACGACTGCTTGTAGCCCATCAAGTTGCTCACGGTGGTCGTTAACCCCCCCCCCCCCCAAAAAAAAGGCCAAGGTGTGTGAATCTCTTTCACTGTGCTCTGTGATTCATAAAGATGTTTGTCCGCGGATTTTATAAAAGAAAATCAAACATATGTATTCTAACTTTCCTATTGCATTAGTGAAACAACGTTTTTATCACTGCCTTGTGTAACTCTAAGATTTCTTTTTTCAATGGCGTACAATTTAAAATTAGTTTTACATACACAGAGACGGGATGTTCCTTAAATGCTGATGGAATGATTCAACTCCGAAAATAAATTCGAAGACTAAAGGTCGAAGGAAAAACAGATTGAAGGAAATCGAAGCAATAGAGACACAAATGTGAAGTTTTTAGATATTAGATTTATCCACAGGTTTTGCTACCAACAATCTATTCTTTTTACGCTGTTAAACCAAAAACACTTAAATTTGACCAAATATTTACGCGAGGAAAACTGGGTTGCATAGTTTGCTTATTTATTCGACATATCTTTAAGCACATTAAGCAGCAGTACCCAAGGCATTGGGACTGCATCTTCTTTAAGAGAAGTTTGATTAAGGAACGGCAGGAGAATAACGACGAAGATTTTCGTCTTTTCCCGACTTCCCAATCTCTTCGGATTTGAATTTTAAAAATACTGAAATTATTATTCGCGAAAGGCTTCCGCTAATACGTTTGGAAACTGTATTATCCACCATTACTCTTGGGTTCGAGAAAATTACGTATTATTTATTCATCTAAATCATGAAAAAGACAATCAAAGCCATGAAGATTAGAGGCGGCTCAGCCCCTATTACAAAAAATAAAAGATCGAGTCTCAAAAATAAAGGTTTGTTGTGGAAACTCTGCTTCAGTCCTGTTTTTACTTATGGCAGTGCCATATGGGGTGTTTGTTCCAATAAGCAAAAAAAAAGAAAATCACCTGTTTTCAGAATAAAACTCTAAGAATGATGACAGGTCTCGATGGAACGTACCTCTAATCACGAAATTTGGAATATGTAAACTCAATTCACTGTACTATGCATGAAATAGCAAAGACGCACTCTGACAAAACTATGGATCATCCGAATAAACGCACACTGAAAAGAATTCGCGTGAAAATTATGACATTAAGGACCTTGTAAAATACAAAGGGCCAAAATCTATTCTGGGAAGAATACAGGAAAAAAAAATCCCTTAAGAACTAGGCCAAGAGACATCCAACTGGGACTAAAAAAATTAGTCTTTTAGGAAAGTAATAGAAAAAAGCGTTTTCGAAATGTGCGAATTGCTAAAATATTTTTCTCCCAGAAATTTGAAAACGTCCGCTTTTCGCACAAGGCAAGCAAAGTCAGGAAAAAGATAAGGGCCCTTTTCAGGGCATTTTAGTGAAAAATTGAATGTTTTTCGCGTGAGTTCTTTTCAGTGTGTTTTTATTTTATTTTTTAGGCTCCCCCTTTTCTTGCCCTTTCCCCTCTCACTGGTTCTTGGGCCTGGGTGCCCTTCGGTGTGAGACAACACGTATAGTATGTACAGCAGCTTACAACTTCACATTCTTAACAGGAAACCGTATATTTCTAAAACACTAATTTATTTCCGCACAATTTTTCTTTAACCTTTTCACTGTCAAACCCGTAATTACACGTGTTGAAATAATACACCGGTGTTGTCCAACCCGTAAATGTATGTTGCGCTGTGCCAACCCTTTACATATCGGTTTCCCCGTGAAACACGTAATTTTACGGTGTGCACTGATATGCCGATTGCAACAAACCCGTAAGTGTACGTTTTCTCGGCAGAGTTCAGTTCGTCAAACCCGTACATATACGTGGAACAGCGGCGCTAGTTGAATGTCGCATGTAACATGCAAAGTGATTGTAAAGGAAAGCTACTGCGCACTTCCACAGAATAGTTATAGTTCGGAGTTGCGATTGACGACTGAAGTATATACCTGCTGGAAATCACGGAGAACGAGAAAGATGGCGGGGAGAAGTAAATGAGCGATGTTACGGGATGACGAAATGGACATTATTATAGTCGACAGCGACTCGGAAGCAGTGGCGTAACTACCACCCCCGCAGCTGCGAGGGGGGCGCAGGTAACGAAGGGTCGTGCTGCAGCTGCCAGGTATAGCTTTATGAAAAAATTCGAACACGCACAATAATTAACCCAAAGATTCATACTTTGCTTTAAGATATATTTAGCTTTGCCTAAATGAATGCTTAGTTTCACTTTTAAAACACTGAATGTCCTTCAGATTGAAAGTGTTCGGCTCTTTGACTTCAGGTAGCAATACGATTGCTCTGCTATGGATTGTAAATAATACGATCGCTCTCCAATCGCCCTCTCTCTGCGCGAGGCTACCGTGGGATTCCCCGTGGAGGATGTGAGAAAACAGTCAGTTACCTAGGACTACGTGCATGACAGGCGTCAACATTTATTCACAGCAGCATTCACAGGGCGATTTCTTCAAGTGATTTATTTTAGTTTTGGACAAAGCAATTACATGTATTGTCAAATCTATTACTTAAAAAGTTAAAACTACAGGGCTGTGAGTACCACCATTACTTTTGCAAATACTCTCCCTAACCTCCTTCCCTCCCAAACCACCCCTCTCACACACCGCGAAAAATGCATCCCCCCTCGTGTTCGAAATCCTTTTGAAAACTACTGTGCTTAGGGGTGCTGAAGTAAATCTTGCGGGTGGGTGGGAAGGTGGGGGGGGAGCACGTTGTGCTAGTTACGCCACTGCTCGGTCGGAAGCTGACTTTTTGGACGATGAATGTCACTCTGATGATACCGTAATTGAAACATCGGTAGAGAGTGACAGTGATAGTGCCTGTGACCAGTCGAAAGTACAAGATGATGACAGAAGTTCACCTGCACCAGCTAAACGCATAAACAGGAGAGAAACCATCACTGACAGACTATCATTTGCCACTTATCCATCAGCTGATCCAGAGATTCCACAGACCGACACCCAAACCGAAAAGAGTAAGACCCTCGACAACCCGGCAAGACTCACTGCTCGACATTTCACTTCCCTGGTTCCTGCTACGAAGAAGAACGCTACTCGTGTTTGTGTGGTCTGTTCCCAAACCAAGAGAAAGGACAAGAGAAGAAAGGAATCACGTGACGTTGAACTATGTATTGTTCCCTGTTTTGAGGAATATCACAATCTGATGCATTTTTAATTATTATCTTATTATATTACTATTGTTGAGTATTATGTAACATGACTTATAACACCATTGTACTTTCTATACATTACATTTTGGTCAACTGTTTTGATACAATTAAGTGCCATAACTGTATTTGCAGACATCGCATTTTTCTGTTACTCAAAAACCTGACACAGAGCGTCTGTGCATGCATAAATTACAAGACAGTGAAAGGGTTAAGATCTCTGTTATCAGGGTACCCTGTCCCCACTCCTATATTCTATTTTTCACCTCTTCCAAAAGACTCATCGAATTGCAGCTAGAAGTGCTCTCCACTTTTTGAGGTTTTCGTCGTTTCGTTTCGAAATTTTCTCACTGGCACTGACGAATTAAGAACTTACAGAATTATTTTCAGATTTTGAATTAAAATGTCTCTAATTCAATAAATATAAGCGAGTTTTGAGTAAACCCAATATCATGATATCAAAACAATAAAAAAAGCAAGCAAATTAAAAAGTTATTTATTACCTTTTGTAACTTTATATTCATGTGAAGCAATATTTCCGGCAGTGACAGTAATAAAAGCATCACAGTGAAACAATCTGTTCGGTTATTTCGCAGGAAGGTAAAACAAATTCATCAAATGCTTTTTAACAAAGAAGCCCACGAAATCAGGGCTGCCGGTATACTGTAGTTAAATGTACGAACAGCAAAGGATGATCCGCGTCATGACATAACAATCTCTTAGGGGAAAAGAGAAAAAAGGTATCAAAGACAGAATATCATTCTCTCTCTCTTTCTCTCTCTCTCTCTCTCTGTCACACACACAAACACACACACACACACTTTAAAATGGACTTTCCGGTGAAGACTCACACACAGATACTAAAATGGCTGTAGCGGTGAAGACACAAACAAATACTAAAATGGCCGTCCCTGTGGCGCAGTGGTCTAAGTATTGGCATCTGACCGTTCGTTCGAATGGTCCGAGTTCGAGTCCGGGATGATGCATGGGTAATATCCTTGTATTGCGCCTGCAGATTCATCAGCCGCCCCGCCCCGGTGGCACAGTGGTCTAAGAGATGGCGACGGGTCCCCGTTCGAATCCCGTGAGGCATGGATGATGTGTTTGTCTTACGGCGCTGGTTCTCTCCTTTCCCTGGAACCAGTGGCCCTAAATTAGGGACGGGCGACTGCTTATAGCCCACAGAGTTGCTTACGGTGGTCGCTAAACCTACAAAAACAAATTATTCGTCAGCTGGCATTTGGCTTAGTGGCTTTCCCACAACTCCGCTTGGAAATGGAAATAGCCGTTGCTAACCAACAGCGTAAGTAGTTAAATTTCCATCAAATGCAGGTGTGTCGCTAAGATATATATTTTTCATAGTGGGTTGTTAAAGTAGGTAGCTCTGCAAAGAGATTATCTGAAAAAAAAAGGCTTGTCACCATTTCAGAAAACTTTGGAACTTGCACTTATAAACTTCTAGCAATGCATGAACCAAACACCTTCTGCGTCTCTTCACTCTTTAATGAATTACTACGCAGTTTCTCTTTCATTAAGGCGCTTGATAATTCATTTTCCTTCCTATGTGCTTGCCAATGTCCATTCCCTTCCCTGGTTCTTATGCGTACGCGCTTAATTTCCTTACTACAGTACTTGGAACGTCTCCTACTTCTTTGTCTGTTAATCGGGGACAATAAACTAACGCGTAAGAGTCAGATATGATAAGATATAAATACGGCGGTTCACATGTCTGGTTTTATTCCTCCTTAATGGAGTTCAGAAGTTGGAATTAGTTTCTAGTAAACACATAGATAGAGATGTGGTAGTATTTTGAGTGAAGCATCGAAATTATGCATTGCAACTCACCAAAGCGTTGTTAAGAAGCAATTCAGAGAAGTTGATATCAGTAAGTGTGTAACAAGAAAAACATTGTGAGCCACAGATCTGCTTGTGTTGATAGAATATACTTACGTTGCTCTATCCAAAATTTTCAGATACTACTCTTTGCTGGGAAAGAATTTCATTTTCTTTATTTTGATGACTAAAGGCAGGTGGTGTTGGTTTACATTCCTTATTCAGCTTAGCCTTCGCCAAAGTAGCAACAACAGAGAACCCCTTTGTCTTCCTCATCATCCTGTTCTGCAGTTTGTTCCAGAGGTGATCAATGAGACTTACGGTGATTTCAGCAGGACAGACTAATGTCGAAACATTGTAGTCCTCAGATCAGTCTACAGCCCTTGTAACACGAGCTGAGAATTATCATGCTGGAGGATGTAAAGCCAGTTGTGGGGGTGACCCTATTGCCCCTGTGCTAATTCCCGACTCCACCCCGGAAGTCTTCAGTTTAATTTATTAGCAACTATCCACACACCAGCAAATCTACTCAGGTTCGTCCATACATAACTTTCGTATGTAAATCTAAGGCCCAGGCGCTCTCTCCCTCAGCTTTAATTGGAGTGATCTGCTAAACGAGGAAGGGGGGGTTAACTAAGGCATAAGATCTTAGCTGCAGTAATCACTCCGTGGAAGAGAATAAATAAAGTTATCAAAGTCAATTTAAAGCCTGAGAGTCTGATTTCTCACGATGACGGCTTCGATGAAAGAGTATCTACGGTATATCTGACTCGCCACGTTATAAACCGAATCTGTTTTCGGATAGCCGACCTATCTCTTACCGCTATCTACATTCGGAATCTATCCGATTCTCCTCATAATTTCTACGCACTTTACCGCTGCTCCTGTCGGAAACTTCGGTGCATCCACGCACATATCGTACACGAGTTACTGCAACTCAGGGTCTTCCCTCGGGAAGTACTCGGCTTCCCCTCAACATATTTTTCCGGGAGCTCCTGCTCCCACGTCTTAACGCTTCAGAAACGCAATTCCAACTCCTCGTTCCTCTCTTTTGGCCCACGTGACCTCCTTCCTCCTCCTCGGAGAATCCGCAGCATTTCTCTTGGTAAGTTGCCCCTAGGCACTGACCTCTGACTTTGCAAATTCCGGATCACTCCCAACTTAAGCCCTCAGGCTACCATGACTTCTAGTTTGGAAGAGCAACCTCTCGTTGGTCCCTCCACCACGCGCACCTGTCGTTCTTATCGCATGCCCAGATCTCCCGTGGCATTCCTGTCTCCACCGCCTGCGTTTGAAACCAGACTCTCTATAGATACATTGATACAATGAAAACAATAGCAGCATACTATCATAATAAAGGAAGATTACAATCTGCCAGACCTACTGGCGACCTTAGACATCGAATTTTGCCTAGCTCTACTTAGGAAACCTCTAAATGAAGGATTTACAGTAGTCACTAATGGCCCTACGGAACACCATGTTCCCGTTTGTGATTGTTTGCCTCGTAATCCGTTGGTGCCATTAGGGCCACGCCAGACATCTGCAGTATTCAACAATGGCGTTGAAATAAAGAAAGTTATTTCCTCCGTGGGAGAGAGAAGTACTTCCCCAAGGTAAAATTCCGTTTCTCATAGTCGAACACGTGACATTGTTTCTTCCTGAATATGCCTAAATTAACATAAATGTATACATTATCTAATATACGGTACAATGAATTATTAATTTTCGCCCTTACACCAGTTTTGATGAATTGCCAAAGTGTAGGTAGCTTTGAGTTATGAAAAACATCTCCGAGTTAAAGGTTCTTTGTACTGCTTCTCCCTTAGCTTAAATTATGTGAAGGAGACATAGACCGCTACGCACATAGGTAGACGGCACGCACTGGTCATTCTCGACATAAAAAAATTATTTGAACATGTAGTGTGATCGGTCGTCCGAAAACATTTCTTCCACAGATGGAGGGTCTAAAAAAAGTGGGGGAACTGCATTTCAAATGGTTTCTAGTATTCATTAATGTTCTGTAGGGTTTGTGTCTTATAGTTTTGACCTAAAAATTGATGCTGGGTGAATCCCTACCGACCGTGGAAGTATTTCTTACCTTATGAACTTCTGCAAATGATTTTTCTCTCACTGTTCGCATGACTCTCTCCAGGCTTTGACCAATAAATCGATGTCGTTATTTTGGGCCTCCCGTCCCTTTTTTAAATTTCAATAACATTTTTGCTCAGCCATTTCATTACTACTTTGCTACTTAAAAAGATCAAACGAGTTGCGGTAAAAACGCAATTTCAGTGTGGTATTCATCAGTCAAAAGTCTCTGGTGGTCCTTAAGCCCTTTACTATAATATAACGTATTCGCTGAGAAGTTGCTTAGATTGTATCGGACCGACGAACCTCTTGGTAAGTCCTATACTAGAACACAAATCAGTGACGAGTTGCTCATATGATAACCGACAGTCTAAACTCCCTGAAAATACGTAAGCGCTCTACGAGGATACACGTCAGTTACGACTAATATCTATGGTTTTATATAAGTAGAATTTATTTAAATTCTACGTATATATTATATTAAAGGCATACTAGCTTGTTTTTTTCCCTTAGGGAGGGCGGTGAGTACTTTCACATTTCGAAAATGGCAGACGTTTCTTGGTCGAGTTAAATGCTGAGGATGTGTAGGCGCTGTTCTCTCACAAATGTGGGAGAAGAGTCTAAGTTAATTAGGCAGTTGGGTTTTGAAAATGTAAAATATCTAAAATCAGTGGCAATTTCTAAAATTTATTTTACGTGTGCGTGAACAAAACAATACCTGATGAACATATGAATGGTGGAACCGATTGGGGTTGAAGAGTCAGAATAAAATATTTGATGAAGACTTACTACCGTGTTAAAGGACATCTGAACGACGTCACTGCAACGGATGTAGTGAAATTAATATGATGGCTGAAAACAGTTGTTTAATGGTAGTTTTTTGCCACTAGTACTACCAGCTCATAGTATATGCACGCTAGTCCAAATTTATTGCTCGGTGCCAAAAACCTTTTTTCAGTCGATTGTCGATCAGTTGATTTTATGATGCAACAGTTTGAGAGCCAAGTGATCTTATTCTTAATAGATCTATGTAAAATTGAACATAGCAAAAATCTGGCTTTGGTAAGTAGGTAAAAGACTGTGCACAATTCAAACTTAACATACCTAACGCTAAAAATTAAATCAGGCGTTTTCATAAATCTTCGAGCGAATCTTTTCCGCCGTGACAGAATTTGGCAGATTTTTTTAGAAGCATTGAGTTCAGTTGGTTAGTAAAGCGTCTCGTAGTTACTGAAAATGTGAGTCATATTTCAGAATAAACTGAAAGTGTGAGTCACATTTCTGAATAAATTTAAAGTGTGAGTCGCAGTTCCGAATAAATTGAAAGTGTGAGTCATGTTTCCGAATAAACTGAAAGTGTGTAAGTCATATTTCCGAATAAACTGAAAGTGTGTCATTTCTGAACAAACTGAAAGCGTCAGTTATACTTACGAATAAACTGTAAGTGTGAGTCCCACTTAGGAATAAGCCGAAAGTCTGAGTCATATTTACGAATAAACCAAAAGTCTGAGTCATATTTCGGAATAAACTGAAAGACAGTCATATTTCCGAATAAACTGAAAGGCAGTCATATTTCCGAATAAACTGAAAGACAGTCATATTTCCGAATAAACTAAAAGACAATCATATTTCCGAATAAACTGAAAGTGTAAGTCATATTTAAGAAAAAAACTGGAAGTCTGAGCCATTTTTCCGAATAAACTGAAAATCTGAGTCATACTTCAGTGGTAACCTCAAATCGAGAATTATTTAATCGCTTAGCCAACTTTCTCTGCATTCCAAACTCTGATAAGCATTTTTTTCGTTTTTTTATTACGTACTCTCTTTTTTGCTCATATTCTTCGATTCTGGTGGTCTGACTTCTTTCAGTTCACTTTGCTTCTAACAAACTAGTTTTCCAGCTTTGTTCTTCTTCTGACATTGTATTCGGCATGACGTGTTGCTCTTGAAGCCATTACTTTTGTTCAGCGCAGACAAAAGCATTTGATTCAAATTTTGAATAGTCTAATGTCTAACATCATGGTCACATATCTAAAGTAGTAATCGTATCTTTAAATGTAAACAATAAATTCATTTTCATATACTCTAAAATAAAACTGACCCACTCTGATAAAATCATCCGCGAACCGTGAAAACCGGTATGCAGATACTTCTTGGAGGCATGCCAATGTTTAAACCGGTATGCAAGAACTTTTTGGAGGCACGCCAAAGTTTAAACCGGTATGCAAGTACTTCTTGGAGGCATGCCAAAGTTTAAATTTTATTGCCAATGAGCGTCCAAGTCGTTCCCAGCGCGCGTTTGAATAGCTCATCCAGTGGCCTAGATAAAGACTGTCAGCCGTTCGCTTTGAATATTCTGGCTGCGTTATCGAGTGCGATCACTTCAGCTGATGCTGATCATTCCTTGACTCGATAATGGCCTACAAGATTCTACGAACAAATAAGCGCATTTGAGAGGGGCTGCATCGTGGGACTGCAGGAAGCAAGCTGGTTGTGTCGATTGATCACCCACTATTTGAGATGGCGTTGGCAGCAGTATGTGCCCGAGGGCACGCATACACGCTGAGAAGATTTTAGTCGACCCAGGCGAAAAACTGGGCGAGAGGATTGTGTCATAGTCCGACAAGCCCGAAGCGCTCCGATGGATTCTCTGTCCACCATCCAACGAGATGTAGTGGCTACTGCGTATCATCCTGCATCATAGCGCACCATTACGAGACGACATGCAGAGGCAGGACTCCATTCTCGTCGTCCATTTTCGATGTCTTTCATTAACCATCCTACATTGGCGGCTTTATCTGGAGTGGAGTGGTGCACGGAAATCATAGTCGGCCTCTGACTGGCATTGCATGGTTTTTCGTGACGAATCGCACTTCTGCCTTGGAGCGGATGACCACCGTATTCACATATGGAGGAGGATCGGGCAGTTCTAACATCCGGATTCAGTTGTAGAGTGGCACACCTCTGCCACTACTGGTGTTATGGCATGGGGAGCCATCTCCTATGACGCTCCCAATCGTGGTAACCAGGGACGTTACAACACAGAGGTACTTTCAACAGATCATGCGACCCGCTGTCATGCCTGCTGTCACGTCTGCCATTTACGATCCATACACTGCTCTTTTTCCCCGGGAGTGCCTTTGTAGTGCTGCAACCCTCCCTTAGGCACCAAAGTCCCCGGATCTTTTCCCAATCGATTATGTTTGGGACGTCAGCTGCGACCATGACAAAATATCCGAGATCTTGTACAGCAGCTACAGGACTCTTGGCACAATCTGTCACAGGGAAACATCAGAGTTTAGTTTGACTCCATGCCACACCGTGCATCAGCGTGCATTGCAGCCACAGGTGGCTTTACGAGGCACCAATCTGTGACAGTTATGCTACGACTCTCATGAAATAAACGATTCCTGCTCTTGTGATATTTATTGTAAACATTTCTCTATCTCTTCCTCCACAATGGATATGCTATGTTTCATTACAATGGGACGCTTGCTTTGGGGTGCGTCAATTTTTTTGTCTAAGAGTGTATTTGTTAGAATATTTCGCGATGCCCAGCTTTAGAGCTTTATATATGCCGATTGTTTGAATTAGTTCTTGCATTTTAGCTCTTAGCTAAGGAATTTATTTAATAGAGGAGAACAGCAATGATCCCCGTCCAAAATCACGATTAAACTACCCAGGAAGGTAAAGTACACTACGTACTCTTATAATTGTCATGATGTATTATTATGTGTGCCTTAGATTTGCGCAACCTGAGGCGCCAAACAGATTTACAGATCCAAACTGTTCCTGGAGGAATGGAGGAATTTCAAGTGTGATAAAACTTCTATTCATGAGCTCAATCAGTTCTGTTTCCTTGATAATTCTGACCAGTACTGACTTAGGCAGAACTTGTTTAAATGAAAAATATTTGCATATTATTGATAAAGTCTAAGCATATGTATACTGCTAGTCCATTTAAAAAAATAATATTTTACCACATGATGTTTTAAATTTCGAAACATATCACTGTCAGATATTTCGGAAAACAAAAGAAATCTTGATACCGATTTTCTTTCCCTAATAATGTCTTTCAAAGAATATTTTTTTCTTGTTTCTGCTGACAAATAAAGTGGGCGTTAGCATGTTCAGACCGTAAGTGATCATATGTGCATTAACGAGAAAACATTAAGTTCAAATGTGGACAAAAGCATAAAAACTACTCCTCTCAGATGTTCATGTTTCATTAGCTGGCTTGATAAATGCTTCGTATTTTTCATTAGTGTACCATTTCATTTTTCTTTGTTTTTCTTCCTCTTTCATTATTTTGTCTTCGTTCTGCATGATTATCGATTACTAGATCTTTCTGTGGGCTTCTAATTCCTGACAAAATTTCACGCTTATTTCATTCGCTAATGATTTTAATTGGAAGTCAACGTGCTTTCTAAGTTAAGTGACCAGTGTTTCCCTTGAGTGGATGTGGAGACTCGTTAACAATATTTCATATTAATATTGTATTCGAAACTCAAAACCGGAGGAAATCGATGAAGCAAGACTGGAAGTAGCTTCTGTTAGAAGGTAGTCACAGAGCCAATGTTTCCTCGTGAAGCTAAGAGGGAAAGTAGAGTGAAATTCTAGAATTCCATTCAGATTGTGCACATCAGTTGAAACGACATTTAAGTACAAGTGAAGCTCAGAGGAATAGCTCGCTTCTCGAAAACTATTTTTTTCAAGGTAACTAGAGAACTCTTATCAGAACATTTTAATTTTTCCGAAATGATTAATTCTCCAAACGAATGGTTGGGACTGTAATACAGCTTTGAAATTTTATCCTTGCGCCATTTACCGTTGATGTAATGAATTGGCAAATAAACTAGCCACAGGTGGTAGACAAAATGCTGGAAACATCTTGAAAAGAGCTACAGGTAGGCTTTAACAGGGAGTTGTGCCACTCTTTGCTGTTACAACAGCTTGTATTCCACTTGGAAGAGACCCAAAACATCATGAAGTTTTATGAGGAATGTTGGGCCATTCCTCAGGTAAATTTTGAAGTGCTTGGCAGAAATTTTACCAAAAAATTCTGTTCATATATTGGGTTGTTGCATAAGTTTATGCCGTTTTTTTCAGCGCACTACAGGAATGTATTACATCAAAAGGGAAAACGAAATCAATCAATTGTGTATCGCCCCCCATTGTTTACGATGGTGTCCCAATGTCTGGATAGGTCTGCAATGCCATTCTTGAAAAACCGTGCAGGTTTTGCTGCTAAGAAATCATCAAGGAAATTCTGGAGATCAACATCATTGTTGAACGTTCTGATACAGAGTGCATTCGACAGAGATCGGAACAAGTGATAGTCTGAAAGGGCGACATCTGGCGAATAGGCCGGATGTGGAAGGATCTCCCATTTCATGTCCTGAATGACCATTTTGGTAATGCTTGCACTGTGAGGGCGTGCGTTATCATGTTGGAGAAGGACACCATGGAGCCGATGTGGCCGTTTCTGCTGAATTGCTCCCTCCACACTGCGGATTCGCTCACAAAATAAGGGGCAGCGTTGATGGTCTGATTCCTCGGCAGGATTTCCCAGTGAATAATGCCTTCCATGTCCCAACAGACACACAACAGGATCTTCGCAGGACGAAGGACATGTTTTGGACGCGGTGTGCACGTCTTGTTTGGGCTTAACCATTCCCTCCGATGCCAGAAATTCACGTACAGGCACCACTTTTCATCTCCAGTAACAATACGTGAAAGAATGGGTTTGTGTTGCTGAGAACATTCGCGATAACGGGCGAGCAAGGAACCATATATGACAACACGCTGATTCTTGTTGTCCTCGGTGAGAGTACGAGGCACCCAAGACCCCAACATCTCAGTGGACAATTCGCCTGTGGTTTAGCGGGGATCCAAATAGATGAGATGGTTCAAACTTTCCTCATCAAAGTGAGATGGACGACCTGAGCGTGGAGAATCGTTGAGGTCAAAATTGCCACCTCGGAACCGCTCAAATCATTTGCGGGCTGCCTTCGTAGCAATAGCGTCCTCCCCATACACAGCAGAAATTTGTCGAGTAGCCTCGGCGGCTGTGGATCCCTTGTTAAACCCGCAGAGGAGCAGATGCCGGAAATGTTCATTCCTGTCTACTTGAGACTCCATACCTCCGGACCTGAAAACCAAAAAACCAGTAGCCACAATCACACAATGTAATGTAATTTAGATACAAGATATTACTGGCTGCGTTTCGATATTCAACTGGCCATCTGCACTGTCACTACTGAACTGGGAAACACTTGTGAAATAAAACGGCATGAACTTATGCATCAACCCATTATACAATGTGTGTCTAAAGTCTTTCCCTGATTATGATAACCGGATAAAATGAAACAAGCTATTTAGACGTACGCGGTTTGTTGCATTGATTGGGTCATATTATCAAGTTTTTAGTTCGTTGTACTTTTGGAACAATAGGTGGCGCTGCATGTCTGTAGCGTAGTTTGTTGTTGAAAGCGTCAATTGGCGAAATGGCGTCTATGCAGGAGAAGACTAATTGTGTTCTCTGGTTTCATGAAACTAAATCTGCAATTGCAGTGCAGAGGGAGTTTAGGCGTGAGTATGATAGAGCTCCGCCTGATGTGAAGAGCATTAGGAACTGGTGTCAGAAGTTTAAACAGATGATTAGTGTTGGTGACCGTGCAAGACTTTCCATTAGTGAGGAAACTGTTGACGCCCTACGAGCCCGAGAAAAGCAATTCGTCATGCCTCTAGTGAAGTGGAAATACCTATGAAGACAGTACATCGCATTTTAAGAAAGCAGCTTCGGTTTTTTGCATACAAAATGCAAATTTTTCAAGCCTTAGAATCAAATGATGGGCCCAGACGTGTGACATTAGCTATGGATATTCTTCCATGAATAGGTGGAGATAATGTTTACCTGAAGTGGATTTGTTTTTCAGACGAATCAACTTTTTATACTTCAGGTAAAGTGAACACGCATAATGCCCGTATATGGAGTTCAGAGAACCCACATGTGGTTTGGGGAAACAGAGGGATAGCCCTAAAATCAATGTTTGGTGTCTACTAATGCACAACGAAGTAATTGGACCGGTCTTTTTTATTGAGCCCACCATTACATTGGGTATTTACCTCGACATGAAGCAGCTGTATGTTGCACCTCAATTGGAAGAGCTGCAACCATGGGTAATGTTCCAGCAGGACGGTGCTCCCTCGGATTGGTGTGTACGTGTCAATCAATTCTTAGATGACAAATTCTCTAACAGATGGATAGGTAGAGATAGTCCCATATCCTGGCCACCAAGATCTCCAGATATTACGCTTCTTGACTTCTTTTTATGGGGCTACATTAAGGACCAAGTTTATGCAACACCTGTTGTAGATATTAACACTTTGAAGGAAATAATAACTGAAACGTTTGCGATCATCACAGATGATATGTTGCAGAAGATATGGAAAGAGATAGTTTACTGACTGCATGTCCTCCATGTAACAAAAGGTGTACTGATGACCCGGAAAAAAACTCTGGATTTCAGGTAAGCTATATTGGAAAACCGTATGTGTCTAACGAGCTTGGTTGCTTTTATACGATTTATCGTAATCAGGGAAATACTTTAGACACATCCTGTATTTTACCTGAGGCTGATAATCTGAAAAAAGTTATCGAGTATGTGCTATGCACAGTATTTATTTAATATATGTAGTAGTAATGGGAACCATGGATACAAACCTTCATGACCTTTAAAAAGTTACCATTTATTCATGATATCAACTTGTTCAAGCAATTTTTTAAATATTTTTTTAATATCTGCTGTCATTAAGGGTGTTGATGAATTTTATTTTGTAATCCCTGACAAGGAATACGTCTTTCTTCTTCTCTTCCTCTCTCTAATATTTTTTAACTATTGCTACGAAAATGGTCTCTTTTTTTGCGGTAATGTCGTAATACAGACAACTTTGAAATCCACTGGGAGATGCAGAGAAGTGTCGCGGCGAAGATTGCGGTCAGCCACGGCAGCTATTTTTGCTGACGACCGTCGACACTTGGACCTCTTTGGAGCCCGTCTGCAAATTGCATTTCTAACAGTAACCTAGGAAACATAGCAAGGCTTGGGTCCCGTTTTCTCTTTTAAACATAGCACAAATAAATATTTATACCAAAGGCAGCTTTTACTATCAAATACATGCATGTTGATTATGAAAACCTTAAGCTGAAAAGTAGCTTTATTTCATCCAATTGCCTCACTGTTTTACCTGCTGTCAAGATTGTAACATTTAATAACTTTTTTGGTGTTAGCCCAGGGTTCATTCCCACAGGATATCCCAGATAGCACTTGTTCTAAGCTTCAAATCAAGTGGTATTACGTTTCTGCATCTTCATTAATTCTGGAGATAGCCCTTTAGGTTTTTTTCTCTAGTTGCCTCACTGTTTTACCTGCTGTCAAGATTATAACATTTAATAACTCTTTTGGTGTTAGCCCAGGGTCCATTCAACTCATTTGCATCCACTAACTCCTTGCTTTTCCCATTTTGACTCTCACTGGTTTTTCTGCTGCACAACTCCTTGGAACAAGTTAAGTTAATGTTACAAACGCAATTTGCAGACGGGCCCCTGACAGGTATAAGAGTCGACGGTCGTCAGCAAAGAAGCTGCCGCGTGAGCTCGTGATCTACGCCGCGAGATTTCCTGCATGTCTCGTGGATTTCAAAGTTGTCTGTCCCCTTTTAACTACCTTTTACTACTCTCTCAGACATTCTCGCTGATGAATTTCCTCCATTTCACAGAATAGTGCAACACTAAATTCAACAAAAAGTTCATTTTATGTTACAATTTTTTTGTGCATTCGAAGAGTTCACATACGTTTATCTATGTTCCCTAAAACTTCAGATGTTTGGATTCGCTATGAGTTCTAACTACTTAAATATTTGAGGGGGGGGGGGAGGCTTAAGGGCGGGTTTACAGAAAAGTTGGGTGGGCCCACTCGTGGCGTCGCGCATGCTAGAGCAGTACGTTTCCGCCTTTTGCTGTTAAAATAAATTGGCTTTCCCTTAAGGAAAATTAATTTGACAATCATATAATGGGACAACTTTCCAAAAGAAACTTTTTAGAAACTTGTTTTAAGAAACTGTATTTTAAATTAAAAATTTTAAGATAATATTTTAATTAAGAAAATTAAGCCATGTAATGTCCAAATACACTGCCGGACAATTGCTAAGGACGGATGACAATAGCAACGATAGCAACCATCAAATGGAAGGCAGGAAAATGTGGAAATTAGCATAAGGGCGGGATACAGTAAGACGTGTTGTGCGTATGCAAATTTTTGATTGCCGAACTTGTTCGTGACGTCATAGCGCTGATAAGAGATATAAAGGATTTGACGCGTATTGACCTTTGTTGTTCAAACGCAAAGTTGAAAGGGAAAGAATCAATTGTCGAACTTGCAATTTTCAGTATGTCCTCCCGACATCACCTAGATGATTTTACGCGTGGCCGTATTATTGGCAAGATTGAAGAAGGGCGAAAAATAACAGATGATGCCAGGGAGTTCGACGTCAGCCACAGTGTTGTTTCAAGGCTTTGGAAATCATTTCAAACAAATGGAGAGTGTAGCAAACGTCACGGGGGAGGTCGTGTTCGCAGTACGACACCTGCAGAAGATCGGTACATAGTGCTATCAACAAAAAGACACCGGCGCAGCACAGCTAGTGAGGTAGCAAATCAGTTTATCGCTGCTACTGGCAAGCGGATCTCCCGAAAAACTGTCGCCAGACGTTTGCATGAAGGAGGACTATACGCCCGCCGTCCTGTTGTGTGCATCCCATTGTCCAGACGTCACCGTACCGCGCGTTTGCAATGGTGCCATCAACATCGCAATTGGACTGATAACGACTGGTCTGCTGTCCTCTTCTCAGATGAGAGTAGATACAGTCTATCGTCTGATTGTCGACGACAACTGATCTGGCGTGATAGTGATACTGCATATTGTCCAGCAAACATACAGGAAAGGGACCGATATCCGACATGTAGTGTCATGGTATGGGCTGGCATCATGATCAATGGCCGTACGTCCCTCTATGTGCTTCCAACTGGGACTATGACTGGCCAACGATACATTAATGATGTTCTGCTACCTCATGTTCGCATGTTCCGTGGTGCTGTCGGTGATAGATTCATTTTCATGGACGACAACGCAACATGTCATCGAACAGTCGCTGTCCAGGAGTGTCTTGAGAGCGAGGATATTCAACGCCTCGTATGGCCAGAACGTTCTCCAGATCGGAATCCCATTGAAAATGTGTGGGATGCTTTGGGGAGGAGTCTTGCTGGTCGCTAATGCCCTCCAATAAACAAGGACACCCTCATCCGTGCACTGACAGAGGAATGGGATAAATTACCCCAACAGCTGCTTGATAATGTTGTGCAAAGCATGACACGACGTGTGGAATCTTGCATCGCCCTCCATGGTGGCCATATCCCGTATTGACATCTTACGCCGGAACGCCTGCGGACGGTAATTGCATTTTTTTCACGTTTACGTATTTTGCACAAAATGGCCTGTTTGTCCCTTGAACACGTTTCAAAGCCTTCTGGATTTCAGAGCACAATAAATTGTCTTTCTTGTAATGTCCTGGCATTCTGACATTATTTTATTTCACTTGGCATCCAACCACACTTACATTTTTATGCGCTATATAGCCGTTTATGATCCGTCCTTAGCAATTGTCCAGCAGTGTATAACACTTTAACTCTGGACATCAAAAATCAAAAATCAAAATTACAAATTTAACATTTAACAGCAGATCAGAGGTCCAACCCACATCAATTCCGCTGTATTCCTGTACCTTTCGTATCCTCCAACATGAGCCTTGGGAATGCTAGTCCTATATCATTTTGCCCACAGAACGTTGGAAGTTCTACAGGGACCTGTTTTGAAGCGCAGTATCTCTCCTAGAAGTACGCAAACCTCTAGTTTGATTTTTATTATTTTTTAGAAATACGCAGTTTAAAGTTGCTTCTGTAATTACTCAAAAAACAAGCATACCTGAAAATATTTTGTTCATCACGTGATAAGCGCGGATTTCCTATTCCACGATATGCTGGATTTTGTGTTTTAAGCAAAGTTCCGCACTCCAGAATTTTATTTTAAACTAGCGGAGGTACCTGGTGTTGGCCGGGATAGACATCAAGTTTGTTTTCAAGTAACAATGTAAATTTCACTGTAAAACAAAATCCTACTATCGGTCACGTTGTTCGGTTGTCTCACTCGCTCGAAGTAATTTTACTTTCTTTGCTTTCGGCTGAACTTATCCGATGGATTTCCCGTTTTTCTGGAGGCATTTCACCACACTTGATGAAAAGAGCACTTCAAAATTATTCACCACGCTGAATCACAAAGCAGTACTTTATTTGCACCTGCCGTTCTGACAACACCTTATAACAATTTATAACGGCCGTTCTGAGCCCTAAAAACTGGAAATAGAAAACATGTACAGTTGCTATTTCCAGTTTTTAGGGCTCAGAACGGCCTTTATAAATTGTCAACAATGCACTTCCTGCACTCCGCATTCAACTTTCTAGAGTGTAGACAAGGCACTTTCTAGCAAATCGCTTAGAAAACAGTTGAGAATATGCGTAACCATTCGGACTCTTCCCCGTATGCATGAACCGGGGAAGCTTGCGAGGAGACACGTTGCTCTGACACGCGGAGTAATACCCCAGCAGCCGACTTTCACCCAGTCTATAGAGGGCCCCGTAAAAACACATTTGACCCCTTCTGACCCCCTTAGGGATGGAATTTCTAAACATCGTCCTGCCTGTATTTTGATCTGGGTGATGAAGAGTATGTATGCCGATTTTGGTGCAAATCCATCAAACCGTTTAGGAACGTATGCGGAACAAACATACAAATATACAAACATATTTTCACTTATACACTATATTGACAAAAGTCACCGGACACCGAGAAGAGAAACACAACATAACATTTATTGACATACATTAGTACGGTGTCGGTCCACCTTTAGCCTTAATGCATGCACTGACCCTTCGAGACATGCTTCCGACAAGGCTTTGGAACACAACGATAAGCATGCGTTTCCATTCAGTACACAATGCTGCCGCTAACTGTTGCTTAGTAGTAGGCCTTGGTTCCAAACTTCTTATGCGGCTCTCTAATTCATCCCATATGTTCTCTATGGGATTAAGATCAGGGCTCTGTGCTGGCCAGTCCACACACGATACGGAATTGTCGTCAAACAACGACGTAACAGTCATTCTTGGATTGCATCTACGACCCCGCTTTTCTGTCTACAGGAGGTTACACGCTGCCTTGCTCGAGTAATGTGGGCGGGTCATCACTGGATTAACGTCCACAAGCTCTGTGCTCCTCCCTCCTATGGTGGTGCTGGCCTACCTGATGTCCCGCTGTGCTACAAAGCAAGCCGAGTGATCAACTTCATTCACCTTTTCACGGCTCCAGTGGCTTCCGCAGTTCAGGTACGTGTGACGTTCTTGCCTCCTTGCGTAACCCACATTTTTCCTTTCTTTCTTTAGTTCTCATGGATTGCTGTCCTTTCCCCCCTCCAAACTTCCACCTGCATATTCTGAAGCCCTCACTCACCTTCGCTCTCTCCCTCTCATTCGCTCCCCTCCCTCTTCATCTCTAGAGCTTCTTTCTGAACCCCTCTTCTTCAACTCCCTTGTTCATCCCCCCATCTCCCCTGTTTTTCATTCCCCTCTTGGCTCCGAGCAGGTGTAGTAACTGTACAAGACCTCACTAACTCGGATCTATCCTGGCGCCCTTTCTCTGGCCTCCCCCTGCTATTCTCTCGTCCCCATCCGTCCATTTGGTCTATGACTCTCTGCTAACTGCACTTCTTTCGCTTTTCCCTGATCTTGTCTCCCCCACCGGTCTCGTCTCTGTCTTTTCTGCCCCTCTTCCGCTGCCGTTTTTCCTCCGACTCACAAACTCAGTTCTTCCTCTCTCCTCTCTCTCCTCTAAATCTCTTTATCGTTTTCTAGTGCACCTTACCACCCCTTCACCGCTTTCTATTCTGGAGGTTCCCCCTGCTTCTCTTCCTCTTGTCTGGGCCGCTGCCCGCTCACCCTTATCTGCCCCTCTTGAAATTAATACCCACTGGCTCTTTTTGCAAAATCGCCTCCCTGTTCCGTATTTTCTCTTTCGCATGTCTCTTCTCTCCTCCCCTCTCTGCTCCTTCTGCGCACAGGAGGCAGACGTTTCTAACGTCTACCTTTACTGTCCCATCCTGATGCCTCTCCTCCACCAGGCTTTCCGGATTGCCAGTCGCTCTTGTTCTCAAGATCTTCCGTTCACTGCCTACAGACATCTTCTTCTGCGGGCTCATCCACCTACGCCTCTTCCGTCAGTATGTGCCTATCTTTTCGTGCTGGTTAAACACGTTATTTACGTATACCTTCAACAACTCCGCAGCGTTTCCTCGCCGGTCTCTTTACACCAGGCCAGCGCAACACTTTTGTGCCATTTTCAAGATCGATTGCTTTCTCGACTCCGCCTGGAGTACCAGTCGGCTTCTTCCAGTCGTCGAGAAGCCACCTTCTATGCTACCTGGGCGCCGGCCGCTCCATGGTTTGCGGTTGATTCTGGACTGCTACACCTATCAGTACCCTAGGACATTCTACACCTCCTTTGCTGAGGTCCGTGGCACCCTGGTGCCCCTCCTCCACTCTACGACTCGTGCAATTCACGCTACCGTTGAATTGTGAATGCTAATGCCATCTCAGTGTATTTTCATGCTTACTCGTGTACATTACTTACTTTCACCCCGCCTGTATTATGTTGCTTTGGTGCCCTCGTTAAATAACTTGCACACTTGTGCACGCTGTGTTTTTATCTCATGTTTGTAATGTTTTACCTTCACGGCGGTGTTTGTGCTGTTCTTTTTCTAATTGTGTACTATTGTTTCGCCGGTGTTATCCTGTAAATCATGCCCAGCCAATGTCATGTGACACGATGTGTTTCTCTCTGTCACTTCTGCAATTTTTATTCAATAAGCTTTGCTTGCAGCATTTGTTATTCATCCCCATTGTCATTGCAGTGTATATACCATCATGTTTTAACAGTTTTGTATTATTTCCCAGTGAGACCCCCAATACTGTACGTCTCCCTCTTATGTTTTCTTATGATAAATAATAATAAAGCGATTATGAAACCTTGCTTTATGGCTCGGTGCATTATCTGTTGGTACCAATAAAGCTCGGTTCCATAGTATTGCCACAGAGTTGGTAGGGCATAATTGCCCAGAATATTAAGGTAGACGTGCTAGTTAACAGGTTTGTCCACGATAACCAATGGGCCGGGACCATACCATGAAAAATACCCCTACACGAGTACACTGCCAGCTTCAAACTTGACCGTAGGAACAGTACACTGAGGCAAATAGCGTCCCCTTGGCTGCAGCCATACCCACACACGGCCATCAGAATGATGGATCGTGTATCTGGATTCATCAGTCCATAAGACCCGTTTCCATTGATCTACGGTCCACGATAAATGTTCTTTACACCATGCTAAACGACGAGTAACATTCCGAGTGGAGATGAAATGCTTATGAGCAGCCGCATGACCACGGTAACTCATGGAATGAAGTTCTCTGAGAATTGTAAGTGTACATACCGAGGTTACAGCATTTTTACTCACCTGTACACTGAGGTCTTGTGCAGTACTCCATCGATTATCTGTAATGACTCTCCTGAGGCTTCGACGTCCTCTATCACTGATTTTCTTTGGCCTGTCGGTACGTTTTGTTACTTCAGGCACGCCATGTGTCTTCCACTCATTCAGTACATCCAAAACAGATGACTTGGGCATGTTTAAACGCCTCTCGGTTTCTCTTACGGACAACCCACTAATATAACACCCAACAATCTTTCCTTTCTCAAAGTCAGTTCTCTCCCGCCGTGACATTTTCACTCAACCTCAGTGCGCGATATGATTTCGGTCAGCTGCAGGCTTGTTTTTTACACTGTTTGCAGCTGTATCGCGCATCTTAACAACGCAGCGGATCCGTTCATTTGTTTTGAAGCGGTGTCCGGTAGCTTTCGTCAATATAGTGTATACATACAGAGAGATGTCGCCAGAAAGGCGGATTCAAAAATCACTTTGGTTGAACAGACAGACGGTATTTGAAAATGTGTTTCTGATGCTGTTTTGAAACTGGGCAGTATGTAGGACGTTACCTGTTTGTGGCTGGTACACAGGGTGGTCTAAGTGCATAATATTAATGGTGAATATATTTGAGTCTTTCGGCTATTTCAGCTTGAACCAAGGACTTAATTTTTCGGTTAATAATCACTACAGCTATCGGAACTCTTATAAGTACATCTGTAGTGGGATTTATCTTAGGGTTCTCATTTTCTTCGTTTGCTCATGGAATGTCTTTGATGAATGCCATCGTTGTTCAGTTGAAATCAGGCTTCTGATTTCCTCTCCTGGAGTTGGCAAAGATCGCGTGTCAAGAACTGGAGTCCTTTTTCTTCAGGAGTTTCTGGTGGTTTTGTGATTCCATGAGCATGTATCTCTGGATGCAAAACCGCAGCAAGCTTTTCCTATGTGCGAGGATAAGACTTGAAATTACGCTCCTTTGAGTTCCACTCAAATAACACGTGGGTTTTACTTTCTCACACACTGCCATTATAGGAAAGTTTTATAGTCGTTCAAAAATCGCACTTCAGGTTTTTGACATAATTTTATTAAAAATGTATTGTTAAAACCAGGTAAATACCCAAGAACCAGAGGTTGTAAATACGAAGTAAAGCTTAAACATTATGTTAACGCCGACAACACAGCACTCCACAGAAATGCAGAACGGAAAACAGACCAGCACAGAACGAATGAGTATCGGATAAAAACGTAACAATAGGAAGAAGCTTTAGGGATAGGGCTTGGAAAAATTCCGTTCAAGGTTAAACTCTCAGAGAACTTTCTGCGACAGAGCACAAATGATTAATTAGCTCTTCACCCTAACGACATGTTCGTAAAGTTCATGGAGGTGAGGCATATCAGCATATTGTTTTCTATGCCTCCATTCACTGTTTTGGAAAATTCCCTTCATGAATATGAAATGTTCACACCTCGTACAGTATGTTACTCTGTACCGTGGTTAGCTGCATGATGATCATGATCATATGTAGAGGATTTTAGGAAGGGAGTGTCTGACCCCAGGTCTTAAACAACCCTTAGAAATAGGAAACTAGGAGATTTGGGCTAGAGCGCCCGATAGGAAAGTGACATGGAAGCGAAGTAGAAAGGGGGAGGAAGACGCCCTTATTTATTACCGGGGCCCGACGGCTTAACGTGCCTATCCGACTCACGGCGGGTATTTAGTGGATCGAGCGTTCGTGCCTGCCTGGGATCGAACCTGAGGCCCTTTCCGTGGCAGTCACAAACGTTGCCCACTCGGTCACCCGCGGCGCGTGGTTAGCTGCATGGAATATTGTACGAGACTAACTACAGCTTTTTAAAAGGAAATACTGAAAGGTGTAATTTTTTTATTTGGTTACAACTTCCATTTTTTACATTCCCCAGAGCCTGAATAAACGTCCCTGGAATGGCCGTTCTGGGAGGGCGGTTGCCCTCCCTGCCATCACGGTAGCTACGGCTCTGCCTGGACGTCGTCAGTTTTATGACTCTGTCAGCGTTCTTTCTACACCAGCAGCTGTAGTCATTTTTCAAAGAGCTTGTTTTGAGAATTGCCTAAAGCCGCAATAGAATTTCCCTTGGGTTTGTTGACATGCTGTTATCCGCTTGAGGGCATTGCCATCTTCAGCAGTGACTCAGTGGTCTCGTCTTTTGAAACAACAGTCCCCAATTCTAGAATGAACATTTGTCGAATTTCTAGTTACAACTGCGAACTGAAGATGTTAATTTTTTTTTCACCCAGCATTCGTGAAAAGAAGAATACATTTCATAGGTTAATTTTATTTTTATTGAGTGCCCTTTTCTTTAAACTGAACACACTTATACTGAGACAGCCGTTTGCGCGTTCGTTACATTGTGCATTTTATTGAAATGGCAACTAGGACGGAAAATACAACATTTTGAACTCTGAATCAATTGCGCTTATATTGAGGTAACAGGTTGCTCCATGGGTAGGCAATGACTTTTTATTATAATGGCTACTGGGGCATTAGCCACGTCTGTGGGCTTGAGTTTTGACAAATGGTGGTGATACCTAAAAGCAACTCGCTTATGTAATGTGGAATTCTTTTGCAATATGCATACCATCCGACCGCAAGCCCAGTCGCACTTGCGGTTCACCCGAAATATGTTTCTATTGTAAAAGATTTCGTATTTTTAATTGAAAGAACGCTTGAAGTTAGATTTCCGAAAAACGACTTTCCTAGAACCATTAAAATTAGCACAGATCATTTAGAAGAATAATTTTAACAAGCGAATGAACCGAATTGTAACTTGGAAGGGGCACAGGGGGCGGCTGCCTAGGGCGCATCTTAAGAGAATGTGCAAAGACCACAGCTAGCAATCTAATTAAAATTGGAATTAAAACTTTTTCACCACACCAGTTTCTGGTACACTTTTAAAATTCGAATTTCTTCTTCAAAAGTTCAGGAGACTCTAGTTGCTCAAATTCAGAAATGAAGCGGGAGGGGGGGGTTCTATAGCGCGTTTAACTATAGAATCGCGGCCTTTGTCGACAACAGCGGAGCCCGCTATTTTTTTAATTGGATGGATAAGGATGTTGTTTCTTTTTAGTTCGATGGATAAGTTGAGGAAGTCGTTGACATTGTTGAACATTCTCTGGAGGCTATTCGATCATTACTGCGAGTCACGACTGCCAACTGAATTCGGTCCGTTTGATATGGTGCAGAAGGCCGAACTCCGAAGTATTTGCAAAAGGATGTACTTAGAGTCACAGTCCGATTGTGCTTTGGACACAATCGAACTGTGACTGTTCGTAAAAAATCGAACCAGTTTTTCGGCATAGAGATTGCATTAGATTATGACGTTAATTTTGTTTTACCGAGCAGCTTATGTTTATGTACGAGTGGTAAAACCGTATGCATTTGACTCGTATATATATACACAGTCGAGTCACATTATTATGACCACCTCCTACTTTTGACGTCAACAGCGCGTAGCCAATGAATGAAGGCACGTCTCGTGAGCTGGCTTGGAGGATGTATAATGTGTGGTGTAGGCATTCTGAAAACATATCACTCGTTGCCGTCATGGATAAAAGAAGCGATTTATCAGATTTGCAAAAAGGGATGATTATCGGCTTTCGGGCCAAGGGTGGCAGTATTTCTGAAACAGCGCAGTTTGAGAACTGTTCACGTGCTGCTCCTGTTAAAGTGTATCGTGATTGGGGAAATGACACCATTGCGAATAAGCGACGTGGAAACTGCGGAGCATCACGTACCATTGATGTGAGAGGTGAACGCCGGCTTCGAAGATGCGTGAGAGCCGATCGACAAGCTACAGCGGAGCAACTCACTGGCCGAATGAACCAGAGGCTCCCGGAAGTGTGTCTAAAACGACAGTTCAGCGAACCCTGCTGCGTATGGGGCTCCGATACAGACGGATGGTCACTGCATCTATGGAAACGAAGGTGCATAGGCAGAAAAGGCTTATATTTGCACGGCAGTATCGGAATTGGACCTCCTCTGATTGGAAAAGAATCGCCTTCTCCGATGAGTCACTTTTTCTGCTTCATCTAACGGACTGAAGTTGGCGTATAAGGCGAGAAACATTGGAGAAAAAACGCTCTTCAACCATTGCTGGAAAAGAACACAAGCTGGTGGGGGCAGCGTTATGGTCTGAGGAATGTTTTCGTGGCATTCTCTGGGCCCACTCATACCTGTGGAAGGCACTATGGACCGAATTCATTATGAATCCATCCTTGCAGACCACGTACACCCATACATGCTGATTGACTTCCCTGGGGCGAATGGGATCTTCCAGAATGACAATGCGACGTGTCACACAGCTAGAAATGTCTAAGAGTGGTTGGAACAGCGCAATGAAAAATTCAAAGTACTTCCCTGGCCCCCTAATTCCCCAGACTTAAACCCAATTGAACATATGTGGGACCACATTGATCGTTTTGTTCGATCTCAGGATCCTCCACCACGCACCCTCCAGCAACTGTCAGATGCACTGCAGTCACCATGGCTCCACATGCATGTGAACACCTTCCATCACCTTATTGAGTCACTCCCAGCCCGTCTAGTAGCTGTCCGCCTCACACGACGGTTACTCTGGATATTAGCTGGAGGTCACAATAATGTGACTCGACCGTGTATAAGCATTCACTGCCTAACATTATTACTAATTCAATATAATAGTTATATATATAGAGAGAGATATAAATAACTACTAATTGAATATAGCAGTTATTTATATCTAACTATTATATAAAATTAGTAATGCATATATATATATATATATATATATATATATACTAATAAAATTGATGCAAGCTAAATTAGTTACTATACAATGTACAAACGTAGAATTCGCATAAAACGCTAAAGCAGCAATTCGGAAAGAATCACATCATATTATCGATAGAAACATACCGCTACAAACTACAATTAAACTGATTACCTCATTGAACTCCTGAAAGAGCGCTTCACATATTTTATGTAAATCCTCAATGCCAATGCTAGTAAACAGGCTTTAGAAGTCAAAGGTTTAGAAGTCTATTGTTGTTATGGAATCCTTTTGAAGTGTAGCCTGTTGCTGTTAATAATCCAGGACTCTGATATATTTTGCAAGATTATTTTTAATTTATGTTCAAATACTAACCTGGTTGCTATCTGTTTTTATCTCATGTGCGTCCTACGGTGCAGGCACGTCACATTTGGGGGCGGGGGGGGGCTCAAAGAAAAGTTGGGAGGGCTGAAGCCCACTCGTAGCGTCACGCGTGCATGAGAACTAAGATATATGTAAATATGCCAAAAATTATGGGCCCGTGAAGAAAATCAATGAAATAAGGCATGAAACGATATTATATAAATCTGCAAATTAAAGAAAATGGTACCATAGCCTTCAATACGAGATGTGATCATTCCAAAAAACAATGCAAGTTTCACAGCACTGAACCATGAGGGTGTCCTCAAGAACTGTGGGATTGATCCCCACTCTTCCGGGAAAGCACACCGTAAGTCCCGTAGAGCTGAAGAAGAAGGAGAGTGAACAGCATTTCGTCGACCTAAAGGGTCCGAAACGTGTTGAATCGGATTAAGAGCTGGTGACCATACGGGCAATATCTTCACTTTCAAGATATTCATATACCAGCAAAGCCGTGTGAGGTCGACCGTTGGTGTCCGTCAACAGGAAATCCAGATCCACTGCACCTCTAAAAAATCCAGGATCTCCTCGCGATATCTGACAGCCGTTAGACTTCGACGGTTTTCCATGGTTATTACGTGGAGAGGAGAACGATAGTTGATATAGATTCCTGCCCAAACTCGTTAAACCACCACCTTCAAAATGGTCCCATTCCCGAACGTTTATCGGCTGATATCATGTGCCATGTTCTCGCCATATGAATGTTCTCCGAGAATCTAGTTGCCTACAAAATCTGCTGTTATCGGTAAAGAGTATGCGAGCCCATGCTTGGTGCGCCCAAGGGCATGTTGACGACACCATTCGATGCAAGCTCTTCTCTGGGATACTCTTATGATAATAGACACAACAAGCCGTCTTGAATACAGACCAGTGTTATGCAATCCTTCGGTATACCATATGTCGAGATAGAGTTCACCCAGTTACCGCAGTGAGTATCAAGGGAACACAAACACAACAGGCCGTCATACGTACAGACCACTGTTATCAAATTCACCCAGTTAACTCAATGAGCGTCGAAGGAACACACGAAACAGGTAGTCTTGCATACAGACCACTGTTACGTAAACCTTCGATATACCATGTGCCGAGATACAGTTTACCCAGTTACCGCAGTGAGCATCAAGTGAACACACACAACAGGTCGTCATGCATACAGACCACTCTTACGCAAACCTTCGGTATACCGTATGTCGAGATACAGTTCACTCAGTTACCGCAGTGAGCATCAAGGGTAACAGGGTGTCTTGCATACAGATCACTGTTATACAAACCTTCGGCATACCATATGTCGGGATACAGTTCACCTAGTCATCGCAGTGAGCATCTGAGCCAACTGGCATGCGTGCTACTTGGATTACACCTAGAGGTTGACACGAATGTGGTCCTGTCGAGCAGAAATGGCCCTCCAGCGTCCTTGCCCAGGTCTTCTCGAGGTGCGTACAGTGTCCTGAAATTGTCTCCCGAAGCGACAAATAATGGATCGACCCACATTTAACCCTCTGGCCACTTCAGCTTGAGACTGTCCTGCTTTTACTTCTAATCTCCCCTATAGCTCCACCGCAATGAATTCTCTAAACGAACTATTTGAGACATAATGACGTTTTATCACTGCACCCGACAGTGCAAACCCTAAGGCTTTCCACGTATTCAACTCCAATCGCATATATGCAGAATCCACTTGTGTGTGGCATATGAATTTTGCTGTCCCGTGTTTTCCAAAAGCGTCGTTGTTAGTTTATTGGCCATAGCATTGCTGCTTTAAATAACTTGCTTCTTGTGTACTATTTACATATGGTTTAGGTGCTGGATTCCTCTGTTAACTAGGTTTTTGGGGTTGTTGCTTTAATTTTGAGCACCAGTGTATTTATAGAAAAGAACCTATTTAGATATTACTTTGCGTCCTTCTGTCCGCCAATGTGCACCGCATCCGTGTATCTTCCTGTCGGATCTGAATAATTTTCTTCAAATACGAGAACAATATTCCTTTTACTTTTCATTTCTATTTCCCATGCACAGCTTACTCGCTAGGTGGCGCTTCGATATATTTATTTTTGTCACTATACCTAAGGTTTTAAAATGTCCGACTTAAAACATTCTTTTTGCATCAGAATGCTATAACAACGGACAAGCATTTCCATATATTTTTCAGCTTTCATGATGTAAAACATTTCTCCTAAGCTGCGAAAATTTAGATACTGTATTTAGTTCAACGGTATCTAAATTTCTATAAGTAGAACCAAAAAACCTTTTTGACGTAAATACTGTAATAACATTACCGTGATTAATATTGTCCTTATATATACTTCCCCATTCAACTGCTGCTCATTTCGCTTCTCTTTTAGGTGATGTAAAAGCATGTCATTGGAAATGCATATTTCAACTTATAGAAATACAATTGGAGAATTCGTTGTGGCCTGCAACTCATGCAAAGACCATCAAAAGATTTTGTGCAATTTTTAACTACGCATTGAAATTTTCCCCATTAAGTGGAGCAAAGTTCTATACTTCGTTCAAGGATACCTCCGTTTTCACAGGTAAGATGATAAATATGTTTTTAACATAATATAGCTGTATCTGTGATTAACGTAATTCACATACTTCTGATTTTTCAAGTGCATACATAAACCTTTTTTTCCCTATTCACTGTTTATTTTGTGTTGGAAATTAAAATCATATCTAAGTAAGTCAAATTTCATGTTCTATGATGACTTACGCGCAACTTTATCATTATATGCGTTCTGTTTTTAAAAAAAGAAAAGAATGAAAAGAGGTAAGGAAAGAGAAACTTACCATTGTTGCCTAGTTTCCAGTGCTGTCCTTCTTGCTAGAGTTATTTCTCCAACGTACGTTATTTTTGATTTCATTTGATTCCGTAGCTATGTGATTTATTTTTTTCATTTTACTCTCACTATGTTTTTCATAAATTAATTTCGATCTGAAAGTTCACTTAATGTTCTTCAGCTTTCAGAATTCTAAGATTGAATTTCTCTCCTAAAATTTGGAGAATTGTTGAATAACGAAATGAAATAATTTGTGCCTTTTTTCACTTGCGGAGTAAAAGTTTGCTGCGAAATAATAATGTAAAGCTACTGAGTAGAATTTTTTTATATAAAATGTTTTATCTCAAACATTTCAACGAAGTACTATTTCGTAATCCAGCGTACAAATAAAAAATCCTTTCGCATCACACTGCGGAATATTTATTTAAAGATTTCAAAGAAATGTGTTTTTGTAATCCGATGTGAAAAACTTTAGATGAGTGATAATAATTGTTCCCAAATCACGCTCGGCGGAAAAAAAAGATTATATTTTTCACTAGGTATGCCAGTTGTCAATGGAATCGTCGTGAGGCGTATACTAATACTAATAATTTTTATTACACTGATGTCCATGAAATACCTTTTCCAGGTTTGCATTTTTAATGATCCATATCCTAAATATGTACCTCGTGAGTTGCTTTATTCTCCTTAACATTTATTTTATGGTGAACAAAATTTAGAAATATAAAAAACGGAAGAAAAAAACCGATGGAGAATCGTGATCGATCGATTTGAGGTCAGTCGTTATTCTAAGAATTCTTATAATTTTTAAGTTTGAGGGGGCGATAAAATTTTTGAATGCGTCGAGGTGCCTTATTTGTAAGGGGTCGTCCTTGTGTTTCTTTTTGCGAGGTAGCTGATGAGCGAGCGCTTGTCCACTGGCTGATGATCTATTGGTCTCTCCTGGAGGGAGATGCGAGAGCAGCGTGTGGTCACCCGGATGCGCTGAGCATGGCTCAAGTGGAAAGAGAGAGAGCACGTAGAGTGGAAACCGTGGAGTTTTCGGGTTTTTCCTCTGTGGATACCACCACTATGGCAGCACCCACAACTGGTAAGTTACTCAGCTTCTCTTTCTAAGTAAGTGCTTTCAATTCTGGATTGTGTTCAGGGTTAAGAAGCAACACGGTTTTCACATCTTCTTCGGCAGCCTCCCACCCTGACCGAAGCTTTGCTCGCTGGCTCATCCTGCTGCTTATGGAGATGGCTCTCTTTCTCTCCTCGCTTCACAGCACACCGATCTTGTTTCGCGCAACCAAGTATCAGTTTTAAGTCATATCTATATATGTCTCAACAAACTGAGGAGAAAAAAATTCAACAGACTCTTCTCCTGTTCAAAACGTATAATACAATCGCCTATTATTTCCCAGTAAGCTTAAACAGAAGATCTCTGAAAGATGCTCACATATGAACGATGCTCTTTCTTTTTAAAATGACTGGGATTTACAGACGTATTTAGAGATAAAATTCGCGGAGGGTATATATTTGTGTGCGTAAGTTAAATATCAGTGGAACTTAATAATGAAGAATAAGTATCTCATCGACTAAGAAAGCATTGCAACTGTTGCTTCTTAGTCAGATAACATTAGTTAATAATTGGAATCAGCGATTAAGGGTTACAACTAGTTTGCGCGCTTGTTAAGAATCCACACACATACGCAGGCATAAGGATTGCTGACCAGCTATCATCACCATAATCATGTGGATCACTTCGGAGCTCAAACAATCCGTTCACCGCCTTCCCCGCATTTATTTTTCAGGTGTGTTAGCGTGAAAACGAAGACAGTTCTCTCACCAAGATGATTGTTGGTACCATTTCCAGTTCCTTTTAACTACTGAATTTTATTGCTGCTTTTACCAGTTGTGATTTGTATGGGGTAGTTTTCAAGTACGCTCCACATAGTGCATCAATAAACAGAATACTCAGTGCGTTTTCTGACAGAACGTTCTTACTTTTAAATGCTTTTTTATGAAAAAAAATTCTTAAAAACAGGCTTAAAATGAGACGAGAAAAATTAGAGGATATATTATGAAAGTACGTGAAAGCTTAAAGTATCACCGTTACGTAACACGAGAACAAACAGTTGTAATTACATGTGTTCTTAAAAAGCCACCGCTTTTATAGGGGTCTTGAGCTTAGTTTGAATAAGTTACTCAATCATTAGCTTATTGCTCAGCCATCATTTGCACAGAGTAAAAAAATCACAACATTTTAAGAACAACGTAAATAATGGCAGTTTCTCTCTAACTTCCTTGAAAAAGCCATCTGGCTGATGTGCGAAAGCTTGGAAACGCTCATGTATATTTTCCTACGCCAATAAATCGGATCACTAGTATAGTATTACTATTTTGTAAATAATGTCTATCTTAAGAATCGCAATTTTCTTTAAATTATTTATTAGACTTCTTTTAGAATCTTGTTTTATCAAAAATATGTTTGTAACATTCTGAATATTTATTTTTTGCGAGAAGGAACTTCTTTATACAAAAAAGAACGTTTCATTAACTAGCCATGAACATTTATCTGTCCGTCTGCGATGCATTTCACGATAAAGAAACTTATAGGAAATGTGCTCTTCAAAAAAGTTTTGTAAATTGCGAGCCGTCCCTCGGAATTATTTCCTTTGCAAGCATCACCAATGTGTAAACTTGGCATGTACATCCCTGAAGCGCTAACGCTTGCTAAAATTTTGTTTGTTTCAGCACCAGTAAGAAGAATATATGTAGAAATGCTTTAGAAAATCTTGTGTCATTAAAAGGGTTAAAAAAAGGCAATCATTTTATGTGAAAGAAAAAAACCCCAAGAATTTCCAGAAAAATTAGCAAAAATATATCGTACTGAAAAAAAAGTATACAAATTCATTTTTATCAGTGAAAAACCAATTATTACAAACCAAACAACTTGGAAATGTTTAAACATACACAAACATTTTACGAATCTTTGGTTGAATTCGTTTCTCGTATATATATATATATATATATGTATATACTCATATATATATATATATATACAAAAAAGAACGTTTCATTAACTAGCCATGAACATTTATCTGTCCGTCTGCGATGCATTTCACGATAAATATATATATATATATGTATATACTCAAAACCTGCGGTATTGAAGATGCATACATTAATATTATTAATAACATCTATGAAAATGCAAGTGCAAAGATTCGGCTGTTTGAAAATACAACACACATAAAAATTGGAAAGGGAGTGAGACAAGGTGACACCATATCTCCGAAGCTCTTTAATGCCACATTGGAGGGTGTTTTTCAGTCGCTGAGCTGGGAAAACAAAGGGATAAAGATTAATGGAGATTATCTAACCCACCTTCGTTTTGCTGATGACGTAGTCATTTTTGCAACTACCCCATCAGAGCTGCAGAGTATGATCCAGGAACTTGCTGACAAGAGTAAAGAAGTGGGACTAAAAATGAACTTTCAGAAGACAAAAGTGATGTTCAATGCTTTTACAAGAAATGAAGATTTATTGATTGATGGAGAAAAGCTGGAGATAACAGACACGTACGTTTATCTTGGACAGCAGATATCAAGTGAGGGTCACATTGATGAAGAAATTAATCGGCGTACAAAACTTGCCTGGAGAGCTTTTGGAAGAAACAGCATAATTTTCAAGAGCAATATGCCATTATGTCTTAAAAGAAAAGTGTTTGATCAATGCATCCTTCCAGTGCTTACGTATGGTGCAGAGACGTGGACCTTAACTAAAAGAGATATACAAAGACTGCAGACAACTCAAAGAAGCATGGAGAGGTGCATGCTTCGTGTAACCAGGAGAGATAAGAAGAGGAACTCGTGGATCCGAAAAATGACAAGAGTGGAAGACATCATGATCAGAGTTAAATCCCTGAAATGGCAATGGGCTGGACATACTGCCAGAAGGACAGATCATCGATGGACAGCCGAAATTTTAGATTGGATTCCAAGGAACAGGAAAAGACCCAGAAGACGACCACATGGGAGATGGGTGGATGAAATTCGAAAGTATGCAGGGGTGACATGGAGGAGACTGGCACAAGACAGACCGTTGTGGAGGAAACTTGGGGAGACCTTCGTCCAGCAGTGGATTGATAATGGTTGACAATGATGATGATGATGATATACTCATACGGAAGATCCCTGAGGATTGGAACAACGCTACAATGATCCTGCTACATAAAATAGGTGACATTGAGGATCTCAGGAACTACAGACCTGTCAGCCTCCTATCAGTAATTTATAAAATCTTTACTAAAATTCTTTCACACCGCGTGAAGGTAACACTGGACATGGCTCAACCGAGAGAACAAGCTGGATTCAAGAGTGGCTACAGCACTATATATCATATCCACGTACTGAGAGAACTAATTGAAAGAGCGAGGGAATATCAACTTCCATTGTGCATGGCTTTTATCGATTATGAAAAGGCCTTTGATTTGGTGAAACCATCAGCAGTTACAATGACTTTGAAATCCTGCTGGTATTGAAGATGCATACATTAATATTATTAATAACATCTATGAAAATGCAAGTGCAAAGATTCGGCTGTTTGAAAATACAACACACATAAGAATTGGAAAGGGAGTGAGACAAGGTGACACCATATCTCCCAAACTCTTTAATGCCACATTGGAAAATGTCTTTCAATCACTGAACTGGGAAAACAAAGGAATAAACATTAATAGACATTATCTAACTCACCTTCGTTTTGCTGATGACGTAGTCATTTTTGCAACTGCCCCATCAGAGCTGCAGAGTATGATCCAAGAACTTGCTGACAAGAGTAAAGAAGTGGGATTAAAAATGAACTTTCAGAAGACAAAAGTGATGTTCAATGCTTTTACAAGAAATGAAGATTTATCGATTGATGGAGAAAAGCTGGAGATAAGAGACACGTACGTTTATCTTCGACAGCAGATATCAAGTGAGGGTCACATTGATGAAGAAATTAATTGGCGTATAAAACTTGCCTGGAGAGCTTTTAGAAGAAACAGCATAATTTTCAAGAGCAATATGCCATTATGTCTTAAAAGAAAAGTGTTTGATCAATGCATCCTTCCAGTGCTTACGTATGGTGCAGAGACGTGGACCTTAGCTAAAAGAGACATACAAAGGCTGCAGACAACTCAAAGAAGGTATGGAGAGGTGCATGCTTGGTGTAACCAGGAGAGATAAGAAGAGGAACTCGTGGATCCGAAAAATGACGAGAGTGGAAGACATCATGATCCGAGTTAAATCCCTAAAATGGCAATGGGCTGGACATACTGCCAGAAGGACAAGCCATCGATGGGCAGCCGACATTTTAGATTGCATTCCAAGGGACAGGAAAAGACACAGAAGAAGACCACATGGGAGATGGGTGGATGAAATTCAAAAGTATGCGGGAGTAACATGGAGGAGACTGGCACAAGACAGACCGTTGTGTAAGAGGCTTGGAGATACCTTCGTCCAGCAGTGTATTGATAATGGTTGACAATGATGATGATGATGATACTCATAAAAATGCACGGTGTAGACATTTATCGCAGATTTGTTCTCGGTTATTCATAAAATGCTCTTTTTTATTTTCTCATGAACAAATTATATCCGTGTGTTTATGTCTCAATGCTATCAATTAGCCGAAGACATTTGCTACACTGAAACAGCGCTTTGCTTAAAGAACATAAATCATGAGCCTGTTAAGTAGAATTCATTTTTGGGGAATGACTTGTTTCAGAAGAGGACGTGTATGCCATACGTAACGTAACAGCTCCACAAACATGCTTATCAAAGGCACACCCGTATGCTCACATGCCGAAATATGTTATACTGTATATTCACGCAAAAGAGTGTGTATATACTTATAGTTGTATGCTACATATCCATACAAGAATATGTATCTAATTTTAGGTTTACGATACCCTCGTAGAAGCATATAAGTACACTTGTAGATGTATTGATGCACAGCACATACATGTGCAGTAACTTTTGTTTTGTTGTTTGTCCAGTTCTGTACGTGCGTAGTATATTGTGAATATCTGTTTGTACTCATACATGCATACATTTATGTGTTAATTTACTAATATTGTACACGGGTATAGCATGTGTGCGGTTACTCAAAAATACTAACTAACGATTTTGAAGGGAAAATATAAAAGAAAAAATCGCGGAATTGAATGAAAGATGTTTTAAAAAAATTACTGAAACTTGTCAGTGTTTTTTGCCAAATATTTCAGTAATTATCTAATACATTATGAAAAAAAGGATAAAATATATATTTTTTTTAATTTTTTAACCACATTTAAGCTTAGTTAAAGGCGAAGAAATATTTTAGACCTTTATTCAAGTACTACATTAAATGAATTCTTTTTACTGTGCTAACCAAACTTAAAATGAATTCCACATCGGACATTGTATTCAAGTAGTATAAACAAGGTTCAAGTCATATCGTATATAATAATCATCATCATCATCATTGTCAACCATTATCAATCCACTGCTGGACGAAGGTCTCCCCAAGTTTCCTCCACAACGGTCTGTCTTGTGCCAGTCTCCTCCATGTCACCCCTGCATACTTTCGAATTTCATCCACCCATCTCCTATGTGGTCTGCTTCTGGGTCTTTTCCTGTCCTTGGAATCCAATCTAAAATTTCGGCTGTCCATCGATGATTTGTCCTTCTGGCAGTATGTCCAGCCCATTGCCATTTCAGGGATTTAACTTTGATCATGATGTCTTCCACTCTTGTCATTTTTCGGATCCACGAGTTCCTCTTCTTATCTCTCCTGCTTACACCAAGCATGCACCTCTCCATGCTTCTTTGAGTTGTCTGCAGCCTTTGTATGTCTCTTTTAGTTAAGGTCCACGTCTCTGCACCATACGTAAGCACTGGAAGGATGCATTGATCAAACACTTTTCTTTTAAGACATAATGGCATATTGCTCTTGAAAATTATGCTGTTTCTTCCAAAAGCTCTCCAGGCAAGTTTTGTACGCCGATTAATTTCTTCATCAACGTGACCCTCACTTGATATCTGCTGTCCAAGATAAACGTACGTGTCTGTTATCTCCAGCTTTTCTCCATCAATCGATAAATCTTCATTTCTTGTAAAAGCATTGAACATCACTTTTGTCTTCTGAAAGTTCATTTTTAATCCCACTTCTTTACTCTTGTCAGCAAGTTCCTGGATCATACTCTGCAGCTCTGATGGGGTAGTTGCAAAAATGACTACGTCATCAGCAAAACGAAGGTGGGTTAGATAATCTCCATTAATCTTTATCCCCTTGTTTTCCCAGCTCAGCGACTGAAAAACACTCTCCAATGTGGCATTAAAGAGCTTCGGAGATATGGTGTCACCTTGTCTCACTCCCTTTCCAATTTTTATGTGTGTTGTATTTTCAAACAGCCTAATCTTTGAACTTGCATTTTCATAGATGTTATTAATAATATTAATGTATGCATCTTCAATACCGCAGGTTTTCAGAGCCATTGTAACTGCTGATGGTTTCACCGAATCAAAGGCTTTTTCATAATCGATAAAAGCCATGCACAATGGAAGTTCATATTCCTCGCTCTTTCAATTAGTTCTCTCAGCACGTGGATATGATCTATTGTGCTGTAGCCACTCCTGAATCCAGCTTGTTCTCTCGGTTGAGCCATGTCTAGTGCTACCTTCAAGCGGTGTGAAAGAACTTTAGTGAAGATTTTATAAACTACTGATAGGAGGCTGATAGGTCTGTAGTTTCCGAGATCCTCAATGTCACCTTTCTTATGTAGCAGGATCATTGTAGCGGTGTTCCAATCCTCAGGAATCTTTCCTTCATTAAGGCATCGAGGTGAAAATTTGGGCGAGTACTGTTTCGATTTCTCCACTTGCTTCTTGTATGATGTCTACAGTAATTCCATCTTCTCCTGGAGCTTTTCCTCGCTTCATGTTCTTGATTGCATGTGCAACTTCTGCTGGAAGGACTGGAGGAACTCTGGTACTGGTATCTTTCATGATGTCTGGAGTGCATATATCATCCCTTTCATATAATTTGGAGTAGAAATCTTTCACTCTTGTCAAAATTTCGCCTCTATTTCTTGTTACAGAACCATCTTCTTTTCTCAGTGCCATAATCTGTTTTCTTCCCTTACTGAGATGTCCCTTTGCTATCTTTAGGCTTTGGTTGTTTTCAATTGCTTTCCTCACTAGTTCACAGTTGAATTTCCTTACGTCTTCAGTGATACTTTTTCTTACTGTCTTGCATAGCTCTATATATTCCACTTTGGAAGTCACATCTTCTTTAGTTGTCCTCATCTCTCTTCTTTTTTGCATCAACATTTTGGTTTTTCCTGATAATTTGTTCACATGCAACTTGTTCTTAGACCCAGCTAATTTTGTTGCTGTTTCCATAAGAGCTTTGGTTACTTTTCTGTTAACTTCAGAGATGTCCACTTCTTCCGATGTTAGGCCTTCTAAAGCAGAGAACCTGTTCTTCAGTTCTAACTTGAAGGTATTATGGTGTTTTTTAAGGTTGGTTATGTCAATAGATTTTGTTTGTCTTATGAGCTTGCCACGTTCAAGTTTAGTGTTGAGGTGCATCTTACATCTCACCAATCTATGGTCACTACCTGTGTTGAACTTGTTTAGCACACTGCAGTCTTCTATGACGAATTTTTTGTTACACATAATAAAAATCAATTTCACTTGTCGTCCCATTTGGATGTCTCCATGTCCATTTCCTGTGTGGCTTTTTCTTGAAGAAGGAGTTCAAGATGAAAAACCCTTCTGCCTCTGCAAACTCAACGAGAGTATTTCCACGCTGGTTTCTGTTGCCATGACCGAATTTACCTACTGAAGTTTCATTCTGTTGCCGTTGCCCTATTTTTGCATTGAAATCTCCCATAATTATTTTCAAGTGCTGCTTACCTTTATTATTTAGATGACAAATTTCCTCATAAAATTCTTCAATTTCTTCTTCAGGATGACTTGTGGTGGGTGCATAAGTTTGAATAATCTGAGCCTGGTATCTTTTCGAGAGTTGGATAACAAGTCGTGCAGCTCTGTCAGAGGAACTTTCAACTTCTACAACTTTATCCTTCAGTTTCTTGTTTATTATAAATCCAACACCACTAGTTCTGCCAGTATCTGTCCCACGATAGTAGAAGAGATGTCCACTTTTCAGTTCGACGAGATCTTCTCCTTTTCTCCTTACCTCACTTAGCCCCACGATGTCCCACTTGATCCTTTGTAGTTCCTCTTCCAATTCAAGAAGCCTTGAATCAGAAGATAGGGAGCGTCCATTGTAAGTAGCCAAGGTCAGCATCAGATGGCAGCCTAGTCCGGTCCTCCGGGGATTCTTAGCACCCTCTGCCTTCATGTCGCACTGGCCGCTGCCTTGGCCAGGTACATTCCAGCTGCCGGAGACTGAGGGCCAAGATTTAAGTTGTGGAATCATTTTGGAGGGGTTTGGCCATAACTCACCACGCTGGCCAAGCGGGTTGGTGAGTGTGGGATAGAATTTCCTCTGATCCCGATGGTATAGTTATACCGCTATGGGCGGTCGTCAGAGCCCCTTTAGTGGGAACAGGATGCACCACGAGAAGGCGGGGTTGACATTTGTCAAGGAGAGGCTGTGATGTTACGCATCACCTGACCTTACATCCCATCGTATATAATACTTAAACCTAAATTCTCAGCTTAATTCTATGGAACCTTTCTTTATCCGATTCCCTCGGAGAATTAGCCGAAACACTTATCTGACAGATGTATTCCTCCAATAAGAATTAGGCGAAATAATTTTCCTGTTGTAAACTGGGCATGAAACACACGCCATGAGTACTGGCTGAGAATTTTGTATTACATCTGTTCCCTCTGGGCAAGAATATTAATTCAAAGTTCCACGATGATAAACTTCTGAAATCTGCAGCCAACATCAGTCTCCAAAAAATGACTGCACTGAAAACATGCAGCCATACCAAAAGATTAGATAACCTACCGAATGGCTCCTAAGGGAAAATTTCGTAACAATTGCACAACGATCCTACGTAATGTAGAAGTATCTCCGGTTACTTCCCTGGATACTTAGATCATCTTTGGTGTAGAAGTGTCTCTGGGTACTAGGATCCTACCTGATGTAGAAGTATTCAGAGATACTGCTATACCAGGTAGGATCCTAGTGTATTATTAGTATCTCTGGATACTTCTACACCAGGTAGGATCTTAGTGTATTAGAATCTCTGGATGCTTCTATAACAGGTAAGATCCTAGTGTATTAGCACCTCTGTACTCTTCTACACCACTTAAAATTCATCAACATGTGTACAAGTGTTTCCAGTCTATTGGCGTCGAAGCAGAAAAATGATTGTAGAAGGAGTACGAAATTTTACGGTTGAGAGCAGTAAATAGTTGCGTTTCACTACACCATATTTCAAGGAGAAACTTAGGAACCTTCCTTACCACTACCTTACTGTGTCGCAGAGGTTCTTATCATTTAAATTGACTAAACAATTTCATAAGCAGTTACTATGGGATAATCATTTGGTTCGCGGCACAGTGTTCTCAGATAAAAAGAGGAATGAAGTCCCCTAATTTATAATCATCGTATAGTATGTAATTCAGTTTTCATCCCAACCTCGTTGCCCATTACTTGAAAAACACCGAATGTTTCTTGAACGGAACCCTGATTACTGACAGTACTTCTTTTTTCTCTTACCACTTGTAGCTGAACAAGGTCATTTTCATTGTTTGATTAACAATTAGTTTTTCTTTGAAATATTTTTATTCAAGGGTTTTCAAGTTCCAAGAACCACTGCTTTCGACGCTAGCATATTTGGTGTTTCATCCGTCTAAGTGAATAGCCCTCAGGTCCGTCCGATTGTCTTTTGTTCTAATCTAGTCCAGCACGGTAGCGTCGCTCCACATGATTCCACATATTTCGGATAGGATTCATGTCCTACAATTGTGTGTTTCGTGGAAGATGCTGCTTATCATTGGAATGCTTTTGCGAACTATACCTGCAAATTCTGTATCACATAGAGTGTTACGGTGTTGTCTTGGAAACAGTACTCAGCCCGAGCTCTGTATCGTCATTGAGAAATGAACATGTTTGCAACGAGGCGAAAATTTGTTCTCGAGTTTATAACGAAGTAAATTTCTCCGTCATTTTTAGTCTACGCCGGGATTCGAACCCGGATCCCCTCATTCCGGAATAAGTCACTCTACCAATTGAGCTACACGGACGTTTTTTATTCTGATTCCTATCTGCCTTTATGTCGTGTGCGTCCTTCTGGCAGGTACGTCACATCTCCTGGTACGTTACATCATCTCCCCCTTATTTTTTTTTTCGAAGTGCTGGAGAAAGGATTCTCTTATTTTTCCTATCTCGCGGTGTGGAAATAACATCACACCAATGCGAGATTTTGAACGGTCGGGTCATCCGGATAGTTCGGGCGCCATTATAACGAAGTAAATTTCTCCGTCATTTTTTGTCTACGCCGGGATTCGAACCCGGATCCCCTCATTCCGGAATAAGTCACTCTACCAATTGAGCTACACGTACGTTTTTTATTCTGATTCCTATCTGCCTTTATGTCGTGTGCGTCCTTCTGGCAGGTACGTCACATCTCCTGGTACGTTACAAGTTGTCAGGGCCATTTGCAAGGAGGAGTGAAACTGCGCCGAACCAGAAGCCTCCAAATGAGTGCATCCTCACTGGCAGACGAAACAACTGGCAGTGTCTATTGCTTTGAGAGATTTCCTTCACATTCTCGTACGTACGTCGGTAGTAAACAATGTGAAACGTGACTAATCTGACCACATTATGCATTTCTCTGACCACTGTCACCTTTCACAGGACCGTGTAGATATTGCTCATAAACGAGATCCCATACACTGCCAAAACTCTTGGTCCAAGGTTGCCCCATAATGATGGTGCAATTTCAGGCATTTACACCATGATGTGGTACGAATTTGGTATTTGCATTCTAAAGAAGTGTTTGAAATCATCTGACTTGCACCATGTTTTCCTGTAAAGTACGAAATGCAGCGAAAGTGGTGCAATCTTGCCCCACTTTTTAGTGCAACTGAAGAAAACCGACCACGTGTCTTCGTGATCGAAGCAGTGGATTAGAAGACGTTTTTGTATTGTTATGTCATGGGTTTTTACGTAGGACAAGAGATCGTTTGAATAATTTTGAAGTGTTAATTCAATTTTACAATGGTAGGACGAAATATAACGTTGCAAGGTTAGTTTTGTCTTCATAGCATAGAAACAGGATTTTCTCGATGACGTAGTGGGCTGGGCAGGGCATGGTCGGAGATCTGAGCATCCGCCATTGTACCCTAGCTAATCCTTTTGCCACTCTTCCTAGGGGTGAAAAGTTTGAGATAGTGTGCCCGTGTGCGCGCGCACTTTCGCTGTATCTCTTACTTACTGCATGGCATGCCAGAATTCGATGTTCTCTCCGTTATCGGATATTCTAATGGGTAATTTAATAACTGCAACATAACTATTCATTATATCAAGTTGAATTGCCTTTTTATCTTTCATTTTTTCATTTGAAAACTGCCGAACTATTTTTCAACTGATGAAAAACTGGACATGCTGAATGCAGTGAAAACATCTCAGCACCTTGTTAACCGAAATAAGACTGTTGTCGTTAGGAATGTTTTGTAGGAAAACATATATTTTACAGATGTTTTTAAATAGTACTTTTACTTTACAGGTCAGTCATTTGTGCTCTTTAGTTGTCTGAATGAAACAAAGTAGTGCACTGATTTCTTAAAATTATAGGAGTTACGGTAATTCTTTAATGATAATACTAAATACGTGCGTGCGTGCGTGCGTGTGTGTAGTGCTTCAAGAGATTATCGGAGTTTCCAGTGTTAGGTTCATATCGTAATAAGTAACCAAACAGCACTTTCGTTAGTATAGCCTTGAACACAAATTTTAGAGCTCACAAAGGTCGACTTTAATACTATATTCTATGGTTAGAAATAGTTGGCAGTAGAATGAAGGTTATAGAAAGTTGAATTACGTGTGTCAAAATTGCCTGTAAACAGAAGTTTGTATTGTAAACGTTGTATCAAATTGACGTGCAAGCGCCAAATGAAAATTTCATCTGCCTTTCAGCTCCAAATTTTCTGAGGAAGTTGTTCACATAAAAATATAGTTCCAAATGTGGTGTAATATGCTCAGATTGCATCATTAATTGATCCTTTGTATTAAACTTGGGATTGCGACCAGGTGTTAATATTAGCAATGCCGATTAAAACCTTTGTCCGAATATGTAAAAGAAAAAAGGAACTGGACTTCCTTTTCCGAAAATCAGTTGCGTAAAAAGAAACGTTAAAATTTATAAACAGAGCATAGAAACTGAGTTTAAAAAAATCATAAAAGGTTGCAAAAAGAATAGCTTCACAACTGCTAAAAGTTTTGTGGTAGGTTGCACCGAAAAGTGGTACTACACCAACTACACCACTTTCTACGAAAAGATACACCATTGTGTATTGCAAACGAAACCAACAGCATGGTGTAACCTTGTACCATAACTTGGTGCAAAGTTACGCCATGTTGTTGGGTTTTGTTTGCGCCACAGAATGGTGTATGTTTTCTTAGAAAGTAATGCAGCTGGTGTAGTACCACTTTTTGGTGCAACCTATCACAAAAATTTTACCAGTGTAAAATTGCGATTAATTTGGGCCCCCTGATTGTTCTGCACGTGGTTATGGTTTCTTACTGCCCGGTAAGGGGCCGTTCATAAAGTACATCCGAGATTACAGGGAGAGGGGGCGAGGTTTAGTAATGCGAACGTTCAGCGGAAAAAATATAGTGGATGGTATTTCTTCGTTTTGTTTTCTCTTTTTTACTTCTTTTAATAGTTAAAAAAAGGTGTGAAATATTTCAGATTTCTGATGATATTTAGCTAAATCAGAATATTAATATTAGGTTTTTGTATTTGTACTACAAAATCTATCGTGTATAATCGGGAGTGTTGAAAATTTGAATGCGTGCGTTCATTTGTAGATCTTTATTTCAGAATGATAAAGTTCGGGTAGCATTAGGGAATAAATTAATGCCTAAATAATAAATATTTTCTGAAGCAAACATGTAAATATATGGAAGATTCCTTTAAATATTTACATGTTTTCTTTCTGTTTCTCAACGGACTTCTAAAAGTAGTCGTCAAAAATAAAGGGGCTTGCGGGAATTATGACGTACTTTTTAGGGGAGGGGTGTCAACAATCGGACAAAATGTGACATGGGCGAGGGGGAGTCTAAAAATAGTAAAAAATCACGGACGTACTTTATGGACGGCCCCTAATGAAGATGTCGGTCACCACCAATCGGTCGCTACCAAGTACCACTTACCTATTATTGTTTCGGTCGCTGAGTATAAGCCTTTCTTCCGCACCTGTTCTTCGTGCTGCTACCTTGTCCTGTTAATCACTAATTATCCACCTGAAATATCGCATGCGCCAGTACGCTGGTTAACTCCGCAAATGATCCCAAGGTGTTCTTTCAGTATATTAATCTACAAACATATCTATGACTTGAAGTCGCTGCCTCCAAAGATATTACCTTTGCATGTGAAGGTCCATGTATGAATATGGAACACCGATTATTTTACCACCTAGCGAACACAGATACAATAGGTCTGACTAACCATGTGACATCATGACCAATCATTGTTACTTTTGCATGTGAAGGTCCATGTATGGATATAGGAATTTTAAATTTTCTGGCATTTTGGCAGGGTAGTATTCTTGCTCTAATGATATGTCTATAGTTGCATTGGGAGTGAGAGTATGAAATAAGGTTTGCCCTAATGACGCTTGCAGAATCAAAGTGAGACTTCGACTGGCGTTTTTTTTTTTAGTTTAGAAATCATGTATTTGTTCATATCTCCCACTGGAACACAGCGCTCGTGAAGATAACGACAGTGACCGATTTTCTTACTACTTCCGTGATTTAAAGTATTGTTTTCCGTGCATGGCAATAGAACAAAACACGGAAATATGGCAGAAAAGTTTATTTTTAAAGAAAGTTTCTAGTGAATTATGACGTGTCGTCACTAGAAATGATGTAAAAAAAGAAAGAACAAAAAGCAGACATGAAGAATATTTAATGCTTTTAGTATCATCATCATCATCATCACCATCAACCATAGGTACAATTGCCTTAGGTGCCCGTTGCCATTTTAACTATATTGTCCATTGAAGTCTGTTCATTGCAGAGTGGCTCAGGTCTTGAAGAGTTCCACCACACCAGTCTTTAATATCGTCAGCCCACACACGGTGAGGGCGTCCTCTTGCATTTCTTCCATTCATTAAGCCAAACACCTATGTCTTTATGTTTCGGTCATTTTTCATTCTGCAGATGTGTCCAAAGAGTCTTAGTTTTCTGTGTATGATTTTTTGGAACAGGGTCTCTTTTAGTTGTATTTTTCTGTACACTTCTTCATTTCTTATTTTCTGGGTCCGTCCGATTCGTAAGATTTTACGGTAGCACTTTCTTTCAAAAGCATGTATCCTTCTCTCTGATTCCTTTGTTAGTGTCCATCTTCAGCATGCTGCTGAAGATGCATATCTCGAGTATGCTTAACTTAGTTTTGAGGCTAATAGCTCTGCTCTTCGAAATTGTATCCATAGCTTTTAATAGTCTTACAGCCTTTGCAATTCGAATTAAAATTTCTTTTTTGCTGTTTGAGTCATATGTTATACAGCTTCCGAGATAAGTGAATTTTTCCACATTTTCAAGCTCTTTACCTTACATAATGACCTTTTTCCTGATCTCTTTTGCGCCAAATACCATTATGTTTGTCTTTTCTATGTTCATCTTTAGTCCATAACTTTTACCCTCTCTATTCAGTTCTTGTACCATTTGATCCAGTTTGATTTCATCTTCTTCAATCAGAACAATGTCATCTGCGAAACACAGATGTTTGAATATTTAGTATGCGAAACCGAAAAAATTGAGGTCTAACATAATTACAACTTGTATTGCGACAGAGTCGTTTCACTACTTTTCGACGTATTCCCGAGAGTCTCAAACCGCCTCGCACATCTCTTTTCCAGCGCTGTTAGTGCTGTATAACGTCTTTTTCTCCCCCTATGAGCCTCATATCCTCGGATCGGGAGAACGTTTTATCAGCTTCGAAACATATCCCATGGATGCACATATTGAAATCTTGATAGACGAAAAATTCTCTGAGAGCTGGTTCAGAGTAATGACGAAAAAAAAAACTGGTGAAACCCACATTTCCGGACAACAGAATCCGGTTTTTTATTATTTCCGTGATCAAAATTCTTGAGGCCGATGTTCCATACCCCAGAACGCTAAGCTTTTCATGTGAAATTGCTTTGAATGCTTCCAATGTTAGAGATATCGCTTTGACAAATTATGAACTGTCACACTGCAACTTTCATAATTAATTCTTCGGCTTTAAAAGATATATGGCCAGAGGTCCCTTCAACTCATCGAAGCGGATAGATATTACGTAGGCTAATCGAAAAGTAAGGTTGCAAGCCTACATTTCGTACCAGTATATTTAACGTTACCAACAGAATGTACAAAATAAACATCTGTTCACACCACTTTGCAGCATAGTAAAAAAAAAAAGCATTCAAGCATGACCTGCTACGTGCTATAAAGTTGTGTGTTATCTCCGCATACAATTCTTGTCCCTGTTGATAGAGCCATAATTTGATATAAATTTTCACTTCTTCTGTGATGAAGCGACGCTCTTTTGGATGATATTTCAACAGTAAAAAGAGGTGAAAATCGCATGGTTCGAGTTCCGGACAGCATGGAGAATATCCTATTTGTTGTAGCACAAGTCTAGAGTTTTCCGTACAACATGCGATCATGCATTATCATAGAGAAAATGACGATTTGCCGAACAAGACCAGGTCGTTTTCTCTTAATGGCCTTTCGTAAGCGTTTCATTGTCTAACTGCAACTGCCAGCATCGATGTTATGTTTCTTGAACAGAAAGTCTCCCAAACCACATCGAAGGAATCCCCCAAACCGCTGTCAGCAATTTCCTAGCAGAAGATGCCGTATAAACTTCTTCCGTGTGGGTGATGGAATGTATTTCCACTGCATGGATACTCCCTTAGTAGTGAGTGAGTAATGGTGGACCTATGTTTTATCCCTCGCGACAACTCCGTAAAGTATCTGGTTTCCATCCAGTCATAACGTTGCAGTCACGTGAGGAGGACCATCATACGCAATTCTTCTTGCTTCGTCTTTTAATGCATGTTGACTCCATGTCGCACACATTTTGCTATGCTGAAAAATATATGGAACGCTGTCGTATGACGTGACATCGCAACGGTATACGAGGGTCTTCCTATAACCTTCAATTCGTACTGTGTTGATTCCTGTTGAGGAGCTACTTAACGTTCCCTACGATTGTCGCTGGTCACATAACCCTTACCAGCCGCAAACTTTTGACATCTCTCAGAAACATGTTGACACTACATTGCACGCTCTTCATGAACTTCAACAAGATGCTGATGGATCTTAGCCGGCAATACTTGCTTTGCCCAAAGAAATCAAACTACACGTGGGAACTCCGCGCCCGGGTATAATGTTCCCGCCTAATCGTCTTTTCGAACTGTGGGTCTTCAGACTACGCACTGTTACCACTGGGGTACATTACTGTTTATACTCATGGCTGTTGCACTTCCTACAGTGTGCTCATGTATGACGAAAGTTCCAAGATTTCAGTGACACGCAACCTCTTTTAAACTATGATATCTCTGAACCGTGACATACGAGGTGTGATAAAAAAGTATCCAGACTGGCTGCATAAGTTTGAAATCGCGTGACACAGCAGGAAACGGGTTGACCCAGGTTGACCTCGGAAACTACTACGCATGTACCGTGAGTCACGTCTCCCTCTCGTCTTGATTTTTTTCACAGTAGTGCTTTGTTCTTACGTGTGTGAAGCTGCTCGTCGCATTTGTAGTGTCGGAAAAAATTGATTAACGAATTTGCATTAGATTTTGTCAAGAACTTGACTAAACTTGCAAAGACACATACTTAAAGTTACAGAAAGTCTATGGGGAGAATTATATGAGTCGTGCACAAGTTTATGAGTGGTATAAAAGTTTTCAAGATGGTCGTGAAAGTGTTAAGAGTCTAAGGGGAGGATTGTATGAGTCGTGAACAAGTTTATGAGTGGTATCGTTTTAAAGATGGTCGTGAAAGTGTTCAGAGTCTATGGGGAGGATTGTATGAGTCGTGCACAAGTTTATGAGTGGTATCGTTTTAAAGATGATCGTGAAAGTGTTCAGAGTCTAAGGGGAGGATTGTATGAGTCGTGAACAAGTTTATGAGTGGTATCGTTTTAAAGATGGTCGTGAAAGTGTTCAGAGTCTAAGGGGAGAATTGTATGAGTCGTGCACAAGTTTATGAGTGGTATCGTTTTAAAGATGGTCGTGAAAGTGTTCAGAGTCTATGGGGAGGATTGTATGAGTCGTGCACAAGTTTATGAGTGGTATCGTTTTAAAGATGGTCGTGAAAGTGTTCAGAGTCTATGGGGAGGATTGTATGAGTCGTGCACAAGCTTATGAGTGGCATAAACGTTTTAAAGATGGTCGAGAAAGCGTTGAGAGGGATAAACGCTCTGGAAGGCCCGCAACCAACAACAGTGAAAACAATGTGGGACTTGTGCGCGCAGCTGTGCTGGAAAATCGTTGAATCACTATTCGTCAGTTATCTGAAGACTTCAATAACATTAGTTTCGGTTCATTTTCAGTCGATTCTTACTGAAGGTTTTGGTACGAGACGCGTCTCAGCCAAATCTGTGCCAAAATTACTCTCCGCTGAGCAAAATCAGGCCCGTGTTTCAGCTGCTAGTGACCTGCTTGAGTGCGTCGAAAGCGACGAAAACTTTCTAAAACTATTATAACTGGTGATAAATCGTGGGATTATGGGTATGACTTCGAAACCAATGCTTATCCCAATGCCATATCACATCGACAGTGCTGTCGTTGGTTCTAAAGGTTTCGAGAGAGAAATTTTGACCTGTCAGACCGTCCCAAAGTCGGAAAACCCGCAACAGTGGATATGGACATGCTGAAGACCTTAGTAGAGGCCGACCCACACGTGTTCACGCGGGAGTTGGCGGAACAGCTCCAAGCGAGCAGATTATCACGCACCTGTGTCAACTTGGGAAGGTGCACAAGAGAGGGATTTGGGTACCCTATCAACTCAGAAGCAAATCGCACGAGTGCATGCGTTTCCCTACTTGCACGTGACCAAGTTGGATCGTTCTTGGACCGCATTGGGACAGGTGACGATGACGAGAAATGGGTCCTGTATGACAATGTAAGCGCCTGAAAATAGTGAGTGTACCCAAACCAGAAGGTCACGCCGACCCCCAAAGCCGGCTTACATCCACGTAAGGTCCTGCTGTCTGTTTGGTGGGATATGCTGAATGTCGTGTTTTTGAGTTGCTGCCGGACAACACCACTATCAGCGCCAATGTATATTATCGTCCACTTGACGATCTACACGCATCTCTCACGTCGAAACGACCAGCACTGCTGAACTGCAAGGGCGTCCTCCTGCAGCAGGATGGAGTGAGACCTCACAAAGCACGGGGACTCGGCAAAAGATCAGGGACATGGGCTAGGAGCTACTTCCGCACCCAGCCTGTTCTCCGGACATTGCCCCCTAGCGGTGACCACGTTTACCGATCGTTTTAGCATTTCTTGGACGAACAGCGGTTCACCAACCAGGACGATGTCGAACGCGCACTTACTCACTTCTTTGGGCCCAAGCAGGCCCAATTCTACAGGGACGGTGTCCAACACCTGCCAATACGATGGGAGCACGTCGTGGCAAACGATGGCGACTACATCTTGTACTGATTTGTACTTGTACATGCGGTAATGAGCACTTTTCTGTTGCTTTGTTTTTGTAGACATTACTTTCTTTCCAATCCAATATATGTAAGGTACTCTTCACCATAAGCACCATTAGTCGCAATGTCTTTTAGAACAGATTTTCAGAAGCAGAGACATCGGGAAAAATACAGCAACTAGCGGGAAAATGCTCATTGTTTGAAGCAACTTTCTCGATATATATATATAAAAAATGACGTAGTCATTTTTGCAACTAGCCCATCAGAGCTGCAGAGTATGATCCAGGAACTTGCTGACAAGAGTAAAGAAGTGGGATTAAAAATGAACTTTCGGAAAACAAAAGTGATGTTCAATGCTTTTACAAGAAATGAAGATTTATCGATTGATGGAGAAAAGCTGGAGATAACAGACACGTACGTTTATCTTGGACAGCAGATATCAAGTGAGGGTCACATTGATGAAGAAATTAATCGGCGTACAAAACTTGCCTGGAGAGCTTTTGGAAGAAACAGCATAATTTTCAAGAGCAATATGCCATTATGTCTTAAAAGAAAAGTGTTTGATCAATGCATCCTTCCAGTGCTTACTTATGGTGCAGAGACGTGGACCTTAACTAAAAGAGACATACAAAGGCTGCAGACAACTCAAAGCAGCATGGAGAGGTGCATACTTGGTGTAACCAGGAGAGATAAGAAGAGGAACTCGTGGATCCGAAAAATGACAAGAGTGGAAGACATCATGATCAGAGTTAAATCCCTGAAATGGCAATGGGCTGGACATACTGCCAGAAGGACAGATCATCGATGGACAGCCGAAATTTTAGATTGGATTCCAAGGGACAGGAAAAGACCCAGAAGAAGACCACATGGGAGATGGGTGGATGAAATTCGAAAGTATGCAGGGGTGACATGGAGGAGACTGGCACAAGACAGACCGTTGTGGAGGAAACTTGGGGAGACCTTCGTCCAGCAGTGGATTGATAATGGTTGACAATGATGATGATGATGATATATATATATATATATATATATTTGCTAAATGGTGTCTCGGTATAAGGTATCAAAGGCAGAAAAGGAATTGTTTCAATCGTGTTTTTAGGAGCAATGGTATGGAATAAAATATATTTTGAAATCAGTGGTATCTGCATTTATGCACTCCTAGTGGTTGTGTTATGTATAGTAAAAAGAATAAAGTTCAGGCTACTTAGTTTAAAAAGATTTTTTCAGATCTGGTTAATGGGCAGAGAGAGAGAGAGAGAGAGAGAGAGAGAGAGAGAGAGAGAGAGAGAGAGAGAGAGGGTGAGAGACACAGAGAGAGAGAGAGAGAGAGACAGAGAGAGAGAGAGAGAGAGAGAGACAGAGAGAGAGAGAGAGAGAGACAGAGACAGAAAGAGAGAGAGACAGAGAGAGAGAGAAAGAGACAGAGGGAGAGACAGAGAGAGAGAGAGAGAGAGAGAGAGAGAGAGAGAGAGAGAGAGAGAGAGAGAGAGAGAGAGAGACAGACAGACAGAGAGAGAGAGAGAGAGACAGAGAGAGAGAGAGAGAGAGAGAGAGAGAGAGAGAGAGAGAGATGTCTGCAGACGTGCTGATAACGTGCGCGTTTTTACAAAAGATGTGCTAAAAATGATTTTCCGATGTGGTGGTTTCGTATTGTGATAATATTATTGGGTAAGAAAAAGTAAAAATGATTTGTTGATACGGTGGTTTCGTATTGTGATAACATTATTGGGATAAGAAAAAGTAAAAATGATTTGTTGATATGGTGGTTTTCGTATTACGATAACATTGTTGAAATGAGAATGAGTAAGATATATATGAGCACACGTTTAGCATGCATAAACTTTTATACAAGCATTTACAAATACACCAAAATTAATTGGCTTTATAACAAAGTCTCAATAGAAAATTTCAAATTTTTTTAAATTTCTCTCACACAATATCCCAACTTCGTTTTTTGAAGCAGCCATGAGTCCACACTTGCTTGGCGGGTCAAAGTATGTCGGGGGGGGGGGGGGGTGATCTATAATTTATTTATTCAATTGACATGGAACAAAATCAAAGTAAAGGGGAAATTCTACTGCATGAGACTTACTATAAAAATGAAATTAACGAGCTGATTATAAAAAAAAGACAAAAAATATATACAGTGTGCTAGAAAGTCATGTACTTGAATGGTCACTGCATCTGTAAATGACAGAGGAAGAATTCCCGTCTTGGAGGAAAGGGTCTCAGATGTTTAAACTCCCATATGTGTGTGCTGTTTAATAATTAACTGGTATCATATTACGATTATAAATCCTGAGCATACGTATCATATGATTAAAAATGCAAAAAGATAAAAGTTTCTCGCGTTGCGTTTTACTGATTATTCTATGGCTCTTCCGTTCATCACAAACAGTTCTGTGAAATAATATCAAACATTTTCAATACATGCCGTCGCACTGAAAGACAATTTATTATACATAGTCATTTAATAAGGTGTGCCCTAACAACAGCTACAATACCTAGTGGCGTGGACTCTGCCAGGTGTTGGAAGTCGTCAGGTGGTATTATGGCCCATCATTCCAACGCAGCCATTCATGAAGCGCCGAGAGTTATCGATGGTGGGTTTCAGGATCGAATGCATGTGACCTAGACTCTAATTTAACTTTCATTTTTAGTTACTTTTTTCTATGTAAATTTGAGTTAGTTCTTCTTCAGCGATTTTGAACCTTAACGTTATATCTTCTCTCTCGCGGAAATGAGGTTGGCAACACTTTTGAGGTTAGAGAGTATGACGTATGCATGTGACCCATAACAACTGGAAGAGATTTTATGTTGAAGCAGCAGCCAAAAGAGTGGAGATGATGGTGTGATGTTGTAATTGTGGAGGCTGCTTTATTTTGAAGTTTGATTTACTTGAAGATGACGTGTTACGAGTTGTTATATAGTCATTCGCAAAAGTTTAAGACTACTTGTCAATTTATTGAAAATTAAGATTTTCAAAGAAACAACTAATTACTATTAAAGTCAGAGATATTTGAAATGACACCATCGATGAATACTTGCATTCTTAAGAACACAAAAAGACCGAAATCAGCACTATGTGTGGCCGCTTTTGTTTTTTTGTAACCGACAGAATACGATGTCGATCTCTCAATGAGGGATTTGCAGTAGTCACTTGAAATGTCTTTGCCCCACACGTAGTTTATCGCATCAATCAAAGCTTGGGAATTTGATGGTTGTTTTTCTGCTATCTTGTCTTTTAAAGTGGTCAACAAATTTTCGATGGGGTTAAGGTCGACACTATTACCGGGCCAGTAAAGCACAGTTATGTTTTTTCTCTGCAGGTAGTCCTTTATTATTTTTGATATGTGGCATGGAGCACCATTATACATAAAGATTGTGCATCTGTGCACTTGCAAATGAATTAACAGCTTCTCACGTAACATTTTCACATAAAAAGGTCCAGTCATGGTAGTGCCTGTCGGCTAAAAGGGTAATGACGCAGAACTTGTAAAACAGGAAATCATAAATTGATCATAGTGCAACTGTTTGCATTCAGTTCTCCATTAAAAATATTAGGTGCAGCTTTACAACACAACTTTATACATGTATACAGGAGCTATGCCTATCAAGTACCCTGCAATGAAGAAGCAGACATGTTTTGTTTTTTTGGCGTTCAGTTTATTTACATTTGGCAACGTGTTTGCCGTCACAATAATCACTGCTACAACTATTAAACACGGACCCTTTTCTTATATAGTTGAAATTTTGTACTAACTATCATGTTATTGACGAATATGTAAAATTCTCAGGAGTGTACAACGTGTTTTACCATAAATGGGACACAATTCCTTGTCAACAAAACTTCAACAGCATCAGTTCTTTATGACGTATCTCTCTCTGATCCATATCTGCATCTGCAACTGATTGGTAAACTGATAACAGGCTCGTTGTATCATATGCTGAACAAAATCTCGTTTAAAACAGAATACGCAAAGCGTTCTTTTTTTTTTTTTTTAAATTGCTGCATTTTGTTGTTTGTGCTTTGCGAAAAGTAAGAAAGGAAGCGATCATCATAATTCATGAATAAATTTTCACAACTATATAACAAACGTCTCGTACGTAGCAAATGGCAATCTTCTTGTTATTAGCGCTTGCAAGAATCGCTGTCATGGTCTTGAAAAGCGAAAATCAGGTCGGACGACGTTCCGCTCTGACTACTACGTTGTGAGAAAAGACAGGAAGGTCGAATGGCTAAGAATATAGAAAGCGATTACTCACAGTAATGTTCGCAATAGGGTGGGCAAGATAGTTCCAGTCATACACAGAATATTATACTTCTTCATCTCTTTGTGACAGCCTGTGTATCGTACCAAAAGAAAAGTCCCTGTAAATGAAAGCACAGTTTCTCGACATTTTTAAAACGCTGTGACAATGGTCATACGCGATTATAAAACCAACAAGATAAGTTATTCCAACTGCTTTGTCCAGTCTCAGGCACCAACGGAATCTTCCAAACAGCAGATTTATTTCGCTTGGTAACCAGAAAGAATTGTACAATGAACCACTTGTAACAAAAAGAAACATCTCTTGAAATGCCATAAGAAGAACGCTCACGGCAATGGATATATGTGATCGGTTCATCTATCACCGTAGTTGTAGTGAACGTTAAAGTAAAGGGATGACTTGGTCATCTGAAATTCATGCTGTAATCAAGCGATTCGTACTTTTTGCCCTTTAAATTAGCTCACGGAGTTTTCATACATGTTGCTACGCGTCTTCCAGTGGCAAGACCGCAAACTGAAGTGACGTCTTCATCAACTTACGATCTGAAATCTATGCCTATGCTGAAAGGAATTAATTTCTGTCAAATATTAGTTTCCTGATTAGTATATCTTCAAAAATGCGGTCGTCTATGACGAGTAAATAATTCAGTAGAGCAGTTTAAATCGGCAATTATTTATACCGTTATTTTGCCTATTTTCGGAAACGTAAAAACACCAGTTTTTTAATAAAGCGTATTTTAATTCACAGAACTAATGCGTGCTTGTGCCCCAGCGTGGAAAACCGGTTACTCCGCGAAAGAAATTGGACAGTGAATGCCGTGAATCAAAACATCTGGGAACGGTGCGCTTAACAAGGAACACGAGACAAGAAGCCGCAAGTTCGGTCGAATGATTTCCCAAACACTCTGTGGAAAGATCACCAGTGTAAGAGTCACATGCACTTCGCGAGCTGCGACTTAGTCAGTTGCCGTCGTAGGTCAGGCTGTGGAAAAAGTCTAAAACATTGAAGGATTCTTGCATCATCTACTCTAGACGGAGAAACTGAACTTGGTTATTGTACAATGGTCAATCGTCTAAATAAGGCTAGCGTTAGAATATTATTCGAGAGATGTGTATAAGTTTTTAACAAATCAAAATTTAAAACATCGGTTTCCTAAATATATTAATGTTTTTCTTCTGAGATATATTAGAAGAAAAAGTATGTCTATCGTTATCCCATCCCTTGAACAACATCGTTGCTTGAGTTTGTTGCGGCCCGTATTTGTTTCAGTCGCTTGCCACTTATCCTCCGACATCGTCCCAAAATAGTGCAATTTTCGAATATTTATGATCCCAGCAGTTTATTATGATGGTACAGAAGGAACTGTTTGACTTATTTAGAGTATTTACAACTGTTTGACTATTTATTGTTAGCTTTTCATTTTCAGTACTGAGCTTTTTTTTCTTTTTTTTTTGCGAGCCAAGCGAGGCTGTCGATTTTCAGCTGGCGAGTGAGATATTTATCTCACTGGTGAGTCAGCATGAAAATTTTCAGGCCTTGTGTATATCACATATCACTTCATACTGAATAATCAACTTATTCATCAGTAGTTGACAACAGACAATAATTTTTGGAGTGTCTAGAAAAGTACGTTGAATATCTCCAGGCATTTTTGTTATCCTGGAGAAGTGTAAATTATTATGGTAGATCAGTGCTCCTCAGTATCTTTGTGATTTCGGGAAATTCCTTTTCTCAGCTTAAAGTGCTGCTGCGACACACGTGCTTTTGTCAAGAAGGATCAAAACCAATTTCCTCTTCTTGTTTTTAGCACATCTTTTGTAAAAAAGATCGTGCTTATGTTACCGGTTTGTCCGTCCGCCCGTCCGTCTGTACCCACGATATCTTGGCAACTATTAGTCCGATTTGAAAAAATCTTTTTGCATTCTGAAGCTTGAAATATGCGAATGATGACCCTTCATTTCATTTTTTACGCTTTCCAACCGCAGGTTGAAGAAGCGTATATGCTCCAGCTTTGTCCGTCCGTCCGCACGATAACTGGCGTAAAAATGGGTCGATTTCGATAAAATTTTAGTATGTGGTAGGGGACCATCCGGGGATGAACCCTATTGAAAATGGGACGAATGGGGTCAAAGGTCACGACGTAGGAGCGGGATCATTCCATTACCCTTATGCGTCATAACTTGCGTAAATATGGTTCGATTTCAATGAAAGTTTACTATGTGGTAAGAGACCGCCTGGGGACGAACCCTATTCAAAATGGGTGAAGTGGGGTCAAAGGTCAGGACATAAGATCGGGATGTATTCCATTGCCCTTATGCGTCATAACGTGCGTAAAAATGGTTCGATTTCGATGAAATTTCAGTATGTAGTAGGGGACCACCTGGGGACGAACCCTATTGAAAATGGACGAAATGTGGTCAAGGGTCAGGACATAGCATTGCGATCCATTCCATTGTCCTTATCCCATATTATTAAGGTGGACGTCAAGTAATTTTGCTTCCTATACTTCCAATGGAAAAACTTTTGTACACATTTCCTTCACAATTAATGTGTTCCCAAGGATGAAAATTTGAACATCGATTAAAATAACTTCATATTATAACTCGGAAAACTTAATATTTTCTAAAACATAACCATAATTATATTACAAAACAATAACGTTTCCTTTGGTGGTGTTGAAACCAGAGAAAAGATGGCGCAACCTGTACTTTGATGACGTCATTGGACAAAAAAATGTTGGATTGCATAATTACGGTTATGGTTTAGAAAATATTAAGTATTCCAAGTTATGAAATGAAGCTATTTTAATCGATGTTCAAATTTTCATCCTTGTGAACGCCTTAATTCTCCAGAAAAAAGATGGAGCGACCTGTATTTTCATGACGTCAGTAGACAAACAAATGTTGAATTGCATAATTATGGTTATGTTTTAGAAAATATTAAGTATTGCAAGTTATAAAATGAAGATATTTTAATCGATGTTCAAATTTTCATCATTGGGAACGCATTAATTGTGAAGAAAATGTGTACAAAAGTTTTTCCATTGGAAGTACAGGAAGCAAAATTACTTGACGTCCACCTTAAAGTAGCAATTCTTGTATGTATCTATGTACATTTTATTTTGATAACGGCTCTAAGAATTTTGATGAAAGTCGTTAACCTACCGTTTTCTGGTACTAGAAATCGATTTAGCTTGATCTCGACTTTAGAAGAATTCGTTTAGTGGATTAAATAACCACCCCGAATTATAACGTTTTTAGTGATGGCGTTGTTCCATTAATGTTTCCAATGCTTAGAAATCTTATGACGTCACAACTCGCGTTTGAGAATGTTGGCGCGCGGTCACGCCATCTGTCTCATTAGATCACGCGTTGTGTGTGGATCCTATTAAAGATTTATGACGTCACACTCTTGCGGCGGGCAGATGGTCGCGATTCCCATCTGCCTAATTACGTCACGCATTGTGTACGTATGTCCGTCAGCACGATAACTTGCGTAACAACCGTTCGATTTCGATGAAATTTTAGTATCTGGTAGGGGATCACCTGGGAAGGAACCCTATTGAAAGTGAACGAAATGGGGTCAAAGGTCATTACATAAGAAAAGGGATCCATTCCACTGCTGTTATGCGCCATAACTAACGTAAAAAAGGTTCGATTTCGATGAAATTTTAGTATGTGGTGGGGAACCACCTGGCGACAAACCTTATTGAAAATGGGCGAAATGGGGTCAAACGTTAGGACACAGGAGCGGGATCTATTCCATAGCCCTTATGCATCATAACTTACGTAAAAATGCTTCGATTGCGACAAAACTTTATCATGTTATTTCGGAGGTATTGTTGAATATCCGGTTCTGTTGAATATAATCGAAATGGGATCAAAGGTCAGGGCACAGGACCAAGATTTATTCCACAGACATTATTCTTATAACTTGAGTGATAACTTGAGTAATGATTTCTGTAATGTTGGAAAGCGTATTATAATTTGCATGATTTTACTAACTTGTTTTTACGATGTAAACTTTCGCCGCTAGAAAGCGTAAATGCAGATGATGTCGAATTCAAAAATATGTTTTATTCTACATATTTGCTTCTAAACATCCGATTGAAAAAATTCTTTTATCTTTCGATTCCATTTATGTCGAAGAGTATTTTAGACGTAGTTACTTTTCCAAATTACAGATAGGTTTTCCGCAAGGGGGCGTAAAAGTAAATTACATTTTTCCCGATAATTCTTCTTCTAAAACTCCGATTTGAAAACTTTTTCTTCAGAGGATACACCTCCTGATGCAAAATCTTTTGCATATAATTTCAAACTTTTCGCAAAAAATTAATTTGGCCACCAGGGGGCGTAAGTGTTAATTTTTGCTTCTGATGTATTTGCCATAAAATCTGAGCTTCTAAAATATCGATTAAAAAATTTATTTCGTGGACTGATGCCATTCACATAGATAAACCTTTTTGGAATATTTTCTTCTTAAAATATTCTACAGTTTCTCCGCCAGGGGGCGTAGATATATATCTTATTTTCGTCAATATCTCCATTTCAAGGAGTCTGATTTCTAAAATTTCTTCTTTGTTGGATAGTGTTTTCAGTGTGACATGTTTTTCATATAATTTCAAAATTTTCAAGTAATTCATACAGTTTCCGCTAGGGGGCGTAGAGGTAAATTACGTTTCCCCCTATATCTCTGCTTCTAAACATCCGATTTGAAAAATTCTTTCTGCACCGGATACAGCTCCTGATGGGAAATCGTTTGCGCATAATTTCTAATTTTTGTAAGAAAAAATGGTTTGGCCACCAGGAGGCGTAAACCTTAATTTCCGCTTCTGATGTATTTGCAGGAAAATATGAGCTTCTAAATTCCCGATTGAAAAAAACGTCGTTTGTAGACCGATAGTACTCATGTCGACAAACCTTTTAGAAACATTTTCTTCTTAAAATAATGCATGGTTTCAACTCCAGGGGGCTCAGATATATACCTTATTTTTGCCAATATCTCTACTAGGAGTCCGATTCGAAAAATTCCTTCTTCGTTGGATAGTGTCTCCAGTGTGATATGTTTTTCATATAATTTCAAAATATTCAAGTAATTCATAGACTTTCCGCTAGGGGGCGTAAAGGTAAATTGCTTCCCCCGTATATCTCTGCTTCTAAATCTCCGATTTGAAAAATGCTTTCTGCGCCGGATACAGCTCCTGATGGGAAATGCTTTGCACATAATTTAAAATGTTTTGTAAAAAATGGTTTGGCCACCAGGTGGCGTAAGTCTTAATTTCCGCTTCAGATGTATTTGCAGCCAAATATGAGCTTCTAAAATCTCGATTGAAAAAAAAGTCGTTTATTGACCGATAATACTCATGTCGACAAACCTTTTACGAACATTTTCTTTTTGAAATAATGCATTGTTTCTAAGCCAGGGGGCGTATATGTATATATTATTTTTGTCAATATCTGTACTTCAAGTAGTCCGATTTGTAAAATTCCTTATTTGTTGGATAATGTTTCCAATGCGAAATGTTTTTCCTAAAAATTCAAAATTTTCAAGTAAATCATAGACTTCCCGCTAGGGGGCACAAAGATAAATTGCGTTTTCTGCATTATTTCTGCTTCTAAAACTCCGATTTGAAAAAGTCTTCCTGTATCGCATACAAGACCTGATGGAAAATATTGTTTCACATAATTTTTAATGTTTGGTAAAGAATGGTTTGGCCACCAGGGAGCATAAGTATTAATTTCTGCTTCTGATGTATTTGTAGCAAAATCTGGGCTCCTGAAAACTCGATTAAATTTTTTTTCTTGGACCGATGCCGCTCATATAGAAAAACCTTTTGAGAATACTTTCTTCCTAAAATAATGCATGGTTTTCCCACCAGGTGACGTAAAGTCACATCTTATTTTTGTCGATATCTCTGTTTCTAAGAGTCCGATTTGAAAACTTCTTTCTGTGTTGGAGAGCTTTTCCGGGGAGAAATGTTTCTCATATAAATTCATGTTTTTCTTAACGCTTAAGTCTGCAACCAGAGGGCGTAAGCTCATGAATACGTTTACAGCAATATCTGAGGGATTGAAAACCCTATTGAAAAACTTCTTTCTTCCGTCAGATATTATTGCTTTCCATACCGGCTCCATTAACTTTGAATAGCTTTGATAAATATAATTTGCGTCAGAACGGATTCAAAAGACGTGCTTATTACACCCGAAAATTCGGTGTCATCTTTCTTGTTTTATACTGATGAGGGCACCATGGGATATCATAATTTAGGACCTGCAAGCCGCTTCATTCTCTGAATTTCATTTTTATGCGCGTATTTCTGAAACACTAAATTTAAAATAGCGGTTACGTGCAGTTTATTCCGAGGTATCCAGCTACAGTAGCGAACAAAAGTATTTGACGAAACACTTTTTCGACCATAATATTTTTTCTGCTGGACCAAATCGGGTCATTTTGGGATATGATATGTGTTATTCAGTTGTAAACATGACCCATATGCAGATGGATCGGAAACCTTAATACAGATCTGGTACCGAGATTAATCGGAAAGATCATACAAATTGACCAACAAAGTAGGTGTGTATCACATTCATTTAATGCAACGATAACAGAAAACCAGTACGAGAAAACGAGAAAACAATAATTAATACTTAGTGGGATAACCACGCGACTTAATAACAGCTGCACAACTGGCCGGCATCGAGTCCACTAGCTTCTCGACGGTGACCTGCGGAATTCGCGCCCATTCTGCAGACAGCTGGTCGAAATTTTGGGCCCTATTCCGGCAGGTTTTCTTTGCATATCTCCAGCTCTTCCCACATGTGCTCGACGGGGTTGAGGTCTGGAGATTGGCTTGGCCAGTCTTGAATTGTGACCTATTGCTGCTGGAAGGCTGCCTTCACTACTCTGGAGGTGTGCTTCGGGTCACTGTCTTGCTGCATGATCCATCCGGGTGGCATGCTCTGGTTTGCCCATGGGAAGACATCGTTGATGAGCATGTTTGTGTAGCTCTGGCCGGTCATTATTCCGTCAATCTGGATGATGGGGCCCATTCCCATGCGTGAGAATGCGCCGTAAACCATGAGCGATCTTCCTCCGTGCTTGACAGTCAGCTGAATGAACTGGGGGTTGAATCTCTGGCCACACGGACGTCATACGTATCGGATGCCATCACTTCCGAACAAGTTGAACTTGCTTTCGTCGGTAAAAAGCACCTTACTCCAGTCCGCCGCGGTCCAGTGTCGATGACGGCGCGAGAACGCGACTCTGGCTCGTCGATTCTTGACTCCGATGAGTGGTTTCTTGGCGCGTCTTCCATTCAATCCACCAGCAATGAGACGACGGGAGATGGTCATTCGGCTGACGTTCAGGTCGTCGCTGTCGCGGAATTCGGTGGCGATGTCCACAGCAATCAAGGTGGGATCAGCACGAGATCGATGGATGATGCGTCTATCCTGACGTAACGTAGTGGAACGAGGCCTACCACATCGTGGACTGTTCTCGATGGTCCCAGTCTTCTTATAACGTTGCAGGATAGCTGAAATGGACTGGTGTCGGATCTTTAGGGCCCTCGCAAATGTCGGTGTCGCGCATTCCGAATTCCATCATGTTCACGGCCGCCTGGCGAGCTTCAACAGGGATCTCCGTCCTTTTTACCCATTTCTTAAAACCTAAGATTGACTTATTATTACACTACACATCACAAAACCCACAAAAATCACAAGAAAAACATTAATACATGCAGCAAACAAATGAATTATAATTGGCGACTCTTGAATATGGCCCATTTCGAAAGACAAATTATCTCTGAGCGAAATACAAACTACGCGGCATTGTAACCCACGAATCAACACATATCATATCCCAAAATGACGCGATTTGGTCCAGCAGAAAAAAATTATGGTCGAAAAAGTGTTTCGCTAAATACTTTTGTTCGCTACTGTATATCATGGCAGTTCATGAAAGATAGGGCTAGTAGATCGTTGATCACTGTATGCGTAATTTTATACAATTGTTGCAGGTGTTAATCTGTAACTCTTACATCAAAATTAACCGTGGAGCTCTTATTGTGTTGGAAACGATCAAGATGTTTCATATCAGTGCAAAATCAATTTACATCATCCAGCCGAACAAGAGTAGGTAAAAACTAGGAAAAGAGTAATAAGATTTTACGCGTAGTCAAATTCATTATTCAAAATATCGTAGAAAATTAATTAATTCATTATACACTTATATGTGCTTGTCGAGAGTTCTTCCCACGCGAGGCTGCATCCATAACAAATGGTTGTGAGCCGTCGAACAAGATGTGGATTCGGATCAAAACTGCTCATGCCGCGAATTTCATTAGTATTCGTATATTTTCCTAATATATTCATCAATATTCATGAAATGAATTTATTATATTCGTAACTTTTATAAGGATAACTATTAATATTGACTTGCATAAAGTTAATCTTGTTTATTCATGTGCTGATGCAACAATGTTTTGATGTTACCTACTAACGATTGCAAACTTTGTTGAAAAGGAACCGTGTCACAAATAAAATGTGTGATTCGTCGACATTATCCATTAGGGAAAGGAGAGGGGAGATGAAATACCCTGCGTACTATCTCTCAAGAATAAAGGGACAGAAAGCGCACTGAGAAGTATTGTGCAAGATATAATACAGAGATACGTCATTTTTATCTACAGAGATTTAACTCATTTGGAAAATAAGGCATTAGTGACCAGTCAAATGCTGGCTGGTTAATCCTTGGTTGTTCCGTTTAATACGAAAATATATTTTGACCAGTCCCGTATTATCCAAAACGATATCGTAATGCGACCTGTTTTATCCGAAAATATACCCTGAACCAGCCCGTTTAATCTGAAAGATTATTTTGATCCAGCCGGTCTCATCTGAATGGATATCTTGATCCAATCAGGTTGATCCGCAAGGATATTTTTATGTAGCGCCTTTTAATCTAAATTATACACTTTGGCCCAGTTTGTTTTAATCCGAAACGATCTTGATCTAACCTTTTTTATCTGAACGGACATCTAGGCCCAGCCCGTCTAATCGACGAAGTTATTTTGATCCAGCCCGTTTGATATGAATGGCCATCTTGACCCAGTTCGTTTAGTCCACAAAGTCATGTTGATGCAGCCCGTTCGATCTGAATGGACATTTTGATCCACCAGTTTAATTTGATAGTTATTCTGATGTAGCCCGTTTGATCTGAATGAGCATCCTGCCGTAGCCCATTTAAAACGAAAGACTATTTTGATCGAGCTCGTTTGACTTGAATGGCCATCTTGACCCAGCCCGTTTAATCCGAAAGGTTATTTTGATCCAGCCCGTTTAATCCGAAAGGTTATTTTGATCCAGCCCGTTTAATCCAAAAGGTTATTTTGATCCAGCCCGTTTAATTCCATAGGCTATTGTTATTTAGCCAGTTTGATCTAAATGGACATTTTTATCTAGCCCGTTTAATTCCATAGGTTAGTTTGATCTAGCCCGTTTGATCTGAATGAACATCTTGGCCTAACCCGTTTAATTCAAAATATATATCTTGATTCGGCCCGTTTGATCTGAATAGACATGTTGGCCAGCCTTTTAATCCCAAAGGATATTTTAACGTAGTCCGTTTAAAACGAAATGATATCTTGACGTCTTTAAGTCTGTCACTACTAAGGTTCCGAAATTGCTGTGCAGAATCGAAAACCACCTGTACCTTCCAGTGACTGCAGTTGATTATGTGATGTATTATCACATTACGACATTTCAATGAAACTTCGAAGTTGACAGATTTTCCAATTTGGCAACAGCGTTTCAAAATTGTGAAGCTGATCCACATTTCAGTCATTTGCAGAGTTCTGTAATTTGTTCTAGAGCGTTCTGAGATGTGTTTCACAAGCTGAGTAGTTTGAAAAAGAAACACTGAAATTAACACCTGCGTAAAAATACGTAAACATTTTGAATTTATATTTTCAAATTTAATTACTGAAATTCGACTAATTCAAGTTTATTTAGCTTTGCATAAGGAGAAGATTTACACATAGAGATTCCTGTCAGCGTTCTTTATGTTTCACAGTTAAACCATGTAACCAAGCGTAGGTCTTCAAGGCTCTTTAATTTTGATACTCTCTGAAGTGTTTATTTCATTAAATGTTCCTGAAAGTCGTTATTTCTATTTACGTAGTATCAATACAATCACATAGCATCACAGAGACTTTAGAATATCCTAAAAATGTATGCGTGTACGCCCGCGTATGTTGGTCAGAAAGTTTGATTAAATAAAGGCAAGTATTTCGTGCCAGTATATACTGAGTGATCACTGAATTATGACCACTTACCTAATACTTCTTAGGTCCTACTTTCGCCCTCAGTACAACAGCTATCCGACGTGGCATTGATTCAATAAGATGCCGGAAGCAGTTGGGAGATATGGCCAACCAATCTGTGTGTAACGCCGCCTTCAATGCAGGTATGGAGGTGATTGCTGTATCCAGACACCTGCTATCTCATTCCATAGTGTTCCACAAGTGCTCTATGGGATTGATATCTGGGGAATTCGGAGGCTAATCCATATGCTGGAAGTCTGAACTGTGTTCCTCAAACCATTCCTGCACAATATTGGGCCTGTACATTTTGACTACGGCGGCTCGCGAACAACTCACCAGTTTAGCTGCTTGGAAAATCGAGGCACCCGTTCTCCGAGTTCCCAGGAATCTGTCATTTTTTCAAAGTCCGATAAATCCTTCCGTCTACCCATCACGCTCCGAATTTTACTACCTATTGCTCCACTCACACCTTACATACGCTACGTCGGTCAACAAATCGCGCCCTCTCTGAAATAATGTCGTCAACGCGCCGCATTTACTTTTGATAAAGGTTGTCATCATTTAGAGATCCCTCGGTGTATGTAATAAAGAGAATGGGTTGTACAAAATGAAACGACAATCCATACAATATGTTTTAACATGGAAATAAAAACCATTCAGGAACTTACAGATACGTGTTAATCGACATTAATTTTCACTATTTCACCTGCGGTAAAGTGGCGTCCCTTCAGGTGATCTTTCAGCAGCTGAAAGAGGTGAAAATAACTAGTTCGAGTTACGGGCTGTGGAACGAGTACTATAATTTAACTTTCATTTTCAGTTGTGTCCCTCCGTGTAAATTTTGACTTTGTTCTCTTTTAGCGTTTCAACCTTAACGTTATATTTTCTCACTCACTGAATGTTATGTTGGCAACAGTCTTGAGGTCAGGGTGAAAGACATGTACATGGTTGACAATCAAAATTGCTGGATATATAATGTTTAACAGCATATATACTGAGTGGCCGCTTTATTATGACCACCTGACAGTTTTAAGCAAATGAGCTATGGCTGCACGCTGTTGCCGCCAGAGGGCGAGGCTAGTATAAAAAGGGAAAGCTTAGTGCTTGCGACAGTAGTAAAAGTGATTTTTGGGTAACGAGATGGGTAAAAAATACGATTTGACGGATTTTCAACGTGGGATGATTGTAGGAGCTCGGAGCCATGGAGCGAGTATCACCGAAACCGCCGCATTCGTGAAATGTTCCAGAGCAGCTGTTGTTAAAGTGTTTAAAGACTGGACTGTCAGCCAAAAAACTGGGTCTCTACGTGCAACGTGTGATCGTCATCGACTAGTGACTGCTCGGGCGGAACAGAGAGTGTCCAGACGGATAACAGACAACAGAAGGGCAACAGCGCAGCAAATTACAGACCACCTTAATCAAGGATCCCCTCAAATGATCTCTGCACGCACTGTTCGCCGTACACTGCATCAGATGGGATATGGCAGCCGAAGGCCTGTTCGAACACCTTTGCTGTCTGCAGTTCACAAGAGAAAACGTCTCCAGTTCGCACAGGAGCATAAGGATTGGACAGTTGATAATTGAAAAAAATTATGTGGTCCGATGAATCACGTTTTCAGTTGCACCATGCCGATGGCCGAGTGAGAATTTGGCGGAAACAGCACGAAAGCATGGACCCCAAATGCATTGCTACAACCCTTCAAGCTGGTGGAGGCAACGTTATGGTTTTGGGGAATGTTTTCCTGGAATGCTTTGGGCCCTTTAATTCGTGTTGATCAACGTCTGACTGGCACATCATATCTAAACATCGTTGCGGACCAAGTGCATCCTGTCATGTGGATGGTTTATCCCAATGGCGATGGCTACTTTCAACAAGACAATGCGTCCTGCCATAATGCTCGTACTGTACAGGATTGGTTTCAGGAATATGCCGGTGAGTTTACTTTGCTTAGCTGGCCCCCACAATCTCCAGATCTCAACCCAATTGGGAATTTGTGGGATGAAGTTGAACAAGCCATCAGACAGCTGGATCCACAACCTTGCAATCTCACACTCCTGGAAAGTGCTATTCATCAAGCATGGTCTCAGATTCCACAAACCACCTATCAACATCTCGTGGAGTCCATGCTACGAAGAATCGACGCAGTATTAAAAGCAAAAGGTGGCTCAACGAAGTACTGAGGGGGTGGTCATAATAAAGTGGCCACTCAGTGTATAATGCTAGCAGCACAAAGCGTGGTGTGGTAGTCGTGGAAGCTGTCTTAAGCTGTAAGCGATTTTTTTCATGCAGATAGCCTCGGTCAATCTGTGGTATATATATATATATGTATTCTATTAAGAAGAGACTGAAGCAAAAAAATTTTTGACTCATACCAAGTACAACATAAAAAAAGTTATGTATTGACCGGTGTGAGTAAAAAGAGAAAAAGAGAGAAAAAAGAACAACTGAATGCAGAAAGTGTCGAGAATACTGAGCCTTGGCTTTAGGCTTTATCAAGGACCAGCAAAAACTCTGCATTTTCTCACTTCAACAAAGACCTATTTGGAAATGGGTTTCTGCAAAGTCATAGATGCAAGTAATAAGCCCACCAAAAATTTTTTTTTTTTAAAAATATATATATATGTCATGACCTCCGCAGAGTTGACCTCCGCAGACGTGAGTGGCCACTGATATACAATCATCATCATCATCATCATTGTCAACCATTATCAATCCACTGCTGGACGAAGGTCTCCCCAAGTTTCCTCCACAACGGTCTGTCTTGTGCCAGTCTCCTCCATGTCACCCCTGCATACTTTCGAATTTCATCCACCCATCTCCCATGTGGTCTTCTTCTGGGTCTTTTCCTGTCCCTTGGAATCCAATCTAAAATTTCGGCTGTCCATCGATGATCTGTCCTTCTGGCAGTATGTCCAGCCCATTGCCATTTCAGGGATTTAACTCTGATCATGACGTCTTCCACTCTTGTCATATTTCGGATCCACGAGTTCCTCTTCTTATCTCTCCTGGTTACACCAAGTATGCACCTCTCCATGCTCCTTTGAGTTGTCTGCAGCCTTTGTATGTCTCTTTTAGTTAAGGTCCACGTCTCTGCACCATACGTAAGCACTGGAAGGATGCATTGATCAAACACTTTTCTTTTAAGACATAATGGCATATTGCTCTTGAAAATTATGCTGTTTCTTCCAAAAGCTCTCCAGGCAAGTTTTGTACGCCGATTAATTTCTTCACCAATGTGACCCTCATTTGATATCTGCTGTCCAAGATAAACGTACGTGTCTGTTATCTCCAGCTTTTCTCCATCAATCGATAAATCTTCATTTCTTGTAAAAGCATTGTTAATCACTTTTGTCTTCTGAAAGTTCATTTTTAATCCCACTTCTTTACTCTTGTCAGCAAGTTCTTGGATCATACTCTGTAGCTCTGATGGGGTAGTTGCAAAAATGACTATGTCATCAGCAAAACAAAGGTGGGTTAGATAATCTCCATTAATCTTTATCCCTTTGTTTTCCCAGCTCAGCGACTGAAAAACACCCTCTAATGTGGCATTAAAGAGCTTCGGAGATATGGTGTCACCTTGTCTCACTCCCTTTCCAATTTTTACGTGTGTTGTATTTTCAAACAGCCGAATCTTTGCACTTGCATTTTCATAGATGTTATTAATAATATTAATGTATGCATCTTCAATACCGCAGGTTTTCAGAGCCATTGTAACTGCTGATGGTTTCACCGAATCAAAGGCTTTTTCATAATCGATAAAAGCCATGCACAATGGAAGTTCATATTCCCTCGCTCTTTCAATTAGTTCTCTCAGTACGTGGATATGATCTATTGTGCTGTAGCCACTCCTGAATCCAGCTTGTTCTCTCGATTGAGCCATGTCCAGTGTTACCTTCAAGCGGTGTGAAAGAACTTTAGTGAAGATTTTATAAACTACTGATAGGAGGCTGATAGGTCTGTAGTTTCCGAGATCCTCAATGTCACCTTTCTTATGTAGCAGGATCATTGTAGCGGTGTTCCAATCCTCAGGAATCTTTCCTTCATTAAGGCATCGAGTGAAAATTTGGGCGAGTACTGTTTCGATTTCTCCACTTGCTTCTTGTATGATGTCTACAGTAATTCCATCTTCTCCTGGAGCTTTTCCCCGCTTCATGTTCTTGATTGCATGTGCAACTTCTGCTGGAAGGACTGGAGGAACTCTGGTACTGGTATCTTTCATGATGTCTGGAGTGTATGTATCATCCCTTTCATATAATTTGGAGTAGAAATCTTTCACTCTAGTCAAAATTTCGCCTCTATTTCTTGTTACAGAACCATCTTCTTTTCTCAGTGCCATAATCTGTTTTCTTCCCTTACTGAGATGTCCCTTTGCTATCTTTAGGCTTTGGTTGTTTTCAATTGCTTTCCTCACTAGTTCACAGTTGAATTTTCTTACGTCTTCAGTGATACTTTTTCTTACTGTCTTGCATAGCTCTATATATTCCACTTTGGAAGTCACATCTTCTTTAGTTGTCCTCATCTCTCTTCTTTTTGCATCAACATTTTCGTTTTTCCTGATAATTTGTTTACATGCAACTTGTTCTTAGACCCAGCTAATTTTGTTGCTGTTTCCATAAGAGCTTTGGTTACTTTTCTGTTAACTTCAGAGATGTCAATTTCTTCCGATGTTAGGCCTTCTAAAGCAGAGAACCTGTTCTTCAGTTCCAACTTGAAGGTATTATGGTGTTTTTTAAGGTTGGTTATGTCAATAGATTTTGTTTGTCTTATGAGCTTGCCACGTTCAAGTTTAGTGTTGAGGTGCATCTTACATCTCACCAATCTATGGTCACTACCTGTGTTGAACTTGTTTAGCACACTGCAGTCTTCTATGACGAATTTTTTGTTACACATAATAAAATCAATTTCACTTGTCGTCCCATTTGGATGTCTCCATGTCCATTTCCTGTGTGGCTTTTTCTTGAAGAAGGAGTTCAAGATGAAAAACCCTTCTGCCTCTGCAAACTCAACGAGAGTATTTCCACGCTGGTTTCTGTTGCCGTGACCGAATTTACCTACTGAAGTTTCATTCTGTTGCTGTTGCCCTATTTTTGCATTGAAGTCTCCCATAATTATTTTAAAGTGCTGTTTACCTTTATTATTTAGATGACAAATTTCCTCATAAAATTCTTCAATTTCTTCTTCAGGATGACTTGTGGTGGGTGCATAAGTTTGAATAATCTGAGCCTGGTATCTTTTCGAGAGTTGGATAACAAGTCGTGCAGCTCTGTCAGAGGAACTTTCAACTTCTACAACTTTATCCTTCAGTTTCTTGTTTATTATAAATCCAACACCACTAGTTCTGCCAGTATCTGTCCCACGATAGTAGAAGAGATGTCCACTTTTCAGTTTGATGAGATCTTCTCCTTTTCTCCTTACCTCACTTAGCCCCACGATGTCCCACTTGATCCTTTGTAGTTCCTCTTCCAATTCAAGAAGCCTTGAATCAGAAGATAGGGAGCGTCCGTTGTACGTAGCCAAGGTCAGCATCAGATGGCAGCCTAGTCCGGTCCTCCGGGGATTCTTAGCACCCTCTGCCTTCATGTCGCACTGGCCGCTGCCTTGGCCAGGTACATTCCAGCTGCCGGAGACTGAGGGCCAAGATTTAAGTTGTGGAATCATTTTGGGGGGTTTGGCCATAACTCACCACGCTGGCCAAGCGGGTTGGTGAGTGTGGGATAGAATTTCCTCTAATCCCGATGGTATAGTTATACCGCTATTGGCGGTCGTCAGAGCCCCTTTAGTGGGAACAGGATGCACCACGAGAAGGCGGGGTTGACATTTGTCAAGGAGAGGCTGTGATGTTACGCATCACCTGACCTTACATCCCGATATACAATATATATATATATATATATATATATATATATATATATATATATTGTATATCAGTGGCGTGTATTCGAGGCTATCTAGGCTAGCTGCGAAGCCCAGGGAATCCACAAATAAAAGTTGATTAAATAAACACAATTAAAAGTCAATTTTCAACGGTATTAAGATATGTCGATGCTTTCGGTGCGAAAAAAACACGAGCGGATTCGCTTCTTTCGATTATGAGAATCAGTCTGCCGAGCGATGATCAACGGCGTAACGCAAGTAGGTCTTCGAGAGACTTCGCTCTTCTGATGCGGAGAGCTTCAATACTATCTCCTCCTAGAGCTTCCATGACAACATGAATGAGCTACAGACGTGAGTGGCCATTGCTTTGGCCAAGGCTTCGCTCCGAAAAAAGAAGACTTCAGACTACATCAGTCCCTCCATGCTTACAGCGCGTGTTTCGCGAGAGTTGTTTCAGTTTGTGTGAAGTGTCAATGAATTAAAATCAGTGATATTATACTTTAAATTCGTGACTTTGTTGGATTCGAACTGTTTTGATAAACTTTGAGAAACCTTCCTGAACATCTACTGTCAGAACTTAAAAAATCTATGTTTCAAATCTTGATACAGCTCTATTAAAAAATGAACTGAAGGTGTTTTATTCCTTTGATCAATACAAAAAGACAAATCAGTAAGAGACATTACGTGTTACATGAAGTTGAATAAATCGGACATAGTGTTTACTGAGGTGTCCAAAATAGCATACCTCATATTAAACTTTCCATCAACAACTGGGCGAAAGAAGTTTTTCAGCATTAAAAAGAATCAAGATATATCTTAGAGCCACACAAGAACATGCACATTCGAAAAACTCGGCTGTTTTGTCAATAGAGAAAAACATTATTTTTAAATATGAAAAAGTACTCAGAAGAAATATTTTATGAAAACGTAGCACTCAAGTTCACACAAAAGGAGAAGAATGGAGTTCATGTACAAATAAGTGTTCAAATCTTAATCCTAATAATTATTTGGTATCATGTTAGCAATGGCATGTACCTAAAATTCAGAAAAAAGTTACTTCGATTACTTAACAATTAAAAATTAAGCTTCGTAATTAAAAAAAAACAGTACTGGGGGGGGGGGGGATGTAGCCCAGGTCTCGGACCCAAGATACGCCATTGATATATCTATATATATATATAAACTCAGATGCATTTATATATCAGAGACGTGGACCTTAACTAAAAGAGACATACAAAGGCTGCAGACAACTCAAAGCAGCATGGAGAGGTGCATGCTTGGTGTAACCAGGAGAGATAAGAAGAGGAACTCGTGGATCCGAAAAATGACAAGAGTGGAAGACACCATGATCAGAGTTAAATCCTTGAAATGGCAATGGGCTGGACATACTGCCAGAAGGACAGACCATCGATGGACAGCCGAAATTTTAGATTGTATTCCAAGGGACAGGAAAAGACCCAGAAGAAGACCACATGGAAGATGTGTGGATGAAATTCGAAAGTAAGCGGGAGTGACATGGAGGAGACTGGCACAAGACAGACCGTTGTGGAAGACACCATATATCATCATCATCATCATCATTGTCAACCATTATCAATCCACTGCTGGACGAAGGTCTCCCCAAGTTTCCTCCACAACAGTCTGTCTTGTGCCAGTCTCCTCCATGTCACCCCTGCATACTTTCGAATTTCATCCACCCATCTCCCATGTGGTCTTTTTCTGGGTCTTTTCCTGTCCCTTGGAATCCAATCTAAAATTTCGGCTGTCCATCGATGATCTGTCCTTCTGGCAGTATGTCCAGCCCATTGCCATTTCAGGGATTTAACTCTGATCATGATGTCTTCCACTCTTGTCATTTTTCGGATCCACGAGTTCCTCTTCTTATCTCTCCTGGTTACACCAAGTATGCACCTCTCCATGCTTCTTTGAGTTGTCTGCAGTCTTTGTATATCTCTTTTAGTTAAGGTCCACGTCTCTGCACCATACGTAAGCACTGGAAGGATGCATTGATCAAACACTTTTCTTTTAAGACATAATGGCATATTGCTCTTGAAAATTATGCTGTTTCTTCCAAAAGCTCTCCAGGCAAGTTTTGTACGCCGATTAATTTCTTCATCAATGTGACCCTCACTTGATATCTGCTGTCCAAGATAAACGTACGTGTCTGTTATCTCCAGCTTTTCTCCATCAATCAATAAATCTTCATTTCTTGTAAAAGCATTGAACATCACTTTTGTCTTCTGAAAGTTAATTTTTAATCCCACTTCTTTACTCTTGTCAGCAAGTTCCTGGATCATACTCTGCAGCTCTGATGGGGTAGTTGCAAAAATGACTACGTCATCAGCAAAACGAAGGTGGGTGAGATAATCTCCATTAATCTTGATCCCTTTGTTTTCCCAGCTCAGCGACTGAAAATCACCCTCCAATGTGGCATTAAAGAGCTTCGGAGATATGGTGTCACCTTGTCTCACTCCCTTTCCAATTTTTATGTGTGTTGTATTTTCAAACAGCCGAATCTTTGCACTTGCATTTTCATAGATGTTATTAATAATATTAATGTATGCATCTTCAATACCGCAGGTTTTCAGAGCCATTGTAACTGCTGATGGTTTCACCGAATCAAAGGCTTTTTCATAATCGATAAAAGCCATGCACAATGGAAGTTCATATTCCCTCGCTCTTTCAATTAGTTCTCTCAGCACATGGATATGATCTATTGTGCTGTAGCCACTCCTGAATCCAGCTTGTTCTCTCGGTTGAGCCATGTCCAGTGTTACCTTCAAGCGGTGTGAAAGAACTTTAGTGAAGATTTTATAAACTACTGATAGGAGGCTGATAGGTCTGTAGTTTCCGAGATCCTCAATGTCACCTTTCTTATGTAGCAGGATCATTGTAGCGGTGTTCCAATCCTCAGGAATCTTTCCTTCATTAAGGCATCGAGTGAAAATTTGGGCGAGTACTGTTTCAATTTCTCCACTTGCTTCTTGTATGATGTCTACAGTAATTCCATCTTCTCCTGGAGCTTTTCCCCGCTTCATGTTCTTGATTGCATGTGCAACTTCTGCTGGAAGGACTGGAGGAACTCTGGTACTGGTATCTTTCATGATGTCTGGAGTGCATGTATCATCCCTTTCATATAATTTGGAGTAGAAATCTTTCACTCTTGTCAAAATTTCGCCTCTATTTCTTGTTACAGAACCATCTTCTTTTCTCAGTGCCATAATCTGTTTTCTTCCCTTACTGAGATGTCCCTTTGCTATCTTTAGGCTTTGGTTGTTTTCAATTGCTTTCCTCACTAGTTCACAGTTGAATTTTCTTACGTCTTCAGTGATACTTTTTCTTACTGTCTTGCATAGCTCTATATATTCCACTTTGGAAGTCACATCTTCTTTAGTTGTCCTCATCTCTCTTCTTTTTTGCATCAACATTTTCGTTTTTCCTGATAATTTGTTTACATGCAACTTGTTCTTAGACCCAGCAAATTTTGTTGCTGTTTCCATAAGAGCTTTGGTTACTTTTCTGTTAACTTCAGAAATATCCACTTCTTCCGATGTTAGGCTTTCTAAAGCAGAGAATCTGTTCTTCAGTTCCAATTTGAAGGTATTATGGTGTTTTTTAAGGTTGGTTATGTCAATACATTTTGTTTGTCTTATGAGCTTGCCACGTTCAAGTTTGGTGTTGAGGTGCATCTTACATCTCACCAATTTATGGTCACTACCTGTGTTGAACTTGTTTAGCACACTGCAGTCTTCTATGACGAATTTTTTGTTACACATAATAAAATCAATTTCACTTGTCGTCCCATTTGGATGTCTCCATGTCCATTTCCTGTGTGGCTTTTTCTTGAAGAAGGAGTTCAAGATGAAAAACCCTTCTGCCTCTGCAAACTCAACGAGAGTATTTCCACGCTGGTTTCTGTTGCCGTGACCGAATTTACCCACTGAAGTTTCATTCTGTTGCCGTTGCCCTATTTTTGCATTGAAATCTCCCATAATTATTTTCAAGTGCTGCTTACCTTTATTATTTAGATGACAAATTTCCTCATAAAATTCTTCAATTTCTTCTTCAGGATGACTTGTGGTGGGTGCATAAGTTTGAATAATCTGAGCCTGGTATCTTTTTGAGAGTTGGATAACAAGTCGTGCAGCTCTGTCAGAGGAACTTTCAACTTCTACAACTTTATCCTTCAGTTTCTTGTTTATTATAAATCCAACACCACTAGTTCTGCCAGTATCTGTCCCACGATAGTAGAAGAGATGTCAACTTTTCAGTTCGATGAGATCTTCGCCTTTTCTCCTTACCTCACTTAGCCCCACGATGTCCCACTTGATCCTTTGTAGTTCCTCTTCCAATTCAAGAAGCCTTGAATCAGAAGATAGGGAGCGTCCGTTGTACGTAGCCAAGGTCAGCATCAGATGGCAGCCTAGTCCGGTCCTCCGGGGATTCTTAGCACCCTCTGCCTTCATGTCGCACTGGCCGCTGCCTTGGTCAGGTACATTCCAGCTGCCGGAGACTGAGGGCCAAGATTTAAGTTGTGGAATCATTTTGGAGGGTTTTGGCCATAACTCACCACGCTGGCCAAGCGGGTTGGTGAGTGTGGGATAGAATTTCCTCTAATCCCGATGGTATAGTTATACCGCTATTGGCGGTCGCCAGAGCCCCTTTAGTGGGAACAGGATGTACCACGAGAAGGCGGGGTTGACATTTGTCAAGGAGAGGCTGTGATGTTACGCATCACCTGACCTTACATCCCATATATATATAATGATGATATATATATATATTGATAATGGTTAACAATGATGATATATATATATATATATATATATATATATATATATATATATATATATATATATATGTCATCATCATCATTGTCAACCATTATCAATCCACTGCTGGACGAAGGTCTCCCCAAGTTTCCTCCACAACGGTCTGTCTTGTGCCAGTCTCCTCCATGTCACCCCTGCATACTTTCGAATTTCATCCACCCATCTCCCATGTGGTCTTCTTCTGGGTCTTTTCCTGTCCCTTGGGATCCAATCTAAAACTTCGGCTGTCCATCGATGATCTGTCCTTCTGGCAGTATGTCCAGCCCATTGCCATTTCAGGGATTTAACTCGGATCATGACGTCTTCCACTCTTGTCATTTTTCGGATCCACGAGTTCCTCTTCTTATCTCTCCTGGTTACACCAAGTATGCACCTCTCCATGCTGCTTTGAGTTGTCTGCAGCCTTTATATATATATACATATATATAATATATACTGAAGAGCAAAGCTGAAAACTAAGGAAAAACTTTTGAATTTAAAACGAAAGTTGCAAAATAACCTGAAGATCAAAACGCACAATGCAGCAGTTATGAAAATTCAGAATTCACATTCTATTAAGAAGAGACCTAAGCAAAAAAAAAAAAAAAAAAGACCTAAGCAAAAAAAAAAAATATATATATATATGATAACCCTTTTAGCCAACTCAAACTCAAAAACGAACCGAAGTCCGGAATGAAATACCCTAGACACACCCAACACGAGATAAAGCAAAGATTCAAACCAAATCATAAAACGAATGAACTTGTAGACAAGCAAAAGTAGCGCCCAGCAAAGATTGAATTCAGGCACCTTTACAAACAACTACAAACAGAGTAAACCCGAAAAAGCCGAATGTCCACCCAAACCTCACAGAACAAAGCAATAAAATAAAGTATACCTAAAAAAGTTGAAATTTACCTCAACTCTCAGAACAGGAATTAAAAACCAGCGTGTCGTACTCTTCAGGGGAACACCTTTACATGTAAGCAGTGGCTTTTCGTAGATGGCAAAAGGTCGCGAAACGCCGAAACCCGTCATCATGTTCCCTAAGCCATCGGTAATGAAGACAAGCAAACTACACAAATGAATCTGAAAGTGAAGTCCTAGGCAAACCCACTCTGAGAACGAGAACACAGTCGTCACAGGAGACTCGAGCAAATTGAGCCTCGAATAAAAAACTGCCGGCGTATGGCATAAACAGGGTTAAAGTTAAAAGCATGTTGAACTGAGAAAAGAAAAAGAAAAATTATTATGTTTTTCCGTTCAACACGCTAAGTAATGTGAAACTGGCCATCGCTCGTATTCCTTTGTTTCATCTGTTTTAATGCGCGTGGTACTCATCTCACACACACTTTGGAAACTCAGTGCTCAATATATCTGACCTTGCCACATGATATGCCAAACTCAGATGCATTGTGTCGCAAGGTTTTACCCATGTCGCCCTGAATCATTTTTACAACATTACGCGTTCGACACGCACTTCTGTCAGAAGTCGATGGATATCGTCCGGCGAAACTTTCTTGCCCACAAAAATCGGATGATACCTGGGACCTCCTCGCGAGACCAGTGTTCTTGCGTAATCGTCATTTTGAGAAAATGCCATAACTCAGCTGTAATGGGCCATGCGTTTTCAGGATGTTTGATGTTGCCATTTTGGTATACGGGTACTCAGTATGTTCCCAGTTGTTGCACATACTATAGCTGTGTTTGTGGGATAGTTAACCGTATATTTTAATGAGCTCTCGTATACACTTTATATACATACACACACGTGCAAATTATTTTCATTTCAGCGAGATACCGAAATGGTAATGCTTCTTCCCTGCCTGAAGCCAAACATTTCAGTGAGAGGGTTGAGATAAAAACTAAACCTAAACTACTAATCATATGAACCACGGTTACTGCGGGACCGTATTTCCTGGTTCACGAAGTTGCGTAGTGCATTTCTTCGTAGTTTTATTGTAGAAAATCTCCTTTCCACGAAAATTATACTGGCTGGAAATACACTACCTGACAGAGAAAATGCCACACAATGAAGGAATGCTCGAAAACAGACCAAACTGCACACACAGATAGCCAAGCAGATCCTGAACAAATGATTTAATTGTCACATACAGACTAGGCTCCAGTGGCCGAATATGCAGCATGATCAAAAAGGAGTGTGGCCGTCAATTTGGGCGATACAACGTTGAATCCGAGGTGGCATCGGTGCAATGAGAGCCCGAATAGAGTTCCGGTGTATCGTGGATCATGTGGCGTTGATCCGATTCCACAGTTCATCTTCACTTTGCGGGGGTGGGAGGGTATTCAACCGACGTCCAATCGTGTCTCACAGATGCTCGATGAGCGAGAGGTCGGGGGATCGTGCTGACCACTGAAGCATCCGCACACAGTGTAAAGCATTGAGGCTGATCCGAGCGGTATGCGGCCGGGCGTTGTCCTGTTGAAAAATAGCGTTTGAGATGCCCTGCAGATACGGTAGTGCCACGGGCCGCAGCACCTCGTCAACATAGCTGCGTGCCGTCAATTTGCCTGTAACGCGCACCAGCGGTGAGCGACTGTTGGCGCTGATAGCACCGAACACCAGGATTCCACGTTGCCGGACCGCGTGGCGCTCCACAACGGCGGAGGAATCCGCCCGTTGACCACGTTGCCTCCAGACTTTCACACTGCGACCATCCGTGGTGAGACAGAACCGCGATTCGTCGCTGAACACCACACTGTTCCATTCGGCACATCACGCAGCTTTGGAGCGACACCACGCCAAGCGGTGACTACGATGGTTCGCTGTTAAGGGTAGCCTTTGCAACGGACGGCTGGACAGCAAACCAGACGCAGCCAATTGGCGCGACACTGTTCGCGTCGATATCGGAGCATCCAAGCCTTCCCGTACACTCCGCAAAATGTCGTCCGTTGTGGCCTGTGGGTCTGCTACGACATGACGTCGGATGCGATGATCGGTGCGCTTGGACGTTTGTCTCCGTGCTCCGGTGCCCCTACGACGTTGCACAGATTCTTCCTGGGACTGTTCTCTCCAAATGCGACCCACGGTTGTGGCATCGCACTGCGTTTCTTCCGCAATACGACGCAAGGACCATCTATCTGGCGGTACGAAGGCCTACGATGACACCTCTCGTGAACTCATCCGTTTGACGAAATCGCGTACGATGGCGTCTTAACGGCATTGACACCCCTTCTTCGTTCTCCAGACACGGTTACAGCAGAACCACTCACTTCTCGCGGTCGTGACGACGTCTCGGCTGATGGCCTCACGGGCGGTTGTCCGCTTATATCCCGCGCGCCGTTCGTGTGATTAGCTTGCAAATGCAATCATTTGCATAACTTGTACGTGTTCACTCATTCTGCAATTTGCATGGCGCTGCGTTCACGTCTTCGTGCTGTGGTATTTTCTCTATCAGGCAGTGTATAAATATCAAATTCAAAATCTTTAGTATGTCAGCGTAAAGAGATATTGGTTCAATTCCAGCACTGAAATTGTTTGATTGTGTTCTCTCAAATTTTTAAAATCTTAAATTTCCATTTCGCCGATTATTTAGGAACATCATCCTTCATTTTTGTGGAAGCAGGCGTCTTTGTTTCCTTAGTCGACAGTGTGTTTCAGAACATATTTTTTGTAGTGAATGATTTCAAAGTCATCCTGGATATCAGTTCAGAAGTTTTTGTCGTATTTGATGAAATACGACTTGTCGCGGACAGACAACCTATGGAACTGCAATGCAACTATTTGCCCAAGTTAGGGTCACTGATTGTAGGGATAATAGAGAAACAGTGCCATTGCAACGAACTCAACACCAACATCTTGCCCAGAATTCTCGTCCCCGTCTAATCGTGCGAATAAGATATATGATCTCTCTCAACCTCTCAATAACCGAGCAGGTAGTTAAATACTGCTACAAATATGTACTAGCGCAAATTATTAGAATGAGAATATTTAGTTGGTGCGTAAAGCAGTTCTCTTGTCAAAAATGTTCATAAATTATCGAAAATATCCATAAGCTTTTGAGGGGAATAAAGGCTCCAAATATGAAAAATAGCACACTGTGGACACATCCTACGAAGTGAAAAGTATTCAATTCTGTAACAGATGCCAAAAACAAAATTGGATTAAAAGAGACAAAGGGAGAGAAGAAGGAACGGATGAGTGGATGATATGAAGGAATGGACAGGATTGACTGCAGAAGAAGAACGTATTTCGAGAGGCGTGAGACAGATCATTATGATACTCGTTGGCAGCCAGCTCCCAATTAGAGACGGCGTATAAAGAAGAAGAATCATAATGATTAAGAGATGCAGAACAAGGAAAATAAGAAAACAGAGAAAATTCATGGTTCACTTTGAAATCACAAGATAATGACATTACTATGCTTATTACGTTGCTAGTGTAACATTCTTCTGCAAACACCTTCGGTGTTCGTATGTGCTTTGAAGTAAATCACGAGTAATAAACTGAGCTGCTAGCTGTCTATAGATACACTCGTATTTTAAATGCCGAAGCGTTCCTCGCTTTGGCCAAGTAATTTCGTTTGAGAAACTTTCGTAAGTAAGGTAGGTTTCAGCTCACTTTGTAATTTTATCATTCACTAAAAATAAAAGACAATTATACTTTTAGTAAGAGTCTGGCACTAGACAAAAGACGATTTCCTAATAAGCAAATTAAGCTCTACAACTTTGTAATTTACATTTCTGCCCTATCTATCATATTTTTACAGTTGTGTTCGCTACGTTCCACAATTTGGCAACAGAGGCGCCTATGTCGTTCCCGTTAGATCCCGCCCTAGCAACTGCTATGCTCTCTTGCGTGTGTGTGTGTGTGTGTGGGGGGGGGGGGGGGGTGGGTCCCAAAATATTTTATACAGTATGTATATATTATTGTATATATATAAATATATATGTATACATATAACCGGGGAGGGGGGGGGGGTCGGACCACGGTCTATATGTGGGTGTTGTGGCAGATCCGGTCGTGGCACTTCCGTACAATGAAAATTTTGTGTCAGATCCGTACAAGCAAGTATTCCTCCACTGCCTCCCCCAAACGGGAGGAGGCGGCAAACTGATTGTATGTCACGTCCGTACAAAGGGTTTCGATAATCCTTCCGCAAGGGTGTAGGGAGGCAAACTGATCGTGTGTTACTTCCGCACTATTTTGTTAGTTTTTTCTTTTAAAATTATGCAGCACAGTGCTCCTGTTGCATCTGTAGATTTTATTTAAACAAAATGGATCTTGTAGTGTTGTATGAAACGTCAAAAGGCAAGCCTTATGCTGTCTTCAATGATTTTCGATACAGCCAACATCGTAAAAATTTATTTTTCACATATTTCATCATATTTAAAGAAAAATTCAGTACCCCCTCAACATGAAATCGTGGACAAACTTCAGAATCAATTCCTTTACAGTACCATTGTTATTAACTGGGAAAACGTGATGAACCGCACGTCCTTGGTTTCCTTATATTTCAACAATTGGCCACAAGCCCACTGCACAAAATGAAAGCATTTTGTAAATTAAAATAAATGGGAACAACAGAAGTTATTCACAAAGAAATGGGAGCAAAAATAATATTTCGACCTCAGGTTTAATGCTAAAATATTAGCAACTGAGACTTAAATACTCGTCCTACAACAAAGGAATTGATGGTGTAAGTTAAAAACTAAGAAAAGTTTTGCAACGTTAATTATGTTCATAATCGGCAGACTCCTAAAATGAAAATTTATCGTTATTTATTCTTGACGAAGCACACAACTAAAACGCTAATGAAAGTTGACTGATAATACTAAACATAAAACGAATGAATGTGCAGCTCGAATGGATTGTCGTTTGAGAAGTAGGTTTCTGGTACTAGACGCTGCATGACTGATATAAGATTAATATTCGAAGCGAAAAGACAGTAAATTTTAAAACAAGGCCGCATCAATATCGTGTAGTTATTTAATGTTAAGAAAACGTTATTTGGAGTATACAGCGAAAATGAAATTCATTGATTCAGGATAGATTTTCTGTATAGAACAGATCTGTTTTTATAGAACTTCGTTTAGTAATTCACAGACAATTATTGTAGTTCCTGCGTATGGAACTACAATAATTGTCCTGTTTCCAGGGAGTGGAAATGCCAGAACGTGGCAAGGTAAATTAGCTTTCGGAAAATGAAGCATACGAGAATAAGGAAAAACAAAATGTCAAACGTAGTGACTGACGAAATAGTGGTTCGGCTTTCTAAACTGGATAGCAAGAGTGTGAAAAAAATACAGGTAGGCTCAGTTCTGATTGAGCCGTCAGTTTGGAACGTAGGACTACGACTTGCAAATCGGAGAGTTGAAATGAGCTAGTCGAGTATGGTTTCAAAGCGTTTAATTTTTTATAGGCAACACAGGTCTATCATATGAAAAGTAGCTTACATAATTTTTACAAATAATGCTGGATACATTGTGAACTCAAAGCAGATCGATACACAAATTAACCAACGTGGTGCTCTGTCTTCTTGGGCTGCTTACATTCCTCATCACTTGCTCTCGCCTCTCTTTTGATTTTCTCCACTTTTGCTTGCGTTTATTCTGCGAATTCCGCGGCATTGTCGAAACTGTTCACCTGTTCACACGAAAACAATTAAAATGTTTTTTAGTTTAAACCACTGCCACATGTTCTTTATATATTTGAATAGATCTCGTCAGCTTCAAAACTACACCACGCACAGTCATTTTGACTCATGGTTGTCCAGATAAACCGCGATATTTTCAAAAGTGTTCACCGGTTCACAAGAAAATAATTTTTAAAATGTTCTGTTTAAACCATTGTGAAATGTTCTTCGTATATTAGAATAGATCTCGTCGAGAGCTTTAAAACGATACCACGCATAGTAGTGTTGCGCTCACGGTTGCCAAGGTAAACTGAGTCAAACGCGGCGGCAGCCCCAGGAATATTGCATCATCTCCCCTGCGCACAGGAAGCGAGAGGAGCGTCGCGCGCACGATGTATTGTGCAGTACGCGAATTGGACTGCATGCTGTTTACGAATATGCTAACACGAATAGTGTGCGGCACGTATTTTTAACGCCACAATGATTTCAATTGGGACCTATTTTTGTCACAGGCGGGCGGCCGTAACTCGCCCTATACTGTCCGCGGAGTTAGGCGTAGTCCTACTCCTACGTCAAAAAAGAAAACAGTTGGGCATGCGCTGCAGCCAAAAGATCGGCGTCGTTGTCAAGCATCGAAATTTCCAAAGAACGCCAAAAGGATTCAAGGAAACGTCTTAATCATTGTCGCAATTAGAGAAAAGCAATTGGAGAAGTACGATGAAGCTTGATGATAAAGATCAGTCAATGTTTGCACAGGAAACAAAACAGGTGCAAACGTCATCTAACCCGAGAGAGAGAGAGAGAGAGAGAGAGAGAGAGAGAGACTTTGATGTAATTAACATAGGAACGGGAATATACAGGGTGTTCGTAAACTGTTTTGATAAAAGAAGAGGGGTGATAGTACCCATCAAGACGAACAATATTTACAATGGAACCTAGGGTCGCATTCCACTATGAGTGTCAGAAAAGAGTAAAGTTAGATGTCCAAGGTTGAACTTTCAACAATGCAAAGAAAGAGAATTAACGACATCATAAGTTACACAATCCCATTTATGGAGATCAGGGACAGACTCAAAGCTCAAAGTGGCGGCCACGGGTGCCGTTGCACAATTCACACCGGCGAATGAAAGACTGGCGCACCCTCTCGAACACTCCTGGTGTCGTGTTTATCCTGTCCGCTGCGACAACGATTTTCGCGACGAGATCTTCCACGGAGTCTACAGGCGTCTCGTACACCAATGATTTCATGTACCCCCAGAAGGAGAAATCCAGTTGGTTTAAGTCTGGTGAGCGTGGAGGCCATGCCACAGGTCCGCCACGTCCAATCCATCGTGCGGTATATGTGGCATTCAGGAAGTGTCTACTGCACCTTGATAAGCCAATCAGCTGCAACTGTCGATGCTGCGTCTTTTCTCTGGCAATTTGCATACGGTAAATGCTTGACGGTGATGTTCTGGCGATGTGCTACTTCTCCGGCACGAAAGAAATGACGTCTGAGGTGACGACGTGTGCTTGTTGGACGTATTTCGAAGTTACTCTTTTCTGACACTCAGAGTGGAATGCGACCCTAGGTTCTATTGTAAATATTGTTCACTTTGATGGGTACTATCACCCCACTTCTTTTGTCAAAACAGTTTACGAAGACCCTGTAGATGGAAGGCAAGAAGATGAAGACCAAAGTAGTGAATCAACCTTTACCGGAAGCACATGTTTAACAAAGTATAGTAAACAAAATAAGATACCGAAAATCCGTCTTCAGGTAAAGAACGGGAAGCAAAATGTTAAAAGAAATATACAAGGGTTGGACAGAATAATGTGAACACCACGCTCAGAGATGTGACTTTTAGTGCAGCTGCGAATGGCGCAATACGTAAAGGTATCCACCACATTTTGGTTGTAATACCTTTGTTTAGAACCTCAAGGTCCTGTTTAAGTGCATTTGAAGTGTCTTGTTGCAAAATTTCTTTCAGTGTGACGACGAAATGAGCCATCTGATGGACTTCGAAAGAGGGCTAATTGTTGCTGGCCGGCTCGTTGGTGCCTGCGTGACAACAGTCGCTAACGTAGTGGGGGTATCGAGAGCTACTGTGTCTAGCGTTATGACAGCATACCGCGTGTTCGTGGCAAAACCTCGTCTGCGAAACACAAGAGCGGCTGGAAAACGATCCTGACTGATAGAGACAGGAGAGCATTCAAGAGGATTTTTTCCCGTAATAAGAAGACCATGGCGCTAAAAATTAGTGCGGAGCTCAATCTGCATCTCCAGATCTTATAGTATCAGGGAAAACAGTGCTCAAGGAACTGCATAAACAAGATATTATCGGCAGAGCTGCTATTGTAAAACTTCTGGTGATCCGGGTGAATGCACATCGGCGACGGCAGTGGTGCCAGGAGCATACAACGGGGACTGCCGATTCACGGAAGCGTGTTATGTGGTCGGATTAATCAACATTCACACTATTCTCCCCCGCACGATGTGTTTACGTGTGGAGAACACCGTCAGAAGCGTACAACCCAGACCGTCTGCTCCCAACAGTGCAGCACATTGTGGTTATGTCGTGGTTTTCTGCAGGTCGTCTGATCACCTTGAAAGAACGGATGACCGGCAGGGCGTATGAAGCACTTTGGCCGACAAGTCCATCCAATGGCTCAAGTATTGTTTCCTGCAGGGGATGCCATCTATCAAGATGATAACGCCCCAATTCACAGAGCCCTGTCCAGCCATGGTTTGAGAAACACGAGGATGAACTTTCACGCCTTCTTTGGCCTCCACAATCACCAGATTTAAGCATCATCGAGCCACTGTGGTCTGTGTTGGAAAACTGAGTAAGATCCCGTTACCCTCCTCTCAAGAACCTGGAGCAGTTTCTGCTTGAAGAATGGTGTAACATTCCACTGACCACCATCCAGGATTTGTATGCGTCCATTCCAAAGAGGATTCAGGCGGTTTTGAATGCCAAAGGTGGTCCCACACCCTACTAGGTACGTAAACCCAGTAGGTGTTCGCATTATTCTGTTCAACCCTTGTACGTTATTTACTAAATGTGTTGCAACAAAATTAAGAAGGCTTTTGAGTACCTGGTGTGGATGGGAAATAAATTTCTATAAGTAATCAGTAAAAGAAATATGTAACTATTCTGCGTTGGTAATTTATGAAAAGAAGCACGTATGGTACAGTAACAGTACAGGCAGAGAAATACTTCGGTAGTCCTTGTTTAATGGAAAACGAAATGTTTAGAGTAATATTACTTTTAGGAAATCAAAATAAAAAAGTTGTGTTGAGGTCCCTGATTAGCTTTCTTGCCATAACAATCTGATTGTATAGCATGCTGTTGAATCCTCAACACTGTATTCTCTCATTAAACCTGCCACTTTACACCTTTCGCATTCTAATTAATCAGTTCATGTTTTTGTTAAGGTGAAAGAAAATTTCCTTTTCTTTGTATATCGGAAACAATTAATAAACTTTAGAAAGGATTGCAAAAACTACCCATACAGTAGCAAACCTACAAAATATTAAAAGACGAAGAAAACATCAATGCTGCTCGAAAGCCAAACGCAAGTATGGTTTCTGCGTCAGATATGATATTTTCGTGCTAAAAATGATGTAAGTTAAAAAACAATGCCGTCTTCTGCACGATTTAAAATTTAATGTTAAAAACATATATACAATCCAAAATATATATACGTTAGACCTGTCGAGTTTACAATAAACTCATCCTCACATGTAACAGAATGCTAAGCACAAACGACAAGGTGTTAGTTATACACTGAGTGGCCACTTTATTATGACCACCTGACACTTTTAAGCAAATGAGATATGGCTGCACTCTGTTGCCGCCAGAGGGCGAGGCTAATATAAAAAGGGAAAGCTTAGTGCTTGCGACAGTAGTACAAATGATTTTTGGGTGACGAGATGGGTAAAAAATGCGATTTGACGTACTTTCAACATGGGATGATTGTAGGAGCTCGGAGCCATGGAGTGAGTATTACCGAAACCGCCGCATTCGTGAAATGTTTCCAGAGCAGCTGTTGTTAAAGTGTTTAAAGACTGGACTGTCAGCCAAAAAACTGGGTCTCTACGTGCAACGTGTGGTCGTCATCGACTAGTGACTGCTCGTGCGGAGGGGAGAGTGTCCAGACTGGTAACAGACAGCAGAAGGGCAACAGTGCAGCAAATTACAGACCATCTTAATCAAGGATCCCTTCAAATGATCTATGCACGCACTGTTCGTCGTACACTGCACCGGATGGGATATGGCTGCCGAAGGCCTGTTCGAACATCTTTGCTGTCTGCAGTTAACAAGATTAAACGTCTCCAGTTCGCACAGGAGCACAAGGATTGGACAGTCGATAATTGGAAACAAATTATGTGGTCCGATGAATCACGTTTTCAGTTGCATCATGACGATGGCCGAGTGAGAATTTGGCGGAAACAGCACGAAAGTATGGACCCCAAATGCATTGCTACAACCCTTCAAGCTGGTGGAGGCAACGCTATGGTTTTGGGGAATGTTTTCCTGGAATGCTTTGGGCCCTTTAATTCGTGTTGATCAACGTCTGACTGGCACATCATATCTAAACATCGTTGCGGACCAAGTGCATCCTGTCATGTGGATGGTTTATCCCAATGGTGATGGCTACTTTCAACAAGATAATGCGTCCTGCCATAGTGCTGGTATTGTACAGGATTGGTTTCAGGAACAAGCCGGTGAGTTTACGTTGCTTTGGTGGCCCCAACAATCTCCAGATCTCAACCCCATTGAGAATTTGTGGGATGAAGTTGAACGAGCCATCAGACAGCTGGATCCACAACCCCGCAATCTCACACTCCTGGAAAGTGTTATTCATCAAGCATGGTCTCAGATTCCACAAACCACCTATCAACATCTCGTGGAGTCCATGCTACGAAGAATCGACGCAGTATTAAAGGCAAAAGGTGACTCAACGAAGTACTGAGGGGGTGGTCATAAGAAAGTGGCCACTCAGTGTATATACACATGGTAGTCGTGTCACAAGTGACGTATGTCTAAGGAAGTTTCAACGCATGTGCAGAAATAATCGTTCAAACTCGATTTCTGGAGACTCTGGGTGTTTTTCTCGGTCCATTAACTGTTTCCAAGGGAGGGGTATAGTACAAGAGTCATCATTGCAGCATAAATGACTGTAGTATTTTCAAATCAGTAAATTTTCTGTGAAAAGGATAAAAGAACGATGTCTAGGGGTATTCAGTATAATTGCTGCCTCCCAAATAGGAGTATTCAGCAATTACACTGAATACCCCTAGACATCGTTCTTCTATCCTTTTCACAGAAAGTTTACTGATTTGTAAATACAGTCATTTATGCTGCAATGATGACTCTTCTTGTACTATACCTCTGCCTTGGAAACAGTTAATGGACCGGGAAAAACACCCTGAGTCTCCAGAAATCGAGTTTGACCGATTATTTCCGCACATGCGTTAAAACGTCTTTGGACATACGTCACTTGTGACACGTCTACCGTGTGTATATATAACTAACACCTTGTCGCTTGTGTTTGGCATTCTGTTACATCTTAGGATGAGTTTATTGTAAACTCGAAAGGTCTAATGTGTATATATTTTAACTTGTATATATGTTTTTAACATTAAATTTTAAATCGTGCATAAGACGGTATTGTTTTTTAACTTAGATGGTTTCTGAGACCGCCATAGCAGAAACGCAAGTATAGTGTTTGAAAAGCGCCTGTTCTCTTTCTACGCATTAAAAGGAAAAATCAAACAAAAGTGATCTTGAGTTTCCTAGTGTACACTAAGGGATCACTGAATGATGACTACCTATCGAATACTTCCTAAGTCCTCCTTTCGCCCTCAGTACAGCAGCTGTCCGACGTGGCATCGATTCAATAAGATGCCGGAAGCAGTTGGGAGGTATGGCCACCGAAGCTGTGTGTAATGCGGTATTCAATGCAGGTATGGAGGTGATGGGTGTTTCCAGACGCCTGATATACCGTTCTATAGTATCCCACAAGTGATCTATGGGATTGATATTGGGAGAGTTTGGAGGTCTATTAATATACTAGAAGTCTGAACTGTGTTCTTCAAACCATTCCTGTGAAACATTGGACCTGTAGCTCTGCGCATTATCATCTTGGAAGACATCATCGTCATTTGGGAAAAAGTGCAACATCATTGCTGGGTGTACAGAGTCAGCAAGCAATTCACAGAAGTGAGCACCAGTCATACGTTGTCCCACATGCACCAGGGGTCCAAGTTCCTGCCAGGTAAACATGATCCACACCATACAACCACCTCCACCGGATTACACTATGGAGATCATGCAGGGTGGATCGAGGGCTTCATGTTGTTTGCGCCAAATACGTACGCAACTATACACAGGGTGGAGTAATAAACGCGACTTGTCAGACCAGCACACTTTTTTTCAGTCATCCGACGTCCAACTTGCATGGTCTTTGCACCAGGGGAGTCTTTTGCGCTGATGAACCGTTGTTAGGAGAGGAAGTCGCTGGGGTTGTCTGCTGTTATGGCCCATACGTGCACACGTACGACGCTTGGTCATGACAGATATTTTTCCGGGTTGACCTCTGTTGTGTTGGGTACTCAACTGTTGAATAGTGTTGCGTCTGTTGGACTGTACAAGTGATCGGACCCCCAGCTCACCTCTCACATCAACCTTTTGCTGTCCTGTGCAGTTTTGCCCTAGGGTCGTTGTTTCACCATTTACACGCCAGTCGTGATATGCAACTACGGCAGCTCGTGAACAATTCACCAGTTCAGCCATTGGAGAAATCTAGGCACCCGCTCTACGAACTCCCACTATCTGTCTTTTCTCGAAGTCCCATAACTCGCGTCTCCTAGCTCCGGAGTGAGTTGCTCTATCCGACTAAGGTACACCGACGGGATGTATCGCTGACACGTGTTTCACCTCTGTAGTGCGTCACATGCTTCCGTCTACCCACCGCGCTTCGAATTTTACTACCTATTGCTCCACTTACATCTTATATATGCTGCGTCAGTCAACTAATTACAGCGTCTCGGAAATCATGTGGTCAACGGACCACATCCACATTTGATAGGGGTCATAATTCAGTGATCACTCGGTGTACATAATGAATATGGTTCAGAATTCTCAGTGTTCAACAAAATACTTACGAGATAAATCATTTAGTTACTTTTTGTTTCTCTGACACGGTTGTGGGAATAAGTAACAGAAAGCAAAACCTGTAAGGCTACTCTCACTTTTAAAGATCGGACAACGCATTCAGCCTCTGCGGATGCAGTTCCACAGCTGCTCACCTAATGGATATTTACGCGACAGTTTTGTGTGTGTGTGTGTGTGTGTGTGTTGGATATTGCAAATAAAATAACTGCCATAGTTTCTGTTTGCGTTGTTTTGGCAAACACTAAACTTTGATGGTGGTTTAATAATAAAAGCAGGAAGTTAAAGTTGGTAACGCAGGAGATAAAATGAATGACGCATAAGTTACGACAGCGAACAATATGCTCACTCGGTCGCTCGCTCCGTAGGGATTTTATCTTCTTCCATTTTGATAAGGGCCTAGGCCAAAGCGAAAATCGTTGTTGATCATGCAATAGACTGCATTATCTGCTTCTGGCTGAGTACTTCACTTGTTCTCTTGTAATCGTTTCGCGGTATCATTGGAGTTCGATGAGTCAGTATTTGTTTCAGACAGCAGAAATGTGATCGCCTTTTATTAAGACCAGCAACTTGCTCTGACATACAATTCATCAGCTTTCTCGGACGCCTTGTAGCTTAACTGTTTTTTTTTCTCAGAAAACAAATGAGGCTTTTGGAAACATTCCTCTGATTTACAGAATTTTAGAACACATGAAATATATGAGATTCTGAAAATGCAATTCTGGTGCTTTTGGAAAATGATGCAAAAAAGATAAAAAATGAAATTCATCGCATTTATTTCAGAAGCTGTTTCTATTTCTAGTGGGTTTTACTTCTTTTATGTTTTCTGCGGTACCTTTTTCTTGAAACCCGTTTTTTTCAGCTTTTGCCCTATGACGAGCTGAAACTTAACTTTCCTATCATAGATCTATTCGAAAGTCATTTGATAATAGTAAAAATGTTTGCTTCTCTTATCCTTTAACTGATTTCTCGTCGGTGGCAGCATTGTTGTGCCACCTGCAAGACGATGATGACGTTTCAATCAATCCCATGTAGTTTTTCATCGGCATCATCTGAACTTGGTAGTAAAAAGCTGTGCGAACATACTGATCACAAAGTTAACACTAGATCGTAATTTTTTGTGTTTCATGCAGTACTTTTTTTTTTTTTTTTTTGCTTGGATTGGAGGTTTAACGACCACCGTGAGCAACTCAATGGGCTATAAGCAGTCGCCCGTCCCTAATTTAGGGTCACTGGTTCCAGGAAGGGAAAGAGCCAGTGCCGTAAGACAAACACAACATCCATACCTCGCCGGGATTCGAACCCGGACCCCTTCGGGACGAATGATCAGAGGCCATCGCTTAGACCACTGCGCCACCAGGGCGGCTATGCAGTACTTTGCACACAGACCCTCATATATACGCCAAATTTACGGGTCACGATTCATATTTTATAGTCCCAGCCTTAAAAGGAATTGCTAATCAGTCTTCCCTTGAATTTATTCTGGCATACAAGCAAATTTAAGACATTGCGGTTGAATTGATTATAACGAAGTAAATTTCTCCGTCATTTTTGGTCTACACCGGGATTCGAACCCGAGTCCGCTTGTTCTGGAATAAGCCGCTCTACCAACTGAGCTACGCAGACGTTCATTCCGATTGCTATCTGCCTTTATGTCGTGTGCGTCCTGCTGGCAGGTACGCCACATGATTTATTCTCATATAAGGTGGCTTTATAACGATACGATTCAAGTATAAAACTTTAAGGATATCACCGTTACGTAACTCAAATACAGTAACGTACACTATCTGATCAAAAGTATTCGGACGCTCCTCTTGAGTAATGGATTTGCTCATATTCGTCACAGCCATTTCCTACACAGGAATAAAAAGACTCACGTGGCCTGGTAAACATCATAGAAAAACATAAACAGTTGAAGGGGCCGTATGACAGAGCTCAGTCACTTTCTATGTGGCACGGTCATACGATGCCATCTTAGCAACAAGTCAGTTCATAGACAAGCATGGAAAGTAGAATGAGCCATACGGCAGAGCTCAGTGACTTTCAACGTGGCACGGTCATAGGATGCCATCTTAGCAACAAGTCAGCTCATAGACAAGCATGGAAAGTAAAATGGTCCATACGGCAGATCTCAGTGACTTTCAACGTGGCGTGGTCATAGGATGCCATCTTAGCAACAAGTCAGTTCATAGACAAGCATGGAAAGTAGAATGAGCCATACGGCAGAGCTCAGTGACTTTCAACGTGGCACCGTCATAGGATGCCATCTTAGCAACAAGTCAGCTCATAGACAAGCATGGAAAGTAAAATGGTCCATACGGAAGATCTCAGTGACTTTCAACGTGGCGCGGTCATAGGATGCCATCTTAGCAACAAGTCAGCTCATAGACAAGCATGGAAAGTAAAATGGTCCATACGGCAGAGCTCAGTGACTTTCAACGTGGCACCGTCATAGGATGCCATCTTAGCAACAAGTCAGCTCATAGACAAGCTTGGAAAGTAAAATGGTCCATACGGAAGATCTCAGTGACTTTCAACGTGGCGCGGTCATAGGATGCCATCTTAGCAACAAGTCAGTTCATACACAAGCATGGAAGGTAGAATGAGCCGAACGACAGAGCTCAGTGACTTTCAACGTGGCATGTCATAGGATGCTATCTTAGCAACAAGTCAGCTCATAGACAAGCATGGAAAGTAAAATGGTCCATACGGCAGATCTCAGTGACTTTCAACGTGGCGTGGTCATAGGATGCCATCTTAGCAACAAGTCAGTTCATAGGCAAGCATGGAAAGTAGAATGAGCCATACGGCAGAGCTCAGTGACTTTCAACGTGGCACCGTCATAGGATGCCATCTTAGCAACAAGTCAGCTCATAGACAAGCATGGAAAGTAAAATGGTCCATACGGAAGATCTCAGTGACTTTCAACGTGGCGCGGTCATAGGATGCCATCTTAGCAACAAGTCAGTTCATACACAAGCATGGAAGGTAGAATGGGCCGAACGACAGAGCTCAGTGACTTTCAACGTGGCACGTCATAGGATGCTATCTTATCAACAAGTCAGCTCATAGACAAACATGGAAAGTAAAATGGTCCATACGGCAGATCTCAGTGACTTTCAACGTGGCGCGGTCATAGAATGCCATCTTAGCAACAAGTTAGTTCATAGGCAAGCATGGAAAGTAGAATGAGCCATACGGCAGAGCTCAGTGACTTTCAACGTGGCACCGTCATAGGATGCCATCTTAACAACAAGTCAGTTCATAGACAAGCATGGAAAGTAGAATGGGCCGTACGGAAGAGCTCAGTGACTGTCAACAAGGGACGGTCATATGATGCCATTTTAGAAAAAAGTCCGTTCGAGAAATGTCTGTTTCTCTATTCCGATCAACTGTAAGGGATGTTATTGTGAAGTGGAAAAGCCTAGCCGTCCCGGTGGCGCAGTGGTTTAAGCGATGGCTTCTGATCATTCGTCCAAAAGGGTTTCGGGTTCGAATCCCGGTGTGGCATGGATGTTGTATTTGTCTTACGGCACTGGCACTGTCCGTTTCCTGGAACCAGTGACTCTAAATTAGCGACGGGCGACTGCTTACAGCCCATTGAGTTGCTCACGGTGGTCGTTAAACCTCCCATTAGAAAAAAAGCTTAGGAGCAACATCAGCGCAGTCGCAACATTGGCAAACCATGTGAAATGACAGAGAGTAACCGCCGAGAGCTAAACGGCGGGTTGCAACAAAATCGCCTGTATTTGTTTCAACACTCATCAGAGATTTCTCAGATGCCTCTGGAAGCAACGCCAGCACCATAACGGTTCGTCGAGAACTGCAGGGAATAGGCTTCCATGGCCAAGGAACAGCACACGAGCTTAACATCAGCAAGATCAACGCCAAGCGTCGGTCGGAGCGGTTTAAAGTTCGGTATATAAACTCTGGAGTAGCGGAAACGCGTTCTCTGGAGTGAGGAATCACACTTCACCATCTGGCAGTCCAATAGACGGCTCTCTGGATGTGGAGGAGAGGATGCCAGGTGAACGCTACCTGCCCGACTGTGTTGTACCAGGTGTGAAGTTTGGTGGAGGAAGCACCGTGATCTGGAGCTGTTTTTCTGGGTTTGGGCAGGGCCTTCTAGTTCCAATGCCCAGGGATCTTAACGCTGCAATCTATGATATAATGGGATTCTCAACAATTCTGTGCTCCCGACATTACGGTAACAATGCCGTGAAAGGCTCTTTCCTTTACAAATAGATTATTCTCCCGTCCACAATGCGGGTTCCGTGCATAAATGGTTTGGTGAGATGGTGTGGAGGAACTTGTCTAGCCTATACAGAGACCCAATTCCATTCCCATGGAACACCTTTAAGATGAATTGGAATGCAAACTACAAGCCGGCCGAACCGCCTGACATCGATGACCACCTCACTAACGCGCTTGTGGCTGAATAGAAGACAATACTCGTAGCAATGTACCAATATATAGTAGAAAGTCTTCCCAACAGAGTGGATGATGGGATAACAGAAAGGGCTGGAATGACTCGGCATGAATTTCTTTCTTATGACAGAAAGGTTGTGAATAAATAATTGCCCGTATACTTTTGATCAGATAATTTATCAAGTTCAAGTGAAAGATATAAATTTGTAGATATAAGAATAAATGATAAAGTAAAACCGATTTTGTTGTGTTCACCAAAAACAAAGTGAAACTTGCATAACTGTAATTTTCAACGGTCTCTCTACAGTTCCACTCACTTTTTGTAACAGTCCACAGGCTTTTTGATTCAATCGGTTAGAGATTTTTGGCTGTTCCAGAAGCTCTATATATGTATTCGTTCTTTCACCTTTTCATCTCAACGAAGCCACTGACAAGGGAATGCTATATTTAAGCAGACCGAACAGATGAAAACCGCTTCCCGCGAGATGCGGAATGTAATGTGGATGTGGTAAAACTTCAAACTTCAGAATTGTCGCTATAGTTGCAGCCGCTGTATGGGAAGAGCATGGTCGTGATCCAAAAGAACAGCTTTTGATAACAATATTTCTCTTTTGTTCTGAATTTCAGGTTTCAGTTTCTCTTCAAGTATTGCTGAATACTTCGCATTTTTAAAAGTTGCCCGTGTTCCGATAATGTTCCGAAATAGTCTCAGGCATATCCCAAAATAAGGTTAGCAAGAGGTTTTTGACAGAGGAAACGGAACTCCTTTTGGCTTCTTTTTTGTTGGGGACGAAGGATGCTTTCACGCCTCTATGTGTCCCTTGCTTCAGGGTCAAAACGGCGCACCCAGATATCTCGTCCCCAGTGATAATCGCTTCAAATAAATTTGGATCTTCATAACGATGTAAAAACTGGGAGGGGGAGGGGTCTCGGAAGCTCTATTTATGCTATCTTCTTGAATGAGAGAGTTCATTCAAGACGCTGTTGTTTGTGTCGATCGGTCAGATGCTTCGGTACCCACCTGACAATAATACCCTAAGTCGAATGCACCATTGCATAGAAAGAACCATAACTTACAGTATGTCTAACGTCAGCCACACTAGCTAGTCTGTCTTCTTGAATGAGAGAATTCATTCACGAACCTACAGTATGTCTAACGTATCAACCACAGTAAAAAGAGCAATCCGTCTGTCTTCTTGAATGAGAGAGTTCATTCAAGTAGACAGTGTCTTAAGTTCGCGACGCTGACAGGCGCTCTAATCGAGTTTTGTCAGTCAGACTTGTTCTACCACATTTAAACCTTTCCATTCTTTCGTAAACTTTCTCTGACTGATACATTTATTAACAAACTCTGCTACCATTCTTCTGTAACTTTTAACAGCTCAAAGAGAAACCTTATTACGGCACATTGTTCAAATACGCTGTAATCAAAAGAGGAGATTCGACGTTCACACACTCATTTCTTGGGCTAGACTGACGTGTAGCATTTCGCAGTGCTGAATCCACCCAGTCTAACTGTCTTTATGACAAGTTAAAGTTGGTCTCTTATTCCATCAGTTTACCTGTCACTTTTGATTTACTCTCATATCAAAATCAAGAGCAAGTTAGTACAGTGGCTCGAAAATATAAAGTAAACATTAAATTCATAATCATATGCGTATTTAAAACCTTTGCTTTTACCAAAAACTATCTGTTCCCTTTAGCACACAATGCAGGCGATAGCAAAAAGAATAGCAATTGACTGATGAAAATATCATTTCTCAACACTGGAACACCAGAAATGTGTTACATAAAAATATATGAATGTATCGTAAAACCAAGTGAGGAGACGTCATTAACATCCTCAGCCATATTATTTGTATTTTACAAAAGAGTTCTTAGCAGTGTAACACTGTATCTTGGTTTGAGGATATAACGAAACAAAGTGTTGGTCTCGCGAAAGAGATCAGAGGTTCAAATGTAACGCGCGAACGAGTTTTTTTACTTATAAAGTTTTAACTTTGTTAGCTGTAGCTTAAGTGGTTGACTAGGTAGCTAACTAATTGAATAATTTTCGAAAATCGGTTTTTTGCACATAAATCACGCGCTTTAGAAACAAATAACCAAACGGCCAGGTAGACACAAAATGAGCTATTGACTTACGCAATTCAAATAGCTTATTTTATGTTTCGTTTGGGGGTTTAACGACCACCGCGTGAGCAACTCGATGGGTTATAAGCAATTGCCGGTCCCTAATTTAGGCCTATTGGTTCCAGGGAAGGGTGCGATCTAGAGCCATAAGATAAACACAAAGCCATGCCTCACCGGGATTCGGACCCGGACCCATCACGGACGAATGGTCAGAAGACCACGCTTAGACCACTGCGCCAGCTGGGTGTTTCCAATAGTTTATTCTTCAGGCACTTATACTTCAAGACATTAATATCATCCACTGCCAGAATATAATGTCGCTGGTATCAACACAGATATCAATTGTATGACATGATACTCATTCCTCGATCACATCATAAACCTCAGCAGGCTTTAATCTCTTTCTCAATATCAATGTTGAACAATCTACTGGAAATTCCATTCAACTTTAGTTTGTTTACAAATATCTATCCTCAATATAACTCCACTCTATTGATTCAGTGTAGTCACTTTGTGTTGCTCTGACTCACAATCAGTGTGGCCAAGTTGTAAATGCTGTTCGATGAAGTATTGTCTCTTTCAGTGAGAAAATCTCTAACCAAGAAGTAACCAAATTTACGTAAGAAAACATAAACTCAAAAGGAAATTTAAATAGAGGGATACGTCACATGCTTTCCTGCAGTACAGAAAACCAGAAGCAATTCCATTCAACTTCAGTTTGTTGCACAAATACAGGGCCCGAGTCGAGTATTCACTAGCTCACCAAATGCGAGTAAACGAAAACTCTGGCTAACCAAAAATAAAATAAAATTGGTTTCATTTAAGGCCCGTCTCTGTGATTTTTTCTCGTCGGCGAAATGAATTGGATGAGAGAAGAAAACGAGGAACAATTTTCAAAGCTCATGGCAACTCTATGTTTCCTAAACAAATGAGTTAGGGAGAGGAGCGTTATGAGTCACTAAATGTTGGGGCCACAAGACTGTGAATGCTGCCACCGGCTTAACAACCGATCGTCTTTAAAAAGGGAGTGTGATATGTGCCTCTCTCACCCAGTCAAACACTGGCTGGTTTTTAAACAGAAAACAACTGCTTTTTTCCCCTCTGTGTACGGTGATATAGAAACATTCGCCATTTCAGTTTACTGTACATCGGTGAACATATTCCGTATTTCGTGCCACAAATCTCGTTTCTTACAGTTTCTCCTAACTGTTGAAAAGCAATGGGGATCTGAGTGGTTAGTGTTTCTTCCTGAAAGCCATAATGTCTTCAAAATTCAAAGGAATGAGTTAAATTTTATCAGGTAACTTCAGAAATAAGCGTAAAGCGAGTAATACTGGGAACTTATTTTTATTAATGTTGGAGAAGGGGGAAGGGGGTAAACGCTTTCCAAAATGAGTTGCTGTACCAAAGGCAGGAAATTTGACAAAGTCAGTTTTCAATTTTCACTACTGCTTTGTGCAAAATCAATCAATCATTACGCTTTGGATTATAATTTCTCTTTTCTTAGAGCTTCATAAAAAATCTTCTGTATTTGACTACAAAAGTAGAACATTCGACAGTTTTTTTTCCATTCAGAAGTTGATATTTGTCTTCCAGTTTTACTTGAGGCACATTTGGAGCATAAACGTTAAAGAATTCATTATGAAATCTTAATTTTTTGAGTAAATATTTGTTGGAACGTTGACTAAAAAAGTTTACTAATGGTCTTTTTCTAAGTGGCTACAGCCTTGACTAACGCATCGATTTTCTTTGCGCTGCTCTTCATATTAAAATTTTAAATACTGGAGGCATATTTCAAAGAAAGTCAGACGGTAATAGCACTAATTTTTTTTAGATTAGTACTACTAGCGTCTGCCTTTCGATTTTTGTCAGAATCATACGCAGGTTACTTCAAACTATTCGGTGCAGAGATAAATTTAAGAAGAAACAGAAAATGAAAAATGACTTCATGTTATTTACTGCGAGTTAATTTGATAATTTTAATCGTAGACCGTATAAGACGTCACAGAACACTTCATCTTGCGCAAATTTAAACAGATGCACACTTTGAATTTTTTTAAAAGAGAGTTATAGCGTTCATCTAATGCATCATACTGCCCTAACTATCTTGCGGAGAATTGCGATCTCCATCATAAATCATAAAAAGCCTGACATCAACACAAAGAACATTAGGGACTCTAGCACAACGATCCCAAACTCTTTCAGCTTGTCTCTTTGCCGGATTAAAATCTTCAAGAGAATGATAATTTATAGTCATGCCAAATAAATTATCATCATCCCAACATCAGAATCGAAAAACGCTCCTTCACATCAGTATCAATTTCTTGATAACTCAGAAGCTTGTTGCACTATTTTAACTGATCAGCTTAATTTCTGCATTCCACTTTGATTATAAATAGTGCTTTACCTACTGGAACTCCGTCAAAACAAAATATCTGACGATTTATTATCTTTCTGGGTGATTTACTAAAACGAAAGAATGTCAATGTAAGTTCAGATGTCGCACAGTGTTGCTTACTTTCTCTACTGTTAGAAACCTCTTGCGGAAAGTTCAACAAATATTGACTAACCTGTACTAAGCGAACATTTCAGGTACTTGTGTGTGAGCATAAGGAGTGAAAACTTTCTCGAGTCATGTTAGCTTCCTCAACTTGACGTTGTATCTCCTCCGCGCCTTCCACTACTTCTTTTTGGCTGGGAGAGGGGTTAATGACTACCGTGAGCAGCTCTAAGAACTATAAGCAGTAGCTCATCATTAATTTGGAGACGCTGGTTCTAAGGAAGAGAGAGGGTCTGTGCCGCAAGACTAACACGCCACCCATGCCTCATCCGGGTCCAGACACATTCGGAGTAACGATCAAAGGCCAGCACTTATACCATTGCGCCATCGGGTAGGCGTTCATTTTACTATTTTAATATGGTAACTACAAAGCGGTTCGTTCGAAACAATAAAGACTTTTTTCGACATAAAATGTCATTTTATTAATATAGCATAATTCACGGTCGAGTCACATTATTGTGACCACCAGCTAATATCCAGAGTAACAGCCGTGTACAGCGCGGACAGCAGCTAGACGGGCTGGGAGTAACTCGATAAGGTGCTGGAAGGTGTTCATAGGTATGTGCATGGAGCCATGCTGACTGCAGTGCATCTGACATCTGCTGGAGGGTGCGTGGTGGAGGATTCATAGAGCGAACAATACGATCGAGGTGGTCCTACAGATGCTCAATTGGGTTTAAGTCTGGGGAATGAGGGAACAAGGGAAGTACTTTGTAGTCTTCATCATGCTCTTCCAACCATTCTCGGACATTTTTAGCTGTGTGATATGTCACATTGTCGTGCTGGAAGATCCCACCCGCCCCAGGAAAGACAATCAGCATGTATGGGTGTACGTGGTCTGAAAGGATGGATTCATAACAAATTCGGTCCATAGTGCCTTCCACAGGTATGAGTGGATTCAGAGAATGCACGAAAACATTCCCCAGATCATAACGCTGCCCCCACCAGCTTGTGTTCTTCCAGCAATGGTTGAAGAACCTTTGTTATCCGATGTTTTTCGCCTTATGCGCCAACGTCCATCGGTTCGATGAAGCAGAGAACGTGACTAATTGGAGAAGGCAATCCTTTGCCAATCAGCGGAGGTTCAATTCGATACTGCCGTGCAAATGTAAGCTTTTTTTGCCGATGCACCTGCGTTAGCATAGGTGCAGTGACCATCCGTCTGCATCGGAGCGCAATACGCAAGAGCGTGCGCTGAACTGTCGTTTTAGACATACTTCCGGTAGCACCCTAGTTCATTCGGCCAGTGAGTTGCTTCACTGTAGCGTGTCGAGCGGCCCTCACGCAAATTCGAAGGTGACGTTCACCTCTCACATCAATGGACGAACGAATCACTGGACGAACTGTCATTGGACGTGACCCAGTAATACGACAGCTGAACAAAGATGGCGTACTACGGGGCATTCAGGACCTACCTCACCGCTGGCAAGCTGTCATTAGCAGCGAAGCGGAGTACACTGAACGGCAACAAGGTAAGTTTTCTCCGTTACTTCACAATTTTCTCAAAAATCGACAGTGTGCAGCACTTTTGTTAGGACCCCCGTAGAAGTGGCTTTCTACTGATTTGCATTGTGGGCTGAAATACCGGATGGTTTGATGGATGTTTTATGCTCTCGTACTCATGTGTTTGATGGATGTTTTATGCTCTCATACTGATGTGTTTTATGCCCTCGTACTGATGTGTTTTATGCTCTCGTACTGAAGTGTTTTATGCTCTCGTACTGATGTGTTTGATGGATGTTTTATGCTCTCGTAGCATACTGATGTGTTTGATGGATGTTTTATGCTCTCGTAGCATACTGATGTGTCTGAGTTTCACTGCAAATTGCAAGATATAAAGCACAATTCGGCGATCCGAGTTTCAAAATGTTCAGTTAGTGTCGAAATTTAAAAGCCCAAAACTTTTGACCTGAGTTCATTTGCAACAAATTTCCTTGTTCAGTAATAAATTATTTAACCATAAACTGTTCCGCTTTTCTGCAAAAATATGGGAGTACCAAACTGCGTAGAATTTAATCAAAATAATTTTAGTCAACCAAATGGAAAGACCGTAACTACAGATCAGATATTATGTGTCTTAATCTCTGTAAATCTGACTCACTGCACCAGACTAAAAGCAATAGCACTTTGTTAAAATGAGAATTTTTACTTGGCTTTACTTAAGAGAACTGCTATTCTGAGAATAAGAAAAAATCAGAAATCGCAAGAATAATGGAAGATTAATTGTTTCCTATTATTCTTAAACGTTGTCACTTATTGTTCTTATTCTTTTGTATAATCTCCATTTTCTCTCTCGTAGAGGAAAAGTTTTGTTTATGACAATCTTAGCGATCAGTGAATTGAGTTCTAGGTACTGAGTTCGGCTCAAGGCATGCTTGTACCCCAATTCATAGTGCCACTTCGGCGCCACCCTCTTAACTTTTCTCTAGACAAAATTTACCTAACGTTTCCGAATAAAACATACGGACATGCATTTCGCTATTCTTTCCCATTCTACTTCAAAAATTTAGAGATAAGGTGATTTAGTATCTTTCAAGTACAGTAGACTCTCAGCTATCCGACTCCCGACTACTCGAACTCCGGCCTATCAGACCCGGAAAAAAAAAAAAAAAAAAAAAAAGAAGGAGTGCCGAGCAATTTCCCACCACGCGACAGTATACTATTGCTTAAAGTATTTGAAGGCGCTTACGCGCGCGTGGATCACTAGCCGCCAATACGCCGATTGATTCATGTCGCGACAAGAAATGAACGTATGCCTACTTGAACGTGTAGCAAGTGCACCATCAGTCTGTATCCAGAAGTCAATCTGTGCGGTTCAGTCGCTCGTGGATTGCTAATTTATGTTATAAAGTGTGTATACAGTCCAGTGTATTGTTGTTGGCTTTTAATTTTAAGTGAAATATGGGTGACAAACGAAAGAACGTGGTAGTGACTTTGGAAGAAACACTTCAAGCAATAAAACGAATGTATTCTGGTGAATCGGCAAAGAAAATTGCTTTAGAGTTAGGAGTTGGAAAAACTACTGTGTGTGATTGGCGAAGAACTCGGTCAGAGATTGGAAAATGCTGTTCTAAGCAAGAAAGTGGCAGCGGTGTGAAAGTTAGAAAAACTATGCAAAAAGGCAAACACGTGGAAGTTGAAGAGGCTTTTATATCTGTGGTATGAAAATGTGAGAGGAAAGGAATGCAGGTTTCAGGCCCCTTACTCCAAGAAAAAGCAATTCAGTTTAAAAAACATATCGAAGGAGACGATGGTGAATTTATTGCCAATGACGGGTGATGGAAGAAACGATCGATGGAAGAAACGTTTTGGTGTTCGACAGATGACGATTAGCGGTGAAGCTTTGTCTGCAAACAGTGACGCTGTCCCTGACTTTAAAAAACACCTTTTTGACTTGCTTTATAAGGAAAGGTATTTCCGGAGAACAATTGTACAACTGTGATGAGACGGAGTTGAATTACCGGATGTTGCCGTCTAAAACACTAGCGTCTAAACAGGAAAAGGCCACACCAGGGTTCAAGAAGAGTAAGTACCGCATTACAGTTTTAGCTTGTAGTAACGCAACCGGAAACCATAAGTTGAGACTGACCTTGATTGGAAAATCTCGCAAGCCTAGGGCTTTTAAAAATCTTAAAGATTTAAATTCTTTGCCCCTGTACTATACCCACCCAAAAAAAGGCGCGGATGAATGGAGAAATTTTCAAAAACAGGTTTGAGCAGGAATTTGTGCCAAAAGTTGAGAAACATTTAGCTGAAAACAATTTACCAAGGAAAGCAATCCTAGTTTTGGATAACGCTCCTACGCATATAGCAAATGACCAATTAAATGATGGAGAGATAAAAGCTTTGCTTTTGCACGCAAATGTTACATCTGTATGTCAGCCAATGGGTCAGGGAGTGCTGGAAGCTTTGAAAAAGAAATATCGACGTAGGCTACTAAGCAATATCATAGCGGCCATTGATAACAATACAGAAGTTGCGGTCACATTAAAGTCAGTTGACATGCTTGATGTTATCAGATGGGTGTCCGAGGCATGGGATGAAATTCTATCTCTAACACTTGTGGGATCATGGAAAATTTTGCTGGATCACAGAGCCAGTGATACGTGGGAAGAGGCAGAACAGGAATGCGATGTGGAAAATGCAACTGATAGCACTTGTTTCACTGTTACAAAAAGTTACCAGATGTGAGGAAACTTCGTTGGAAGGCATCACAGAATGGATGGCAAATGACAAAATCGAAGAAACCACAGATGAAGATATTGTAGCGATGGTGTTAAATGAACAGCCGATTGAAGAGGAACAGGAAGATGATGAACCCTCCGATCGTACAACCCACTCCGAAGGCCTGAAGGCGATCGAGACAGCGCTGGAGTATATTGGCCAACAACAAGAGGCAACACCAGCATATATCATATGTTTACGTAAGTGGAAGGACATATCGGCAAGGAAATTAATGCGAGAAAAGAAGATCTGAATTACAGACTTTTTCAAGCCTCAGACAATGTAGTTTTAGGTTATAATATTTTGGTTTATATTAACAGCTGATTTGACTGAAAACTTTCTTTTAAATAAAAACTCATAGTAAAATTTATTCAACTTATTGTTCATTACACATTTCGTTTCGTTCTTCAAATAAATGTTTCGTGATAGGGTGGCGGTCATTAACCTTGCAGGGGCTGATATGCCTATGGCTCCGGCGTATCCGACTTTTTTGCCATCCGACCCGGCCAACCGCCACATTAGGTCGGATAGCCGAGAGTCTACTGCACTTAGTAACGCAATCATGGGATAAATGGTGATTTCATTCACGTTCAAAAATATTGCATAGGAATATAGGAATTTCCCCCTTTCGTAAAGTTATTGGGTGTACTACATTCATCGAGCCAGATCGGCGCCTTGATGTTGCTCTGAGAAGCCAGAATACAGAGGTAAAAATATGCACATAATTTCTTCACATCCTGTACATTTTATTCATGCGAGAAAAAAAGTGTTTCGTGAAATTTTTAGAGAGCGAAGTTCCGCCCCACCGTTAACTGTCACTCCAAGCAGATGCTTCCTTTGTTTAATGGGAAATACAGCACTGAGAAGGCTTCAAGTAAATAAACACGGTCTTTCGTTTCCGCAGATATTAAAGAAGGGAAAGGAGATGCGATAAAGCAAGATAATCTCTGACCAAAGAGGGAGGCAGGATCGATTGATTAGTACTGTTTTGGGGTAAAAATCACTCCTGGTTCTCGTCTATGAAACGAAATAAAGCTATATGGTCCTTTGAAATATTTCATATTCCCACACACATGCTATTCAACGTTTGCAATTTTACAAGAGTTGTTTTTTCAAAGGCGCCCCGCCGCCCCGGTGGCGCAGTGGTCTAAGGCGTTGGCCTCTGATCATTCGTCCGTAAGGGGTCCGGGTTCGAATCCCGGTCAGGCATGGATGTTGTGTTTGTCTTTTGGCACTGGCTCTCTCCTTCCCTGGAACCAGTGACCCTAAATTAGGGACGGGCGACTGCTTATAGCCCATTTGAGTTGCTCACGGTGGTCGTTAAACCTCCAATCAAAAAAAAAAAAAAAAAAAAAAAGGCGCCCCCATAAAGAAGCCCCTTTTCCCGATGCCTTGCTGAGCAGCTTAATCCAGCCTTACTCACAGCGCAGAAGTGATTGCTGTTTCATTTGTGCTTCATGGCCAGGAACTTTTACTTACCAAAGATACTTTACATGGCGACCCTCCTTGCTTCAAATATTTGTTGTTGTTTTTTTTTGATTGGAAGTTTGACGACCACCGTGAGCCAGTCGCCCGTCCCTAATTTAGGGTCATTGGTTCCAGGGAAGGGAGAGAGCCAATGCCATAAGACAAACACAAGATTCATGCCTCACCGGGATTTGAACACGAACCCCGTTCGGACAAATGATCAGAGGCTATCGCTCAGACCACTGCGCCACCGGAAATATTTATTTGAAGCATCGGCCCTCAAAAGGATGTGCGTGTGTTTGTGTGTGAGTGTGAGTGTTTACCAAAGTGTTTGCTCAGAAGAAAACGTGACATTTCGTTTCTTACGAGCGCTAGATCATTTTCATGCTGAGTAACGAACATAATTTGGCGAAACAGAATGCCAAGATCATCAGCGCAAAGGTGAACTTTGTCAAACCACGTTTTCGCAGTGTGGGCAAACTGCTTAGAATTCCACGATACGTGGCATACGAATCGCCCTAATTGTCGACCAGGCACTTGTAGTTACCTCTCATGGCCTTTAGAACACGTTCTAGTAAGAAGGAACAATCCATTTTCCTCGCGCCAACTAATGTAGAAGGCTTCTTTCGCACAATCCGGTCGGCAAAAAAAAAAAAAAAAATTCCACATGATACAAGCTCGAGAAGAAACAATTGACCCCAGCATAAAAGCTGTTGACTGAGAAATGTAGATAAAAAATCTCGGGAAGCCTCGGTTGCCGAGTGGTCTAGGCTCTGGTTTCCGACCATTCATCCGAGGTGGGACAGGGTTCGAGTCCCGATGAGACATGAGTGGTGTGCTTGTCTGATGACGATGGCTCTGTTCCTTCCTTGTAACCAGTGGCCTTACTTTAGGAACAGACGACTGCTAATAGTCCTGAGAGTTTCTCTCTGTTGTCGTTAAACTCCGGAGCACACACACACACTAAAAAAGAAGGAAACGAAAACACCACCACCATCAAAAAAAAAAAAAAAATGACAAAGGCAAAAGGAAAGAATCGCGGAAACTCATTGGCCGGAAAGAGGAAGCCTCCCCATCGCGTCATCGCCCCGCCGATTCGCAAACTACTACGTCTCTAGTAAGTGAAAGCTCGTGACAGTGAAGTATAAAAAGAATTTTTTTTTTTTTTTTTTTTTTTTGATTGGAGGTTTAACGACCACCGTGAGCAACTCAATGGGCTATAAGCGGTCGCCTGTCCCTAATTTAGGGTCACTGGTTCTAGGGAAGGGAGAGAACCAATGCCGTAAGACAAACACAACATCCATGCCTCACCGGGATTCTAATCCGGACCCCGTTCGGACGAATGATCAGAGGCTATCGCTTAGACCACTGCGTTACCGGGGCGGCATGTAAAAAGAATGCAACTGTAAGTGAAAGCTCGCGGCCAAGAAGTGTAAATGAACACAGTCCTAAGTGAAAGGTCATGGCCGGGAAGTATAATTGAGCCATTTGCTTTCTTTTACGTTTCACGCCAAAATGGCGGCTCATATGTTATCGCACTATTTTCGTGGCGAATGCTCTTAATTTAGAAGTTATTGCGTTGAACATAGTAAAGATACCACTTTCATCCTATTATTTCCTTCTCTTTTCAGGAAGCGTATTTTCATATCCATGAACGTTTTGACGATATATTCATTCATAATTACTGGCACTTTAAAAAATAGTAGCGAAAGGTAATGTCATCTTTCATCTGACTGATAAGTATGTCATTCCATTTGAAACAGCTAATCGTAAAGCCGTTGCACGTTGAGATCGATTTAAGACCGTGCTGGTAAAGGCTCTTTTACAAAATAACAAATGTTTAAACTTTTTATGAGAAAATCATAGGTAATTCTGAAATTTAAACTCGTATATGTATGAAGGCTAGAAACACAGTCCTTAAATTTGTTTTTTTTTTTTTTTTTGATTGAAGGTTTAACGACCACCGTGAGCAACTTGTAACGTACCAGGAGATGTGACGTACCTGCCAGAAGGACGCACACGACATAAAGGCAGATAGGAATCAGAATAAAATGTCCGCGTAGCTCAATTGGTAGAGCAACTTATTCCGGAATGAGTGGGCCCGGGTTTGAATCCTGGCGCGGATAAAAATGACGGAGAAATTCACTTCGTTATAAACTCAATGGGCTATAAGCAGTCGCCCGTCCCTAATTTAGGGTCACTGGTTCCAGGGAGGGGAGAGAGCCAGTGCCGTAAGACAAACACAACATCCATGCCTCACCGGGATTTGAACCCGGACCCCTTTCGGACGAATAATCAGAGGCCATCGCTTAGACCACTGCGCCACCGGGGCGGCAAAAAATTTGTCTTCAGAAAATTCTCACGCTTTGAAGAATGTATGAAACTTAACTTAAAATCTCCTTACATGTTAGCAAAAGATAAGTGAAAACACGCATTTCCGAAAAATGCGTTGCTAAATTTATTTTATAAATCAGCGAGAGAAAATTTAAGACGAGAGAGGTGGAGAAACCGAACTTAGTTTGTGCATTTACTTCCCTACCGGAATATCCATGCTTTGAGTGAGTACTCAGGACATGCTTTGTGTGTCCAGTGCACAGTATATCTGATCAAACATCCTGAGTGCATTAGCTAAGGCATCGATGCTTTTCGAAAATGTAAGCATATCGCGTGACTATACATTTATTCTTCAATAACTTTTACAACAGAAACTGTCGATTTCTCATCTAGATTCTGTTACTGGAGCCGAACGACTGTTCATATGCGTAGGCACAGAAACTTCGGCTGACAGTGTGAGTGGCTGTTCAGATATCATGCTTCAGTGCTTCGAAATGCGGTGTTCTGAGTGTGTAACTGAAACATAATCAGCCGTAAATCAGATGTGGTTTCGACTTGCGCTTTAGAGGGATACGGCTTTCAAGCTTATTGGCCGCTTGGATGAACACTGCACTTCTGTGCCGAAAATTATGTGTGATTTACAACTTTTAGTCACATGATTGAACCGTGATAGCGAATGCTGAAATATTTCTATATGAGCTCACTGTGAAGGAGCTTCTCAAGAAAATCACTTATGTGCCATATCTTTGTGAACAAAGTATTTCCTTAATAAATTAGTTACGTAGCAAGAAATAAACTCATTCTACATGTATGCTTAGAAGTTCATTATGTGGATGAACATCAGTAACGAAGCTGTGATACTTCTTCCGTGAATTCTGTTGCTCAGAGTATTTGCATTAAAGTGGGAATGGATATGTTGAATTTAATTAGTGTAAACCCATTTCCTTTGTAGTGAATAAGAAAACAGGTAATTGTTCTTTTGTGATTAATCAGATAATCTGCTCATTTTGGGTCTAAACACTTGCTTAAAATGTTCGCTACATAACCATTTGCTTCCACTGAAAAATCTACTTTAAGGACGCTAAGATTTCTACAGTAGGATTAATTCATATTTTTCTCCCACATTTCACGAAATAATTTAAACTAGATTTGATGTACAGTAAATAGCAATAACTTAAATCAGTCTTAATTTAAGTCTTCTATCTTTCGAGATAGAGAGGAGAGAGAGAGAGAGAGAGACAGAGACAGAGAAAGAGAGTGACAGGAAGAGTGACAGGAAGAGAGACAGAGAGACAGAGAAAGAGAGTGAGAGGAAGAGAGAGAGAGAGAGAGAGAGAGAGAGAGAGAGAGAGAGAGAGAGATACAGAGAGAGAGAGAGAGAGAGAGAAAGAGACAGAGAGAGAGAGACAGAGAGAAAGAAAGATACAGAGAGAGAGAGAGAGAGAGAGAGAGAGAGATTTTACAGAAGTTACTTCATAACCTTTTAACTTTTGTCAAAAGTTAAGTTACAAACATTAAAGTAGAGATAGCAGCATAATTACTTGATAGACTTTAATGAAATTTAGGTGAGAGATGCATCAGACTATAACAAAGAACACTTGCAACCATGAGATTCCCAGGAATAATGCTGACGCATCTAAAAAGTTCTTCAGTGGTAGTAGCAGAATTACGTTGTTCCGGTGATTTTTTTTTTTTTTTTTTTGATTGGAGGGTTAACGACCACCGTGAGCAACACAATGGGCTATAAGCAGTCGCCCGTCCCTAATTTAGGGTCACTGGTTCCATGGAAGGGAGAGAGCCAGTGCCGTAAGACAAACACAACATCCATGCCTGACCGGGATTCGAACCCGGACCCCTTACGGACGAATGATAAGAGGCCAGCGCCTTAGACCACTGCGTCACCGGGGCGGCCAATTTCCGGTGATCAACAGGGAATAGCTGATCAAGTCAAATGGGAATAAACACAGTATTCCGTTAGCGCTGATAGAAGCTCCAGAAGGCTTATGAGAGGGAGCAATGCGTCTTCCCGAAGGGTCCCAGACACGTTCAAATAGGATTAAAATTCCCGACTTCTTCCTGGTCACCCCATCCTATAGACAAAATATCACTTTCCAGGTAATTGTTTACAAGACGAACTCCACCAGAACGAGCAATATCTACATGAAAATGAAATTGGTGGACTACAGCACTCCTGAACAGCTTAAGCTTTACGTAGAGACCAGATATCCCCTTTATGTATCCCTGAGCATGCACGGTGTCACCTCAAATACACTGGAGAGGTGTGCCCCCATTCAGTATCGTGCTTTTTCCCACCATAGTGGCGTGGTCACCAGATATTGCGGGAATGATTGCTGGTTCACTGATGAGCAAACGTTGAAATCCATAGTCAGATTGAAACGGGACTCATCACTAAAGAGCACATGCTCCCACTGCGGCTCTGTCCTGGTGTGATCTGTCAGCACCAACTACTTTGAAATATTCTTTGAGAGAGGGTGAGGAGAAGGCAAACTATCGATCTTCTAGCCTACAGATCCACTCGCGAAGTCTTCTTGGCTAACCGGGTACTCGAGTGGTCAGAGACCTTGGCTTCTGCCCAGTCGTCCGAGTTGAGCCTGGGTTCAAGTTCCGGATGACGAATGAGTCATGGGTGTTGTAATTGCATTACGGGTTGGCTCTCACCTTCCCTGGAACCTGAACCTTCAGGCTTTGGACAAGCGATTGCCTGTAGATCTTACAGTTGCTCACGGTGGTCGTTAAATCCTGAAACAAAAAAAGTTGTCTTGATATAGTTTACTTTCGACACTGTTGTGCCTAAAGCAGAGGCGAAGCCAGCTACACAACATGTTGTTTTGATGTCATTTTGCTTGTCCTCTTGGGGAGCTGCGACCCTTTCCAGGTCCAGGACTGGTCATTGAGACACATTTCCGATTTTTTTATATTGTCGTTATAGCGTGAAAATGACTATCTAAGAAACATTATATCTTTGTTGTAGTTCTTCAGCATCTGACACTTTACCGATTCTCGTTGCTATTAATAATCGTAGCTATTTTCCTCACATACATTGTCAGCTTCACTTCTTTACCGTGGTCTTTTGCTTCGCTCAAATGAACCCCATCCTATTCCTGATGTTTCTCCGACCAGTGCTCGTCAAACTTGGCTTGACGCATATGACTCAATTGAGCGGTGTAAAACGTGTGATATTCAGTAGCGTTATCTTCATGGACGTATGCCTATTCCAGTTCAACTTCATCGTTTCAGCATTATATCCCCACCGCTTTGTCTTTATTACAAGATACTGGTGATGTCCCACCACTTAGTCTTCATGACACATCTAAACTGCGTGCCGACTTTGTTATTCTTCCCTTTTAGCATTACATCATTGCCTTGCGCAGTTCCACGCGATCTACTAGATTACCGCTTTCTATCACGTCACGCATCAGTTTTTCACCAGCGCACCCTACTGTTGTTTCCTCTTCATGTTCGCCAAATATTCAATTTATATTTTCCATGTCTTCCTTCGGTTCCTTGTCAAGCCAGTCTACTCAGCAAGTTCAACAACAGCTAGTGTAAGAATTTCGATGACGTCATCCCTCACGCCTTCAGTCTGATTATATTGATGCTGTTCAGGCTCGCACTGAACATGCTTTCTTCACAACCTGGGACCCGAACACTGCTTTCAGTGAACGTATACAACTTTTATCTTGACTCATCATCTGCTGAACTCATTCGTCTGTCCAACTTAACTCATGTTAACTTTGTGACGTACTACAGAAGCGAAGCACATGTCAAGACGGCAAGTAGAAGTGATAAGCCCTTGCCGGCATAGCTTAAGTGGGAAAGCATGTGGCTCGGACGCCATTGTGTTTTACATTGGTGTCCGAACGTGAAAATGGGTGTACTGTTAGGTTTTTTGGAAAAAATGGGTGATGTTTCTTCAACAAATCGTCTGCAATTAATGAGAATTCCGACATCACGTCGTAAAATGTGTGATGCTTCTTCCACACATCATCTGGAGTTAAGCAGAATTCCTTCTTCTACAGAGAGTTACTTCAAGCATGGTTTGCGGCGTACGCGAAAGCTATGATTTCGCGCTCACGCCTTTCTCCGGGGGAGGGGGGGTATATATGTAACGAACTACGTAGGTGACGCGCATGTCAAGACAGCAAGTAGCAGTTATATGTCCTTGCCGGTGTAGCTTAATTGCGAAAGCATTTAGCTCCGGATCGAAGGATACGGGTTCCAACATCGCCACCGGCAAATTTGGGTTTTAACAACTTCTAACGAAAGACCTTTTCGCATCAACTTGCCAGCTCCACAACTTGTTCTTTATGTACGACTGTGCTTTTTCATCGTCTTTGGAGCTGCGTTCCCTGTTTGCGTATTGCCGTTATTTACCTTTACTTTTAGTTTTGTTCTGTTTCTTTTGTACCCATTTTTGCTTTTGTATTAAAGGTCATTTATAGAGAAAAGGCTCTGAAATCAATGGCTCTGAAATCAGTTACAATGGCTCTGAAATCCTGCGGTATTGAAGCTGCATACATTAATATTATTAATAACATCTATAAAAATGCAAGTGCAAAGATTCGGCTGTTTGAAAATACAATACACATAAAAATTGGAAAGGGAGTGAGACAAGGTGACACCATATCTCCGAAGCTCTTTAACGCCACATTGGAAAATGTCTTTCAATCACTGAACTGGGAAAACAAAGGGATAAAAATTATTGGAGATTATCTAACCCACCTTCGTTTTGCTGATGACGTAGTCATTTTTGCAACTACCCCATCAGAGCTGCAGAGTATGATCCAGCAACTTGCTGACAAGAGTAAAGAAGTGGGATTAAAAATGTTCTTTCAGAAGACAAAAGTGATGTTCAATGCTTTTACAAGAAATGAAGATTTATCGATTGATGGAGAAGAGCTGGAGATAACAGGCACGTACGTTTATCTTGGACAGCAGATATCAAGTGAGGGTCACATTGATGAAGAAATTAATCGGCGTAGAAAACTTGCCTGGAGAGCTTTTGGAAGAAACAGCATAATTTTCAAGAGCAATATGCCATTATGTCTTAAAAGAAAAGTGTTTGAACAATGCATTCTTCCAGTGCTTACATATGGTGCAGAGACGTGGACCTTAACTAAAAGAGACATACAAAGGCTGCAGACAACTCAGAGAAGCATGGTGAGGTGCATGCTTGGTGTAACCAGGAGAGATAAGAAGAGGAACTCGTGGATACGAAAAATGACAAGAGTGGAAGACATCATGATCAGAGTTAAATACCTGAAATGGCAATGGGCTGGACATACTGCCAGAAGGACAGATCATCGATGGACAGCCGAAATTTTAGATTGGATTCCAAGGGACAGGAAAAGACCCAGAAGAAGACCACATGGAAGATGGGTGGATTAAATTCGAAAGTATGCAGGGGTGACATGGAGGAGACTGGCACAAGACAGACCGTTGTGGAGGAAACTTGGGGAGAGCTTCGTCCAGCAGTGGATTGATAATGGTTGACAATGATGATGATGATGATAGAGAAAAAATCATGTGCTGTGGCTACCTCAGCTTGGGTCTGTTCTACCAACATTCTACCTCTATTCACTTTTCTGAATCCTCCCAGGAACTCCGGCTGTTCGTCTGTATTCTCCAACTCCTACCTCTTGCAAACTGACGAGTTGTGTACCATGAGACGCACGATATGACGAAAGCAGTATCTGCGCTCTTTTTTATAGCGTGCCTTATGTGCATGGCGTTTTGCATGTGCCAGCACAGGCATTGTTCACGTAGCATTCTTTGTTTGTCTATGTTTTTTTTTATCATTCTTTGTTTGTCTATGTTTTTTTTTTATCATGAAGGGATGAACGTCTTTACCGAATTTTACTCCATTCTAGCCAATTGTTAAGTTGATACACCAACTTTTAGCTTAGATTTTGTCCATCATTGTAAGTGCGTTTTAAAAAGAATGAATAAATCTAGATATCTCCCAAATCTTGTGCCATTTTCAGAAATTTTTATCGCTGTACAAGCGGTAAAGTACAGGGTGAGTTAAAAGTCGCAGGACAAGCTTGTATTTCAGAAACGGGAGGGAGAATGAAATATTTGAATACCCCAGCAAAATAATCGGTGAGGGGGCCTTTCTTTTAAGCTATTTCCGGAACATGGCCGCCATCTTGAAATCCGTCATACTCAGATCAGATCAGATCATATGTAGAGGATTTTAGGAAGGGAGTGTCTGACCACAGGTCTTAAACAACCCTTAGAAATAGGAAGCTAGGAGACTTGGGCTGGAGTGCCCGATAGGAAAGTGACACGGAATTGAGGTAGAAAGGGGGAGGAAGACGCCCTTATTTATTACGGGGGAGTACCCGGGGTCCGACGGCTTAACGTGCCTATCCGACGCACGGCGGGTATTTAGTGGTTCGAACGTTCGTACCTGCCAAGGATCGAACCTGAGGTCATCTCCATGGCAATCACGAAAGCTGACCACTAGGCCAACCGCGGCCCTAATTCGCCACACTGGATCAATGTCAGATTTTTCAAACAGCAAGGGGGTCATGTTGCGAATCAAACAAGACGACAATTTTATCAGAAATTGATTGCCGTAATCAGATTTGACATATGTGTTGTGGTTCACAAGTTATCAACACAGAAAAGTGTTTGGTATGCAACATGACCCCATTTACCATTTGAAAAATTTGACCTTGATCCAATATGGCGGATTTCAAGATGGCGGCCATGTTCCGGAAATAGCCTGAAAGATAGGCCCCCTCACCGATTCTTTTCTGGGGTATTTAAATATTTCCTTTTCCCTGCCATTTCTGAAATACAAGCGTGTCCTGCGACTTTTGACTCACCCTGTAGTCAAGCACCTATACTTTGTCCATGACAGTGTACACATTTGAGAGATAGTGTTGTACGCTTATTCATTAGCACTACACTAGAAGTTCAGTTATCGAAAGTTTTCCCTGACCGTTGAAAACTTTTTCTATTTGAAACAATCAGGGAGAAACCCTTTTGAACAGCTCTATTGGGTCAAAAATGAAAAACATTTCCAAATTGTAGTTTGGCTAATGGTCGGAACTAAACTCTTATATTTTAAATCGGTTCAGTTAATTTCGAGAAGTTTCAGCAATACTACGTGTGTGGCCGCAACTAATTAATTGGCCAGGATAGATGTGAGAGGTGAGGGAGAGTGTTCGTACTAACAAGAACCGCAATCTGCTGAAGTCGCACATGAAAAGTGTTGAATTATGTTGCAGAAATTTTGAAGAGTTAAATATTCAGGGGAAGTTATTCCGTTGTTTGCGTGAAGAATGATGACAGTCTTGTTCCGAGGATCGATCTGGGCAACCGAGCCCGCCCTCTACCTCGCGCGTGTAGAGAGAGAGAGGAAGAGGTGAACACTTCGGGTTCGTCCTGTTTACCTGGAGGTCTCCTCAAGAGCTCATCTCCGAAGTTTACTAAAAATAGAAACCGGAGAGTTTTGCGCGTTGCTACAGCAGCGGCAAACCGTCCTGTACGTCATCAAGCTCCCCAACTGACGCAAGAGGAGAAATTCAGAGTGATTGGTGAACTGACTCTACGGGGATTAATTTCTCTGCCGTTAAAGAACAAAACATTTCAAATCCAAATAAAGAAATGGATATCTCATGCAGGGAAATTCGCGTAAAATATTTCTCCATGACTATGCAGGACTCGGAATGAAAACAAAAATGATGCTCTCAAAATGACCGAATCAATACTACCGCCGTCGATGCCTGTGTAAGGAGAATTCTGTCAAAGCAGAAGAAATAAGGGGTGATTTTCTCCTCACAGGAGCTACTTCTTTGCATTGTTTACGGCCATTTGAAATGTTTCTTTCTAAGATAATTTTATACGTCATTTATTTGAAATGTAACGTTACACTACTTCAGGCAAAGCACTGAGACACAAGTCATTCTAGGAACGCTGTAGCGACACGGGAGAAGAAGAGCCACTTACGATATTGCATCTTAAATTAACATGAAATATGTCACAAAGTCAACGACGCTTGAAAAAAAAAATTAGGAAAAAAGTATTTTCGCGACTTCTGGTGGGTGAAGAAACCAACGACATATATTTATTTGCACGAGCAGCACGATTTTATTTTCTGCTAATGTAAATACTTAAAAATGACAAAAAATATACACCCATTATTTTGCAAACACAAAAATTACTTAGACCCGCTATAACGAAGTGAATTTCTCCGTCATTTTTGGTCTACGCCGGGATTCGAACCCGAGGCCGCTTATTCCGGAACAAGTCGCTCTACCAACTGAGCTACGCAGACTTTTATTCTGATTCCTATCTGCCTTTATGTCGTGTGCGTCCTTCGGGCAGGTACGTCACATCTCCTGGTACGTTACATCATCTCCCCCTTATTTTTTTTTTTTTTTTTTTTTTTTTTCGAAGTGCTGGAGAAGGGATTCTCTTATTTTTCCTATCTCGCGGTGTGGAAATAACATCACACCATTGCGAGATTTTGAACGGTCGGGTCATCCGGATAGTTCGGGCGCCATTATAACGAAGTGAGTTTCTCCGTCATTTTTATCCGCGCCGGGGTTCGAACCCGGGTCCACTCATTCCGGAATAAGTTGCTCTACCAATTAAGCTACGCGGACTTTTATTCTGATTGCTATCTGCCTTTATGTCGTGTGCGTCCTTCGGGCAGGTACGTCACATCTCCTGGTACGTTACACCGCAAGAAGATGTACTTAATTTTTTTGAAGATTCAAACGAATAAAATGCTTCTTGTTCCAAAATGTCTTGCTGCGGATAATAAACGAATCACATATTTTGACATATTGGTGTTTTTCTATGTATGCATTTATAAAGAAATAGGATACATCCATACGAGGAATGGGAGGCCATAAACAGATGATTCTTCTATTTTATGATCCACTATAAATGGTACAATATTTGTTACCCCTCGATTCAGTCAAATCGTACACCTACACCGAGGAGTTAAAACATAATGACCACCTGCGTAGTATGATATTGGTCCTCCACGTGTCGCCAAAACAGCTCTTATCCGGTGAGACTTGGACGCTACGTACCATGGGTCTCAGTGGGTTTCCGGGATTATGGTGCTTAACTCTTCCGAAGAGCTTTGGGATCTGATGAACAACGCCAGCTCTGTTCTTCTAAATAACGATCTTGGTACAATCCCACTAAAATATATAATAAATTTATGATTCCGAGGCCAGTTTCGATCCTTAGAAATGACCCGTCCATAATGTTGACTGTAACGGACAATTCTGGCCAGATAGCAATTATGGACGCAGCAGACTACAATAAGAAATTTGAAGATTTTATCATTGACTCTGGTTCTATAGCCCTGCAAAGGAACCCTTTTAAATTCTTGGAGCAGGTACAAAGAACGGCCCGGTTACCCGTTATTCCAGACGATCTCAGGGAAGCCGCCGACTACCACCAGGACCTCAGATCCCAAAGCTCTTCGGAAGACTTAAGCACCATAAGCCTGGAAACCCACTGAGACCTATCGTATCCAGGAAGTCTGCACCAACGTACCATTTAGAGAAAGCACTATCCAAATTCCTGCGTAGCTTTCTTCCTGAATCGGACTTTGTAATAAATTCCACTCTTGATTTTATAACGAAAGCCAAGCAACTCACTGTCCTACCAGGCGACATTATCGGCAGCTTTTACGTGGTTTCTCTTTACCCTTCAATTCCCGTTCCGGAAGCCATCAGAACATTAAAGGAGACCATATTAAATTCAGTATTCTATACGCAGGAATTATGCCTCAAAAATTATGCCTTAAAATTAATAGACTTGGTCACTAATACTAACTTCTACAGTTTCCAAGGAAAAGTATATAAACAGAATAATGTCGTTCCGATGGGATCCTCACTTTCACCCGTCCTTGCAGAAGCAATACTTCGCCCGATTGAGTGGAATATATTCTCCAGTATTATCCCACGGTCTACTACTTGGTTGTGTTATGCAGACGACGTAGTTTTTGTACGGCCTCACGAAAAAGATACTCTTCCAATTTCCCTTGATAAAATCAGTGACATACATCCTACGACCAATTTCACGATGGAGCTAGAACACAACAACGCTTTACCTTATCTGGATGTTTTATTGAGAAAATCGCCTGACAACCGCCTCGGTACACAAGCCTACTATAAACCCACGTCCGTCCCCAACCTGATGCTCCGCAGCTCTTTCTGTCCCGCAGAATACACAACAGCTATCTTCTTTTCTCGAATTCGAAGAGCCTTCGCCGTTTCCACCGAGATCCATCCCAGACAACACGAAATTGAAAGCATCATCAAGTTGGCCACTCATGCAGGATATTCATTGAATCAGATACGTAACTTTATCCAAAAAGCCAGGATCAGACATTCTAATCTTCCTGTGCCTCAGCTACGTTATTTAGGCTCAATTCCCTACATACCAAATGTCTTACAAACTCAAAAACGCCCTCAAGAAGGTGAACTATGGCGTCGGCATAAGGTCTCCTGCATGTTTATAAACTATGCTAAAGAGAAATAGTGAAAAACTACCTCTCTCCTACGAAGCAGGTGTTTATGTGATCCCCCTACAATGTCTGGACGGCTCTAAACAATACTACATTGGAATGACCAAGCGTTCGTTTGGAATCAGAGTCAAGGAACACAAAATACGGTAAAGTAGCCACGGCACTATCCAGCGAAGTCAAATTCAAGTCCGCTACTGCAATGTGGGATGATATAAGGAAATTAGCTACCTCCTCTACCCCTAAGTGTACAGCCATTCGGGAAACCTTGGAGATCATTACCAACAGCGATACTTGCAATGATAGCGTCTCACGCGAGTTGCCACGAATTTGGAACCAGTTCTTCAAGTAACGCCTTCTCCCTACCAGGATACCGCACGCGCAATCAACGTGATGCCTAGTATCTTTGGATGAATATAACGTCCTATCTATTTATTGTCAAGTCAAGTTCCCGCGTTCAAATTGTTAATGCGTTCTATTATTCAGTTTGCAGTTTCTATCTAACTTCCTTGAAAAAGCCATCTGGTTGATGTGCGAAAGCTTGGAAATGCTTATGTGTCTTTTTCCTACGCCAATAAATCGGATCACTAGTATAGTGTTACTCTTTACTACTCAATTGGTTCACCTCGTTATCAATTTGTTATCGTTTTTTTTTTCATTTTTCAATCCACAATAAAGCAGTCCGTTTTCAGTCTCATGGTATTCACTCCTCGGGCCAACTTTTTGAAGGTTATTGACTACTGCTGATCGTGAGCACCCGACAAGTCTTACTGTCTCGAAAATATTCTGATCCAGTCGTCTGGCCATTATAATTGGTCCTTTGTCAAACTTGCTTAAGTCCGCTGTCATGCCCATCCGAAGAGCAAGAATAACGCTGGTTAATAGAGCTGAGTGTCAGGTGTTATTTGTAATTTTTCATGACCTTCGCACGAGCCGTCGTTTACCTGCAGTTGCTTCGATTTGCGTAAAGACGCACTGGTCATAATGTTTTGTCTCTTCGGTGTATGTCTTAGAAAATTCTTTGAATGCGGACGTGATAAGACATGGCTTGTCCTCATGTGCACGGAATTGCTAAAACCGTAATTAACTGAAAAATAAGTTGAGAATAAGATAAGATATAAAAAGATTATAAATTAGTGGTTTAACATTGTTTATCATAAAAATATTTTCTGTTTCTCTTACAATGATAATATTTTCTGTTTCTCTTACAATGATAATATTTTCTGTTTCTCTTACAATGATAATATTTTCTGCAAAGACCAACAAAGTTTGCTGCTACTGTATAATAAAAAATCACCGTGTCTATCTTCCTGTCGCATAGAAAAAAAACCCTACTGAACGTAGAGGTTTGAAAATCAGAAGAAACTGCACATGCACATAAGATTGTGCACCCCGGAGCCTCATTTTTTGAAATTCAAATATGCAAAATTGTATGTGATTTATTTTATATTTAAAGCTTTTTAAGCATTACTGAAGAAACTATTGTTGAAATCTGATCTTTCCGTATGCTGTGCCATAAGCTCACGTAACAATAGTTCATTTCGCTTTTGCGTAAAATTTTTTTCATTACACTCTTGCGTAACAATATTTCATTGCATTCATTACACTGTTGTGTAAAATGGAAGAATAGTTATTTAGTGCATGGTAACACAAGGAGCGTTATAACTGCGGCTCTCCGCGTGTTACCACTCCCTGTAAATAGTTCTAAATTATTTATACGAATATATTTTTATTTGGTTTCTCCAATCATAGTTTCGGTTGATGTGCGAAAGCTTGGAAACCTTGATTTTATCTACGCCAATAAATTCGGATAACTAGTATAGTTTTACTATCTTATGTATAGCTGGTGTACAGTTCCTTGCGTTATTTTTGTTTTGAATTTGACATAACGCCCGAGATTTGAAATTTGATTTTGCTATTTACTGTTTAGACTTCCGAAGCATTGCATGTATCCTTCCGCCGTAGTTTCCGGCGGCTTGTTTATGTTTCACACAGCAGCTATCTGTGTGTTATTTCGCACTATTTTTTTTATTTTTTTATTGGAGGTTTAACGACCACCGTGAGCAACTCAATGGGCTATAAGCAGTCGCCCGTCCCTAATTTAGGGTCACTGGTTCCAGGGAAGGGAGAGAGCCAGTGCCGTAAGACAAACACAACATCCATGCCTCACCGGGATTCGAACCCGGGCCCCTTACGGACGAATGATCAGAGGCCATCGCTTAGACCACTGCGCCACCGGGGCGGCATACCAGAAATTATTACTCAAGTTATGAGGATAATGGCTGTGGAATAAATCTCGCTCTTATGTCCTGACCTTTGACCCCATTCGCCCATTTTCAATAGGGTTCGTGCCCAGGTGGTTCCCTACCACATACTAAAATTTCATCGAAATCGAACCATATTTACGCATGTTACGATGCATAAAGGCAATGAAATGGATCCCGCTTTTATGTCCTGACCTTTGACCCCATTCCACCCATTTTCAATAGGTTTCGTTCCCAGGTGGTTCCTTACCAAAATTTCATCGAAATCGAACCATTTTTACGCAAGTTATGACGCATAAGGGCAATGGAATAAATCCCGCTCTTATGCCCTGCCTGACCTTTGACCCCATTTCGCCCATTTTCAATAGGGTTCGTGCCCAGGTGGTTCCCTACCACATACTAAATTTCATCGAAATTGAACCATATTTACGCATGTTATGATGCATAAAGGCAATGAAATGGATCCCGCTTTTATGTCCTGACCTTTGACTCCATTTCGCCCATTTTCAATAGGGTTCGTGCCCAGGTGGTCTTTTACCACACACTAAAATGTCATTGAAATCGAACCATTTTTACGCAAGTTATGATGCATAAAGGCAATGGAATGGATCCCGCTCCTATGTCCTGACCTTTGACCCCATTTCATTTATTTTCAACGGAGATCGTCCTCTGATAGTTCCCTACCACATACTAAAATTCCATCGAAATCGAACCATTTTTACGCTAGTTATGACGCATAAGAACAATGGAATGGATCCCGCTCCAATGTCCTGACCTTTGACCCTGTTTCGCCCATTTTCAATAGTGATCGTCCCTAAGTGGTCCCCTACCACATACTAAAATTTCGTCGAAATCGAACCATTATCTCGTGAGTTATCGTGCTGACGGACGGACGGACAAAGCTGGAGCATATACGCTTCTTCAACCTAGGGTTGGAAAGCATAAAAAAGAACTAGTAATGCGATTTTTTTAGAGAGGAAGTATATTTCAGTGAAATGCAAATAGAATTCAAGAAAAGAAATACAAAAAAAAACGTGAATTTGTTTTTGCATTTCATTCTCCAAAGCTTAACATTACTATTCTTTTTTTTTTTAGTGTGTCCATTCTTCCACCTCGTCTTGGCTGTTTATTTATTTTATCTCAACTTAATCTGGGTTCACCAACACTCTAAAATGGAAAATGCCTGGCTGTCAAGAAATTTATATCAACTTTCATCGAAGATACAATCATGACTGGCATGCTCCAGGAGACCATGCATTCTACGCATTCCAGTTGTCTTCGCTAACGTTCCATTTCATTTTAAACACCTACAGTTTCCAGTTTGTCCCAGTTTCACCATGATTATCAAAAAGCCTCAGGGTCAATCAGTAAAAGTTGTTGTACTCAACCTAAAAAAGAACGTGCTTTTTCTATTGCTAGCTCTATGTTGGTTGCTCCAGAGTTGGCAAAAATTAAAACCTCTTGATCTGGGCCTCAAATGGTAGAACTTCTCTGATCTGATTGGAGGTTTAACGACCTCCGTGAGCAACTCAATGGGCTATAAGCAGTCGCCCGTCCCTAATTTTGGGTCACTGGCTCCAGGGAAGTGAGAGAGCCAGTGCCGTAAGACAAACACAACATCCATGCCTCACCGGGATTCGAACCCGGACCCCGTTCGGACGAATGATCAGAGGCCATCGCTTAGACCACTGCGCCACCGGGACGGCAAATGGTAGAACACTCAACTTCATTGACACAGAGGCTCTTCGTGGACCAATTTATTTGCGCTTTAGAAAAACTATACATTACACTGATCACAACACAATCAATAGAAAAATGTCGTTGTTTCAAGTATTTCAAATTTCCTATATTCACTATCAATAAAGACTGCTGGTTTCAGCCAATTGTGCAGACACAAATTTCAATTAAATGGTTTCATGTAATATATCCTATCCATAATTTCAGGAAAACTCGGAAAACCTTGGCCTAGAATTTTATTGATATGTTTTTTTTGTTTTTTTTTTGTTAAATCCAGGCAACGCCAGGTCCCTTTGCTGGTTTTTATAATGAAGGCAATCAGTCATTTATCACACAAATTTCAAAAATGGCCAATCATTTATTATAGTAAGCAAAAATAATAAACACCCGTTTATTGAAATAAAAATGGCAAAAATGCATTGCTGTAAGCCAGAGATTCGTATATTTCTTTTTAATTTTGCTGCAACAGAGTATAAAGTATTCTTCTTTTTTTTAAGTAAAATAACCAGCGCTGTTTTAAATACTTGTTCTTTGTGTGTGTTATTACGGATGGGTATTATCGGCTAAATTCACTGCCTGTCCGGTACCTTGAGGATAAGAAAGCCATAGGTCGTATATTTGGCTTACGGACAGCAAGGGTGACATCACATGTATTTATTTTCGAGTGCTGGCCTGGTTGCAGTGTTGCCTAAGCTCTCCCGACCTTAGGGAGTGTTTCACTCTGACTAAAAATAAGAATCTCGGCTAAGATCGAAGTAAAAGTTCCTTTTACTTCCTACCTGAAGTTATTCACAATAATTTCTTCCCCGCTATACACGCTCATTTCCTTCACTCTGGTCTCAACGAGAGTCTCTCCGTTACTGAAAATTACAGTTTCTGCTCAGAACGAACGTAATCGACTGTCCGCACTCCAGGCACACATGACTTTGGTTATAAAGAACCGTTGAAGTAAGACATAGACTTTTTCTACCAACGTTTTTTCTTCTCTGCGTAATTGCACTGAAAACGCGTGTCACGGAGAACAATAGGAGTTAATGAGTGTAGCGAGTGGGAAGCAGATCAGTTTCCCAAGAGTTTTAATGCTCCTGCAATGAAGTTTTTCAAATGATTTTGAGTTGTTATTCAGTGATTGGAATTCCAAAGTGAAAACTAAATTTTCATTTCGGAATTCAAGAAATGTCTTGGTCGCCCAGTGGTTAGAGGCGCGGGCTTTTGGATAATCCTCCGAGTTGGGTTTTAGTCTTTGATCAGGAATGGGTGGTGGTGTGCTTGTCCTACGGTGCTAGTTCAGGTTCTTCCCCGAAACCAGTGACAGGGAAGGCATTGGAGGAGCTGGGACTCTATGTTTCTATCCTAGTCGCTCAAGGGAGTTGATAAACTCCTAAAAGAAACAAAACAAAACAAACAAGATTTGCAGTTTTCCCAGAGCCACATTTACATGACGATAGATGATGAAGAATCGAAATATTTGATCTTCGATTGAAACGGAAGTTTTTGAAAACTTAATGATTTATAGGGAATAATATTTGCATTTCTTCCGATTATGAGAAGCTTTTGAGAAAATTTACGTAGTAGAATATAGGTTGTGACGTACCTATCTCAGAGGTGACGCATATGTCAAGACGGCAAAGGTGCTGCGACAAACTTCGTCGGTGTAGCTTAATTGGGAAAGTATTCGGCTCCGGAGCAGAGGAATGCGCCAGTTAACTTCTTTGATGCCAAATATTTTAACCTGAGTAACTGAAGAAAAAAAATCTACAATTTACTTTTAATGAGTTAGCAAACATGCTCCAAAACCAAAAAAAGCTACCGATTATTTCTGCGTATGTTGTTTTTAGAATCAACTGATGTAGCAACGCAATTTATTGTACAGTATGTATTAAATATGTAGTAAGTTTCTAATATCTTCAGAGTCCACCTGCTTTGTCATTAGAAATATTCCAATATTTCCAGTCACTCGCTTTATTTCTACAGGATTGAAAACTTAAATTTCGGTAAATGGGGGAAATCGTTCATCGTGACGAATACTTTTTTACTTTTTGTTTTTAGATTGAAGGTTTAACGACCACCGTGAGCAATTCGATGGGCTATTAGCAGTCGCCCGTTTCTGATTTACAGCCACTGGCTGCAGGGAAGGGAGAGGGCCAGTGCCGTAAGACAAACACAACATCAATGCCTTACCGCCGCCCTGGTGGCGCAGTGGTTAAAGCGATGGCCTCTGATCATTTGTCCGTAAGGGGTCCGGGTCCGAATCCCGGTGAGGCATGGATGTTGTGTTTGTCTTACGGCACTGGCTCTATCCCTTCCCTGGAACCAGTGACCCTAAATTAGGGACGGGCGACTGCTTATAGCCCATTGAGTTGCTCACGGTGGTCGTTAAACCTCCAATAAAAAAATGCCTTACCGGGATTCGAACCAGGACCCTTCTCGGACGGATAGTCATAAGTTTCGCTTAGACCACTGTGCCACCGGGGCGGCGACAAATATTCAGATATGTTTCTCTGTGAAACGCAGCAGTGCATTGCTACGCGGTGAGTTCTAAACCAAGGTCAAAAAGAACTATATATATGCAATGTAGGAGTAAAACATTATGACCGCCTACCTATTATTGCGTTGGTGCTCCATGAGCCGTCACCATTGCGAGAATGCGAAGAGGAATTCCCTGTAAGGTGTCCGTTCGTATGCCGTAGCATATCTGTGTAAGTGTCACCTATAGCTAAACGTTCATCGTCCGTGAGGAGAGCCAAACGCCACAGCTACCGATCCACGTGGCCTTAAAAATGTTCAGTTGGGTTCATGTCGGGTGACATTTAGGCGGACATGGGACTCATCCTCATGTGCTTGGTTTTTTGTTTGTGGATTTAACTACCACTGAGTAACTAAATGAGTTTATAAGCAGTCGCGCGTCCCTAATGTGGGGGCCACCAGTTCCAGGAAGGGAAGAGAGTTAGTGCCATAAGACAAACACACCATCCATGCCTCACCGGGATTTCGTGTCCGCAACCATCTCGGACGAATTATTAGAGGCATTAGCCTCGTACCAGTCGGCCCCTTGGGCGGCTATCTCCGTATATGTGCTATGAGCCAGTTCTGGACAATGCGATTCTTATTGCACGGTGCACTGTTCTGTTGGAATATCCCACGTCGGTCTGGGAATATTGTCAGCATAAACGGATGAACCTTGTCTGCAAGGAGGGTTCATCCGCTCAGGAGACCATTCACCGATGTCAGGGGTCCGAGGGTATCTCAGGAAAACATTCCCTAGAGCATTGCATCCCCACTACTTGCCAATAAGCCATTCATTGCTGTCAAGGGCCCGAGAGTGTCCCAGGAAAACAGAGCATTGCATCCCCTCTACCTGCCAATAGGTCATTCATTGCTGTCAAGGGTCCGAGAGTGTCTCAGGAAAACATTTCCTAGAGCATTGCATCCCCTCTACCTGACAATAGGACATTCATTGCTGTCAGGGGTACGAGAGTGTCCCAGGAAAACATACCCTAGAGCATTGCATCCCCACTATCTGCCAATAGGCAATTTATCGCTGTCAGGGGACCGAGAGTGTTCGAGGAAAATATTCCCTAGAGTATTGCATCCCTTCTACTTGGCAACAGGCAATTCATCGCTGTCAGGGGGCCGAGAGTGTCCCAGGAAAACATTTCCTAGAGCATTGCATCCCCTCTACTTGCCAATAGGCCATTCATTGCTGTCAGGGGGCGGAGAGTGTCCGAGGAAAATATTCCCTAGAACATTGCATTCCCTCTACTTGCCAATAAGCCATTCATCGCTGTCAGGGGGCGAGAGTGTCCCAGGAAAACATTTCCTGGAACATTGCATCCCCTCTACTTGCCAACAGGCAATTCATCGCTGTCAGGAGGCCGAGAGTGTCCTAGTAAAGTATTCCCTAGAGCATTACATCCCCTCTACTTTCCAATAAGCCATTCATCGCTGTCAGGGGTCCGAGAGTGTCTCAGTAAAGCATTTCCTAGGGTATTGCATCTCCGCTACCTGCCAATAGGCCATTCACCGCTGTCAGTGGGCCGAGAGTGTCCAGGAAAACTTTCCCTAGAGCATTACATCCCCGGTTCCTGCCAGTACCAGTGGAAGTCATGGTATCTTGTACCATCTTCTCCGCAGTAGTTCGCCTTACCCACCGATGTCAAGCCACTTGATACAGTAGAAAATGCGATTAAACAGAGAAAGCTACTTTCTTCCATTATCTCACAATCCACTAATGATGATTACTAGCAAACTCCAGTCGCTAATGACGTGCTGCGGTGAGGGGTGCTATGGTCATGCGTTTGCACCGTAGGCCCATACAGTGGTGCTATGTTGCACTCTAGCTGTGGATACACTCTTCTGTGCTCCATGGTTGCAGATAATGGTCAGCTTCCCCCGGAAGAGATACGTCCGAATGACCTCTATTCTCGATTAAACATCTGTGGCCGTCCAATACCCATCCGCCGTTTATGCATTTCGCCTCTTTCCATCTATTCTCAGTACGCTTCAACTATGACAGCACGTGAACAACCGACAAAGTTAGCCGTTTCCGTATACTACTACCCTTTTCTCTGTATCTGGTGATCGTGTCCATTTCCAAGGGGATCACATCTCGTCCCTTTTTCATTACATCCACCGTTTCAGATCCGATTGATACCATACGTGTCACAAATAGTGCTGTCCACCCCGTTATCTTCACACGAGTGCGTCGCAGCGCCGGAAAGGCTACAAACATCACATAATGGGGAGGGGGTGATAAATGTTTACTTCTACTATGTATGCAGAGGTCGCAAAAGTTTTTTGCCCAGTTTGTTCACGGACTAACTAGAATGAGAATTCACTAGTTCTAACTGAATAATATTCTAGCCCGAAACTAATTCGGATAAACGAAACTCTTTTTATAAAAGAAGTGCAGCAAAATAGCAGTATCATCCTACCAAAAATTAGAACCGCTCTACGGTTTGTTGCACAGGTTATCAAAGCGAAACAGTGGAACTGCGCCATGCCAAGTTCTTCCCATACGATTATCTTTTGTTTCTAACGACAAGGGATAAAGATAGACTCGATCAATTAAAGATTTTAATGGAATATCAGAAAGAAAATACTGAGAATGGATCCAAATACAGATTTCTCTTTCACACCTTCGTTATGTGTGTTACCAGTTCGTAACAGCCTCTTGAGAAGATATCGACCAACAAGAACACCCACGTCAACACTCTGCTGAGAGATAAAGAGAGACGGTTGAGTCAATTAGAACCTCTCATCGTAGTTGCGCGAAGTGGATGACAAGGGGTTTGTTTGCATTACTGCCATCTCTTGAAGGTCTAACATTATTTGATTCTGCAAGTAGGGGACGCTGCTCTGTAGCTGGTTTGCTCAAGAAGAGAAATACAGGTTCTTCTTGAAGCGCCACAAAAGGATTTTTAATTACATCCAAATAGCAGTTTCTCAAATTTGATGTATCCCTGCTTATTTTTTCTGATTTCAGGAGCCATGTCGTAATAATGACGGAAAGTTTCCTGGGAGGAACGCTACATTTGTCTCTTGGGCTATGGGTACAAAGATTGCACATGCCACTGATGAAGGGGGGGGGCTTTTACCACTGACGGGTTAAAGTACACAGTATCATTTATCACGGGGAATTAGAAAAAGTTGGAGATTATATTTTTGTGTCAGTGTTTGACAGCATCTAAGGCTACGAGGAGTAGCCCGTACCTAATTTGTGACCTATGGCTCAAGGCAGGCGAGAGAATGAACGGCATAGAACAAACGTACCACTCTTGCCTCATCTAGTACCAACTCAAATTATTAGTGAGCAGCCTGCGATTCTGACTACTCTGCCAACGGAGAGGCAAAGCTGCATTCGTCTGTATGGATCTCAGAAACAGGTGAAAGGTTTTCCTCTGCTTCTGTTGTGAGTTCACAGTGCAGCTTCGTCACTAATTACCTGACCTAGGTGAATGTTGGTATGATTCAGTCCGGACATAATCTTTGGAAATCTAAGCTTCAATTTTTACATTTGCGGTATAGCGTGTGACGTGCCTGCGCAGCAGGACGCGCATGAGATAAAGGAAGATAGGAGTGAGAGCACATATCCGCGTAGCTCAGTTGGGAGAGTAACTTACTCCGGAGTGAGGTGACCCGGTTCCGATGCCCGGTGCGGACAAACGTGTACGTTATATTGCCGCCCGAACTTCCAGGATGACCCCGCTGTTAAGTTTCTCGCAATGATGTGACGTTCTTTCCACACAGCTAGACAGGAAGAATGCGAATTCCTTCTTCAGTGCTTCGAAAAAAATATGTGTCTGATGTTACGTTCCAAACACCAAATTGTCTGGGATTTCTCAAATGCACGTTTTTCATAGGATGACTGGCTACAGCGACACATGGTTCCACCAGACCCGTGGAACATGCCCCGGCCCTCTTTCGGGAGGGGGGGGAGATGTGACGTGCCTGCGCAGCAAGACGCTCATGAGATAAAAGCAGATAGCAGTGAGAGCACATGTCCGCGTAGCTCAGTTGGGAGAGCAACTTATTCCGGAGTGAGGGGGACCCGGATTCGATGTCCGGCGCGGACAAACTTGTACGTTATCATCATCATCATCATCATCATCATTGTCAACCATTATCAATCCACTGCTGGACGAAGGTCTCCCCAAGTTTCCTCCACAACGTCTGTCTTGTGCCAGTCTCCCCCATGTCACTCCTGCATACTTTCGAATTTCATCCACCCATCTCCCATGTGGTCTTCTTCTGGGTCTTTTCCTGTCCCTTGGAATTCAATCTAAAATTTCGGCTGTCCATCGATGGACTGCCCTTCTGGCAGTATGTCCAGCCCATTGCATTTCAGGTATTTAACTCTGATCATGATGTCTTCCACTCTTGTCATTTTTCGGATCCACGAGTTCCTCTTCTTATCTCTCCTGGTTACACCAAGCATGCACCTCACCATGCTTCTCTGAGTTGTCTGCAGCCTTTGTATGTCTCTTTTAGTTAAGGTCCACGAATTTGCACCATACTTAAGCACTGGAAGGATGCATTGATCAAACACTTTTCTTTTAAGACATAATGGCATATTGCTCTTGAAAATTATGCTGTTTCTTCCAAAAGCTCTCCAGGCAAGTTTTGTACGCCGATTCATTACTTCATCAATGTGACCCTCACTTGATATCTGCTGTCAAAGATAAACGTACGTGCCTGTTATCTCCAGCTTTTCTCCATCAATCGATAAATCTTCACTTCTTGTAAAAGCATTGAACATAACTTTTGTCTTCTGAAAGTTAATTTTTAATCCCACCTCTTTACTCTTGTCAGCAAGTTCCTGGATCATACTCTGCAGCTCTGATGGGGTAGTTGCAAAAATGACTACGTCATCAGCAAAACGAAGGTGGGTTAGATAATCTCCATTAATCTTTATCCCCTTGTTTTCCCAGCTCAGCGACTGAAAGACACCCTCCAATGTAGCATTAAAGAGCTTCGGAGATATGGTGTCACCTTGTCTCACTCCCTTTCCAATTTTTATGTGTGTTGTATTTTCAAACAGCCGAATCTTTGCACTTGCATTTTCATAGATGTTATTAATAATATTAATGTATGCAACTTCAATACCGCAGGATTTCAGAGCCATTGTAACTGCTGATGGTTTCACCGAATCAAAGGCTTTTTCATAATTGATAAAAGCCATGCACAATGGAAGTTTATATTCCCTCGCTCTTTCAATTAGTTCTCTCAGTACGTGGATATGATCTTTTGTGCTGTAGCCACTCCTGAATCCAGCTTGTTCTCTCGGTTGAGCCATGTCTAGTGTCACCTTCAAGCGGTGTGAAAGAACTTTAGTGAAGATTTTATAAACCACTGATAGGAGGCTGATAGGTCTGTAGTTCCCGAGATCCTCAATGTCACCTTTTTTATGTAGCAGGATCATTGTAGCGTTGTTCCAATCCTCAGGAATCTTCCCTTCATTAAGGCATCGAGTGAAAATTTGGGCGAGTACTGTTTCGATTTCTCCACTTGCTTCTTGTATGATGTCTACAGTAATTCCATCTCCTCCTGGAGCTTTCCCCCGCTTCATGTTCTTGATTGCATGTGCAACTTCTGCTGGGAGGACTGGAGGAACTCTGGTACTGGTGCCTTTCATGATATCTGGAGTACATGTATCATCCCTTTCATATAATTTGGTGTAGAAATCTTTCACTCTTGTCAAAATTTCGCCTCTATTTCTTGTTACAGAACCATCTTCTTTTCTCAGTGCCATAATCTGTTTTCTTCCCTTACTGAGATGTCCCTTTGCTATCTTTAGGAGTGGCTACAGCACAATATATCATATCCACGTACTGAGAGAACTAATTGAAAGAGCGAGGGAATATGAACTTCCATTGTGCATGACTTTTATCGATTATGAAAAAGCCTTTGATTCGGTGAAACCATCAGCAGTTACAATGGTTCTGAAATCCTGCGGTATTGAAGTTGCATACATTAATATTAATAACATCTATGAAAATGCAAGTGCAAAGATTCGGCTATTTGAAAATACAACACACATAAAAATAGGAAAGGGAGTGAGACAAGGTGACACCATATCTCCAAAGCTCTTTAATGCCAAATTGGAGGGTGTTTTTCAGTCGCTGAGCTGGCAAAACAAGGGGATAAAGATTAATGGAGATTATCTAACCCACCTTCGTTTTGCTGACGACATAGTCATTTTTGCAACTACCCCATCAGAGCTGCAGAGTATGATCCAGGAACTTGCTGACAAGAGTAAAGAAGTGGGATTAAAAATGAATTTTCAGAAGACAAAAGTGATGTTTAATGCTTTTACAGGAAATGAAGATTTATCGATTGTTGGAGAAAAGCTGGAGATAACAGGCACGTACGTTTATCTTTGACAGCAGATATCAAGTGAGGGTCACATTGATGAAGAAATGAATCGGCGTACAAAACTTGCCTGGAGAGCTTTTGGAAGAAACAGCATAATTTTCAAGAGCAATATGCCATTATGTCTTAAAAAAAAAGTGTTTGATCAATGCATCCTTCCAGTGCTTACGTATGGTGCAGAGACGTGGACCTTAACTAAAAGAGACATACAAATGCTGCAGACAACTCAAAGAGGCATGGAGAGGTGCATGCTTGGTGTAACCAGGAGAGATAAGAAGAGGAACTCGTGGATCCGAAAAATGACAAGAGTGGAAGACATCATGATCAGAGTTAAATAACTGAAATGGCAATGGGCTGGACATACTGCCAGAAGGGCAGATCATCGATGGACAGCCGAAATTTTAGATTGGATTCCAAGAGACAGGAAAAGACCCAGAAGAAGACCACATGGGAGATGGGTGGATGAAATTCGAAAGTATGCAGGAGTGACGTGGAGGAGACTGGCACAAGACAGACCGTTGTGGAGGAAACTTGGGGAGACCTTCGTCCAGCAGTGGATTGATAATGGTTGACAATGATGATGAAGATGATGATAACGTACAAGTTTGTCCGCGGCGGACAAACTTGTACGTTATACGCTTTACTAAAAGAAGAGCAGCCCGTCAGATTTCAATTATGATTTCTGGAATTACTCAATGTGTTCCAGATTACATTTTCAGCATTAAAGATGTATCGATCAGCTGTATAAGTCAACCACTGCGAGATATTAGTAGGAGCACTAAGTCGTTAATGTCCCCCCCGCATCTCTAATGTTTTGTCTACTTAATGTATATCTCCTTGCGGTAATTGATAGCGATTCCTTCTCTGACTAACTAACCACTCCCAACAAACCGTTCCTCTCGACGATATATTCAGGGGGTGATAACGTGTTCCGCGCTCTTCCCAGATGTCTTGGCTCCGAGAATCTCTACTTACGCTTATGTCATGATTCATCCCAAAAGAAAGAGGACCTGTCCGTGTTGATAATTGATCCAATTGAGATGCTCTATTCCAGTCGTGTTCTCAGCTGAGATTAACTGTGTGTGAACACTATAGGCCTTCTAGTATGTAACGCTCTTTCATGAAGCCATTGGGTCAGAGTTATTGTGGAAACTGTTCTTTCTGAGTCATCTTACAGCTCCGATAGAAGTTGGCCTGACGTCATTCTTTTGTGTCATGAAGTTAGGTACAGGAAATGATGATCTTCAACTGCTGATGCTCGGGGCCTTTACTCACTGGTTCCTTTAGAGCTTGTTCCAATATCTTGGAAATATCTCCATAGTGAGTCTGGAAATTACACTTTCCGACACTCTCATAAATTTGGCAATCTCTCTTGCTGACTGTCCGGCTGCTTTCCACCTCTGACCGTCGCGTCTTCTAAATGGTTTCGTCCTTTGCAGTTTAACAAAAACTGTATTCTGAGACTCTCGATGCAGCTGCTCTTATTCTGAAACGAGAAGCGTCCGTTTGTGGAACTGTTTTTATCGCCAGATTAATTTTCATATCGCAGAGTCTCTCTCATTGAGAAATGAAATATTTAATACACAATAAATGTGCCTAATGTGGTTATTTCACGCTAAATATTTTCTAAAACTTTCCTGAAACTCTGTAAGTCATGGATGCCTTAGGAAGATTTTGTAGGACTAATGCATTGTTAAAAAAATCCCGAATGGCTGTATAGAGACAATTTCATACATGTATATGTATATTGAATGGCTGTATAGAAACAGTTACACCTATATATCCCGAATGGCTTGTAACGTACCAGGAGATGTGACGTACCTGCCAGAAGGACGCACACGACATAAAGGCAGATAGGAATCAGAATAAAATGTCCGCGTAGCTCAACTGGTAGAGTGACTTATTCCGGAATGAGGGGATCCGGGTTCGAATCCTGGCGTGGACAGAAATGACGGAGAAATTCACTTCGTTATAGGCTGTATAGATGTAATTGTTTCTACTCCGCTGTATGATAGTGAAACCTGGGTAATGCAGAGAAGACACAACAGTACCTTGTGTACTGGAGAGATGCATTATTTATAGGAGGGTTTGTGACAAGACTCTTCATGATCACGCGCGTGTAGCAGGAATGTCATGTGAAAAAAATTCATAAAAAACTATTTTTAAAGAATGAATGACAAAAAGATAACTAAGAGAGTTTGTTTAATTCGTGTGACAAGAAAGTTAAACAATGGCCAAATGAATCATGATAGGATCAGATTCAGGAATGTCTGAAAAAAAGATAAATTGTACGAGTCTGAAGTAAAAAAAGTCATGTGTGCGATAGATGATGGAGGTGTCTGTAGAGCTCGAGTTGTGTGTCATGATCGTTGAAAATTTAGAACATCTAACGTATCGTCAGTAAGTAGAATTTCAAATCGGTGGTAATAATAATCTATTTTTTTTGGAAAAGTAACCTCTTAATCTAAGAGAACAGCTGAATTGTGTGTGTGTGTGTGTGTGTGTGTGTGTGTGTGTGTGTGTGTGGTGTTGTGAATGGCTGGGAAAATTGTAAACGTGAGGAACAGGACAATTATTCAATTCTTAAAAAAATTATCTGGGAGTTTCGAACGTAAAGGGAATATGGGAACTTTCTCGTTTTAGATTTAACCTGGGTATAAAGAGATGCAAGAAGCCACAGAGAAAAATGTGGTTTGCAGGACACGACAGTGACTTTTGCTAAAACCACTAAACACTAGAGAAGTGCTAAGTATACTGGAGCTGACGAAGACAATGAACGTATAAAGAAATGATATTATACTACCAGAATGCAAGACAGAGTCGGTATGTTAGGTCCTCGTATAATCCTGTGACAAACCCAAAATTTTAAGCCTGCATGTGCTCTGCTTTATGTGCCAAACATTTATGATTTCTGTAGTTTCGGACTGTGTCACAAACACTTGAGATTTCATTTCACGTACTGTGATGACAGCAGTCCAAAAATCAATCTGATGATGAACAACAGAAGAATTCAGCTCTGCGTGCGGGAAATATTGCTTGCACTACATCAGTCAGCTGTAGTGCAAAACAACCGGCGTGAACATGGCATTACAGACCCGGATCATTTGCAAGTTTAAAAATTTTCACTTTAGTTTAGAATGGAAATGGTCTCACGAAATTGTGGCCTCATTAATAACTGGCACAATCAGACGCCGTAACAACAAATACTTAACCCGTAGTCACTGTTCCAAATATCCACGAAAATTCGATTAGGTGTTTCTATAACTCTCTTTTGTACACATCTCGTACAGTACTGTCAGTGCTAGTTCCTGTAAAAATTTTGCTGTTGCTTTACCATGTGCTGGCATAATCTGTTTTTTCTTAAGCTGGGAAATTTTAATGATGATTATAATATAATCTAAATCGAGAATTGACGTTTCTCAGAGTTACTGATGTTTAGCCACAGCTCATTGGTTCTGATCGGTAACAAACAAAAGCACATGTAGCCGAAGGAAAAGATTTCAAGAAAAAAGTAATTTCATTTTAGCAAAAACAGAAATCTCTTTCAGTAAAAAATGTAAAATTAAATTAATTATTCTACTGTTTCTCTCTTTTTTTTTCTTTGAGTGTGTGTTTAATCGCACTGTGAGCATCTGAAGCTAGAATGTTTCTCCCGTTTTTAAATTGAGATCGCCGGTGACGATTCAGCATTTGTATTTGTATATTATATTATATTATATTTTATTTTATTTTATTTTATTCGGAGTTTTTTTCCGGGATTCGAACCAAGACCCAACTGTGTGAGCAAAGAGAAGACATCTCCCTAGGCTATTCCACTGGGCCACGGAATGGCAATATGCTTCCATAAAAAATTTCTTCTTATGAGGATTCATATTAAAATGAAATGTGATAATTTCGCAGAGAAAATTTGCTGTGTAAAAATTAGAAAAATAATTTTGCATCTAAATTATTCATGTGTTAACCAACACAATTGGATTATTCATTTTATTATTCATGTCAACCAACCCAATTGGATTATTCATTTTATTATTCATGTTAACCAGCCCAATTGGATTATTCATTTTATTATTCATGTTAACCAACTCAATTTGAAGAATAGGAAATAACGTTCTGATATTTTAACAGGACAGCAAAAAGGAATGGGACCGAGTGTGATTTTTATAGCTTTTGTCGTTTAAGAAATTATTCGATGCAAGTAAGGAAGCAGATTGGAATAATGTAGAAATATATTCCTCAGTTAGCAAGATTATTGTTTGTATTTTTTAGTTAGCAAGATTATTGTTTGTATTCCTCAGTTGGCAAGACTATTGCTTGCATTCCTCAGTTAGCAAGATTATCGTTCGTATTCCTCAGTCAGCAAAAATATTATTTGTATTCCTCCATTAGCAAGATTATCGTTTGTGTTCCTCAGTTTGCAAGATTATGTTTTGTATTCCTCAGTTAGCAAGACAATGCTTTGCATTACTCAGCAAGATTATCGTTTGTATTCCTCAGCTAGCAAGATTATTGTTTGTATTCCTCAGTTAGCAAGGCTATTGCTTGTATCCCTCAAACAAATAATAATATTAGTTTATAGCAAGATTACTGTTTGTTGCACATATAAGTACCTTTCATTTTATTAAACCCTATTATAGACGATTATTATTAAGGCATTATGCAGATGATTTTCGAGACTCTTCAAACTCGTCTAAACCTGTCACTGTCTTTCATTCAGTTTAAAAAAAAATCTGATGTCCGATGTATTTTTTTCTTTTATTAACAGAGTATTATACTGTGTAATCATTGTCACCCAAAATGGATTTCATTTCAATTTCAACAATCCTACTATTCTTCCTCCGCAGTTGATAGGAATAATTTAGGTAGAATAGTTTATGCCGACGAAGCAGTCTACGTCAACAAAACCAGAATGCTTTAATCTATTTTGAAACCATTCTTGCAACAGACTGTAGAACACACTGTGATTTAGCTTTGTGAACAACGTGAGTAATGTCATGATGAACAACAGATTAATGATTTTTTACCTCATTGTTGGCTCTTGGATTTCATTCACGATGTCTTTTCTTTGTATGTAACACAAATGATCATTTAGTTCTTTTAGCTGAAGCTTTCTGGCAGAGTACCAAAGAAAGATTTCGCCAATATCATTTAGAAGGATAGAGAAAGAGATGGACGGTCAAATTAAATTTCTAATATTTTCTTATCGATTGCCTGCATATGTTCTTAATGAAAACGACAATAAATTAGAAGGTTTCCGTTAAGTCGATCGCATCGCCTTTAGAAGATTAATTCATAGGGAAATTCTAATAACGCAGAATGGTGGCATGCTTCATTGCTTGCGTCTTTCAGAAACTCAAGTAGCGTAAACCCAATTGTCAGTCAATAAAGCCATGAATCTCTCTATGAATCTAAAAATAAAGAACTCACATAACTCTTTTTTTTTCATCGTTGCTCCCTAGGAGAGAGGGAATGTTTGAAACTGTTTCAGATGATGAATGTTCACAGATCTGACGAATCTAATTAGAAATCATACAGCCGTGGGACTGAAAACGACAGGTGTTAGGAGTTAAGTGATAAATAACGTTTCTTATTGTCTCTACTTCTTTTTGGAAGAAATAAGTAAAAAAAGTTAACACCGCGCACTTTAAGGAGACGACAGAAAGCACAAATGGGAAGGGAAACAAGAGAGATTTTAGTTTGCTCGATCGTGCGTCAGATGTAGGAGAGGAATTCTGTCATTTTAAACGTTTTATCGACTCACACACGCTTCGGCAGACATTCTTTGAAACTTCAGTTAGCTTGTCCGCCAATAACTAAATTTGACATACACCGCACATTAAGGGTAGAGTGTCATTTCCAAGGAAATTCAGAATTTGCGCGTTTGTGTTTGTTGTCATGTACCGTGTCTTACGGAAAAGTACCTGGACAAATATGAACTTACGTTTGCATATACTCCGCTTTTTGTGAAACAGAGTCGTAGCTAAGAAAGCTCTATGGGTTAAGCGTCAGGCTAGACTACCGTATTGTTTGTTCAATGGAAAAGTATCTTGTATCTCAACAAGTATCTAATCTAGACATTAATAAAGGTTGGCATATGACTTGCTTTATAGGGAATAGCTTCATATTAAGATAAGTACTGGATTCGCTGTGACGTACTCTACAGCGATAAAACGCGTGTCAAAACGACAAATCTGCAGCGATACATTCCGTCCGTATAACTTAATCGGAAGAGCAACTTACTTCGGAGTGAGGGGGCGCAGACACATTTGTGTTTCCACTTCGCTCATTCATATACACTGCTGGCCACCCAAAATGCAACACCAAGAAGGAAGCATCCGATTGGCCTGAAATTCGCAGCATGCGTCGCCCGAGAGAGGACATGCAAACGATTAGAATTGCAGGGTATATGCAAATTATGTGCTCCCGGCACGCCACCGAGAAGCACTGTAAGAAGGGTGCACAGAAGGCAGGGTGTAAGTAGTGGAAGTGTGTTGTGCTGCCGGACCTGTGCGTGGGAAGCTTCCTGATGCCTCGTCACAGAACACGGCAGTCATTCCATCACGTTTCGAAGTTCGACAGAGGACGAAAAGTGGCTTACCGCGTCAGCGGTTTATCGTACCGAGACATCCGCGCCCGTGTGGGACGACATCCAGCCACAGTGAGGCGAGTATGGATTCGGCGGGTGCAGGATGGACGGACGGACCGACGTGAGCAATTGCTGCAGACGCGGCACACTACCGAACGAGAGGACCGGCATGTTGTGCTGCGGGCATTGACGACTCGCACCGTTACATCACGAACGTTAGCGCAGGAATTAGGATGTATTGCGCAACAACCTGTGTCAGCACGTATTATCGGACGTCGTCTGCAGGAGCGGGGACTTGTCGAACGGCGCCCATTGCTCCGATTACCATTCACGTTACACCACCGGCGAGTGCGGCGGCAGTGGGCCGTTGAACGCCGCACTTGGACTAGGGAATGGCACGACATTGTCTTCTCCGACGAATCCCGCTTCTGCCTGCAAAACCACGATGGTCGGATCCGCGTGTGGCGGCACCGCGGTGAGAGACTATATGACGCCTGCATTATGCATCACCATACCGGTCCGTCGCCTGGCGTTATGGTTTGGGGCGCAATTGGATATGACACCCACACCCCTCTGGTACGCATCGCCAGTACACTTAACAGCCACAGCTACATCTCCGACGTTTTGGAGTCTCTAGTCCTCCCTTATCTGCTAGCGGCCACGTTTCAACAAGACAATGCGCCCGCACGTGGCACGCATCGTGCAACAATTCTTCACGCCCCACCAGGTGTCACTGCTGACGTGGCCCACCCGTTCTTCCGATATTTCGCCCATCGAACACGTCTGGTCGCTGATCGGCAACCGATTGGCCCGGCAAGCACCACCCGCGGCTACGCCTGATGAACTGTGGCAAAGTGTGGTAGCAGCCTGGATCGACATACCCCAAGCCTACATCCAAAGCCTCTTTCGTTCGATGCCGCGGCGTGTAGCGGCCGTTATTGCCAGCCATGGGGGCCACACGAGCTATTGATGTCTGCGTGTTCCGCAAGTCGCACGGGCCTGTAAGCTCAATCGTTTCATCTTTGTATTTGTTGTTATGTGTCCAGTAAATCTGGCTTTGCTATCTCGTGTCCTTCTTGGTGTTGCATTTTGGGTGACCAGCAGTGTAGTTAGCGAGTAATAATTCATACAGTTAAGGATCAATAGAGAATCTTACATACGTACAAGGGAATTTATCTGTAGAGATCTGGGTGCTGTTGATTTTGTTAAATATCTTCTCGCTTAAAGATGTCATCTATAAGCCTCAAACTATGTACGCATGCTTTTGTCTATAAACGGAATTGGACTTATATAACATACAGATCTCTGAGTAGACAGAATACCGCCCATAAACGCTTGCAGCGGCGTGCTCTTATCCAACATGATGTCTCCCCACAACACGAAGCCTCCACCACAGCAGAGGTCTCTCTCTCTTTCTCTCTCATGTTAAGTAGTTCTTACAGCAAACAAAAGTGAACCAGTAAAGAAATGTGCAGCCATTTGTCTGGTACGGAATTCTTACAGTTTTGCACCAAAACTATCACCCAAAATCTAATATACGCATTAGATGAAAATAAACTTCCGAAAAGTTGGATTTGCTAAAGGCTGAATGCTACTAACTACAAGAAAACCAAGAAATATCTGTCCCCAAAACATGGGATTTACAGCACCACTGCACATGATATTTACAAAGAGCAGGTGATGCCACAAAAACAGAAATATTACTGCTTCTTTTATTAAGTCAGTGGATCATTGCATAATAATACAAGGAAAAAATAACTCTAAATAGGAAAAAAGGGCTAACTTTCTATAAGAAAATAAAATTACATAGTCTTAAGCCCGTTTTCTTCTTCCTTTATTCTTGTTTTCTTCTCAAGAAGTGATCATGAAAAAGAAAACCCATCATACATAGCTGTGGTATCACGTCCTAACTGTGATTCGGTCGTATCTTTTGTTTTCGCAAAACGAGACAGTTATTTAAATTATGATATAATGATCACTTATACTTTGCTTTATTTTTATTGCCCAATCCAAGCTTGTGTACTTGAACTTGAAGAAACAAATAGATAACTATACGAATGCTTGAAGAACTATTAACAATTTAGTCAAAGAAAATATGGTAACAAACTCTTTTGCTAACACCAATAATTCACCTTCGAAGAAATAACAGGGTGTTGAGAAACAAATAAAAACAATAAGTCACGAGACTGATAGCTCGATCACACATGCCACACCCATTGCGCAAATCACATGTGACCTTTTATCTACTTCTTACTGACTTGACTGTCTGCCAGAAATTGCCGAAAACGTAAACTCTTGGGTGCTTAGACGTTAAGTTAAAAAATAACGGGAAGTACATAATTTAAATAACAGAGAACCAAAATTGGAAAGTTAACTTAGCGCACATACAGTATGTCACAGTGGAGTATGTTTTGTTTTCTAATTTAAAGAAAGAAAAGAGACTGCTCATATGTAATATACTTACTCATAATTTAAATATTTTGCGGGTAATTTTACTGGGAATATTAAATTGGGAAAAGAAATGGCAAAGTTTTTCTGTAACAGGAATGAAAGTGTTGGCAAAGCGATTAATAAGACACTACGGCAGCTGTACACAAAATCGGTGTTGTGCAAATATGTGCACCAACGTGCAATATGAAAAGCAGGCAGAATATAAACGTGTTATGCAACCTTCTCATCTCAGTGGAAGTTTCTATTACCCTGAAGTATAGGCTGCTCAGTAATTTTCTTCTATGAAAACATTATTTTCCAACGTAGATCAAAATTAACAAGCTTTTGGACGTGCTCTCACTTACACTGAAAGTGGTTCTTACTAACGCTGAGCTGGACAGTTTCGTCCATTTGTCGAAAGACGGTTAATTGTTTCCAGAAAAGTTGTGCCCTCTTTGTGGGTTGCAACTTTGCAGGAATTATAACGGAATCTTAGCACTAGGAAATGCAAAGATCCGAAAGCACCAGGACAACCGTTATCGAAATCTAGCTGCTAAGGGAACAAGCATTTCGGCTTTTGCCTTTGAAGCTCTCAACAGCCGCAAAAAAAAAAAAATGGTCTTCAGAAAAACAGCATACAAAATGATTCATTAAGGAGGGCTTTATACAAGCTGATCAAAGCTTTGTATTATTCTCACTTCCTCTCATAAGGGAATCCGTTTGATAAGAAGTAAGCAACACTACTTTTGGACGCAGGAACAATGATCCAATGGGTTCACCTTTGATGGGCCAAGTTTCAGTTTAGCCACTGATTCTCGATGTGCTATCACTTACACTGAAAGTGGTACCTATTACCATTCACTTAATGCAATTTTCATTTAATTTCATGCTTTTGAGACCCCAATAAGTTTAAACATGAGTTTGGTCAAACCTTAGAAGTGATCTAGTAGTAGTAGCTATTCGTTCTGAGCATTCTCAATCTCGTCTGTCAAATTCTGTTATGTTATTCCTCGCAACTCTATGCTAAAAATGACACTTGAATAACAGATTCTGATACGCAGTGGCTAAGACAGCCGCTCCGAACTGGGTGGGAGGGGCACATATTTGAAGTGGTGCGCACAATGTTTTGCAAAACGTTCCGCTCATGTGCATTTTAACCGACGCTGATAATGTTATCTCCAGTAGAAACAGTTTTAAGTGAATACTGTACGTAGTATTTATTCAGTGTATGTAGTATGGGAATCATGTATGCTTATCTCTGTATCAAGTTACTATTCGCAATTTTAGCTCACTTTGTCGTTTTTTTTTTTTTGCTTTCATAAGGCCATTTATGAATTTTAGTTTGTAACCTGGCAAGGACTATCAACATATTTCTTTCCCTCTCATCTTTTTAAACTATATTTACAAAAACGATGTGTTTCTACTGCTCCCTTAGAAATTGGCTCAGAGGACTCCCTCCACTTCCCAGGAGTACAAACACTACATTTATTAAAAAAAAAATGTTCATTTTATGCGTTTAATAAAATTTCAGTGAATTCGAAAAATTCATGTTCGTTTATCCATACGTTTATCCAAGTTAATCTTAGGTGGTTGCACCAGTCATATGACCTGAGTGCATAAATATTTTTGGGGGAGGGGGGGGATAACGGAGGGTGAGCTCATAGAAAAGTTGGATGGGCCGAAGCCCACTATATATATATATACATAGCAAAAGCAAATTATGTGAATAAACAAAAACCTTTGAACAAATTTGAAATTCCATAGCGCCAGAGGCTGCATAAAGGAAAGATAAAATAACAATAGCGTAAAACAAAGCAACTTTTTGAACTAAAAAACCAAAAAAAGATCAGCAATCACCAAATCCATCACCCGAACAATGGTTAGCTTCGAGCAATGAAAAAATACCAAACATAAGAATGCAGGGAAGCATATTAATGACTGACTCCTTGTCGGCTTCGTCAAGGGCAAGCAACAAGAAAATCACTCACTAATCTATTGAGACCAGAGAATTGTGGTTTTCTGCTATTTTAGTTTGCTAAAAGGACCATTAAATTTAGGGGAATAATGTCAATAAAAGGGATTACTAATAAAACCCCGAACCCAGCAAACTAAAACACATTTGCCCGACCTCACAACAAAATAATAAAAATGAAGAAAGAGAGCCAAACTCCCTTAACACAAATCCAGTTAATAAAAAACCCAACCAATAAATGGTACCATAGGGATACTTTAAACTTGTCACAAAAAAAGAAAACAAACTACCAGCCAAAAAATAACCAGTAAGTACCAAAATTAAAAAAAAAAAAAAATCTTAGACAAGCTATGAGCTTAGCAGGCTATGAGCATAGGATTAGTATTTTGCTTCATTCGAACTTTCTGTAGCATTTCATTCATCTTTTTGTATTGTTTTAAGTCTTTTTAGTGGTTCTGGGCCTTCCTGTGGGCCAAATGATAAAAGAAGTTTGTTGTAAATACATTGCTGGTTATTGCCAAGCAAGACACAATGTTATCCCTTTTAACTGTAAGTAAGTCTTTTTATATATTATAGGATTTGTGAGTTTGCACTAAGATTAATTTTTTTATATTTTCTTGTGTATATTGGGCTTAAAAGTTGCTTTACTGGTGATTGAAACCATGCCCTTTGGTATATTCATTTAAAATTATATTTTATTTTTATTTTTATTTATTTTGTAGAATAATTTTTATTAAGCTTTTAGCTGTGGGTATTGGGGATTTTGCTTTGCAACTATGTGACATGCAACTTAGTTTTCTTGTTCACTCTTGGAGTTACAACTGTATATTGCTCCTTGGGATTTTTGTAGCTCCTTTTCCTAAATTTGGCTGTTGCTTGCTTTTCAACTTGGTTGGTTGCATTTTCTGGTTTTATTTTTATTTTTGTTTATGATTATTTAAAAAAAAATTTTTTTTTGGTACTTAACTGGTTATTTTTTGGCTGGTAGTTTGTTTTCTTTTTTTGGGACAAGTTTAAAGTATCCCTTTGGTACCATTTATTGGTTGGGTTTTTTATTAACTGGATTTGTGTTAAGGGAGTTTGGCTCTCTTTCTTCATTTTTATTATTTTTCTTGTGAGGTCGGGCAAATGTGTTCTAGTTTGCTGGGTTCGGGTTTTTATTAGTAATCCCTTTTATTGACATTATTCCCCTAAATTTAATGGTCCTTTTAGCAAACTAAAATAGCAGAAACCCACAATTCTCTGGTCTCAGTAGATTAGTGAGTGATTTTCTTGTTGCTTGCCCTTGACGAAGCCGACAAGGAGTCAGTCATTAATATGCTTCCCTGCATTCTTATGTTTGGTATTTTTTCATTGCTTGAAGCTAACCATGGTTCGGGTGATGGATTTGGTGATTACTGATCTTTTTTTGTTTTTTTAGTTCAAAATTTTGCTTTGTTTTACGCTATATACGTATGTATAAGTCAAATTCTCTACAACTTCAACTAAGAACTTCCCGTAGAAATCCCTGAGTACCACTAAATTAACACACCTAAACCTACTGACCCACACCTAAACTAAAACTCTCACAATTCACATACAACAATAATAAAAATAATAATGGTAAACATTTGGGGTCGGGGACCGGGAGCCACTCATCAGGGAAAGACTCCCCCGGTCCCCGAACCCTGGTTCAGGTTTCGTGCAGGTGTTTATGAAATATGTTATCTCCAAACCAAGGGTTAAAATTTATTTTCCTTTTTAATGTTATGCACCTGGTCTTCCCTACCTGAACCAACAACACAGAACTTAAATACCCGACCCCAAGTGTTTACCATTATTATTTTTATTATTGTTGTATGTGAATTGTGAGAGTTTTGGTTTTAGTTTAGGTGTGTTAATTTAGTGGGATTCAGGGATTTCTACGGGAAGTTCGTGGTTGAAGGTGCAGAGAATTTGACTTATATACTCTAACAGTGGTTCTTGCTGCAGTGCGCAGTTCCCGGATGAATAAAGCAACTTCGTAGTACACGTTTAAGAAGTTATATATATATATATATATTGCTTAGTAGTAGACCTTGGTTCCAAACTTCTTATGTGGCGCTCTAATTCATCCCATATGTTCTCTATAGGGTTAAAATTTATTTTCCTTTTTAGTGTTATGCACCTGGTCTTCCCTACCTGAACCAACAACACAGAACTTAAATACCCGACCCCAAGTGTTTACCATTATTATTTTTATTATTGTTGTATGTGAATTGTGAGAGTTTTGGTTTTAGTTTAGGTGTGTTAATTTAGTGGGATTCAGGGATTTCTACGGGAAGTTCGTGGTTGAAGGTGCAGAGAATTTGACTTATATACTCTAACAGTGGTTCTTGCTGCAGTGCGCAGTTCCCGGATGAATAAAGCAACTTCGTAGTACACGTTTAAGAAGTTATATATATATATATATATATATATATATATATATATATTGCTTAGTAGTAGACCTTGGTTCCAAACTTCTTATGTGGCGCTCTAATTCATCCCATATGTTCTCTATAGGATTAAGATCAGGGCTCTGTGCTGGCCAGCCCACACACGATACGGGATTATCGTGAAACAACGCCGTAACAGTTCTTGCTTTATGGCTCGGTGCATTATCCTGTTAATACCAATAAAGCTCGGCTCCATAGTATTGCCACAGAGTTGGTAGGGCATAATTGCCCAGAATATTGAGGTAGACGTGCTAGTTAACAGGTTTGTCCACGATAACCAAATGGGCCGGTATCATGCCACAAAAAAAAAAAAAAAAAAAAAAAAACACACACACACCCAAATGAGTACACTGCCAGCTGCAAACTTGACCGTAGGAACAGTACACTGTGGTAAATAGCGTTCCCCCAGCTGCCGTCATATAACGGCCATCAGACTGATGGATCGTGTACCTGGATTCATCAGTCCATAGAACCCGTTTTCATTGATCTACGGTCCACGATAAATGTTCTTTACACCATGCTAAACGACGAATAGCATTCCGAGGGGAGATGAAAGGCTTATGAGCAGCCACACGACCACGTAACCCATGGAATGAAGTTCTCTGCGAACGGTACGTGTACATACCGAGGTTCCAGCATTTTTACTCACCTGTGCACTGAGGTCTTGTGCAGTACTCCGTCAATTAGCTGTAACGACTCTCCTGAGGCTTCGACGTCCTCTATCACTGATTTTCTTTGGTCTGCCGGTACGTTTTGCTGCTTCAGGCACGCCATGTGTCTTCCACTTATTCAGTACATCCAAAACAGGTGACTTGGGTATGTTTAAACGCCTCTTGGTTTCTCTTATGGACAACCCACTAATATAACACCCAGCATCTTTCGTTTCTCAAAGTCAGTTCTCTCCCGCCGCGACATTTTCACTCAACTCACAGGGCGATATGATCGCGGTCAGCTGCAGGCTTGTTTTTATACCGTTTGCAGCTGTACCGCGCACATTAACAACTCAGCGGATCCGTTCATTTGCTTTTGAAGGGGTGTCCGGTGACGTTTGTCAATATAGTGTATATATTTATGAAGTGGCTGAAAAGTTTGATCATGCTGTAGAAGATTTTTTCCATTGGATTTGTATTTTATTACAAAAATTATTTGGTTGCATTGATAAAGATTTTTGTAAATTTCACTACATTAAGGGCTGGAGGAAACGTAAGTCCCTTATTAATAAGCTGAAAGACAAATTCATTATCACTATGATTGATAAGTGCCCCAATAATTTTGCATTGATATGTAAAAGATTCTACTAATCCATTATAACCAAGGAATTATGTAATGATTCAATCACATATAAAGGGGTTGCTGATATTAAGGCTGTTAGGAAAAAAATTATTGGACTAAAAAAATCATTAAAAATTAGAGACTACAGTCTTGATTTCGCATATGTTTTTCCTATTCCCAAGTTTCATAGAAAACCCTTGAGTTTCAGATTCATTACTTGTGGATCTTTGAGTTATGAAAAGAGGGCTGGTGTATTATTACAGAATCTGCTTAAGATTATTTACGGTAAAATCTCTGAATGTATAATACATGGGTAATTGACAACAATAGGAAGGGACTTAATAAGATTGAGGTTGGTGAGCCTCTTTTAGAGATTAATACATTTGATTTTGCCAATCTTTTTATCTCTATTGTTCTGGAGGACTTGAAAGGGATTCTGGACGTTTACTTTCTTAAATATCATGAATCGTAGATCGTTGACCGAAAATATTGCGGTGATCTATGTGGGTTTGGTATCTTTAACAGTTATATTTTTGATCAGATGAGGAAAGTTCTGCTGTTTCTGATTTTGCATGTTATCGATAAATCGATTATTTGATATGGCTTAGATCTCACAATGTTTCTTTTGTTTGGAAGGAGATATATCTTGACTCCTTGAGTTTATTAACAAGTTAGTAAAATCATGCAATGCATTGATTATGATACGCTTTCCAACATACCAGAAATTATTACTCAAGTTATGAGGATAATGGCTGTGGAATAAATCTCGCTCCTGTGTCCTGACCTTTGACTCCATTGCGATGATATTTCACAGAACCGGTTCAGTATACCTCAAGAATAACATACTAAAGTTTTGTCGCACTAGAAGCAGTTTTACGCAAGTTATGAGAATAATGGCTGTGGAATAAATCTTGCTTTTGTGCAATAACCTTTGACCCCATTTCGTTGATATTCAACAGAACCGGTTCACTATACCTCCGGAAGAACATGATAACGTTTTGTCGCAATCGAAACATTTTTTGGTAAGTTATGATGCACAAGGGCAATGGAATGGATCCCACTCCAGTGTCCCGACCTTTGACCCCATTTCGCCCATTTTCAATAGGGTTCGTCCCCAGTGGCTCCCTACCACATACTAAAATTTCATCGAAATCGAACCATTTTTACGCAAGTTATGACGCATAAGGGCAATGGAACAAATCCCGCTCTTATGTCCTGCCTGATCTTTGACCCCATTTCGCCCATTTTCAATAGGGTTCGTGCCCAGGTGGTTCCCTACCACATACTAAAATTTCATCGAAATCGAACCATATTTACGCACGTTATGACGCATAAAAGCAATTAAATGGATCCCGCTTTTATGTCCTGACCTTTGACCCCATTCCACCCATTTTCAATAGGTTTCGTTCCCAGGTGGTTCCTTACCACATACCAAAATTTCATCTAAATCGAACCATTTTTACGCAAGTCATGACGCATAAGGGTAATGGAATAAAACCCGCTCTTATGCCCTGCCTGACCTTTGACCCCAATTTGCCAATTTTCAACAGGGTTCGTGCCCAGGTAGTTTCCTACCACATACTGAAATTTCATCGAAATCGAACCATATTTACGCATGTTATGACGCATAAAAACAATGAAATGGATCCCGCTCTTATGGTGTGACCTTTGACCCGACTTCACCCATTTTCAGTAGGGTTTGTCCCCTGGTCGTCCCCTACCACATACTAAAATTTCATCGAAATCGAACCATATTTACGCAAGTTATGACGCATAAGGGCAATTGAATGGATCCCGCTCTTATGGCTTATATCATCATCATCATCATTGTCAACCATTATCAATCCACTGCTGGACGAAGGTCTCCCCAAGTTTCTTCCACAACGGTCTGTCTTGTGCCAGTCTCCTCCATGTCACTCCCGCATACTTTCGAATTTCATCCACCCATCTTCCATCTGGTCTTCTTCTGGGTCTTTTCCTGTCCCTTGGAATCCAATCTAAAATTTCGGCTGTCCATCGATGGTCTGTTCTTCTGGCAGTACGTCCAGCCCATTGCCATTTCAGGGATTTAACTCTGATCATGATGTCTTCCACTCTTGTCATTTTTCGGATCCACGTGTTCCTCTTCTTATCTCTCCTGGTTACACCAAGCATGCACCTCTCCATGCTGCTTTGAGTTGTCTGCAGCCTTTGTATGTCTCTTTTAGCTAAGGTCCACGTCTCTGCACCATACGTAAGCACTGGAAGGATGCATTGATCAAACACTTTTCTTTTAAGACATAATGGCATATTGCTCTTGAAAATTATGCTGTTTCTTCCAAAAGCTCTCCAGGCAAGTTTTGTACGTCGATTAATTTCTTCACCAATGTGACCCTCACTTGATATCTGCTGTCCAAGATAAACGTATGTGTCTGTTATCTCCAGCTTTTCTCCATCAATCGATAAATCTTCATTTCTTGTAAAAGCATTGTACATCACTTTTGTCTTCTGAAAGTTCATTTTTAATCCCACTTCTTTACTCTTGTCAGCAAGTTCCTGGATCATACTCTGTAGCTCTGATGGGGTAGTTGCAAAAATGACTATGTCATCAGCAAAACGAAGGTGTGTTAGATAATCTCCATTAATCTTTATCCCTTTGTTTTCCCAGCTCAGCGACTGAAAGTCACCCTCCAGTGTAGCATTGAAGAGCTTCGGAGATATGGTGTCACCTTGTCTCACTCCTTTTCCAATTTTTATGTGTGTTGTATTTTCAAACAGCCGAATCTTTGCACTAGCATTTTCATAGATGTTATTAATAATATTAATGTATGCATCTTCAATACCGCAGGATTTCAGAGCCATTGCAACTGCTGATGGTTTCACCGAATCAAAGGCTTTTTCATAATCGATAAAAGCCATGCACAATGGAAGCTCATATTCCCTCGCTCTTTCAATTAGTTCTCTCAGTACGTGGATATGATCTATTGTGCTGTAGCCACTCCTGAATCCAGCTTGTTCTCTCGGTTGAGCCATGTCCAGTGTTACCTTCAAGCGGTGTGAAAGAACCTTAGTGAAGATTTTATAAACCACTGATAGAAGGCTGATAGGTCTGTAGTTCCTGAGATCCTCAATGTCACCTTTTTTATGTAGCAAGATCATTGTAGCGTTGTTCCAATCCTCAGGAATTTTCCCTTCATTAAGGCATCGAGTGAAAATTTGGGGCGAGTACTGTTTCGATTTCTCCACTTGCTTCTTGTATGATGTCTACAGTAATTCCATCTTCTCCTGGAGCTTTTCTCCGCTTCATGTTCTTGATTGCATGTGCAACTTCTGCTGGAAGGACTGGAAGAACTCTGGTACTGGTACCTTTCATGATGTCTGGAGTGCATGTATCATCCCTTTCATATAATTTGGAGTAGAAATCTTTCACTGTTGTCAAAATTTCGCCTCTATTTCTTGTTACAGAACCATCTTCTTTTCTCAGTGCCATAATCTGTTTTTTCCCCTTACTGAGATGTCCCTTTACTATCTTTAGGCTTTGGTTGTTTTCAATTGCTTTCCTTACTAGTTCACAGTTGAATTTCCTTACGTCTTCAGTGATACTTTTTCGTACTGTCTTGCATAGCTCTATATATTCCACTTTGGAAGTCACATCTTCTTTAGTTGTCCTCATCACTCTTCTTTTTTGCATCAACATTTTGGTTTTTCCTGATAATTTGTTCACATGCAATTTGTTCTTAGACCCAGCTAATTTTGTTGCTGTTTCCATAAGAGCTTTGGTTACTTTTCTGTTAACTTCAGAAATATCCACTTCTTCCGATGTAAGGCCTTCTAAAGCAGAGAATCTGTTCTTCAGTTCCAATTTGAAGGTATTATGGTGTTTTTTAAGGTTGGTTATGTCAATACATTTGTTTGTCTTATGAGCTTGCTACGTTCGAGTTTAGTGTTAAGGTGCATCTTACATCTCACCAATCTATGGTCACTGCCTGTGTTGAACTTGTTTAGCACACTGCAGTCCTCTATGACGAATTTTTTGTTACACATAATAAAATCAATTTCACTTGTCGTCCCATTTGGATGTCTCCATGTCCATTTCCTGTGTGGCTTTTTCTTGAAAAAGGAGTTCAAGATGAAAAACCCTTCTGCCTCTGCAAACTCTACGAGAGTATTTCCACGCTGGTTTCTGTTGCCGTGACCGAATTTACCTACTGAAGTTTCATTCTGTTGCCGTTGCCCTATTTTTGCATTGAAATCTCCCATAATTATCTTCAAGTGCTGCTTACCTTTATTATTTAGATCACGAATTTCCTCATAAAATTCTTCAATTTCTTCTTCAGCATGACTTGTGGTGGGTGCATAAGTTTGAATAATCTGAGCCTGGTATCTTCTCGAGAGTTGGATAACGAGTCGCGATGCAGACGGATGGTCACTGCACCCATGCTAACGAAGGTGCATCGGCAGAAAAGGCTTGCCTGTGCACGGCAGTATCGGAATTGGACCGCCGCTGATTGGCAAAGGATTGCCTTCTCTGATGAATCACATATTCTGCTTCATCGAACGGATGCACGTTGGCGTATAAGGCGAAAAACATCGGAGAACAAACACTCTTCAACCATTGCTGAAAGAACACAAGCTGGTGGGGGCAGCGTTATGATCTGGGGAATGTTTTCGTGGTATTCCCTGAATCCACTCATACCTGTGGAAGGCACTATGGACCGAATTCGTTATGAATCCATCCTTTCAGACAACGTACACCCATAAATGCTGATTGTCTTTCCTGGGGCGGATGGGATCTTCCAGCACGACAATGCGACGTGTCACACAGCTAAAAATGTCCGAGACTGGTTGGAAGAGCACGATGAAGACTCCAACGTACTTCCCTGGTTCCCTCATTCCCCAGACTTAAACCCAATTGAGCATCTGTAGGACCACCTCGATCGTATTGTTCGCTCTATGAATCCGCCACCACGCACCCTCCAGCAGATGTCAGATGCACTGCAGTCAGCATGGCTCCACATGCACGTGAACACCTTCCGAAATTTTATTGAGTCACTCCCAGCCCGTCTAGCTGCTGTCCGCTCTGCACACGGCGGTTACTCTGGATATATATATATATATATATATATATATAGAATGAAAATATTACAGAACAAAAATACAAAATTTCAAAACAAGTAAAAAACTGGAATAGGTTGCGGTCATCAGGAGAGCATCAACCTGTGGGAGTGGCCTTTCTAGTACCAACAAAGCGACAAGGCAAGCCAAATTTGTCGGTTGGTCATGCTCCCTAGGCCACAAAACCAAATTCTAATAATCACAAAAAATTACAAAATTCCAGTTTAAAAAAGAAGAATTAAAAGCTTACCGGCAGAACAAAAACCGCCATGACGAAGAGTCAAACAAGACTGAACAGAGCACCCACAAGAACCCAAATATATACACTGATAAGAAAGGTGGTCACGGTTAAACAACTACCTGGTAAGCCAAAAATGTGTGAGTAGACAAGATGCAAAACTGTGTATGTAGATAAGATCTTCAGCTATTAGGGACCCACCAAATAGCACTTTATGTTACCTATATATTTAAAATTGTTAGGTCCTAGGTTAGTAAAGCATGTCAATGTGTAATTTGAAACTTTTGGACACAGAATTAAAGTTCAAAATTAAATGGTTAAAATGATGCCTTAAGAAATTTTTAGGAAAATTATTAAATTGCAATTTAGAAAAAAGAGCTTTCAGATTTTTTGCAAGTAAGAGCTGTGTAGAGCAAATTTTAGTCATTCTATGAAACTGGGAGATGAGTAGATTACGATGTATAACTTTTGAAATATTGGATGACTAGTGAGTGTAGTGAATGATATCAAACTCAAAAGAGTTTCTTTTATCAAATAAATTCACCACACCTCTTCCCTCCTCGTCTACCTGAACCTCTAAATCGAGGTAACAAACACAAGTAGACGATCTGTTGGTTTTTTCTAGGGTAAGGTCGTCAGGATACAAGTCAGCGGCGCAACGTAAAAGTCCGGAATGTTAATGACAATAATGTCATCAACATATCTTAGAGCAATCCCAGGTAAAGGATGATTGGCAACATATCTATCCTCAAAAAAATGTAGATAGAGATTAGCCAAACTGCTAGAAAAGCGACTGCCCATCGGTATACCACGAGTTTGGAGGTAAAGCCCATCGCCCACGGTAACAAAATTGTTATTGATACAGAAATCCAGTAGGAAATGCCAATACTGTTCTGTAGTTCCGGGCTCGAACTTCGTATGTATATTTATGGCTACCTGCCACAGACCCTTCAATGAAATTGAGGTGAAGAGGTTTTTAAAATCGTAAGTATCCACAGATGTGACAGTCACCGAGCCAAGTGTCTCCAAGACTCTGTTATTGCTCCCAATAATCCAGGTCGAACCCAACCCGCGAAGAGCCACGGACAAGTATCTCTGAAGCAACCTACCCGCTTTGCTGTTATAGCAGTTGCGTCCACTAGTAATAAAACGGAAGGAAACAGGTTTCTTATGAAACTTAGGGATGGCATAAATAAAAGGAAAGTTTAAGTTGGACACATTAAGCCTTTTCCTTTTATGCAGATTGATTATTTTCTTAACAATATCTTAATGATTTTGAGAGATCGGAGTGTAAGTATCTGTGGTATTCATCTCCTGTATCAGGAGATCCTGATAGAATTGTTTACAAAAAAGGCAAAGTTATTACCAGCCTTATCCACTGGAGAAACAGTGAATAAGTTTTGAAGTTCACAAATTTGTGAATTAATCAAAGCAAAATTATGCGGCTGCCGGGTACAAACATCAGAGCTCTTGAACTTGTCCAGCTCATGACGAATGTCACATAATACAGAATCCAACCATTCGTTAAAGGCTTCGAGGGGCAAACCAAACTCATACGAAAGTTTTAGTGCGCATTGTAGAAAATTACTGCGTAGAATAGAGACACATTTTTTAGTTTTGAATCGAGGTTTCAACCTGTATTTTGTGCCCAGAGACATAAGTGTGCGTAATTCTCGAAAAGGCACTATGTCCAGGTCACCGGTTAACGATATGACCGTGGTAAGGGTTGACAAATTTACTGAATTTGTCAAGATGACAGTAACAGGTGTCATCCTCATTGCCGCTTATAGACTTTAAATCAGCAACGGTTTGCCTGTAGTTAAAAATACGGCGACCAAGCGGTTTATCATAGCGGAAACAAGCCACCAAATTCACCTCATTTCCTAGAGGGAAAAGATCCGAATGCTTATGCAAAGTTGACTTTAAGCCAATAGAATCAATGGCCTCATGACAGTAATCAATAACGCATTACTTCCTGACAAGGTGTGCTCCTGTGAATTTACTACGAAAAGTGGAAAGTCGGTACGCAAGAAGGTCACCGATCAAAATTCCAATGTGTTCAGAGCTGAAGGCATAATTTCGAAGCAGTTGTTCAAAAACCCTGATTTTTTTGTTACTTAGCTCAAAGATTTTGGAACGACAACGCTTAACGAAGTAGCCCTCAAGGCAATCAAGCTCATGAACCAAATCACCGAAGCTCACCCGAACCGAAGAGTTCTTTCTGCTACCTCTACTACCCCTTGTTTTTCTTTGAGAAACGGCAAAAGGTTTAAATCTTAAATTGAGATAGACACAGGTATCTTGATTCAACTGCTTTCCATTGAATAGCTCGTTAAGCCCATGCGGAAAGAGAGTTTCGAATTGCAGCATGCACAGGTTTTCAAGTATTAACCTGTTTTCCAGCACGGACTCAACGAACAAAATTCTAATGGAAACATTGCTGAAATCGTGTGACTGAAAATGTTGAATCTCACGATCAGATTTCCTTTTGAAGGTTCTTATGTCAGACCTATGACCGTTAATACGAATATGCAATGGATTACTGCTCTGACCAACATAACCACATTGGCAGGTTTCACAAGTAATCAAATACACACAATTGACAGCTTTACAAAAATTGGGTGAATGACCTTCACCAAGATTAGAAGAATGAGCACAACAACAAATCTTGCACCTGCCATCATTTCATTTAGAAAATTTTAACTGAGGAATAAATTGGGGAACTGAAAAAGCATAACCTTCAACAAAATTAACTTGAAATGGAGACCGTAGCTTAGAAGTAACACTGGCCCCCTCTGCCTCAGGTCCAGGCACCGGAGGCTGTAACACACTTTTCGCTGTGACCCCCCTGCCTCAGGGTCAAGCGCGGTCCTTGATAACCCACGCGAAGACCGATGTGGTATGGTTACCTTATTAGAGCGTAATAGCATAAGAAAAATAATAGTCACACATTTTTGGCTTACCAGGTAGTTGTTTAACCGTGACCACCTTTCTTATCAGTGTATATATTTGGGTTCTTGTGGGTGCTCTGTTCAGTCTTGTTTGACTCTTCGTCATGGCGGTTTTTGTTCTGCCGGTAAGCTTTTAATTCTTCTTTTTTAAACTTGATATTTGTAATTTTTTGTGATTATTAGAATTTGGTTTTGTGGCCTAGGGAGCATGACCAACCGACAATTTTGGCTTGCCTTGTCGCTTTGTTGGTACTAGAAAGGCCACTCCCACAGGTTGATGCTCTCCTGATGACGGCAACCTGTTCCAGTTTTTTACTTGTTTTGAAATTTTGTATTTTTGTTCTGTAATATTTTCATTCTATATAAGCTACTACATGAGGTTTAGCTGCCTTCGGCGCTTCTCATGGTATTAGCCTTTTTGGTCTATTTTTCTTGTGTTAAATAATTTATTTATAAAGTTATTTTTTTGTTTTATTTATGTACTATCTATATATATATATATACAGCTTCAATTTTTCAAATCTTGCGGGTCTTTTACCTCTACTCGGTTCGAAACAGACGGTGGTCGTTTCCATATGCCGAACGCTTTCTAATTTACTTTTCAAAGGAGGAAACGGAGTTTTTTTCCTCTTTTTCTCACCACAGAAGCTTCTGCAAATGAAATAGAGGAATGTCACAAGCAAGACAGAGAAAATTCAATTATTTCATTTACTTACGTGTCAGGTTATCACATAAATGTTTCACTCAAACACCGATTGTCCTTCAGGAAACTTATCATTCAACTGATTTTACTGTTTTTTACTGTCGGTTTCATACCAGAGTCCCTCGTTTTTTTCTCACCGCGAAATTCAGCGGCCATCATACGATTGTTTCACTGTGAAGTTTGAATTTAAGCTAACAAAACAAAAATGGAATGTACAATTTTACTGGCACCATTTTTTAGAGTTCCAACAACCCCTAAAAGCATCTACGCTAGAAGGAGGTTCAAATCCAGGCCTAGTGGTAGGGGGAGCTGGAGGCCAGGGGCTTAAGCAAATTGTTTATTTTTTTTTTTTTTTGCTTGGGGATTTAACGACCACTGTGAGCAACTGAATGGGCTATAAGCAGTAGCCCGTCCCTAATTTAGAGCCACTGGTTTCAGGAAAGGGAGAGAGCCAGTGCTGTAAAAGAGACCCAACATCCATGCCTCACAAACCCGACCGCATCACAGACAAATGGTCAGAAAGCAGTACTTAGACCACTGCACCATTGGGGCGGCAACTTGTTACTATACAATGCAAGAAATGTCTTTTACTGTGGAGTTAACAACTTGTAATGCGATATTATCAGTTCTGAGACGGATGTTTTTAGCCGCCGAAAATGTCCCGGTGGCCAAGTAGTCCGAGGCGTTATCATCTGACCATTTGTCCGATATGGGCACGTGTTCGAATTTTGGGTGAGGCATGGGTAGTGTGCTAGTCCGATTGCTCTGGCTCTGTTTCTTCCTAGGACCCAGTGGGCCCCAGATTAGGGACCAGCGACTAATTATTGCCCTACGAGTTGCTCATAGTGGTCGTTGAACCTCGAACAAAAAGAAATATCCTATGGAACTAACACTAGATTGGCAACACTTTCTAACTCAAAGACACATATGCATGTATTTCCGACACTTAAACTGGTTTTATTCATGATTTGGTACAGAAAACGTATATTATTTCAAAGTTCGACAAAAATCAGGCGATGCTTCAAGCATGCCTAAAGGTCTTTGTATAAAAGAATTTAAAACATAAAAATACGGAACTGGCAGGAAGAGAAAAACTTCGCACTCACTAAAGGCATTGATGTTGGCGATCATGCCCTTTGGTACGCTATCCCGAATACTTAAGTGAAGATAATTCGTAAATACATACGGAATGTTTGGTATCTTCTGCAGGCACTCTGTCGTCTAAGAACAAAACATCTCCTATTCCTAACAGTATGCTACTCAATTAATAAGAGTTAAAAAAAGCAGTGATAGCCTCCTTTCCTAAATCTATAAAAACAACAAAAATTGCTTTCATTGGTGAAGCCTATTGTGAATTTCTTTAGAAGTTGAAAAGCGTTTGTTAGGTGTGTTTTTTTCACATACTTTTTTAATCGTGTCAAATCTTCTAGTTTTTAGGATTATCCCGGCAAGTTGTTTATGGAGATTTCGTAATTGAAAAAAAAACGTGCTTTGCGCAGTATTATGATTAGTTCCGGTTTCAAAACAAAAAACTTATTTAGCAAGTTGAAATTTTCTGGGTAGCTGTGATCATATAGGAAACAACAAGGTTTCTATACAGCTGAAGGGAACGTGTTGCTAACGCAATTAGTGCTGCTCTTAATGGAACACAGAATGGGTACCAGAATTTCCAAGTTAATAATGTCACGTGAATTACATGCGTAATCTCAGTAAAAAATCATCTTAACGAATGCATACTCCAAAATCAATAGATAAGCCCTACCAGTTGATACAAAACAGCAAACGAGAAAAAGTGTTTGTGTGAAATGTCAGCAAGCTTACAGAGAAGTAAATACCAGTAATTCAGGGTGAACACTTTGTGGCAAGACTTGAGATTAAACTTTTAATTTCAAAATGGCCGTCCAGGAGGACGAGTAATCAGAGGCGCGGATTTCTGGCCAACCGTCCGAAGTGGGCCTGTGTCTGAGCTCTGGGCGAGGCATGATATGTATTCCCAAGGTTCTTGATCTGTGATTTCCTTAGAAGTAGTGCTCCAAAATTATAGGTGGGCTTCTCTCTCTAGCCCCAAATGTTCATGGGGATTGGGGAGTCGTTAACTTCCCCAAAAGGTGAAGACGCGTTGTTTTTGACCAATAGTCTAAGGAACACTTAACAGCTCTTATGGATATGTCTGGAACATAAAAAAGATTTTGTTATTGGAAAATCGGTAAATCCACGGTGTATATCAAAAGCATGATTACGTTTCCTGTTAAACATGCAGCCTAAGAAACATTTTTAGTGAAACAGTTAGGTGAAAAAACAAACAGAAATTGTACTTAGGAGATCGTATGCAGCATTTTGTCCAAATTAGTGTTTATTTCAATAACTCAGCTTCTTCAGCTGTTTTTTACAGATACCTACGTAGCTTTAAGTGATGTTTCAGGTAATTTTTGGTTCCCTAGATGACTGATCGAGGAGAACGGAAATTGGATGACGATATATTTGCTGTGAATTCTGTTCGTTTGACGAACACGAAAAATGAATTGCATTCCTATTATTCTTTCTTTTCCTTCTTCTGCTTTAAATTTTCCTAACATTATTATTATTACTATTAGTACTATTTTGAGTTTAACGACCTCCTACAAGCGCCTAATCTAAGGCTAGGAGAAATAGCCGGCTCTTTATTTACAGTAACGGACACCTGGAGAAAAAAGAAAGCAGACGCCGTGAGAACGAACGATACATCCTTGTTTTACTTGGAATTCAAACCCAGTCACAGAAGCAGTAAGTTTCAGTAATCTGCTCTGTCATCACGCGAATTTCTAGTTAGCAACCAAAGCGCTAATGAAGACGATCCATCTTTATCGAAGTGGCTGAAGCAAAACGGAATTCAGAAATTTGGGCGTTTGAGTGATATCAAAAGATTACACTGGAGAATCTTTGATGATTTCGGCAATTCCTTCAAAGAATGATGTAACTGATACTGAGCTAGATAAGAAACACAATGAAAGAATATATAAGAAAGAAAGGAGCAGCTTATATAGAAGAGCGATGTTTTTAATACCGTTGTGAAATTAATGAGCACAACAGAAGTTATAGTAACGTTGAAATTATTGGCTGATATGATTTTGGAATGTGTTTAAAACAGCGGAAAATAATTGTTAAGTTTATTTCCTAGGAGATAATGAATAAGTACGGCAAAGTTATATATGTGCGTGAAGTTGTTTGTTTTTGTAACGTGTATGAAATTTATTCTTCAAAACTCTCTTTGATGGCAATATAATAATTACATTATAAATAATGTAATTTATTATATTTATAATGTTTTACATATTTATTATCTATCATTTGTATCTAAACTGATGGCCACTAAAACATCAATAATATCACTACAATAACTACGTAACGGTCACAAGTTGAAGCTAAGATAAGTACTCACTAAATATTCTTTGTCAGTAGTTTTATTTGTACTTCGTTTCAGAAGACACTTGGAGCGGAACTTGCTCTCATGAATTTTAACACTTGTCACACTGAAGAACAGTTTTTTAAACACACTCGTTTTTGTTTTAAATAAATATTAATTTGTTTTGAATATTTTTTTCAAATAATTATTAGTCTTGTTTTTAATAATTTTCAAATAATTATTAATCGTGTTTGTAATATTTTTTTCAAATAATTCTTAATCTTGTTTTTCATAATTTTTTCAAATAATTATTAATCTTGTTTTTAATAATTTTTTCAAATAATTCTTAATCTTGTTTTTAATAATTTTTTCAAATAATTATTAATCGTGTTTGTAATAATTTTTTCAAATAATTCTTAATCTTGTTTTTAATAATGTTTTCAAATAATTATTAATCTTGTTTTTAATAATTTTTTCAAATAATTCTTAATCTTGTTTTTAATAATTTTTGCAAATAATTATTAATCTTGTTTTTAATAATTTTTTCAAATAATTATTAATCTTGTTAATATTTTTTTCAAATAATTATTAATCTTGTTGTTAATAATTTTTTCAAATAATTATTAGTCTTGTCTTTAATAATTTTTCAAATAATTATTAATCTTGTTTTTAATAATTTTTTCAAATAATTATTAATCTTGTTTTTAATAATTTTTTCAAATAATTATTAATCTTGTTGTTAATATTTTTTTTCAAATAATTATTAATCTTGTTTTTAATAATTTTTTCAAATAATTATTAATCTTGTTTTTAATAATTTTTTCAAATAATTATTATTAATCTTGGTTTTAATAACTTTTTCAAATAATTATTAATCTTGTATTTTATAGTTATTATGTATCACTTGTATCGTATGTAAACTGACATTCATTAAAGCATCAGAACTATCACTACAGCAACTACCTAACGGTCACAAGGTACGAAGCCAAGAAAACTATTGTACATTCAATGGACAAAGCATTAGAGATACCTACTTAATAGCGTGTTGGTCCTCTAGCGCAAATAACAGCCTATGCACGTCAAGGCATCAACTCTACCAGATGTTGAAGGGTTTCCAGAGGTAACGTCAGCCATGCCTGTTGCATCATTGTCCACAAATCAGCCCCAGACGTTGGTCCAGGATCCACGGATGTGATGCTCTGCTCCACAGCATCCCAGACAGCTTCCTCCAGAGGATTTATATTCGGGGACCTTGGAGGGGAGACACTGGATGGTTCCAAACACAGATGAGTGTTCCTCGACCCATGCCTGGGTGGTTGGTGTACGGTGGGGCCGCGCATTGTCCTGTTGAGAGAGAGAAACAGACTGTCGGCCACAGGATGCCTGAAGGCCATGGAAGCGTGTAGGTAATCAGCCAACACATGCTGGTAGAGTACAGCGGTTAAGGACCTCCTCAGGCATACTAAGGGACCTAGTGCGTCCCATGAGAATGCTTCTGAACCATCACATAACCACCACCGCTTTGAACTGAGCCGACCTGGCACGATAGGGCCAGGACGACTCATGCTGTCGACGCCACCCCCGCACCCTCCCGTCAGCTCGGTACAGCTGGAAACGAGATTCATCTAGCCACACGACGTGGTGCCACTCTGCAGAGATCCAGTTTTGACGTTTCCGGCAACAGGCGAGGCATAATGTCCGATGACGAGCAGTCAGCAGGGGCAGACGAATAGGGCATCAGCTTCCCTAGCCACACTGCAGAGATCCACTTTTGATGTTTCCGGCAACAGGTGAGGCAAAATGTCCGATGACGAGTAGTCAGCAGCGGCAGACAAATAGGGCATCAGCTTCCATAGCCACACTGCAGAGATCCACTTTTGATGTTTCCGGCAACAGGGGAGGCAAAATGTTTGATGACGAGTAGTCAGCAGGGGCAGACGAATAGGGCATCAGCTTCCATAGCCACACTGCAAAGATCCAGTTTTGATTTTTCCGGCAACAGGCGAGGCAAAATGTCCGATGACGAGTAGTCAGCAGGGGCAGACGAATAGGGCATCAGCTTCCATAGCCACACTGCAGAGATCCACTTTTGATGTTTCCGGCAACAGGGGAGGCAAAATGTTTGATGACGAGTAGTCAGCAGGGGCAGACAAATAGGGCATCAGCTTCCATAGCCACACTGCAGAGATCCACTTTTGATGTTTCCGGCAACAGGGGAGGCAAAATGTTTGATGACGAGTAGTCAGCAGGGGCAGACGAATAGGGCATCAGCTTCCATAGCCACACTGCAGAGATCCACTTTTGATGTTTCCGGCAACAGGGGAGGCAAAATGTCCGATGACGAGTAGTCAGCAGGGGCAGACGAATAGGGCATCAGCTTTCATAGCTACACTGCAGAGATCCAATTTTGATGTTCCCGGCAACAGGGGAGGCAAAATGTTAGATGACGAGATGTCGACTCCCGTAGACCAGAGTATGCAGCGTGCGTCATACCATTCGCTTCGCTGACGGTCTTGGGCCTCCGGCATTTAATCTGAATGTGATTTACGTCGCCGTTGCCAAGCAGTCGCTCTGTACGAGCCTGGATAATCTACGTAGACCCCGGTCATGAGTGACGTGTGGTCGGCCACCTCTTGCTCTCTTGGCGCTGGTACGTCCGTCAATGGTATGCTCCCCGTACACCCTTGATACGATTGCCCTCGGGAACCCGAGGGTTCTTACCACTTGGGCGATAGAATGACTCATGTGTCTTACGCGGACGATACGTACGCGTTCAAAGTTGCTCAGATCACCACGTTTACCCATGTTCGTCGATTGATATACACTATTGGGAAGCCCTGCTATCCGCCTATTGATCGCCTGCGTTCCGTTTGGGCCTGTTCCACTCTGCGAGGAGGATGTGTAACGTACCAGGAGATGTGACGTACCTGCCAGAAGGACGCACACGACATAAAGGCAGATAGGAATCAGAATAAAACGTCCGCGTAGCTCAATCGGTAGAGCAACTTATTCCGGAATGAGGGGCCCCGGGTTCGAATCCTGGTGCGGATAAAAATGACGGAGAAATTTACTTCGTTATAATGGCGCCCGAACTATCCGGATGACCCGACCGTTCCAAATCTCGCAATGGTGTGATGTTATTTCCACACCGTGAGATAGGAAAAATTAGAGAAGCCCTTCTCCAGCACTTCGAAAAATAAAATAAAAATAAAAATAAAAAATAAGGAGGAGATGATGTAACGTACCAGGAGATGTGACGTACGTGCCAGAAGGACGCAGACGACATAAAGGCAGATAGGAATCAGAATAAAACGTCCGCGTAGCTCAATCGGTAGAGCAACTTATTCCGGAATGAGGGGACCCGGGTTCGAATCCTGGCGCGGATAAAAATGACGGAGAAATTTACTTCGTTATAGATGCCCATGTCAACTACCCATCACCCCGATCTCTAATGTTTTGTGTATCGTGTGTGTGAGTGTACTTACTAAATATTTGCTGTCAGGGCTTTTATTTGTTGTTTGTTTCACAAGACGCTTGGAAAGGAACTTGCTTTCGTAAACATTAACAGCTGTCTCACTGAAGAACAGTCTTTTGAACACATTGAAGGGCCGAAAGAACTTCATAATATGAGTCATGCGTCATGCACGACTGATAACTTGCAGTTTCCTGTGATTTAGTACCGGCGATGCTGCTTAGCAAATATTAAGCAATGCTGTTCTGTCGAGGGCATGCTGTAACGTTTGAAGTAAGTTCTTTTAAGAGAAACTACGAAAAGCAAAAAATTGAGGTAGTTGACCAAGTTTATTAATCGAAATTACGAGAACACGGTATCTAGTTCAAAGCAAATAATTTTACCGACGGGTGAAATGAAATTTTCTTAGGAATTTCAATAAAACCCAGAAAATTATATAGTTATATGTAGCTGCTAGGACCCGGGTTGTTTAATCTTGTCCTCTGTAATTAAATTTAGGCACGTAGCCCGGAGATGATGGAGGGCTCTAAATTCGAAGCTTCCACAAGAATGTGGATGATATAGTTTTGGGAATTCATTCCCTCTGTTACACACAGGCTACGTGGAAATTTCGAGAACAGGAATCCCTTTCCCTTATTACAGAATCTATGGAAGTTTGGAATGTAAGGATATCTTCCCTCTCCAAAAGGCTATGTGGATGCCTCTAGTTAAGAAATTTCTTTCCAGTCTAATTGGTTATTTTCCTCAATTTAATTGCAATGTAGAAAGCATACAACTATAATTCTCTGTTTTTTTTCTTTTGTTAAAAAGCATATTACCTTTGTATAATTTAGGCATTTTTACAGCACTTTTTTAACTGAAAAAATTCTAGGCAAACGTTATTCCGATAAATCCCTATTTTACATTTATTAAAATTATAGAACTATTTCTTAACACAAGGAGGGAGCTAGTTTTTTCCTATGATTTTCGCAGTTTTTATTATCCAGTTATTTTTTTCAGAACAAAATGTTTGGGTAGGAATGAATGCAAATGTCATATGTCAAGCCTGTAGGGAAGCACACGTCTGTAAGCGAGCATTCGTATTAAAAAACTGCACTGAACAAAAGGGATGAAATTTGACAAAATCTACGGAAAGCGCCGAAACTAGCAGCAACTTCTCTGTGGAGAGGAGGGGATAAAACTGATTAGAAAGTGGTCACGCAGGAAAAGGGAGAGCTTTACCGAGGGCAAGACGCTTCAACTTACTTTATTTTGTGGTCAATTAGACAAATAGGTAGAAAATGTTTTGGTGCAATAGGGTACTTACCGCGTCGATGGCTAAGAGCATGGACCCTGAAAGGATAAATATCCTTTCCTTTGCTGTTGCACGTCGCGTTTTTTGACGTCGGTGATCACGTGAGCAAAGACAACAAATGGAAAGGTCAAATCGACCAGCAGAAGACCCAGCAGAAGTGTTTTGCGCATTTTCCATTATTAAGACTGAGCATAGTAGATCAGGTTGACTACGTTGCTTAACATTAATATGTAATGCTTCGACTAATAATTGATTAAGCCGTGATAGCCAACTTCGAGACATAATTTAACGTGACCTGGTTCATAGCCTTTTAGGTAATTGGGTAGAAAAAGAAGTAAACAGCGTTAAAAATGCTTAGAAACCCTGTTATTCTGAAAACAAGTTGGCTGCATTCAGAACTGAAGCTTCTCTGCTCGCCCCCAGGAGGGAGAAATGGAAGAAGAGGAGATGAAAAAAAGGCCGCATATCGTAAAAATGTTTATTTCCTGCTCTACGTACTCATGAACGATGGATGTAGTAGGTACTATCTGCATGCTGTGCTTCAGAGATTTTGAATGGTGGTCATTTAAACAGCTAAAAAGGTAAATGTTTTCTGTGCAGCCGTAATGAAATACTCCTTTTCCCAAATGGCAGAAACGAGATGAAAATTTTCCCTCTCTGAAGCGCGCCGAACTATTGGAAGGACAACTTTTGTAATAAAAGTTTTCATTCATTTTTATTTGTTTTCATTACTAATCAAGTCTCTATTTCCGTTTTTAAGATTGCAACTTATTGTAAACTGAATGCCCTTTACAATTTTAGAGAATTTTCATGCGGTAATGCATTGGTCCACAGTTGAGCTTTGGGCAATGCGAAAACTATCGTTGAAGATGAAGCCATTAAACTGGTGTTAGATTACTCGTAAGTGGTTGATGGGTGAACACTAAAAATAATGGATTTATGTATAAGGCATGTAAAAGATGTGCATGCACCTTAATAAGGATGAAATGCATATTCAATAGTTAATACTAAAATATTTTTGGTGTGCAAATAAGTCACTGTGTCGTATCATCTATTCACGGTGTCTATTTATATAACGAATCCGTATTTAGCGAGATGCAGGATTTGACGACCAAAACAGGAACGTTTTTTTAGTACAGTGTTAATTCGAAAGCTGATTTGATTGTTTTTAACAAACAAAATTAATGAGATCCCAGATTTAACCAGGGAGAGCAAAACTAAGATGATCACTTTTAACAAGCGAAGTAGCAAAGATTACATTTTTTTTGTCTTAATACATTTTTTTGGAAGGATTGTAATTATTGATATAATTTTAAAGGAAAGTTAAATTTGAATATTTTAGGAAGTAGATTGGTGATTTTCATGCGTAAAATTCTTTTCAGGACCTATTATATAAATTTGACGTAGCAGAAACCCTCTTTCACTGGGTCTATGTGGAAATGAGAAGGCTATTATTTGTGCCGGTCCGTGAAAAAGCCATAAACGGAAGCTTTCAAGGTTTTCTACAATCTTTCCATCTCATTCCGGAGCAATAATTCTATAGGTCTTTTGGAACTCAATTTTATTGCCAACTTTATCCAAAAAGTGTATTTTTGATTTTTGAACTGTGTTGTTTTGGTTTTGTGTTAGTAATTTCCCTTGCTGTTCTTCTTGGAAATTCTGTTCTGCAACTTTCTGCGCGATTAGATTTTCAACTTTGTTTGCAGTTTTTGTTTATTTTATGGAGTTATTTTATTCCTTGCTATATATATATATACTATATTGGCAAAAGTCACCGAAAACCTAGAAGAGAAACACAACATGGCATTTATTGACATACATTAGTGCGGTGTCGGTCCACGTTTGGCCTTAATGCATGCACTGACCCTTCGAGACATGCTTTCGACAAGGTTTTGGAACACAGCGATAGGTATGCCTCCATTCAGTAAATAATGCTTCAAGTAGCTGTTGCTTAATAGTAGGCCTTGGTTCCAGACTTCTTATGCGGCGCTCTAATTCATCCCATAGGTGCTCTATGGGATTAATATCAGGGCTCTGTGCTGGCCAGTCCACACACGATACGGAATTATCGTCAAACCACGCCGTAACGTTCCTTGCTTTATGGTTCGGGGCATTATCCTGCTGGTACCAACAAGCCTCGGTTCCATAGTATTGCCGCAGAGTTGGTAGAGCATAATTGTCCAGAATATCGAGGTAGACGTGCTGGTTAGCAGGTTTGTCCACGATAACCAATGGGCTGGGACCATATCACGACCCCCTCCCCCCACACACACGAGTACACTGCGAGCTCCAAACTTGACCGTAGAAACAGTACACTGTGGTAAATAGCGTTCCCCCGGCTGCCGTCATACACACACGCGGCCATCAGGCTAATAGATCGTGTATCAGGATTCATCAGTCCATAGGACCCGTTTCCACTGATCTACGGTTCACGATAAATGTTTTTTACACCATGCTAAACGACAAGTATCATTCCGAGGGGAAATGAAAGGCTTATGAACAGCCGCACGACCATGGGTACCCATGGAATGAAGCTCTCTGTGAATGGTACGTGTACATAACGAGGTTCTAGCATTTTTACTCACCTGCACACTGAGGTCTTGTGCAGTACTCCGTCGATTAGCTGTAACGACTTTCCTGAGGCTTCGACGTCCTCTATCACTGATTTTCTTGGGTTTGCCGGTACGTTTTGCTGCTTCAGGCACGCCATGTGTCTTCCACTAATGCAGTTAATCCAAAACAGTTGACTTGGGTGTGTTTAAACGCCTCTAGGTTTCTGTTATGGACAACCCACTAATATAACACCCAACATCTTTCGTTTCTCAAAGTCAGTTCTCTCCCGCCGCGACATTTTCACTCAACCTCACAGTGCGATATGATCGCAGTCAGCTGCAGGCTTGTTTTTATGCCGTTTGCAGCTGTACCGCGTGTTTTAACAACGCAGCGGATCCGTTCATTTTCTTTTGAACGGGTGTCCGGTGACTTTTTGTCAATGTAGTGTTTATATACATACGTATATATGTATATGTATATATGTATATGTATATATATATATAGAGAGAGAGAGAGATAGATAGATAGATAGAGACTCCCTCAAAAACTCCTGAACTGTAACGAAAAAAAGTAACGAAAAAATGAAAAAGAAACGTTTTGCATTTATTGTGATAAGTCATTTTATTTTGAAAGATGACAAATGCGTATCACAAATCAACGTAGATTGGGAAGTGATAGTAGTGACCTAGAAGATAAAGAGCAGACAAACACACATGAAAAAAAGAGCTCTTTGAAGAAGGTCATGTTCTCTCCTTTTCTTTGAAAATGCTTCGGAGCTTTAAATTTAACTTCTCTTTTTACGCTGTGAAACAGTAACGGGTTCAAAAAGCCGCCTGCCTCCTCTGTAAATAGAAGGTAATATTTTCTATGTGAGCCCTACCAAAATATTGATAATTTTATGCAAAATAAAGCCAGGACAAGAAACCTGGCGGTAATATACCGACCTGCTTATCATGTTTAGTATTGTCGCAGAAATGTTCAAAGTATCCGCCGCCATGTTGCGTGCATAGCCGAGAGCGACGGAGGATGTTCACAGATACTCCCTCTAGCGTCTTGATTTAAATGTTAGCAATGAGTTTGAGTACGGCAGTTTTCAGTTTACCCTCATTGCTGAATTATTGTTACGAACACTGCCTTTGACATTTCCGCAGGGAGAAAAATCGAAAGGTGATCGGCCTGAGGAGCAAGGTTGCTATAGTCCTTTTTTTGCCCCGAACAATATGTATGTCTCCCCCGTAGTAGCTTGTTATATATGACTCGTTGCGCTCTTTTATTGATCAATCCTCCTTGAATCACGTGTCATGGGAAATCACGGGCTATGTACATTGATGAGCCATTATATTATAGCCACTCCTGGCCTAGAGAAATGAGCGCGCCTGTTGACCAAACGTTGGCACAGCTGAAGTTCACAGAGCAGTATATATATACAACCCGAGGACTGGCTTTCGGTTAGTAGAGTGTTCGGAGTCAGAATGGGAAAAGCTGACGATATATCAGTTTGATAAAGGACAAATTGTGATGGACGGCGCCTCGGAACTACGATCTCGGACACGGCGAAGCTTATGGGTTGTTCACGTGCCGCTGTAGTGCGTAAGTATCAAAAGTGGTGCACAGATGGTCAAACTACGAACCGTTGCCCAGCCGTGTGCCGTCCTCAACTCATTGATGCCAGAGGGGAGCGGAGACTGTCGCGCATTGTTCACAGCGACCGCAGCAGGGTCACAGTCCGACAAATCCCCCGAAGCTACAACAGTGGTGATCA